>CM051234.1:415507666-416955166 GCA_027917425.1 Gastrophryne carolinensis | reverse complement strand
GAGATAACTGTCTCTCAATGCTGGCCACCCGGTATGCCAAATCAACTTGGGACCCCTTGCTGGCTTCCCCCTCGCTGAGGGCTGAATGCAATAGTGGGGGTGCTGGAGATGCCGCAGGCAATAAAGGACTAGGGGCAGATAAGCCCCAGAGTCACCGGGCGCAGCGTGCGTACACATCACCACAGAGGACGCGGCCTCAGAAGACAAGCCTTCGCTGAGCAGCGCCGCCCCCCCCCCCCCTCACAGTGCATCAAAGATGGAGGGGGAAGAGGAGAAGGAGCCGAGGGAATGAGGGAGGTAAGTATGTCATCAAGAAAAAAACCCGGCACATACCACACAGGTGTAAGCCAGAAGCACAGTTTTGCTAAAAAAAAACACCTCATATAATAAAGCTTGTGGGAAAGGGAAGGGCATGACCCATGGGCATAGGGTGGTTCCCCCCCCCATAGGCTCACCATCAGCCTATGGCCGGCTACCCTTTAGGCAGGGTCTGCGGCCCAGAGACTAGCTCTGTCAACGCCTGACCCCGGCGTTCTCCCTACCTTCACCGCCCCGTCAGCCAAGGCTGGGAGGCAGAGATGGGTCCACGGGAACAGTGGGAATAGGGGTGCAGTGGCTGACGGGCTAGGAGGCCCCGCTCAGCTGCAGTATCCAGGAGAGAGTATCCAAAACGATCTTTAGCAGCAGCACTGCAAGATGAACTCTGGAGATTCTAGTGAGACACCTCATTTTATAGGGTGCCGGGAGGAGCTAATGCTTTGGATCTTGCAGTAGACTGCGCCACCTGGTGGCGGAATACCCACATGTAATTGCTTGTGGGACGACCTGGACTGGATATAGTGAAAAAATTATTAACAACGTTCTAATGCATTGGTTAGAATCCGTTTATACACACCTGCCCAAGCTCCAAATCACAACTACTGTACAACCACACAGGCAGCCACAGGCAATTCAAGTGCTAATTTGGTGTGATGCTAAATAGACTAGTCATATGCTAATAAGGGGCACTGCGGTCAGTGCTGTGTGTGAATGACATAAAAAGGGGTAGAGGGGAGAGACAGGCTGATGGCTAACAAACACGGGTGGAGTTTATAGATCACCAGGCAAAACGCATGATTGGTGGTCTACGGCGATGGAATGCAGGGGGGTGTGCCACTAGTCCTTGCCTTGTTTCTAGTTCCTGGAGCAGCTGCATTTTGGCAGGAAAAGAGAGGACAGCCATGAGGAGGTGAACTATTGAATGATTGCTTATGCACTTTGCCTACAATGTCCCTTTAACCTCCAAATCAGTGCCCAGGAAGTGGGAGCCTTTTTTGTACCCTAATTCGTTTTTAGACCTTACCACTACAAGAACCTAAAAGCTCTGTTATGTCTGTGGAGAATTGAACGTTCTCTGAAGGTTTAACGGGCTCAAGTGAGTGATATTTCAATAATTATCATTATACAGCACTAACATATTGCACAACACTTTAAATTACAGCTTTGTTGAAAGGCGTATGAAACACTCTGTGTTCTAGGGTCTTTCAAGAAGGAATTAATGAGGAACTATGGTCATAAATGGGTCCCTCATTAATATGCAGCAGCAGGGCAACCCGGGTTTGGCTGCCCCACTGTGCAACTCACCGCTAAAATAAAGATCCTGCCACTCAGGTACTCAGTTATTCTGCTTGCACAACCAGCATCGGCCGTGCTGATCACAGTCATGTGGGCCACGCAACCCGGAAAAGGTGAGTATCCGGATGGACAATTCTTTCTTTTACTGGTGTGATGCACAGCCTCCCGGGCTACTCCACTTCTGCATATTGAAGAGGGACTCCGTTCATTTGTGACCAAACTTCCACTTCCTCTTTAAGCTTTCTGGTCATTGGACACCTTGTTTGTAACTGTTCACTCATAATCTATAATTACATAGTCTGTTTATTACAGAATATTACGAAATGCATTTGATCCATTTAATGGTAAACTTCAGAAAGTCTTTTTCATTTATCTAGCCTTTTTCTAGGTTTAAGACATGCAAAGTCAGAGCAGGAGGGAGTGAGAAAGATATGGGCCATCATCTTGCATATCTCCCATACCAGGGTGTTGTCATACCAGGATATTTATGGATGTGAGTGACTTGACATGAGAGAGTTCAGTTATGGGACAACATCAAGATATATGTAGATTGTAGACAAACCAAATGCTTTGGAATATTTACATGGTATCCATGTTACTGAAACATAAGTTAAAGTTAGATAAAGTTAGCTTTTAAACTGGAACAACATGGGTATTGTCCCGGGCGCACAGAGGCATCCTGGTTGCGGATGCCCCCTGCACATTAACAACGCAGAACAGGAGAAATCTTGTGCTTCAGTTCCCTGGAGAAATCCAGTGCTCTTATTGACCGGCGTGGTCACGTGACTGCCAGCACACGGCCGCCCATGCAAGGGGGGGGGCAAAGGAAAAAGATTTTCTTTACAAATTTGTGAATGATTTTACCCTATGGGGTATTTAAACAGATTTAGAGAGTCTCATATTAAACCTGCTTGAATACCTCGTAGGGCACACATTCTCAACCTGTGATCCGCGGTGCCATCTGATGTGGCCCCTGACCTGCTGTGGGGAAAGTGGGAGGAGTTAATAGAACAGGCGTGAAAAGGTGGTTAAATAGAAGCTCAGTAAAATGAGAGATTGCACGGACAGTGGTAAACGAGAGGCATATTGGCAAATAGGTGACATTGCTAGTGCAACTAATCCCCTGGGTGAAATCTCTGGCACCATAACAAGATAACAGTTTTTTTTCTATATTTCATTGTATATTTAGCATTGGTGACCGTTTAGATGGGTTGAGTATTGACAATATGGTTACAGTAATGGTAATATTTGGGACTGATGGGGGAATGGGCTAATAATAAGGTACCCATATATTTTGAGAGGTAAGGCAATTAGTATGTGTATTGGCAGCATGTGGGGATTGTTAGATATAAATGCACCTACAAGTGTAAAAATCGAATGGAGTTTGTGAAGATAGTGGATATCCTGATTGTTGTAGACAATCTTCATTATGCTATTCTCAGCTGAGAAGCGGGAGCTATTCACATAGGCTGAATGTGGGAGAGCATTGCAGACCGCAGAGAGGCCAGGGATGCGGCCGCTCCGTATGTCAGAGCTCTGACTGAAACAGCATGATATGATTGGACCTGAATCCATGCATTGGGAAGGTAAGTTTCAGGGGTGATATGGAGGTTCACACTGTGGGACATCCCATATCAGGATGCCCCTGGGACAAGGAACCCGAGTTTTGGTCCACTTTAAATACACAACAGTGAAATAGTAATTCTGGCCTTACACAAATTCCTTTCACTAACGGACACTACGCTAGAAAACAAAAAAAAAGCTTCCACCAAGCATGAGGGGATAGTCTGTGCTCCTTAGCTATAGTGCTGCAATAGCCAGCGTTACCCAAGAAAAAAAAAGTGAGAATCAAAAATTAAAAGATAAATAAAAGGCAATTAGAAGGAGGAAATGAAAACCAGAAACGGTTATCAACATAACCTGGACTTGAACCCTGGACCCTTACATTAATAGGCTGATTCTCTACAAGCTGAGCCATTCAGAAAACTGGTAGAGTGTGGGTAGAGGATATGGTGGCCATAGCTAGGACAGGCAATTCTTTATTTTTTTACTTTCAATGATCTGCTATTTTTTATTTCACTTTATTTCTCCTCTAAGTTCTCCTATAGCGCATATGTCAAACTCAACGCCCGGGGGCCGGATGTGGCCCTCCAAGCCTTTTTCTGTGGCCCTCTGAAAGCCGTCCTAGCCACTCCAATGTTGCAAACACAGTAGCACATCTATTCTTAGTATACAGTACGTCCTGCTCCAAATCTAATACTTACAGTTGGGATATACTCTGCCAGATGGTGCTGGACTGCAGAGACATCAAAAATAGGCTCCTCCCGGCACCTCAAATACCCAGGGACCTCCCACAAATCCCCAGAATTTCTCTGCAGTCTGGCTGCGAAGGACGAGAAATTGGCTCTCTACTCACAGGTGAGCGGGGTTATTAACCTGCAGCCCTGTAGGACTATTCCCACCCGTTCCACTAGTAATATGCCTCCCAGCCTTGGCTGCGCTGGTCGGGTGAAGGTAGGCAGCACCGCCGTTGGTGCTTAGGAGCGCTGCTCCACCGCAATTCCCCACCAAAGGGTAGGCGGTTCAGGCTTATGGTGAGCCTCTATGGGATGCCCTTCCCGCACTATTGCCCCTTGCCCCTGCCTATCGGTGGGCCCTATTTAAGTGGCCACCATCCTCCCTAATCCTCCTTGTAGTCTTCGGGGGAAAAGAGGGGGGGGGGAGTGTATGTGTATAGATATGTATGTTATGCAGTCTTTGCTTTCACTTTTCACATGTCTTTATTCTTGTGTCAGCCGCCGCGCTGACTTGTCTTTATTGCTTTTAAATTTACCGCCGCCGCGCGCTGACTTGGTTCCGCTCTTGGCGGCAGCATTACCTCAGGCGCTGTTGCTCCATCATTGGCTGTTGGCCTTTCTGGCTTCGCACTCTTCGGGGGGGGCGTCTTTGGCGCGTTCCGCGTCATCGCTATTACTGGACCGCCCCTCGAGGTATACCAACGCCATCTTTTCTGCTTGGTTGGCCTATGCGCGACGGACTCCTACCCACCGCGGTCGTAAGTGCCCTCGCGGGCGGCTTTATCTGCTTCACTTTTGTTACGATGTACTTAAGGTCTTGTCTGCTTATGTCTTTCAGGCGGGACGAACCCTTCTTGGATTCTCCCGGCCCTGTTTTTAGTATATTACTTGTAGGCCTTGTAAAAATTATGCTCCCATGTCCCTAGCGGGTTATTGGGGCATCCGGGGTTGCTATATAGCGTTATTCCCTATCGGCGTATAGCGCCGCTATAATCACCATATGGAGGCATCTCAGGATAATGTTACCGGGGTCCCTTCGGGACAAGACCGGCTGTGTGTAGCGTGTGGGCAGCCTCATGCTGACGCTGACAAGGCGCGGGTCTGTGTACCCTGCGCTGAGCAGGTGCTTGCATTGCAATCTGGCCTGCCAGTGGCTGCACCTCGTTTCACTTCACCTACTCCCCCAAGCTTAAATCTCACTCCTGCTGAGTTGCATACTATTGGGGATTCTCAGCCTGATGTGTCTTCTAGACTGGCTACTGTTGAACAGATTATTGCGAAGTCTTTAGCGCGTAAGGCCCCTTCTAAGAAGCGGCACTTGACGCCTAATGTTTCTGTTTTCCCTATGGGAACTGAGGAGTTTTGGAATCTGTGTGGCTATACCCTGTCTGATGAAGGGGAGCTCTTTTCTGATTCAGGCTCATCTGATGAGAGACCAAGGGGTCATGACGATTCTGGCTCTGACCCCTGGGCCCCGGATGACACTGACAGATTATTGACCCAGATTTTTGAGGTTCTGTCTATCTCTCTCCCTGTTGAGGCTCCCAGGCAAAGAGGGGAGCTTTTCCATACAGCAAGATCACGTTTGGAATTTCCAGAGCAGGCACTTTTCCATAACCTTGTGCTCAAGGAATAGGAGCGCCCCAGTAAACTTCCCGAGGTTTCAAAGAGTTGGGATAGAAAGTATCCCTTTCCTGCTGAGGTGGTTAAATGTTGGTCATCCCCTCCCCGAGGTGGATGCCCCGATCCTAGGGCTATCTAACACCTTTGTCATGCATTCCCCTAATTTTACTACCCTGCGGGATGCCGAAGACCGGCGTATTTATCAGCTGGCATCCCACGCCTTTGCATGTGCGGGGACGGCGCTGCGCCCGGTCTGTGCCTCTGCCATTACTGCTGTGGCCACTAGAACCCTTATCAGAAATATGCTTGATAGTGCCCCTGATGATTTGCCTTGTGAGGTGTTTAATGCACTCTCCAGTTGTGATGTTTTTGTAAATTTTGTCCTATCAGAATTGGATGACACCATCAGAATGTGTGCCAGAACTTCTGCCCTCGTGGTGGCTATACGCCACTCGGTTTGGCTGCGCCAGTGGGCGGCTGACAACGCTGCCAAGAAGGCCCTCACTGGTTTTCCCTTTGAAGGACTGTGTCTGTTTGGAGACTGCCTGGACCTTTTTGCTAAGGGAGGCAGGTTACCCCAGCGCAGGCGGCAACCTCGGCCCTTTCGGGGTCAGGGTTCCTTCTCCTCCCCTTACCGTGGTGCAAGACAGGGAAGGGGGGTTTCTTTCCCTGGGGCCCGGGTAGATTTCTGGGGTAGAGGCATAGGACGTGGATGTCCTGGCTCCTCCTGGGGTCCCAAAGCTAAATCCTCTCCCAAGCCCCCTCAGGCATGATGGGGCGCCCTCACCCATCCAGGTGGGGGGGGGGGGGGGGCGGCTGCAGCACTTCGCTCACGTCTGGAGGCTTCATGCCTCAGACCGGTGGATTCAGGAGGTAGTGTCCTCCAGTTACAAGTTGGAGTTTGCTGCCGATCCCCCTCCAAGATTCATCAGATCCCGGATTCCTCAGGACCCTGTGTCAGCTCAGGAGCTAGTGCAAGCAGTGCAAGGCCTCCTGGAGCTGGGGGTCATCTGCCAGGTCCCTTTAAGAGAAAAAGGCAAGGGCTTTTATTCCAACCTATTCACAGTACCCAAAAAGGATGGTTCTGTCAGGCCCATCCTGGACTTAAAGATTCTCAACAAGTTTGTCAGGGGCAGGCGCTTTCGCATGGAGACTCTGCGCTCTGCCATCAGTTCCCTGCGCCAAGGGGATTTCATGACTTCTGTGGACATCAAAGATGCTTACCTTCATATTACTGTGTTCCCAGGTCATCAAAGGTTCCTCAGGTTCGCTCTGATGGATCAACACTTCCAATTTGTGGCCTTGCCCTTCGGCCTCACTTCAGCTCCCAGGGTGTTCACCAAGGTGCTTGCTGGCGTGATGTCTCTGCTCAAATGTCAGGGCATCCGCGTGCTTCCCTATCTGGACGACATCGTCAGCACTTCCCAGTCTCTACATCAGGCGGAGTTGGATACTCAGCTGGTGGTGTCCACTCTGGAGTCATTTGGATGGGTGATCAACCACCCCAAGTCCTCACTGTCCCCTTCCTTGGTAACTCCATTCCTAGGAATGAATCTGGATACAGTTCAGGCAAGGATCTTCCTTCCTCAGCAGAAGATGGACAGTCTGATTGCACAGGCTCAGTTTCTCCTAGCTTGTCCCCATCCCTCCATCAGGCAGGGGATGCAGCTGGTGGGCCTGATGGTGGCGTGCTTCGAGGCGGCCCCTTATGCTCAGTTCCACTTGAGGCCTCTGCAACTTCACCTATTGTCTGTATGGCACAAGGACCCAGCGTCCCTGGACAGGGTCTGTGCGCTCTCCCCCCCCGGTCAGGAGGTCCCTCTTGTGGTGGATGGACTCAAGGAACCTGTTGGGGGGCAGATCCTTTCTTGCCCCTTCCTGGGAGACGGTCACCACGGATGCCAGTCTGTCAGGTTGGGGGGATTTCTGGAAGTCCCTGCAGTTCCAGGGGAGGTGGGGCCCTCAGGAGGCCCACACACCTATCAAAGTCTTGGAGCTGCGAGCGATCAGGTTAGTTCTGGCTCGCTTGACTACTCATCTTCAGGGCCTGCCTGTTCAGGTGCGCTCGGACAACCAGACGGCAGTTGCCTACATCAATCATCAGGGAGGGACCCGGAGCAAGGGGACCCTCCAGGAAGCGTCTCTGATCCTGACTTGGGCGGAGGCCAATGTCCCCTGCATTTCAGCTGTGTACATCCCGGGGGTGGAAAATCACCTGGCGGACTCTCTGAGCAGGGGGACCTCTCGCCAGGGAGAATGGTCCCTATGCAGCAGGGTGTTTCAATCTCTTTGTCACCATTGGGGCCAACCAGATGTGGATCTGTTTGCGTCCCGCCACAATCACAAGCTTCCAGCTTTTGTCTCTCTGTCCAGGGATCCTCTGGCCCTGACCTCGGATGCGCTAGCAATGTCATAGAAGGACTTTCAGTTCCTGTATGTCTTCCCCCCCCAATTCCCCTGCTGGGCAGGGTTCTGCGCAAGATTGCTCTGGAAGGGGGGCCAGCAATTCTGGTGGCCCCCGGGTGGCCAAGAAGAGTGTGGTTCGCAGACGTGGTAGAGCTGGCAGTAGATCAGTACGCTCTGCCCTTGGTGCCAGATCTGATCACTCAGGGCTCACTACGCCATCCCAATTTACAAACTCTGGCTTTGACGGCTTGGCTGCTGAAACCTCCATCTTGATGGAGAAGGGGCTGTCTTCCTCAGTTGTGGATACTTTGATTAAAGCTAGGAAGAAGTCTTCCTCTTCCATTTATTACAGGGTTTGGCGTGCCTACATTGACTGGTGTGAGTCTAAGTCTCTTTCCTGTCATGTGTTCTCTATTCCCAGGATTCTAGAGTTCCTGCAGCATGGGTTGGAGATGGGGCTCCAACTCAGTACTCTGAAGGGTCAGGTTTCTGCCCTGGCTATCTTTTTCCAGAAGTCCTTTGCTCAGCACCCTCTGATCAGGACTTTGTTCCAGGGGGTTACTCATGTGCGTCCCTTATTTAAGCCTATGGTGCCTGTTTGGGATTTGAACTTGGTTCTGTCAGCCTTGCAGGGTGCTCCCTTTGAACCTGTGCAGGATGCTGCCTTGGCCATTCTTACGCTCAAGGTTGTGTTTCTGGTGGCTATCACTCCTGTCAGGCGTGTGTCTGAGTTCAGCCCCCCTACTATGAGAGGCACCAGGAAAAGGTGGTGTTTCGTTTCAAACCTGATTTTCTGCCTAAGGTAGTGTCTGCCTTTCATTTGAATCGGGATATTGTTCTTCCTTCTTTGTGCCCTAATCCTAGCAATGCTAAGGAGAGCGTTTTGCACTCTTTGGATGTGGCTAGGTGTCTGAAGTACTATCTGGTGGCTACTGCACCTTTCAGGAAAACTGATGCTCTTTTTGTGGTCCCTTCTGGTCCTAGGAAGGGTTTGGCTCCTGCCAAGTCTACTATTAGCAAGTGGATTCGTCAGGCTGTGATTCAGGCCTACTCCGCCTTACTGCTCATTCCACTCGTGCTATTGGTGCCTCTTGGGCTTTTCAGCACCAGGCTTCTGTTGAACAAGTTTGCAAGGCTGCTACTTGGTCTTCTGTTCATACCTTTTCAAAGTTTTACAAGGTTGATGTTAGGGCCTCAGCTGACGCTGTTTTTGGCCGAAAGGTTCTGCAGGCGGCAGTGATTTAAACTGCCTGCTGCTGATTTTTCTTGGGGATCCCACCCTACTTTATGGACACTGCTATTGGATGTCCCAACTGTAAGTATTAGATTTGGAGCAGGACGTACTGTATACTCATAATACCAATTCTACAGGTGAGTAATCACAGAATTGTATTTTGTGCATGTGTGTGGTGCTGCCAAGTGATCCAGCTGTACACTGTAATTCATTGTGAAGTGCAGCACTGCCTCTAATCCTGCCCCCAGACCCAGTGCCATTAAAAGCAGCGTAATGTTCTGGGGGAGAAGAGAGTAGTGTCTACAACTGTTCTGTGTCTCTGTACAACTAGCTCTCACCACATAAGGGGAACCCACCTAATCTCCCAACGTCCCGCCACAGCAGAGGGTGCTACATCTGCTTGCCAAATGGGATGGGAAAAAATTATTAATTTTTTAGTTTAGTTAAATCAAAATAATTCTGTGTCTGCATCTGTAAAAAAAAAATATAATCAATGCATCAGTTCTAGGCAAAAGAATTCAGCACCTGACCTATGCAAAGTAACTCTTTGTTTGCATCCTACCCAGGCAAAATGATGCATAACAATATATTTGAATTTATGAAAGTGTACAGGGTAAAAAACCTTATACAATAAAACACCGCGCTAAAATTCTTAAAAAAACGTTAAAAATTGTACATTGAATTTTCCCAGCGCTGGAGAGAACAAGACCGTATTGGTGCGGTCACAAAACAACAATGCATATAATGTCTGCTAAAACAACAGCACTCCGCGGGGATTCCCAAAGTTCAATCTTTTCAAAACATAGGATGACACCTTAACGTGGTATAATTCACTCTTGTGAGTCCCACCACCAGCTTAAAATGACGTACCAGATAGTTGCACAATAAAGCGCAAAAGACCTTATATTATTCCATACACGACATCCTTATCCAAAAAGGTGTAATTAGAACTACCGTATTTTTCGCCCTATAAGACGCACTTATTTTTCCCCAAAAGTGGGGGAAAAATGTCAGTGCGCCTTATCGGGCGAATGTAAAAAAAAAAAAAAAAAAAACTCACCCGTCCCCGGCGCTCCCGCGTTGTCTGCCACACTGCGAGAGGCCAGAGGAGCGGCGGGGGCTCTGTCCCAGCCCCGCCGCTGCGATCGCTGTCTTTTCAGAGCACATGCGAGCACGAAGGTCCCGGCAGTGGGTGGGCGTGGCCTGCACCGGCGCAGGCCACGCCCACCCGCTGCCCGGACCTTCGTGCTTGCATGTGCCCAGAACAACAGCAGATGGAGGAGCGGCAGGGGCTCTGTCTCTGGCCCCGCCGCTGTCATCGCTGCCTGAAAAGACAGCGATCGCAGCGGCGGGGCCGGGACAGAGCCAGCTCGTGAATGGGGTGGGCATGGCCTGCGTCGAAGCTGCGGCGCAGGCCACGCCCACCCCATTCACGGAGCCGGCCGCTCAGCGCAGCGGTGTCAGCGGACAGGTGAGTTTAACTTTTTTTTTTTTTTAATATGGCGCCTGCCTATACTAATGGGGGGAGGGGGTGGGAATGGGGGGAGAGGGGCCACACTGCCTATGGGAATGGGGGGATGGGGATGCCACACAGCCTATGGGAATGGGGGGATGGGGATGCCACACAGCCTATGGGAATGGGGGGATGGGGATGCCACACAGCCTTTGGGAATGGGGGGATGGGGATGCCACACAGCCTATGGGAATGGGGGGATGGGGATGCCACACAGCCTGGGGGGATGGGGATGCCACACAGCCTTTGGGAATGGGGGGAGGGGTATGCCACACAGCCTATGGGAATGGGGGGAGGGGGATGTCACACAGCCTATGGGAATGGGGGGAGGGGGATGCCACACAGCCTTTGGGAATGGGGGATGGGGATGCCACACAGCCTTTGGGAATGGGGGGATGGGGATGCCACACAGCCTATGGGAATGGGGGGATGGGGATGCCACACAGCCTGGGGGGATGGGGATGCCACACAGCCTTTGGGAATGGGGGGAGGGGTATGCCACGCAGCCTATGGGAATGGGGGGAGGGGGATGTCACACAGCCTATGGGAATGGGGGGAGGGGGATGTCACACAGCCTATGGGAATGGGGGATGCCACACAGCCTATGGGAATGGGGGGAGGGGGATGCCACACAGCCTATGGGAATGGGGGGAGGGGGATGCCACACAGCCTATGGGGAGAGGGGGATGCCACACAGCCTATGGGAATGGGGGGAGGGGGATGCCACACAGCCTATGGGAATGGGGATGCCACACAGCCTATGGGAATGGGGGGAGGGGGATGCCACACAGCCTATGGTAATGGGGAGAGGGGGATGCCACACAGCCTATGGGAATGGGGGAGGGGGTGGCCACACAGCCTATAATAATGGGGGAGGGGGATGCCACACAGCCCATGCTAATGGGGAGAGGGGGATGCCACACAGCCTATGGGAATGGGGGAGGGGGTGGCCACACAGCCTATGGGAATTGGGAGAGGGGGATGCCACACAGCCTATGGGAATGGGGGGAGAGGTGGATGCCACACAGCCTATGGGAATGGGGGGAGAGGGATGCCACACAGCCTATACTAATGGGGGGAGAGGGGGATGCCACACAGCCAATGGGTATATCGGGAATGGGAGGGGGGATGCCACACTGGATATACGGGGAATGGGATGGGGGCATGCTACACTGTCTATGGAATGGGGGCATCCCACACTGCCTATGGGAATTGGATAGGGGAATGCCACACTGTCTGTAATGGTGCGTTTTTGGTTTAAACATTTTTTTTCTTATTTTCTTCCCCCAAATCCTAGGTGCGTCTTATGGGCAGGTGCGTCTTATAGGGTGAAAAATACGGTACTCAATTCCACAATTATGGTCCTCTTGAAGGACAGCGTTACTCCAATTAAACGATTTGTAGGACAAAATCACATAGAAAAAAATAGAAAAACTACATAGTGTATTACCATTAAAGAATAGGGCACACCGCCTGTGTTTATTGTGCTCACCAGATTAAAAATCCAAATGGGCGCATAAAACATACAACACTGTTTAAACCTTCTGGTGGTGGGACTCACAAGAGTGAATTATACCACGTTAAGGTGTCATCCTATGTTTTGAAAAGATTGAACTTTGGGAATCCCAGCGGAGTGCTGTTGTTTTAGCAGACATTATTTGCAATATATTTGAATTGTCATGTTTGCATTTTGTTTTGTGTCATTTTTTGCGGCCCTTTGAAGGTGACCAGAATGCTGATGTGGCCCTCGCTGAAACGGAGTTTGACACCCCTATTCTATAGCATGTGCTGTTGAAGCTTCAGACAGCATGTCCTCACTGAAGCTATAGACTATCTGCAAAGAAGCTGCCGTGTGAGGCATACTTAAATAGCGCATGTCTACACATCTCAAGTATTCTCCCCCCGCAGCTGCTGAAACATAGAAGGTTGACGGCAGAAGGAGACCATATGGTCCATCTAGCCTGCCATTATGTAACTGTATGTTCTCTTTATCTTAGGATAGATGTGTGCTTATCCCAGGCATGTTTAAATTCATTGACTGTTGACCTCTGCTGGAAGTTTGCTCCAAGTATCTTCTACTCTTTCTGTAAAATAATATTTTCTAACATTGCTCCTGATCTTCCCCCCGACTGAAAGTGGACTTTCCCAGAGGGACGGGACCCGGGGCTCTTTATAACTGTAATTTACTAATCTACTATAAAGCTGCTACATTTTAAAAAAAAAAAATTGCTTTTAGGCACAATTATTTCTTTATTATTGAATAAAAATCTGTAATTATTTCCAGTTTTCGTAATAGACCTGTTTAAAGATATATATATATATATATATATATATATATATATATATATATATATATTTACATTTATTGATTTAAATTACTTTTTAGCTGTAATACATAGTGTACTAAAGTGAATTGTATTGCAGCAGCCAAACATGTGCCTATCTTTTGTGTAGACCTACCTCCCAACTATGTAAACTTAGCTGGTTCTCTTGTAACTGCAAAAACAAGTGTCTATTTAGTATACAATCAAATTATATTGCACAATGTTCATACTTTTTCACTTCCTTATATACATCCATCTATTGTGCTTATGTCTGCAGCTAACCCCCCCCCCCCCCCCCCCCACACACACACACACACACACACACACACACACACACACACCTCCAATTAAGCACCCGATGTCCCCTTAAAAAACTGCACTTTAGATGAAACATGAAATAGAAGTGTTTTTTGTATACCTGGTGCTGAATCACCCCTTTGATTTACCACCATGTGCACCCTTGTTTTATTAAATAAAATGTGCCATTCGGTTTCATTGTCTGTCTAGAGGTCGATTCAGAGCCAGGTGTAATCGGCACTTTTCACGCCTACAAAGCGAAATGTTCGCACCTGGTGCGTAATTGACCTCTAGTCTTTCGCTGTATCTGGTAACTTAGCCCAATGTCCTGTTAGGGGCTGGAATCCACTGATACAGATTAGTAGATATTGCATGTAAGCTACTTTCTACCTTTTAGCTTTTACAAATTGTAGTCCTGTAGCTTTTTGACCTCTATTGACTTTGTGTGATTGTGAAAACATGGAGTTACTCTTGGCAACAGACATCAACATGACAAACCTGCCTGTGGAAACATGCCCTAATATCGATGTCTGAATTTGTTTTAATAAAAACACATAATGTGTCAATTATAATATATTTTTTTGTCCCGGTGCATTTACTGCATGGCTTTATGATGATGCCAGAATGAATCAACTGCTAATGTCAGACAAAATAAACACTGATCTATTCCAACTTCTCAAGTGTCAGTCCTGTTTGTAAAAGGTACATAATTATCTTTGAGCTTGAGATTTGCCCATCATTTGTAATAAATATGGCTTTCAGCCCAGGAAATATGGGAATGTGCTGTCATCAGAAAACACTTGCCCCTCCCTCATGGCTTGGTTTGATGAAAAACAGTTGTCCTCTTTGTGGTATAGTATTTCTCTCTCATATCAATATACTTTGCTATTTGCTTATCAAGGAGAAGTTACAATTAGTTAAAAAGGCTGAAATCCACTTGGCAGACTTCATAACTTGTGATATTTGTGAGTTATGAGTTATTTAACCCTGTTGCTAATCAATCTATTCTAAGTAATCTGGAAATACCCTTTCAAAGTGTTGCTGTAGAATGATGCAAAACAAATAGCTTGAGCAATACTGAAATCATAGATCCCCTGATGCTTCCTTAGGACTAAACACTTGGTGACTACTGCATTCCTTTTATATTCTGTAGACAGTTTATTTATATTCCCCTTAACTATTTCCTTTTTTGTTTACTTCTCACTTTATATGATTCTATCCTTTTTGTTTGTTTTTCAGAATTTTCTATTAGACACCCTCACACCCCATTCTAGCCCCCTTCAGATGGTTGGACAACCAGATTCTGTTTTTCTAGTGTCTTTTGGATGATGATTACATTGCAGTCCCACAATGCTTTCCTTTTTTTCCAATTTTTCTTCTTGACAGGGGTAGTACTGACTGAACATATTTCCAACGTACCTTAGGTGTTTGTTCCTGATAAGGGTAGTACTGACTGGCCACCTTTCCAACTTACCTTAGATGTTGGTTCCTGACAGGAGTAGTACTGATTGGCTACCTTTCTAACCTAACTTAGGTGTTGGTTCATGGCAGGGGTAGTACTGACTGGCCACCTTTCCAACTTACCTTAGATGTTGGTTCCTGACAGGAGTAGTACTGATTGGCTACCTTTCTAACCTAACTTAGGTGTTGGTTCATGGCAGGGGTAGTACTGACTGGCCACCTTTCTAACTTACCTTAGGTGTTGGTTCATGACAGGGGTAGTACTAACTGGCCACCTTTCTAACTTACCTTAGGTGTTGGTTCATGACAGGGGTAGTACTGACTGGCCACCTTTCTAACTTAACTTAGGTGTTGGTTCATGACAGGGGTAGTACTGACTGGCCACCTTTCTAACTTACCTTAGGTGTTGGTTCATGACAGGGGTAGTACTGACTGGCCACCTTTCTAACTTAACTTAGGTGTTGGTTCATGACAGGGGTATTGCTGGCTGGCTACCTTTCTAACTTACCTTAGGTGTTGGTTCATGACAGGGGTAGTACTGACTGGCCACCTTTCTAACCTAACTTAGGTGTTGGTTCATGACAGGGGTAGTACTGACTGGCCACCTTTCTAACTTACCTTAGGTGTTGGTTCATGACAGGGGTAGTACTGACTGGCCACCTTTCTAACTTAACTTAGGTGTTGGTTCATGACAGGGGTAGTACTGACTGGCCACCTTTCTAACTTACCTTAGGTGTTGGTTCATGACAGGGGTAGTACTGACTGGCCACCTTTCTAACTTAACTTAGGTGTTGGTTCATGACAGGGGTATTGCTGGCTGGCTACCTTTCTAACTTAACTTAGGTGTTGGTTCATGACAGGGGTAGTACTGACTGGCCACCTTTCTAACCTAACTTAGGTGTTGGTTCATGACAGGGGTAGTACTGACTGGCCACCTTTCTAACTTACCTTAGGTGTTGGTTCATGACAGGGGTAGTACTGACTGGCCACCTTTCTAACTTAACTTAGGTGTTGGTTCATGACAGGGGTAGTACTGACTGGCCACCTTTCTAACTTACCTTAGGTGTTGGTTCATGACAGGGGTAGTACTGACTGGCCACCTTTCTAACTTAGCTTAGATGTTGGCTCCTGACAGGGGTAGTACTGACTGGCCACCTTTCTAACTTAACTTAGGTGTTGGTTCATGACAGGGGTATTGCTGGCTGGCTACCTTTCTAACTTACCTTAGGTGTTGGTTCATGACAGGGGTAGTACTGACTGGCCACCTTTCTAACTTAACTTAGGTGTTGGTTCATGACAGGGGTAGTACTGACTGGCCACCTTTCTAACTTACCTTAGGTGTTGGTTCATGACAGGGGTAGTACTGACTGGCCACCTTTCTAACTTAGCTTAGATGTTGGCTCCTGACAGGGGTAGTACTGACTGGCCACCTTTCTAACTTAACTTAGGTGTTGGTTCATGACTGGGGTAGTGCTGGCTGGCCACCTTTCTAACTTACCTTAGGTGTTGGTTCATGACAGGGGTAGTACTGACTGGCCACCTTTCTAACTTAACTTAGGTGTTGGTTCATGACAGGGGTAGTACTGACTGGCCACCTTTCTAACTTACCTTAGGTGTTGGTTCATGACAGGGGTAGTACTGACTGGCCACCTTTCTAACTTAACTTAGGTGTTGGTTCATGACAGGGGTAGTACTGACTGGCCACCTTTAGGTGTTGGTTCATGACAGGGGTAGTACTGACTGGCCACCTTTCTAACTTAACTTAGGTGTTGGTTCATGACAGGGGTATTGCTGGCTGGCTACCTTTCTAACTTACCTTAGGTGTTGGTTCATGACAGGGGTAGTACTGACTGGCCACCTTTCTAACCTAACTTAGGTGTTGGTTCATGACAGGGGTAGTACTGACTGGCCACCTTTATAACTTAACTTAGGTATTGGTTCATGACAGGGGTAGTACTGACTGGCCACCTTTCTAACTTACCTTAGGTGTTGGTTCATGAGAGGGGTAGTACTGACTGGCCACCTTTCTAACTTAACTTAGGTGTTGGTTCATGACAGGGGTAGTACTGACTGGCCACCTTTCTAACTTAACTTAGGTGATGGTTCCTGTCAGGGGTAGTACTGACTGGCCACCTTTCTAACTTACCTTAGGTGTTGGTTCATGACAGGGGTAGTACTGACTGGCCACCTTTCTAACTTAACGTAGGTGTTGGTTCATGACAGGGGTAGTACTGACTGGCCACCTTTCTAACTTACCTTAGGTGTTGGTTCATGACAGGGGTAGTACTGACTGGCCACCTTTCTAACTTAACGTAGGTGTTGGTTCATGACAGGGTTAGTACTGACTGGCCACCTTTCTAACTTACCTTAGGTGTTGGTTCATGACAGGGGTAGTACTGACTGGCCACCTTTCTAGCTTAACTTAGGTGTTGGTTCATGACAGGGTTATTGCTGGCTGGCTACCTTTCTAACTTACCTTAGGTGTTGGTTCATGACAGGGATAGTACTGACTGGCCACCTTTCTAACTTACCTTAGGTGTTGGTTCATGACAGGGGTAGTACTGACTGGCCACCTTTCTAACTTAACGTAGGTGTTGGTTCATGACAGGGGTAGTACTGACTGGCCACCTTTCTAACTTACCTTAGGTGTTGGTTCATGACAGGGGTAGTACTGACTGGCCACCTTTCTAGCTTAACTTAGGTGTTGGTTCATGACAGGGTTATTGCTGGCTGGCTACCTTTCTAACTTACCTTAGGTGTTGGTTCATGACAGGGATAGTACTGACTGGCCACCTTTCTAACTTACCTTAGGTGTTGGTTCATGACAGGGGTAGTACTGACTGGCCACCTTTCTAACTTAACTTAGGTGTTGGTTCATGACAGGGGTAGTACTGACTGGCCACCTTTCTAACTTAACTTAGGTGTTGGTTCATGACAGGGGTAGTACTGACTGGCCACCTTTCTAACTTACCTTAGGTATTGGTTCATGACAGGGGTAGTACTGACTGGCCACCTTTCTAACTTACCTTAGGTATTGGTTCATGACAGGGGTAGTACTGACTGGCCACCTTTCTAACTTAACTTAGGTGTTGGTTCATAACAGGGGTAGTACTGACTGGCCACCTTTCTAACTTACCTTAGGTGTTGGTTCATGACAGGGGTAGTACTGACTGGCCACCTTTCTAACTTAACTTAGGTGTTGGTTCATGACAGGGGTAGTACTGACTGGCCACCTTTCTAACTTAACTTAGGTGTTGGTTCATGACAGGGGTAGTACTGACTGGCCACCTTTCTAAGGCTATAAAAAAAATTAGAGGATACCCCTGAGGAAGCGCATACCACTAGTAGCACTTGTTCCTGTGCTCCTCAGCTTGCTGTGTACCTATGCTTGCCGTACCCCTCTACTTCTTTGGGTATCTTTATTAGTTCATGAAGCAATGGACAGCAGCTATAATTCCTTGTACCAAGAGTTCTTCTGATGTTGTAGATAGAAAAAAAAAAACACATTTTACTGTAGGTCAGAGGTCCAGAGCAGCAGAAGCAGACAACAATAGAATTTTAGTATAGTTTACTTGTATGGACATACTATACTAAATTCTATTGTTGTTTGCTCACCTTACCATGTCACTTCCCAATAGGAACTCTACTGACCCTCTTTCAGGGCAGAGAACTGTTACCCTGTTTTTGCTGTAGCTACAGTAATATGGAATATCTCCAGTAATATCCAGTAATAGTAACAGTAATATAGGAAACTCTCCTTCGGAATGAACTTCCAGTGGGGAAGGCAGGCTATTCGGTGGGGGGGGGGGGGGTAAGGCTGTGCATTAAATTAGTAAAAGTATTATTGTGGGCGAGGGGGTACTTTCACAATGCACTTATATTGCACTTTTGGAAAACTTTACCAATATAAAATATATTTCCCATAACCAATATAAAATATGTTTCCCATAACCTATATAAAACATGTTCACACTGCTATGCAATACATGACTAACTCACATTGGCTTATCGGTCCTCAAACAAACTTCAGCACAGCATACATGTTTGGACCAGCTATAGCAAACCTTATGCCAAACAGGGTTCTATTCCTCAACATCAAATCATCTCATTGGGATGACTGTATGCCACTCAAGGCAGATGTGAATGTGCTTGCCTGATTTGTCAGGAAATTCTTATAGAGAATGTCTATCCCACATGGGAATGCCTGGGAGAGTTAGATGCAGTCGTCAGGCTATTCATGTAGTATTAGTTTTAATATGTGTGATACTTACTATATTACTGATTATGTTTTTATGTATAAACACTGTATTCTTTTTTAGCTTCTTCAGCAAAAGTTGGATTGGTAGAAACAAAGCTGGCCATAATTCCAGGGGCAGGTATGACTTTTTTATATTTACTTGACTGCCATAATAAACATATCTGTGTTGTATAGAAACTGGTCTATTTGCTCAGAATATAAGATACATTATACAGTATAAGATATAAGTGCATTTATGAAAATCAGTTTATTTGTTGCCAAGTATATATTTTCATATATCCAAGGAATTTTATCTGACAAGAGCCATGGTATTCTATATACAAGGTGATACAACTTAACCATACAGAAATATATATATATATATATATATATATATATATATATATACATACAGAAATATATAGTATTATACGAAATATGTAATTCAAAACTTAACATATAATTATAGGAGCACAGTATTGAACAGCTCTTAACCAGCTCCTCGAATATGCAGACTATTTTTTTCTTTCTTCTTCAAAGCTTGGTTACTCTGACCATATTTTCAGAAGAACAAATTTGGGGCGCTTAATATATGACATATGAACAAATTGCTAGGCTCATTTTTGATAGTGACAACATTGTATGATGTGTGATCATTGTTATCATTATATAGCTGTCACAATATAAACGTCCCAAATCTGAAAATGTGATCAGCTTATGCTTGGTTCCTTCCATTTTTTTCAAATGCCTAATGGCCAAGGGATAGAAGCTGTTTCTTTACCTCTGTTCTCATCAGTGGATGTCTTATGAGAATGAGTGGGGTTGCCAACAATCTCTAAGAAATTATCCAACATCAGGATTGATGTTCCAATTACTTTTTAGGCTGTCTTTACAATTCAAATTTAACATGGTCCTACTGTTGGCTCCCCCATACCAGACCAGTGTTGATGCACACATGACATACTCAATGATTGCCATGTAGATAATGTTCAGTACTTTATGGGAGAGCCCATATTTCCTCAATTGCCTTAGGAATTAGAGTATTTGCTGTGCTGTCTTTATTTCCATGTTTGGGTACATGGACCATTTTCTGTTAGTCATTGTGCAAAGAAATTTTATGTTATCCACCCTACCTCTGCTCCATTGATGATAATGGGACTCATCTCCAAAGGTGTTTTCCTAAAAACTGGGTCACTGGAGCCACCCAGGTGAAGTGGTTCATATCCACGAAGCGCGTCGGTGAGAAGGTAAGTGGGGAGGAATTGGGCTGCTTTGCGTACTATGGATTATTAGATATATGATGGCATATTGGATTCCTGATGTATATCTCTGACGTTTTTGGAGACAAGTAGAGGCACTACTTAGTTTAATGCATGTTAGCACTTAGGCACTTTTTGCACTGTTGAGAGCACTTTATTTCCTAGTTTGCACATTATGTATATATTGTAACTCATTATGGAGTTGCACTGATTCTACATTTTTTTAGAGATCTTAGGATTAATTAATAGACTGCACAAGCACTTAGTATCTTGTCCTGCAAACTTCAGTGTATATAGATTGGTTGATGTGAGCTATAATTATAGATATTTAAATTTAATGGGTTATTTGGACACTATATTAGAGTGTCTTTATGTATTTTAGCCCTGGAGTTCCTCCCCACTTGGGTTTTTAAATATATGTTTTTTAATCTGTCATGTGTTGTTTTGTTGTATGTGAGATTAGTGTATTAACTTTTGATTAATAAACATATGATTTGTATGATTAAGTGGTGTGCAGCCTGATCTATGAGGACGTGATGGTGGGCTAGCCCTGGAGCCTCACCAAATTAGAGTAGTATGTTATCCACCCTACCTCTGCTCCATTGATGATAATGGGACTCATCTCCAAAGGTGTTTTCCTAAAAACTGACACCATCTCCACTGCCTTCTCTACATTTTTTATTAAGTTGTTTTTTGTGAACCATTGATCAGTTTCCCTACTGTATGCTCAAGACTCGTCATTGCTAATGAGTCTGGTGTTTGTAGTGTCATCTGCAAATTTCACAGTTTTGACTGTGTCTGCTGGGGTACAGTAATTTAAATCTGACATTTTTTTTTTAGAAAATTGTATGGTACTGAGTGCAGGGGGCCAGGGGACCCCATCACATAGCTAGTTTAATCCCACGCAGGCTCTCACTGCTTCTCAGGTGCTAAGATGCTTATCGGATCGCCTGATCCCAGTCCCGCGTCGGGTGGCGCTCCTTCCTCCTCCGCCAATATACTGTTGGCGACCATAGGGGGCGCCCCGTGCCATTGTCACAGGAACTATGGTACACCCCCCCATAGCAGTGAATGAAGAGGGGTATGCCATAGTTTCTGTGACCATGGCGTGGGGAGTGTCATAGTCTCCAACAGCACATGTGGATGAGGAGGGAGCGGCGTGGGACTTGGATCGGGTGATCCGGTAAGTGTCTTAGCACCGGAATAGCAGCCAGTATTACCGGTGTGGGCCTTGAATCTAGTGCTGTCTGCTCTCCAGGGTCCTCCTTTCGAGCCATTGAGTGATGCTGCGTTGTCTATGTTGACTCTCAAAGTGGTCTTTCTGGTAGCGTTCACCTCGATGCGTCGTGTATCAGAGCTGGCCGCGCTTTGTATGAAACCACCCTACTTTGAGTTGCACAGGGATAAGGTGGTTTTTCATTTTAAACCTGATTTTTTGCAGAAGGCCGTTTCTCCCTTTCACCTTAATGAAGAAGTTGTCTTACCTTCCTTGTGTCCAGCACCGGCTAATTCCAAAGAACGGACCCCTCCATGCCTTGCATGTGGTCAGAGCCATAAGGTATTACCTGGCTGCGACTGAATCCTTCAGGAAATCGGATTTGCTCTTTGTCCTAACAGAGGGTTTTAGGAAAGGATTGCCACCTGCCAAGTCCACTATCTGTAAGTGGATCAGACAGGCGGTGGTGCAGGCTTATTCTGCCAGGGGGAAGGAACCCCCTTTTCGGATCACAGCTCATTCTACTAGAGCTATCGGTGCCTCTTGGGCTTTTCAGCATCAGGCATTGGTGGAACAGGTTTGTAAGGCCGCTACTTGGTCTTATGTTCATACTTTTACAAAGTTTTACAGGGTGGATGTCAGGGCCTCAGCTGACGCTGTTTTTGGCCGAAAGGTGTTTCAGGCGGTAGTGAAATGAACTACATGCTGTTCCGCACTGGGGATCCCGCCCATTTGGACACTGCTTTTGGATCTCCCAATCGTAAATATATCGGGACGGCCTGGACTGGATGGAAAAGAAAACTACAATTCTGTGAAACTCACCTGTAGAATTGTTTTTGTATCCATCCAGTCCAGGCCGTCCCACCCCCCCCTTGTGTTCATTATGTCCTGTTTGCCTGTTATGGTGATCAACCATTTTTGTTTATAGGACTCTAGTTCTTCTATTTTTTGCATTAGAGAGAGTTCAAGCTGAAGCTATGTGAGGTAACATGGTTTCTTACTTTCTTAGGCCTCCCGGCCTGCCCTCTTTTATTGAGTACTGCTTTTTAACCACTGGGGAATGATAGAGGGGCAGCTGCCTTTATAGGGGGCCGGGAGGAGCTACATCTTTGATCTTGCAGTTAAGCGCCCCCTAGGGGTGAACAGCCAATCTTAAATATATCGGGATGGCCTGGACTGGATGGATACAAAAACAATTCTACAGGTGAGTTTCTACATGACCAGATCGAGTGGGCAATTTGATGCAATGCAGCAATTGTTGGTTCTGGCGCTCAAACTCCTGGCAATCTGGGACTTGCCAGATCTATTGCTGGGAAAGGAGAAAAGACAAGACAGACTGGAAAAATCACCCAAAAGGTACCTCTTGTAGAGTTATGAATGTGGACCATATTAGTTAAAAAGAAGGGTTTTGGTATGCTTTAACAAGGGCAGAAAATTAAATTTGGGCTTTGGGGTGACAGGGATCAAGGCTTACAATTTGAAAATTACCTTGCAACTTCATCAGTATAGGCACCTGATACCTGCTAGCATTCTTACTTCTATTCTGTGACATTAAGCTTATTTTAGGCAACACATCTCTTACTTAAAAGCAATAAACTGCTTGCAAACCTAAAAACAGAAAAAAAATGTATTTCCTAATATCACTTGCTTTTAAAGCAGAACCCAAACCCAGGAATTTTACTTACAGTACTTGGGTTTTGGTCCACATTATAGAGGCATCCCGATTTGACATGGCTATGTGTATGAAATCCTCAGGCTCTCCTGTTTACTCACCTTGGTTTATGCACCGATGGAGCATGCACAGGCTCTTGTCCAATCAGAGCTTATTGTAGTGCATATTCATGCCTATCCAAGAGTTTTGAATGGAAATGATTGCCGGATATCTTGTGCTGGCTGCAGATATCAGGGTTGCACAGATCCAGTCATCCCAAATCCAAGTCTTTTAGACTCCAGGGCCGGACACAGTTTTGTTCTGCTTTAACTAACCATTTTCTTGCCATTCCTGTATACTGATATATACAGATGGTTATTTAAAATAATTATTTGGAGACATGGCCTCATAAATGTGTAGACACAGGTTTCAGAAGATACAGGTTTCTTCTTTTCTTTTAACAACTCATCTGTGATTGAGAGTCAGCCTGTTTCCCTGTAGCTGCCTGCTGATCTGTCAACTTGAGATTACAGCAGGGAAGTTGTCGGGTAAAATGTCAGAAAAAACACAGTGAGTAGAATAGGAACCACTTAACACAGGTTGCAACTTTATTTAACAACATTAAAGTAACTTCAGGATTCTTTTACATGTTGCTGGAGAACTTGTTGTGGATGCAGACCTCATTGATCTGCAAAATGTTATTTTTCACTGCCATCCACTTTCATTGTCCATCTTGGGGCTGATTCCACACCAGGTGAAAAGTAACATCCGGTTATTGAATCAGCCCCAAGGTAGATCAGGAAAGTGTATAGCGCTTTTCTTACCTGGCTCTGGATTAACTCCTATGAGACTGTAGACACTGACAGTGTGGCAGATATAAAGGGGGGGGGTGCTGCCTCAATATTAGTTCTGCCTTTAATCTCTTTTTAATAATACATTCTAGTCTTTACATATTCTAGTCTTTAATAGTACATTCTAATCTTTACATATGTACTGTTGTTTCTGAGGTTCAGATTTTGCTGACAGATGCTGCTGTGCATGCATTTCGGTATTAGAGTGTCAGATTTAGCCACATATTGTTCACTAGTGTTAAACTTTTTAGGTACCAAGGCATATTTTTACAATTTTGACCTGCGAGTAAAAACTCAATTCTGACAGTTTGTACATAGTTCTTAAAAGAATCTGGGATTTCTGGGAAAGCTAAAAAATATTTTAAATGTCCTTTAAATAACTTTTTTAAAGCCAGGTAATTATACAGTCTATATCGCCACATCTGTTGAGTGAAATGATCCCATATAAGCCTAGGTTTCTCTTTAGACAGCAGAGGTAAAACGAGAAAACGTTCTCTTTTTAATGTCAAAGCTTTCCGCGTAATTTTGTGTACGTTTGCACATAGCACCACAAACGCCAGTGATTCCACTACGTTTTAAGGATTTATTAGCACCTTGCTAATCTTCCTCCTTAACGCAAGTCACTGGGATCTCAAAGTCCTAGCTTTCAAATTAATCATGCAGTGTGCTGAGGTTTCCCAGTTCCATCTCTGTGAGGACTTTTTAATATTAAACTTGAAATCCCAGCTCCTGTCCACCCATGTTTCTGGTGGGTGCCGCTCTGTAAAAAAATGTTAATATTTGCTATGGTGCTACTACACCTGTCATGGGCTTGGGGGCAGACAGGCACAGCTGTAGAGTGCATAGTGCATAGAAGGTTGATGGCATAAGGAGACTATATGGTTTAATCTAGTCTGTCTTTATGTGTATACTGTATGTACTGTTTATCTTAGGATAGATTTGTGCTTAAATTTGCTTAGTCGATTTTCAACTACCTCAACCTCTGCTGGATGTTTGTTTCAAGCATCTGCTACGTACTGCGTTCAATGGTGCAACTTGAGGCATGCTGTATACTTACAAGTCCTGCCTCCTGTACATGGCTCCCTGGAATCTGAGTGTCTCCGCAATATGACACAGACTGTCACATGACTCCTGTGTCATTTTGGCGTGGAGATCATTTAGTGAGCAGAGTTGCCTGCCGCCTCTGGGCCAAGAGAGGGCCCTGACCATGACAGGGGCCTTCTGCTCTTGATGCCCCCGGCAATTGCCTTATTTGCACTGTAACTAGGGCTTATTTTAGTTAGGGTTTATATTTAAAGCATTCTCAAAAGTAAAGAAAAATCACTGATGTGACCAAACACAGATACCCCAGTTGCACTTTTAGTTCAATAACAAAAGTATGCTTATTACTTGTACATTTTAAATAAAATCTCCTCAAAACTCACTTTCCCCATCTGAATGCTTGATACTGAATCACTGTCAGTGCTTACATTTACTCCTTTATCCACTCAAAGCTGAAACGCCCCTTCACCGATTTTCTACTGGCTATGGCCATCTCGGAGCACCTGGGAGGCTTTTTCCTTCATCCCAGCAATCGGCCAATAAGCTTAGCTTCTTGAAGGAGAGGAAATTCCTTGTGAAAGGCTGGTGCTGATGTAAATAGGTTTTCTGGGGCAAATCACTTTGAACACAGATGATAACGTCTGCTTTACTATTTTAGTATTCTTTCTGGAGCACCGCCTGTTGTGCAATAGCAATATTCTTAGTATACAGTACGTCCTGCTCCAGATAGATTACTTACACTTGGGTTATCCTCCGCCAGATGGCGCTGCACTGCAGAGACATGTAAAACAGGCTCCTCCCGGCTCCTCAAATACCCCGGGACCTCCCACAAATCCCCAGATTTCTCTGCAGTGCTTACTGCGAAGACGAAATTATCACTCTCTCGCAGGTGAGCGGGTCTATTAGCATGCGGACCTGTTGGACAGTTCCCACCCATTCCTCGTGTGATGTGCCTCCCAGCCTGGGCTGCGCTGGTCGGGTGAAGGTAGGCAGCACCATGTCTGCTTAAGGAGCGCTGCTCCACCGCAATCCCCCACCAAAGGGTAGGCGGTATAGGCTGATGGTGAGCCTTTATGGGATGCCCCTCCCGCATTTTTGCCCCATGCCCCGTGTAGCGGTGGGTCCTGTACAAAGGGCCGCCATCCTCCCTCATTCTCCCTGTAGCCTTCGGGGGGGAAAGAAGGGGGGGGGGGTGTTTCGTGCAATTTGGCTTTTGGTCTGTTTTGACTAGTATATGTGTGTCAGCTGCCGCGCTGCATTGTCTTTTTTACTATTACAATTGCCGCCGCCGCGTTACCTCAGACGAATCTGCGTTCTCATTGGCTGCTTGTCTGTGGGCTTCGCGCTCTTCGGGGGGGGGGGCCTGGCTTGGCGCGCTTTGCGTCACGGCCCGCTCTGGCCCGCCCTTCGAGGTTCGCTCGGCGCCATTTTGTCAGGTCGCGCGCGTGTGTGACGGTTCTACCTACCGCGGTCCATAAGTGCCCCCGCGGACAATGTTATGCTTATTCCTTACTGTGTATGGTTTTGATGCCTTTCAGACGGGTGAATCCAGTGGCTTCTCCCGGCCCGGTGTAATTGATAGTTGGGCCTAGTATTATTACTCCCACTTCCCTAGCGGGTCATTGGGGCATCCGGGGTTGCTTTACAGCGTCAATCCCTACTGGCTTATTGTGCCTATTAATCACCATATGGAGGCATCCCAGGATAATGTGACCGGGGTTCCTTCGGGACAAGCCCGGCTGTGTGTAGCTTGTGGGGTCTCACCTATCAGCGGTGACAGCGCACGGGTCTGTGTTCCTTGCGCACAGCAGGCGCTAACGTTGCAACCCGCCCCTCCTGTGACTGGGCCTACACCTCGTCTCACTTCACCTACTCCCCCAAGCTTGAGTCTCACCCCCATTGCATCGCATACAAGCGGGGATTCTCAACCTGATGTGGCTGCTAGACTGGCCAGTGTTGAAAAATTGATTGCTAGTACTTAAGGCCGTAAGGCCTCCGCTAAAAAGCGTCACTTAACCCCTGATGCCACTCTTTTCCCTATGGAGTCTGATGAGTTTTTGCATCTATGTGGCTACACCCCCTCGGACGAAGGGGAGCTGTTCTCTGATTCAGGGTCATCTGACGAGAGACCCAGGGGTCATGACGATTCTGGCTCTGACCCCTGGGCCCCGGATGATACTGACAGACTGCTGGTTCAGATTTTCGAGGTTCTGTCCATCTCGCCCCCTGTTGCGGCACCCAGACAAAGGGGTGAGCTTTTTCATACTGCTAAGGCTCGTTTGGAATTTTCAGAGCAAACCCATTTCAATAACCTTGTGCTTAAGGAGTGGGAACGTCCCAGTAGACTTCCCGGGATACCTAAGAGTTGGGACAGAAAGTATCCCTTTCCTGCTGATATGGTCAAGTGCTGGTCTTCACCCCCCCCCCCCCCCCGAGGTGGATGCTCCTATTCTAGGACTGTCTAACACCCCCCTGACTCTACTACCCTGTGGGATGCCGAGGACCGGCGCATTGACCAATTGGCGTGCCATGCCTTTGCATTTGTGGGGATGGCGCTGCGCCCGGTTTGCGCCTCGGCCATTACATCTGTGGCACTCAGGGCCCTGATCAGAAGTGTACTTGACGGTGCTTCTGATGATTTGCCACCTGAAACGTTTAATGTTCTGTCTAACTGTGATGTGTTTGTAAACTTTATCCTATATGCCTTGGATTATGCCATTAGGATGTGTGCAAGAACTTCTGCCTTGGTGGTAGCTATACGCCGCGTGGTTTGGCTGCGCCAGTGGGCTGCTGACAATGCTGCAAAGAAAGCCCTTACTGGGCTTCCATTTAAGGGGCTATGCCTGTTTGGGGACCGCCTAGACCTTTTTGCTAAAGGAGGTAAGTTACTCCAGCGCAGGCGGCAGTCTCGGACATTTCGGGGCCAGGGCTCCCTCTCACTCCCCTACCGTGGTGCTAAGCAGGGAAAAGGTGTGTCCTTCGCGGGGGCTCGTGCTGATTTCTGGCATAGGAGCAGAGGACGACGTCCTGGCTCCTCATGGGGGTCTAAGCCCAAAGCCTCTCCCAAGCCCCCTCAGGACGTCTACAGCACTTTGCTCACGTCTGGAGGCACCACGTCTCAGACCGGTGGATTCAGGAGGTAGTTTCCTCTGGTTACAAGATAGAGTTTGCTGTGCGCCCCCCCCCCAAGATTCATCAGGTCCCGGATCCCCCAGGACCCTGTCTCAGCTCAGGTTTTGATGCAGGCCGTGCAAGGCCTTCTGGGTATGGGGGTCATTTGCAGGGTCCCCTTAAGAGAAAGGGGCAAGGGGTTCTATTCCAACCTTTTCACAGTTGGGTCAGTCAGGCCCATTCTAGATTTAAAGATCCTCAACAAATTTGTCAAGAACAGGCGCTTTCGCATGGAAACTCTCGGCCATCAGCTCCCTGCGCCCAGGGGATTTCATGACGTCTGTGGACATCAAAGACTCTTACCTTCACATCCCTGTGTTCTCAGGACACCAAAGGTTTCTCAGATTCGTGTTGGAAGATCAACATTACCAATTTGTGGCCTTGCCATTTGGCCTCACTTCAGCTCCCAGAGTGTTCACCAAGGTGCTGGCGGGAGTGATGTCTCTGCTGAGGTCAAGGGGCATACGCGTGCTGCCCTACCTGGACGACATACTCATCACCTCTCGGTCTCTACAGCAGGCAGAGTTGGACACTCAGCTGGTGGTGTCCACCCTGGAGTCCTTCGGCTGGGTGATCAATCACCCCAAGTCCTCTCTGTCCCCTTCCTCGGTGACCCCGTTCCTGGGAATGATTTTGGATACGGTTCAGTCAAGGATATTCCTTCCTCAACAGAAGGTGGAAGCTCTAACTGTGCAGGTGAGGTTCCTGCTGTCGTGTCCCCAGCCCTCCCTCAGGCAGGGAATGCAGTTGGTGGGCCTGATGGTGGCGTGCTTCGAGGCGGTGCCTTTTGCTCAGTTCCATTTGAGGCCTCTACAACTTCACCTTTTTTTTTTTTTTTTTTTAAATTCTTTATTTAAATTTTTCAAAACAAGGCATTACAAGTGAGAGATCAGAGTAAAGGCAGTACAGAAGGAAAACAGGTCCAGCACGCAGGCCGGGACGCGCTCCAAGCCCCAAGGCCTCCCTCAGCTCCAGTAACACACTTCAGCTGTAACTTATAGCAAACACAAATCTATGGCATCATCAACATTTAGGCCCAGGCTGAGATCCGAGGGCGAGGCTGTTCCACCCAATCCGGACCCCCTCCATGCGGACCCTGGTTTCTATTCGCCATTTCAATGTCAGTGGGGCCTGCCATAGGGCCCACTCCGGGCGTCTGCGGCATTCCCTATGTATTCTCTTCCTATTAGCTAGTAGAATTTTAACGTCGAATTTGAGTATCTTAGCGAGGAAGAGGTTAGTCACGAGCGTTCTCCACCCTGGGCTGAACCGTTAGAAATTGTAGACAAGAGAAAGGAGGTGAAGAAAAAAAAGGAAGTATATAGATTCAAACTGCAAGAAACGAAAGAAGACACGAACCTACAGGGTAAGGACCCAGCAGAGCTCGGGGAAAGATGAAGAGGGGGGGGAGTAAGAGGATAGTAGAAGAGGAACGGGAAGGGTAGGGGAGGGGCGTCAGGACCAAACAATCCACAGTCGGCAAAAAAGGGGGGGGGAGCAAGCGGGGGGACACATCCCGATCGAGTATCGCCAAGCAATGCAACCCCGTCCCCCAGGTCCACCCTGGGACCAGACCGGAAGATGGCGAAACGGGGGAGACCCCTACTTCACTGAATCTTGGAACATGAACCAAGACGTCCACAGAATCCTGGTCTCCTCCTCTTTATCTTGGACTGCAGCCGTCAGCTCCTCCATCTCCATTATTCTATTTACTTCCCTGATCCAGTCGTGCTCCGTCGGGACGATCTTGGACTTCCATAATCTGGGGAGCAGGGCCCTGGCGGCATTAATTAGGTGTCTCAGCACCGATTTCCTGTAACTAGGAACACTACATCCAGAATGGTGCAAGAGCATCAGAGCCGGGCAGCACGGGACCTGTGAGCCTGTTACCGTAGACATAATGTCTGCGATTTTTGTCCAAAATGATGTAAGTTTGGGGCAAGACCATAAAATGTGGAACAGTGTCCCTTCTTCTGATTCGCAACGCCAGCAGACAGGCGAGGAACCTGGGAAGATGGATGCCAACCGCTTCGGAGTATAGTACCATCTGGATAAATATTTGTAGTTAGTTTCTTGAGTTTGTGCAGACATCGACGACTTATAGACCAGAGAGAAAATTTTCTTCCAGTCATCACCTGTAAATTTCCTACCCAAATCTCTCTCCCACTCTGCGCAGAAAGCAGGAACCGCGTCCCGGTCCGCCTCCAAAAATTGATATATCTGGGAGATCACCCTTCTCGGGGGGTCTCCACATGTGGCCAGTGTCTCAAAGAGCGTAAGGTCTCGCCCCAACAAGTGTTTGGGCGCTACTTTCTGGAGGAAATGTTGAGAGAGGACTAAGTACCAGGGGTCCAAGTGAGGGCTGTTCCATCTACGCCTTAATTCATCGATATCGCACCAGTCTCGACCCCTCAGGAGGTCCTTTGCCCTAATCGTACCCAAGTTCCCCCAGCCCCCCACTACCTGGGACTTCTGGTTAAGAGGGAAATCAGGGTTACCTACCACTGGAAGCAAAGGAGACGGCCAAGGCGAGATATCCTCTCCTTCCCTGACACCATCCCAGACATCGAGGGTGGCCTTAATCAACGGGTTAGAGCCCGCCCACTTATTCGAGGTCACTGACGACCACGGGATCTCTTTCAGTGGAGTGCTTGTGGACCCTGCCTCCACATCGACCCACTTCTTGGTGTCTCTATTCCTCATCCAATCGACCAATCTCTGCAAGTGGGCTGCTTGCCAATATTTCCGTAGATTTGGCACCGCCAGTCCCCCCCTGGATCTAGACCGCTGCAACAGTGAGAGTTTGATTCGCGGCTTCTTAGCCGCCCAGATAAAGTTTATAAAGATTGTGTTCAGATTCCTGAAATAGCTTGCTGGTATGTGGCATGGAAGGGTCTGGAATAGGTATAAAATTCTCGGCAAGATAGTCATCTTGATAGCACTCATTCGCCCTAACCATGTGAGGGTAAGCGCACTCCAACCCAAAAGATCAGACTTAACTTTGTTGAGCAGTGGGATGAAGTTACACCAGAATATGTCGCCGACGTCGCTCGGGATTTTCGTGCCCAAGTAGGACAAGACAGATGAGGTCCACCTGAAGGAGAAGGAGGACCTCAGCGGCGACAGTACAGCTTCCGAAAATCCCACATTGAGCACCTCGGATTTATCAAAATTGATTTTAAAGTTTGACAAATATCCAAAGGTTTCAAAGTCCTTCATAAGGACCGGGAGCCCGATCGTTGGGTTGGAAATAAAAAACAAAAGATCATCCGCATAGGCAGATATCTTATGCTCCATTCCGCTCACCTGGATTCCTTTAAGGTCTACGTTCTGCCTAACATGTCTCAGGAAGGGTTCTACAACCAGGGCGAAGATAAGAGGTGACAAAGGACAACCCTGTCTGGTACCGTTGGCTATCTGAAAAGGCGGAGAGAGATGGCCATTCACCTTTACCCTCGCCTGGGGGGCGGAATATATACTCAGAATATAATTGAGCGCCCTACCCCGGAGACCAATATGTCTCAACACCTCAAATGCAAAGTTCCAGTCCACCCGGTCGAACGCTTTTTTAGCGTCTGTGGACAGTAACAGCATCGGGGAGTTATCCATTCGGGACCTGTGTATCAGATTCAATGTCCTAATAGTATTATCCCTAGCTTCTCTACCGGGGATAAAACCACATTGGTCTCCGTCAATCAAGTTGGGTAAGTATGTCGCTAGACGATTCGCCAGGATTTTGGTGAACAGTTTAAGGTCCACATTCAAGAGCGAAATTGGACGGTAGCTCTTGCAACTTAAGGGGTCTTTACCAGCCTTGTGTATTACAGTGACGTGGGCTTCTAGGGCCGCCGTAGGAAGCAGCCCTGGCCCCTCATCCTCTGCAATTGCATTAAAAGCTTGGAGGAAATGTTTATTCAAAGAGTTCTCGAATTTTTTATAGTAGGCAATAGTAAAGCCATCAGGACCAGGCGATCGACCGTTCGGGGATGCTTTTATGGCTTGGTGCAATTCAGCCCCCGATATCGGTTCTTCCAACAAACTAACAGCTTCATCCTCCAGTTTTGGCATACCGGATGCTACAATATATTGTCGTATCCGAGACAGGTCCCTCGGGGAGCTCCCCGCCCCCTGCGGCCTCAAATTATATAATGCGTGATAATATTCCTGGAACACCCTGGCAATATCCTCCGTTTTGTGTTGTTTCTGTTGTTTTGCGTCCACTATGGCCTCGATGAAGTTGAGCGACTGTTGCTTCCTCAGGGCTCTGGCGAGGAGTGAGCCACTTTTGTTCCCCCATTCATAATAGTATCTTTTACATTTCCTAATGACGAATGCCGCCTTTTTCAGAAGCAGGGAATTCAATTGTTCTCTACAGGATGTTAACTCCTGGAGTGTGGCTCGCACTTGGGATTCCTTATGCCTCCTCTCTAGGATTTGAATTTGCGAGATAAGGCGGTCCCTACTCAAGGTGTGTGCTTTCTTTAATCTGGAAGCATGTTGGATGAGAACACCTCTCATCACCGCCTTGTGTGCTTGCCAAACGGTCATTGGAGACACCTCTCCCGAGCAGTTCAGCCTGAAATAATCTGAGAGGGCGGTCTGGACCGCCTGTTCCGTGACCGGGTCTTTCAATAGGCTTTCATTCAAACGCCAAGACCACTCTCTATTGCTTTTTTCCATCGTGGACAGGAGTAACCAAACGGGACCATGGTCCGATAAGGAAGCCGGGCCTATGGCAGGATCCACAACTCCGGGCAGGAGGGTATGAGACACTAAGATGTAATCAAGTCTCGCGTAAGTCCCATGAACTGTCGAGTAATGCGAGTAGTCTCTACCCTTAGGGTTGAAAATTCTCCAAGGATCACACAGTTGTAGTGTATGCAGTACCTGCTTCACCTTTCTCAGACCACCATATGGAATGGATGACTTGCCGGTCGACGAGTCGAGGAGTGGTTCCAGGGCAATGTTTAAGTCCCCACCCAGGAGTACCTTACCCTCCTGGAAGTCCGACAGTTCAGACAGGAACTTCAAGAGGAAGTCTACCTGGCCATTGTTGGGAACATATACAGAGGCCATGGTATACAACTCTCCAAGTATCGTTCCCTTAATCATTATGTATCTGCCCTCATTATCAGCAGAAATGTCCAGTTTCTGGAAGGGGACATCCTTAGCTAACAGTATAGCAACGCCTTTGGATTTAGATCGGAGAGGAGCTTGCATAAAAATGGGGAAAGAACCTGGGAGACATCCTGGGACAAGCATCCTTCCGGAAGTGCGTCTCCTGCAGGAATATAATCTTGGCCTTCATCCGCCTGAGATCTGAGACCATCGCTGCTCTCTTCTCGGGGATATTTAGGCCCCTGCAATTCAAGGACACAACCTTCACAACCTTGAAACAATTTCAATACATGCATGAACCGAAAACAACAGGCACGGAATATGAACAAAAAGGACCAGAGCAAAATAGAAGTCAATGAAATATAGCTCTTAAATCAACGTGCCACTAATATTCGTTACCGTCTATCTACCGTCCATATGGCCGGGATCACCCTCACGCTCCGGGCCGGGCCGGCGGGCCGGGCCTCTCCTGTCTCGGCCCCGTCTCCTGGGGCGCTGCGGAAGTGGATCTGCTCTCTGATCGAGAACTGGAGCCAGCCAGTCCGGAACCGGTATGGGAGCGGATCCCAAGAACTCAAAGAGACCCGCTAGTTGCTCCGGAGATCTCAGGGCAAATGTTCGCCTATCTTTCCGTACCAGGAGTTGGAACGGGTGGCCCCAGCGGTACGTTGCTCCTTGGTGCTGCACCAGATCCAGAAGGGGTTTCACTAATCGTCGCATGTGCAGGGTTCTGCGGGACAGATCCTGCAACAATATAACACGTGCGCCGTTGAGATCGATGGGGCCCTTGTTCCAGGCAGCTCGCATGATTGCTTCTTTGATCTGAAAAAAGTGCACTCTGCAAATCACATCTCTTGGTCTGCCGGGGTCGCCGCCGACAGGGCCCAAGGCTCGGTGTATTCGGTCGATTTCAATGGTCTCCCCCGACGGACGGCCCAAGAGGGTGTTGAACAGGTTACACGCTGTTGCATTCAGCTCCGTTGGGTGAATCGATTCCGGGATGCCCCGCAGTCGGATATTGTTGCGGCGGTTTCTATTTTCCAGGTCATCCTGTTGGACCTGTAGGGTAGAGAGCATTCTGCGTGTGGCATCCCGGTCTTGTTCCAAAACGGCAATCCTGTCCAGGATATCTGACTGGGCAGCCGCGTTGGTATCTACTTTGTCAGACAGATCCGCCATGGTGTTTTGCATGGATGTTATTTCTCGGCGAAAAGTCCCCTCCATCCTAGAAATGTAAGACTCAAAATCCGCTCTAGAGGGCAATGATTTGATGGCATCTGCCACATTACATCTAACGGATTCCATGACGGCAGAGATCAGAGCTCTGGGCGAAAAAGCTCCCGGAGAATCGAAGCTCTCATGACCCACAGGAAGATCATCAGGCGTAGGGGGTCGGTACTCCCATGAGCGGCCCACAGGGGTCGGGCTGCAGGGCCCCGGTGAGAAAACTGCCCTCTGATTCCAAGACTCCACTGGGACAGAAGGGCCACACTCTATATGTAACGCTGGGGTAAGGGCAGGCAATTCCCCTCCAGGGGACAGGGCTGGTGAATGGGGCTGAACAGGTGGCGCTGGGGTAAGGGCAGGCCATTCCCCTCCAGGGGACAGGGCTGGTGGCGCTGGGGTAAGGGCAGGCAATTCCCCTCCAGGGGACAGGGCTGGGGAATGGGGCTGAACAGGTGGCACGGCGAGCCCGGCTACTGCCCCTTTAAGAGTAGGCTCTGATGTGAGCAAGCTGTCACAGGATTCCTCTGGGCGCCTCACTTCTTCAGCACAGTGTACCTGTGCCACCGTTACTGTCACCAGCTGGCCTGCTCCACCCCCCCCCTCCCCCCCACCTCCATTCAGCTCATCTGGAGGGCCGGGGACAGGTAACAGGGGAGGCAGCCTACCAGCAGGAACCGAACCGCCTTCAGTTTCGCCCGCCATCCCGGGCCGGGAGGTCCGCAGCCCGCAGGTCTCGTCCTCAGGACTCCGGCGGCCACATTCCGGAACGGCGCCCGCCCCCGCCGGCCGCGGGGAGGGCAGCGCCATCTTGCCCAGCGCCTGCACGTCGCCCGCGGACACCCGCAGCGGGACCATCTCCTCTCCAGCCGCCCGAGGAAGCACCGGGTCCGGCCTCCCCTCCTCCGGTCCCCGTGGATCAGGTATGTGCGGCGGCGCCGCCGCCGAGGGACTAGGGGGTCCTCCCTCTCCAGCCGGGCACACGCGGGCCGTCGCCATTGCAGGCAGCGGCGGCCTTGGATTCTCGGGCGGGATAGCCCCAAAATAAGTGGATATGGGGTTCTCCTGTGGTGGTCTCACCACTCCTCTGGCCTTCCGCCTCTTGGACATTGCTTTTCTGGGTGGTTGCTGTCCAGCTATACTGTTAATTCCCAGGGGAGAACGGGGAGCCTCTCAGGATCACTCCTCACGGCGCCATTAGCAGGCCACGCCCCCAACTTCACCTTTTGTCAGTATGGGACAAGGACCCAACGTCCCTGACGGGGTCTGTGTGCTTCCCCCCTTGGTCAGGCGGTCCCTTTCGTGGTGGCTGGATCCCAGGAACTTGCTGGGGTGCAGGCCCTTTCTGGCCCCCTCCTGGGAGACGGTCACCACGGATGCCAGTCTGTCAGGTTGGGGGGGATTCTGGAAGTCCCTGCGGTTCCAGGGGAGGTGGGGCCCTCAGGAGGCCCACTTGCCTATCAACATTCTGGAACTACGGACGATCAGGTTGGTACTGGAGCAGTTGACCAATCACCTGAGGGGTCTGGCTGTGCAGGTGCGCTCAGACAACAGGACGGCGGTTGCCTACATCAACCATCAGGGAGGGACCCGGAGCAGGGGGGCCCTCCAGGAGGTGTCGCAGATTCTGACATGGGCGGAGGCCAATGTTCAATGCATTTCGGCTGTGTACATCCTGGGGGCAGAGAATCTACTGGCAGACTCTCTGAGCAGGGGGACCTTTCGTCAGGGAGAGTGGTCCCTCAGCAACAGGGTGTTCCAGTCCCTGTGTCACCGTTTGGGTCTACCGGAGGTGTTTGCATCCCGTCACAATCACAAGCTCCCGGCCTTTGTCTCCCTGTCTCAGGATCCTCTGGCCTTGGCCACAGATGCTCTGTCCATGTCATGGCAGGAATTTCGGCTCCTGTATGTCTTTCCTCCATTCCCCCTGCTGGGCAGGGTCCTGCGCAATGGAAGGGGTGCCAGTGATTCTGGTGGCCCCCAGGTGGTCAAGAAGAGTGTGGTTCGCAGACGTGGTGCAGATGGCAGTAGACCAGTACGTTCTGCCAGGAGTGCCAGATCTGCTCACTCAGGGCCCCTTACGCCATCCCAATTTACAAACTCTGGCTTTGACGGCCTGGCTGCTGAAACCTCCATCTTGATGGAGAAAGGCTTGTCTGCCTGGGTGGTTGAGACCATGGTTAGGCTAGGAAGAAAACTTCTTCTTCCATCTAATATAGGGTATGGTGTACCTACATTGATTGGTGTGAGTCTAGGTCTCTTCCCTATAGGGTGTTCTCAGTCCCCAGGGTTCTGGAGTTTTTACAGCATGGGTTGGAGTCGGGTCTCCAGCTCAGTACTCTGAAGGGTCAGGTTTCTGCCCTGTCTGTCTTCTTTCAGAAGTCTTTTGCTCAGCATTCTTTGGTTAAGACTTTCTTTCAGGGGGTTACTCATGTGCGTCCCCCACGTAAACCTATGGTGCCTGTTTGGGATTTGAACTTGGTCTTGTCTGCCTTGCAGGGTGCTCCCTTTGAGCCTATTCAGGATGCTGCTCTGGCTGTACTTACCCTCAAGGTTGTCTTTCTGGTGGCTATTACTTCGGTCAGGCGTGTGTCTGAGCTGGCGGCTCTGTCTATCCAGCTCCCATACTTTGAGAGACACCAGGATAAGGTGGTGTTCCGCTTTAAGCCGGACTTTCTGCCTAAGGTGGTGTCTGCTTTTCATTTGAATCAAGATATTGTTCTTCCTTCATTGTGCCCTAATCCTAGCAACGCTAAGGAAAGGGTTCTGCATTCCTTGGATGTGGTCAGGTGTCTGAAGTATTACCTGGTAGTCACTGCGTCCTTCAGGAAAACTGATGCTCTTTTTGTGGTCCCTTCTGGTCCTAGGAAGGGTTTGGCTCCTGCCAAGTCTACTATCAGCAAATGGATCCGTCAGGCTGTGATTCAGGCCTATTCTGCTAAGAGGCCTTCCAGCACCAGGCTTCTGTTGAACAAGTTTGCAAGGCCGCTACTTGGTCTTCTTTTCATACCTTTTCAAAGTTTTACAAGGTTGATGTTAGGGCCTCAGCTGATGCTGTTTTTGGCCGCAAGGTTTTGCAGGCGGCAGTGGTTTAAACTGTCTGCTGTTACCTTTTTTGTTGGGGATCCCACCCTACTTTATGGACACTGCTATTGGATGTCCCAAGTGTAAGTAATCTATCTGGAGCAGGACGTACTGTATACTAAGAATAATACAATTCTGTGAAATACTCACCTGTAGAATTGGTATTATAAGTATACAGTACGTCCTGCTCCACCCCACCCTGGTTTTTGCATTATTCTGGATCCCCTGTATGGTGATTGTTATCATTGTATAGTTACCAGTTTTTGGTGGTTACATTCTCCCGGCTTCTTGTTCACTGCTTTTCAATGCTGGGGATTTGTGGGAGGTCCCCGGGTATTTGAGGGGCCGGGAGGAGCCTGTTTTACATGTCTCTGCAGTGCAGCGCCATCTGGCGGAGGATAACCCAAGTGTAAGTAATCTATCTGGAGCAGGACGTACTGTATACTTATAATACCAATTCTACAGGTGAGTATTTCACAGAATTATATTTTTGCTCCTTTCATCTGAAATTAGAGCTACAGGTGCAGCAGTGACTCCTCATGCTCAGCAGTACTTGGCTTGTTGTCTCCTGCAGCATCTATCCTTCCAAAAAATCTTTCCTCTATGCAATGCATGTGATCTCATCCTTTTCTTCTTCTGGTCTGTAGAATTCATGGGAATTTGGCTTGGTAGGCACAACTGGAGTGAAAGCCAATCAAAATATTTGGATGCCAGAAGTCCCTCCACAAGTTAATTTTAGTTGACATTAAATCTGTCACAAAGGAAATTTGTAATTCCATTGCTTACATTTCTAAAAAGAATTCAGCTTCAGCTAAAACAGTTTTTAGCTGTTTGTAGCCCATTTAGAGCTACTATTGTCACATCCTGATTGGTCACTAGAAGTAAGTTCATTTAACACAAGTTAGGGGCAAAAGGAGGTGTCTAATTGTGTTAATTATTTAGTGAAGCAAGTTTTACTTTGGGTGCGCTTCTGGGTATGAACTGAAACTTGCATTTGAATAAGCCTAAAACACAAGTTCTAATTTTTTCCCAAAAAATAACCTGTACCTGTGATGGGGTACTTTAACACGTGACCTACATAATTTCTTCAGTGCACTTAGGATTTTTTTTTTTTTTTTTTGGTTGGAAACATCTGTACCCTATGAGGTATGCAGAAAACAAATGCCAGTATAGCCCTGATTCCAAACTTTTAACAAAATATCCTTCTTAAATAGAAGCAACCACCCACCTTGAGTTGGATCGCCCAAACCTCTACCCAGAGCCCTCCCGGGGGCTGCATCTGAAGCATACTTCTGTCTGGGGTGCGTACCCACGCCAGGCCTTTCTGAATGGCTGGCATGGGCAGGACCACAGCTAGAGGTGAGCAGGTATGCAGTCAGTTGTGCTGCTCCGTTTAGATTTACTTCCCGTCTTGATGTCGAGAAAGGCAATCTAAATTGAACAAGTTCCACTGATTCAGCACATAAGGCGCTTCCCAGCAAAAGGTAAAAAATAACTTAGTCAAAGGTAACTTTTACATTTTGCTTGGACGCTGCCTGGATATTGTTTGCTCTAAATCAGTGGCTCTTGTTCAATTTAGATTGCCTTTGCCGCAAAATTGGTCCAAAGCTGGTGACATACAAGGTTGCGGCAAGTTTTGGGTTTACAAAGTTTCTGAGTGACCTGAAACACGTTATGATCTTTTATGCCAACTCCCACCTGCACAGGATTACCCCAGGCATAAGGAGAATGGCATCTGCTACCTCATTGCTGACCAAGTGCTGCTGATTGACTGAGCTGACAACATGGGACCCTGGAAGAAATTTTCGGCTTTTGTTTCTCTTCAATTGAAAAATTATGTATCTCATTCGTAAAAATGTCCTGTCCAAAGTTACATTTTTTGGGGAAAATGTATTTTGCAGTGTCATTGCTTGTATTAAAGTAATCGTCCAGGAAATAAAAAAAAAAATAAAACTACACTTTACCTTTTATATCACGTGCATGGAAACTTACCTAATCATTAGATTCAGTCCAGCCTATTTGGCCACTCACCCTGTCAATGTGCGAGACACATCCCCCCCCCCCCCCCCAGTGATGGGGCTATGTCTGCTCTATTTACTTAAAAAGAATAAACTTGCCTAGGCCTGGCATGTCCGAAGCCCTAGCCGCCCTTATAATTATGCTTGAAAAAGATTTTTTGTCCCGCACTGCTAAATTAAGTATAATAATCTATGTAAATGCTGGTGCTGGATGATAAAGAGACATCTAAATGTACACAAACAGAAAAGGTAGTGGGGCTGCCAGCACAGTCCCAAAAGCACGGTGCACATTGCACAGTTTTTGCAGAACCAGAGAAAAAAAATTTTCGTAGTCATATCACAATGATTAAATGCTTATCTATGTGTTATAATAAATCCGGAGCAATTTGATATATCCCCTTGTGGAAATTGGAGTCCATTGATCTTTTATGAGGAGGGGAACACCTAAGTACCTAATAGATAAGCATTTAATCGAGCTAGAGGAGGAATAGTGGAGCCCCCAAAAGAAAGGGGAATCAGATGTGCCAAAAACCAAGATTGAATCTGGTACGTTATATATAAGATGGGGGTGGTGATGTCACTGAATTGACACGAAGAGCACCTGTGGTGATACAACTGTTTCGCTGAGCCTTACATATACAGTTTTAGGGCTGTGTATACATATATATATATATATATTTACTTTCACTTTAATTGACTGCATTCATCATGATATTTGTATTTGTTGTATTAGAGCCATAAAATTAAGTCCCCCTTTCCAACACCTTTTTTAATGTTTCTTAAACTTTTGTCAGTCTTGTATATGTATATGTTTTCAATAAAGGCATGGTATATCAATTTTTAATCTACTGAGTGCGGCTCACTTTGATAAAGGCTTTTGGGACTGTGCTGGCAGCCCCACCACCTTTTCTGTTTGCGCCCTTATAATTAGCCGCAATTATAATTAAATCTGGTCGACAACAGTAACATGATCCATAGTCTCTACTGCAATTCCAGGACCTGAAACAGCCTTGGGTCAAGTAACCACTAGCAGCAGATCGCAAGGCCAGATTTTACAGTACTTTGGGGACCTACACCCATTTTCTGAAAAGAGTTGTTGGATCACTTTAATAGGGTCACACATGTTGATTGGTACCCCCCCCCCCCCCCCCCGCTTTGCCACAGTCCCTCTATTTAAATGAAAATGGACCCCGCCATGTATGCCTGCCCCTGGAGGAAGGGAATCTCCGGCTATCCCTCATTAATAAGTATAAAGATTCCACGCTGCATAGAAAAGCTGCGAGAGGCAAAAGGTGAGTATAGACTTTATTATGTTATGCCCAGTTTAAACATTTGTGAAATGTAAGTAGTTTAGCACTTACCTGTAAAGGGGAACTTGTAAATGGCCCCCATACTGTACAAATTGGAATTTTATGATAATAGCTGAAAGTAGTAATTTAATTTATTATATAATCTTAGTTGCTCACAGATGCTTGCTCACATTCAATATAGCATTCGCTGGCACAAGCTGGTTCAATTACATGACCACACAAACAGGGCAAACAACATTTTAAAGATTAGATGCCCCAGTTTTTTATATGGGGTAACAGTACCACCAGAATCAGCAGAATGATCACCATTAGCTTATTGGACCTATATAACACTAGGAATGGAAGCTGCTATGTGCCACATGATGTGTACAGTAGTGGGGCGGCCTCCAGAAAAAGATGCATATTGCTTATCTTTTGGGCAACCATTTTACAGGAGCAATAAGTTCCTGCTATTATGTATTTTAAGGTTACTTTATGTTTACAATGTATTTAAGATAGATTAAAAAAGCAGACATATTATAAGGAATTAAAAGAAGGTTAAGCATCAATAAGCACAAATTGATGAACACCTGTTTATCATAAAGCGTTTGGGATTTTGCACTTTAGTTCTTAAATGAAACATAAAAAGGTTTCATTTTTATGTATCTCATTAAAAAACAGTAAGATTTTGCAGGTGTTTTTTTACCATAATAGCGTTTGCACCCTTGCCACTCACATTGCTCTGAAGTAAGTAAGTAAGTAGGAAATACTCTATTGGCAAAGAAGCCGAAACAGATTTGTGGGCGTTCTAATGAATAGGCTCTGATACATAACATTGTGCTGCCCATAGGCACACTACTGACATGGAAAAGGTTTAAAGATCACCAGATATTTTATGACTTTTGGCTTTTTTTTCTCTCGACTGCTTTGGTGGAGCAGCCTAAAAAAAAAAAAAAAGCAGGGTGAGTGGTAGCTGACACAGCCTCACCTATTTTATCATCGAACAAGCCCTCTTCCCCTTATCAACCCCCTGTTTATTATCCTGAATTGTCTCCTTTGTGTTACTCATTAATGGTTATTTTTTTTAAGTAATATTGTGGGCAAAAGGCTTTTTTGCTAGATACTTGCCTGCATTCATGCTGCCTCATTCTCAAATTCTGGATCCAACAGCACAGGCTATTCAGCGCTATCAGGTCCAATAGCTTCTGTGCAGACTGGATGCAAGATGAAGAAAATCAAACCACTACACTGGTTGCACTGACTGATAATGTGGTGCCGCTGCATCCAATCAACGAGGGACCAGTTGCAGCATGTCGCACCTTCACTAAGGGGCCACAATCATTAAATAAGTAATACACCCTGTATTACTGGTCCCACCCTGCAGTCCCTTCCTCCAATAAACTTTCCTTTGTGGGAGGGACTGGATCCCAACTGTATAGATATATATGCAAACAGTCCTAATATGTGGGATAACCCACCTACTGCTCACTATATTGGTACCAGCCTTGATAATTAATCAATATTGCGGCACAGTTGGAGGAAGGCGAGAAGGGGGCTGACATAGTGAATATCAGAGGACGGGACGCCACCAGTAGCAATGCATGGATTAATCTCAGCCGTAGGTGGGGACTGCAAGATAGAAAAATAACTAACTCCTCCCAGTCTATATAGGGCAGACTGTGGCAGGATCTCTGCACTTCTTTTCTTGCAGTCGCAAGGGACTAAAGATGTCTGGATTTTTTTTTGTAAGTTACAGTGTTGACCGGGAGAGGGGGCCTCTACTCTGTCTGTCTCACAGACCCTCTCCAGCTACAGCTTTCCTGGGGTCCCCCGTTAGATGCCTGAAGTTAGTTCCTAAGCCGATAGCGTGGAATCGTGCAGAGTGAGGGGAGTACACATGGATCCAGGTAACCGTGCGGGGGTTGTCACCCTGCAGCAGGGTACCTGATCTCTGGGGCTTGCTTGGCGGCCCTGCTGTGTATCTCCCACTGAGCCCCAGTCCCTCTACCCCATGGGTCATCTACCCCCATGACTACATGGCACCGTGTAAAAGACGCAGTCTGCCTTCCCGTTGGCTGCTGGGTGGGGTCTGAGCTAGGTGGCCAGGCTCCCTGTTGTCAATGTGTTAGTCATGCTGGTCAGAGCTCATTCAGAGCTCGGCTGCCAGCGTTTGGCAGGGGAGATGGCCTTGTCATGAGGGGGGTGTGACCAACGGCCATGTGGCTTGCCTATTGACTAAATCAGGAGGAGGGCAGACGGGGCATGCCTGCGACACCGGCGGGGGCCTTACAGTGAAGGACAGGAGGAGGGGGCAGGATGGCCGCATTTGCGAGGTTTGTGGCTCCACTCTTCTCTTCACTAACAGCATGAGGCAGCACCATCTTGTGCAGTGGCCAGAGGTTCATGCTACATCCCCGGATCATCGCTTGCCTCCCTGGTCTTCTGGGATGATTATCAAAGGGGCAAAGCCTTTTGACTTGTACTGATTCCTTTAGGAATCTGACATTGTTCTTATTGTTGTAGGCTGGGGGTCCGGAAGCTGCTGCATCCTTGGCCCGTGGGTTGATATCAGCTGCATGGAGGTTGCTTTTCCAGTAGTGCAGGCAGGTCTGACCATTAGTCAACAGGCAGGGGGGTGTGTGGAGGCAGGGTATGCACATCACCCCATACCTGGATGACTTGCTTGTCTGAGCCCCATCTCTGGCAGAGGCACTGCGGGATGTTTGGACGGTCTTGTTCATGCTGAAACATTTTTGGTGGGTTATCAACTACCCCAAGTCCCAGGTGGTTCCCTTCATGGTGGCGACCTATCTAGGTATGATCATGGATACTCGACGGCCACGGGTCCTTCTTCCGGTGCAGAGGTGCATGGCTCTTCAGGAGGCGGTGCTGACAGACGACATTCCACCTCAGCCAGGACATGTGTCTCCTTGGCCTGATGGTGTCTACCATCCAGGCAGTTCCATATGCCCAGTTCCACTCCAGGCCTCTACACAATGCCGCTTCTATCGAAATGGTGTAGGACTGTGCAGACGTTGGATTGGTGGCTGGACCAGCAGTGGGTCGGTATTTTCCTGCCGGTCTGATGGGTCATCCTGACTGCAGATACCAATCTGACCGGTTGGGGTGGTGTTTTGGACAAGTAACCTGGCTGTCTCTCCACACCTTCACAAAGTTTTACAGACTTGATGTCTGGGTATCTGCTGATGCTGCTTTGGGGGGGGGGTAAGGTGTTGCAGGTGGTGGTGAACTATTCCACATGGGTTTAAGCTTGAGGTGTCGGTGTTCTTGGTTATGTTGACGCATGGTCCCACCTTTATTGAGGGTACTGCTTTGGGACGTCCCACATGTTTCTACTGGTGGTGCCCCGGAATGGAAGAGATGAGAAAAGAGGAAATTTGTGTACTCGCCTGTAAATTTCCTTTCTCGTCCTCTTTCATTCCGGGGCACCACACTCGCCCTTCTATTGTTATGACTGCGTCTGTGGCGATTTATGTTGCACTGTTTTCTAGTTGTGCACATTTTGCCCAGATTAGCATTATCCCTTCTCGCTGCTGTGGCTGAACTGCTTTTAAACTGAGGAGATCCTGCCACAGCCTGCTCTATATAGGCCGGGAGGGGATATTTTTTTTTCCTATCCCACAGTCCCCGCCTACAGCTATTAACCCACGCATTGCTACTTGTGGTGCCCCGTAATGGAAGAGCATGAGAAAGGAAATTTACAGGTAAGTACCCAAATTTCCTTTTTTTGACAAAAAACTAAAATCTGTGGAATATTGATAATTATTAAGGTGGTAGTTGGTGGCTGGAACCAATCTAGTGAGGAGTAGGTTGGTTATTTTTTTATTACAAATAAAGGCATGAGATACATTATGGTAAGCTGTGATTCATAGAAGGTAGAACATTATTGGAGTTTATAAATGCAAGAAAGTGCTCATCTATTGATCTTTGTCTGCAAACCTTTCACTCTGGGCTGGCAGAAAGGTGCCGTGGCTGTAAAATAAAGATTTACTTTACTAATTTAGTAACAAGGATATGGAATAAGTTGTCACAAAACTCTAGTGAATGTTTTGATATAAATCATGCCTCTAACATCCTATGTTTGTAGTAATATTGTGTACCAAGTTAGCCATAATGAACTGTAGAAAGTGAAGAAAAATAGCCAAAACATCTTTGTAGATTGAGTATATTTGAAGGTAAACTTTCAAAAAATCTCAACATTAGTTCTCCTCGACTCTCCAGACACCTTCAATTGGATGATGTTGGGCCTAATTTAAAAACATCTAAAATAATTTGTACCGCTCATGGAAATACTGTCATATCTGATTGCTCACTACTGAATAATTGACCAATTTATGACATGTGTGAGCTGCATGGACAATCGCCATCCAATCAAACTCTGCTTCATACCATTAGCTAAACAACATTATATCTCACAGTCCATAGCTGAGTGCAATAGGCACTTCTACAATCTCCAGAATGTATTTTCTTCTTTAGGGCATTCAAGAAAAACCATAAGAAAATTTTGTTGTCAGTAAAAAATAGTCCAAATTCACCCTGCTCCAGAAGTTGATCTTTCAATTGACAACACATCCCATTCTGTTTTGGGTCTGGCCTTCCTACTACTTTAGTGATATTTTTAGTGAAAGGGCAAAAAATGAGCCATTTACAAATTTAGCAATGAATTTAGTGTTGGGAGTGTCCTACTGTATTGGTCTTCCTGCACGTCACCACAAGGTATTTAATTTCTCAATGAAGATCAAGTTTGCAAAAGTCTTTTAAAGTTATAAGTTAATTTAATTCTTAGTCCCCATCTTCAAGGCTTTCCTTGCCATCTTTAGATCAGCTGTTATGATCCAACAGACTTTACTCTACCTTTGTTTTTGAAGTTGTGTTGACTCCAGAAACCTGTTTAGAGTAAAAAGCCAGATTATTGTTAACAAATTGGGAATGTAAATGGGACATAGAATAAAATATTAAACCATACCAACACTCTTACAAGAAACAGTGCTTATGTGCATCCCAGCCACCTGCAAAGTTGAAGTGCTGCTGGGTTTCCTGCCACTGTGCATTGTGGGTTATGGCAGTTGAATCCAGGCAGAAGCAAAGCTGAGATGCTGGGAAAGGAAGCTCCAAAATGGATGGGAGAAAATCTGTGTGGCAGTGTTTCAGCTTTATGTGGATGCAGAAGCAAATGTGAGTGCTGAAAATGATTCAGTGTTATACATGCAGATGGGGTTTTAGGGAGTTTTTTATTTCCAACTGTGCAAGGCTGTTGGTCCTGATTAAATCAGCATATTACTTATATTACAAATAAATCAGCACAGAAAAGCATATGTATAGACTTTCTGGCTGTTGAAATACCAGTTAACTGCCACTAATCCTCAGATCATGTTAAAGATGTAATAAAGTACAGTATACAGTACTCTGCAGCATCTTGCTTAGAGTGACTGAACATCTAAACATCTCTGAGCAAAACTGGGAAAACATAGTAGGGTTCTGGTTTGTTTGAAATTTGAAGCATTCATGGTAATCTATTCCCAGAATACTTATTATTTGTTTCCCACCCTAATGAAAGTGGGTCATAGTTTTCAGGCATGGATCCAGGACAAGAGATTTATTCTGTGCTGAAGAAACTGTCTAGAAATAGTGATGCAATGTCAGCAAAGACTCTTTATTTCACAAACATATTTTCTGTCTCCCTGGAATTAATATATTAACTGACCTTGGAACAACTGCAGCCTGTCACTACAGAAGCAGAAAAATGTCTGAAAATGGTCACGGTCACCCTATTAGATGATTAGTTACAAGATTTCTATTCTCTCTATTCTCTGTGCCATGTATATGTCTTGATCATGCTGAGAAACTTGGCAGCCCATGAAAGGAAACAAGCTGCTTAATACAAATAAGGACTTATTTGGGAAAATAACCAGGTAATTTTTACTGGATATATATTGAATTATCCAAATAAATAACGTGCAGTTTTATAGCTTTTGTCTAATGGCAACTATATATCACAGGATTATGTGATGTTGAAGAATTGGTAAAAGTGAAGATACACTACGAGTTGCTGCTGTAATAGAATCATGACTTAAATGAAGGGGGCTTTCCCCAAAACGTATCGATCTGATGCAGTGGCAATAAAGGACGGGACAAGATTATAACAGCACATTTAGTATTAGATCTTTTCTTTTATTTCTTCAGTATGTATAATCAGATTGAATTTGTTTAACTATAATCTAATCCTTCAGTATAAGAAAGTTAACGTTTTCGGTATACCTGTTACTAAATTTGTTCCCCTGAAACAGAAAACAGCACATAATACATATTTATTGTTTGTTTTTTTTATCTGAGGCAATATATGTTGCATGTTTTTTTTTATAAATGTTCGAAATTTCTAAACGTCCGATCAATCTGTTGTTTGTAATAGGGATCTAGCTGGTAATGCAAGAGTCAAACATCTCTGACAACTGCATTTTGCTGCATGTATTCCTTTGGAACATTTTGGAAAGGAGACTCTATGTCTAATCTCATGATGGCGCTGTTGAGGCAGGCTGCCATCACAAATGCTGTAGGAAACTTTACATTACATTACTTTACATTAGTAATATATATATATATATTTACCTATTATCCTGGTTTGCCTTTGTATCTATAGTGGTAGTTACAGTTGTACCTTTTATCTATTGGTAGTGGTAGTAGGCTGGAAGAGACTGTGGCACCCTTACTGTGTGCAAAGAGGAAGAGGATATCCTGAGACTCCAGATCTGGGTATGAAGCTAAGCGGGGGCTGTACAAATGCTATACTGGGACTCAGGGGCAAATTAGATCAAGAGCACCATGAGGGGCAAGAGGGCTGTGTGAGGGAGCGAGCTACGGCGAATTTAGTGGTGTCTTGTGGCGTGCTGCAGTTGAAGTAACTGCTGCAGGAAATTGTAGACCAACACTAGCCATAAACCTGAGGAAATCAGCTAATCAAATGTTTTATTAAAAAGAGTAGTCACAATTTGATTAAGGACCCTAAATTGATGAGGTCCTTGTAGTTAGATTATAGGATTATGAGCTACTGGTTTCTCTTATCTTTTCCCCAAGTTTTTTTCATGGGTCTCTCAAGGGTGGAACCATCTGGCTATCTAGGACAAGATTCAATAAATTTAAGGGGCCAGTTTTAAAAGCCCCCCCCCCCTTGCCTTGCCAACTTTTCCTAGAGCTGAGGCAGGGTGGGGGGGTTACAAAAAAAAAACCTTTGCTGCAATCCAGCGCCGATGATTGGGTCACGTCAGCGTTGGGCTCCACTATCTTTCCTCCAGCCTCAAATGCGCATTAGAGCATGTTGCTTACACTATGAGCAGCCCCACCTGCACATTCACTTGAGTGGGAGCATGCACATTGTGGAAAATGCACTCTATGTCGGCATCAGCGCTGGCATCACCTGATCGTTGGCACTGGAGGTAGAGTGCCAGCTGAAGAGCATTGAGTTAATCGCTTGTGGGTATTATAGTTCCCCTTAACTCTGGCACACATATCTGTTGTAAGTTAAGTTAATACATAGTTTTTATTTTATGTTAATAAAACCTTTTGTATAAGCTTTAGGGGTTATAGTGGGAGGCAGGTGCTGGTGTATGTTGGGGGGGTGCCTTAATTTTACACTGGCCATGAAAGTTTGTCATTGTATTTCCATTCACTCTGAACTTATTGAGGGCTTTAGTCTCACTGACTGATCTCCCCTGAGGCTGATACTATCAATCTCTGGCCTGGACCCCACAAAAGCCGCCAACCATTTGCCCAAAAAAGGTCAATGGAAACCACATTGGGAAATGGTTATTTAGCAAAGGTTTTATCTTTAATCTAAAAAAGACTACTAAGCTTTTATATGTGTGTGACCTTTTGCTCTCAGAGAATAGAAGGCTATACCAAAAAGCTATGCAAATAAAGCGGAACTTCACTTAACAATGACCCTCCCTCGTCCTGCCACCCTACCGTGGCAAGAGGGGGCGTGGAGTTATAAAGAAATAAAATCCTTACCTTAGCCAAGCACTTGAGCTGTCCTCCTGGTCTCCTTCATTCACTTGAATGGGCTGGGAGCGTGCATGGAGCAAGGGATGCGGCTCTGTGTCCTTATACCAAGATGGTGGAACCAGATGCAGTGCGGGCACCTGGTTAAGGTAGAGGGTTTTTTATTTATATGTTTTAAAGCGAAACTTCACTTAAAAAATGACTCCTAGTCCTACCACTCTACCCTGGCGCTGAGGCAGGATGGGGGGTCATTTTTAAGTGAAATTTCGCTTTAAAACATGTTCATTCCTCTTTAGATTTCTTGCATACAAAATCGTCTGTGATGCTGTGTTCCCTTGATAGGCCTGACAAAAGAAAGAGTCTTCTTCAAACCCAATTACACATCTGTGGCTGTGCTCTTGCTTACTGGTGGCTGCAGGCTCTTATTATCACGTTGACAAATCAAAGGGACGTATTTTATTTGAAATTTAAAATGTATTTAGGCAATATACAACATTCTTGGACACAAAACCCATATTGTTTTATGCATGTAAATCCAGAGCAACTTACACAACTTTTTTTTTATATATATGCAGTATATCACATTTTTCTAGATTAATAAAATATTAATTTTCTAATATTAATTTAATTACAGAGTAGTAAACTGTCCATATAAACCTCCCTCCTGTGGGCTTCCTGAAATGTCATTGTGTTTTTTGAGATGAAGGGCATAAAACCATAGCATCGTCCGGTTGCTATAATCAAACCTGAGAGTTTACATTTACTTAAAGGTGTAATACATTTTTAGGGAAATTCTTATATGTTTGACATTCATATTGCTCTTTTTTAATCCGATTGGTGGATCATTTTAACCTATGTGTGTGAGAAACCACTGGCTTTATGTGGATCAGCATATAAGCATTTGTGTTATGGTCAGGAAATTATGGTTTACTATCACAACGAGCAGGAAGTTATTTCTGTATGTTTTGTGGACAGTATATTTTTCTTGACACCACTCACCATTTTGATATATATATTTTTAAATTCTCTTACATTTTTCCAACCCAACTACTACTGGATTGTTCCTTTTCAATTTATCAAATTAACCTCAGTAATAAAAAAAAGTTGAAGTAACAAAGTGAATATAAATTACAAATATTGTTACAGAACATTTTTTTGATGGATACACTAAATCTGAATCCAGATTGTTGTATTGGTGTTTGTTAATCATGGCTTAATAAAATAATTGCATTTTAAAACTATTTTCTTAGTAGTGCCACTCAATTTTTTGGGACCCCTCTACTTTTCTGGTTGGTAGATTTGTGATTTGCCCTTAGTGTGCACACGTTTAAGTGGTTGGCTGGTGCGACTGATATTTTCACTGTAAATATTTATGGTCCTAACTGTAAGATTATAAAGACAACTTCCATGCAACTACTGTTCATCTTTGTACACTCCAAGAACCACTCTTATGGGTTACCCCAGGAAAGCTTTTTGTTACAGTGTGTTTCATTTCAACATCTTATACTGTGTTTGGATCACACTTGTTTCAAAAGGTCTCCTACCTAAATCAAGAGTCAGCTATACAACGCAGAGTGCCATATGCAAATACTAGACAATGGTTAAAAGGAACCAAAGAGAGGTACAGCAAATGATGCGCATCATAGATCCATTTATACTGGAGTGGTTCTCAGGATGTACAAAGAGATTTATTTGGTAAGCAAGCATACTTGGTGAAATACAAAAAAGGTTTCATGTTGATGCTTTTAATGGTTATTGCCACTGTGCAATTTGATGTAACCTGAACAACTCATTTTTAATGTTTTATTAAAAAAAATGATATAAATATTGAGAGACTCGCACAAAGTCCAAAGCCAAAGGTTGTTATGGGGAAAGCAATCCAACAAGAGTAAGTCCAGAAGAGAGCTAGATCGTCGATGGGAAAGCCAGTACAAGAATGCTCCCGCACCTGTATTCACACATGCATTTTTAACGCACCCGCGTGGATACGAGTGCTCATCGCACATCTTCACTCGAGGCTGAGACAAGACATCCAGGTGTCTCTTCTGCACGCATGCATGCCCTACAGAACCGTGAGTATCCTGACGCTATGCAGTTTCCATGCAGGCAAATTCAACCTCCTGGCTTCCGAGATCGAGGGAACAAAGCTCCATGTCGGTCATGGCCCCACCACTTCCCACCAGCCCCTGTGCTTTTGTACCGCCCCCTCCATTCATTGTAGTGGACGGGGTCGCACCCCCCACCATTTCAATGAATGGACGGCGCTGTGCAGAGGTACAGTGACTGATGTTTAGGGTGGGAAAGCATGCAAAGACACCTGGAGTTCTGTTCCCGGAAACCAAAAGGTTTATGAGCGGCGGACTGGCCAAGACCTGCTGCGACAAAGAGCCTGTATGTTTTCCATTGAGTTTACTGACCCTTTAATAAAATAAGTTTCATCTACATAGAACTGAATGTTTTAAAGGGTAAGTCCACTTGCGATTACATTTTTGAAAGTGTATATTTTTGTTTAGCAAAAAAATATCTTAAAGGTACGGAGCTGTTCTAGCATTTTTCAATTTTTTCTAATCTGCAATCTGTTGCTATTGCAGACTTAGTGTACGTTGCCAATAGCAACAGATTGCAGCTAGCTGCACAAAACACTGCTGCTGGGCATGTGTAAGGTTGAGTAGGCTTCGTCGCCTCAGCAGCGGCCATAGCAGCAGTGTTCTGTGTGTACAGGACTCACATCTTTCTTCTTGGTGTACATTGCCAATATAAGCAGACTGCAGGTAATGCAACTGCTTCCATAAAACACACCTTTGCTAGCATAGGAAAAAAATAAAATTCTAGATCAGCTCAGCACCTTTAGCACTTGCACCATTTTCCACAAAAAAAATATACATTTTAAAAATTCCATCGAAATTGGACTTACCCTTTAAGTGAATAAAGTCTCAGCAAGAAAGTAAGATTTGTCTTAAAGTGGCACAAAACCCTTTCCCCCACCCGAGTATCAATGCAGCCAGCTCGGCGTTGGTCTGGTTTAAAAAAATGTGGCTTTCTCCAATGCCGAGGCCATGCCCACATGGCATTTATTGAGATCGCAAATTGGCTGATCTCGAATGTCGACTGACGTAACCAGCCCGCATGCTGCATCGCCGTTTTCCATTGACCTTGGATCGCTCCTGCTCCCAGTCTATCTGAATGGCTTGGTGCAGGAGCATGACACAGCTACAGGGAACCCGGGGATGCGGCTGATGGGTGCAGCATGTGAGCCACTGGTAAAGGTGAGTTTACTGGCAACCCTGGGGGTGTTCACACAGTAAGTCATCCTGATATTCCAAGATGTCACACACCCTGCTTCCACTATTCATGACATATGGGTTATGGTCCAGGCGAACTTCTGCAGATATGAAAGCAAAAAAGAAGCCCCTCCCGGTCCATAAATACCTGGGACCTCCCACACATTCCCCAGTTCCTTCTCTGCAGGACGGCGAGCAACTCAGAAGATGTATGCTGCTCTTCCTTGCAGGTAAGCTGGGTTTACACCCAGCCATGTTGTGCTCTATTTCTGCCCGGACCTTTATGCATTAAGCCCATTTCTAGCCTCCCAGCCTTGGCTGCAGGTCCGGGTGATGGTAGCCTTCAGCTTAATAGGTGTTTAGGGAGCCATGCTCCCCCGTGAGACCCCATACAGGGGGGTAGGCGGCATCTGGGTTGGTGATCCCGGTTTGGGATGCCCTTTCCCCATTTAATTCCCTTACACCCTTTGGTGAGGGATTCTCCCCCTTCCGGGTCCCCTCTGTTACCCTCCAGGGGGGGGGGGGGATGGCATTGTTCTGCTATTTTTCACTTTATATATGTGTGTGTGAGTGTGCTTGGGCGCTTGATTCACGTTGCGCTGTGCACTCTGCCCGCGGTCTGGGGAGCTTCTTCCCCTCAGGCTGATTCTGTGAGGGGGCGGGGCCGGGCGCTCGCGCGTTTCCGCAGCCCGCCCCCTTCTGTTGGCGCCATTGAGGACCCATCCCATTTCTGGGAACCGCATTACAGGACTCGGAGGGGGCGGGGCCGGGCATGGAGCGTGATCCACGCTGGCCCGCCCTTCTTCTCCCTTCCTCTCTCCCTCTCAGGTGCTGCTGGCTGAATAGGACGCCATTTTCTGCGGCGGGTGAGTGCCCTGTTGGGCTTCCCCCTCTTCTTGCTATACTTGGCCATTATGCATCAGTCACCGCTTGGGGCAGCGCTGGCCTCCCTGCTATTGTTGTTTCTGATGACATGTATTTTTTTCACTGTTGTGTGTGTGTGCATGTGCTTATGGCCACATATCTTGTGTCTTTCAGGAGGACTCCCTGTGCCTTGCTTAAAAGGGGTTCTCCCGGTCCTAGGGTCCCTAGCTGTAATTTGGGGCACTTATAAATCCTCCCACTCGGGACTTAAAGGGGCATCCCGGGTTGCTTACCAGCATAATTCCCTCTGGTCATTGCGACTACCTTAAAATCACCATATGGAGGCTCCACAGGATACCGGGCTTGGGCTCCCTTCGGGGCAATCCCGGCTATGTGTGGGTTGTGGGGTACCCCTTACGGGGGAGAATGTACTAATTTGCATACCATGTGCGCAACAGGCCATTACGCGGCAGTCGGGATCTCAGGCATCTGGGTCCGTGCCCCCCGCCTCATCTCCTACCCCTCTCCGCATCATCCGTACCCCAAGTGACACTGTCATTAGTGGGGAGTCGCACTCGGATGTATGTGCTAGGCTGGCCAACCTCGAGAAGATTATTTCTAGCTCAGTGGGCAGAAAGACCCCTGCTAAGAAAAGGCATCTGTCACCGGCTACGCCGGTAATTGATTTTGATTATTATGACTCCCCTGACTGGGCTGATTTTTCCCCGCTCGAGGAGGGGGAATTATTTGAGGAATCTGAGACTGAGGAACTGCAGTTCTTTGATTCTGATGCCGGGCAGGCACTGGGGGATGCTGTGGATACTCAGGGTCCTGACCCATCTATCAGAGGTTCTGGGTATTTCCCCACCAGCGGAGGCCCCTCCGAAGAAGGGGGAATTCTTTGGGTTCTCTAAGCCCCGCTTGGAGTTTCCAAGTCAGGATCATTCTTAAAGAATGGGAGAAGCCGAGTCGCCTTCATGGTGTTCCTCAGGGATGGGAAAGAAAGTATCCCTCTCCGGTGGACGCGGTGAAGCGCTGGTCTTCCCCTCCCGAAGGATAGTGTTGAATTCACAGCCCTTAAGAGGTGTGAATTGTTCATGAATTTTGTTTTGTCGGCTATGGACGACACTATTACCATGTGTAGTAGAACTTCGGCTCTGTTGGTGGCCATGCGCCGATCGGTCTGGCTGCGCCAGTGGGCGGCTGCTGACATTGCGGCCAAGAAATCACTTACAGCTCTGCACTTCCTGGGAACGTGGCTGTTTGGAGACAAATTGGATTCTGTGGCGAATGTTGGAAAGCTACCTCAGCGTAAGAAGCAGCGTCGCTCCTTTCGAGGGGCAAGCTCCTTCAGTCCTTCCTTTCACGGCACCAGAGGGGGCAGAGGTCTTGCCTACTCTGGTTTCAGAGGGGGTTCCTGGAACAGAGGTAGAGGACGTGCCCGTCCAGCTTCTACCTGGGGTTCCAAGCCCAAGCCCGCTGCCAAGCCAGCTCAGCAATGAGGAGGCGCCCTCACCCTTACGGGTGGGGGGACGGCTGCGGCTCTTCTTCCAGGTCTGGGCCCAGAAGGTTACGGACAAGTGGATATTGGATGTGGTCTCGTCTGGGTGCAAACTGGAGTTCGAGTACCGGCCTCCTCCCAGATTCCTAAGGTCTCGGGTGCCTTCGGATCCTCGGGCTGCGCAAGGGCTCCTGTTGGCTGCAAAGACATGGCGGTCATATGCCCGGTGCCTCTTTCGGAGAGAGGCTGGGGCTATTATTCCAACCTCTTCACGGTTCCCAAAAGGGATGGCTCCATAAGACCCATTCTGGATTTGAAGCTTCTCAACAGGTTCATCAGAACCAAGAGGTTCCGCATGGAGACTCTGCGCTCAGCCATCGGTTCCCTTCGTCAGGGGGATTTCTTGACGTCCATAGACATCAAGGATGCTTACCTTCATGTACCAATTTTTCCAGCACACCAGAGATTTCTCAGGTTTGTGGTCGGAGATCAGCATTTTCAGTTTGTGGCCCTCCCGTTCGGGCTGACCTCGGCACCGAGGGGGTTTACCAAGATTCTGGCGGGCATTATGGCCCTGCTCAGAGCCCAGGGCATTCGCATTGTGCCATATCTGGACGACCTGCTCATTACAGCTTGTAATGACGGTGGACGGTGGTGACGACGCTGGAGAGGTTCGGATGGGTGATCAACCACCCCAAGTCTTCTCTCTCCCCATCAAGGGAGATTTCCTTTCTGGGCATGAATCTGGATACCAGTCAGGCCAGAGTGTTCCTACCTCAGCCAAAGGTGCAGAGGGTTCAGGATCTGATACGTGTTGTCCTGACCAACCCTCGCCCTTCTATTCGGCTAGGGATGACTCTGGTAGGTTTGATGGTGGCCTCCTTCGAGGCAGTCCCCTTTGCTCAATTCCACATGAGGTCGCTACAACTCCATCTATTGCTGAAAAGGGACAAGAGGGCCACAGTCCTTGGATCAGTCATTTCTGATGTCTCCCAGGGTTCGGCAGTCCCTTCAGTGGTGGCTGGAATCAAGAAATCTGATGAGGGGCAGATCGTTCCTGGCCCCTTGTTGGGGGTCGGTTACCACGGATGTCAGCCTGTTGGGCTGGGGAGGTTTCTGAAAGGATCATCAGTTCCAGAGGTTGTGGGGTCCTCAGGAGGCTCACACCCCCATCAATGTCTTGGAGCTCAGAGCTATCCGCTTGGTTCTGTCGCATCTGACACTTCACCTACAGGGTTTACCGGTTCAGGTTCGATCAGACAATCGTACTGCGGTAGCTTACATCAATCACCAAGGAGGGACTCGCAGCAGGGAAGTCTCTCTGATTCTAACATGGACGGAGAGCAATGTTCCTTGCATGTCGGCAGTATACATTCCGGGAGTGGAGAACATGGAGGCGGACTCCCTGAGCAGGGGATTCTCTCGCCGAGGGGAATGGTCTCTCAACCACAGGGTATTTCGGGCCCTGTGTCACAAGTGGGGGACTCCGTAGGTGGATCTCTTTGCCTCTCGGCACAATCACAAGCTCCCAACCTATGTATCTCTGTCTCAGGATCCTCTGGCCCTGGCAGTGGATGCCTTGTCCCTTGCCTGGAGGGATCTGGGGTTTCTGTACCTGTTTCCCCCCTTCTCCATGGTAGGCAAGGTAGTGCTCAAGCTGGCTTTAGAGGGGGCACCAGCAATTCTGGTGGCCCCAAGGTGGCCAAGACAGGTTTGGTTCGCAGACTTCGTAAGACTGGCGGTAGATCAGTACAGGCTGCCCCTGTTTCCGGATCTGATCTCTCAGGGTCAACTACGTTACCCCAATTTACAAACGCTTGCTTTGACGGCGTGGCTGTTGAAACCTTCATCCTGAGGGAGGAAGGTTTGTCTGAGGCGGCTATTCAAACCTTGATTAGAGCTAGGAAGAGGTCTTCCTCTAACATTTACTATATGACTTGGCGATCCTATATTGACTGGTGTGAGGCTAGGGCCTTACCTTGCAGGATGTTTTCGATTCCTAGGATTTTGGAGTTTCTACAACACGGTCTGGATCTGGGGTTCCAGCTCAGTACTTTGAAGGGTCAGGTTTCTGCCCTGGCTGTCTTTTTTCAAAGGTCTTTTGCTTTGCATCATCTGGTCAAGACTTTTTTCCAGGGGGTCACTCATGTTCGGCCCCCTAGAAAGTCTTTGGTTCCCGTTTGGGACCTAAATTTGGTTCTTCCGGCCCTCCAGGGGCCTCCTTTTGAACCGATGCAGGATGTGGTTCTTTCTGTGCTCACTGAAAAGGTTGCCTTTTTGGTGGCTATTACCTCTGTTCGGCATGTCTCTGAGTTGGTGGCTCTGTCTATTCAGGCCCCTTACTTTGAGAGACACCAGGATAAGGTGGTTTTTCGCTTTAAACCAGATTTCCTTCCTAAGGTGGTTTCTGCCTTCCATCTCAATCAGGATTTAGTTCTCCCTTCCTTCTGTCCTAAGCCTAGCAATGACAAAGAGAGGGTTTTGCACTCTTTGGATGTGGTTCGTTGTGTGAAGTACTATTTGGTTGCTACTTCTCCTTTTCGTAAGACGGACGCCTTGTTTCGTGGTGCCTTCCGGGCCCAGAAAAGGTTTGGCGCCCGCCAAGTCTACCATTAGTAAATGGATACGCCAGGCCATTGTTGGGGCCTATTCGGCTAAGGGGAGGGTTCCTCCTTTTAAGATCACTGCTCATTCTAGTCATGCTGTTGGGGCTTCCTGGGCTTTTCAGCACCAGGCTTCTGTTGAACAAGTTTGTAAGGCTGCTACTTGGTCTTCCGGACACTTACCGGTTCAGATTCGATCAGACAATCGAACTGCGGTAGCTTACATCAATCACCTGGTAGGGACTCGCAGCAGGAGTGCCCTCAGGGAAGTCTCTCTGATTCTAACATGGGCGGTGAGCAGTTTTCCTTGCATCTCGGCAGTGTACTTTTCGGGAGTGGAGAACACGGAGGCGGACTCCCTGAGCAGGGAGTTTTCTCGCCGAGGGGAATGGTCTCTCAACCACAGGGTATTTCGGGCGCTGTGTCACAAGTGGGGGACTCCGGAGGTGGATCTCTTTGCCTCTCGGCACAATCACAAGCTTCCATCCTTTATATCTCTGTCTCAGTATCCTCTGGCCCTGGCAGTGGATGCCTTGTCCCTTGCCTGGAGGGATCTGGGGTTTCTGTACCTGTTTCCTCCTTTCTCCATGGTAGGCAAGGTAGTGCGCAAGCTGGCTCTAGAGGGGGCACCAGCAATTCTGGTGGCTCCAAGGTGGCCAAGACAGGTTTGGTTCGCAGACATCGGAAGACTGGCGGTAGATCAGTACAGGCTGCCCCTGTTTCCGGATCTGATCTCTCAGGGTCAACTACGTTACCCCAATTTACAAACGCTTGCTTTGACGGCGTGGCTGCTGAAACCTTCATCCTGAGGGAGGAAGGTTTGTCTGAGGCGGTTATTTAGACCTTGATTAGAGCTAGGAAGAGGTCTTTCTCTGTCATTTACTATAGGACTTGGCGGTCCTATATTGACTGGTGTGAGGCTAGGGCTTTACCTTGCAGGATGTTTTCGATTCCTAGGATTTTGGAGTTTCTACAACACAGCCTGGATCTGGGGTTCCAGCTCAGTACTTTGAAGGGTCAGGTTTCTGCCCTGGCTGTCTTTTTTCAAAGGTCCTTTGCTTTGCATCATCTGGTCAAGACTTTTTTCCAAGTGGTCACTCATGTTCGGCCCCCTAGAAAGCCTTTGGTTCCAGTTTGGGACCTAAATTTGGTTCTCTCGGGCCTCCTTTTGAGCCGGTGGAGGATGTGGCACTTTCTGTGCTCACTCAAAAGGTTGCCTTTTTGGTGGCTATTACCTCTGTTCAGCGTGTCTCTGAGTTGGCGGCTCTGTCTATTCAGGCCCCTTACTTTGAGAGACACCAGGACAAGGTGGTTTTTCGCTTTAAAACAGATTTCCTTCCTAAGGTGGTTTCTGCTTTCCATCTCAATCAGGATGTAGTTCTCCCTTCCTTTTGTCCTAAGCCTAGCAATGACAAGGAGAGGGTTTTGCACTCTTTGGATGTGGTTCGTTGTGTGAAGTACTATTTGGTCGCTACTTCTCCTTTTCGTAAGATGGACGCCTTGTTTGTGGTGCCCTCCGGGCCCAGGAAAGGTTTGGCGCCTGCCAAGTCTCCCATTAGTAAATGGATACGTCAGGCCATTGTTGGGGCCTATTCCGCTAAGGGGAGGGTTCCTCCTTTTAAGATCACTGCTCATTCTACTTGTGCTGTTAGGGTTTCCTGGGCCTTTCAGCACCAGGCTTCTGTTGAACAAGTTTGTAAGGCTGCTGCTTGGTCTTCCATTCATACTTTTTCCAAGTTTTATAAGGTTGATGTGCGGGCCTCAGCGGATGCTGTTTTTGGCAGCAAGGTTCTGCAAGCTGCAGTGGTTTAAATTCGTGCATTTTTTTGCTGTATTTGGATCCCCACCCATGACGGACACTGCTATTGGATGTCCCATATGTCATGAATAGTGGAAGCGGGGTGTGTGACATACTCGGAATAATACCATTTTGTGATTACTCACCTGTAAAATGGGTATTATAAGTATGTCACACACCCCGCTTCATCCTGCCCTTTGATATTCTGGATTCTTTATATGGTGAACCTTTTATTGTTAAGAATGTTTTATTGTCTCTTCCTGGTCCCCTTACTGCTGTCATATACTGGGGAATGTGTGGGAGGTCCCAGGTATTTATGGACCGGGAGGGGCTTCTTTTTTGCTTTCATCTCTGCAGAAGTTCGCCCTCTACTGGACCATAACCCATATGTCATGAATAGTGGAAGCGGGGTGTGTGACATATTTATAATACCCATTTTACAGGTGAGTAATCACAAAATGGTATTTTTGTCAGGTTTTTGGTGTTCTGCCCGATTGTTTTCCTGTTTTGGAATGTAAAATAAGCATTTGTGTTAGGATTGTGCCCCCATACCTATGATGGACTTATCAGCACACTGTTTCCAAATTTCTCATATTCCTGGGGCTCTGTTTTGCTACAGTGGGAGTGGTTTTCATGGCCTTGAGTAACAACTATAGGCTACAAGTCCCATAATACTTCCAATGCAACAGGTGAGCCTATCATTGTGTTTCTTCCATTTATAATAGGAATTATTTTCCTCAACAGTGTACAAGACTTGGGTAATTCCTCAGTTATGTAGTTAAAGGGATTGTAAACCCAATGGCAATAATAAGACAACAAGCAGCTCACCTGACACCTGCCCCATGTGCCTTTACTTTATTTCCTGCAGTGGTGGGTAGAAGCCATAGCACAGCCTCCTTTCAATTTAGTTCCTCCAAGAGCAGGCAGTAATGTGGTATAACAGACACTCTGTCCCTTTCAATGTAAGGGAGCAGGGCAAGCCACAGTGGTCCCACAACTGGCTCTGGCCACAGCAGATCATGCTCAAGACTCAAGGCTGCATCATGACACGACCTTCACAGCTCAGCCACGAAACAGAAAATGAATCAAGGAACGCGCCTTTACTTAGAACACAGAGATTTTGAGATGCTTTGAAATGGCTCATTTTACATTGTTGCCAAGGGGGATAAGGCGGAAGGAAGTAATGTTTGACAGGGATTTTTTATTAAATGTGTTTCTTCATAACTGTCCTTGAGTTGGGTGGTTTGTACGTGGCCTTAACAACGGCTTTAAAAGATTCAGATATTATGTCAAGGAAACCTTTCATCAGATAAACAAGGGTTTTGGAATTACTGACATCATTCTTAAAATGCTATTTACCTGCCAGAACATTATCTCCAACATGAACATGTTTCAAAGCAGTGACTATTGAAGCTAGTGGAGCCACTTTGAAGCCAGACATGTAACAAGAAGTGAAATATTAACACTGTCTGTCTGTGTCTTCACATATGCAGCATTTTGCCCTTCAGCTGGTACTGCCGGCTTGTCCTCGACCCCTACAACACAATAACAATTATGGAGTGCATAGTTTTTTTTCTAGCCAGAAGGCAGTATTTATCTTATTATTTGGCTTATGCCAGTTTTCCTTCCTTTGGAGGTATACCAGATTCCACTTCACTTTGCTATAATAGAAGTAGGACACTACTAGCATATGCCAAACTAGAAAGCTGCATTGTGTTATTTGTAAATAGTTGAACCTGATGAAACATGATTTAAATGCTGAGATACGGGAAGCATTTTGAGTTTTTATACAGTGTTCTGCAAGGTAGTTTATTAATGAAATGTGTGGGAGTCAGCCTTCACACATACATATTTGCAAAATAGACAGTCCATCTATCTATTAATCCACCAATATCTACGGTATGTGTGCAGTTATTCTGGAATCCACAAAGAAACATTCCTTTCTGTTTAAATAGAAACAATAATGCAGCTAAAGCAGTTTTATAAGTTGCTTTCTAATAAAAGGGTGGATTCTCACCTGGCTCTGAATCAACCTCATAGTGTTAGTCTTTTATACAAATATATTTTCTTTCTTTACTAGGTTTAGGTTCCTTTACAATTAGTCCCATTGCCAGTCTTCTATAGTGTAGGGATTCCTTTGATTCCCAGAGATCTTTCCTTTTTATTTATTGGTACAGAAATAATTACATTTTTAAGCAGTTCTCCCCTACCCTCCTTCTCAAGGCCTTCCAGCCGGTCATGGTTGTGGATCTTCATCACAAAGATGCACAAGTGAAATAATTAATTAATGCAGCAGCTATGTTGAGATCCAGAAAAACATGACCTGTTGGCTGGCCTTGAGAATGAGGCTTGGGGAAAACTGATGTAATGCACAGTATTATTCTATGGCTCCTCCTCCGTGAACTGGATCAGTCCACAATCTGAGGTGGCTTGGGGGATTTTGCCCATATTTGCAAAAAATACCCAGCCTAGAGTTAAAGTGCATGTTGTGCTAAAATAAAAGAAAATACCTCCCACAGACTCAATCCCTCACAGCCCTGCTGGTCTAATTTCCCGAAGACTTAAAGTGTAAACTTCGATTGATTTTGAAAGTTTTATTTTTGTGTGGCAAAATGATAGTTAAAAGTGCTGAGCTAATCTAGCATTTTTCAATGTTTTCTAATGTTAGCAAATGTGTGTTTTATGGAAGCAGTTTTCATCTGTTGCTATTGGCAACATACACCAAGTGCAGACTTGGTGTATATTGCCGGGGCAGCAGATTGCAGCTAGTTGCATGGACCTGTGCAGTGTTCTGTGTGTACAGAGCTCACTTATCTCTTCTTGGTGTATGTTGCCAATAGCATCAGATTGTAGATAGTGAAAACGTCTTCCATGAGACACACATTTGCTATACATTTCATCGAAAGTGGACTTACCCCTTAAAGAGGAACAACACACAGGAATTTCTCTTTCCTGTGGGTTGTTCCTCTTTGCACCAGCATCCCAAATTGGGATATGCACTACTATGTGTATCCCCCCCAGGTCGCCCAATCCATTCACCTTTCAGTCCCTCCCATGGTGCAGGCTCGACCTGAGACTCGGCACTCGCTAAGACTCTGCTGACAGCAATTTGGGATTCCCCAAGGACTGGAACTCGGATGTTCCTCTTTAATCAATTGTGTTCATCAGCTGTCAGTTCCTGTGCTGACAGCATACTGCTCTGCCAGCTTGCTCCTGCTTCCACTCACAAGGGAACAGACTTCTAACACAAAACCAAAATGTGCTTGAAAATGACCCAGAAATTTTAACCGTGGACAATGCTGGCTTGAAATTTCACAGAAGAGTTCACATGTTCTACAATTTTTTCTAATTCTCTGCTGGAACAGGGGAGTATACCCAGCACTGGAGTTAGTATACTTTGGAGTGTTTCTACACCACGATCTCATGTGGAAGTTTACTTTTAACATCTTAGAATCATATAAAAAGACTAAAAATATGTTTAGTACCACTAATCCCTGATGTCTGTAAATTTTTGCTTTTCCTAAAGTAAGCACTTTTATAGAACAGGGGAGTCATATGTTTAGGCAATTGTTTCGTTATATTAAGCTGCTGTCTTGTGGATATCTAAGCAGTGCATATTATACAGGACTCAAATCTTTTCTGGGAAATCTGAGACTGAGACTCTAAACTCTTGGGCAGGGTGTTTATATAATAAGCACGTCAACATTTGTCAAGTACAGCTTGTTATAGAGTGCTGCTAATCCTGGTTATGTAAAATGCATGAAACTTGGGAGCATTCTTGGCATCTGAGTGGGATTGAGTTGTTTGACTCCTGCATGACATTGCTCAACGCCTCTCAATATGTCCTGTAACTGAGAGAAGAAAAACATTTGCACTAGTAACATTTTTAGGTGTAAAGTAAAAATGTGTCAAAGCTTGGGTTTTTGAGCGACCTTAATTAGCTGAATGATCCCAATACTTCAGGTCATGCTGTTGGACTGTTTTTCTGCCTGAATTTAAACTGCTTAGTAACATTTTTATTCACATTTTTAGTTTTAGGTCACAAACTTTTTATTGTAGAATTTTCCACAATACAGAAATAACACTATGTACATTACAATACTATACATTCTCATTACCATGTTACAAAAATAACAATATTATTTAACCCTTTAAATGCCAAGCACATCGTTTCTACGTGGTTGCTTCTCCTAGAAACTACGTGCCTGGCATTTCCCCCTGCTAGTTTAAAAATTAAAAAATAGAAATAAAAAAACACTTACCTCTGGTATCCATGTGAAGCTGCGGGTCTCCTCTTCCTGGGGGGGCCTCCGATCCCCCCCCTCATCGTCTCCCATCTTCAGGAGGGGGCCCGAAACCGGCCATGACCCCTATACCTGTTCACAAGGCTGGGGGATGGCAAGTCACCTGCGGCTAGCGGGTGACTTGCCATTAACCCCCCAGCACCCCCATTACCTGCCTCCCCAAAGCCCAGGGGGGGACAGAAGAGCCCGTGGCCACGGGCTATGCGGGCTTGTAGCCTGCAGGGCCGGGGGCCACCAAAGCAGGCCCCTGCGCCCTGTTTCTACAAGCCCTGCATATCTGGTCCCGGGCTGGTTACTTTGGGTAAGAGGGACCCCATGTAATTTTTTTTTTTATTTTTAATGGTTTTTAACCCTTAAAAATCCCCCCAAAAATGGGGTCCCCCCCCCTGGGAGGGGGGACTCTATGTCATTTTTTTTCTTGATTTAACCCTTTGTAGTGTGGATGGTAGTTGTATTTTATTTGTAAATGTTATAAAATACTTGTTTCAGTTAGGGGGGATCTCCTGGGCAGGAACGGGGGGCTACCGATAAATATGTGGTACTGGTCTAATCGGTAGAAATGGGGCTTTCACATGCAATATGGTTTTCTTTAATAGAGTCAATTTTCTAAAAAAAAGGTGTTTTTTATTCAGCTTTTTTATACATTTTTTATGGAAACCCTGCGCAACCAGAGAATTCTTTGAGGGATTAATTCGAGAAAGATGAGCCCACTACAACAGCTGCTACACAGCAAAAGCTGGGTACGCTTAGAAAGCTTAACATGTGTACTTTCAGGGAATATATGGTTTATGGGGGATATTCCTAATGTAAAGGGTTGTTTTGGTTGAAAAATCGCAAGGTGCGCACCTTGTCTGCAGAGCTGAAATTTTCAAGTAAAATTACCGTTACGCACATGCTTTACTTTGGGGTGTTTGGCAACTCTTCCCTTGACAGTAGCTATTCATGTTGGGTATCGTTCTGTTCGGGGGATGTTGTTTTTCAGATTATACTTGTTTTTTCTTGTTTGTATATAGTTTTTTTTAGGAAAATGTGGCCTTGATTCTGCTTTTTTATCCTTTTTTTATGGAAACTCTTTGCAACCAAAGAATACATTGAGGGATTACTTCCAGAAAACTATGGCCACATCAACAAGCCTGGTACACCTAGAAAGCTTAAGGTGTGTACTTCCAGAGAACATATAGTTTGTTGGGGGTATTTCAAATGTAAAGGGTTGTTTTGGTTGAAAAATCACAAGGTGCGCATTTTGTCTGCAGAGCTGAAATTTTCAAGTAAAATTATTGTTACGCACATGCTTTACTTTGGGGTGTTTGGCAACTCTTCCCTTGACAGTAGCTATGCATGTTCGGTATCGTTCTGTTCGGGGGATGTTGCTTTTTCAGATTAAACTTGTTTTTTCTTGTTTGTATATAGTTTTTTTTAGGAAAATGTGGCTTTGATTCTGCTTTTTTATCCTTTTTTTAGGGAAACTCTTTGCAACCCAGGAATACATTGAGGGATTACTTCCAGAAAACTATGGCCACATCAACAAGCCTGGTACATCTAGAAAGCTTGAGGTGTGTACTTCCAGAGAATATATAGTTTGTTGTCTGTTGGGGGTATTTAAAATGTAAAGGGTTGTTTTTCTGGAAAAACTGCAAGGTGCGCATAGCATAGTTGTATTTTATCTGAGAATCCCCTGAAGCACTGTTTCAGTTTGGGGGAGTCTACTGGGCAGGAAAGGGTGTCTACCTATACATATGTGGTACCGCTGTGACCGGGAGAAATTGGGATTTCACACGCAATAAGATTTTATTGACAAACTTACATTTTTTATTACAAAAAATCACTACAAATTGTAAAAAATAGATTTTTTTTTTATTTTTTTGCACATATTTCACCCCAAAATATTGAGAATACACCTAACCTTAAAAATGACAAACAAGACATTTCATGTTAAAGCCCAGACTCTGCTGAAAAAAACAATATATCATTTTCCTGGGAAATCCCTTCAAAAATCACATTTGAACATGGGGAGCGCATAATAGTGCAAAATAGTCTGGCAAAAAAGGGTGACAAAAACTCCAGGTAGGCTGGCACTTAAAGGGTTAAAGGGCCTCTGTAGTCAAAGGCAATTGTTAGACCATTATGTTGGGCTACATTTGCACTGTCCTAAACTGTTTTCTAATTTTAAATTGAAGAAGAAATGGCCGAGATATCGAGGTTTACAGTTTCTCATTAGGATTTTTCTTCTGAAGCAAGTGGACGTGGCTCTTTGCTCTACATAATCGTATAGGCGAGGTCTGTAAGAACCCACTATTGTGTTAATATGTATATAACACTATAAGCACATTTTTGTATAAACAAACAAAAATATTGGGATATTTAGGGCTAGCATGGTTATAAGCACATTAGTTTCTGTTTATGATGTTTAGGAATCTTGGGTAGTATATTCTGTTTCTACAGTATTCATTCATTTTGAAAGTATTTTAATATAGTTCTTCACAAGATCTTTACCTTGTGTAAATTATTGCAGTGTTTTGGCCTTTTTTTACTTTGATTCAATGTTGAAGGATGTAGTATATTGCTTCTTAGGTTGATTGTATGTGCAAGGCATTTGAGGGTATATTGTTCTTAGAAAATAGCACTGGATGTTTGAGGGGGGTTTCAGTGATTTATTGAGTTGCATCAAGTCTGTGATTGCTGAGCTTATAGGAGTATGGGTATTTGCTATATTTAAATATTGATCTCTAATAGAAATATTGGAGATTAAAAGGTAACTATAAATTAATTTTTGTACAATTCATCTATTATACACAGGTGTAGGTCCACATGAAGGTATATAGTATATAAGTTATAGGGAACACAGATACTATTGACACATGAGGGTAATTATTATATACAATATATACATAAATTGATTTGGCAGCGATCCGAATACTGTATTTATGGTTTGCTGATTTTTGTAGTTCATCAAAGTGGGATTAGTATTCAGAAAGTCACGCTGGTAATTGATAGGTGGAATCAATAAGTAGCATCAATAGTGTATAGAGGCACTTATGTTGAGGCTGCTAATAAGAAGTCCACGCAGGGTTAAACTGAAATGCGAGCTGGAGTCATAGTGCTGTATCCTTCTGCTAACACGTGTTTCGGGCAATCCTTCGTCAGAGCAGCGTTATCAGGAAGCGAGATGTAGCGTGGAAGAGCAGTGCCTACTATCAGCTGTCCTAGCAGCTGTTTAAATGCACTCCTGGAGCGGGCAAATTCCCCCCGGGCTGGCCCGTTTGACGCAGCCGTGATGCACACTAGTGCCAGCCTCAAGATGGCGACGCGCAGGCACATGGGTCGCACATCACACAGAATAGAAGCGGAACGCTGGAAGGTGAGTAAAGCCATTTGCGGGGGAACAAATGAAGGGGGATCCATCTAGAGAAAATAAAGGAATAGTGGTATTAAGAACAATAAAGTATATACAGCATATCTATGTAAAAACAGGCTCATATATTGTGCATACCATTATTCATCATGCACTAAATATCACAGCAGCTAATATGACACTATGGTAATAATTAGTGCTTATCCACAATATTAAAGGCCCCCAGTGGGCAAGAGCTTACAAAAGCACCAATAAATGTGAATGTACAATTATAATTTTTCTGATAGGTGTATTTCCATATGGACATAGTCCAAACTACTGGATGGATTCCTGATAATTTGACTCAGTTATTAGACTAACCTTAATCCCAAGGAAGAATTTAGGTTGGCGTAGTGATATGGCTTAAAGAAGACAAGTAGTCACTATTACAATAACATGCCCAAATCAGAGCGTTCAGCATTAAAGAATCTGACGGAAGACATTTTCTTCCTATGGACGGGAGACACCACCAACCTTACGGCATTCAAAAATGACCTCAACCAAGCATGGCCTACTATCTCCTTCAGCATGGAAGCTGACGCATCCCAGGTACACTTTTTGGATGTCTGGATAAAACTCAACAATAACACTTTACAGACTGATCTATATACAAAACCCACAGACCGCAACACATATTTACATGCAAGCAGTTTCCGCCAGAGAAAACTGAAAACTGGGCTCCCATATAGCCAATTCGTCCGCCTTAGACGCATAACTGATAATGATTATACATTTTACATGAGAGCAAACAAAATGGCCAAGGACTTCCTAGACCAGAAAGCAGCAGCCCTACCACATACATCCTTGCTACAGTATAAACCTAGAAATACTTCTAAACGCATTCCATGTATATTGACTTACAATAGCCAGAGCAATGCAGTACGGTCTATTGTTAATAAACACTGGCATATACTAGCATGTGATGAGAAGCTGCGTGACACTTTTTCCTATTGCATGGCACAGCCTGCTTCAAGAAGTCCTTACGTATGGGTTATTCCGCCACAAGGTGGCGCAGTGTACTGCAGAAGAGTTGTGGCTCCTCCCGGTACCATATAAAAACAGGATCACCAATAGTCCTATCCAGTGTTTTCTCTGCAGTGATTCTGCGAAGATAGAAGATGGCTCTTTATATTGCGCAGGTGAGCGGGGCAACCAAGCCTGCGGCCCTGCATGTCTATTTCCACCCGTTTCCAGACCCTCTGTGCCTCCCAACCTCGGCTGACGGATCGGGTGAAGGTAGAGGAGCACTAGGGTCAGGTGCTCATGGAGCGCTGCTCCAAGCCGCAGACCCTGTGCCACAAAGGGTAGCCGGCCATAGGCTTTATGGTGAGCCTACTGAGGGATGCGGAGTTCCTGTCCTAGCTTCTGAGGGGGTGAGTGTTTTGGGGACTGTGTGCCCTGTTTCTCTGGTGTCTGCCCCCCCCTTCCCGGTCCTGGCTCCCGCCGCTGTCTGCTCGCTCTCCTCCCCCCCTCTCCCCGGCGTGTGTTCGGGGGGGGGGAGGGCGGGTGGTAGCGGCGAGTGTTTTCTTTTGTGTCTTTAATTGTGTTTTTAACCGCGTCTTTCGCCGTTGTTGCTGCTTTGTACTCTGCTCGCGGCGGGCGGCGCTATCATTTGAGTGCGTTTTTTTGCATTGTGATGGCGCCGCCGCGGTCACGTAAGTGCCGCTTTCTCGCTCTTCAGGGGGGGGCGGAGCCGGGGGATGACGCGTATTGCGTCCTCTCCCCGCGGCCCACCCCTAGAGGTTCCTCTACCGGTGCCATGTTGAGCCTGCTGCGCGTCCGGGGCTCCTCTTCCACCCTGGGCTGCGGCGGTGATCTCCCTGTGTTACTTCCTCCTGTGGCCTGGCGGCTTGGTGATCCTTCGGTCTACTTGGTCCGTGAGTCCACTTTTTTGGTACCTTGGGGCATGTGCTGTGGGATACTTATGTGCATGTTACTTTTGTCTTTCAGGAGGAACAACTGTGGGTTGTGGTTTCTCCCGGTTCTGCTCCTTATCCCCCCTCATCTCCCCTTTACTGGCGGGTGGCTTTTTTATTAGCCCTTACCCTGTGCTGGCCTATTGCGCCTGTGTTAATCACCATATGGAGGCTTCTGGGGATAGCATGCTTGGTGGTCCTTCGGGGCAGTCCCGGCTGTGTGCCATGTGTGGGGTATCCCCTTTGAGTAACAGTGCCACGTTGCGCGTGCCGTGCGCCCAGGGTATCGTTGCAGCCCAGGCTGGGCTACCCGCTTCGCTTTCCAGCTCTGCGCCCCCTTCGGCATCACCTACCTTTGCTCAGTTTCACATGAGACCTCTTCAGTTGCACCTCTTGTCAGTTTGGGATCGGGACCCTGTGTCCCTGGATCAGGAGTTTGCTCTGTCCCCCCCTGGCCAGACAGTCCCTCTCGTGGTGGCTGGACTCAGGGAATCTTCTAATGGGCAGGACCTTTCTGACTCCCTGCTGGGAGACTGTCACCACAGATGCCAGTCTGACCGGTTGGGGGGGCTTTTGGAAGACTCTGAAGTTCCAGTGTTGGTGGGGCCCCCAGGAGGCCCATGCTCCCATCAATGTCCTGGAGCTGAGGGCGATCATGTTGGTTCTTTCTCAGCTGACCACGCACCTTCGGGGTCGGGTTGTTCCGATCCGCTCGGACAACCAGATGGCGGTTGCCTACATCAATCATCAGGGAGGGACTCGGAGCAAGCGAGCCCTCAAGGAAGTGTCCCTGATGCTGTCCTGGGCGGAAGAGAATGTCCCTTGCATCTTGGCGGTTTACATTCCGGGGGTGGAGAACCAGGAGGCAGACTCCCTGAGCAAGAGGACGTCTTGGCTGGGGGAATGGTCCCTCAGCAACAAGATTTTTCACTCTCTGTGTCACCGCTGGGGTCAGCCGGATGTGGACCTGTTTGCATCCCGCCACAATCACAAGCTTCCCAGGTTTGTCTCCCTGTCACAGGACCCTCTGGCCTTCGCCACGGATGCGCTAGCAATACCTTGGACGGAGATTCGGCTCCTCTGTGTTCCCTCCCTTCCCTCTGCTGGGCAGGGTGCTGCGCAAGATAGCCCAGGAAGGGGTACCAGCCATTCTGGTGGCCCCCTGTTGGCCAAGGAGGGTGTGGTTCGCAGACGTCGTGCAGTTGGCAGTAGATCAGTATGCCCTGCCCAAGGATCCAGATCTGCTCACTCAGGGACAGCTACGCCATCCCAATTTACAAATGCTGGCTTTAACGGCTTGGCTGCTGAAACCACCATCTTGATGGATAAGGGTTTGCCGGCCTCTGTTGTTGATACCATGATTAGGGCTAGGAAGAAGTCCTCGTCCTTTATCTACTATAGGATCTGTCATGCTTACATTGCCTGGTGTGAGTCCAAATCTCTTCCTTGTCGGGTTTTTTCTATCCCCAGGATTCTGGGATTTTTGCAACATGGTTTGGATTCGGGCCTTCAACTTAGTACCCTTAAAGGACAGGTGTCAGCTCTGGCAATTCTTCTCCAAAGATCCTTTGCCAGTCACCGGTTGGTTAAGACTTTTTTCCAGGGAGCTACTCATGTGCGTCCGCCACGTAAGCCTATGCTACCGGTTTGGGACCTGAATCTGGTGTTGTCTGCTCTGCAGGGTCCTCCCTTTGAGCCTATCCATGGGGCTGTTTTGCCTATTCTGACTCTTAAGGTGGCCTTTTTGGTGGCCATTACTTCGGTCAGACGAGTTTCTGAGCTGGCGGCGCTTTCCATCAAACCTCCTTATTTTGAGCGGCATCAGGATGAGGTGGTGTTTCGGCTGAAGCCGGATTTCTTGCCTAAGGTTGTGTCTGCTTTTCATCTCAATCAGGACATTGTTTTGCCTTTTTTGTGTCGTAACCCTGCTAATTCTAAGGAGCGGACCCTTCATTCTTTGGATGTTGTCAGGGCTCTGAAGTTTTATTTGGTTGCTACTGAGTCTGAGTCAGGAAATCTGATGCTCTTCTTGTTCTTCCTGCTGGACCTAGGAAGGGTTTGCCTCCGGCTAAATCCACTATCAGCAAGTGGATCCGTCAGGCGGTGGAGCAAGCCTACTCTGCCAGGGGGAAGGTTCCTCCTTTTAGGGTTACTGCTCATTCCACTCGTGCTATTGGTGCGTCTTGTGCTTTTCAGCACCAAGCTTCTGTTGAACAAGTTTGTAAGGCCGCAACTTGGTCTTCTGTTCATACTTTTTCCAAGTTTTACAAGGTTGATGTTAAAGTGGACCAACACCCAGGTTTTTGACTATCCTGGGTTTTGGTCCACTTCGGTGGGGCACCCCGATCGGGGGTGCCCCGCTGTGTGAAACCCCCCAGAAACCCCAAAAAACTCACCTCTCCCTGCTCCCACGTAAACGCCGCAGCCAATCCCCGGCAACGTCCAGGCGGGGGACAGGATCGTACAAGCCGCTTCCGCCGCCGCCGCCTCCCGCGCGTCACTCTCGGCGCCCGCGCGGGCCATTCACAGAGGGCCGGCGCGGGCGCGCGCACGTCTGGAGGGGTGCGGGAGGCGGAAGCGGAAGCGGCGGCGGATCAGGTAAGGTCTTTTTGGGGTTTCTGGGGGGTTTGTCCCGCGGGGTGGGAGGTGATCGGCCCGGGAATCTTATAGATTTCCGGGCCGATCACCCCTGGGTGTTGGTCCACTTTAAGGCCTCAGCTTATGCTGCTTTTGGCCGCAAGGTACTTCAGGCGGTAGTGGTTTGAACTGCCTGTTGTTACTCTTTGGGGATCCCACCCTACCTTACGGACACTGCTGTTGGACGTCCCATACGTTAGGACTTCTTGAAGCAGGCCGTGCCATGCAATAGGAAAAAGACAATTCTGTGAGTACTCACCTGTAGAATTGCTTTTACTATGCATGGCACGACCTGCTTCACCCCACCCTTGTTATCGTTATTCTTGGTTGCCTCTTTATGGTGATTGTTCCAAGTTAGTTGGGTTTTTGTTACCTTTTTTACCTTTATTATCTCCCGGTTTCTTGAATAACTACTTGTCAACGCTGGATAGGTCTATTGGTGATCCTGTTTTTATATGGTACCGGGAGGAGCCACAACTCTTCTGCAGTACACTGCGCCACCTTGTGACGGAATAACCCATACGTAAGGACTTCTTGAAGCAGGCCATGCCATGCATAGTAAAAGCAATTCTACAGGTGAGTACTCACAGAATTGTCTTTTTCAGAACCTCCAATGTTCAGAGATCCAAGAACAAGAGAGGGGGCGACATTACTAACAGACTATCCAGACGTGAACTCCATTGGATTTACGAATTGAACACTAGAATCCCAATGGGGATGAATGAAGACTGTGACCTAACTCCCTTCCTTTGACTGATTTGGGACCTGTTCTACAAGCTTTAGTAGTTAATATATTCTCTTTGTTCTGATCCATCAGCAATCCCTGTTCCTGAGAGTCCATCCGCTACAGTAAACCATATAGGAATTTAGTTCAAGGTAACAACCAGATAATAATATACTCTATTAAGTAACATGAATGTATTGGGGTTAAAACCACTATGGTTGCCCTAGCAAGGTTATAATAACTATACCCAGAATTCACTATTTTTAGGGACTACTTGTCTTCTTTAAGCCATATCACTACGCCAACCTAAATTCTTCCTTGGGATTAAGGTTAGTCTAATAATTGAGTCACATTATCAGGAATCCATCCAGTAGTTTGGACTATGTCCATATGGAAATATACCTATCAGAAAGATTATAATTGTACATTCACATTTATTGGCGCTTTTGTAAGCTCTTGCCCACAGGGGGCCTTAAATTTTGCCATTTACCCATTAACAAATTGTTCAATACTGTGGATAAGCACTAATTATTACCATAGTGTCATATTAGCTACTGTGATATTTAGTGCATGATGAATAATGGTGTGCACAATATATGAGCCTGTTTTTACATAGATATGCTGTATATACTTTATTGTTCTTAATACCACTATTCCTTTATTTTCTCTAGATGGATCTCCCTTCATTTGTTCCCCCGCAAGCGGCTTTGCTCACCTTCCAGCGTTCCGCTTCTATTCTGTGTGATGTGCGCCCCGTGCGCCAGCACGCCGCCATCTTGAGGCTGGCACTAGTGCCGGCCAAGAGATGGTTGGCGCGAGGCCGGGCCGCGCGTCACCGGAAGTGACGCGAACAACGTTTGTGTCACGGCTGCGTCACACGGGCCAGCCCGGGGGGGATTTGCGCGCTCTAGGAGCGCATTTAAACAGCTGCTAGGACAGCTGAAAGTAGGCACTGCTCTTCCACGCTACATCTCGCTTCCTGATAACGCTGCTCTGACGAAGGATTACCCGAAACATGTCAGCAGAAGGATACAGCACTATGACTCCAGCTCGCATTTCAGTTTAACCCTGCGTGGACTTCTTATTAGCAGCCTCAACATAAGTGCCTCTATACACAATTGCCAGGTATTCAAAAAACTTTTTGATCTCTTGAAAGATTGTTTACCACTATAATCAAAGGATAGCAAGCCTCTTGAAGCTACTTATTGTTTCTACCTATCAATTACCAGCGTGACTTTCTGAATACTAATCCCACTTTGATGAACTACAAAAATCAGCAAACCATAAATATAGTATTCGGATCGCTGCCAAATCAATTTATGTATATATTGTATATAATAATTACCCTCATGTGTCAATAGTATCTGTGTATCCTATACCCTATGTACTATATACCTTCATGTGGACCTACACCTGTGTATAATAAATGAATTGTACAAAAATACATTTATTGTTACCTTTTGCATCACAACCATAGTAGTAGGTGTGCTTCTATTTGTAGTCTATTAAGGTATGACAGGGGTGACCCACCCCACATTATATGAATGCACCCATTGATAGCTTTTACCTTATTCTTACCTTTTGAGTGTGCTTACCAATTTATATTAGTTGCAGCTCTGCTCCTCCCCAGCAAGCTTCATTCACGCCCATCCTCCTTTCCTTCCTTGCCAGCATGACCTCAGGCTCCGGCACTGCGTCGGACCACTGATGTATCGGAGCCCGAGGTCATGCTGCAGGGAAGGGAGGGTGGTCATGGCTGGAGCTTGCTGGGGAGGAGCAGAGTTAGCCAGACAGGGACTGAGGGGGAGGGACATCATTTGAGGGACCGGCACTGAGGGATGATGAGCAGGAGGGCACACCAGAAGTGCAGTGAAAGAAGCTGTAAGAAAGGACGTTTGGAGCAGAATAGAAAAGTAAAACCCAACGGACTTCATTGATTTGTAAGTTTACTATGCTCAGCTATGTCTTTTTTCTTGCCTAAAGTTTGACTTTAACCATTCTAGACACAGTCAGAACACTATAGTACACGATTTAATGCTCTTCTTAATTCAAAAGAGATCATTCTAAAAGTAATTTTAGAACTGTGCCACGGAATGTTTTAATTATGAGATCATGTTGTTCCTGACCCTTGTCACGTCTCTTTTTGTGAAGTCCCCTGGCAGGTTAAGCATTTAAATCTGCATTAATCCATCTTTTATGGGGGGACTTAATGTGGGACAGTTTCTCAGACATGAGGAAAATGTAATTTACATGAATCACAGTCCCTTGTGGATTAAAGCTTGTTGAACTATAGACCGCCAGACGTTGGTTTTCTATTCTCATGTAACAATAAAATTCTTGGAATACTGTTGCAGTAGCTCTCACAAAGGATGGGGAAGTTGGTAGAGAAAAAAAATATTCTTTACACTACAGAAAACTCTGGTATAAGTCCTTGAATCAGCCATTACAAATGACTATGCCGACTAGTAAATGTCTGCAAGGCTGGACCAGTGTCCATGAGTGATTTGCTAATAATATATTCTAAGTATACAGCACGTCCTGTTCCAGAAGATATTCCTTACTCTTGGGTTATACATCCAGTAGATGGCGCTGGACTGCAGAGACAGGAAAGTGGCTCCTCCCGGCCCCATATATACCAGGGACCTCCCACAAAATCCCCAGTTCTTCTCTGCAGTCTGGGCTGCGATGACTAGAAGATGGCTCTTTCTACTCGCAGGTGAGCCGGGCTTATTAGCCTGCGGCCCTGTAGGACTATTCCCACCCGTTCCTTTTCATTGCCTCCCAGCTTAGGCTGCGCTGGTCGGTGATGGTAGTCAGCACCACTGCTAGGTGCTAAGGAGCGCTGCTCCTACCGCAGTCCCCCACCAAAGGGTAGGCGGTACAGGCCCGTGGTGAGCCTTATGGGATGCCCCTCCCGTTGGCCCCTTGCCCCCTGTCCCCTCGGTTAGGCTCCTCTCAGGTCCGCCGGTTCCCCTTCGCTCCCCCTGGGTGGATCTCCGGGGGGGGGGGGGGGGTGATGTATATATATTACTATGTGTTTCTTTTTGTTAAGACCTTTGTTTTGGTTGCACTGGTTGCTATTGCCGCCGCGCTTGTACTCTGCTCCGCGGACAGCAGCGACATCGCCTCAGGCGTTGCTGCGCCCTTATTGGCTGGCCTTGTCACGGGGGCGCATTTTCGCGGTCTTCGGGAGGGCGGGCCTTGCGGATGACGTTTTCTGCATCACTTCTCCGCGGCCCGCCCCTCGAGGTATATGCGGGCGCCATTTTGGAGCTCCTGTGCTGCATGTCTGGCGTCCCCCTATCGCGGTCCGTAAGTGCCCCTGCGGGCTGGCTTTTCTTTACTTTTCCTTGTATACTTTGCCTTGAGAAAGAGACCATCAGGTATCAAAACGCGTAGGCCTGTCGCGGGGGGCGCCGCCATCTCTGGAGTGTGCACAGTAAGACTGTCTAGTTACTTACATGTTGTATGTCTGTTTTTACCCCATTTGATTCCTGCATTGGGGCTTAATAATATGCTTTGCACATCTTGGATTTGAAATGGATGCACTTTTTTAGCACTTTGCACTTTATGGAATAATTTTGTTGTATAAGAAGATAGCAATAATAATAATAAATGACTGTTCACAGTATGAATATATACACTTGTGAGATAGACAGCTCCCCCTATAGACAATAGACGCTTATGGCATGAATTTTGTTTTTAAATAAGTTTTAATATGATGATAATAAAAGATTCTTGTTTTGATACCTAAAATTGAGTGAGTGCAATTGTTAGACCCTGTGGGCTTTCTTTTTGGGGGTGTAGGAGGTAACCCCTGTATTGTTTGCATTTCCTTGTATTATGCTTACGGGTTCTTTGCTTTATGTCTTACAGGCGGGTCAAACTTTTTGTGGTTTCTCCCGGTCCTATCCCCTCTATTTAGCGTTAACTACTTATTGGAGGGCTATTGTATTGTATATATCCCACTTCCCTAGCGGGCTATTGGGGCATCCCGGGTAGCCTTATCAGCGTCAATCCCAATTGGCCTATTGTGCCACAATAATCACCATATAGAGGCTTCTCAGGATAATGTGCTCGGGGTTCCTTCGGGACAAGCCAGGCTGTGTGTGGTGTGTGGGGTATCCCCTATAAGTGATGATGTCAGGGTGTGTGTATCCTGCGCCCAGCAGACGCTTGCGCTGCAGTCTGGGTTACCGGTGGCTGGGCCTGCTCTCCCTCTGGCTTCGCCTACCCCCCCACGCTTACACCTGACTCCTAGTGAGGTGCATACCAGTGGGGAGTCTCGACCTGATTTGGCTACACGGGTGGCCAGCATTGAGAGACATATTGCTGGCTCTGGCCCGTGTAAGACTTCTGCTAAGAAGCGGCATTTATCACCTGGTGTTTCCCTCTTTCCTATGGAGACTGAGGAATTTTTTGATGTTACCGGTTATACCCCCCTGGAAGAGGGGGAATTATTTTCTGATTCAGAATCATCTGAGGAACAATCTAGGGTGTATGGTGCCGATTCTGGGCCTGACCCATGGGCTTCAGATGATACTGACAGGCTTTTATCTCACATTTTTGAAGTACTCTGTATCTCTCCTCCTGCCGTGGCTCCGGCAGCAGGGGGAGCTGTTTCATACTGTTAAACCACGCTTGGAGTTTCTTGAACAAACTCATTTTAATAATCTGGTGCTCAAGGAGTGGGAACGGCCTAGCCGGCTCCCCGGGGTGCCAAAGAGTTGGGATAAGTGGTATCCCTTTCCTGCTAACATGGTGGTCATGTCCTCCCGAGGTGGATGCTCCAGTTCTTGGGTTGTCCAACACATCCGTCATGCATTCCCCTGACTCTACTACACTGAGGGATGGGGAGGACAGGCGCATAAATCAGCTGGCTTGCCATGCCTTTGCCTGTGTGGGGACTGCGCTGCCTCCGGTCTGTGCCTTTACGGCTGTTGCTATTAAAAGCCTGCTCAGTGGTCTCTTAGATGGGGCCCCTGATGATGCAGGTAGTGAAGAGTATAGAGCTGTTCTGCGTTGTGAGGAATTTGTTGCATATGTTCTCTCTGCCTTGGATGATACCATTAGAATGTGTGGCAGGGCATCTGCCTTGTTGGAGGCGATACGTCGCTCGGTCTGGCTACGCCAGTGGGCAGCTGACAACGCTGCTAAGAAGGCTCTCACTGGGTTTCCCTTCTAGGGGCTGCGCCTCTTTGGGGAACGTCTAGACTTGTTTGCTAAGGGAGGCAAGTTACCTCAGCGTAGAAGGCAGCCCCGGTCCTTTCGGGGTTCAGGTGCCTTTTCTCCTTCCTTCCAGGGCTCCAGAATTGGACGGGGAGCTTCCTTTGCTGGAGCCGTGGAGATTTTTGGGGCAGGGGCAGAGGACGTGGCCGCTCTGGCCCCTCCTGGGGTCCCAAGACTAAGTCCTCCCCCAAGCCCCCTCAGGCATGAAGGGGCGCCCTCACCGATCCGGGTGGGAGGACAGCTTTGGCTCTTGGCTCATGTCTGGAGGCTTCATGTCTCAGACCGGTGGATTCAGGAGGTAGTGTCCTCCGGTTACAAGATAGAGTTTGCAGCCTGGCCGCCCCCAAGACTCATCAAATCCCGGTTATCTCAAAACCCCTTGTCAGCACAGGGTCTGTCCCTGGCTGTCCAAGGCCTTCTGGAACTGGGTGTCATCTGCCGGGTGCCCTTGAGGGAAAGGGGCAAAGGCTATTATTCCAATCTTTTCATTGTTCCCAAAAAAGATGGGTCCATCAGACCCATCCTGGATTTGAAGTACCTCAACAAATTTGTCAGATTCAGACACTTTTGCATGGAGACTCTGCGCTCCGCTGTGACTTTCCTACGCCCAGGGACTTCATAACCTCTGTAGACATCAAGGATGCTTACCTTCACGTACCTATCTTTTCAGGTCATCAGAGATTCCTCAGGTTCGCTCTGGAGGATCAGCACTACCAATTTTTGGCCTTGCCCTTCGGTCTCACCTCGCTCCCAGGGTATTCACCAAGGTGCTGGCAGGTGTGATGGCTCTGCTGAGATCTCAGGGCATTTGCATTCTTCCCTACTTGGACGACATGCTTATCGCTTCTCAGTCCTTCCATCAGGCAAAGCTGTACACTCAGCGGGTGGTGTCCACACTGGAATCATTCGGCTGGGTGATCAACCACCCCAAATCTTCCCTGTCTCCTTCCATGGCGAAGTCCTTTCTGGGCATGATTCTGGATTCATCTCAGGTCAGGATCTTTCTTCCTCAGCAGAAGGTGGAGAGTCTTCAAGAGAAAGCTCAGCTCCTTCTGTCTTGTCCTCATCCATCCATCAGGCAGGGAATGCAGCTGGTGGGCCTGATGGTGTTCTGCTTCGAGGTGGTTCCATATGCTCAGTTCCACATGAGGCCTCTTCAGCTTCACCTCTTGTCAGTGTGGGATCGGGACCCCGTGTCCTTGGATCAGGTGTTTGTCTTGTCCCCTCTGGCCAGGCGGTCTCTGTCGTGGTGGCTGGACTCCAGGAACCTGCTGGGGGGCAGATCTTTTCTGGCCCCTTGTTGGGAGACTGTCACCACGGATGCCAGTCTGACAGGTTGGGGGGCTTTTGGAAGTCCCTGAAATTCCAGGGTCAGTGGGGCCCTCAGGAGGCCCATACCCCTATCAACATTCTGGAGCTGAGGGCGATCAGGTTGGTTCTTGCCTATTTAACCCCACACCTGCGGGGTCGGGCTGTTCAGGTCCACTCGGACAACCAGACGGCGGTTGCCTACATTAATCATCAGGGAGGGACCCGGAGGAAGAGGGCCCCCAAGGAAGTGTCCCTGATACTGTCCTGGGCGGAGGTGAATGTTCCCTGCATCTCAGCTGTGTACATTCTGGGGGTGGAGAATCTGAAAGCAGACTCCCTGAGCAGGGGGACCTCTCATCTGGGAGAATGGTCCCTCAGCAGCAGGGTGTTTCGCTCCCTGTGCCACCGCTGGGGTCAGCCGGATGTGGATCTGTTTGAGTCCCGTCACAATCATAAGCTTCCAGTCTTTGTCTCTCTGTACCAGGATCCTCTGTCCTTGGCCATGGATGCCTTGGCAATGTCTTGGACGAGTTTTCAGCTCCTGTATGTGTTTCCCCCGTTTCCCCTGCTGGGTAGGGTGCTGCGCAAGATAGCTCAGGAACGGGTGCCAGCCATACTGGTGGCCCCGGTTGGCCAAAAAGAGTCTGGTTCGCAGATATCGTGCAGTTGGCAGTAGATCAGTACGTCCTGCCCCAGGTTCCAGATCTGCTCACTCAGGGGCACCTACGCCACCCCAATTTACAAACGCTGGCTTTGACGGCCTGGCTGCTGAAACCTCCATCTTGATGAAAAAGGGGCTGCCTGCCTCGGTTGTTAATACCATGATCAGGGCTAGGAAAAGGTCCTCTTCTTCCATCTACTATAGGGTTTGGCGTACTTACATTGACTGGTGCAAGTCATAGAAACATAGAAACATAGAAGGTTGACGGCAGAAGGAGACCATACGGTCCATCTAGTCTGCTCTTATGTGTATATGTATTCTTTATCTTAGGATAGATGTGTGCTTATCCCAGGCATGTTTAAATTCAGTGACTGTTGATTTTTCAACTACCTCTGCTGGAAGTTTGTTCCAAGCATCTACTACTCTTTCTGTAAAATAATATTTTCTAATATTGCTCCTGATCTTCCCCCCGACTAGCTTCAGGTTGTGCCCCCTTGTTCTATCATTAAGCTTCTTCTTAAAAACACTTCCCTCCTGAACCTTTTTCAATCCTTTCACATATTTAAAGGTCTCAATCATGTCCCCCCTCTCCCTTCTTTCCTCCAGACTGTACAAATTAAGTTCTTTAAGTCTCTTCTGATAAGTTTTAAGTTTAAGTCCTTCCACCATTTTCGTTGCCCGCCTTTGGACCCGTTCTATTTAAATAATGTCTTTTTGCAGGTAAGGTCTCCAGAACTGCACACAGTATTCTAGCTGTGGCCTTACCAGGGCTCTATACAGCGGCATCACAACCTCCCTCTTCCTACTGGTGATGCCTCGAGCTATGCAGCCGAGCATCCTGCTTGCTTTTCCCACTGCCTGGCTACACTGTCCACTCATCTTGCAGCTATCAGTAATCAGTACCCCTAAATCTCTCTCCTCCGAGGTCCTGGCTAACACAGTACTGCCCATACGGTACTCAGAGCAGGGATTCCTTCTACCCAAGTGCATGATTTTACATTTAGAGACATTAAACTCTAGTTTCCACAGTTTTGACCATCTATCCAGTAAAGCGAAATCATTTTCCATGTTGCCGACACCTCCAGGAATATCCACCCTATCACTAACCTTTGTATCATCAGCAAACAGACAAACTTTTCCTACCAAGCCTACCAAGTCGCTACCCTGTTGTGTGTTTTCTATTTTTAGGATTCTGGAGTTTCTGCAGCATGGTTTGGATCTGGGTCTTCAGCTCAGTACTCTGAAAGGTCATGTTTCTGCTTTGGCCATTTTTTCCCAAAGATTCTTTGCTCAGCATCCCCTGGTCAAGACCTTCTTCCAGGGGGTTACTCATGTGCGTCCCCCACGTAAGCCTATGTTACCAGTCTGGGACTTGAACTTGGTCTTATCTGCCCTGCAGGGGTCTCCCTTTGAGCCCTTGCAGGGGGCCCCTTTGTCCATTCTTACGCTTAAGGTAGTCTTTTTGGTGGCTATTACTTCTGTTAGGTGTGTTTCTGAGTTGGCGGCGCTTTCCATCAAGCCCCCTTACTTTAGGAGACACCAGGACAAGGTGGTGTTTCGTTTTAAGCCAGATTTTCTGCCTAAGGTTGTGTCTGCTTTTCATCTCAATCAGGACATTGTTTTGCCTTCTCTGTGTCCTAATCCTAGTAGCTCTAAGGAGAGGGTTTTACACTCTCTGGATGTGGTTAGGACTCTGAAGTTCTATCTGGTGGCTACTGAACCATTCAGGAAGACTGATTCTCTTTTTGTGCTCCCGTCTGGACCTAAGAAGGGTCTGGCCCCAGCTAAGTCCACTATCAGTAAGTGGATCCGTCAGGCTGTGATACAGGCCTGCTCTGCTAAGGGTAAGGAACCTCCCTTCCGCCTTACTGCTCATTCTACTCGTGCTATTGGTGCCTCTTGGGCTTTTCAGCACCAAGCTTCTGTTGAACAAGTTTGCAAGGCCCCCACTTGGTCTTCTGTTCATACCTTTACAAGGTTGATGTTAAGGCTTCAGCTGATGCTGCTTTTGGTCGCAAAGTTCTGCAGGTGGCAGTGGTTTAAACTGTCTGCTGTTACTTTTGGGGATCCCACCCTACCTTACGGACACTGCTATTGGATGTCCCAAGAGTATGGAATATCTTCTGCAACAAGGGTGTCTACCAATACATATGTGGTACTGTAATGACCGGGAGAAATTGGGGTTTTGCACGCAATAAAATTTTATTGAAAAACTTACATTTTTTATTACAAAAAAACACTACAAATTGCAAAAAATAGATTTTTTAAATTTTTTTTGCACATATTTTACCAAAAAGTATTGAGAATACACTAAAATAAGGCCAAACAAGACATTTCATGTTGATGGCCAGACTCTGTTGAAAAAAACAATATATAATTTTCCTGGGAAATCCCTGGAAATCCTTTCAAAAATCACAGTTGAACATGTGTAGCGCAAGATAGTGAAACATGGTCTGGCAACAGAGGGTGACAAAAGCTGCAGGTAGGCTGGCAGCGAAAGGGTTAAATATATAAATGGGCAATACAAAATATGGGGAAACACCATTTCAGGTAAAATCCTCTCTAAAGACAAGGGGGCACTCTCTTCAAAAAAAAGAAATTTAATCTCCAGAGGTGACAATCATTTTTACCATAAGAACTATAAATCTGTGGAATAGCCTACCACAGAAGCTTGCTACAGCATCAACCCCTGACAGCTTCAGAAAAGGATTAGATGCTTATTTAGGAGAAAATAAAATTAGCAGTTACAAATAATAGCTTCCCCTACCCCAACACCCTTGGTTGAACTTGATGGACATATGTTTTTGTTCAACTGTATTAACGATATGTAACTATTACAGGGTTAAATATGGTGCTTTTCTTATTAGGGCATATTTAAGTTCAGATACATACCCTTTGATGGTACACTGAGCTTTGTTATTTAAAGAATAGTGTTTTCTATTATTGATTATTATGAGGTTTAATATATACAACTGATGATAATTTCAGATACTATGCCCATCTGCTTAGCATGTGGTAAAAAGCACACAATGAAAAAAAAATATTGGCTTGTGTGGTTAGTTGGTTTTCAGATAACTGATGTATTGAAGGTTTCCTTTGAGCAGCTCAACTTCCTTTTCTGTAAATTCTCATCCTATATGAGTTACTACTAAATATGAATTTTTTGTAATCAACAGCTTTCAATATCAAGGGTTACTAAACCCCAAAAAACAAACAAGCACTCACTTTCTCTCCGGTGCTACAGCCCTGTCCACAGTTCAAAAACCACCTGACTGGGGTGGCAGTGAGGAGACACTGCCTGCTTCATGACAGTCTTAGCCCCACAGCTTTTACCAGATTGCGCCGGTCACACAGTGCTGTCCACTCATTGCAATAGAGGGGCAGGCCTGGTCCCGCTTCTTCATTGCAATGAATAGACAACGCTGTGTGACTGAGGTGAGGAGCGGGATGGCGCGAGGCATCAGGAGCGCCGTTCTTGGAAACCAGTGGAAATAGAAGATGAATGCATGTTTGTTTTTTTGGGTTTAGCAACCTTTCAATGCAATTCAACATGTTTATAGTGCTTGTGCAGAAATCGCTTTGACGTGGCTGAGTCTTGTAAAAAAATGAAATATCCCCAAATATCTTTTCACAAACAGGGCTTAAAATCCAGGGGGGTTGGAATGTACCATTCCACATTTACAGGGGGAAATGCCCCTTTATGCCTAACTGAGCTGAAGACCTACCCTGTGTGCCTCACTATATGAGTGACTTGAAAGTTCATTTTACATCTGCTCAGAAATTCGCTGGATCAGTAAAAGCTTCTAAACACATAATAGGACTGATCATAGTGCCCTCCCAATTATAGTTTGTGGGCAGGGACAGGATCCAATCTGTAAGCTAGCTTTCTCAAGATGGACCTTGATGAAAACAATTATGCTACTGATTTTACAATTAAAGCTGAGCTTCACATTCTGTAAAACAAATAGTGTTGGTAAATTTAGTAAATCGGGCAACTTTTTGCAATTCATTTACCATATTCATTATATTTTAATTTCTTTCATTTTAGATCATATATCAATGATATTGCAGAGAATACTTCTTAATACCATTTTTGTACTGGAGAAACAAGTTCTCTGAAATAAAAAAAAAAATCCCTCATTTTGACCCTTAATGCATAAACAAGCTATTTAAAACTGCAACTAATAAAATGGCCGCTTTGATTATAATTGGTGCTTATTCTGCTATTATTGTTCACTGCAGATTTTCTCAGCCATTCGCGCATGAACAATGTGGACTGATTGGTAACCTTACTTACTAACTACTGAGAATTTGAAAAACACCCATTAAATCATACTGCAAACTATTAAAGATTCAAAGAAAATGTAAAAGGGGAAAAAAATTCTGAAAAAAAAACACAAATGAAAACTTCAGTGGGATAATGAAACTCAAAAATGAACAGTCGCAAAAAATGAAACAGTGCAATGTCCATAGGAACATTCACATTCAGAAATACACTCCTACAAAGACACAGCTGTAAAACAATCTGGAAGCAAGCTTTCAAAATAAGAGATTATATTCTAAGTGTGCCATACTCCACTTCGGTCTTCATGACATCTGGGTAATCTCCAGTAGAGGGCGAACTTCTGCAGAGATGAATATGCAAAAAAGAAAGCCCCTCCCGGTCCATATATACCTGGGACCTCCCACCAATTCCCCAGTTTCTTCTCTGCAGAGAAGGCAACAAGACAGAAGATGAGGACTTCTTTGCTTCCCGGTAAGCCGGGCTCGCGCCCGGCCTTCTATTATCCCTATTACTGCCAGGACCCTTCTAAATTGCCCTATATTGAGCCTCCCAGCTTAGGCTGCGGATCCTGGTGAAGGTAGGTTTCCAGGTTTCTTAGTGATCCTGGTGTGGGATGCCCCGTCCCGTTAGGCTTATGGCAGCTTTTGGCAGGATTCCCCCCCTTCCGGGTCCCTTATTCCCCTCCGGGGGGGGGCGGGCCTGGCCGATATTTCGTTTTGGCCGATATTTCGTTTTACCCAGCCCTTGTCCCTGGCCGATATTTCGTTTTACCCAGCTCTTGTCCCTGTGTGCTGAGTGTTTCACTTGTGTGTGTGTGTGTGTGTGTGTGTGTGAGTGCTTGCTGCTTTACTGGCCAACAGGGTCTGATTACAGCCTGGGGGAGCTTCTCCCCCTCAGGCTGCGTTCGGGAAGGGGGCGGGGCCGGGCTCTCGGCACAGCCACGGTAGTCCCGCCCCCTTATTTGACGCGATTACAGTGCTCGTTGTCTAGGGGTCCGCGTTGCTGGGAGGGGGGCGTGGCCTCGGCAAACGCGCGTTCTGCGCTGGCCCGCTCTCCCTCCTCAGGCACGAGGCTGCGTGGGGGCCATCTTCTCTGGCAAGCCGCTTTGCACATCGGGGTGGTAAGGGCCTGATGGCCATCTCCTTAGCTTGTGTGTGTGTGGGGGCCCCTATTTAGCGGGGGCCCCCACTGGTCTCAAACGTGTGTGTGTGCTTGTGCCTTAATTGCACTGTTTGGCTGGGTTGTGATATATATATATATATATATATATATATATATATATATATATATATTTCCATTTGTGTGGCTTATGTTGCTTATTTTGTGTGTTACAGGTTGCCCTGTATATGTGCATATTAAGGGGTCCCTAGTTATAAAAATTGTCCACCCAAAAATCCTCCCACCGGTACTTTTAAGGGGCTTCCCGGGTTGCTTATGCGCAATTCCCTGCGTTCTTGCGACTGACCACAAAAATTCACCATATGAAGGCTCTGCAGGATACCGGGCCCGGGATCCCTTTGGGACAATCCGGGCCATGTGTGGGGTGCGGGGTATCCCTTACGGGGGAGAATGTGCTGATCTGTATACATGCGCACAAAAGGCCATAATGCGGCAGTCTGGTACCCAGCCTTCTGGGTCGGCTCCTCCCGCTTCATCGCCTTCCCCTCCCCACCTGATCCGTACCCCAAGTGACATTGGTACCAGTGGGGAGTCGCTTTCTCATGTTTGGGCTCGGTTGGCCAGCATCGAGAAAATGATTGCTAGCACGGTGGGCAAGAAGGCCCAGGCTAAAAAGAGACATTTGTCGTCGGCCCAGCCATTGTGGCATATTGACGACGAGTCCGCTGATTTGTCCGATTATTCCCCGTTAGAGGAGGGGGAATTGTATCAGGATTCAGAGGCTGACTATGGTCAGCCTGGTAATTCCAGTGTCAGGCAGGCGCTGGGGGATGCCGTAGATACGGCCACTGTTTCATCACATTTATTGGAGGTGTTGGATGTTGAACCACCTCAGGCGCCCCGTCTTAAGAAGGGGGAATTTTTTGGGGCCTGCAAGCCCCGTCTGGAATTCCCTACCCAGGGTCATTTTGATGCGCTGATACTTTGAGAATGGGAGAGGCCCAGTCGGCTTCCTGGTGTGCCTCAGGGATGGGATAAGAAATATCCTTTTCCGGTGGAGGCGGTCAAGCGCTGGTCTTCTCCTCCCGAGGTCGACGCGCCTGTTTTAGGTTTGACCAACTCTTCTGTGCTGAACACCCCTGACGCCACCTCCCTTAAGGATGGCGAGGATAAGCGCCTTGATCAGATGGCGTGCCACGCATTTGCCAACGTGGGCTCAGCCCTGCGGCCTGTTAGTGCATCTGCCCTGGTGTTGCTTGCTACCAGGTCTCTTATCAGGGACTGGCTGAATAACGCTCAGTTTGATCCAGCTGGCGCTGAGTTCGCTATGCTTAAGAAGTGCGAATTGTTCATGGATTTTGTCATGGCTGCGATGGAAGACTCTATTGTCGTGTGTAGTAGGACGTCAGCCTTACTGGTGGCTATGCGGAGATTGGTCTGGCTCCGCCAGCGGATGTTGGAGCCAAGAAGTCGCTCACAGCTCTTCCCTTCTTGGGTTCGCGGCTGTTTGGAGATAAATTGGATGCTGTTGCCAAAGGAGGTAAGTTACCTCAGCGGAGGAAACAGCGCCGCCCCTTTCGGGGGGGCGGGCTCGTTCACTCCTTCCTTTCGAGGGGCCAGAGCATCTAGGGGTCTGGCCTTCTCAGGTGTCAGGGGCTCGTCCTGGAACAGAGGCAGACGTTGGGCACGTCCCGCGGTTGCCTGGGGTTCCAAGCCCAAGCCTGCCGTTAAACCGGCTCAGCAATGAAGGGGCGCCCTCACCCGCAAGGGTGGGGGGACGGCTGCGGCTCTTCTTTCAGGTCTGGGCCCGGGAGGTCACAGACAATTGGATCTTGGAAGTGGTCTCCTCCGGGTACAAACTGGAGTTCGAGTACTGGCCGCCCCCGAGATTCTTAAGGTCTCGGGTGCCCTCGGACCCTCAGGCTGCACAGGGGATCCTGTTAGCAGTACAAAACCTTCTGGACATGGGGGTTATATGCCCGGTGCCTCTGTCGGAAAGAGACAGGGGTTACTACTCCAACCTTTTCACGGTTCCCAAAAAGGAAGGTTCTCAACAGGTTTATCAGAGCCAAAAAGTTCTGCATGGAGATTCTGCGCTCGGCTATCAATTCCCTTCGCCAAGGGGATTTTATGACATCCATAGACATCAAGGATGCGTATCTGCATGTTCCGATTTTTCAGACACATCAGAGATTCCTCCGGTTTGCGGTGGAGGATCAACATTATCAATTTGTAGCTCTTTCCTTCGGTCTGACCTCGGCACCGAGGGTCTTCACCAAGGTTTTGGCGGGCGTAATGGCTCTGCTCAGATCTCAGGGCATTCGCATTGTGCCTTATCTGGACGATCTGTTGATTTCAGCTTCTTCCCTTCAACAGGCGGAACTGGACACCCACCAGGTGGTGTCGACCCTGGAGAGGTTCAGGTGGGTGATCAACCGCACCAAGTCTTCTCTCTCCCCGTCTCGTGTGGTTTCATTTCTGGGCATGAATCTGGATACCAGTCGGGCCAGAGTGTTTCTGCCCCAGACCAAGGTGCAGGGGATTCAGGGCCTGATCCGTCTTCTTCTGGCCAGTCCTTGTCCCTCTATCCGACAGGGGATGAAACTGGTGGGTCTGATGGTGTCCTCCTTCGAGGCGGTGCCGTTTGCACAATTTCACATGAGATCTCTGCAACTTCTCCTATTGACGTATTGGGACAGGTGCCCACAGTCATTGGATCAACCTTTCAGGATGTCTCCCAGGGTTCGGCAGTCCTTTCGGTGGTGGCTGAACTTGAGCAATCTGGTGAAGGGCAGATCCTTTCTGGTCCCTTGTTGGGAGACGGTTACCACGGATGCCAGCCTGTCGGACTGGGGAGGTTATTGGAAGAGTCATCAGTTCAGCGGGGTGTGGGGTCCCCTGGAGGCTCACACCCCCATCAATGTATTGGAGCTCAGAGCCATTTGACTGGTTCTGGCTTGGCTGACCCCACATTTACGGGGTCTTCCGGTTCAGGTGCATTCGGACAACCGAACGGCAGTGGCTTACATAAATCACCAAGGAGGGACTCGCAGCCGGAGTGCCCTCAGGGAAGTCTCTCTGATCCTGCACTGGGTGGAGAGCAATGTTCCTTGCCTTTCGGCAGTCTACATTCCGGGAGTGGAGAGTATGGAGGCGGATTCCCTGAGCAGGGGATCCTCTCGCCACGGAGAGTGGTCTCTCAACCCCAAGGTTTTTCTGGATCTTTGCCGCAAGTGGGGGACTCCGGAGGTGGATCTCTTTGCCTCGAGGCACAATCACAAACTTCCGGCCTTTGTGTCTCTTTCTCAGGATCCCCTGTCTCTGGCAGTGGATGCCTTGTCACTGGCTTGGAAGGACCTGGATTTTCTGTACCTGTTTCCTCCTGTCTCCATGCTGGGCAAGGTAGTTCGCAAACTGGTTCTAGAAGGGGCACCAGCGATTCTGGTGGCTCCAAGGTGGCCAAGAAGGGTTTGGTACGCAGACGTCGTAAGGATGGCCGTAGACCAGTACCGGCTTCCCTTGCTGCCGGACGTGCTATCTCAGGGTCATCTACTTTACCCCAATTTGCAAACGCTGGCTTTGACGGCCTGGCTGCTGAAGCCTTCATCTTGAAAGAGGAAGGTTTGTCTGAGGCTGTTGTTCAGACCCTGATTAGGGCTAGGAAGCGGTCCTCTTCTGGCATTTACTATAGGACTTGGAGGTCCTATATTGATTGGTGTGAGGCTAGGGCCTTGCCTTGCAGGGTTTTTTCCAGGGTGGATTTGATTTAAATCTAACTGATTTAAATCACGATTTAAATCACTAGTCAGTAAGGCTTGATTTAAATCAGTGATTTAAATCAAAGTTTCTACCTAAACTAGTTCTTGCTATTTTAACATGCAAGTAGATGAAGATTTTTAGAATCACTTTTTATATTACTTTTTTCTCCCCAGTTTAATGGGTTAATCATTCATATTTGGACACCACTGTTCTGTTGTACTTAGGAAGGAGAAAAATAATTCTGACCTTAATAACAATTTAAATAGATTTATTCAACTGAAACAATAACAACATTACAGCATAAGTTATTTGCTTAAACAAACATCCATGTTTTGTTAACTAATTTGGCTAAACAAAATATATATATATTTTAAGAAACTTAGACTGTCAGCCCAGCCGACACATGAAAAACTTAAATACTACTGTCCCTGCTGTCCTCTGTAGCTCACTAGTCATAGGTTTGTAGAACAATAGGATTAAGGTCTTTTTCTCAACTCTGTTCATGTTGTAACATTTTTGCTGTGAAGAAGAGGCTGGGACCTCTGCGGAGTCAAATTCAGTTTTGAGAACTGCGTAAGTAAAGCGAGCGTCTGTGATAATATAGGAGAGAAACTGCCCACTAATCCTACAGAAACCTCTGGAAGAGCATGGCATTGTGAATGTTACACATATACAGCCTTTATTCTACTGAGTTAAACAACTCAGCTTTATCTCATGATGGAAGAACCTTTGGATGGTAAAATATTTTCCTCAAAAAGCAGTTTATTGAAAAAAAATCCGATTTAAATAAAAAAAATCCGATTTAAATAAAAAAAAATCCGATTTTTTTTGATTTTTTAAAAAAAAAACATTGATTTTTATCCACCCTGGTTTTTTCTATACCCAGGATTTTGGAGTTTCTTCAGCATAATCTGGATCTTGGGTTCCAGCTTAGTACTTTGAAAGGACAGGTTTCTGCTCTGTCGGTTTTCTTCCAGAGGTCTTTTGCTTTACACCCGCTGGTTAAGACTTTTTTCCAAGGGGTCGCGCATGTGCGGCCCCCTCGGAAGGCTGTAGTCCCTGTTTGGGATTTGAATTTGGTTCTTTCGGCTCTGCAGGGTCCTCCTTTTGAGCCATTTCAGGATATTGCTCTTTCTGTTCTCACTCAGAAGGTTGCTTTCTTGGTGGCTATTACCTCTGTCCGGCGTGTCTCTGAAATGGCGGCCCTGACGATTCAGGCCCCTTACTTTGAGAGACACCAGGATAAGGTGGTTTTTAGTTTTAAGCCGGATTTTCTTCCTAAGGTGGTGTCTGCTTTCCACCTCAATGAGGACATTGTTCTCCCTTCCTTGTGTCCTAAGCCTAACAATGACAAGGAGAGGGTTCTGCACAATTTGGATGTTGTTCGCTGTGTGAAGTACCATTCTGCTAAGGGGAGGACTCCCCCTTTTAGGGTCACTGCACACTCTACTCATGCTGTTGGTGCATCCTGGGCTTTTCAGCACCAGGCTTCTGTTGAACAAGTTTGTAAGGCTACTACTTGGTCTTCCGTTCATACCTTTTCCAAGTTTTACAAGGTTGATGTGCGGGCTTCAGCGGATGCTGTTTTTGGCCGCAAGGTTCTGCAAGCTGCAGTGGTTTGAGTTGGTACATTCTTTACTGTTTCTGGTTCCCACCCATGACGGACACTGCTATTGGATGTCCCAGATGTCATGAAGACCGAAGTGGAGTGTATGGCACACTTAGAATAATACCGTTTTGTGAGTACTCACCTTTAAAATGGGTATTATGAGTGTGCCATACACTCCACTTCTACTGGAGATTACCCAGATGTCATGAAGACCGAAGTGGAGTGTATGGCACACTCATAATATCCGTTTTAAAGGCGAGTACTCACAAAACAGTATTTTTAGATCTTCCTGTATACATTCACGACGGTGTCAATATGTGTGTCTCTGTTGGTTGTAGTATAATGTCCATGTCATCAGAAGGCAATGAACACCTTGGCCAAGCATTTTATGTCAGATTTAGTTTTATGTTTTTAAGTTCATGCTGTAAAGATCTATCCTATTGGCTAAGAAAAAAAAACATCAATTTGCAAAAGATTAATTGGTAATTTCTATGACAGAAGGAGGTTATGATTAAAATGTACTGAATCTGTCATTCAATATCACCAGAAGAAAAACAGCGTTAGTGACAAAAGAATCTGAAGAATAAAATGCCACAATCTCATGTCTAAATTCACCACTACAGTACTCAGGGACATATTAATTTTGTAGCAAACAGTCAAAGATTTGTAGACAATCCATAATAGAAGAAAATCCTTCTGTAATGGCATCACATGGGTATTAAATTACATCAGCAGAATTCAAACTTTGTGGTGGCTAGGAGTGAAAAACTGCGGGCTGGGTATGTGATGTCTGATCTGTTATCAGTGTCCAGTGTTACCACCTATCTAGCACCCATTTTACCCCCTTGCATAAGCATGAGGTCCTAAGGCTTGTGAATATTTCAACTGCTTTTCTGAACTGGTAGTGGTAAGAGAACTCTTACCAGGGCTCAGCAGTTTATCCAAAGCTGATGAGATAAGGAAAGTAGAATTAAGGTTTTGTAGCCTCTTTTTGCTTTGCCATCCTACCATGACTAATGAAGCTGATCCTCTGTCCTCCTCTGTGGGCTATCTACTATTTTTCACGAAATGGGTGTTGTTCCCACCTCAGGGGCATCCCAGTTGCCATCAATACAATTAAAATTTCTCTAATTATAAGGTTTAAGACGGTCCTAAAATGTAATTTTGATATGTTCAGGTTGGAACTTTTAGAGAGGCTAAGTCAGATTACCAGCATTGGATCAAGTGTCATCTCCTAACCTTACACCACCATGTTAACCTCAGCTTTATTTCGTCCCTGCACTTGGTTGGCCCCATGGGACTAAAAGAAGCAAAGTAGCACCTAAAGTGGCAAAGGCAAATGTGCAACTAGGGCAAGACAGATAAGCAGATGCACAGAGATAGTGTTATACAAAGGGTCAGGATAAAAGCAGATCAAAACAAAAGTAGGTAAAGATGCAGTAAACCAAATACCTTAGGAGCTGAACACTATCATAGTCAGATATCAGGTTGAAATGGGGCTAGCTCAGCTTTATATGACCACTAACTAGTCAGTGAGAGCAGGAGCTTTACAGCAGTGGCCTAAAGCAGAACAAAACGCATGAAATTTGACATTCCCAGGTTTTGTTTCGTTCCCCATGGGCATCCTGAATTGGGATGCCACACTGTGTAACCCCCCAGAACACCCAGTACAATTCCTTTTTTCCTGTGGTGCATGTGCGGGCACTCAGCCAAACAGAGTTTGCGCTCCCATCCCAGCCTGTCTGATTGGTAAGCAATTACCGATGCCCTTGGGGATGTTCACACAGCGGGGCCTCCCAGTTTGCAGCCAGCCATGAAATCTTTTAGGTCCAGGCAGCTGCTGGTGGGTTTGTTACCCTTTATTTGGCCTCACTGCTTTGTGAAAATCAGCCAGAATCCCCTATTGTTAACCGTTAACTTCCCCTTTGGCTTTTCTGGCCATGTTGAGCATTGAAACTTTGGTGCAAGGCATATAAGGTGCAAGCAACTAAGCGTTTCAGTACATATTTGTACAATATTGTTCTGCCGGTAGTGAAGCCAGATACAAGCTCACACCTGCCAATAAACTGCTAAATATATTTATATGTATAATATACTGTATATATAGGCTGTTCCTCATAGGCTGCTGTTATTTATATATTTGTAAAATAAAATATCATCCACATTGGAAAATAATGCAAATACTGAATACATCATTGCTGCTGCACTTAATCTTTCAAATATCTCTCTCTGCTGTGCCATCTGAGGAAGGGGGGGGGCTATATATGAGTGCATAAATCAAAGAATCATGAGCTAAAAACCTATGCATGCGCAACTGTAGTTTGAACTAAGAAGGTGGAAAATGAGGTGACTGATCTCCCTGATCCTGCAATAGACCATGAGATTTTGGTTAGACCAGGTTGTAGTTAAATGGAAAATAGGAAGGTGAAACAAATCTAACTTAGGCATGTAATAGCTAATTGAAGCACTAATAGCCACACGTGGCACATTGGAATAAAAAAAAGTTTCTACTGGGCTTTATTTATTTATTTACTTATTTATTTTATAAAGTTGTTATGGCAATGACGCATATTTCATGAAATAAAAATGTTATGAAACAAACTCTTTAGTGAAATTAAAATCAGATTTGTATGCAGTCATGGAAAAAATAGCTTCATTTTGCAGCCTCTTGTTACTAAGATTGTATACTTTCTGCTGATTTATGGGAAATTAGCCATGTTTTTTGTCTAGAAACACATAGCCTGCTAGATTATTACAGTTGTGATAGTCCACAATGACTACAATGTGAGTGACATCTGTGGTGACTTGATGGATGTCCAGTCTCTCATTTATACACATATTTATATACATAAAATATGTATGAACCTGTTTCCTATTGTTGTTCTTGCCCTTCATTTTGTTTATAGGATCAATCCCCGGCATTTCAGAAAGTGCACAGAGGTAACCACTCTCCTGCTGGCCCATCCTGATCTAGAAGCCATCTAGCTGCCACCTGTTCTCTCTCACTGACAGGCTTGGGCAATATCCCCAGCCCTCCAGAATGTGCAGCTGGGGCCTGCACATATGCAGGGGATGCTATTTTAGGTGGTACACACCAAATTGGTGGTGGTGGGAGCTCGTACACCAGGAAGTCATGACTCTCTGTGGCGAATGAACCAGGAATTGGTTAATCCCTGCACCCCTCTTGGTATAGCCAATGAGCTAAAATCATATTGCTCACTCCTTTTCACTCCCTATATTTGCTGATATTGTTTATCTTGATTAGAGACTCAAATATGTTAAAAAGTTTCAAGAAGCTACAGTTAGAGAGTTAGGAAGCCCACATGGGCATGCTCTCTACTTGGAACAGACGGGGAACAGTCACAGTGAAGTGCAGGGGTTAGAGCATTCCTTACCTTAGATGTCTTTTTTTAAAGGGATGTTACATAGTATAGATGTTGAACATACTTATGCCATCAGCAAATCAAAGCTAAGAATGCTTCCACCAATGTTTCACATTACTGAATGTGAGAAGTTGAGTTATACTTTAGGAATGTTACAATTTCCACGCTTTGCATATTGTGTTTTGTAAATTTTTCCTCTTTACGCAGGACGGTAACTGATACTGCCATGCAAGTCATCTGGTTGGAATGGCATATCATCCTAAAAACATAATTTGGTTATCCGGTACAGGAGAAACTAAGAGCTAGATATTGCAGTTACAACGAAATCTAGATAAAGGTGCAGGAGAAACTAAGAGCTACATATTGCAATTACAACAAAATCTAGATGTTAATTGATTATAAAAAGGAGTATTTAAATTATAATTCAAGCCAAAAACCCCATGTGGGTAAACTACCAAACAATTTAGTTTGAAGATATCATTTACCTCCAAGAAGGTATTCCTCTATGTTTGTGTCCATTGGCAGCTACAGTGAGGAGGCAGAAATCTAAAGACAATAGAGTCGCCCACTTGCATATATATCTGCATCCCCAGGTGTGATAATGGCAGTAGTGCATTATTTGGCAGAGAATCTAGGGGAATAGCCCAAGTTGGACACACTGTTATTTCTTTAGCTTTCTGGGTTCTGCCTTACCTGCCCTATAGATATGTGTTTGGATGTATGCATGTTGTCTTTGGCCTCCCAATTGCCTCCAAGGAAGTAATTCTCCAGTGAGATTAGAAGAGTTCTAAACTTGTAAGGGCTGTTCCTGTTTCCTCACGGACGACTCTGGAATTTCAGCAGCACCTTTTACGATTGGGAAAAGGACGTCTCGGGCAGTGAAGCCCTCCGGCGATAAGGGTTATCGCTACAATTGGTGGCAAGCGGTCGGATGGTCCTTTCTACCCAGAGAGAGTGCTACCCTGATGGAGAGTCAGTATGACAAGTTGAAAAGGCTGACCCTGAAGGATCTACTCGAGAGCCGGGGAAGGTCGGCTAGCAACCGCCCACGTCAGGAACTGATAGCCGAGCTGATCGAAATGGATCGTGCAGCAGTGAGGACCGAAACCAATAGAGATCGATGAAGATGCTGCTCTCGTTCAAGCGGTTCGGAACAGATTGTTGGTCTATGGCCGAATCCATCACAGGAACTGATCGACCGAGTCTTTGCCGCAGCGGAGGCAGAGGCCAGTAAGCGAAGGGAAGATCGGCGACTTTCAACCCAGCAGCCTCTCAGCCTCAGTTACACTGGGGGGAGAAAGATTCCATTTGCAGCATTTAAGTCCTTCCAGGAAAGTGACGACGAGATTGACGGATTTTTGGCCGATTTTGAACGGCAGTGCGCTTTACACCGGGTACCCACGGAGGAATGGGTCACCATATTATCAGGGAAACTATCTGGGAAAGCTTCCGATGCTTTCCGGGCCATCCCTGATGCAGACTTACCACACTACCATCTGGTAAAGGAGGCTTTGTTAGCCCGGTACGCTGTCACCCCAGAGGCCTACAGGCGACGATTTCGGGAATCCCAAAAGAAGGGAGGGGATTCTTACACGGAGTGGGCATGTCGCCTCCATCTTACAGCATCACACTGGGTCACTGGATGCAAAGCCACGACCGCTGAGGATGTACTACAGTTGTTTTTACTAGAACATTTTCTCAATGCCCTGCAACCAGAGCTAAGAGAGTGGGTACGTGACCGGAGGCCTCTAACGCTACCTGAGGCTGCTCGTCTAGCCGACGAGTACACTGATGCTCGCCGGACAGAACAGTCCGCTCCAAAACCACAACCTCCCATCAAATTTCAAGCACCTGTGGCTTCAGCGCCAACTCGTGACTCTGGGCCACATAGACCAGCGCAGCAACCGAACCTCTCCACAGTTCAGTGCCATCGTTGCAAACAATGGGGACATTATCGCAGTGATTGCACCCTAGAGCCTCCCCGAAACACGTGGGGGCAAAAGCAACCTTCCACCTCCCGTACTCCTGTGGCACACTGTTTGGAAGCTGAGAGCAGTTCGGAAGAGTATCTGGGGGTACTGTATGAAGCTGATCCCGTACAAGCGGCCATCCAAGACAACCGACAGCACCATTGCCAGGAGGTACGAGTCAATGGGCGCACCGCGCAAGGATTACGCGACACCGGAGCCACACTTACCTTGCTCCAACCTCATTTGGTCAAGAACAAAGACCGCACTGGACACACCGTTGCAGTAAGGGTGGCGGGAGGAGCTGTGTTTCGACTCCCCACCGCCCGAGTACATCTTGACTGGGGCGCTTGATCCGGCAGGGTACAGGTGGGACTTATGGACAACTTACCAGCAGAAGTACTATTGGGAAATGATCTAGGACCAATGACTTCTGCCTACGCTACCTCTGGGCCAGCCAGCGTCAACCCTGTTACAACCCAGGCTCCAGCCCGAGCTGCCGACTCCAGCCCACTGGTCGGGGAGACCCAGGGGTTTCGTCTGCATCACGTCATGTCTGTTACACGAAGTCAAGAAGAGGATCAGCCATCAGGTTACGTCCTTCCAGAAGGGAAACTTATGCCAAACACTATTTTTGTTGGGGGCATTGACCGTCGGATTAATCAGCCTGAAGTTAAGGATGTTTTTTCAAAGTATGGCGCTGTAAAGAATGTCAAAATTATTAGGGATGCCTCTGGCGTTTCTAAGGGTTATGGTTTTGTCTACTTTTACGATGATGTAGATGTGCAGAAAATTGTGAATTCTCCGATCAGCTTCCATGGAAAGAGATTGAAACTTGGGCCAGCTATAAGAAAGCAGAGCACCTGTGCACACATCCAACCAAGGACTTTGGTGCTGAACTCACCAACGCCACAATATCCCAGTGTTTGGACCCCACCCATGACCGATTCATATGTACAGCCCACGCCAATGTTTAGTCCGGTTACTCACTATTTGCAGACTTGTCCTTACACAGAACTCTGCCTATAACAAGAGTCCGGACAGCCCCACGTTAACCCGAACAGGGTCAATCCGGGTCTGCCGGGTGTTCCACAAAAAGGGGGCATTGTGACAGAGGCTCTGTCTTTTGGGTGTCATCACTATTCCATTGCCCACCGGGTCATTCAGTGGCCTTTTCTTAATTAGGTTCCAGACAATGTCATTGTATTTTGATACTGTTACAGGCAATGTCATTGTAGTTTGGATTGTATTACAAGACTGGCATTGTGTTGATTGATTACGTCACAGACAATGGCATTGTCCTGATTGATTGTATTACAGCCTGCTATTGTTCTACTGATTGCGTCACCGGCAGAGTTGAGGGATTGTGTGCCCTGCTGCTATTGGTCAGTGTGGTTGTCATTGCATGGAGACTTGTGTATATAAGGCCTAGAGTGGCACTAATAAAAAGACTTCACCTTCACCCTCAATACTGAGTTCTGTCTCTTATTGGGGGAAACGCTATTACAATTACAATTCACTAGCCCTTGTAAGGGCTGTTCCTGTTTCCTCACGGACGACTCTGGAATTTCAGCAGCACCTCTTACGATTGGGAAAAGGACGTCTCGGGCAGTGAAGCCCTCCGGCGATAAGGGTTATCGCTACAATGTGGAATTTTCCTTTTAAATTATTTCCCACTGCTAAATCTGTTTTTGGCATGCCCTGTATCCTCATTTTCTGCACTACAGTGCATCATTTTACCAGAGGCTACACTAATTGGGCGGTGAAAGTGTCAGTCAAGAACACCGGAAAAGGGCTGTGCTGCAAAACATTAATTTGATATGCAATATGGGTTTAGATGTGAATGAAGGGATTTTTTTTTGTCTTCTTATTTCACTGCCTACAGAACTGCAAGGTTTATTTGATTCTTTACTGCAATAGCAGCTTTGGTAATGCAACTCTCCCTATTGTCTGAAAATGCCTCAACAGGTATTGAGAATTAAACTGCTAGGTGCCATTAGTGGGCATGGCAGTAATACCTTGGATCTTGGAGGAAGACAAGTTAATGCTATGATCAGTCTTGTTATAAAATGGTGCACTGCAGGAGGCAGCCAGCACACTATAGACTAGGTATCCTGTTGTAAGCTGTGCAAGGTTAACGCTGGTATAGGCTTTGAAAGTTACATTTAGCTGTTAATATCTGGGGGCGGGAGGGAGCTTGGGGAATAAGGTGCAGTTAGTGTAGGGTGCTTGGAGGTTAGGCACTTGTAATCTAAACAGAAAAAGGGAGATTCCTACCTGGGTATATCATGAAATACTCTGGTGTACCCGGTAGGGGTTGTCTGCCTTATTCCTCCTTGTGAATAGTAGTGGGCTTTGGCCCTGTAGTGTGTGGTTGAAGAAGGGGGAGTAAGGATTTCTAGAGTCAGAGGGTATAGCACAGCTATATTCACACTATAGTGCAGTGAATCAAAATATACCCAAAAATTACAAACTGATATACTGTATATAAAACCAAATCATAGCATAAAGCTAGCACCTTTTAGCGGCAGGGGAATCCACTTATGTTTTGATCAGATGTGTAATGGCATATGGGTCTTCAGCTTTAAAATTGCAGCCACCCAGCCATGCCAATCTCAAGTGCACTCACCAGAAAAAGGAGAAGTAGATAAAGCATAAATCAATGCATACAGTTATTCCTGGATCCAGCAACTTAGTTGTTCATCGCATTATTAACATTGTTTTCTCCAACGATGTATAAATCTTTTTATATTAGTTGTATTTTACCACATCACTCCATCAAAAAGGAAGAACAAAACAGACCATAGTATAATCCCATAAATGGTAAAAGGATTTGTTTACTAAAGTAATGCACTTACACAAATGGCACTTAAAAAGCATACAGGGGTCACAAATTTTATTACACCATCTTCTCACTAACCAGGCGGCCATCAGGTAGAGGGAGATCCAGAGCTGCTATACAAGACATCCAAGCAGTGTTGACGCGTTTTGTTTAGCAACTTTCTCCAGACTTCTGGAATAGTGTCAGTTATGTATAATACATGTATAAATACACTAAATCACAGCAAATGAGAACTTACTTATGTGCAGGCAAGTAATTTCTAGTGCCACCCTGTGATATCTGATCCCTGTTCATTTATTCACTATTATAGTAAAAAGGAATAAAAAATATGGATTAAAAGCTAGTTAAGAAGATCAATTCTTAATCTATTAATAAAGCCCAGTATCCCCATAAACCATCAACCTTACATAAATATCTAGATGCAATTAATATCTCATGGGTTACTTAAATAATGTAATATTAATATACTATATTGCATATTATTCCACAATTCATAATCAAAAAAATATATAAAAAATATAGCAAGAATAAGGAAAGAAATTAACTCATTCGTAAAAGAATTTAAATCAAACTCAATATTCAAATCACTGCTATGTAATAACTGAAAATCGAATATCCACTTTGATTCACATTTAGAGATTTCTCTAATTTAGTTGGAGCCCCACCAGTCTGCCTCCACATGATCTAAACCAACAAAACTTAAAATATCGGGTCACAATTGTGATATTCTTTAAAATGTGCCCACAGGCTTTGTTCAACCCTGGAAGGTCGGCTACATTCACTCTATATGGCTCCTGCAGGCACCCCCCTCCCTAGCCTTCCCTCCAGAGGCTTCAAAGGCAGGGGTGCTGGAGGACGGCATCATCCCATCTTAACCATAAAGGGTAAGCATCTACCTTTATAATTCCCTGCCTTATGCTTGGACTTGCGCAACCTGAAACAAACACTTATCTGTCCATAGATATTTTGGCTGATGCACAGCAGCTACACCAAAGACCTTAAGGTAGCTACCTTTTGAATAACATCTTACGCCCTATTTGCAGAGGGATATTTTCACGACAAGACTATACTTTTTACCACACAGCATCTCCTATCAGGACACCCAGCAAATTAGACCCAGGCACCATAATGTATTTATACCCTGAGTGTCCTACATGTAGTTATATACACCCCTAATGCACACAACCACAGTGGATAACTATCAACCATTCCTATCACCCAGCAGGCAATCACATGCCCACACTGATGAAGCCTATTGGCTAAACGTGTATGTGTTAACATGTTTTAAAATGAAACTTGCTACAAACAAATTTGATTACTTACTACTAAACGGATTCAAATAGAATGCAGTGAAAATTGCTACAAACAAGGTTGTCTACGTGCTACCAAACTGCACCAACTCGACTTGCTACAAACGAGAACTATATTAACCTTACTTGCTACAACTGAAAAACCTGTTTAACTCCATGTTTTGTACCATGTTATATATGTATGTATATCATTTTGTAATTTTTTTGATTCACTGCACTATAGTGTGAATAAATACACTGTGCCATACAATCTGACTCTAGGAAGCTATACACCCCCTTCCCCAACCACACAGTACAGGGCCAAAGCCCACCACTATCCGCAAGGAGGAATAAGGCAGGCAATCTCTACCAGGTACACCTGGGTAATTCACATCCATGGTATACCCACGTAGGTATCCCCCTTTTCCCAAAATGTAGCGGATCCCACTTTTTACTAAACTTTCAGTAGCTTTTACTCATTTACTAAACACACTGAGACATTACATGCTGTCCCTGCTGATTCTGCTATTTATGTGTAATTCAATAAAAAAGATTTTAGTTAAACAAATGTGTACACTACTATTTAAGTGTAAGCTGCCCCTTACACAAAGGATTACCTGGTATGGGTATGAAGATTACAACAGTGGCATGAATGCGGTCTAGCCGAAATAGATATAAGATTAAAGACAGATCATGCTGCCTTTCCATGATAAAGATGCCTGGAATTATTGTAAATTGATCCCTGGTGGGTCTGACTCATGGCTGACTCATTGAGAATGTAACGAAAGCCAGAATTTCATCCACATTTATTTTGAACGGCAAGTATCATGTACAACATGCAGATAAGTGTTTTCTTTATATCCTATTTTATTGCTTAAGTTTTCAGTTTGATTGTTGGCCAAAGTTCTATGCCACAGTATAGCTACTACAATTCTGATTAACAAATAACTTGTTCTAAGGCACATATGCTCAACTTGTGGCCCTGAGAGACGTCTGATGTGGCCGTTGACCTCCTGTGGGGAAAGTGGGAGGGGTAAATAGAACTAGAGTGTAAAAATAGTGAAATCGAGGCCCAGTAAGGATGATAATTATTAGTATTATTATTATTTTCTATAGCACTGTACATGATTGCAAGGAGAGTGGTAAAGAGGGCCACATTGCCAAACAGGGGTGACAGTGTTGGCTTAAAGGAGCAAAAAACTCCTGGTTGAAATCTCTGGCACTATAACAAGATAACAGTTTATTCTATATTTAATTGTATATTTATCATTGGTAGGCGTTTAGATGGGTTGAGTATTGGAAATACAGTTACGATTTGTGATTGATGAGGAATGGGCTATAAATATGGGACCTATATATTTGATTAGGTAAGGCATGTGTATTGGTAGCATGTGGGGATTGTTAGATATGAATGTGGTAATGGAGTGGTATGGTGGAAGGACATATGAGTGTAAGAAGAAGTTTGTGGGAACAGTGGGTATCCTGATGTGTAGAAAATCTTTGTTATGCTATTCAAAATGATAAATGTGAAAGTAAAGAAATTCTTTACTGTGGCCCGCGATCAGTTTACAAATAGCTTAAGTGGCCCGCGCTCTTCACAAGGTTGAGCACCCCTGATCTAAGGGTTCACCAAAAAAATGAAACACTTCTTCTATTTACTTTTTTCATTGTTTTAGTATCCTTAGCCCCATGACATCTAAATCCTACTCACTAAAGTATTAGTAAAGTTGTCTTCTTAGCCTAGTCTTGGTATGTTATGGCAGAACAAAACTCAATCTGGCCCACCCCTGGGGCATCCCAAATCAGCATGTCCCAATGTGGGAAACCCACACGAGGGCGCCATGAAACTGACCTCCTTTGCCACTGTAAATATCAGCGGTTACTTCCCCAGCATCTTTGGGCTGTGCCTGTGCTCCACGGGAGCGCGCCTGCTGCTGGGGATGTGGCTGCTTGCGCTCCTGTTTGCTACAAACAGAGCCGTTTGCCGAACATTACATATGCACAGCAAACGGTTCTAATTGGACAAGAGTCTGGGCATGCACCGCTGGACTTGGGGACAGGTGAGTTTTTCTGGGCGATCTGGGGGGTTTCACACCCAGATCGGGATGCCCCTGGGGCAGAGAACAAACCCCAGGCTAGCCAAAATCCCAGGTTTTCTTCTGCTTTAAGGGGACTGTAAACACAAACTTTTCGTCCCTGTCTAGGCAAATAAAAAACAGTTTCCAGGATAAATTGCTGTTCCCTATGCCAGTCACCGTTGGACCATGGAGCAAACCCACTCCATGCATTGCAACAGCACGAGTGTGACAAGGCAATTATAGAGAATTAATATTTACAGACCCTATAAACATAGGTTTGATCATTGACCCTTTGACTATAAAGTTATATGTCTACAAGACTCCAATATACTGTACATATGAGTGATGGTTTATTTCTGTACATATAGCATAGTTACCAATCTTTCCAATGCTCACACCGGCATTCAAAATCTTACCCTGAAGTATGAATGAGAATCTCCATTTCCCTGCCGGTGTGTTGGCAATCCCTGGCTGCTTGCATATTTATTTTTGAACGAGGCTTGTTCACAACTGATGTGGACAAGGGGGAGGTGATTGCTCCATCACTCAGTACTCGCATACTGAGACAGGGGCAGGCATTTGGAAGCATAAGCATTGATGAGGGGGGAGGTGCCAGAGGCAGAGGAAATGGAGGGTTATTTCCTCTGGGCGCGTGTGGAAAACTACACAGCAATTCTAATGGAGTTCAAGGCAAGCCACATCAGAATGATTTTATGCTACAAGACTGGCCAATCCATTTAAAGATAGTGACAAGGTATTAGACAAACCTGCTGATATGATATGTGGCTGGTCACAATAAGCTATGACCTGGAGCTGCCAATTTATGACCTGAAAGAACCCATTAAAGAGGATGTCCACTCAAATTTAACCCCCCCCCCCCAATGTGTCCTGCCTGTTTGCGCCAGTGGAGGAAGGCTTGGGCGGGGGTTACATTAAACTACACTTCCACTTAAAAATCCTTCCATTTAAAAATATTTGTTATTTTATACTAAACTGGACCAACAGCCTGTCACAGTTGGAAAAGAAAGGTAGCGGCCATTTTGGAGCTTCCTTACCCAACTGACATAACTGAGATGCACAGTAACAGGAAGCCCAGCAGCACTTCCTGTTTACAGGAAGGTTTATTTCATATAAATGTTTATGCTAATATTTTTGGGGCCTATATTAAATTTTATTTTACAGTTTCATGTTCATAGGTCTTCCTATGGTGTACTATGGGCTTTTTTTTTCCAGGCACAGGGGATAGAAGGACTCCATGGTGGAAGTGAGAAAACAGACTTTCCACCTCCTGAAAATTGTTGTAAAAATTTGTGTGAAACACTTGAATTCAATTCAATGTGTGGAGCCATTCAATGGCACCTGAATCGCTAGAATTATTTTGCACTCGAAAATTCCACATAAATTATTTTTTTAAATCGAATTCTTTTCAAATGCAGTGTTTACGCACTGTTTTTTCCACTATGCGTCATTTACTTGTGTGTAGTCACTAACGTAGGCCTTGATTCATCAAGAGTTGAACAAAAATTCTCATGGTAGAAAAAAATTCATTTAAAGTGGACCAACACCCTCCTTGATCGGCCCGGGAATCTATAAGATTTCCAGGCTGATCCCTCCCTGCGGGGCATCCAAAACCGGGATTCAAAAAACGCATCGGGGCACCCCCAATCGGGGTGCCCCGCGGAAGTGGACCAAAACCCAGGATAGTGAAAATCCTGGGTGTTGGTCCACTGAGAAGAAAGCCTGAGAATTTCAATGTTGATGAATCACCAAATAGGAAAACAATGAAAGTCAATGACACTATTTTTCTACTGAGAAAAGTAGTGAACATTTTACCCCTTTTTACTCTGTAGTTAAAAGTCCCATTGACTTCCATTGTCTTTCTATCTAGTGATTCATCAACATTAAAATTTTCAGGCTTTTTTCTCATGTAATTAATTTTTTTCTAACATGAGAATTTTTTTCAACTCTTGATGAATCAAGGTCATACTGTTTATTCACTAGTGTGTTTAGGGAGATGTGCTTCATAGTGCACATATGGGAAAATGAGGAGGATAAATACCATGTGTGTGTAAGCACACAATGACCACTATTTGTACTTTTACTATGTCAGGCCCCTGACATTTGCTATTACTATGGGTGGGATCTGTTTAGTTTCTCTGACTAATATTGTGACTACTTTTTACTAGGAGAATGAAAGGATGTTCTTCAAATATAAAATATGTGTCATCTTCTTAGAACTGTTATTTTTCTGTAGCTGGGTGTGATCTTGCTATTAATGTCTTTCATTTTTTATTATATTACATCTAGGAAGGTTCTGGATTTATGCATGCTCAAACTGCACAAAATTGGAATAAGAACATGATTTAACTGATCACTGGAAAGCTTACCGTGATCCCTGTGGATTTTATGCAGCTGGGTATCTTTAAGACTTGGGTTGGCCAGTAAAACCAGTCTGGGCATCATCTGTGCTGGTAGATGCAGGTAATTTGGCATGGGTTAATGGAAAGTCACCCGCTTGCCGGCAGGTGACTTGCCAGTCCCTCCTGCCATGTGAACTGGTAAAGGGGTCTCAAAGACCCCTTACCGGTTCACAAAAAGTTACATGTAAAAAAAAGAAGATACCACTCACAGAAAAAAGTCATTTATTTATTTTTTCTGTCTTCTACTTACCTCCTTCCTTTGTCGATCACTGATGTCCCGCGTTGTTCCTTGCTGCTCTCTCACAGCTGAAAGTCGCCAGAAGCAGGGGGCAGAGGATGTGATGGAGCATTGTTACAGGTGAGGTGCATTATTTTTCCTATAAGATAAGAATAATTGTTTGGAAACAACAGAGCCATATGGAGTATGCAGAAAAAGAATAAAAAAAAATCTTTAGCATAACCCATAGGGTACTGTTTTTTCCAAACTTAAAAAATATATATATTCTTACCTCATTGGAAAAATGGTGCACCTCACCTGTAAAAATGCCCCATTACATTTGCATGTGATTTATTTTGGAAAAATGACAACAAATATTTTTTATTGCATTAATTTGTGTGTTAACATTAAAAAAACACACCAAGATGCAGACAGCAATCTCACACCCAAATGTGCTCCCAAGGTTTAACATGCTTCACTAAATCTTTAGCATGACCCTCAATGATTCAGTATCTCTCATGCAGAAGGGAAATGGAGTTTTAGGGAGTTTTTTTTTTAACTGTGCAAGGCTATTGGTCTAGTTTAAAACTTAAAGTCTGTTATGTGAATAGTTCAAATAAGTCTTCTATTATGATGAATGACCGTTATGCAGTATAAAGTGCTTTCCTTTTTTTATCAGTACGTCATTATAACCCCTCTTCCATTGCTAGTAGCACAAGCATAAAATACAGCATGAATTGCACTTGGAAAGTCCCCAAAAAAGATGTCACATTTATCTCTAGCTTGTTGTTTTGCCCCGTTAAATGTAAGCATTTAGGATCTGTCAGTCCGTTGTAACTAGTAGCCCACCTTAAAATAACTACAGGGCTTTGTTTACAGTAAAAAGGCAGGACATGATGATTTATGAAGTATTGTTTTTCCACTTATGTCACACATGAGATCTGACCCAAGAGTGTTCTGGAAGCCAAGTATTACCAAACACAATGTCCCCATGTTGAAATATTATCTGCAATAACTCTCCTCGGCTGCCTTTCTCCTTTTAGTCCTTTCATCATTTATGCAGTGGTTCAGGCAACATATTTTTTCTTCTTTTTTCCAAGTGTCAGTTGTGAGTAAAGGCAGGGTTATTTTAAAGCAAAGCCTGCCAGGATTGATATTAATCTGTGGATGTAAAGGCTTTTATTGTTCAGGAACGTCGGCTTGTGTTCTAGCTGCATTCTGCTAAACGCATCAAATTGTATGGTTTGGTTAGTGAACTGTTTTGTCAGCAGCCTATTGCTATTCCAATCCGACTTTTAATTATGTCTGCGATTCAGCGCTTAGAGATTCGCTGGCTGCTGCACCCAACTGCAATATACTGTTTTATTGTAGAAATATGATTTACAAGTTTGGGCTGTGCTCTGGGCTTCCTTCATACAACATGTACTACAATTTAAATGATGTTAAGCTATATATATATATATATATATATATATATATATATTTGAATAATTTTAATTGTAGTACATGTTGTATGGAGAAAGTTCAGAACACGGGCCACACTCGAATACCGTTTTATTTTAGAATTATGATTTACAACAGTTGGGTTCAGGTAAATAAGACATTTCATATATCAGGAAGTTCAAGTTTGAAAAATGGATTTAAAGGGTATTTGTTGTCTTGTAAAAAAGCAGATTAGCACAACTAGCATTAATATGTGTATAAAGTTTATATAGCCTTTGAAATGAGGCATGCTTCAGAGACTGCTTCCAGTAAGAGGATGTTTCATCTAATTTCCGTTTACCAATGATGTCTGTATACTACGATCTACAGACATTGTTACTGGAGGGGATTTTCAAGGAATGAAATGGACTTTTCTTTTAATGCCTGTGTATAAAAGATTTTCAAACTGCTGCATTTTAAAGCTGGCCTATAACCTAACCTGCAACAGCCCTCAGGTCCTTGAGTATGCATCCATCATGCAAAGGAACAACATTGGTTGCCAGAAGGCACAGGGCCGGCCTCTGGTGGCCCTTTAGACATTTCCCAATAGCTTTCACAGTTGTCCTGGGGGCCATTGTAGGGTGTCGGTGAGTTTTAAGTATAAGCTCTTATACTTAAAACTCACCAACACCCTACAATGGCCTCCAGGACAACTGTGAAAGCTCTGTTTCCACTGATATTCCAGTCAGTGCCTCTTAGGTATTTGACAGCTGTTTTAAAATCAACATGTGTTGTGGATAAGAGATGGGATATGGCCTTGTACACTTAAAATATTTCCCCAGTTTAGGCAGTCAGGTCTAGTGTCTGGCATTCCCATTGACAATCTGTAGTCTTTTTCATTTCAGGATTCTTAGTCTGGTCAGTGAAACCTTTCTATATGGTACTTCAGGCTTAGCCCCTTTGCAAAGGCCGCATGGGGACCCTAGGATCTAGAGCTGATGATGCTTTAAGCATTGAAGCAGTATAGCTACAGGTCTCTACTGCCCTCTGGGTGGTTTTGTAGAGAATGTGCTGCCTTATGAAAATCTCCACTATTAGACTTACTGGCGATGTCCTTTCACCCAGACTTATTACAGTTTTGTTTGTAAAGAGCACTATTTAGGGTGACCCATGCCTCCTTGCAGAGTTCTTCGTTCATATTGATTGAGGGTTAAACCCCCTGCAAATTCTTCAAATTCTTTGAATGTTTTTAGACTATACATATGCAAACCTGTTAGCTCAGGAGATTTCTTTTTTGCCCTACTAGTAGGCCCAGAAAAGGGAAAACGGTTTTGGCCAAGTCATCAAAGCCTGAACCAAGGGGACTCTTGTAGCAGCTTATGGCACAATTTCCAGTCTCCCTGAACCCTCCTCTCTGCCCCAACCAGATCCCACAGAAATTCTGCCATCAAGCTGTGGTGGATAAGATCTTCAGAATTGCTAATGGTCTCCTGAGCTCTCCATTGCATCCTTTTATAGATAGAGTGAGCAGGGGTTGGATGTGTTCACGTCTTCATACTCTGTTTTTGTTGTACCTCCTAGACATTCTTGACTACTGTCCATTGGGTTCCTTTATGACCGGCTTGCTTAGCTTGTTGTTGAAAGAGGAGATAGTAGTTGGGCTTTTTTGCTGTCTACCCAAACCTCTATGGGACAGGCTGGGATGCTACCTTTCATTCTTTTTTCCTGTGCAATGGTCTCAGTTTATTGTTATCGTTGTTCCTGCTCAAGTGTCTTTTTCTCCTCATTATATTAGACTGTCAGAACATATGGATGTTCTGACTTGTACTGCTAGGGACTATCATCAGAACAATAAAAAAAATGGGATTTCAGTACTTTTCTAAAATGGAGACCCTGTGTTTTCTTTTAGCAGCCCTCTCTTTTGTTCCCACAGTACTTTTGCTTTTGTTATGGAGCTTGCTTTGGTGAGAGGAGGTGCAAATTGGCAGGATTTTTGCTGCTTTTTGGAACTGATTGCTAATGTTGAATGCTCCACCTGTTGTATCCTGAGATAAAAGCACAGGAAGTGATTCTTTTATGCAATGTACCTACTGTCATTGTGGTTTGTACATCAAAGTGAAAATGCCATGGACTTAAAACTACGGCACAGGAAAAATCAGAGGGAACAAAGGTATACAGTGCTGCATTGCACTCTACAACACACCATGATAAAGCGAAGTGTGTGAAAGTAGCCTTATAGCTGCTATTCTTTGGTCTAATTCAAGTACATCTTTTTTATGGAGAAATGTCCTCACGGCAACTAAAACTTGATTTGGTTTTGCCTACAGTTTGCTAGAAGGCATCTGCAAGACTTTGAGCAACAAGTCCTTAATAGCTTGTGAAAGAGATCAAATGAGACTAGAGAAACAAGTTAAAAAAAGAACTCCTCAAAATAGTGCCCTAAAAGACAATGTTCCCCGACCCACTCCTCAAGAGCCACGGCAGGTCAATTGTAGTAATTAGTACAGCAGCAGAGCTATAGATCCAGTTATGTGGCGATCCACAAAACTTGACATGTTAGTGGCTCTTGAGTAGAGGGTTGTGGAACATGGCTTTCGAACATAAGCGGTGGATAATGTTGTCTTACTATATATATTTGAAATTTCATAGAGGATCTTAAGTATAATACCTTCTTTTGGAACTTAACTGAACTGTATAGACCCCTTAATTCCATTGATTTGTAACCCACTGCTAAGCATGACTGCACCAAGGCACATTCCCAAAGTACTTTGTTTCACAACAGATGTCTTCTTAAAATAAGCTTAGAGTAAAATGTAAATCAAGAAATCATCAGGCTCCTTTTTCTTCCTCATTGCAGATCTGCTTTTATGTTGTCATTTGGACAAGCAAGTCTTCTTAATTTATGACACAGTGATTAGGATTGTTTAACAGAAACAAAGAGAGGCAAACATATCCCTGGCCTCTCATTTATTTAATGTTACTGGAAAGCTAAGGCAATAAATTAAATATCTGGATTGGACTCGTTCCATACTTAGAAGTCCTCCTTCACTATGCCCTTGAAATTGGACAAGTGGGAGCTTTTTTAGCTGTACATAAAAATAATCTGAGGAAATATTCATCTACAATGTTGGGCCCTGTGGAGCAACAGACTTTGTTTTTTAAGTCTACTCCGTTATATATATTTATGCCAGTCAATAAATTCAAAGTACTGTTATGTGTTAAGAATATTAAATTGGCATAAATCAAGAATGCTTTGTATATCCTCTAGAAATAAGCACATAGAAAAAAGAAAAAATATTTTCAGTTATACAGTCTATGGCTAATGACAAGCCGAATCAGGGACAATCACTGTGGCAGGAATTTTTCCCAGTCTTCAGTACTCCTGAATGCCAAATACAATAGCTCTGGACGGCACCTTAAAAGAAAAAAAAAAAAAATCTCTTTATTTATCTGTCAAGCGGCATGCTCCCTCCTGGTCTGCCTGGTAGGGAGCTGCATCCAGCAGCATGCTGGAATCCCACTATGTGACTAAATTTATCACTAGATGTGAGGGAAATGGAGGGGGATTTACTATGGATCTATGAAATGAGGCGAACTAGAGAGAATAGGCAAGATGGAGGTCAAATGTTGCTTCAGCTTACCTCTTCCCGGTCCTGCGACGCATGCGCGGCCGCTTGTCCAATCACTTTGCTCGGCGGCCGCATCCCCCGCTGCCTTCTTGCGGGGGTGTCTGCCCGTGCCAGCTATTCACAAATGCCTGACGTGTGCGTACACCTTGCTGGAGGGATAGCGGGGATGCCCCATTGGGCCAGAAGAGAAGGTGGGTTTGTGGGTGGCTCGGGGGGTTTAAAACCTAATTTTACAATCAGACGCTTACCTAAAGAAGACATCCGGGGGCTCCAAGGAGCCCGGAAGATAGAACGGGGCCCAGCTTGGGACACTGAACACCCCACTATACCAAAGGAGGGTGCTGAACGGTAAGTAGTCAAATTTAGAGTATTAAAATATTTTTGTTTGATGTGTTTTTTTTTTACTTTACTTAGGGTGCACTGGTAAGGGGTCCAGTGCAGAAGTGCCTGGTGCCCATCGGTATGTGCCCCGGATCTTTCCAGGAGTGTCCACAAAACCCCTGGAGGAGCACTGTACCCATAGCGAAGGGCATAGGGTCAGGTGTACTGCCAGGGGCAGGCCAGTCGACCTCTGAGCCCTGGGTTATCAGCCTTAGTATCTTAGTACCCAGGCTAGTTGGTTCTAGGGGGTGGGACACTTTATTGTAATAAAGGATTTAAAAAATAATTTTCATTGAATAAAAAAAACACATTGGCAATTGCAGCATAGATTTGTTTCAGTGAAATAAGTTACAACTTGTATACAGTGATTCAGTATACTATTGTGCAAGTTTAATCTCGAAGGATGTGAGAATACACTCATAGCTTTCTTACATGTTTCTTGGATGCTCAAATTTGTCTCACATGTGTCCATGAATCATGAGTGAAAGTGAGAATTCTGCCTTGTGAGATTATTCTTGCACGGAACCAGTGTAAATCTCAAACCATGCCGAATCGAGCCTATTGAGGGACATTGTTTACAGTTGTAATGAAGTACCGAGAAAATCTTGACCTGTGCTTAATCGAGCCTAATGAGGAAAATTATCTCACAATAGTAGTCAAGTACTAAGTTCTCATTCTTCTTTTATGTACTTATTTTAAAACATCTCCTGAATAACAGCACCTTATGGGTTACTGAAACTGTTGAATGACCCATAAGGGGTCGCTATTTGCAAATTAGTCAAAATAAAGTCCACCTTCTGTATGAGGAATAAATGTGTATCTTAATTGTATGTAAGTCTGTCTTTTGGTCTTTTAATGTTTGTTTTTGTTTTTTGTTTTTGTTTAATCCCCCTCCCCCATAATACTAGTGTTAGGGTCCCTTATTTAATTGGTTGAGGTCCATAAATTTTAAATTTTACTGGCTACAAGTATACCTATGTTTTACAATATCATAGGCCAAAGAGGGATTTGATATCCTTGTTATAAATTATAAGGTTGTAATGACTGATTAAGTGATTATAGTACTATTTGACTATTTTTCCTATTTGACTTAACTAACTTATTTTTAACCTATGTTTTCAATAAATTATAAATGCGATATAAAGCACATCTCTTACGGCAATGATTTTTAATTTGAATGAGCCCGCTCTGTTCTGTTAGTTGTTTTTCAGTTGTTTTATTTTGTTCTACTTTATTTAAAATAAAGTCTACCTCTTTGGAACAAATCTGCACCCCAGCCATGGGACTGATACATGGAAAAGAACAGTTGGGGGGGTTAAAATAAAAAAAACATAAAAACATAGTTCTAACCTCCAACACAACTTGCCAAAGTGTTGAAAAGCATGTTTCCTTTTTTAGAGTACATTCACACCTGTCCGGATGCCTTTATGTTTCTGAGCTTCATAGATCTGCAGAAAAAGTAATGTATTGCATCTTCTATGGCCCCTTTCACTCTTCTCTGTTTTGCTACAGTACAGTTGTAATGTACTGTCATGTTTGCTGTGTTGCAACTGAAATGCAGATGCATTGTCTATAGAACTGTAACTGCAAAAAAAAGTCAGCAAAACACACCTACATCTACAACTGCATTGTGTGTATTTTGCCTAAATTGCCTAAATCTCCTGCTCCTGCACCACTGAGCTGCAGAATTTTTCCAGTGTAGCAGTTTACATTGTCCTATTATTTTCAGTTGGAAAATTCTATACAATTCTCTCGCAATGAAATACACAGATATTTCATTAATGGTTAATTCTATACAATTCTCTCGCAATGAAATACACAGGTATTTCATTAATGGTTAATTCTATACAATTCTCTCGCAATGAAATACACAGGTATTTCATTAATGGTTAAGTAATTTTCATTAGCAGAACCTTTCCTATAATGAGTAAAGACTAGTACTGGCTAAGATGACCACCCTGTTCTCTTTGCTTTGAGGAGATGTGTCCTGGTTTGTATCTCTCACCTACAGTACCTATCAAAAGTTTGAACACTGCCTTTCATCCCACGGTACATTGTAGATTCACTGAAGACATAGAAACTATGAAGGATCATATATAAAATAAGAACCATATCTTTCGCATTATAGGACCCACCTGACCATAAGGCACACCTAGGGTTTAGAAGAGGTATAAAAAGAATAACAAAATTCTGAACCAAATGGTGTACTCAAATACCCCTTCCCAATCATCCCACAACAGGTGCAAAACAGACCCCCCCATTACAGGTATTGTGCATAATCCCCCCAATACAGGCAGCGTACAGAATCCACCCCTTACATGCAGAGTACAGAATCCACCCATTATCTTTTGCTTTGATGACAGCTTTGCATACTGGCATATTTTCAAGATGAATCTAGAAAATAGGAAAGAACAAGAAAAAATATTAAATAAAAAGGTGTGTCCAAACTTTTTTTCGTCACCCCAAAGTCTTAATCTTAACTGTCCATTAGCGCTTATGGTGGTGTGGTATGGCCGCTGCTATGTTTTTTTGTACTTTTAACAGAAAGAGTAGTAGGTGCTTGGAGCAAACTTCCAGCAGAGATAGTTGAAAACAGTAAGTGAATTTACGCATGCCTTGGATAAGCATACATCTATCCTAAGATAAAGAGAGCATACAGTATAAAAGGGCAGACTAGATGGACCATATTGTCTTCTGCCGTCAACCTTCTATGTTTCTATGAGCATGCTCCTGGCCTCCATTTAAGTTATTGGGCCAAGAAAGGTGCTGGATTCAGGGACCTGATTTTTTTTTTCTTTTTAATTTTAACCCCTGTCCTTCTTCAGCTTGCCTCATTTAGAGGGTTTAAAGGGACTGCTCTTTTGGTAGTTTGCATAATTTCAATCTAATCCTTTCAGTTGCGTAAGTTAATTGGTACAGTACTAGGGTTTTTTGTAATTTATCAACCACTTCTAGGTTTGTATTGATGACAGGGCTGAAGGTTTCCAATGAAGAAGTGACCAAATGTTTTAGGTTCTGTTTGTACATTAGGGTTACCTTTACATACAAAAATGTTGGAAGCACTATCATTGTAGGTTAGGGTAGAGTTACCATGGCAAACAGCGATTGCAAATTGGAAATTGTAACTGGAAACAGTAATCAGGTAATGCCACGTGCAGAATGTGTGATTTATCAAATCATGTGACTAAAAGGAAAACGTTATGCTGAGTTGTTAATCATTAGTGCCTGGTAAATAAGTTCTGTAGATACATTAAGCAATCAAGCTAGCTGTTGTAAAGTAGTTTAAGAATTATATGAGAAGAATTTTATTGCTTGTGCTTTAAGCATTGTAAAGTAATCCTCCTGTTACATGAAATACCACTTGGCCTGCAGCATTAGTTATGCTCAATACTTCTACAGATGTGCAGTGTGTATACTGGACAGTTAAAGTGGTACTATACTCAGATCATCACTTCCTCATTCAAGGTGTATGGCACCAGTGGGAAATCCTTATTGGTCACCTTCATTCACATGATTGCCAGCCATACGTGAATGAGCAAGTGGTTAATTTATGGATTGAGGAATGCTTTAAGTCTCTGTCATAGTAACATTATTTGTATGGCTATCTATCTAATTCAGGCTGTTTTTTTAGAATGCTGTACCAGAGGATGGCAAAAACACACAATGCCAAGGCCAATTTCACCTCATAGGGAAAAAATACTGATACCCAGGATTTAGCAGAAATTCAAGCTCTGAGTGGAGATTCGCTGTCAATTTTGTTTGATTGTCAATCACAGGTCCCCTGCTAGTGTCAGGAAGTGCAATGTTTCCTTTATCTCTTTTGGATACAAATTAGTAATACAAAGTCATTGACCAGACTTTAAGTGGAACAAAACTCTTCCTAAAGACCCCATGTCCCCCCGTCTACCCTCCTTGTCTGGGTACTTTGGGTGATGCTGCTAGATTGGTGATGTCCCAGTTTAAAAAGAAGCCACGCTCTCTGCCACTTTTGAGGGTCTCCGATTGGCTGATTTCGAGAGTGTCGGATGATGTTGGTCAGCTGGATAGCTGCATCCCATGCTACAGGGATGTGGCCACCTGTGAACACATGGCCGCAGGAGCCTCCGGTAAACTCGTACGGTGGGGCATCCTGATTTAGGATGCCCCAGGGGCAGGCTAGCGTGCCGCTCTGGATCCTTTTCGATTACCTGCCAGGGTTTTGAGCCAACTTAAAGCCCAAGCCGGCTGTCCCGGAAGATTTTAGTTCAACCATATGCTTGGGAAGGAGACCTACCTATGCACAAGCCAGGTGCTGCTAAAGTTTAGTAAGTTTTTTTTTTTTTCTTCCCAGGCAGTGAGCTAATTTCCAGTTAAATTGTATTGCCTCATCTCACTCTGTTGTTTGCTTTAAGCAGAATTGCATGCTGTTCCCATAAGATAAAGCTGTTGTGTAATAGTTTTGTAACTGTTTGTCAGTAGTTTTTTTATTTCCTATTAATAGACACTTGGAACTAGAAGATATGCTACATTGGAATGCAGCAGATTGCTTTTCACCCTCTACTACCAGCAATAATTGTAATTTGTTAATATTGTGAATAGTTATATTTTTATCTGCTGAAGAGAATCATTCTATTGAAACATAGGGGGTTCTTGTTTGTTATATAACTCGCATGCAAATGATTTGACATTCCCTTCCTTCTGGCACAAAAGTTCCCATAGAGAACAACAGTTTAAAGAGAAACATTGGCGGAGGAGGCTGGACTGCTGGCACTACCCCCCCCCCCCCCCCCCCCCGGTTTTAGATTTGGGCAATTCTTACTCACTTCGCCAGGGATGTCGCTGAGAAGCCGCAAGACTTAGCTGAGCTACGTGGGGCTAAAGCCGTGCTGTCATTTAGAGATGGCTAAGACAGTGGCAGGGGGAGAATCAGGCTCTGAAGCAGCCGGATATCGCCGCATCAGGCGGTGACATCCAAAAGGTAAGCAGGGCCTGATGGGGGCAGGGGGATCAGCCACATTCATCTTTAGGTCAGATGTTCCTCTTTAAGTTGTACAAATTTGAATTTGATGCCTATTTTGCTAATACACAACCTTGGTATAACAGAATAATATGAACCATTCATTCAAGTAAGTACCACCCAATAAAGATGGCAATCGGTGATGTGCATATAATCTGTGGGTGCGATTTTAAACCCAGACAGCACTAGAAAATTTCTTTAGGTCTCTTTTAACAATTGTCTCCGGAAGTTTCTGATTTGGAATGCCCCTCCAGTTACCAATCCTCAAGAAGTCAAAATAAGGCATAGAACACTTTATAATGGGGATCAGAAAATACAATAGCTGAGCACTACTAAGAAGCATGCCTCCTATTGGAGGAGGTTGTGCCTGCCACGCGTACGTGGCTTCTTCCAGAAGGTTAGGATGGTTTAGTGTCTCCATGGATCAGGGCTCCTTCCTGGCCTAGGGTTACTGGGGTGTGTGAAGGCCACTTACACATGTGCGATTGCATGGGTGCATTGTATTCAATGCTCTTATTCCAGCACACTGTGATATGTTTTATTCAACAGTGTGCTAGGATGAGCACTCTGAACAATGCTGCCTCTGTACATTGCATAATTAAATTGATCTGTCTGTAGTAATTAAATGCAGGTCCCCTTTAAAAGAGAAGAAGCATGTTATGTCGGACAGTGGATCAGTCTTTCCTCAGAATTTTTTAAAGGGAACCTCTGCTCCTAAACGCCTCCATTACTGCTCCCAGTGAGTAATCCCTTTATTCTTAGTATACAGTACGTCCTGCTCCAAATCTAACACTTACAGTTAGGATATTCTCCGCCAGATGGAGCTGGACTGCAGAGACTTTGAAAATAGGCTCCTCCCGGCCCCTCAAATACCCAGGGACCTCCCACAAAACCCCAGAGTTTCTCTGCAGTCTGGCTGCGAAGGACGAGAAATTGGCTCTCTACTCGCAGGTGAGCGGGGTTATTAACCTGTGGCCCTGTAGGACTATTCCCACCCGTTCCACTAGTAATATGCCTCCCAGCCTTGGCTGCGCTGGTCGGGTGAAGGTAGGCAGCACCGCTGTCAGGTGCTTAGGAGCGCTGCTCCACCGCAATCCCCCACCAAAGGGTAGGCGGTTCAGGCTTATGGTGAGCCTCTATGGATGCCCCTCCCGCACTATTGCCCCTTGCCCCTGTCTATCGGTGGGCCCTATTTAAGTGGCCGCTGTCCTCCCTCATCCTCCTTATAGTCTTCGGGGGAAAAGAGGGGGGGGGGTGTATGTGTATAGATATGTAGATTATGAAGTCTGTGCTTTCATCTTTCACATGTCTTTATTCTTGTGTCAGCCGCCGCGCTGACTTGACTTTATTGCTTTTAAATTTACCGCCGCCGCGCTCTGACTTGGTTCCGCGCTTGACGGCGGCATTACCTCAGGCGCTGGTGCGCCATCATTGGCTGTTGGCCTTCTGGCTTCGTGCTCTTTGGGGGGGGGCAGGGCCCGTCTTTGGCACCTTCCGCGTCATCGCTGTTACTGGCCCGCCCCTCGAGGTATACCGACGCCATCTTTTCTGACTTGGTTGGCCTATGCGCGACGGACTTCTACTTACCGCGGTCCGTAAGTGCCCTCGCGGGCGGCTTTATCTGCTTCACTTTTGTTACGATGTACTTAAGGTCTTGTCTGCTTATGTCTTTCAGGCGGGACAAACCTTTCTTGGCTTCTCCCGGCCCTGTTTTTAGTATATTACTTGTAGGCCTTGTAAAAATTATACTCCCACGTCCCTAGCAGGTTATTGGGGCATCCAGGGTTGCTATATAGCGTTATTCCCTATCGGCGTATAGCGCCGCTATAATCACCATATGGAGGCATCTCAGGATAATGTTACCGGGGTCCCTTCGGGACAAGACCGGCTGTGTGTAGCGTGTGGGCAGCCTCATGCTGACAAGGCGCGGGTCTGTGTACCCTGTGCTGAGCAGGTGCTTGCATTGCAATCTGGCCTGCCAGTGGCTGCACCTCGTTTCACTTCACCTACTCCCCCAAGCTTAAATCTCAATCCTGCTGAGTTGCATACTAGTGGGGATTCTCAGCCTGATGTGTCTTCTAGACTGGCTACTGTTGAACAGATTATTACTAAGTCCTTAGCGCGTAAGGCCCCTGCTAAGAAGCGGCACTTGACGCCTAATGTCACTGTTTTCCCTATGGGAACTGAGGAGTTTATGAATCTGTGTGGCTATACCCCGTCTGATGAAGGGGAGCTCTTTTCTGATTCAGGCTCATCTGATGGGAGACCAAGGGGTCATGACGATTCTGGCTCTGGGCCCCGGATGACACTGACAGATTATTGACCCAGATTTTTGAGGTTCTGTCTATCTCTCTCCCTGTTGAGGCTCCCAGGCAAAGAGGGGAGCTTTTCCATACAGCAAAATCACGTTTGGAATTTCCAGAGCAGGCACATTTCCATAACCTTGTGCTCAAGGAATGGGAGCGCCCCAGTAAACTTCCCGGGGTTCCCGGCCAATGTCCCCTGCATGCTCAGTTCCACTTGAGGCCTCTGCAACTTCACCTATTGTCTGTATGGGACAAGGACCCAGTGTCCCTGGACAGGGTCTGTGTGCTCTCCCCCCTGGTCAGGAGGTCCCTCTTGTGGTGGATGGACTCAAGGAACCTGTTGGGGGCAGATCCTTTCTTGCCCCTTCCTGGGAGACGGTCACCACGGATGCCAGTCTGTCAGGTTGGGGGGGTTTCTGGAAGTCCCTGCGGTTCCAGGGGAGGTGGAGCACTCAGGAGGCCCACACTCCTATCAATGTCTTGGAGCTGCGAGCGATCAGGTTAGTTCTGGCTCGCTTGACTACTCATCTTCAGGGCCTGCCTGTTCAGGTGCGCTTGGACAACCAGACGGCAGTTGCCTACATCAATCATCAGGGAGGGACCCGGAGCAAGAGGGCCCTCCAGGAAGCAACTCTGATCCTGACTTGGGCGGAGGCCAATGTCCCCTGCATTTCAGCTGTGTACATCCCGGGGGGGGGGGGGGGAATCGCCTGGCAGACTCTCTGAGCAGGGGGACCTCTCACCAAGGAGAATGGTCCCTATGCAGCAGGGTGTTTCAATCTCTGTATCACCGTTGGGGCCAACCAGATGTGGATCTGTTTGCGTCCCGCCACAATCACAAGCTTCCAGCTTTTGTCTCTCTGTCCAGGGATCCTCTGGCCCTGACCTCGGATGCGCTAGCAATGTCATGGAAGGACTTTCAGTTCCTGTATGTCTTCCCCCCAATTCCCCTGCTGGGCAGGGTTCTGCGCAAGATTGCTCTGGAAGGGGTGCCAGCAATTCTGGTGGCCCCCAGGTGGCCAAGAAGAGTGTGGTTCGCAGACGTGGTACAGCTGGCAGTAGATGAGTACGCTCTGCCCTTTGTGCCAGATCTGCTCACTCAGGGCTCACTACGCCATCCCAATTTACAAACTCTGGCTTTGACGGCTTGGCTGCTGAAACCTCCATCTTGATGGAGAAGGGGCTGTCTTCCTCAGTTGTGGATACTTTGATTAAAGCTAGGAAGAAGTCTTCCTCTTCCATTTATTACAGGGTTTGGCGTGCCTACATTGACTGGTGTGAGTCTAAGTCTCTTCCCTGTCGTGTGTTCTCTATTCTCAGGATTCTGGAGTTCCTGCAGCATGGGTTGGAGATGGGGCTCCAACTCAGTACTCTGAAGGGTCAGGCTTCAGCCCTGGCTATTTTTTTCCAGAAGTCCTTTGCTCAGCACCCTCTGATCAGGACTTTTTTCCAGGGGGTCACTCATGTGCGTCCCCCACGTAAACCTATGGTGCCTGTTTGGGATTTGAAGTTGGTTCTGTCAGCCTTGCAGGGTGCTCCCTTTGAACCTGTCCAGGATGCTGCCTTGGCCATTGTTACGCTCAAGGTTGTGTTTCTGGTGGCTGTCACTTCTGTCAGGCGTGTGTCTGAGTTGGCGGCGCTGTCCATTCAGCCCCCCTACTATGAGAGACACCAGGACAAGGTGGTGTTTCGTTTCAAACCTGACTTTCTGCCTAAGGTAGTGTCTGCTTTTCATTTGAATCAGGATATTGTTCCCCCTTCTTTGTGCCCTAATCCTAGCAATGCTAAGGAGAGGGTTTTGCACTCTTTGGATGTGGTTAGGTGTCTGAAGTACTATCTGGTGGCTACTGCACCTTTCAGGAAAACTGATACTCTTTTTGTGGTCCCTTCTGATCCTAGAAGGGGTTTGGCTCCTGCCAAGTCTACTATCAGCAAGTGGATTTGTTAGGCTGTGATTCAGACCTTCCTTTGCTAAGGGGAAGAATCCTCCCTTCCGCCTTACTGCTCATTCCACTCGTGCTATTGGTGCTTCTTGGGCTTTTCAGCACCAGGCTTCTGTTGAACAAGTTTGCAAGGCCGCTACTTGGTCTTCTGTTCATACCTTTTCAAAGTTTTACAAGGTTGATGTTAGGGCCTCAGCTGATGCTGTTTTTGGCCGCAAGGTTCTGCAGGCGGCAGTGGTTTAACCCTTTCAGTGCCAAGCACGTAGTTTCTACGTGCTCGCTTCCACTCCACTTAAGTGCCAAGCACGTAGAATCTACGTGCTTGACTTTCCCCCCTGCTAGCAAAAAAAATAAAAATCAAAAATACTCACCTGACCCCTCGTTGGATCCGGCCGGGTCTCCTCTTTAATTTGGTGCCATCTGATCCCCTGTGGGGGGTCGGATGGCTCCAGGAGAGCCCCCGGAATAGCCCCCCCGTTTGGCAGCAGCAGCTGCTACCTGTAAAAAAAAAAAAAAAATGACATTTACTTACCTGCAGTCGCGCTGCATCCCTCCGGGTCTCCTCTTCACTGGGGGGGCCTCCGATCGCCCCCCCAGCCTCTTCAGCTTCAGGGGAGAGCCTAAAAGGGCTCTCCCCCTCCTCTCCCGACGGGCAGCGCCATCTTGCTGTTCAGGCGGGGCTTATGACGTCACTCCCGGGCGTCTTGCTGCCTCTCCTCGGCTCAGCTGTCAGATGCCCTGGTGATCGCTGGGCAAGAGCAGTGGAGGGGGGATGCTCTGATCCTCTGCCCCCCCTCCTCTGGCCAGCGATCACCAGGGCAGCTGATGAACACAGGAGCTGACAATCGGGTGAGGTGAGTATAGTGTTTTTGTTTTTTTTTAATAAAGGTTTATTTAAAAAATGTTTGTGTCTGTCTTTTTTTTTTACTGTTAACCCTTTGTGAACTGGTAAGGGGTCCATGAGACCCCTTATACCAGTTCACAAGGCTAGGGGCTGGCAAGTCACCTGCAACTAGCGGGTGGCTTGCCATTAACCCCCGTACCCCCAATTACCTGCCTCCCCAAAGCCCACAGGGTATGTGGGCTCGTAGGCTGCAGGGTGGGGGGCCACAAAAGCTGGCCCCTCCACTCTGTTCCTACAAGCCCCCATAGCTGGTCCCGGGCTGGTTATGACGGGTAAGGGGGACCCTACGTCATTTTTTTTTTTAATTTTAAGGGTTAGGGTTAGCCTAACCCTAACCCTTAAAATTAAAAATGATGTAGGGATCCCCCTCCCGGGGGGGGGGAACCCATTTTTTTTGGAATAACCCTAACCCTTAAAATTCCCCAAAAAATGGGTCTCCCAACTGCACCCCCCCCCCCCCCCCCCCCCCCGGGAGTTGGGACCCTACGTCATTTTTTTTTATTTTTAAGGGTTAGGGTTAGCTTAACCCTAACCCTTAAAATTCCATTTACATTACATAGGCGCCCCCCCCCCCGGGGTTCCCCATTTTTTGGGGGGAATTTTAATTTTTTTATATTTTTTTATTTTTAAGGGTTGGGGTTAGCCTAACCCTAACCCTTAAAATTCCCCAAAAAAGCCCCCCCCCCCACGGAAGGGGGGACCCTATATCATTTTTTTTAAATTAACCCCTTATGTTTATAGTGTGGATAGTATTTTATTTGTAAATGTAATAAATTGCTCTTTTCAGTTTGGGGGGTCTCCAGGGCAAGAATGGGGGGGCAAAAAAAGAATTTTTTTGCACATATTTCACCCAAAAGTATTGAGAATACACCTAAAAAATTGCAAACAAGACATTTCATGTTAAAGCCCAGACTCTGCTGAAAAAAACAATATATCATTTTCCTGGGAAATCCCTGGAAATCCCTTCAAAAATCACATTTGAACATGGGGAGCGCAAAATAGTGCAAAATGGTCTGGCACCAAGGGTGACAAAAACTCCAGGTAGGCTGGCAGCGAAAGGGTTAATCTGCCTGCTGCTAATTTTTCTTGGGGATCCCACCCTACTTTATGGACACTACTATTGGATGTCCCAACTGTAAGTATTAGATTTGGAGCAGGACGTACTGTATACTAAGAATAATACAATTCTGTGATTACTCACCTGTAGAATTGGTATTATGAGTATACAGTACGTCCTGCTCCAACCCACCCTTGGTTTGCATTTTCCTGGAACCCCTGTATGGTGATTTTTATCATTGTTATAGTTGATAATTTGAATTGTTTAATTCTCCCGGCTTCTCCTTAACTGCTTTTCAATGCTGGGGTTTTGTGGGAGGTCCCTGGGTATTTGAGGGTCAGGGAGGAGCCTATTTTCGATGTCTCTGCAGTCCAGCGCCATCTGGCGGAGTATATCCCAACTGTAAGTATTAGATTTGGAGCAGGACGTACTGTATACTCATAATACCAATTCTACAGGTGAGTAATCACAGAATTGTATTTTTGCATGGGCCGACCAGAAGTCGCAGAAGGAGGTAGTGACTGCTGTAGTGTTCCCTGTGATTTTTGGTTGGACCATGGGCAAAATGTTTTGCTCACTGGCGCATTTAATAGGCTGCAGGTATCCTTTAAAAGGGAAGCCAGATCCAGTGTCACACATTCAATAACCCCAGATGTTTCACGCAGCAGGGCCCCAGTAGAGCAGACCAAAACTCAGGTTAGCAAAAAAAAAACCTTGGATTTTTTCCAAAACTAGTAAAAAATTACTTCTGGTGTGTTTGGGGGGGGGGGGGCATCCCTTTTGGGATATCTCAATGCACATCCCCACATGCATATGGTGAAAATCCTGGGTGATGTTCCACGTTAAAGTTTAAAAGAAGATAAGGTCGCACCAACTAGTAAATGGGTGTGCTACCCTGGCAATATACATATACAATTTACCCTAGGAAGAGACCCCACAGTCTCTCCAATTACACAGAGCAAAAACAACACTACCCAAAAATTATGCAAACATATCCTATTTTATTATTATTCAAGGACCACATAATTACACAAACATTTAAAACATCCTTAAAAAACAAAACCAATGACCATCAGGGGGCACTGTAGGCAGGCTCCTCTCTAGTGACTATCCAAATTCATATGCTATTCATAGACACATCCTAATTAATTAATGTGCATTTCTCCTATACATCAATCTAAAGACAAAAATTTATAAATTGCTAAGTGCTAACAAAATGAAACCTATAATTTCTAAATGAGGACCGCCGAAAGCAGCAAAAGCAAATACATCAAAGCATAAACATGTGTGCTCAATTAAGTACATTACCCATCACAGGTTGCCTGCCTGCCAGCCCGTCCCCCTGCCCCAGCCAACGCGTTTCGTAACGGTCGGGGACCCGTTACTTCCTCTGGGCAAAAGGTCTTCAGACCTGGTCTCAGTGGCTCCCCTATATACTGACCTGCCCCGCTCCCACGCCAGTGACGCTCGCTCCTGGCCGCGCCGCCGCACGCACCCCGGACAGAAGTGCGTCGGCGGCCCCTGCCAGTCATAATCAGCTGGGGCCAGCCGACGCACCACGGCCGGAAGTGCGTCAGCGGCCCCAGCCCCTCACCAGCGTCATATGACGCCAGCGGAGAGAACGAGCAAAGATGTGACTGGCCGCGGGGCGTACCAGCACGCTACCCGACGGCACCTGTCAGTGGCGGGGAGCGAGGCAGGTAAGCATACCAGTCACCTGAATCCGGGACCCACACAATACATAACCACCTAAAGCATCTACACACAACACGATCCTATTACATAATTATCCAACAATTCTTTAAAAAACATTTATTTATTATAATTCTAAACATGATATATAAAGATGTATAAGACAAAAGGCAGGACTGGACTTCTTATATCCCTATAAACATCTCTAACTAATCCAGGATAAGTGAGGGATAAACAGTCCTAAGGATTTAGGGGTTACAAAAGGGATCCCATGGTTCTCAATACCTATCGGCCCTTATATCCACTAGAGTAATTCTGACAGTCACACCACAAATAGGGAATGTATCCTAAAGTTACAAATATTGGAGAGTAACCATAACTATAGACTAACCCACAGGTATATTACAGTATCCCTCTCATTCAATGCTACAGAGGGTAATATCAATGAACAGGTCACCTTACCTATATCAAAGGGTATAACCCTTAGAAAAGGTGCAAGGTCCCCAAAAAGCAAGAAAAAGAAGGCGGACCCAAAGGCGAGGGAGAGGGGCCCAACCAGGGGGCTAACCCGAGAGGGGGGTCTGCCTGTATCCCTATATATCCAACACCTAAGGTATAATGGCACTACAGCTCCATTATGGAGGTTATTCTGTAGATATCTCTACCCAAGCACCAGGGGGGGAAAAAACGTTAAAGTTTAAGCAACAGCTATTGATCTTCTCTGCTGATTACTGCAGTAATCAAAAGCACTGCTCTCAGCTCCCACATGCTGCCTCAAAGGCAGAAATGAAGATGAACTGTTAAGGGCTTTAACAATGACTTGTTTAAGGAATAATATACCATGTGGATGTCTGTTTGTTTACATTAGTAGCAGTTTCTATCCACACCCTGAACTAAAAACTGAACTTAGAACTGAAAAAAGAGACACTTGGTAGTTTCCTCATATTTCCATCCATTTATTCTGTATTGCTTATTATGATAAAAAGCTGTTAAAACCTTTTGGCTGATGCATTATATCCTTTTTTGCTATATATATATATATAGACAATTGCAAAAAAATGTTTTCCGCTTGTTTTTAAATTGACCATTAGTAGAATAATTGGCAACCCCTAACCCTTGTAACAGTACATGTAGGTTGATACTGAAACATGGATTTGCATGATAAGCAGCCATAACAAGTTTGCAGAACATTTTACTTGATCAAGTTAGCTTTAATCTGACGTTTCCTGTCAGGTTTTCTATACAGGGACACCGAGCAGAAAGTGGGACTAGAGCAGGAAGTGAGCTGTAATTCCTCCATTCCATGCGTATATATGAACTGGACAGCTGGTAGGTTTCCCATTCTGCTCCAGTCTTTGTCAGATAAGCATTTTTCCTTTTTGGTATGTTTTAGAGCTGGTTTATGCTGTTGCTGTTCCTCTCTGTTTTTTTAGAGATTCGCAGTATTTCAGGGCAGCATCGCGCTTCCAGGACCCCGCACCCACTGCCCTTGGTGGACAAAGAAATCGGATGCCTTGATCTAGGTGACACCTGGGCATGGGAGCAGCGGGCGTTCCTGTTGCAAGGACCGTTACGGGCCCCTTCCCTTGGGACCCATGTTAGTCCACTGGCAGTTAGACAGAGCCACTGGACTAAGGTGCTTGTAGGGGGCCAACTTTTATTTTGCATACACGGGGGGGGGGGGTGCTGCGGCTGCCTCAGGAGCTAGAGGACACTTTGGAAAGCTGCCAGGTTTATTGCATGGGTGGAACAGCATGTTTCTTGCAGTCCAGCTGTGCACATTCACACGTGTGAGTGTGTAGACAGGAGCCGTGCAGATTTCTGCAACCAGAGAGAGCGAGCTCTCTACCTAGTGATATATTTTGCATGTTTTGCGACAGGTGGGATGTTCCCAAGGTAGACCTGTTTGCACCCAGGCGCAACAGGAATGTGGTGAGATTTCTAACTCTTTCCCAGGACCCTCTAGCATTCGGAGTGAACTGGTTCCAGTTTCAGCTAGTATACACCTTAATGTGACTGTCACTGCTTCCTCAGTAGATGTGGTCAGGCTGACTGATAATCAGCCCCTTCGACTTCCTGTCAGACCAGATATGCTGTCTCAAGGAACCTTGTTTCGGCCCAATTCACGGCTGCTGACTTTGACTGCCTAGCAGTTGAATCCCAGGTCCAATGGGATGGAGGGCTGTCCCCTTCAGTAGTAGCCACTCTGATTTAGGCCAGAAAAGCCTTTGCAGCCAAGATCCAATACCAAACATGCAGACCTACTTTGCCTGGGGTTAGTCTGATTCGCCACTGCGTCTTTTTCATCCCTCGCATCTTAGAATATTTGCTGAAGGGTCCCAATGAAGGGTTGCAAATAAGCGCACTTAGGGGTCTAGTTCTGCCTTATCTATTCTGTTTTAGTTCCCAATAGCAGAGAATTCTTTGGTCCGTACATTCGTGCAGGGGATGGCTCATGTCGCAGAGTATCAGAGCTGGTGCCATTATCTTGCAAGCTGCCCTTTCATAAGGACAAGATGGTTCTGGGTCTGTGAGAAGATTTCTTGTTGAAAGTTGTTTCGGTTTTTCACTGAATGAGTTCCTATGGTATGAATCCTGTTCATACGAAGGAACGGATTTTGAACTTTCTTGAGGTAATGCATGAACTAAAATATTTAGCGGCAACAACATCTTAGATAAAATAGATTCATTGTTGTGGTCCCAAGAAGGGGTTTGGTTGTCAAACCCACTATTTGCCGTTGGTCCAGGCAAGCTGTTTTTAAAGAGGAACATCGAGCCTAAAGTAAAAAGTAAGTAAAAAGGGGTCGAGTCCCTCTCCATCGGCCCCTACTTGCCTTCTGAATGTCCACTGCCTGCTACAGTGACATCCAGTTGCTTCAGGGCCCAATCCTTTGCCCCCCCCCCCCCCCCGCTGACTTAGCCGCTTGTGAGTGACAGCATGGCTTTAGCTCTCGCTGGATTACGGACAGCCCCATTGCATCCTATGCATGGGCACTGTGCAGGTGCGAGATCAGGGGCCGCACACAGTGCCTGATGGGATGCAAGATGGCGCCGCCCTTCAGAAGGTCGTCTGGAATCAGAAGGAACCCAGAAGATGAATCCCCCAGCAAGGTGAGTAATTAGTGACCAAATGGAGGTTTTTACCTCCCCCGATGTTCTTCTTTAAGCCTAATTTGCTAGGGGTAGAGACCTTTTTCATGTAACAACTCACACTAGTAGAGCTGGTGGTATGTCCTGGGCCTTTCAGCACCAGGCTTCAGTAGATCGAATGTGCAAAGCTGCCACTTGCTCATCGATTCACACCTTTCCTGTTTATACAGTGGCTATCCGAGTAGTCGCGGACATTGTGTTCAGATCAAAGGTGCTTCAGACGGCAGTTCCGTCCCTGACCAGAAACCGGTTCACTGCCATAAGTTCGCCAGACTGCTTTTACACACCCTTTTTTGTGCAAGTTTTGCACTTTTGAAGTTGCTACCCACCCATTGTTGGGGACTGCTTTGAACATCCCATTCTTGATTGCTCGATGTCCCTGTATGGACAACCTGACAGGAAAAATACTATTTTTGTACTTGCCTTGTAAAATGGTTTTCCATGGTATTGGAAATGGTATTTGTTAATGTCTACCATTCAAATGCCACAATGAGACCACTAGTGTTACTTTGGGCAAATCAATACTGAAATCTTAGAATAAACGTGTAAATATTTGTCAATACCATCATTTAAATAACATTGTAAAAATCTATTGTATTTTCTTTAACTACCTCTCCCATTTACTTTGATCTGACAGGACAAATGCCAGCATAGCATCCGTATAATGTACACTCAACAAGATAATTCCTTTCAAGAAGAGTTCAACCTATAGTTAGTTTTGTGTGAGTCAATGGAGGCACATACAGACTGCAGGGAAATTGTACATTAGTGGAAGGAAAATAATAAGGCATATATATATATATATCTGTATCGTAAAAAGAAATGTACAGTATGAACGGTGTAAGCAAGGCATCATAGGCATTCCCAATCTTCAGAAACTCCTGCAGAAAATGGGATATACTGCATAGCTGTCATTTCATAGATTATCCCAGGCTATTCAGAAAGAAGGCCTGCTGCCCACTGGCTGGTATGAGCTTAATCCTTTTGACACTTAGTGATCTGACGCGTATTCACAGTCAGCCACCTAGTTTGTCTTTATTAGATGCATTGGCATTGATCGTCATTTATTATTTATTGCATGGGTGGTTTGTACATTATAGCTGTACCTAATATATTTCTTTCAATGCAGCTATCTGAGTTGTCAACCATCAGCAATAGAACCTACACTGAAATATTGTATGAATTGAAAATATTGATTTTAATATTCATATTTTTATACAAATAATATAACTTACAACCCTCATGAGGAATAGGGCATAGCAAGGACTTAAAGGAGAACTATCCAAAAAATGGCCCAATGATAAAGATCCACATAAATATGCTGGATGGCGAGAGGAGGGGTCAGGCTTGTGTTTTTTTATTTTGAAAGGAAAGGAAACCGGGGGTGACAGGTTCTGTGTCACCCTTCATAGACTAAAACCCCTGGATCTTAGAAGGAGAATAAACCACAAACTTGGCAGGAGTTTTTCAGTTCGGGTGTATAAGTGACCCCTCCTCTCATTAGCAGACGTGTTTATATAGATTTTTAAAAGTTTGTGGCAAAATTTGTTTAGCTAAATACTGGATAGTCTCCCAAAAAACTACTAATTCAGGAATGACCGATTTTATTTAATTACATTGCTAGTTGTTTTATGGTGATGTGTAAAAGTAACCTCGATGTTTAGTTTGGTTATGTATGTATGCTGCCAGTTATATGAAACCCATACTAATTTATAATGCTGGCTATCATAACACTGAGATGAAAAAGGATCATTTTAATACTTTTTAAAAAAATGTAATACTATTTTGCGTGTGTTTCAGGTGGAACACAAAGATTACCTCGAGCTGTTGGAGTGGCAGTTGCAAAAGAACTTATATTCTCTGCCCGTGTTTTGGATGGTAATGAAGCCAGGGCCATTGGCTTGGTTAGCCATGTGGTAGAACAGAATGAAGAAGGAGATGCAGCATACAGAAGGGCTTTGGTCTTAGCACGGGAATTCATAACTCAGGTAATAACACTTTGAAGAGATATACATACAGTAGATATGAAAATCAACACATTATTTAAAATGTGAACTTTAGATCAATTTGCAACTTACAATATATTCACATGGTCTACTTAGTCTAAATAATTTGTATTCTTGTCTAGGTTTTAGATTTTATTGGTACCATAGCATATGGTATGGTACCATACACATATTAGGTCACACTAATTTTTTTTCTGTCTGACAGATTCTTAAACATAGCCAGTAGTGTTTAGTATGGCTTTTTTTCCCTACATCTAGTCCAGGCCGTCCCAATATCCTCACGATTGGGTGTTCGCCCCTAGGGGGCGCCCGACTGCAAGATCAAAGATGTAGCTCCTCCCGGCCCCCTATAAAGGCAGCTCTATCATTCCCCAGTTGTTCATCTTGCAGTTTGGCTGCATAAGATCGTTGGCACTCTCTCTCAGATATTGGCAGCAGAGCGGGGCCACCTAGCACGTCAGCCGCTGCGGACTCTATTTCCATGGATCCCTGCTGACCCATTCCTGCCTCCCAGCCCTTGGCTGCTACAGGATCCGTGACGGTAGGGTGAACGCCGGGGTCTGTGGCGTTTGACAGAGCGAACTGCAGCGAGGAGCGGTCTCTGGATTTCCTAGTCACCTCCCTGCATTCCCTCGTCGGCTGCCCGGGACCCGTGCCTCTCGGCTGTCACGCCCCGCGGGCCTCCTCCACATCGCCGTTGTGCGGTGTTTCTGTGGAAAGACGGGGGGAGCGCATGGCGCGCTGGCACTTGCGGCGGCCCTCGCTACAGGGGCCGCCGCCATTTTACTGGCCAGTCTCGAGCAGGAAGGAGGCGGCGTTCTTCTTGTGACGCGCCGCGGAGGGGGCAGAGCCCGGCGTCGAAGCGCTGCTGACGTTGCGCTGGTGCCCCCCCCCCCCGAGGATCCTTCTGGAAGATGGCTGGGCCAGATGCGTGCTCTGCTGCTGCTGGGGATCAGGCTCAGGCCTTCTGGCTGCGGATGCTCTGACGATCCCTACTGTCGATGTCGTGAGTCCCTCTTGTTGATGCTTTGCTTTTGCCATTTGTATCATGCAAAGGCTGACCAGGGACTCTCTCTCTCTCTTTTTGTCTAGATCGTGGGCTAAGGTTGAGAGTTGTGGTTCCTCCCCGTCCCCCTTTTTAATTAGAGGGATCGTTTATAGGCTTAGGTCAGTAGAGTCTTGTAGCCTTATTGAATATTACTATTCTTAATCACCATAATGTGGCATCAGGGGATAGTGAGCTGGGGGCCCCATTTGGGCAGGATAGACTTTGCCCCTTGTGCAGAAGGAATCCTCTGGGCGGATTCAGCACTGTTTGTGCCACTTGCGCCAGAGGCATTATTTTGGACCATGAATGGGCGGCCGGCCCTGTATCACCATCGGCCTCTCCGGACCCTCCGCTGCTGCATTCAGCCCCTAGCGAAGGGGGAGCCAGCAAGGAGTCTCATACTGATTTTGCGCATAGGCTGGCCAGTCTCAAGAGACAGATCTCGTTGACAGCTCCTAAGAAAGCGTCGAGTAAGAAGCAGCATCTGGAGCCGATTTACTCGGATGACGATCTTTTTGATTGCTTGGGTTCTGCGGAGGAAGGTGAGTTGCCAGATGATTCGCGCTCAACGGTGGAATATTCTGCTGGCGATGACAGTGTCTCTGGTTCTTCCTTGGACGAGGATTCTTGGCTCCCGGATGATACAGAGAATTTGCTCTCCTCCGTGTTTGATACCCTACACATTGTTCCTCCCAGAGTGGCTAAGAGGAAGCAGGGTGATTTATTTCGGCCTGAGAGGCAAAGGGGGGTCTTCCCAGAGCACTTTTCTAACATGATCCTTAAGGAATGGGAAAGGCCCAACAAGTTACCGTCGGTCCCTAAGGGCCTGGATAGGCGATATCCCTTCCCAAATGAGTTGGTTCGGTTACGGTGTCACTCTCCCAAGGTGGATCCTCCCGTGTCAGGCTTGTCCAACACTACTGTTATGCCATCGCCTGATAATGCTTTCTTACGTGATTCTGCAGACAAGCACATGGATCAGCTGGTCTGCCATGCGTTCACCTTTACTGGTGCCCTTTTTCATCCAGTGTGCGCCTCAGCAATTGTCTCACTAGCCAACAGGAGAAAGGTGAGACACCATGTGGCTAGAGCTAAGGCTCTCAAGCGGGCTGAGGAGTATAAGGAACTCAAGGCCTGCTGGGATTTCATTGGCTTTGTTGTTACTGCCATGGATGATGTGGTCAGGCTTGGTGCCAGGATATCGGCCTTGCTTGTTGCTCTGCGCCGCTCGCTCTGGCTGAGGCAGGGGTCGGCTGATGCGGCTGCCAAAAAGTCCCTCACTAGTCTCCCTTTTGTGGGAAACCGGCTGTTTGGGGAGCGCCTGGACCTTCCGGTCAAGGATGGTAGACTCCCTCAGAGAAGGTTTCGGAACCCCTCTTCCTATCGTTCCTTTCAAGGAGGAAGAGGTTCTTCATTTCCCGGTGCCCGCAGAGATACCTGGGGCAGGGGTAGGTCCCGCGGCCGACCCAACCCATCATGGGGAACTAAGTCCAAGCCCCCTGCCAAGCCCTCTCAGGCATGAGGGGGCGCCCTCACCCATCCGGGTGGGGGGACGGCTTCTGCTGTTTGCTCAGGTCTGGAGACGTCACGTCTCGGATCGGTGGATTCAGGAGGTAGTGTCCTCCGGTTACAAGATAGAGCTGGCAGCCAGGCCGCCCACAAAATTCCTCCGTTCAAGGATATCTCAAAACCCGCTAAAAGCTCAAGCTTTGAGAATGGCTGTTCAACACCTCCTGCGGATAGGTGTGATTTTCCCCTGTACCCCGGCAAGAACAGGGTCAGGGATTCTACTCCAACCTGTTCACGGTTCCCAAGAAGGACGGAACACTACGGCCGATCCTGGACCTGAAGGGTCTCAACAGGTTTGTAAGAGTCAGACATTTCCACATGGAAACGTTGCGGTCGGCGGTGAGATCGCTTCGGCCCGATGACTTCATGACCATGGTGGACATCAGAGACGCCTATCCGCACATCCCGATTTTCCAGGGACATCAGAAGTTCCTGAGGTTTGCGTTGGGGGATCAACATTACCAGTTTGTAATATCCTCAGCCCCCCCTCGTGTTCACCAAGGTCCTGGCGGGCATCATGGCTATCCTGAGGAGTCAGGGTATTCGTGTGTTACCCTATCTGGACGATTTTCTGATTTCGGCTCGGTCCCTTCAGCAGGCCGAGAGCGATACTCGGAGGGTGCTGTCAACCCTGGAAGCCTTCGGTTGGGTAATCAATTACCCCAAGTCGTTTATCACTCCCTCAACAGTGAATGACGATAGACACCGCTTAGGTCAAGGTTTTTCTGCCACTGCTAGAAGGTTTTGAGTCTCCAGGTGCAAGTGCAAGCCTTGCTGTCTTGTCAGCAGCCGTCGGTACATCTGGGGATGAGATTGGTGGGCCTAATGGTGTCATGCTTCGAGGCAGTACCCTTCGCCCAATTTCACATGAGACCTCTACAATTGAACCTGCTGACCGTCTGGAATCGGACGCAGGAATCTCTGGAACAAGGTTTTTCGCTGTCCCCCGTGGCCAGACAGTCCCTCTTGTGGTGGTTGGACTCCCAGGACCTGCTGGTGGGCAAGTCCTTTCTGACTCCCCATTGGGAGATAGTTACCACAGATGCCAGTCTGACAGGCTGGGGAGGCGTTTGGCAGACCCAGAAGATCCAGGGTCAGTGGAGTCCGCAGGAGAACCGTTTACCCATAAATCTCTTGGAGCTGCGAGCAATCTGGTTGGGTCTTCTACGCTTGACTCCCCATTTAAGAGACCGTGCGATCCAGGTTCACTCGGACAATCAGACTGCTGTCGCCTACATCAACCACCAGGGCGGGACTCTGAGCAAGAGATCCCTCAAGGAGGTAACTCAGATTCTGACTTGGGCAGAGGAGAATGTTCCCTGCATCTCGGCGGTCTTCATCCCCGGGGTGGAAAACCAGGAGGCAGACTTCCTGAGCAGGAGTCCCTTGCTTCTGGCGGAATGGTCCCTCAACAGCAAGACCTTTCAGGCTCTGTGTCTCCGCTGGGGTCAGCCGGACGTGGATCTGTTTGCGTCCAGACACAATCACAAGCTCCCAAGGTTAGTCTCCCTCTCAAGAGATCATCTGGCCATTGCAACAGACGCTCTGGCGATTCCTTGGACAGAGTTCAATTTTCTGTATGCATTCCCTCCGTTTCCGCTCCTGGGCAGAGTGCTGCGCAAGATAGCCCAGGAAGGGGTACCAGCCATCCTGGTGGCTCCTCGCTGGTCGAGAAGGAGTTGGTTTGCAGACATAGTCCAGATGTCAATAGATCACTACATCATGCCCTACGACCCGGGGCTTCTCACACAGGGGTCACTGCGGCACTCCAATTTACGGACGCTGGCTTTGACGGCCTGGCTATTGAAACCTCCATCCTGACGGAGAAGGGGTTATTGGCCACGGTTGTGCATACTATGATTCAGGCTCGGAAGAAATCTTCTTCCATGATATACTACAGAGTTTGGCGTGCCTATATCGCTTGGTGCGAGGCTAAGAGCCTTCCTTGCCGAAAATTTGCTATTTCTAGGATTCTGGAGTTTTTACAACACGGCTTAGACTTGGGTCTCCAGCTGAGCACCCTCAAGGGTCAGGTCTCGGCTTTAGTCATTTTTTTCCAGAGATCCTTTGCCAACCATAGGTTGATCAAGACTTTTTTCCAGGGAGTTACCCATGTCCGGCCACCGCGTAAGTCAGTATTACCGGTGTGGGACTTGAATTTAGGTCTCTCTGCTCTTCAGGGTCCTCCCTTCGAACCATTGAGCGATGCTGCATTGTCTATGTTGACTCTCAAGGTGGTCTTTCTGGTAGCGATCACCTCTGTGCGTCGTTTATCAGAGCTGGCTGCGCTTTGTATGAAACCACCCTATTTTGAGTTGCACAGAGATAAGGTGGTTTTTCGCTTCAAGCCTGATTTTTTGCCTAAGGTTGTTTCTCCCTTTCACCTTAATGAGGAAGTTGTCTTACCTTCCTTGTGTCCAGCACCGGCTAATTCCAAGGAACGGCTCCATGGCTTGGATGTGGTCAGAGCCATAAAATATTACCTGACTGCTGAGTCCTTCAGGAAATCGGATTTGCTCTTTGTCCTAACAGAGGGTTCTAGGAAAGGATTGCCACCAGCCAAGTCCACTCTCAGCAAGTGGATCAGACAGGCGGTGGTACAAGCATATTCTGCCAGGGGGAAGGAACCCCCTTTTCGGATCACAGCTCATTCTACCAGAGCTATTGGTGCCTCTTGGGCTTTTCAGTATCAGGCATCGGTGGAACAAGTTTGTAAGGGCGCAACTTAGACTTCTGTTCATACTTTTACAAAGTTTTACAAGGTGGATGTCAGGGCCTCAGCTGAAGCTGTTTTTGGCCGAAAGGTGCTTCAGGCGGTAGTTAAATGAACTACATGCTGTTCCGCACTGGGGATCCCGCCCATATGGACACTGCTTTTGGATGTCTCAATCGTGAGGATATTGGGACGGCCTGGACTGGATGTAGGGAAAAATACAATTCTGTGAGACTCACCTGTAGAATTGTTTTTATATACATCCAGTCCAGGCCGTCCCACCCCGCCCTTGTGTGCATTATGTCCTGCATGCCTGTTATGGTGATCAACCATTTTTGTTCATAGGACACTGTTTTTTTTTCTAGTTTTTTGCTTAGAGAGAGTACAAGCTGAAGCTATGTGAAGTTACATGGTTTCTTAGGCCTCCCGGCCTGCCCTCTTTTGTTGAATACTGCTTTTAAACCACTGGGGAATGATAGAGGGACAGCTGCCTTTATAGGGGGCCGGGAGGAGCTACATCTTTGATCTTGCAGTCGAACACCCAATCGTGAGGATATTGGGACGGCCTGGACTGGATGTATACAAAAACAATTCTACAGGTGACTCTCACAGAATTGTATTATTCATTTGTACCAACCTTATTCTCCATTTTGTCTGTGGAAAAAATACTGGTTTGCCTTTCTAGAAGAAGTACTTTCAACATGGACATCTGTGTGTTTAAGTACCCCATATACAAAGTTGAAAAATGTTTTATATATTTGCCTGTATAAAGGCACAAGCACGAGCGGTGCTGCAAACAAAACCTCCTATCATCCTGGGAGATAATAACCTCTCTCAAATGTATTTCTTATTTGCACACACTAGAGAAATGGACATCAAGCCTTGGTACTAGGGCTTGATGCCCATTTCTCTAGTGTGTGCAAATAAGAGATATTTTTGGTAGATATATTTTAGGTACTCCGCTGAGACGACTCACTGCAGGTGGTGGTTCCAGCTTTAGCATACGGCAACAAGTGGTGGATGTATCACACACACTGTGGTAGATTCTGGTAACATTTGTATGGTTTGTGGACCAACACTCTCCAAACAGAGTAGTTAGGAATACCTCTATGTTTAAAGGTAGATACGGTGGTGCCCTTGCCACAGTGATCAAAGGAGTGGTAGCAGTCTTTAAAGTTTACAGCCTCCCTGAACTCTGCTCACTTTCTGCAGGTGAGCACAGTTTGCAAAAAATGAGATCACAGATCACTGCTCAAAAACTGTAAGTTTGACTTTATGAGGTCCAGGGAATATACTTCAAACAGGGAGAGCATTCACTTTAAACAAATTTATGGGTGTGTTGGTACAGCACATTTAAGCCATGCTTGGAGGTCTGCCCAGCCTTTTTTTCCTGGGTCACGCTGGTTTATGGCCCTAGAAAAGTGAGTCTTGGAAGACTCTTGGGCTCAGAAAATGAATCCTATTTTTTAAATGGGATCAATGTCTGAGCCCAGATGAAATCAGGAAAATAGTCTTTGCTACAAGCTAAACCAGAGATAAATCTGGAATCAGTCAGGTTGACATCTGTTTATAAACAAATAAGAAACGTGAGTTTGCGGCACCTACGTATGTTGCTGATGAGTTCAGGACTCTGCACAGTATATTTTATCACTAAATTTTACAGGTTGGTTTCAGTTTTTTGTCAGAGGAGTATAACCTCATGTTTCAGATCTTTGTAAATCACATGAACAAAAACGTGTACACAAACCTTATAAGTTAAAGTGAACCAAAACCCAGTATTTTAACTATCCTGTGTTTTGGTCCTTGCCCCCAGGGCACCCGAATGGGGATGCACAGCTGTGTGAAACCCCCCAGGTCGCCCGATCTCACTCATGCTTCCCCGGTGCTACGGCGCATGCTCAACCCTTTCGTCCAATCAGCATGCTTGCATCCCCTGCTACCCTCTAACAGGGAGCGTGCCTGTGCCAGCCATTCACAAATGTCTAGTGCGGGCACACTCCCTGCTAAAGGGATAGCAGGGATGTGTCCATAGCTCGTGCATATGCCACCGGGAAAGAAGGTGAGTTTCCGGGCAACCTGGGGGTTTTCACACAGAGGGGGGATCCCAATTCTGGATGCCCCGGGAAGAGGGAATCCAGTGGTCCTGGAATCTTATAGATTTTGGTCCACTTTAGAATGGAATATCTGGAGCTTCTATGTACAATGTTTGTTTTATAAAATGTATTATTTTATTGTCCAGCACACAGGTGACAAATTAGCATTGATGATACAGGATTACATGATACAGTTGTTTGCACTTAATGTCATGAAAGTAAAAACTTTAATCTGCAGAAGTAAGGCTGATTAACTTCACCCAGGCACATGAGGCACACACTTCCATATAAGACTTGATTCAGAACTTTGCAAGAATTCATTTTCACACTTTTTTCCGGAAAAAAATCTGATTTTACCTCTCTCCCAATTCATTATATATATATATATATATATATATAAATATATATGTATATATATATATATATATATATATATATATATATATATATGTAGCTTGTGACCCTGCCATCTATTCGTTGCAAGGGAGGGGGCGGGTCTTGGTACACACTCTCCATGAAATGAATAGACTGCACAGTTACTACCGTAATGGGAGTGGCAGGACAGCTCATGAGGCATTGGGAACCCTGTTCGCAGAACCAAAAGGTTTCTAAGCGGTAGACCGACCAGGACCTGTTGCATGGGCGAGAAAGTGCCTGTCTGTATGCTTTTTATTTTGAGTCAGATTTTATTCCCTACAAGTGATAGCATTACCCAGTTTAGACAAGATTTTGGCAAAAACTTTGATTCAAGAGTAATATAGGCAGTGGAAGGAAGCTTTTATATAGCACCTGAGTATCCCCCCCCCCCCCATTGACCAAATACATACCTGGAGGGGAGGAATATAGAGTGGGGTTTCCTGGGGGTATCTCTATATATATGGCATAGGAGCAGGTGAACAAGGATGGCCCAGGCCTGGCAGTTTGGCCCTGAGACTCTGGGTTACCAGCACCTATGCCAAGTGCCTGGGCTGGTTGGCTCAGGGAGGGGAGGTGCATGTTTTTTTATGGAATAGAAAATATGCGGCAGTACTTGCATGGAAACCCATATTCGGGTGGTTCTCTGAATCGCCCCCACCTGGATATTTTCTGCTTGAGAGTTAATGCGATTTTACATTAAACCAAACTCACAGTGTGTTGAATCAAGTCTAGGATGTTGGGATGCATTTTCTATGATTTTTGGCAATGCATCAGGACACATTTATATGCACCTACAGGCTTGAATTTTGATGTGAAAGAAGCCTAAAAGAGCCATGGATTGTACACACAAAGGACAAATATTCAGTAACTCTAGGAATTAAAGCTATTACAAAACCTTCAACTGAGCATGGCAATAAAATGGCTAAATTTACTTAACTATGTAATCTAAGCCCTGGAGCAGGAAATATTCTTACAGTTTCCAGGATTACTTCATTCAGCAAACATGTTAGAACTGTGTACCTGTAACATAAGCATTTCAATTATCTACTTAGGGTTTAGTGTTACAGTGATGGTTATTCACTGGAAAAACATGTTTTCTAACAACTCAACCCTTTCAATGCCACCACAACTATAAGTATACAGCACGTCCTGCTCCAGAAGATTCCTTACACTTGGGTTATACATCCACAAGATGGCGCTGGACTGCAGAGACAGCAAAAAAAGTGGCTCCTCCCGGCCCCATATATACCAGGGACCTTCCACAAATTCCCCAGATCTTCTCTGCAGTCTGGGCTGCGATGACTAGAAGATGGCTCTCTCTACTCGCAGGTGAGTGGGGCTATTAGCCTGCGGCCCTGTAGGACTATTCCCACCCGTTTTATTCTAAGCATACAAGCACGTCCTGCTCCAGATGTAGTATTAACATGTGGGTAATCCTCCGCCTCCGGCGCCGTGCACTGCAGACATGTAGAAAACAAGCTCCTCCCGGCCCTACATATACCGAAGGACCTCCCACAAATCCCCAGATTTCTCTGCAGTGCTGGAACTGCGAAGACATGAAGTATCACGCTCTCGGAGGCGAGCAGGGCTTTACAGCCCGAGGCCCTGCGGGACTATTTCCACCCGTCCTCTTTGTAAAAGAATATGCCTCCCAGCCTGGGCTGCGTTGGTCCGGTGAAGGTAGGCAGCACCTAGTGTGCTTACGGAGCTACACTCCACCGCAATCCCCCACCATAGGGTAGGCGGTTAAGGCAAATGGTGAGCCTTCAGTGGATGCCCCTCCCGCATCAGAGCCCCCACGCCCCGTGTAACGGTGAACCCCGATTTGGGTCACCTTCCTCCCTAGATCCCCCCTTTAGTGGGGGGAAAAAGAGGGGGGGGGTTGCGTGTACGTTGGCCTACCTTGCCCTAATTACACCAGAGACTTATAGCCTTTATCGGTTACCGAGTGTCAGAGCTGCGCTTCACACTTATGTTTAAGTTAGCCGCAGCGCCTGATTGTGTTTTTACTTGGCGCGGACGGCGGCTCTGTTATTGGGCGCTCTGGCGTTTTTATCCCCGTATTCACCCTGTCAGTTTTCTCTCTGAGGTGATTTTCTAGAGCGGTTGTCAGTTACATAGCTACTGTCCTTTCTGATTGGCTGCGCGCTCTCCGGGGGGCGGGGGGGGCGTGGTTTGGTTTGGCGCGTTCCGCGTCATCTCCCGCTCTGGCCCGCCCTTCGAGGTTCGCTTGGCGCCATTTCCTTCTCACGTGCGCTTGGTGAAGACGGTCCTCCCCTCGCTGTAAGTGCCCTCATGGGCGACCTTTCTTCAGCTTTTGCTTCTCCTCGCTTGGCTCTGACATCCCTGTTCCCCTTGTGTCTTTCAGACCGTGAACCTTGGTGGCTTCTCCCGGCCCGGTGTAGCGCCCGGTCCAGACCATTAAAAAATCACTCCCACTTCCCAGCGGGTCATTGGGGCATCCAGGGTTGCTTTATAGCGTCAATCCCTACTGGCATATTGTATATAATAATCACCATATGGAGGCATCTCAGGATATTGTGAACGGGGTTCCTTTGGGACAAGCCCGTCTGTGTGTAGCTTGTGGGGTATTGCCTAGCAGCGGTGACAATGCACGGGTCTGCGTCCCTTGTGCTCAGAAGGCGCTAGCAGGTATCCCCACCTCTTCCGAGGCTGGGCCCGCACCTCGCCTTGCTTCCCCTACTCCCCCAAGCCTGAGCCTAACCCCCAATACTAGTGGGGATTCTCATACTGATTTGGCCACTTGACTGGCTAGTGTGGAAAACTTACTTGCTGGCTCCTTGGCGCGCAAGCCCACTGCTAAGAGGCGTCATTTGAATCCTGAATCTACTATACTTCCTATAGAGTCTGATGATTTATTGCTTTCCTATGCACATTCCCCCTCAGAGGAAGGGGAACTGTTCTATGACTCAGGGTCATACGACGACGAGTCCAGGGGACAGGAAGAGTCTGGTTCTGATAATTGGTCCTCGGACGACATTGATAGACTGCTGACCCAGATCTTTGATGTGTTATCCCTCTCTCCCCCTGCCGTGGCTCCCCGGCAAAGGGGTGATCTGTTTCACACCGCCAGGGCGCGGTTGGAGTTTCCCGAACAAACTCATTTCAATAGCCTTGTGCTGAAAGACTGGGAACATCCCAGCAAACTCCATGGAGTTCCTAAAGCTGTGGATAAGAAATATCCCTTTCCTGCCGACCTGGTCAAGTGTTGGACATCGCCACCCGAGGTCGATGCCCCAATTCTAAGTCTGTCCAACACCTCTATTATGCACTCCCCCGACACTACTACGCTGCGGGATTTGGAAGATCGGCGAGTTGACCAACTGGCATGCCATGCCTTTGCATTTGGGGGAGCGTCGCTCCGCCCAGTTTGTGCCTTAGCCATTACGGCGGTGACACTTAGGACGGTGGTTAAGACTGCTCTTGAAGGGGTGGATGATGATGCTGCCAATGCTCTGGCCACCTGTGAGACTTTTGTGAACTATATCCTATCCGCATCTGACGATGTTATTAAACTAAGCGCTAGATCTTCTGCTCTGGTGGTAGCCATACGCCGAGCGGTCTGGTTGCGCCAGTGGGCCGCTGATAACGTCGCTAAGAAGGCCCTGACGGGGCTTCCATTTAAGGGGCTGCGCCTGTTTGGAGAAAGGTTAGATATTTTTGCCAAGGGTGGCAAGTTGCCTCCAGATTCGGCCCTTGCGTGGCCCAAGCTCCCACTCGACCCCCTACCATGGGGCTAAGCAAGGTAGAGGAGTGTCCTTCGCTGGGTCTCGCACAGAACCCTGGAACAAGAACAGAGGACGCCGTCCCAGTTCCTCCTGGGGGCCCAAGCCCAAAGCCCCTCCCAAGACTCCCCAGGCATGAAGGGGCGCCCTCGCCCGTCAGGGTGGGGGGACGTCTACAGCACTTGGAGCATGTCTGGAGACGCCACGTCTCAGACCGGTGGATTCAGGAGGTAGTGTCCTCCGGTTACAAGATAGAGTTTGCTGTACTGCCCCCTACCAGGTTCGTCGGGTCCCGGATCCCACAGGACCCTGCCTCAGCTCGGGTCTTGATGCTGGCTGTGCAGGACCTTCTAGGCATAGGGGTCATTTGCAAGGTCCCCTTAAGAGACAGGGGCATGGGGTTCTATTACAACCTTTTCACAGTGCCCAAGAAGGACGGGTCAGTCAGACCCATTCTGGATTTAAAAATCCTAAACAGATTTGTCAGAAACAAACATTTTCGCACGGAAACTCTGCGCTCGGCCATTGCCTCATTGCGCCCAGGGGACTTCATGACATCTGTGGATATCAAGGACGCTTACCTGCACGTCCCGGTGTTTCCAGGACATCAAAGGTTTCTCAGATTTGCGCTGCTGGATCAGCATTACCAGTTCGTGGCCCTGCCATTTGGCCTTACGTCGGCTCCCAGGGTGTTCACCAAGGTGCTGGCAGGGGTGATGTCACTGTTAAGACTAAGGGGCATACGAGTTTTGCCCTACCTGGACGATATACTCATCACCTCTCGGTCTCTGCGGCAAGCAGAGCTGGACACTCGGTTGGTAGTGTCCACCCTGGAGTAATTCGGCTGGGTGATCACCCAAAGTCCTCTCTGTCCCCCTGTCCTCAGTGACCCCGTTCCTGGGGATGATTCTGGATACAGTTTAGTCAAGGATATTCCTTCCTCAGCAGAAGGTGGAAGCTCTGACAACGCAGGCGAGGTCCCTGCTTTCAAGCCCTCATCCCTCTATCAGGCAGGGAATGCAGTTGGTGGGCTCGATGGTGGCAAGCTTCGAGGCGGTGCCCTTTGCCCAGTTCCATTTGAGAACTCTGCAGCTTCACCTTTTGTCAGTCTGGCACAAGGACCCAGCGTCCTTGGACGAGATCTGGGTGCTCCCCCCCTCGGTCAGACAATCCCTTGCGTGGTGGCTGGACCACAGGAACTTGACAAGGGGCAGATCCTTCCTGGCTCCCTCCTGGGAGACGGTCACAACGGATGCCAGTCTGTCGGGCTGGGGGGGGATTCTAGAAGTCCCTGCGCTTCCAGGGGAGGTGGGGCCCTCAGGAGGCCCATCTACCCATCAATGTCCTGGAACTCAGGGCGGTCAGATTGGTGCTGTAACAATTGACCCAGCACCTGAAGGGTCTGGCGGTTCAGGTACGCTCAGACAACAGAACGGCAGTTGCCTACATCAATCATCAGGGAGGGACCCGGAGCAAGGGAGCTCTCCAGGAAGTGTCTCTGATTCTAACATGGGCGGAAGCCAATGTCCCATGCATCTCGGCTGTCTACATTCTGGGCGCGGAGAACCTGCTGGCAGATGCTCTGAGCAGGGGATCGTCTCGTCAGGGGGAATGGTCCCTCTGCAACAGGGTGTTTCAGGCCCTGTGTCTCCGTTGGGGAGTGGCAGACGTGGATCTGTTTACGTCCCGTCACAATCACAAGCTCCCGAGCTTTGTATCTCTGTCTCAGGATCCTCTGGCTCTGGCCAGTATGTGTTTCCACCAATTCCCCTTCTGGGCAGAGTTCTGTGCAAGATTGCTCTGGAAGGGGTACCCGCGATTCTGGTGGCCCCAAGGTGGCCAAGAAGAGTGTGGTTCGCAGACGTGGTTCAAATGGCAGTAGATCAGTACGATCTGCCACGGTTGCCAGACCTTCTAACTCAAGGGTCTCTACGCCATCCCAATTTACTAACTCTGACTTTGACGGCTTGGCTATTGAAACCTCCATCCTGAGGGAAAAGGGTTTGTCTGCATCTGTAGTGGCTACTCTGGTGCAAGCCAGGAAAAAGACTTCTTCTGCTATCTACTATAGAGTTTGGCGTTCTTACATTGACTGGTGTGAATCCAGGTCTCTTCCCTGCCGGGAATTCTTAGTTTCCAGCTGGAGTTCTTACAACATGGCCTAGACTTAGGTCTTAAGCTTAGTACCCTGAAGGGTCAGGTTTCGGCCCTGTCTATCTTCTTTCAGAAAACCTTTGCCCAGCACCCTCTTATCAAGACCTTCTTTCAGGGGGTCACTCATGTGAGGCCTCCTCGGAAACCTATGGTTCCTGTTTGGGATTTAAACTTGGTGTTATCGGCCCTGCAGGGTGCTCCTTTTGAGCCTATTCAGGAGGCTGCTCTCGCTGTTCTCACGCTCAAGGTCGTATTCCTGGTTGCTATCACTTCTGTTAGACGTGTATCTGAGTTAGCGGCTCTATCTATTCAGCCTCCCTACTACACCAGGATAAGGTGGTGTTTCGCTTCAAGCCAGACTTTCTGCCTAAGGTTGTGTCTGCATTCCATTTGAATCAAGATATTGTACTTCCTTCCTTGTGCCATAATCCTAGTAACCCTAAGGAAAGGGTTTTGCATTCCTTGGATGTGGTTAGGTGTGTCAAGTATTACCTGGTTATCACTAAGGCTTTCAGGAAGACGGATGCTCTCTTCGTTGTGCGGGCCTAGGAAGGGTTTGGCTCCCGCCAAGTCTACTATCAGTAAATGGATTCGTCAGGCTGTGGTTCAAGCCTATACTACTAAGGGGAAGTCTCCCCCCTTTCGTCTTACTGCTCATTCTACTCGAGCTGTTGGGGCTTCTTGGGCTTTTCAGCACCAGGCCTCTGTGGAACAAGGCCGCTACTTGGTCTTCTGTTTATACCTTTACAAAGTTTTACAAGGTTGATGTTAGGGCCTCAGCTGATGCTGTGTTTGGCCGCAAGGTTTTGCAGGCGGCAGTAGTTTAAACTACTTGCTGTTGCCTTTTCTGTTGGGGATCCCACCCTACTTTACGGACACTGCTATTGGATGTCCCACATGTTATTACTACATCTGGAGCAGGACGTGCTGTATGCTTAGAATAATAAAATTCTGTGAAGTGCTCACCTGTAGAATTGGTATTATACGCATACAGCACGTCCTGCTCCACCCCACCCTGGTTTCACTTTGTTCTGAATCCCCTGTTTGGTGATTGTTATCATCGTTGTTATTGCCAGTTTTGAGTGGTTGGTTTCTCCTGGCTTCTCATTCTCACTGCTTTTCAATGCTGGGGATTTGTGGGAGGTCCTTCGGTATATGTAGGGCCGGGAGGAGCTTGTTTTCTACATGTCTGCAGTGCACGGCGCCAGAGGCGGAGGATTACCCACATGTTATTACTACATCTGGAGCAGGACGTGCTGTATGCGTATAATACCAATTCTACAGGTGAGTACTTCACAGAATTGTATTTTTTTACTGCCTCCCAGCTTAGGCTGCACTGGTTCGGGTGAAGGTAGGCAGCACCGCTGTCAGGTGCTAAGGAGCGCTGCTCCAACCGCAGTCCCCCACCAAAGGGTAGGTGGTACAGGCCCATGGTGAGCCTTATGGGATGCCCCTCCCGCGCCTTGTGCCCCTCGTCCCCTGTCCCCGCAGTTGGCTCCCTTTAGGCTGGCCGTCGCTTCCCCTTCGCTCTCCCTAGTAGATCGGGGGGGGGGGGGGTGCATGTCTTGACTATATGATTTATGTGATGATCCCTTTTGAATTGGTTGCACTGGTTTCTTTTGCCGCCGCCGCACGCTTATACTTCGCTCCGTGGTCGGCGGCGACATCGCCTCAGGCGCTACTGCGCCATCATTGGCTGGCCTTGTTATGTGGGCGCGTTTTCGCGCTCTTCGGGGGGGCAGGCCTTGCGACTGACGCATTCTGCATCACTGTCCCCTCGAGGTATATGCGGGCGCCATTTTAGTTCTCTGCTGCGTGTGTCTGGCGTCTCCCTATTGCGGTCCGTAAGTACCCCTGCGGGCTGATTTATTTTGTATTTCTCTGTATTGCATATTGCTTATGGGATCTTTTTGCTTATGTCTTGCAGGCGGGTCAAACTTTTGTGGTTTCTCCCGGTCCTATCCCCTCTATTTAGTGTTAACTCTTATTGGAGGGCTATTGTATTCCCTTACCTCCCACTTCCCTAGCGGGTTATTGGGGCATCCCGGGTTGCTGTTATTAGCGTCAATCCCTATTGGCCTGTTGTGCCGTGATAATCACCATATGGAGGCTTCTCAGGATAATGTGCTCGGGGTTCCTTCGGGACAAGCCCGGCTGTCTATTGCGTGTGGGGTATCCCCTGTCAGTGATGACGTCAGGGTTTGTGTACCCTGCACCCAACAGGTACTTGCGCTGCAGTCTGGGTTACCTGCGGCTGGGCCTAGTGCTGCGCCCCCCCTGGCTTCGCCTACCCCCCCCACGCTTACACCTGACTCCCAGTGAGGTGCATGCCAGTGGGGAGTCTCAACCTGATTTGGCTGCCCGGGTGGCCAGCATTGAAAGGCATATTGCTGGGTCTGGTCCGCGTAAGGCTCCTGCTAAGCGGCGGCATCTGGCACCCGGTGTTACTCTCTTTCCTATGGAAGCTGAGGAGTTTTTTGATATTACTGGATATACCCCCTAGAAGAGGGGGAATTATTTTCTGATTCAGAATCATCTGAGGATCAGCCTAGGGGTTATGCTGAGTCTGGGTCTGACCCATGGGCTTCAGATGATACTGACAGACTTCTGGCTCACATTTTTGAAGTGCTCTGTATCTCTCCTCCTGCCGTGGCCCCGCGGCAGCAGGGGGAGCTGTTTCATACTGTTAAACCACGCTTGGAGTTTCCTGAACAAACTCATTTTAATAATCTGGTGCTCAAAGATTGGAAACGGCCTAGCAGGCTTCCCGGGGTACCAAAGAGTTGGGATAAGAGGTATCCCTTTCCCGCTGAGATGGTTAAACGTTGGTCATGTCCTCCCGAAGTGGATGCACCGGTTTTGGGGTTGTCCAACACATCCGTCATGCATTCCCCTGACTCTACTACCCTGCGGGATGGAGAAGACAGGCGCATAGATCAGCTGTCTTGCCATGCTTTTGCCTGTGTGGGGACCGCACTGCGTCCGGTCTGTGCCTCTGCTATTACAGTTGTTGCTATCAAGAGCCTGCTCAGGAGTGTCTTAAATGGGTCCCCTGATGATGCAGGTAGTGAAGAGTATAGAGCTCTTCTGCTTTGTGAGGAATTTGTTGCCTATGTTCTTTCTGCCCTGGATGATACCATTAGGATGTGTGGCAGTGTATCTGCCTTATTGGTGGCTATACGCCGCTCGGTCTGGCTGCGCCAGTGGGCAGCTGACAACGCTGCTAAGAAGGCTCTCACTGGTCTTCCCTTCAAGGGGCTGCGCCTCTTTGGTGAACATCTGGATTTGTTTGCTAAGGGAGGCAAGTTACCTCAGCGTAAAAGGCAGCCTCGGCCCTTTCGGGGTTCAGGTCTTCCTTCCTTCCGTGGTTCCAGAGTTGGACGGGGAGCTTCGTTTGCTGGGGCCTGCAGAGATTTTTGAGGCAGGGGCAGAGGACGTGGCCGCCCTGGTCCCTCCTGGGGTCCCAAGCCTAAGTCCTCCCCCAAGCCCCCTCAGGCATGAAGGGGCGCCCTCACCCATCCGGGTGGGGGGACGGCTTCGGCTCTTTGCTCACGTCTGGAGGCGTCATATCTCAGACCAGTGGATTCAGGAGGTAGTGTCCTCCGGTTACAAGATAGAGTTTGCAGCCTGGCCGCCCCCAAGATACATCAGATCCCGGGTAGCTCAAAACCCCTTGTCAGCTCAGGGTCTGTCCTTTACTGTCCAGAACCTTCTGGAGTTGAAGGCCATCTGCCAAGTGCCCTTAAGGGAAAGGGGCAGGGGCTATTATTCCAATCTTTTCACTGTTCCCAAAAAAGATGGATCCTTCAGACCCATCCTGGATTTAAAACGCCTCAACAAATTTGTCAGATTCAGACACTTTCGCATGGAGACTCTGCGCTCCGCTGTGACTTCTCTGCGTCCAGGGGACTTCTTGACCTCAGGTTCGTTCTGGAGGATCAGCACTACCAATTTGTGGCCTTACCCTTTGGTCTCATCCTCGGCTCCCAGGGTATTCACCAAGGTGTTGGCAGGTGTGATGGCTCTGCTGAGATCTCAGGGCATTCGCATTCTTCCCTACTTGGATGACATTCTCATCACTTCTCAGTCCTTCCAGCAGGCAGAGCGGGATACCCAGTTGGTGGTGTCCACACTTGAGTCATTCGGCTGGGTGATCAACCACTCCAGATCTTCCCTGTCTCCTTCCATGGTGAAGTCCTTTCTGGGCATGACTCTGGATACATCTCAGGTCAAGATTTTTCTTCCTCAGCAGAAGGTGGAGAGTCTTCAAGTGCAGGCTCAGCTCCTTCTGTCTTGTCCTTATCCGTCCATCTGACAGGGAATGCAGCTGGTGGACCTGATGGTGGCCTGCTTCGAGGTGGTTCCATATGCTCAGTTTCACATGAGGCCTCTTCAGCTTCATCTCTTGTCAGTTTGGGATCGGGACCCTGCGTCCCTAGATCAGGTGTTTGTTCTGTCCCCTCTGGCCAGGCGGTCTCTGTCGTGGTGGCTGGACTCTGGAACCTGCTGGGGGGCAGATCCTTTCTGGTCCCTTGCTGGGAGACTGTCGCCACGGATGCCAGTCTGACCTGTTGGGGGGCTTCTGGAATTCCCTGCAATTCCAGGGTCAGTGGGGCCCTCAGGAGGCCCACACCCCTATCAACATTCTGGAGTTGAGGGCGATCAGGTTGGTTCTCGCCCACCTAACCCCACACCTTCGGGGTCGGGCTGTTCAGGTCCGCTCGGACAACCAGACGGCGGTTGCCTACATCAATCATCAGGGAGGGACCCGGAGCAGAAGGGCCCTCAGGGAAGTGTCTCTGATTCTGTCTTGGGCGGAGGACAATGTTCCTTGCATCTCAGCAGTGTAAATTCCGGGGGTGGAGAATCTGGAGGCGGACTCTCTGAGCAGGGGGACCTCTCGTCTGGGAGAATGGTCCCTCAGCAACAGGGTGTTTCGCTCCCTAAGTCACTGTTGGGGTCAGCCAGATGGGGATCTGTTTGCGTCCCATCACAATCACAAGCTTCCAGTATTTGTCTCTCTGTCCCAGGACCCACTGGCCTTAGCCATGGATGCCTTGGCAATGTCTTGGAAGAGCTTTCAGCTCCTGTATGTGTTTCCCCCGTTTCCTCTGCTGGGCAGGGTGCTGCACAAGATAGCTCAGGAAGGGGTGCCAGCCATTCTGGTGGCCCCCTGTTGGCCAAGAAGAGTGTGGTTCGCAGACATCGTGCAGCTGGCAGTAGATCAGTACGTCCTGCCCAGGGTTCCAGATCTGCTCACTCAGGGGCAGCTACGCCACCCCAATTTACAAACGCTGGCTTTGACGGCCTGGCGGCTGAAACTTCCATCTTGATGGAGAAAGGGCTGCCTGCCTCGGTTGTTAACACCATGATCAGGGCTAGGAAAAGGTCTTCTTCTTCCATCTACTATAGGGTTTGGCGTACCTACATTGACTGGTGCGAGTCTAAGTCACTCCCCTGTCGTGTGTTTTCTATTCCTAGGATTCTGGAATTTCTGCAACATGGTTTGGATCTGGGTCTTCAACTCAGTACTCTTAAAGGTCATGTTTCTGCCTTGGCCATTTTCTTCCAAAAATCCTTTGCTCAGCATCCCCTGGTCAGGACCTTTTTCCAGGGGGTTACTCCAGTGCGTCCCCCACGTAAGCCTATGTTACCTGTCTGGGACTTGAATTTGGTCTCATCTGCCTTGCAGGGGTCCCCTTTTGAACCCTTGCAGGGGGCCCCTTTGTCTATTCTTACGCTTAAGGTAGTCTTTTTGGTGGCTATTACCTCTGTTAGGCGTGTCTCTGAACTGGCGGCGCTTTCCCTCAAGCCCCCTTACTTTGAGAGACACCAGGACAAGGTGGTGTTTCAATTTAAGACAGACTTTCTACCTAAGATTGTGTCTATTATTCCCTGGGCATTGTGTTTACACAAATTCATCAACTTTGGAGTAATAAAGCTATATTTTAAAGTGGACCAACACCCAGGATTTTGACTATCCTGGGTCTTGGTCCACTTCGGTGGGGCACCCCCGATCGGGGTGCCCCGCTGTGTGAAACCCCCCCTAACCCCCCGAAAAACTCACCTCTCCCCGCTCCCAGCGCCGACGTACAAGCCAGGTCCAGGAACGTCTAAGCGGCAGCCGCCGCCGCCGCCTCCCTCGCGTCACTTTCGGCGCGCGCGCGCCCCCGCCGGCCATTCGCAGACGGCCGGCGCGGGCACGCGCACGCCTACAGGAGCGCGAGGGAGGCGGCGGCGGCCGGCCGCCGCCGAAGATAAGGTAAGGAGTTTGGGGTGTTTGGGGGGGTTTCACCCCGCGGGACATCCCGATCTCGGATGTCCCGCGGGGTGGGGGGTGATCGGCCCGGGAATCTTATAGATTCCCGGGCCGATCACCCGTGGGTGTTGGTCCACTTTAAACACGCAATAAGCCTTGTGAATGATTGAAGGCAACCAAATCATAGAGGAATTGCGAAAGTCCAGAGAAAAAAAACATCCCTCACTGAAGCCACAGCAACCACCGCTGACCATAACCTAACAAGCTTCAGAACCTCATAGGCCCAGGGTAGGTCGGCGTACCCCCGGGCCGCGGCGGTGAGTTTTACTTTAATTTTATATATACATAGCACTTATTACTGTATATATACTGGAGTTGTACACAATCATTGAATTAATTTACTCCATCGTGAAAGTAAAATTTAGCTACACAATTACTTGGCTGTATGACTAAACCCATACAGCACAGACTACCATTTTGGTGTTACACAGAGGTGATGCAATAAACCAGATATAATTCATTAATCTATTATACCTGGTGCTGAATACCTCTAACATAATAATACTAAAGAAGGACTGAAACTTTGCCCCCTTTATACTGAACCCGCACTAACCAGGTTGTGTCTGAAGACTCAATATCAGCACTTACCCCAAAGCGCCTAAAATCCAAACCTATTTGGTTTTTCTTGCAATCTCTACAATAAGGTCTGACCCCCTTTCTTAGGCAGCTGCTACTCCATTGAACCCGAAGCGCACCTTAGATCTTAGTTTTACACTAATTCTCCTTCACTAAGATTGTGTCTGCCTTTCATCTCAATCAGGACGTTGTTTTGCCTTCTCTGTGTCCTAATCCTAGTAACTCTAAGGAGAGGCTCTTACATTCTCTGGATGTGGTCAGGACTCTGAAGTTCTATTTGGTGGCCACTGAATCCTTCAGGAAGACTGATGCTCTTTTTGTGCTCCCAACTGGACCTAAGAAGGGTCTGGCTCCAGCTAAACCTACTATGAGCAAGTGGATTCGTCAGGCTGTGATTCAGGCCTATTCTGCTAAGGGGAAAAATCCTCCCTTCCGCCTTACTGCTCATTCCACTCGTGCTATTGGTGCCTCTTGGGCTTTTCAGCACCAGGCTTCTGTTGAACAAGTTTGCAAGGCCGCTACTTGGTCTTCTGTTCATACTTTTTCCAAGTTTTACAAAGTTGATGTTAGGGCCTCAGCTGACGCTGCTTTTGGCCGCAAAGTTCTGCAGGCGGCAGTGGTTTAACCTGCCCGCTGTTACGTTTTGGGGATCCCACTCTACCTTACGGACACTGCTATCGGATGTCCCAAGTGTAAGGAATCTTCTGGAGCAGGACGTGCTGTATACTTAGAATAATACAATTCTGTGATTACTCACCTGTAGAATTGGTATTATGAGTATACAGCACGTCCTGCTCCACCCCACCCTTGTTATCATTATTCTCAGTTACCTCTTTATGGTGATTGGTCAGATGTTCATTGACTTTTGATTGTTATAGTTCTCCCGACTTCATTTTAACTGCTTTTTAATACTGGGGATTTGTGGGAGGTCCCTGGTATATATGGGGCCGGGAGGAGCCACTTTTTTGCTGTCTCTGCAGTCCAGCGCCATCTTGTGGATGTATAACCCAAGTGTAAGGAATCTTCTGGAGCAGGACGTGCTGTATACTCATAATACCAATTCTACAGGTGAGTAATCACAGAATTGTATTTTTAGTTTAATCTGTTTTTATTGATGGTCAAAAGAAGGTACATACAGGGAGCGGAACACACCGCAGCGCTATTGTTCAAACAGATCAACACGATACAATACTTTAGATATAATGTAACATAGTGTGACAGCAACCGTAATAGAATACCATAACAAAAACAAGAGACAGACCTACACACCAGAGAGGGGAAAGGGCAAGGGGGAGAGAAGGGACGGACAGAAGGAGGGAAAGAGGGATGGGGGGGGGGATCACCCCTAGCCGGACCAGAGGCACCGATCCCACTGTCGCAAAAGCTACCGCTCATTGCAACCGGGGGATGTCGCACTGAACCGCGGTGTTTACGTTGTACCGTCCAACATCGCTCTAAAGCGGTCTGAGTCCCGGAAGTCGAACCAACAGGCCCAAGTTGTGATATATTTTCCTGTCATGTCTTTATCGCCCAGAGTAAGCTCCTCCATGCGACTGATATGTTCGAGCTCCACCACCCATTCAGCCAGTGAAGGGACCCTCCGTGTCTTCCAGTGCCTGGGTATAACAGCTCGCGCTGCCGAAATAAAGTGTCGAAGTAGTCCCTTTCTGTGCCGAGATATGGAGCCCTCCACAAGGGAGAGGAGGGTCACCTGGGGAGAGTTGTTGACTCTCCTACCCGTCGTTTCGGCGTATATATCTAAGACCTTGTCCCAGAAAGATCTGATGGCCGGACACCCCCACCAGATGTGTGTCATATTTCCTTCCTCTGCCAGACATCGCCAGCACTTGCTTGAGGTCTGGGGAGCAAATTTATGGATGTCCGACGGACATCTGTACCACCTCGAAATTATTTTAAAATTCCTTTCCTGCGCCGCCCCCTCCAGGGTGGATTTGTGAGTCAGGCTGAACATCTTAGTTAGTTCCTCCTCCGAAAAGGACTGACCTAACTCACCCTCCCATTTAGCCACGTAGCCCAGCGGGCCCGAATATATGTTGGACACCAATGTCTGATATAGCACAGAGAGGGCATGGGGTACATGTGCCTCGGAGGAGAAAAGCTTCTCAAGATCTGTCAGCGGACGGCTCAACGTCTCTCCCAGGCGGTGGGAAGATATATAGCTGGCCAGTTGACGGTGGAGAAACCAGGACACATGGGCTCCAGGGAATTGTGCTCTAAGTTCCCCCAGTGTAGGGAAGCTCGATCCCCCCATAACATGCCGTATGCGTGGGTCCTCCGCCGCTCGCCACCCCAGGAAGGACGGGACCCCCACCCCAGGCGCAAAGTCCGGATTCCCGAAAATGGGAGTCAAAGGTCCCGGGCGCCGAACCAGTGGGAATTTTGAGGTCAGTTGGTCCCAGACTGTGAACAGGTGCTGCGCCATAAAAGGAAGGGATCTGAGGGTGCACCTGGATTGAGGCCCTGCCCAGGGCAGGGAGGCCAGCGGGAGGGGCGACATCCTCCTCTCAATATCGACCCACAGCTTGTTCGCACCCTGGTGGGTCCAGTCTAGTGCTCTCATAAGGACCGCCGCTGTGTGATAGAGCTTGAGATCAGGCAGTCCCGCGCCCCCTCTTGTTTTACTGCGAGACAGGGTATCATAGCGGATACGAGGCTTGGATACTCCCCAGACAAATTTAAGGAATGTGGTTTTCAGGATCTTAAAAAAGCAATTGGGGGGGGCTATAGGGGCAGTTTGAAAAATGTACAGAAACCGGGGTAGCACGTCCATTTTTATCACACCAATTCTCCCGAACCATGACAGGAACCTTCTATTGTATTGTTTCAAGTCGTTAATTGTCTTGTTCATCAAGGTTGCATAGTTCAGCTCGTATATTTTTGTCAAATCGTTTGGGATCTGAACCCCTAAGTACTTAATGGCAGCCGCTTGCCATCTGAAGGGAAAGCTGTTTCTCAGTCTGTCTACCTCACCCGGCGGAAGGGTTAAATTGAGGGCTTCGGATTTCGTGTAGTTTATTTTAAAATTACTAACCGCCCCAAACTGTTCAAACTCCTTTAACACTGATGGGAGGGATACGGTGGGGGAGGTGAGGTGGAGGAGAAGATCGTCCGCGTAAAGAGACAGTTTATATTGCCTACCCTCAATTTCTACCCCCCTTATATCTGGATTATTCCGAATGGCTATTGCTAGGTGTTCCATAGTAAGGATGTATAGAAGTGGCGATAGTGGGCATCCCTGACGAGTGCCATTCCTTATAGGGAAGGGAGGTGACAGCACTCCATTTGTTCTCACCGAGGCAGAGGGGTTTTCGTATAGGGCCATGATCTTACCCAGTAGGGACGGTCCCATTCCAATTTGTCTCAGGGAGGCGTGCATGAAGTCCCAGCTTACTCTGTCAAATGCCTTCTCAGCATCACATGAGAGAAGGCATGCTGGGATTCTCTTAGATTGCACGTAAGAGATCAGTGTGAACAACTTGTTCGTGTTGTCCCGCGCCTCCCTGCCCGGGACAAATCCCACCTGGTCCAGATGTATGAGTTCAGGGATAATCGGTTGTAGGCGTGATGCTATTAATTTGGCGAATAATTTTATGTCCACATTGATTAGAGAGATTGGACGGTAGCTGCTGCATGTGAGAGGGTCCTTCCCGGGCTTAGGGATAACAGCAATCGTAGCTGTCAGCGACTGCTTAGGGAAGGGGGAGTCCCGTCCCACGGCGTTGAAAACCTTCGTCAAGAAGGGGGTTATCAGGGGGCCAAGCGTCTTATAGAACCTGGGGGTAAAGCTGTCAGGTCCCGGACTCTTTCCCACTGGAGTGCTCTGTATTACCTTCGCCACTTCCTGAATTCCAAAAGGGGCCTCCAGGGATTCTATGTCCTCCTGCGGGATTCTGGGGAGGGGGGTCCCATCTACGTATGCCTGGGCTGCCTCTGCATGAGACGTACGGGCCCTGGACGAAGCCGGGACCTCTAAGTTGTATAGTGAGTTGTAGTATTCCTTAAAAGTCTCTGCTATCTCCTTTGGGTGGAACGTTTCAGAGTCTCCCCGTGTTTTAATGCTTGGAATGTAGGTGGTGGAGTCCCTAGGGTGCAGAGACCTTGCTAACAGTCTGCCCGGCTTGTTGGCGTGCTCATAAAACATTCCCTTCAGACGGTCCCTATGTCTCAGGAATGCTTGGCTATAGAGTCCCCTCAGGTTATCTCTAGCTCTTTCTAGCTCTATCCAAATCTCATTGGTAGGAGATCGCTTATGTGAGAGCTCTAGTGTTTTTATTTGGCAGATTGTCTTTTCTATGAGGGAGGATCTTTCCTTTTTGAGTCTGGTTCCGTGCTGAATGAAAGTCCCCCGTAAAACGCATTTAAGCGCTTCCCACTGAACCGGAGGGGATGTGTCATCATTACGGTGGTCTGCCAAAAAGTGTTTTATGTTGTCCCGGATTGCAGCCAGGCAGACCTCGTCCTTTAGTAAATTGTCATTCAGACGCCAGTCCCAGCTACGCGGGTGCAATCCGGGAAGGTCCAAGGACAAAAATATTGGGGCGTGGTCCGACCACAAAATACTTCCTATGTTCGCCTCTGGGTTCCATGACATAGCATGGTGGCTCAGCAGGAGGTAATCTATGCGACTATAGGAGTTATTTGCGCCGGAGTAAAAGGTATAGTCCCTGTCCCGACCGTGAAGCGCCCGCCACACATCCACCAATTGTAGGTCTAGCAGGATTTTCTTCAATTTCTTGAGGCCCGCCACTGGGACCCCCGATCTCCCAGCGGATGTGTCAATCTGAGGGTTCAGGGGTAGATTAAGGTCTCCCCCAACTACAATCACCCCTTCTGCGAAGCTAACTAGCTGCTTTAAAAGGCTAGAACAATAGTGTGCTGAATCCTGGTTGGGGCTATAGATATTTACAATAGTGTATGTCTTAGAAAACAATACCAGTTTTAGGAATATGAATCTGCCTTTAGGGTCCACTCTAGAGTCCACTATTTTGTGAGGGAGAGATTTGTGTATTGCTATGGACACCCCTTTCGATTTGGCTTCTGGGTTCGGGGCATGTACCCACGAGGTAAAGTGGCGGTCTCGGATTACCGGTATGTGTCCTTCCTTGAAGTGGGTTTCCTGTAATAGAGCTATATGGACCCGGTTTTTATGTAGTTCAGAAAGAACTTTAGATCTTTTTTCCGGCACATTCAGACCCTTCGTGTTATAAGAGCATATGATTATATTTGACATTTTCTATGCAACGGTGTCCGGCACTGAGGGGGTGGAGGTAAGAGGAGACAGGGAAAGAGAAAAAGGACAGGAGAGTATGTGGAAACAAGGGAGAACTGGAAAAATCCTTCTGCTGGGGATGCCTGCAATATTACACGGCTTTAAATGTGTTGAGGTCCAAAGCCCCTTGCAAGCGATCCTATCAGCGTTCGGATAACGGGGGGTGAAGGAGGTTAAACAAAGGGAAGAACGGTAGCGCGCTGAGGCGCTCCCTCTCTATAAGTTATCCCAAATGTCTCTGGGAGAGCTCGAGAGGATTCCCAATGGGGGAAAGTGGAAAGCGGCAGCCAGCACGAGGCGCCCCGTCCAAGATATAGAGGATTATCCTGAGACCCAGGCCTCTAAGAGGCCTAGCTCTAAAGACAAGCCCATTGTTAACAACCTTTACACTTGGAATTTTTGCAAAGTAACATTTAAGTGCTCAAACTACTAGATTGCACATCAACAAGAGTGAATTAAATAACAAACGTAAAACAGTAAATCACTAGAACACATTAACTACAGTAAGACCCTTAGCTTACGTGGCCTCACCAAACCCCCACAGTGGCGGCCCGCCCCCCGCCCGCAAGCAGCCGGCAGCCGGCAGCCGGAGGCAGGAGCCCCAGCAGGGGTAGGAGGCGGGGGGAGCGCACCCCCGGGGGAGACAGAGACAAGACAGCCTGTCGCTTTAACTTCCAAAAACATTCCTCCGCCCGACAGTGCGCGCCCCCCCCCCCCCCCAGCAGCCGAAGCGAAATATGCCATCAGGCCATCGAATGATGACGCCACACGGCCATTATATGAGTAACTCTTAAGGGTCAACAACTATAAGTGCAGTTCTAACTTGGCAGAGTCCACAGCGAACCAATAAGGAGAGACGCGTATCACCGCCAGTCCCCAGCATCGATGGGAGCCCTGGGACGGACCCCCCTGTGTCTTCGGGGCAGAGGATCCCATCTCTCACCCCCCTGCCCCCGAACGGAGCCAAGCGAGGGGGAAAGCCAGTTCTCAAGCTCCACAGCCGGGGATCCCAGGAATTCGAACGCCTCCGGAAGCTGAGAGTGGCGACGGAGTGCGAAGCTTCGGCCCCGCAGCTGCAAGATAAGATGAAAGGGATGACCCCATCTATAAGTGGCGCCAGCCTGCTTCGCACTTTCCAGTAATGGCTTCAGGATCCTTCTCATCTGCAGCGTTCGGCGTGCCAGGTCAGGTAACAAGGTGAGCTGGGTTCCTTTGTAAGATACCCCCTTCTTGGCCCATGCGAGTCTCATGATTTCTTCTTTTATTTTATAAAAATGGACTCGGCAAATGACGTCTCGGGGTCTCAGCGGGTCTGGGTCCCTGGGGCCCGGGGCCCTGTGGACCCTGTCCAATTCGATGGCCTCCCCCGGTGGACGGTCCAGCACCTGGTTAAAGATTTGGGTCACGATATCCGGTAAGTTGGCATTTTCCGGAGATTCGGGGAGCCCCCTAATGCGTATATTGTTCCTCCTCCCCCTGTTTTCCATGTCATCTTGATGTAATAAGATATCAGCTATATGTTGCGTAGTTTCCGCTTGGGCTCTTTCTAAAGTGCTGTGCGCTCTTTCTATGGTGGCCAGGCGTTGTTGGACCGTGTCCTGGACGTGTTCTATCGCTGTGACCCTGGTTCCCACCTCTAGAACACTTTTCGATACTTCATCTACCTCCCTCCTGAGGGCAGATTCCATTCTATTTATGAAGGTCTCGAAATCTTTTCTGGTGGGGAGCGAAGAGATAAGAGCTTTAATACTGTGCTGGTCGAAATCCATCAAAACTGCGTCTGAATGGGCGGACATCTCTGAGCTTTGTGAGGGGGAGTTCGGGGGCCATCTTGGGGATGTGGACAACGCCGCCGGCGAGCCAGCACCGCTGCTCTGGCCTTCAAACGGCCGGCACTGCCCCGCTGATGGGTTAGGGGAGCGCACAGCACGATTTCCGGGGCTCTGACCCCCTTGTGGCTCCTTGCTTGTGCGGGGGGATGGGTCCCTTTGCTCTGTATGCAGACTATCCAGCGTCGCCCTGGGGGTCTCTCCTCGCCGAGGGTATTCAGCCTCCCGATTTTGGGGTTTCCCACTGACCCCTGGCTGATCACTGCCCCCACCGGGATATACGCCAGTAACCCTGTTGCCCAGTCCGCCCCCCACATGGTCGCTCACCTCCATTGAGGCTGACAGGCTCACTTCTCTCTCCTCCTGTTGCTCAGAAGGGCTGAGGGGTCCACGTGCAGGCTCTCTCCCTCCGCTCTGATCGCGCTGGGGCTGTGGGCGAGGTGTTGCCCCTGCATTGAAAGCCTCCGGGCGAGGTGTCTCCGCCTCCGCCCGACGCTCCGCTCCGTCTGCGGCACCGGGGGAAGGCAGCGGCCGCACAGCTCTCCTCTCTCCTCCCGCGTGTGTGTGCTGCGAGGGGGGGGGCGAACCCTCACCTCTCCTGCTGTCGGCACCTCCGTCTCCCCGCTCACCGGCGTCAGTCCCCGATGCCGGCTCTCCTCCGTCTTGTGGCCACGTCGTCAGCTGCGCCTCCTCCACCTCCGGCTCCAGGTACAAAGCGGCTGCCGGGGCCGCTCCGCCCCGGCCTTCTCCCTCAAGCGATGCCCGTCCAGCAAGACATGACGGGCCAGCAGTCTGCCGTCCTCCCGCCACCGTGGTGTCCTTCAAGGGGCCGTCCGCCATCTTGCGGCCTTTTCCTCCGCCTGGTCCCCGCTCTCCGCCTTGGAAAAACGTGGATATGCGACCCGTTCTGCTCCCGCCGGTCGCCGCCCGGGATCTCCTCCCTTTGGACATCAGGTCAGTCCAGTCGGTCTCGAATTTAGGGCACTTTCTACGGTTGTTTAGGGCTTATTGCACAAAAGCTGGACGGAGCTCAGGAATGAGCGTCCTCACACGGCCATCGCCAAGCCCCAGAATTGTATTTTTAGAAGGAAGGGGGAAGTTGGACATAATCCCACCCAACAAAAAGCCCTATTATATAGACCATAACTAGTTGACTGCAATAAATATTTAATGAAGATATAGACAAAACATGACTGCATAAACCCTTTTGAACCCTTTATATATTTTACCCCTGCATCTCTGACTGTGACGTGCCAGCTCCCTATCTTCTACATATACATGGCTGCAATTTTCCCAATTTAGAGCAAAAATTAAAAAAAAAGAAAATATTCCAGTGTCTCTTTATTTCCCGGGTTTTTTGCCAGGAAGTAGTCCTTGAAACGCGTAACCAGGTCGGACGGTGGGGATCTGGCTGCATTGCTTTTCGATATGCTTTAAATAGTACATTAAAAGTGAAGTTTTATGGATTCCTTTCGGAGCAGGAAACCCCCTACATCCTTTAGGTGTATGCATTCATTATACTGAATTAGCACTAGACACTTTGTTCTTTGCTTATATAGGCCTATTGATATTGGGTTTAGCACAGTATACTCAACAGGACACTTAAATTCACTTCTTCTCTAGGGGATTCAGACATAATTTTCAAAAGCATTGGTTGTGTAGGAACTGTATCTATGAAAGTTCCACTTTCCTTTTTCTATTTATATTAGGTACCATCTGGGTGGTAGGAATGGATTGTCAGTCACCTAAAACTGCCATTTAAAGTGCATGAAATACATTCACATAAATAGCCAATTTGGGATGCCCCAGGGAGTAAACTTGGATGTCCATGGAGTTCCTCTTTACAGGCCATCTGTGTTCTGAGAGTAAAAATCATACACTCCTTAGCTTCATTGCAGCTGATCCCAAGGGATCAAGCACTGTACATTATTGTAGATGGGATAGTTCACTCATATGTGTTGCGTTGCGCAATGAGTTGCAGACACCTTTTTCAGTGCAACATTGTAACAGCGCAGGTCAATAGATGTCTATGGCAACGCAAGCATAATGTGTGTAATGGGTTTGCATTGCAAAAAGTTAATGCATTAATGCATCAAAAGCATTTGTTTTGATACAGTGCCCCTCTATATTTACAAAGCTCTTACTCTTTTAACGCAACAGAGAGGTGTGGACAGAGGCTTAGGGACCTCAAGCACCATGGGTCACAGACTATTCCTTGTCAAGTGCCCAATAGATGTGTCCCTCTGTTGCCCTATACAGCAAGGGCAGATATTTTTAATGATGTGTTATTGGGAATTGGTGAAATATAAGGGTTTTTCATCACTGGCTTTTTGCATAACATTGTACACACAAATAATAACTGCTCTTTATTCACTTTAGCAACAGTACACCTTTCAAATCTTCAGAGCTGGGGATACTGACCTTGAAACTCCCAGTGGTTTGTTTTAGTTGCTGTGCTGGGGAAAGGAAACAAATCCACTTGTGAAAGTCCAAGGACATGTGATATATGTGATCATCTACAGCACCCATATAATCAAAGGAGGTTCTTTTATACAGAAGACAGTTTAGGTAGAGACCCATGTTAGGCTATATAGAGGGAATAAAGAGACTAGAATTCCCCATATTTAAAGAAAAAAGGCAGATAGTCCTTTCTTAAAACAGAAAGTATTTACATGGTGCATAAAGGCAACGGATAAAATGATTTATCCCATGATCCTTTGCAATAAGTTGGGGCCATGTAAGTTATCCCTTTACATCTCTGGGTCTTACACGATACCAGAGGCCATCAGTGGAATTTATTTATTTTTTTGCTCTCTATGGTCTAACATGGGTCTCCATACATCCCATACAACCATCTAACTCTGGCCTCATGCTGATGAGGGGCAACAGGGGTAAATATTAGCTGTTAGCATTGTCCATACGTGCATGGTCTGTGGAAGCTTTGCCAAAGGACCCAAAGGTAGGAGGCTGCCAAAGGGTGCATGACTCCCTTGCTTATCAGCCACCTGTTCCTCTTGTGCAGATTGCCCAGCCACAGCCCCAGTATGTGACACTGGGAGCCAGGAAATCCACTAACTAGGCTGCAGGTGGGTGTGGCCTCTGTACAAGGAAAGAATGATGCTCCATCATTCTCTATGGCCACTGTCATGTCCCACAACCTGTGTTTTACCCAGGCTAAATGTTTGCTATAGAGTTTATTTAAATTGGCTGAGCAATGTGCCTTTTACTGTCTTTTGGCCCTTTCTGGCCCCTGTAGTCTAGGTCTGATGCAAGCATCTCCCCCCTTCTTCCGCTCTCTCTCAGCCATTTTCAGTTTACATTCAAGCAGTGCACATCCTCTAGCAGTCTACAGTATTTTAACCTCCTGTTATGAGTGTACATTACACGTTTCCTGCTGTAATGAACATACAGTTCAAGATTCCTGCTGTAAGAAGTGTTCTTACAGTATTCTTTACTGAAATAAAGCTCTTCAGAAACGTATCCATGTGCATCATCATCAGCCAAGTAAGCTGTCTATCAAGCCTTATGGAGTTAGAGCACATCCAACACAGACACACAGGCAAGGTGAAGCTGTCCACAGGATCCACATTACTGCCATCTGGTGAGTCAGAATATCTACCTTTATACTATGGCCAGCTGGAAACTGAAAATGGGGATCCTGTTGTCACATACAGGGGCTGCAGGCAGGCAATCTGTGGCATTGAAATCTGTGTCTTGTGCCCTATGGCAGCTCCTTGATCTGAGGTCTGTGGGTAAGTCCCTCAAAAGTCGACTTTCACTTTATGGCACCTTGGTGTACTACTACAATAGCTGCAGCCCTGCCCCTCATTTACCTGTTATTGTTTTTTTCTATTTTGTGTTTCACTAAAGATTAAATATGAGCATGAGAGATGACATTTTTTTCAGCAGATAATAGCTGATCTGTTTATAGGCATATTATAACCAGCGGACTACTGTATTTTAAAGTTAAAAATGTCCAAATGCTTGCCTCATTTGTTTTACACTTAATATTTATTTTTTTTACTTTAGGGACCAATTGCAATGAGAATGGCAAAACTGGCCATCAACCAAGGAATTGAAGTAAGTCTGTTTATTTATTTTATAATAGCCAGGTCTTTTTATAGCTCTAATTATAGAAATTGAATAGTTCACAATTTTTAATAGCTAGTCAATTGTATGTTACAAATATCTCGCCTATTATCCTAGGTTAATGCTAGTATATCTAGTGCTGCATAGTATTTAATCAGCACTGATAATAACAGTAATGTAGCATTGATAAAAACAGGAGGGTTTCGATCTATATTAGAATTGTTGTTTAAAAGCTTGTGACTAATGGCACTGCCTTCAATTTTGATGTAGAGGCCTTAGGGGCCTAGAAGAAATCAAGGAAAATAAAAATAAACTGCTATAATTAGTTGCCCCCCCCCCCCCCCCCCCCCCAGCTGACGTAACCAAAGTGACTGGATTGCTTCCAAATTGAAGTAAGAACAGAATCAGGAAAATGGAAGTGGTAGTGACAAATATCAGTGATTTAGAATGGCACCACAGGTTCACCACAGCAGCACATTATAAATGAGTTATAGTGATTGTAATATGCTGCTCAATTGGCTTTAGCAGGTGAGCCAGGCACTGCTGTGTTGCCCTCCCCTGGCGATTTTAGACAACGGGGGGACGGGGGTTAAGAGTTTTGCAAAAATATGCACAATTCTAGAGTGTCTAAAAGCAAAGGTTAAATTTGGCTGCATTCTGCACTCTCCATGCTGGCATTGCATCTAGCTGGGAGGATTCTGGGGTTGGTGTCTTAGGTCTGCTGGCTTGTTAGTCCACATGACCAACTGGCAGCCAACAGCGGGGCACACAGATCAAAGGAGCACGAAAGAATTGTGGGAGGTTGCGGGAGTCTGAGACTTTCACAATGCGGCCCCACACCATTATGTAGAAAATGAGTGTGGGACCATTTAAACTTAAAACTTATCAGTGATGCCTTAAAAACTTTTATTTGTACAGCCTGAAGGAAAATGAATTGAAACATGTCTGCCATAATCATACATCTATCCAAACATAAACCCATAAGAGACGGCTAGATGGACCATATGGTGGTCTACTCCTGATGTCAGCCTTCTATGTTTCTAAGTTCAATGGGATTCATCAGGGAATCCAAAGTGCTTGTAAATGAAAGGTGCAACCTCGGACATTGAAAAAAGGAAAAAGCAGAAAGCAGGATATTTATCCCTTTAAAAGATAGACTTTTTGGGATAACAAGGCCTATACAAGCCAAATGTGTATCAAGCTATAATCATAACAGCATGCTCTTAAGAGGATAGAGAATGGACATAGCAAATGTTAATAAATGTCAGAAAAAAAGGCTACAGTCAAAATAAGGATAGTAGAGTAGAAGAGAGCGAGAAAAGAAAGAAAATATACAGAACCTCCAAACTAGAATTACCACACACAGAAATCGGTTTAGGCAGAAACAAATGTGTGCTTCAGCATGCCATGGCCAATGGTGAGGGATCATTCAAGTCCACATCGGCCAGTCATAGAGTCCAAACTACTCTAAATGTATTACAAGTAGAGATGAGCGAACTTTTGAACAATTCGATTCGACTGAATTTTCCGACAAAAATCGTTTCGACCCAAATTTATTCGCGACGAATCGCTATTAAAAACGGCTATTTCTGAGCTTCCTAGAGCCTCAATAGGGTTGTAAACCATTCTGCCTTGCTGTAACACGCATAGGAAGCGTGCTGGGTTAGTGAAATAATACTGTAAATAATTATGACATGCAGATCAGAGGCATCGCTAGTAGAATCGCAGAGCGGCACAATTGCAGAGAGTTGAGGTGGCATCACTATGAGGGGCCACACTCTGGAGCTGGCAGCAGCAGGATCCCAAATATTGGCTGAAAGACATCCTGGAGTTGGCAGCAGGAGCCCAAAAATTGGCTGAATGACACCCTGGAGTTGCAAGCAGCAGCAGGAGCCCAAAAAATGACTGAGAGACACACCCTGGAGTGGCAAGCAGCAGCAGCGGCAGGAGTCCAAACATTACTTGAAAGAGACACTGGAGTTGGCAGCAGGAGCCCAAACATTACTTGAAAGACACACTGGAGTTGGAAGCAGGAGCAGCAGGAGCCCAAACATTGCTAGAAAGACACACTGGAGTTGGCAGCAGGAGCAGCAGGAGCCCAAACATTGCTTGAAAGAGACACTGGAGTTGGCAGCAGGAGCCCAAACATTGCTTGAAAGACACACTTGAGTTGGCAGCAGCAGCAGCAGGAGCCCAAACATTGCTTGAAAGACACACTGGAGTTGGCAGCAGGAGCCCAAACATTGCTTGAAAGAGACACTGGAGTTGGCAACAGGAGCCCAAACATTGCTTGAAAGACACACTGGCGTTGGCAGCAGGAGCAGCAGGAGCCCAAACATTGCTTGAAAGAGACACTGGAGTTGGCAGCAGCAGCAGCAGGAGGCCAGAAATTGGCTGAATGACACCCTGGAGTTGCAAGCAGCAGCAGCAGGAGCCGAAACATTGCTTGAAAGAGACACTGGAGTTGGCAGCAGGAGCCCAAACATTGCTTGAAAGACACACTGGAGTTGGCAGCAGGAGCAGCAGGAGCCCAAACATTGCTTGAAAGAGACACTGGAGTTAGCAGCAGGAGCCCAAATATTGCTTGAAAGACGCACTGGAGTTGGCAGCAGGAGCCCAAACATTGCTTGAAAGACACACTGGAGTTGGAAGCAGGAGCAGCAGGAGCCCAAACATTGCTAGAAAGACACACTAGAGTTGGCAGCAGGAGCCCAAACATTGCTTGAAAGAGACACTGGAGTTGGCAGCAGCAGCAGGTGCCCAAACATTGCTTGAAAGACACTCTGGAGTTGGCAGCAGGAGCCCAAAGATTGCTTGAAAGACACACTGGAGTTGGCAGCAGGAGCCCTCAAATCGGCCTAAAGACACACTGAGTTGCAAGCAGCAGGAGCCCAAAATTGCCAGAAAGACACACCCTGCAGTTGGCAGCATTAAGAGAACATATACAGATTTTCGGCACAGATATCTTATCCGAAGAATATTAATAAAAAGTAAGAGTAACGTAAAGCATTTTCTCAATAATTACTTGTGGTCTGATGCGGAGGAATGTCTGTAACTGGAGAGCAGCGCCTTAAATCTGTTTTGCAGGATACATATTTCTTTAGTGTTGGTCTGGCCCCATGATCAATCTACTCTAATGCATCAGGCATTGGTGGAAATCTTGGCTGATCCATGCCCGATTCAATTCCACGCAGGCCAGTCTCTGGAAAAAAAACATTTTTGAAGCATACTGGAGCACATTGAATTGCTCTCATCAGAGCATCACTTACGCACATCTAAGAGTTTCATCACTTTGTTCGTGTTAAAGTCTTCAGGGCCTAGTTACTACTTAATGAAAGACGATAGATAGTTACACACCTGCTGCTCTTATCGACAAATCCTGTTTTAAGTGTAGTGTGAGTGTCCTCCCTCATATACGCACTAAGTATGTCAGGCAGAGAAGTTCCAGGATGGGCACAGAGAAGTTGCAGAGGCCTAAATTCATCAAGCAGAGGTTGCAGCAGACTAGGGGTGAGTGGCAGCAGGAGTCTCAGTGAGAGGACTGATCTCCCGGGTTCAGCTAGCGGTCGTGTCTTGACCAGCAACCCATCTGCCATCATCCTTTGGTTAACACGATCATCCACTGTATCACAAGTGACATCTGACACCCCCAGTCAACTGTCGGTTATGTCTTATGCTTAGGGTTCAGCTTCACTATTCAGTGAGGACGATCTGATAATCAGAAAAATCAGCAGCTACTGCCCAGCCAAGAAGTGGAGGAGACACTCGCCGCTTCTTCCACTAGGCGGGCAAGTAGTGATGAGGAGAGTGGCGTGGGAGGTGGTGTTGCAAGCGATTTGGCTTCTTAAGCAGACACTGTTGAGGAACCTGAGGAGGACATCAGTGAGTTTTAAAGGCTTGGAGTGATGTAGAGTGGCAGAAGGGGACAGTATGGAGGCAAATGTGCTCGGGGTAGACACTTGCGCGGCAGGCTATCTTCCCAGGAGGTAGTGGAATAGGTTGCCCTGGAGTCGTCGGCGGCGGCAGCGGCAGTTAATTAGTGCGGACTGTTGGTAGGAAAAATCAGGCCATGTGGCAGTTTTTCATCAAGCATCCGCAGGAGGTTAACATGGCTATATGAAAGATGTGTAGGCAGAAGGTGAAGTGTGGCCTGGGTCCCAATGTTGGACCCACAGCCCTGCTTCAACATTTGCAGCGTCACCATCAAGCGGCCTGGGAGAGTTGGCTCCAAAGTGGTGGTCAAGCCTGCTGCATTAGCCAGTGGCACGCCGCTCTCTGTTCCAGCCAGCCAAGGCTCCACCACCTCCTGTGTGTCATACCCATCCTCTGTCGCTCCAGATGCTCCTCCTCCTCTTAATCCGAGTCAGTCATTCCGCCAGCAATCCATTAGTCAAGCCATGTCCAAGAGACAACGGTATGTGCCCACTCATCCAACGTGCAGAAGCTAAATGTGCTCCTGTATAAGTTGCTGGTGCTGCAGTCCCTCCCTTTTGAGGCGGTGGACCTTTCAGAGAACTGATGGCTTGTGCCGTGCCGAGGTGGAGAGTCCCATGCTGTCATTTCTTTGCGAAGAAGGCAGTACCAGGCCTGTACAATTTTGAATTTCTGAACAGAAGGTGAGCCTGTCAGTGTGTACCAAAGTGCACAGCAGTGCCTACGTCTGGAGCTGTAACTACGGTCAGGGACAATACATATCCTTTAAGGCCCACTGGGTGATTGTGGTTCCTGCACAACCACAACAGCAACTTGGACAGGTCCCTCTGCTGTGGCCTCCATGCTCCTAGGCCTTTGTGCCTGTGACAGTGCACTTGCTTAGCAATGGTGTCACCGAAAAAAGTGGCTGGCTAATTGTCAATTACATATTAATAGTTAACATTTATCTTATTTGAACATATTTATAATAATAACATATAATAACGTATAACATAGCAACAATAACATCTAACATAATAACAGTAACATATAAAATTTATCAAAATTTTTTTTTTTTTTTTTTTAGGGGGATATATTTTTTTTTTCATATTTTGTATTTTTTAAAAACATATATATATTTTTTTTTTGAATTTTTTAAATATTTTTTTCATTGTCTTTTTTTTAATATTTTGTGAATTTTTGTACCAATTTTTTTTTCATTTTTTTTTGTTTTTTCTAAATTTTGTTTTTTATTTTTTTTTTCCCAGTGCCCTTCCAGCCTACCATGTGTGCATGACACGGCGGTTTCACGCTGTTCTTCACATGGTTTGCCTTGAGCCACAGAGCCACACATGGGAGGAACTGCTAAAAATGAGAACTCAATAAATTAAATCATGGCTTACTCCACGAAAACTGCAAATGGGACCCATGGTCACTGACACTGGGTAGAACATCTTGTCTGCGCTGCGACAAGGAAGCCTGAGCCATGCGTCCTGCCATGGCACACGTGTTCAATCTAGTTGTCAAGCGTTTTCTGAAGTCTTCCCCCCATCTGCAAGACATCCTAACAACGGAAGGAAAGGAAACTTTGCATGCACTTCAGCCACTCCTACACCGCCAAGCACACCCTTCTTGAGCTTCAGCGTCAGAACGGTATCCCCAAACATAGTCTGATTTGAGATGTTTCCACCCGTTGGAATTCCACCCTCCATATGCAGAAACGACTATAGGAACAGAGAAAAGCCATCACGGATTTCTTGATGATCCAAACGGATAGGGGGACTCCCCTGTGTAACTTCAATGTAAACCAGTGGCAGCTCATACGTGACACCTGCCATTTGCTCAGGCCCTTTGAGGAAGCTACTTTATTAGTCAGTCGCCAGGACTATGAGATGAACGATGTGATTCAACTGCTTCATGTACTACAACACATGTTGGAAACCATGGCTGGTCAGGGCACTGGAGACATGGCGCATACATTTCACAGCCACATGAAGCCTGTGGGGGCTGAAGTGGAGGAGGAGGAGGGGGTGGGGCACAGCGAAGCACAGTTTAGGTTTGACAAAATGGCCATTTTATCTAGTCATCTGACAGGAAAGGAGGAGCAGGAGCAGCCACAGGAGCTAGAGGGTTGTGAGGAAGGCGAGACAGAGGACCCAGACACACCGTGGCAGTTTGCAGTGGAGATGGAGACAGGTAGTCCCTCCGAGTCACTTGCACAAATGGCACGAGCTCACGTGCTTGCGTAGTGACCGCAGAATTGTCTCCATTTGTCAGCGGGATGACTTCTGGCTCTCCACCTTATTGGACCCTCGCTTCCTGCACAAAATGGGGGCATTTTTTACACCCACTGAGAGGGAGGACAAACTAACCTACTACAGAGACATCCTACGTAGTTAGTTGGGTGATGCCTATCTGTGCCATGGTCCATACTGTGATGCCCGGCGGGACACCAGCCTTCTGTAAGCAGGCAACCCCCAATCTCCACCGCCGCTTCTGCCAAAAATCAAGCCCCCGTTTGCTGGGACGCTAGGTACGCCTCACCGGACACGGTTGCCCCCGGGTCTTAATAGGCGCAAAGGATGGCGGCTTACGGTGAAGGCCGATGAACCACAAGGGTATCCCGAAGCCGAGCTCGTTCACAGGTAATCAATCCGGAAGGTGCGTCAGAGTACAGGGATGAGACAGGTGCGTAGTCAGGAGTAGCCAAAGGGTCAAGCCAGGAGGTCAGAGATCACGGGGTATCCAGAGGGGCAGGCAGCTTCGTGGTCAGACAAAGCAGAGGTCAGTACAGGCAGCAGACAGGAATGGTCGATCAAGCCGTGTCGGAACTGAACTGGCACAAAATGGGGGCATTTTTTAAACCCGCCGAGAGGGAGGACAAACTGACCTACTACAAAGACATTCTACGTAGTCAGTTGGCCAATGCCTATCTGCGCCATGGTCCATACTCTCGCAGGTCTGACTCGGGGGGACCTCTGCGATCAGCTTCCACTGCCATGGCTGCTGGGGGGGTGGAAGAAGAAGCAGTAGCAGCTCCATCAGCAGCAGCCTCAGTCTTCAGTCGCTAATGAGTAGCTTTCTACACCCGCATAGTGAGTCTACTCATGAGCAGCATGAAGACCTGGAGCAGGACCTGAACCAGCAGGTCGTGTCATACCTTGACATGACCATGCCAACACACCTTGGACTTCTGGGCAGCCAAACTTGACTTGTGGCCGCAACTAGCAGAGTTTGCCCTGGAAAAGCTGTCCTGCCCGGCCAGTAGTGTGCCATCTGAGCGGGTGTTTAGTGTGGCGGGTGCCATAGTCATGCCAAGGAGAACTTGTCTGTCCACGAATAATGTGGAGAGACTCACCTTTTGTGAAGATGAATCAGGCATGGTTCAACCAGGATTTCCAGCCAACAATGGTTGATCCATGGTAGTAGCTGATGCATGGTAGCTCCTTATGCTGCTGCCAACTCCAGGGTGTGTCTTTCAGGCAATATATGGGCTCCCTATGCTGCTGCCAACTCCTGGGTGTGTCTTTCAGACAATATATGGGCTCCCTATGCTGCTGCCAACTCCTGGGTGTGTCTTTCAGGCAATATATGGGCTCCCTATGCTGCTGCTGCCAGCTCATGTGTGTCTTTCAGGCAATATATGGGCTCCTAATGCTGCTGCTGCCAACTCCAATATGAACACTCTTAAAAGACACATGCTAGCATATTTGGGATGCCCCCCGGTTAAAGGCAATGGCTGCTGGCAATTTGACAAAGTGACTTTCTTTACAAAATGCAACCAGTTAATAGACAGGTACTCTTGAAGTATTACTGCTAGTGTTTGGGATGCCCCCTCCTCACATACAGAGGAGGCCTCCCTTGATTGTGGAAAAGTGACGTTAATTAGAAAATGCAAGCAGTTATTAGACAGGTACTCTTGAAATATTACTGCTAGTATTTGGGATGCCCCCGCCTCACATACAAAGGAGGCCTCCCTTGATTGTGGAAAAGTGACGTTAATTATAAAATGCAAGCAGTTATTAGACAGGTAGTCTTGAGATATTTATGCTAGTGTGTGGGATGCCCATGTGGGCTGGGGTTTTTACAGCAGACACAGAAATAATTCAAACTGCAATATATTTATGAGAAATAGCCTTTAAAAGCTGCTTTAGTGTAACAGGGCCAAATGTGCAGGCGTGGGATACCCTGCGGCCTGGTGTTTTTACAGCACACACAAAAACAATTCAAACTGCAATATATTTATGAGAAATAGCCTTTAAAAGCTGCTTTTGTGTAACAGGGTCAAATGTGCAGATTTGGGATACCCTGTGGCCTGGTGTTTTTACAGCACACACAAAAACAATTCAAACTGCGATATATTTTTGAGAAATAGCCTTTAAAAGCTGCTTTAGTGTAACAGATAGGGTCAAATGTGCTGTTTTGGGATACCCTGAGGCCTGGTGTTTTTACAGCACACACAAAAACAATTCAAACTGCGATATATTTATGAGAAATAGCCTTTAAAAGCTGCTTTAGTGTAACAGGGTCAAATGTGCTGGTTTGGGATACCCTAGGCCAGGACAACACACAATTCAAAATGCAATAGTTTGATTTAGCTGAAGAAGGATGAACAAGCGTATTTAGTATAACAGGTAGGCTGCTAAGTGCAGGTTTGGGATACCCTGCGGCCTAGTGTTTTGGCAGCAGACCAAAAACCAATTCAAAATGGAATAGTTTGATTCAGCGGAAGAAGGATGAACAAGCGTATTTAGTATAACAGATAGGCTGCTAAGTGCAGGTTTTGGATACCCTGCTGCCTAGTGTTTTGGCAGCAGGACAAAAAACAATTCAAAATGCAATAGTTTGATTCAGCTGAAGAAGGATGAACAAGCGTATTTAGTATAACAGATAGGCTGCTAAGTGCAGGTTTGGGATACCCTGCGGCCTAGTGTTTTGGCAGCAGGACAAAAAACAATTCAAAATGCAATAGTTTGATTAAGCTGAAGAAGGATGAACAAGCGTATTTAGTATAACAGGCTGCTAAGTGCAGGTTTGGGATGCCCTGCGGCCTAGTGTTTTGGCAGCAGGACAAAAAACAATTAAAAATGGAATAGTTTGATTCAGCTGAAGAAGGATGAACAAGCGTATTTAGTATAACAGGCTGCTAAGTGCAGGTTTGGGATACCCTGCGGCCTAGTGTTTTGGCAGCAGGACAAAAAACAATTCAAAATGCAATAGTTTGATTCAGCTGAAGAAGGATGAACAAGCGTATTTAGTATAACAGATAGGCTGCTAAGTGCAGGTTTGGGATACCCTGTGGCCTAGTGTTTTGGCAGCAGGACAAAAAACAATTCAAAATCCAATAATTTGGTTTAGCTGAAGAAGGATGAACAAGCGTATTTAGTATAACAGATAAGCTGCTAAGTGCAGGTTTGGGATACCCTGCGGCCTAGTGTTTTGGCAGCAGGACAAAAAACAATTCAAAATGCAATAGTTTGATTAAGCTGCGGAAGGATGAACAAGCGTATTTAGTATAACAGATAGGCTGCTAAGTGCAGTTTGGGATGCCCTGCGGCCTAGTGTTTTGGCAGCAGGACAAAAAACAATTCAAAATGCAATAGTTTGATTAAGCTGAAGAAGGATGAACAAGTGTATTTAGTATAACAGATAGGCTGCTAAGTGCAGGTTTGGGATACCCTGCGGCCTAGTGTTTTGGCAGCAGGACAAAAAACAATTCAAAATGCAATAGTTTGATTTAGCTGAAGAAGGATGAACAAGCGTATTTAGTATAACAGGCTGCTAAGTGCAGGTTTGGGATGCCCTGCAGCCTAGTGTTTTGGCAGCAGGACAATAAACAATTCAAAATGCAATAGTTTGATTAAGCTGAAGAAGGATGAACAAGCGTATTTAGTATAACAGATAGGCTGATAAGTACAGGTTTGGGATACCCTGCGGCCTAGGGTTTTGGCAGCAGGACAAAAAACAATTCAAAATGCAATAGTTTGATTTAGCTGAAGAAGGATGAACAAGCGTATTTAGTATAACAGGCTGCTAAGTGCAGGTTTGGGATGCCCATGTGGGCTGGTGTATTTAAATCAGACCAAAAAATATTAAAACTAAATTCAAACTAATCCAGTTAGGATAAATGATTGTGTGTAACAGATAGGGTTAAATAAGCCACTGCATAGATGGGATGCACAGTGGAAAGGCAGATTAAAATTTACAGCACAAAGAACTGAATTTGAATTGAAAACTGATCAGGCTGATGAAAAAAAAAAAAAAAAATTCACTGTCACTTCTATGCTGTCCCTGGATGCTGTCCCTGGATCGTTCCGGTTTTTCACTATCTTTCACTATCTTTCCCTGGCTCTGTCTACCTCTCTGTCTGCCTCTCTGACTCTCCCTACCTATCTCTAACTCTCTCTCCCTATCTGCAGCAACCACCGCTGTCTCTGGAGTGCAAGGCTGAAATGCAAAAAAGGAAAATGGCCGCCGGTTTATATAGCACGGTGACGTCACCGGGCTTCCTGGCTGCTGATAGGCTGCATGTGACTGTCCCATGATACCTTGCCCCAGGAGACATGTCCATCCACCATTGTACAATGGCTGTAATTGAAATAAATGGAATTTAAAGGAAAACTTCGATCGATCGAATCGCGGGGAAATTCGGATTCGTTCAGAATCAAATTTTTCATGAAATTCGGAACAAATCCGGGTTCGTCCGGATCGATTCGCTCATCCCTAATTACAAGCATCTAGAGCTATGGCTGTTAGCTTCTTGTCCACTACAATATCTCTCATCCTAATTGGCAACCAAGCATGGTTATCAATATAGTCGATATTATTCTCCGCTCTTATCTAGAGTAGTAGTTACCTTTTAAGACCTAGGATCCTCCTATAGGTATCCCACACAGATCCCACAGGAGGGTTGATTTATCACTCATTTTTTAATCTCTTTTTTTTTAGAGAAATCGCTTTCTCTCATGATTTTTTTGCTTGGTACAATTCAGCACCATATTTAGCTTAAAAATAAAAAAAAATTAAAATTAAAAAAATTGAACAGCTTAATACGGTGCTAAATTAAAAAATACGGTGCTAACAAAGAAGGATATTGGGAGAAAAATATTTGGTACATGGTACCTGGGCCTTGACATCCCGACAGTTTTACGATTGACTAGGATAGCACATAAGTGGACTCACAGGAGTAACATAGTATTAATAAAGAATTTTATTTGCAGTTATTGTAGGTGTTCTTTGCTGCTTTTCATATGGCTTCCCAATCCTCCTCCAGCTCACCATATAGTTATTCTTTATTAGTTATTCTTTGCTCACATCTCCAAATAGTACAATCTAGTGAAGCAATAGGGCACCGAGCAAAGGAATCTGAAAGTGGACCAAAACCCAGCGCTATAAGATTCCTGGGCTGATTGATTCCCTCCCCTCAGGGTATCTAAAATTGGGATGCCCCACTGTTCACTTACCTTGCTTCATGGTTCAACGGCGCATGCATGAGCCGCGGCCACATCCCCGCTATCCCTAAAGCAGGGCGCATGCCTACACCAGCCATTTGTGAAGCGGGGGATGTGGCTGCCAGCGCGCTCGGAGCTGCTCTCCTTAGATGATGTCAGTGGCTCCGAGCATGCTGATTGGATGAGCTGCTGCACATGCACCATAGGACTGGGAAGAGGTGAGTGGGTTTGGGTGATCTGGGGGGGTTTCACACAAAGGGGGAGTCAAAAGTTTTACATCAGTCAAAAGTTTTGGTCCACTTTAAGAACATCCAATTCCAAATCTAGAATATTTGTTTGGGGAAAACTTCTTTGATAGAGAGTTTACCAATCTACAACAGTAAATGGCTAAATATTTGGGATGAAGATATATTGTTATACTCTTTTCAAAATTCAAAAGTCTTTACACTGTCAAGGATTCATGAAGAATAGAGTTGATTCAGAGAGACATAAAAACACTTTCGTTTTGTGCCGTTTTGTTTTTTATTTTTTTATTTTCCCGCTCTCGTATGAGTGTACGAGTGATTCTAAGCATGCATCGCAAGCCTTCAGTAAAGTCTTTGTCCGTTCGTATGCCAACGAGAATGTCATTTTCCAGCTTTCGATTTCCGTTTATGTTACTCATGTTACAACGTAGGCTTTAGTTTTTGCCCTTTTTCCATCGTCTCCTCCCACGAATTATTTACGTTTCCTGTTAGATTCTGATTTCCTTTTACAAAAAATAATCATCCAGACGAAAATCCTTACGACTTTACGCCTGCGCACTACAAACTTAACTCATTAATGTGCTCGCCTACATATTTGGTTCACTAAATTCTGCTTCAATGCTTAGCTAAATCACTTTGCAGTCTCATTCTTCTTGCATTTCCCACCCCTAAATCACTTCACGGTCAGGCAAGTCTTCATATATAAATTTTTTTTTGGGCATTCGTTTTGTGGTAACCAACCCTTAATTAATGTATTTAGAAAAGGAAATGACACAGAAACAAGTTTTTGGTTTTGTTTTTTTTAATATAAAATGGCACTTTTCGTTTGCCTTATTTTTTAAAATTAGTTTTTTCTAAAAATTCAGCTTTTTTAAAAAATTTTTAAATGGCAGGCCCCAGAAGATTATTCTTCATCTGTGGTCCCCAACGAGTCACGCAGCTCCTGTATCTCGCCCACCAACTGAAGGACCCTGGCACTCAGTTGTGCCACTCTGGCACGTGTGGTCCCTGTATCAAAATTTTTTTTTAATTATTTGTCGGCAAATACATGTTTAACAGCTGTGGATGGAATGAAATTTTTCAGCCAGCCCAAAGATGTTGTAAAATCTTCCATTTTATTTATCTTCCATCTTCCTAAAATCAGCAATCCAACAGGACATGTAGTCAAAATATGTGCAAGATGGGCCCTAACGCCAACGCGTTTCGGACAATAGGTCCTTAATCATGACATTTCAGCTGTGGATGGAATGTTTATTAGGTTGCAAGCTAACTCATGAGGCCGTATATGTCATTATGCTAAGGAATTAATAAAAGGAAGAGGCGCTCATATTCCTCCACAAAGCTGCAAAACATGGTCAAAAGCAAGCAAGCCGAGTGCAAAATGGTCCCGTAAGTGTATCGCAAACGAAACGGTTTTATAGGGCGGTTGCCCCTCGGGCAATCAGCTCTCTGAATCAGACTCAAGCCCATCCCAATAACGTAAGTTATCTGAACGAACGCAAAATATACAAAGAAAAATATACCTTATCTCATCCACTATTTATTGCTGCTCCCCCCGGTGATTCCAGTGCTGCGCCCTGCCATCTTGGAGAGGCTGCACATGCTCTAAACACCCATTTACTTGAATTGTTTTTTTTTTTAATTATACATCAAATCAGTTGCTATATTAATATAGACACTTTTATTTTACAGTAGATGCTAATAAGCAATGTATTTGTCTTATCTTCATATTTCAGGTTGACCTGGCCACAGGCTTGGCAATAGAGGAAGCTTGCTATGCTCAGGTATGCCCCCTGTACATTTTTTTCAGTTTTATCATGGTTACTCAAATATGCATCTGTTTTGCAGTACACAGCTAGTACTTGCCAGACATTCCTGTAGCTCTGTTAATGTTGCTATAGGCCTCTTGAATCAATTGTCTTCTTGTCTCTTCATCATTCTTTTTGAGAAATTTCAGTTCTTAGTAATGTCACTGCTGTCCCAAATTGTATCCATATCTTGATGACCATTTTCACAGTGATCCATGGGATATCTATCTTATTGTACCCTTCTCCTGACTGATTAATTTGGCTTCTCTTGACAGATTTATCAGATAAATTACAATAGCAATAAGCTGTTGTTCCATAACAGGTTGGCTCAGGGGACAGGTCAGTAGAGTTGAGCAATTTTCCCCTATAAAAACAAAGGGGACATGCAAAACCTGTCACCCCTGACATTTCATCCCCCCATTCATAGAAATTAACACACTTGACTGGACTGGACTTTATACAGGGTATATAGACAAATTCAAATACAGACATTTTTTTATAAGGGGTGTATAGACAAGCATATTTATATAGATACCATTGTACCATTTTTTCCGGATAGTGTGAAATTGGGTGGTTACAAGCAGTTATATAAATAGTTAAAGCAGCCAATGACTGCTTTTGCCTCATACTTTATGGGTACATTACCTAATGATTTGGCAAAGTCTTGTCCCAAGAATCCTCCTCCAATCATCATTCATTGGCCTGTACATTGTTAGGCGACAGTCGCCAGCTGCAGGAACCAGCCAACAGACCTGATAAGAAGACAATGAGATGTGTGATACCCTTTGCAATGTTTCTAGAAATTTGCCGCTAAGATGGAACCCTTATTTGCAGTACTTTCAAAATATTCTCTCTCCCTGCACGGATCTCTCTGAGCAATGTTCCTACTCAAGTTTTCTTCTCTTTATATTAGATTGTCAGTACCTTTGGATGCTCTGACTTTGAGGTCCTACCTATATTATTCTCCACTTGGCTGTGTACTGCTTGAGATGTCCCATATGTAGATGAATTCAAGAAACTAGGCCCCCTGCAAGACAATCAGGAAAACAATAATAACTGTAAAAACCTTTTTTTCTTATGTCTTGCCCATCCCCCCAACCTATTTTTCCAGTATTGTCTGCTTTTACACTGTAGTTTAGCTTGCATTTGCAGGAGGGGGTACACGTTAATAGGATTCTTTGGTCTTTCACAATACTGCTTGTTTGAAAAGTCCTGGCCCACAGGTATTTATCCCCCCTGTTGAAGTTCAGGAAAATTATTAAACCCTAACAATGTAGCTTGGCTCTGATATGATATGCACAATATTAGTATCATGAGCTTGTGGATGTACGCTTAATGGTTTACCAAGTTATAGTTCTCATATTAGGGCTGATTCGGCACCGTGAGATTTTTTTTGTCTCACGTTTTTTGGTAAGAAAAAATGTATCTTGATTTTTTTCCTTGGTGCAATTCAGCACAATAATTTGCTGTGCTAATGTTTGAATAATTTGCACAGGTAAAAACCGTTCTGAGTTGCACTGAGGAGAAAAAAAAATCAAGAAGAAAAATTCTTACTGGGCCGCATCAGCCCTATTCTTGTGTTATTCCAAGTATGTCACACACCCCGCTTCCACTATTCATGACATATGGGTTACGGTCCAGTAGAGGGCGAACTTCTGCAGAGATGAAAGCAAAAAAGAAGCCCCTCCCGGTCCATAAATACCTGGGACCTCCCACACATTCCCCAGTTCCTTCTCTGCAAGACGGCAAGCAAGTCGGAAGATGTGTGCTGCTCTTCCTTGCAGGTAAGCCGGGTTTACACCCGGCCATTTTTTGCCTTATTTCTGCTCGGACCTATATATTTAACCCTTGTATTAGCCTCCCAGCTTTGGCTGCAGGTCTGAGTGAGGGTACGCAACACCTCTAGAGGTGTTTAGGGAGCCATGCTCCCCCGTGAGACCCCTTATAACGGGGTATGCGGAATCCGGGTTGGTGATCCCGGTTTTGGGATGCCCTGTCCCATATATCACTGACACACCTAGTGTGGGATTTCCTCCCTTCCTGGTTCCTCTGTATCCCTCCAGTGGGGGGGGGGGGTATATATCTATATTTTTATGTTTGACCGTTCTTCTTCACTTCACTTCAGTGTGAATGCGTGTGTGGATGTGTGCGTTTACTGTCACTAGGCGCCCAGGAGCTCATGGCCGCTGTTTGCCCGGATCGTTTTTTTTTTTTTCAGTATCTCCTGTATTCTCCCCCTCAGGCGGTGGTTCGTGAGGGGGCGGGGCCGGGTGCTCGCGCGCTGCCGAGGCCTGCCCCCTCCTGTCTTGGCGCCATGTGCGGAGCCCAGTCTCCTGGCTGGGAACCGCGCTGCTGGTGTGTGGGAAGGGGGGCGGGGCCTTCTTCTTCTCCCTCTCTCACTGTCTCCAGGAGCTGCGTGCTGGTGGCAGCCATCACTGGTCTCACGTGAGTGCCCTCCGGGGCCCCGCTCATACGTCCTTATTGCATTACTTGTGCCCATTCTGGCTTTAATGTTATAGCATGTATGTTATAATATATATATATATATATATATATATATATATATATATATGGTGTGTGCATGTGCTTAAGGCCTTTTCTCTTTTGTCTTTCAGGAGAACTCCCTGTGACTTGCAAAACAAGGGGGTCCTCCCGGTCCTAGGGTCCCTAGAAGTAAAATTGGGCATCCTAAAAATCCTCCCACTAGGGACTTAAAGGGGCATCCCGGGTTGCTTACAGCGTAATTCCCTCGGGTCATTGCGATCCCGTCGGGACAATCCCGGTTATGTGTGGGTTGTGGGGTACCCCTTTCTGGGGAGAATGTACTCATTTGCATACCATGTGCGCAACAGGCCATAACGCGGCAGTCGGGACCCCAGGCGTCTGGGTCAGTGCCGACCGCCTCTCCTACCCCACCCCGCATCATCCGTACCCCAAGTGACACGGTCATTAGTGGGGAGTCGCACTCGGATGTATGTGCCAGGCTGGCCAACCTCGAGAAAATGATTTCTAGCTCAGTGGGCAGAAAGGCCACTGCTAAGAAAATACATCTGTCACCGGCTACGCAGGTAATTGATTTTGATGAGTATGACTCCCCTGACTGGACTGAATATTCCCCGCTTGAGGAGGGGGAATTGTTTGAGGAATCTGAGACTGAGGAATTGCAGTTCTTTGATTCTGATGCTGGGCAGGCGCTGGGGGATGCTGTGGATACCCCCAAGGTCCTGACCCATCTGTTAGAGGTTCTGGATATTTCCCCACCAGCGGAGGCACCTCCGAAGAAGGGGGAATTCTTTGGGTTCTCTAAGCCCCGCTTGGAGTTTCCAAATCAGGATCATTTTGACAGCATGATTCTTAGAGAATGGGAGAAGCAGAGTCGCCTTCACGGTGTTCCTCAGGGATGGGAAAGGAAGTATCCCTTTCTGGTGGACGCGGTGAAGCACTGGTCTTCCCCTCCCGAGGTTGACGCACCCATTTTAGGATTGTCCAACACCTCCGTCCGTCATACTCCTGACGCCACTACTCTTAAGGATGGCGAGGACAAGCGCATTGATCAGATGGCATGTCATGCCTTTGCCAGTGTGGGTTCTGCCTTGCGGCCTGTCTGTGCATCGGCACTCGTGGCTGTGGCTACTAGGTCCAAGATCAGGGACTTGTTAAATGGGTCCCAGCTCAACACGGACAGTGTTGAATTCGCAAACCTTAAGAGGTGTGAATTGTTCATGACTTTTGTTTTGTCGGCTGTGGACGACACTATTACCATGTGTAGTAGAACTTCGGCCCTGTTGGTGGCCATGCGCCGATCGGTCTGGCTGCGCCAGTGGGCGGCTGACATTGCGGCCAAGAAGTCACTTACAGCTTTGCCTTTTTTGGGAACTCTGCTGTTTGGAGACAAATTGGATTCTGTGGCGAAGGGTGGGAAGCAGCCTCAGCGTAAGAAGCTGCGCCGCTCCTATTCGGGGGGCAAGCTCCTTTAATCCTTCCTTTCGCGGTGCCAGAGGGGGCAGAGGTCTTGCCTACTCTGGCTTTAGAGGTGATTCCTGGAACAGAGGTAGAGGTCATGCCCATCCGGCCTCTACCTGGGGTTCCAGGCCCAAGCCCGCTGCCAAGCCAGCTCAGAAATGAAGAGGCGCCCTCACCCTTGCGGGTGGGGGGACGGCTGCGGCTCTTCTTCCAGGTCTGGGCCCAGGAGGTCACAGACAAGTGAATATTGGAAGTGGTCTCGTCTGGGTACAAACTGGAGTTAAAGTCCCGGCCTCCTCCCAGATTCCTAAGGTCTCGGGTGCCATCAGATCCTCGGGCGGCACAGGGGCTCCTGTCGGCTGTAAAGAACCTCCTGGACATGGCGGTCATATGCCCGGTGCCTCTTTCAGAGAGAGGCCGGGGCTATTATTCCAACCTCTTCACGGTTCCCAAAAAGGATGGCTCCATAAGACCCATCCTGGATTTGAAGCTTCTCAACAGGTTCATCAGAACCAGGAAGTTCCGCATGGAGACTCTGCGCTCAGCCATCGGTTCCCTTCGTCAGGGGGATTTCATGACGTCCATAGACATCAAGGATGCTTACCTTCATGTACCAATTTTCCCAGCACACCAGAGATTTCTCAGGTTCGTGGTGGGAGATCAGCATTTTCAGTTTGTGGCCCTCCCGTTCGGGCTGACCTCGGCACCGTGGGTGTTTACAAAGGTTCTGGCGGGCATAATGGCCCTGCTCAGAGCCCAGGGCATTTGCATTGTGCCGTATTTGGACGACCTACTCATTACAGCTTCCTCCCTCTGCCAGGCGGAGTTGGACACCGGGACGGTGGTGACGACGCTGGAGAGGTTCAGATAGGTGACCAACCACCCCAAGTCTTTTCTCTCCCCATCAAGGGAGATTTCCTTTCTGGGCATGAATCTGGATACCAGTCAGGCCAGAGTGTTCCTACCTCAGCAAAGGGTGCAGAGGGTTCAGGATCTGATACGTGTTCTCCTGACCAACCCTCGCCCTTCCATTCGGCTAGGGATGACTCTGGTGGGTCTGATGGTGGCCTCCTTCGAGGCAGTCCCCTTTGCTCAATTCCACATGAGGTCGCTACAACTCCATCTATTGCTGAAATGGGACAGATGTCCACAGTCCTTGGATCAGTCTTTTCTGATGTCTCCCGGGGTTCGGCAGTCCCTTCAGTGGTGGCTGGAATCAAGCAATCTGATGAGGGGCAGATCGTTCCTGGCCCCTCGTTGGGAGACGGTTACCACGTATGCCAGCCTGTCGGGCTGGGGAGGTTTCTGGAAAGATCATCAGTTCCAGGGGTTGTGGGGTCCTCAGGAGGCTCACAACCCCATCAATGTCTTGGAGCTCAGAGCTATCCGCTTGGTTCTGTCGCATCTGACATTTCACCTACAGGGTTTACCGGTTCAGGTTCGATCAGACAATCGTACTGCGGTAGCTTACATCAATCACCAAGGAGGGACTCACAGCAGGAGTGCCCTCAGGGAAGTCTCTCTGATTCTGACATGGGCGGAGAGCAATGTTCCTTGCATCTCGGCAGTGTACATTCCGGGAGTGGAGAACACGGAGGCGGACTCCCTGAGCAGGGGATTCTCTTGCCGAGGGGAATGGTCTCTCAACCACAGGGTGTTTCGGGCCCTGTGTCACAAGTGGGGGACTCCAGAGGTAGATCTCTTTGCCTCTCGGCACAATCACAAGCTCCCAACCTTTGTATCTCTGTCTCAGAATTCTCTGGCCCTGGCAGTGAATGCCTTGTCCCTTGCTTGGAGGGATCTGGGGTTTCTGTACCTGTTTCCCCCCTTCTCCATGGTGGGCAAGGTAGTGCGCAAGCTGGCTCTAGAAGGGGCACCAGCAATTCTGGTAGCCCCAAGGTGGCCAAGACAGGTTTGGTTCGCAGACGTCGTAAGATTGGTGGTAGATCAGTACAGGCTGCCCCTGTCTCAGGATTTGATCTCTCAGGGTCAACTACGTTACCCCAATTTACAAACGCTTGCTTTGATGGCGTGGCTGCTGAAACCTTCATTCTGAGGGAGGAAGGTTTGTCTGCGGCGGTTATTCAAACCTTGATTAGAGCTAGGAAGAGGTCTTCCTCTACCATTTACTATAGGACTTGGCGGTCCTATATTGACTGGTGTGAGGCTAGGGCCTTACCTTGCAGGGTGTTTTCGATTCCTAGGATTTTGGAATCTGGGGTTCCAGCTCAGTACTTTGAAGGGTCAGGTTTCTGCCCTGGCTGTCTTTTTTCAAAGGTCTTTTGCTTTGCATCATCTGGTCAAGACTTTTTTCCAAGGGGTCACTCATGTTCGGCCCCCTAGGAAGCCTTTGGTCCCCATTTGGGACTTAAATTTGGTTCTTTCGGCCCTCCAGGGGCCTCCCTTTGAACCAATGCAGGATGTGGCTCTTTCTGTGCTGACTCAAAAGGTTGTCTTTTTGATGGCTATTACCTCTGTTCGGCGTGTCTCTGAGTTGGCGGCTCTGTCTATTCAGGCCCCTTACTTTGAGAGACACCAGGATAAGGTGGTTTTTCGCTTTAAACCAGATTTCCTTCCTAAGGTGGTTTCTGCCTTCCATCTCAATCAGGATGTAGTTCTCCCTTCCTTGTGTCCTAGGCCTAGCAATGACAAGGAGAGGGTTTTGCACTCTTTGGATGTGGTTCGTTGTGTGAAGTACTATTTGGTTGCTACTTCTCATTTTCGTAAGATGGACGCCTTGTTCGTGGTGCCTTCCGGGCCCAGAAAAGGTTTGGCGCCCGCCAAGTCTACCATTAGTAAATAGATACGTCAGGCCATTGTTGGGGCCTATTCTGCTAAGGGGAGTGTTCCTCCTTTTAAGATCACTGCTCATTCTACTCGTGCTGTTGGGGCTTCCTGGGCCTTTCAGCACCAGGCTTCTGTTGAACAAGCTTGTAAGGCTGCTTCCAAGTTTTATAGGGTTGATGTGCGGGCCTCAGCGGATGCTGTTTTTGGCCGCAAGGTTCTGCAAGCTGCAGTGGTTTAAATTGGTGCATTTTTGCTGTATTTAGATCCCCACCCATGACGGACACTGCTATTGGATGTCCCATATGTCATGAATAGTGGAAGCGGGGTGTGTGACATACTTGGAATAATACCATTTTGTGATTACTCACCTGTAAAATGGGTATTATAAGTATGTCACACACCCCGCTTCATCCCTCCCTTTTTTGTATTCTGGATCCTTTATATGGTGAACCTTTTTATGGTTAAGAATGTTTTATTAGCTCTTCCTGATCCCCTTACTGCTGTCATATACTGGGGAATTTGTGGGAGGTCCCAGGTATTTATGGACCGGGAGGGGCTTGTTTTTTGCTTTCATCTCTGCAGAAGTTCGCCCTCTACTGGACCATAACCCATATGTCATGAATAGTGGAAGCGGGGTGTGTGACATACTTATAATACCCATTTTAAAGGCGAAAAATTGTATTTTTAGTATTGGAAAATCAATGGCATCTTTTAAATATGTTTTTATATATCCACATAGCTATTCATAAAATGCCCATATAAAAGCTGCCTTTTATAAACCCTAAAATGTTCTTCTAGCAGAAATCAAGACAAATTCTTTTAGACTGTTGTCAAAATCTGACATTTTCAAATGTGATTACATGCAGAGGCGTACTTAATTCTCTTATTTGTTGTTTGTTTATTTCTTTTATGAGAAGAAGTGATTGTTTTTTAATGTAAAACCTCCCACACAAAAATCAGCAAATGGTGTTTATGCAAGTTAGCTAAATTTAGATTTGGTAAATGGACACACATTCATTTGAGCATTCATTTCAGGCCCTGTACCATATGTATTGCTGTTGTTTACAGTTCGAAAAATGTGTGGCACTTTATCATGAGTGGCATTTTATTCCATTTTTGCAGCTTACACTTTGTCAGGAGTCAGTCAAAGCGATAATCTAAGACAACTGCATTATTAAAGCGCTTGTTTGTGACAGAAGTGTGGAGGATACTTATTTGTATCTCCGTTTCCTCCACTGACAAGCTTAGATACATGGCATAATATGGCTGTGTTTATGACAGGCTTTTATATTCCAAGTATACAGCACGTCCTGTTCCAGAATAATCCTTACACATGGGTTATACATCCACAAGATGGCACTGGACTGCAGAAAAAGACTTGTGGCCACTCCCGGCCCCTTAAATAGCCAGGAACCTCCCACTAATTCCCAGAGTCTTTCTGCAGTCTGGGGAGTACACTCTGATGTTTTTACTACTGTGTGTTTTTTGGTCACTTGTGTTTGGTGTGTGTGGAGGCCGTTGTACGGCACTCCGCGGTGGTCGGCGCTTTTACTGTGTTTTTTGTTTAACTGTCATGGCGCCGGTGCGTCACGTGGTCTTGCTTTCGCGCTCTTTGGGGGGACGGGTACCGCGGTTGACGCATTCCGCGTCATGCGCCCGCGGCCCGCCCCTCTAGGTACTGCTATCTGCGCCATTTGGTGCCCCTTCCATTGCGGTGCTGCAACGCGGTTGGTGATCGGCTTAACTGGGAGCTTGCCGGCTTGGTCGATGAGTCCCTTACGGGGTTTTTTATCTTTGGTTATTATTGTATGGCTAGGGATGCTTATGGTGTACATTATTGTGCGTTGCAGGCGGGTCCCTTGACTGTGGTTCTCTCGGCCCTGCCTATTGCCAATCTCCCACTTCCCCTAGCGGGTTTCGGGGAGCATCCGAAATAGGGTGGCTGTTTAGCTATGTCCCTGTTCTGATTATTGTGCATACTTTTGTAAAAATCACCATATGGAGGCTTCTGGGGATAATGTGCTTGGGGTTCCTTCGGGACAAGCCCGGCTGTGTGTTGCGTGTGAGGTTTCCCCTATAAGTGAAGATGTCAGGGTATGTGTGATCTGCGCCCCAGCAGGTACTTGCGCTGCAGTCTGGGTTGCCTGCTACGGGCCCTGGTGCGACGCCCCCTCTGGCTTCACCTACCCTCCCACGCTTGCATTTGACCCCCAGCGAGGGGCATACTAGCGGTGAGTCTCAATCGGATTTGGCTGCACGGCTGGCCAGCATTGAAAAGCATATTGCTGGGTCGGCCCGCGTAAGGCTTCTGCCAAGAAGCGGCATCTATCCCCCGCTGTTTCCCTCTTCCCTGTTGAGGCTGAGGAATTTTTTGACATCTCGGGTTATGGTCCCCTTGAGGAGGGGGAACTATTCTCTGATTCAGAATCATCTGAGGAACAACCTAGGGTGTATGGTGATACCGGGTCTCCTTTTGGAGAAGACCAATGGTCCTCAGATGACACTGATAGGTTGTTGTCTCACAATTGTGAAGTGCTTTGTATTTCCCCTCCTGCCGTGGCTCCGCAGCAGCAGGGTGAGCTTTTTCATACAGTGAAGCCACGCTTGGAGTTCCCTGAGCAGACTCACTTTAATAATCTGGTGCTCAAGGAATGGGAACGGCCTAGCAAGCTACCTGGGGTGCCCAAGAGTTGGGACAAGAGGTATCCCTTTCCTGCTGATGTGATTAAGCATTGTTCATGTCCTCCCGAGGTGGACGCGCCCGTTCTGGGGTTGTCAAATACATATGTCATGCATTCTCCTGACACTACTACCCTGCGGGATGGTGAGGACCGGCGTATGGACCAGCTGGCTTGTCATGCCTTTGCCTGTGTGGGGACTGCGCTGCGCCCGGTTTGTGCCTCTGCCATTACAGCTATTGCTATTTAAGGGCTGCTTAAGAGTCTCTTAGATGGGGCTTCTGATGTTGCGGGAGGAGAGGAGTATAGATCTCTCCTGCTTTGTTATGAATTTGTTTCATATGTTCTATCTGCTATGGATGATGCCATTAGAATGTGTGGGAGGATGTCTGCTCTGTTAGTGGCTATACGTCGCTCTGTCTGGCTGTGTCAGTGGGTAACTGATAACGCTGCTAAGAAGGCTCTCACTGGTTTTCCCTTTAAGGGGCTGCGCCTCTTTGGTGAACGCTTGGACTTGTTTGCCAGGGGTGGTAGGGTACCTCAACGTAGGAGGCCTTCTCTGCCCTTTCGGGGGACTGGTGCCTCTCTCCCCTCCTTCCGCGCTTCCAGGGCTGGTCGAGGAGCTTTCTTTGCTGGAGCAGGTGGAGATTATTGGGGCAGGGGCAGAGGACATGGCCGCCGTGGCCTCTCCTGGGGTCCCAAGCCCAAATCCTCCCCTAAGCCCCCTCAGGCATGAGGAGGCGCCCTCACCCATCCGGGTGGGGGGACGGCTCCAGCTCTTTGCTCACGTCTGGAGGCGACGTGACGGAGCAAGATTCCTCAGATCCCGGATGGCTCAAAGCCCCCGGTCAGCTCAGGGCCAGCGCCTTGCGGTCCAAAACCTTCTGGAGTTGGGGGTCATCTGCCCTGTACCTTTCGGGGAAAGGGGCAGAGGCTTCTATTCCAATCTCTTCACGGCCCCCAAAAAGGATGGGTCCCTCAGGCCCATCTTGGATTTAAAGTGTCTCAACAAGTTTGTCAGATTCAAGCATTTTCGCATGGAGACCCTGCGCTCAGCAGTCAATTCACTGCGCCCAGGTGACTTCATGACCTCAGTAGACATCAAGGACGCTTACCTTCATGTACCAATCTTTCCAGGTCATCAGAAATTCCTCAGGTTTGCTCTGGGAGATCAGCATTATCAATTTGTGGCACTGCCTTTCGGTATCACCTCGGCCCCCAGGGTATTCACCAAGGTGATGGCTCTGCTGAGAGCTCAGGACATTCACATTCTCCCTTATTTGGACGACATTCTGATCTCGTCCCAGTCCTTCCATCAGGCAGGGCTGGATACCCAGGTGGTGGTGACCACACTAGAGTCATTCGGCTGGGTGATCAACCATCCCAAGTCTTCTCTGTTCCCGTCTCTGGTGAGGTCCTTTCTGGGCATGACTCTGGATACATCTCAGGTCAAGGTTTTTCTCCCCAACAGAAGGTGGAGAGTCTTCAAGCACAGGCCCAGTTTCTTCTTTCTTGTCCTCATCTCTCCATCCAGCAGGGGATGCAACTGATGGGCCTGATGGTGTCTTGCTTCGAGGCGGTACCCTATGCTCAGTTTCACATGAGACCTCTGCAGCTGCACCTCTTATCAGTGTGGGATCGGGACCCTGTGTCCCAGGATCAGGTGTTTGCTCTGTCCCCCCTGGCCAGACGGTCCCTCTCGTGGTGGCTGGACTCAAGGAGCCTCTTGGTGGACAGAACCTTTCTGTCCCCTTGCTGGGAGACTGTAACAACAGATGCCAGTCTGACAGGTTGGGGGGGGGTTCTGGAAGTCCTTGTAATTCCAGGGTCAGTGGGGCCCCCAGGAGGCCCATACTCCTATCAACATTCAGGAACTGAGGGCGGTAAGGTTGGTTCTCGCCCAATTGACCCCTCACCTTCGGGGTCGGGCTGTCTGGTTGTCCGCTCGGACAACCAGACGGCAGTTGCCTACATCAATCATCTGGGAGGGACCCGGAGCAAGAGGGCCCTCAAGGAAGTGTCTCTGATTCTGTCATGGGCGGAGGAGAATGTTCCCTGCATCTCGGCAGTGTATATCCCGGGGGTGGAAAATCTGGAGGTGGACTTCCTGAGCAGGGGGACTTCTCGTCTGGGAGAATGGTCCCTCAGCAGCAGGGTGTTTCGCTCCCTGTGCCACCGCTGGGGTCAGCCGGATGTGGATCTGTTTGCGTCCCGTCACAATCACAAACTTCCAGTCTTTGTCTCTGTCCCAGGATCCTCTGGCCTTGGCCATGGATGTACTAGCATTGTCTTGGAAGAGCTTTCAGCTCCTCTATGTGTTTCCTCTGCTGGGCAGGGTGCTGCGCAAGATAGCCCAGGAGGGGGTGCCAACCATTCTGGTGGCCCCCTGTTGGCCAAGAAGGGTGTGGTTCGCAGACATCGTGCAGTCGGCAGTAGATTAGTACGTCCTGCCCAAGGACCCAGATCTGCTCACTCAGGGGCAGCTGTGCCATCCCAATTTACAAACGCTAGCTTTGACGGCTTGGCTGCTGAAACCTCCATCTTGATGGAAAAGGGGTTGCCTGCCTCTGTGGTTGACACCATGATTAGGGCTAGGAAGACGTCCTCGTCCTTTATCTATTACAGGGTCTGGCATGCTTACATTGCATGGTGTGAGTCTAAGTATTTTCCCTGTAGGGTGTTTTCTATTCCCAGGATTCTGGAATTCTTACAGCATGTAAGTACCCTCAAGGGCCATGTTTCAGCCTTGGCTATTTTCTTCCAAAGGTCTTTTGCCAACCACCGTTTGGTTAAGACTTTTTTCCAGGGGGTTACTCACGTGCGCCCGTCACGTAAGCCTTTGTTACCAGTCTGGGATTTGAATTTGGTTTTATCTGCCATGCAGGGTTCTACTTTTGTGCCTATTCGTGAGGCTGCCTTGCCTATTTTGACTCTTAAGGTAGTCTTTTTGGTGGCTATCACTTCTGTTAGGCGTGTTTCTGAGTTGGCGGCGCTTTCCATTAAACCTCCTTACTTTGAGAGACACCAGGACAAGGTGGTGTTTCGGTTCAAGCCAGATTTCTTGCCTAAGGTTGTGTCTGCATTTCATCTCAATCAGGACATTGTCTTGCCTTCCTTGTGTCCTAATCCTAGTAACCCTAAGGAGAGGGTATTACATAGTTTAAAATTTTATCTGATAGCTACTGAATCCTTCAGGAAGACTGATGCTCTTTTTGTTCTTCCTTCTGGTCCTAGGAAGGGTTTGCCTCCGGCTAAATCCACCATCGGTAAGTGGATTCGTCAGGCGGTGATACAAGCCTATTCTGCTAAGGGGAAGGAGCCTCCCTTCCGCCTTACTGCTCATTCTACTCGTGCTATTGGTGCCTCTTGGGCCTTTCAGCACCAAGCTTATGTTGAACAAGTTTGCAAGGCCGCTACTTGGTCTTCTGTTCATACTTTTTCTAAGTTTTACAAGGTTGATGTTAGGGTCTCAGCGGATGCTGCTTTTGGAATCAAAGTTCTGCAGGCTGCAGTGGTTTAAACTGCCCGCTGTTACTTTTGGGGATCCCACCCTACCTTACGGACACTGCTATTGGATGTCCCATGTGTAAGGATTATTCTGGAACAGGACGTGCTGTATACATGAAATAATACAATTCTGTGAGTACTCACCTGTAGAATTGGTATTATAAGTATACAGCACGTCCTGTTCCACCCCGCCCTTGTTATTGTTCTTGGTTACCTCTGTATGGGGATTGTTCATTTTTCTTATTCATTTTTGATTCTCCCGGCTTCTTGTTAACTGCTTGTCAATACTGGGAATTGGTGGGAGGTTCCTGGCTATTTAAGGGGCCGGGAGTGGCCACAAGTCGTTTTCTGCAGTCCAGCGCCATCCTGTGGATGCATAACCCATGTGTAAGGATTATTCTGGAACAGGACGTGCTGTATACTTATAATACCAATTCTACAGGTGAGTACTCACAGAATTGTATTATTTTCATTGTTCAATATGGTATTTAAAATTAAAACCAATGTTAAGGTGCTTGGAGCTCCCTGTAGTTGCTACTAAGGTCACCATCAAGGAGATGACAATGTCTCTTGATACTGTAATTCCCTGCAATATCGAGATGCTACTTCCTATTCCCAAATAGCACTGGCCTAACAGGATTTTGTTAGATAAAAGAAACCTGTCTCCTAATGCATTTACTGCTTTTATTTATTTATTTTTATTTATTTTTTTACATTACTTTCACCGTAAATATGCCAAACTTTTATATAAAATCAGACCTACCTATTGATGATAATAGGGGACTTCCTTCTGCTGCATTCATAGAAGCAAGCCTCTGACTATACTGAGCATTTAAAATGGCCCAGGAGTCTAAAAGATTCCAGGGCTAGCCAAATCACTATCCCAGAGGCACCCTGATTTCACAGGCCGCTTCCCTGGTATGGTACGGTCTGAGGCCAGGGATGCGTCTGCTTCCCTTTCTTTATGCCAGTCTCTGTGTGTAAACGGAGCTGTATGCTGGACAAGACACGTGTGCGATGGAAAGATGAGTACTTAGGGTGATATAGGGGGTTTCTCACAGCAGACTATCCCAAATCAGGATGCCCTGGCAACAAGGACCTATCACCAGGATGGTAAGAATCTAGATAGTTCTACTGTAAAGGTTAGCGCCTCAACATTTTCTGTGTGTATTCAATGAAATTTAAATGAATATATATTTATAAGAAAGCATATAATTAAAAAAAAATATTTAGGATAATTTGGTAATAAATTAAAGCATTTCAAGAGAAAGAGTTTATAAATTGTCCAAATTAGTCAAATCTGAAGCATGTCCAGGCGGAGAATTATTTCCATGGTCGGCCGTGGTTAGGTATACTCACTCCATGATGCATTTTAAAGGTATCTACATGGGTTTGTTTAAGGAATTTAAGAAATAATGGGCAATGTTAATAGACTTTATAGACATTTGCAGTTTTGCAATACCACTGATTATGCTGCCCTGTATGTATTGATTTGGTTACAGGTTATACCAACTAAGGACCGAATTGAAGGCTTACTAGCATTTAAAGAAAAACGGCCACCGCGTTTCAAGGGGGAGTAAAGAACCACAACAAAGCCTTTCCAACAGCATTGTAAAAGAAAAATCTGGGGACCTTGCTTGTGTGTGGCATCTTGGCACATGGAATTTTGCAACTATGGACATTTTAATAAAGATTGAAAACATAGCGGCTTGTGGAATGTTCCCATATACGTATCGGACACCGTTATTTATCTTAGAATGCTTTCATAGTTTCTGATGGTGCTTGTGACTGCATGAACAGTCACTCACTCTATATGTCAGATGCTTAATAGCCAATAATAGTAAGACCAACCTACAGAGCCACAGACAGGGTGCATTTTGAAAGGTTTTCTTTTGTCTTGTCACTGTATTGTCTTGTATGTTATGAATTATGTTCAGAATGTCAAAGTAATGTAAATTAAAGCCATATAAATGATTAAAATGGCATCAAGCTATAATAGGAGACAAAATGATCAATGGCATGTTTTCCATGTAATGCTGCTTTGAAACAATAAAAACTACTTCATACACACATATTGCTGAGGATGTGATGTTACTAAGAATGAAGTAAGCCTATGGTGTACTTACCGTTCATTAATCAGTTACAGTGAATTAACACATCCGCTGTTCCAGAATAAAGATGAAAATAGTGACACCTTCTGTTTTAGAAAAATTCTTGGCTTTTATAGTATGATGAGCTCAAATTTGTTTTTAAGATGAACAGCTATTAATTTCCATGTCATGCTCAAGGATGTGGTCCTCCAAGCCTTTATGAATGGTTGCTATTTCCTATTGTCTAACTAAGTAATGTAATTACAAGATTTAGAAACGGTAGCCGGGGAAAGGAGAGACTGCAGCCATGCCTTGGATTGTAAGGGTAGGGAAAGAGGAAGGAAAATGCAGGCAACAGAATATAACACAGACCACAGAACTAATTAAAATTATCACCAGGGCCTAAGCCCTATCAGAATGTGCATTGACTTGAATGGAGGGAAGCTTGCCTAGGTCACTTCAAGCCAGACTGACTTGCTAAAAATGTATATTCTAAGTGTGCCATACACTCCACTTCAGTCTTCATGACATCTGGGTAATCTCCAGTAGAGGGCGAACTTCTGCGGATGAATATGCAAAAAAAAGAAAGCCCCTCCCGGTCCATATATACCTGGGACCTCCCACCAATTTCCCAGTTCCTTCTCTGCAGGGAAGGTGACAAGACAGAAGATGAAGACTTCTTTACTTACGGGTAAGCCGGGCTCGCGCCCGGCCTTCAATTGTCCTTATTACTGCCAGGACCCTTCTAAATTACCCCTATATTGAGCCTCCCAGCTTAGGCTGCGGGTCCTGGTGAAGGTAGGAGCACCCTATGGGTGCAGCAGGAGCACTGCTCCACCGTGAGACCTCACTATGGGGTTGGCGGTTATCCAGGCTTCTTGGTGATCCTGGTGTGGGATGCCCCGTCCCTCTAGGCTTATGGCCGGCTTCTGGCAGGGTTCCCCCCCCTTCCGGGTCCCTTATTCCCCTCCGGGGGGGGGGTTGCCTGGCCTGGCCGATATTTCGTTTTCCCCAGCTTATGTCCCTGTGTGGTTAGTGTGTGTTTTACTGTTTGTGTGTGAGTGACAGAGTGCCTTTACTGGCATCACAGGGCTAGTGGCAGCCTGGGGGAGCTTCTCCCCCTCAGGCTGCGTTCGGGAAGGGGGCGGGGCCGGGCTCTCGGTGCGGCTGCGGTAGCCCCACCCGTTCTTTGGCGTGATTGCTGTGCTCGTTTCTAGGGGTCCGTGTTGCTGGGAGGGGGGCATGGCCTCGGCAAACGCGCGTTCTGCGCTGGCCCGCCCTCCCCCTGCTCTCCCTCCTCATGCATGAGGCTTCGTGGGGGCCATCTTCTATGAGCAGGCCGCATAGCAGATCGGTGTGGTAAGGGCCCGATGGCCACTTCCTTAGCTTTTGTGTGGGGGCTCCTCTTTAGCGGGGGCCCCCACTGGTCTAGAGCGTGTGTGTGTGTTATTTACACTGTCTGGCTGGAATATAGTTAACATATATATATGTACCGTATATACTCGAGTATAGGTCGACCCGAATATAACCCGAGGCACCTAATTTTACCACAAAAAACTGTAAAAGTTATTGACTCGAGTATAAGCCTAGGGTGGGAAATGCAGCAGCTACCGGTAAATTTCAAAAATAAAAATAGATACCAATAATGTTTTTGAATACCGTATTTATTTCAAAGAAAAACAGTAAGTAAGTGGAAAAGAGGGTCAATAAAAACAATATGGTATCAACAATAACTTTAAAAGTACAAAAACCTTAGCTCATTCAGCAACCAAGCTACAACACAAGAGTTAAAATCCTTCAAAACTGGATTCCTCCTCATCATCTGTATTTCCAAACAGAGCTTCAGCATTAGCTGGTGTGAGGTTATCAGCATAGACATTGTCATCATCACTGAGTTCGCAGTCATCACCATTACTGCTGTCGTTCTCATACAAAGCGCTGTCTTCACTGCCATCCATAGCATTACTAATGCCACATTTCTTGAAGGCGCGTTGCACCATGTCCTCCGGAATATCTTCCCAGGCATCACGAACCCACTTTGCTATCAAATCTATGTCGGGCTTCATCAGATTTCCACCTTTTGTCAGTCGGGCTTGACCAGATGACATCCATTCATGCCACATCTTTCTCACACGGTCTTTGAAAGGTTTATTTAAACACACATCTAGCGGTTGCAATACAGATGTAAGCCCACCTGGAATAACGGCCAAAGTAATTTGAGAAGATTTTGCCATTTTTTTTATGTCATCAGATGTGTGGGCTCTGAACATATCCCAAACTAGCAATGATGCTCTTTTCTTTAAGGCTGCTCCTGGTCGTCCATTCCAAATTTCTTCCAGCCATTTTTTTGTTCCGTCTTCATCCATCCAGCCTTTAATATGTGCGTGCACTGTAATTCGTGGTGGGAATTTGATCTTTTTAGACAAGGTCTTTCTTTTAAAAATAATGACAGGCCGCAGCTTAGTTCCATTAGCCAAACATGACAGAACAACTGTGAAATGTTTTTTTTCATTTCCTGTGGTTCTGAGAAAAATAGTTTTGTCTCCCAAACTTGCCACAGTTCTGTTGCTTGGAAGATCAAAGGTCATAGGTGTTTCATCCATATTCCCAATATCTCCCAGGTCATAGTTATGGATCCTTCTTTGCTTTATGATGAATGAATGGAATGACATCACTTTTTCATCAAGGTCTTTTGGCAACTTCTGTGAAATCTTTGTTCTTTGCCGCAAACATAGGGCAAACCTATTCATGAAGCGGGTACACCATCCTGCTGACGCAACAAATTTTTCAATGCCTGGTGCTTTTAATGTGTCATCTTTAGCCATTTGAAGGGCACGTAAACGAATTCCCATGCGTGTTACGCAGTAACCATTTTGACGACACTCCATAACCCATTTATGCAATTCAGTCTCTAGAGCCCCATATGAAGTTGTTAAACCACGTTGAGCTTTTTTTGACTTTGGAATCTTTTCCAAGTCAGCTTTCTTTTTCCGCCATTCCCTCACTTGTTTTTCATCAACACAAAATTCCCTACTTGCAATACAGTTATTGCGCTCTTCTGCTCTTGACACAACCTTAAGTTTGAAACCAGCTTCGAATGACCTGCGTTTTTCTTTTAGTCCGGGATTACCGGTAGAAGTATTGGGATCCATTTCTAACAGGATAAAAAAAAAACTTTTACGGGTACCGTACGGTACAGTATCTTTTGAGGCCTAATGCAGGCTGATATTACAGAAAGTGATGACATGACTGTTTGCATAGAGCAGCCTGTGTTAGGGCTCATAATATACATTCTACCAGTGTCCTGCCTGTGCCCATTAAATATACAGCCTGCCTGTGTCCATGAAATATACCGTACAGCCTGCCTGTGTCCATTAAATATAATGCCTGTCTGTGTCCATTAAAGGAAAACTGTCACATACGGTAAGCATAACTGCACTAACCAGTGGCCCAGACTGGTAGTGCGGTTTATGCTGAGTAAATACCTGGCTCCTGCCGTTTGATTGCCCGATCCTTTCTGCCGTTATACTGGTAGTTGATTGCCGCCTTCCTCTTCAGCGCGCCGGCTCCCTCTATACACCCGGAAGCGGCCGCTCGCCAGGCTGGACTGAAGCTGCGCCGGTCGCTTCTGGGTGTACGCAGGAAGCGGCCGCGCACAGTCCGGAGCCGGCGCGCTGAAGAGGAAGGGGAGGACGGCGGATCACTGTACCAGAGGAGGCGGGACATCGCTCCCGCGGCTGCACGGGACATCAGCATCATGAGGCATCATGAGGGAAGGGGAGGACGGCGGATCACTGTACCAGAGGAGGATCACTGTACCAGAGGAGGCGGGACATCGCTCCCGCGGCTGCACGGGACATCAGCATCATGAGGCCATTCACGAGCGTCACCCAGTGGCAGGGGCGGATTGGGGACAAAAAACGGCCCGGGAACTTTCTGGTCACACAGGCCCTGCATTTGCCCAGGCCCTTTCATTGCATCTGCAATTGTCGATTGCAATTGCATTGCAAAGGTTCTGCATGCAGTGATTTTGCTGTGCTAGCATTTACAAAAGCACTCCATTGAATGGCGATCACAAGCATTATCACTAGTAAATCACAGTGCTAATGCATTTGCATGTGAACATTAAAGTGGACCAAAAGCCTGCTGGATTGGCCCAGGAATGATCCATCCTCTCCTTGTGGGGCATCCAAAATCAGGATGCCCTGCTGTGTGAAACCCCCGCAGGTCGCCAGCTACACTTAACTGAATTCCGGTCCAACGGCGCATGCGTGGGCTGCAGACGCATCCCCGGCATCCCTCTAGCAGGGCTTGTGCCTGCGGCAGCTATTTGTGAGTGGCCGGCGCAGGCGCACTCCCTCTTAGACGTTCATAGCTCAGCGGCTCTGAGCGCGCTGATTGGACGAGCGGCTGCGCATGCGCCGTAGGACCACGGTGAGGTTAGTTTATTTGGGAGATATGGGGGTTTCACATAGCAGGGCACTGAGATGGTCAAAATCCTGGGTTTTGGTCAGGTGGGGCACTTTCACGGCTCCTTGAGTAAACTTTTTCTGCCTTTTAACTGCAATTGGATGCAGCTAAGCAACTAAAGACTGTGACAGCAGAGACAAATGACGCTTTCTTTATCTAAATGATGCTAAGTGATCACAAATATGATAAATACGGTGGAGGAGCAACACTGATGGGGCCCACTGACCTTCTGGGCCCAGTGTGGTTGCACCTCCTGCACCGCACCCCCTCTAGTTATGCTCCTTTATATGCCCCCCCCCCCTATCCCTGGGGCATCCCACTTGTGTGAAATCTCTCGTCCACCGAGAAAATGCTGCTGGTGCAAGGAGCAACTGGCATCCCCCGCTGCTGCACGCTCACTAGCTCTGCCTATATGAATGGCTGGCACAGCCGGAGGGAGCAGGCAAAGGGATGCGAGTCTGGGCGAGAGACTGCACATGGAGTAAAGGAGAAATCTAGCAGCACTGGGGGCTTCACACACAGGGTAAATACCAAATCTGGCTGTTTCACCGCAGAACACATTGAATGTACTGCTTTTGTACTGGACCTCGGCTTGCCCATTTAGTTGCTGCCCTGAACTAGAGTCATGGTTAAACAATATGCTGGTAGGTGTGGGTTGCTCAGGGGTTAATAAGCCCCCTCTCCCTCACCCTCCTTCCTCCCCGCACTCCTTGCTGACAGTGTTACCTCTCTCCAAGTAAACGAGCAGCCTCCGCTCCCGCCATCCACTGCCTGACAAGCAGCGCAGAGGCGGCTGGGAGAGGGTGACGTCACTCCCAGCAGCGCTGCTCGTGGAGACGGTAGATGGCAGAACCGGAAGCTGCTCGTTTACTTGGAGAGAAGTAAAGATTGTCAGCAAGGAGTGCCGGGAGGAAGGAGGGTGAGGAGGAGGGCTTATTAACCCCTGAGCTACCCATGCCTAGCAGCGTAGCGTTGTGACTGTCCTTCTGACTCGAGTATAACCCGAGGCGGCTTTTTTCAGCCCAAAAAGTGGGCTGAAAAACTCGGCTTATACTCGAGTATATACGGTATATATATATATATACATATTGTGTGGCAAATGCTGTGGTCTTTTATACTGTAAGGTTTTGGCCATTTTTACTCTGCACTGCACTTATGTTGCCTGTTTTGTGTGTTACAGGTTGCCCTGCATATGTGCATATTAAGGGGTCCCTCCTGGTCCTGGGGTCCTTAGTGTAAAATTGTCCACCCAAAAATCCTCCCACCGGGACTTTTAAGGGGCATCCCGGGTTGCTTATGCGTAATTCCCTGCGGTCTTGCGACTGACCACAAAAATTCACCATATGGAGGCTCCGCAGGATACTGGGCTCGGGCTCCCTCTGGGACAATCCAGGCCATGTGTGGGGTGTGGGGTATCCCTTACGGGGGAGAATGTGCTGATCTGTATACCATGCGCACAAAAGGCCATAACGCGGCAGTCTGGTACCCAGCCTTCTGGGTCGGCTCCTCCCGCTTCATCGCCTTCCCCTCCCCACCTTATCCGTACCCCAAGTGACATTGGTACCAGTGGGGAGTCGCTTTCTGATGTTTGGGCTAGGTTGGCCAGCATCGAGAAAATGATTGCTAGCACGGTGGGCAACGATTATTCCCCGTTAGAGGAGGGGGAATTGTATCAGGAAGCAGAGGCTGACTATGTTCAGTCTGGGAATTCCAATGTCAGGCAGGCGCTGGAGGATGCCGTAGATACGGCCACTGTTTTGTCACATTTATTGGAGGTGTTGGATATTGAACTGCCTGAGGCGCACCCTCTTAAGAAGGGGGAATTTTTGGGGGGCCTGCAAGCCCCGTCTGGAATTCCCTACCCAGGGTCATTTTGATGCGCTGATCCTTAGAGAATGTGAGAGGCCCAGTTGGCTTCCTGGTGTGCCTCAGGGATGGGATAAGAAATGGTCTTCTCCTCCCGAGGTCGACGTGTCAGTTTTAGGTTTGACCAACTCTTCTGTGCTGAACACCCCTGACGCCACTTCCCTTAAGGATGGCGAGGATAAGCGCCTTGATCAGATGGCGTGCCACGCATTTGCCAACGTGGGCTCAGCCCTGCGGCCTGTTAGTGCATCTGCCCTGGTGTCGCTTGCTACCAGGTCTCTTATCAGGGACTGGCTGAATAACGCTCAGTTTGATCCAGCTGGCGCTGAGTTCGCTATCCTTAAGAAATGCGAATTGTTCATGGATTTTGTCATGGCTGCGATGGAAGATTCTATTGTCGTGTCTAGTAGGACTTCAGCCTTACTGGTGGCTATGCGCAGATTGGTCTGGCTTCGCCAGTGGACAGTGGACGTTGGGGCCAAGGAGTCGCTCACAGCTCTTCCCTTCTTGGGTTCGCGGCTGTTTGGAGATAAATTGGATGCTGTTGCTAAAGGAGGTAAGTTACCTCAGCGGAGGAAACAGCGCGGCCCCGGGGGGCTGGCTCGTTCACTCCTTCCTTTCGAGGGGCCAGAGCGACTAGGGGTTTGGTCTTCTCGGGTATCAGGGGCTCGTCCTGGAACAGAGGCAGAGGTCGGGCACGTCCTGCACCTGCCTGGGGTTCCAAGCCCAAGCCTGCCGTTAAACCGGCTCAGCAATGAAGGGGCACCCTCACCCGCAAGGGTGGGGGGACGGCTGCGGCTCTTCTCCCAGGTCTGGGCCCGGGAGGTCACAGACAATTGGATCTTGGAAGTGGTCTCCTCCGGGTACAAACTGGGGTTCGAGTACTGGCCTCCCCCAAGATTCTTAAGGTCTTGGGTGCCCTCGGACCCTCAGGCTGCACAGGGGCTCCTTTTAGCAGTAAAAAACCTTCTAGACATGGTGGTTATATGCCCGGTGCCTCTGTCGGAGAGAGGCAGGGGTTACTACTCCAACCTCTTCACGGTTCCCAAAAAGGAGGGTTCGGTGAGACCCATTCTAGATCTCAAGGTTCTCAACAGATTTATCAGAGCCAAAAAGTTCAGCATGGAGACTCTGCGTTCGGCTATCAATTCCCTTCGGCAAGGGGATTTTATGACATCCATAGACATCAAGGATGTGTATCTGCATGTTCCGATTTTTCAGGCACATCAGAGATTCCTCCGGTCTGCGGTGGAGGATCAACATTAGCAGTTTGTAGCTCTTCCCTTCGGTCTGACCTCTGCACCGAGGGTCTTCACCAAGGTTTTGGCAGGCATAATGGCTCTGCTCAGATCTCAGGGAATTCGCATTGTGCCTTATCTGGACGATCTGTTGATATCAGCTTCTTCCCTCCATCAGACGGAGCTGGACACCCACCAGGTGGTGTCGACCCTGGAAAGGTTCGGGTGGGTGATCAACCGCACCAAGTCTTCTCTCTCCCCGTCTCGTGTGATTTCATTTCTGGGCATGAATCTGGATACCATTCGGGCCAGAGTGTTTCTGCCCCAGACCAAGGTGCAGGGGATTCAGGGCCTGATCCGCCTTCTTCTGGACAGTCCTTGTCCCTCTATCCGACAGGGGATGAAACTGGTGGGTTTGATGGTGTCCTCCTTCGAGGCGGTGCCGTTGCACAGTTCACATGAGATCTCTTCAACTTCTCCTATTGACATATTGGGACAGGTGCCCACAGTCATTGGATCAACCTTTCAGGATGTCTCCCAGGGTTCGGCAGTCCTTTCGGTCGTGGCTGGACTCGAGCAATCTGGTGAAGGGCAGATCCTTTCTGATCCCTTGTTGGGAGACGTTTACCACGGATGCCAGCCTGTCGGGCTGGGGAGGTTATTGGAAGAGTCATCAGTTCAGCGGGGTGTGGGGTCCCCAGGAGGCTCACACCCCCATCAACGTCTTGGAGCTCAGAGCCATTTGGTTCTGGCTCGGCTGACCCCACATTTACGGGGTCTTCCGGTTCAGGTTCGTTCGGACAACCGAACGGCAGTAGCTTACATAAATCACCAAGGAGGGACTCGCAGCAGGAGTGCCCTCAGGGAAGTCTCTCTGATCCTGCACTGGGCGGAGAGCAATGTTCCTTGCCTTTCGGCAGTCTACATTCCGGGAGAGGAGAGTATGGAGGCGGATTCCCTGAGCAGGGGATCCTCTCGCCACGGAGAGTGGTCTCTCAATCCCAAGGTTTTTCTGGATCTTTGCCGCAAGTGGGGGACTCCGGAGGTGGATTTCTTTGCCTCGAGGCACAATCACAAACTTCCGGCCTTTGTGTCTCTTTCTCAGGATCCTCTGTCTCTGGCAGTGGATGCCTTGTCACTGGCTTGGAAGGAGTTGGGGTTTCTGTACTTGTTTCCACCCGTCTCCTTGCTGGGCAAGGTAGTTCGCAAACTGGTTCTAGAAGGGGCACCAGCGATTCTGGTGGCTCCAAGGTGGCCAAGAAGGGTTTGGTACGCAGACGTCGTAAGGATGGCCGTAGACCAGTACCGGCTTCCCTTGTTGCCGGACCTGCTATCTCAGGGTCATCTCCTTTATCCCAATTTACAAACGCTGGCTTTGACGGCTTGGCTGCTGAAACCTTCATCTTGAAGGAGGAAGGTTTGTCTGAGGCTGTTGTTCAGACTCTGATAAGGGCTAGGAAGCGGTCCTCTTCTGGCATTTACTATAGTACTTGGAGGTCCTATATTGATTGGTGTGAGGCTAGGGCCTTGCCTTGCAGGGTTTTTTCTATACCCAGGATTTTGGAGTTTCTTCAGCATAATCTGGATCTTGGGTTCCAGCTTAGTACTTTGAAAGGACAGGTTTCTGCTCTGTCGGTTTTCGTCCAGAGGTCTTTTGCTTTACACCCGCTGGTTAAGACCTTTTTCCAAGGGGTGGCGCATGTGCGGCCCCCTCGGAAGGCTGTAGTTCCTGTTTGGGATTTGAATTTGGTTCTTTCGGCTCTGCAGGGTCCTCCTTTTGAGCCGCTACAGGATATTGCTCTTTCGGTTCTCACTCAGAAGGTTGCTTTCTTAGTGGCTATTACCTCTGTTCGGCATGTCTCTGGGTTGGCGGCCCTGTCGATTCAGGCCCCTTACTTTGAGAGACACCAGGATAAGGTGGTTTTTCGTTTTAAGCCGGATTTCCTTCCTAAGGTGGTGTCTGCTTTCCACCTCAATCAGGATATTGTTCTCCCTTCCTTGTGTCCTAAGCCTAACAATGACAAGGAGAGGGTTCTGCACAATTTGGACGTTGTTCGCTGTGTGAAGTACTATTTGGTGACTACTTCTTCCTTCCGCAGGACGGATGCTTTTTTCGCGGTGCCCTGCGGGCCCAGGAAAGGTTTGGCACCTGCTAAGTCTACGAGTAGCAAATGGATTCGTCAGGCCATTGTTGGGGCCTATTCTGCTAAGGGGAGGACTCCTCCTTTTATGGTCCCTGCGCACTCTAGTCGTGCGGTCAATGCGTCCTGGGCTTTTTAGCACCAGGCTTCTGTTGAACAAGTTTGTAAGGCTGCTACTTGGTCTTCCGTTCATACTTTTTGCAAGTTTTACAAGGTTGATGTGCGGGCTTCAGCGGATGCTGTTTTTGGCCGCAAGGTTCTGCAAGCTGCAGTGGTTTGAGTTGGTACATTCTTTACTGTTTCTGGTTCCCACCCATGACGGACACTGCTATTGGATGTCCCAGATGTCATGAAGACCGAAGTGGAGTGTATGGCACACTTAGAATAATACCGTTTTGTGAGTACTCACCTTTAAAACGGGTATTATGAGTGTGCCATACACTCCACTTCGCCCCACCCCAGGTATTCTGGGGCTTTTATATGGTGAACCATTGGTTTTTGATTGTTAAGGTTATATTTGGTTCTTCCTGGTCCCTTTACTGCTTTTATACACTGGGAAATTGGTGGGAGGTCCCAGGTATATATGGACCGGGAGGGGCTTTCTTTTTTTGCATATTCATCTCTGCAGAAGTTCGCCCTCTACTGGAGATTACTCAGATGTCATGAAGACTGAAGTGGAGTGTATGGCACACTCATAATACCCGTTTTAAAGGTGAGTACTCACAAAACGGTATTTTTGAAGCTGGAGAACTACCTACACTGGGGGGTTTAGGGTGCTCCCCAGAACTTTTTTTTGTCTCTATCATGTTGTTCTTCTGCAACTGGCCTAGAGACAGGCAGCTCTGTGTGGTGGCACTGACAGTGGAACATCCCACCAGGAAAATGGAAACTTGATAAATGTGTTTGGTCTTTGAGCACATGACCCTGGGAAGGGAATAATTTTTCTCAAGCGGTCAAGGAGGAAAGGTGGGGGCTTCAGTGCTGGTAACCAAGATTTTTTAAGCTTGAGCTTTCCCTGCCACCAACACATACTGTATGCTGCAGAGCCCTGAGGACCACCCTTCCATACCAACAAGAGGTCTCAGAAGCACAAAGGACCAAATTGGTGGCAAGCGCTTTTAGAGGTGAGCCCCCGGTTACAGGGATTGAAGCTAAACCTGAAGCTTCCTTTGTCAACCTAGGTAACTTGACTATGGTATCTGCTTTAAAAGGACTGTACTTGACAGCATGGCTGTCTAAAGCAGTGTCCTGGGAAAGTTGTTTTGTCCAGCCCCTGGGTGTCCTAACAAAAAGTCTTTGCACTTGCTGGATTTGGTTAGGACAGTCAAATTCTATTTTAATAGGTCTATGGACTTTCACAGGTCATATTGCTTCTTTGTAGTCAAAGATTGGTCTCATAAAGGGTCTGAAGCTTTCTAGAGTAATCTATCAGTTTGGCAATGACAGGAGCCTATTAAATCAAGGATATGGTGCCACCTACTTGAATGAGAGCGGTAGAGTCATCATGGGTGTTTCTTGAGCAGGGCATGGTAAATCAGGTCTGCAAGGCAGCTACTTGGTCTTTGGTTCCTCAGCTGACACTGTAGATAGAACTACCTTGGAATGTCCTAGCAATTTATGAATATTCCCATATATTCCTGCAGCTGCACCCAATTTATTATTACAGTTGGACTAGTTTCCAGTGATTGTCATTAAAGGTGATGTTGCTTTCTACAAATTTAGAAGTCATTTTTTGAAGGTGTGGTCATGAGACTGGACAACTTTATGAAGTGTTCATTTCCTTGTCATTGCCCCAGATTCCTCACCAGTATATGAAAATTCTTGTATCCATGGAACTTTAGGAAAAGGATTTTATGGTGAATAAAATTCTTTCTTGTTCTCCGGCCGAAGGCTGTGGATAGTGGTTTTGTTCTACCCTCAATAACACTGCTTTGAGACATCGCAATTGACTGGAAGGTTTTGTCTTCAATGGAAAGTTCAAAAAGGAGAGATTTTAGTACTCATCGTTAACTCTGGTTTTCTCAACTTTACATGATTCCTTTTGATCAAGTATACTGGCTAAACTTAGGGTGGGATTTGCTGTTTAACGCTGGTGAAGTGCAACAACTCGTAGAGTGTCTAGCCTTGTTGTGGGTGTGGCTATAACCCAGTTGTATTCAATTGCATGGCTTTGTCTTTTACTGAACCAGATTTCCTTGAGGTTCCATAAAAGTATGGTTTGGAATGCAGAAGGCAAAATAAGCTATACTGTAAGTTGTCAATTACAAGAATTAAACGAATCATCGTAAGCTTTAAAAGCTATATTCCTATTAAAGCATCTGTCTCCCACAAAAAAGCTAAACACCATCTAAATCTCCTTCATGCTTTTTTTTTTTTTTTTTTTTATTTATATGGTTTACATTAAAGGACTATTGAGTCCTGGCATGACAGGGATGATGTAGCACGGAAGATTTAAGACTTTCCAGGAATCATGCCAAATAATCAGCTATGCCTGTTTCTAACTGGCACTGTGGGTTTCTGTATATTTAAATGTGTTTTAATATTTTGTAATTCTGCAGAGACTTGGACCTGTTTAGACTTTTTGATTAAAGATACAATTTACAGAGAAACATGGAGCCTATTCTGCTCATTCGTCATAGCACTACTTTACTTTTGCATTAAGATCCAGTCACTATGGCCAAATGCAGACAAGTGTTTGACATCTATCTACTGCACACTTTATTTTCCCCTAAGCTAACCTACACCGACCTGTAAAAACCAAAACAATTCAAAGCAAATGTTAATAACTTTTGCCTGCATTGTTATGGGTACATTCAAGATGGCTTAGAGAAATGTTATTGAGAGACAGTACAGGACAAAAATAGAATATCCATTCTACGGGTATTTGTTCTGGACATAACAATGATTGCTGCAATTCATATAAAACCAATGTTTTTTGCCAGTTTACTTGCTACATGTCATGTCCTCACAGTTGGCAACTCTGGTTATGCTGAAGCTCTAAAGTGGCATATGGCAGCTAAATCTTCTTGGATCTCCATGCATTCTTAATGTGAGGACCACATTAGAAGTGAAAAGATCATAGAATCCGCTGGCCTTCCCCCAGGCAGTGTTCTATCTGACATAGCAAGGATCAGCGAGCAACATTTGGCTCCCATGCTACATGTTGGGAATCCTGGTTTTACATTGTAATAATAAACTGTACCTTTTAATGCATTGCAGTTGGATGAACTGTGCACTGTTTAAGGTGGAGTTTTGGTGTTGGGGTGTTAAAGGTGTCTTTCAATTGTTGTACCCTTAGCATCTTAAAATGTGTCCAGATTCAATTATTAAGGGGCGTCTTATATTTGCTGACCACTATTGTCATAGGAATAAATTGTATATCCAGGACTGAATTGTTCTGCTCTACTCTGCTCATTTTTCTAGACAGGACAACAGAACTTTTAACGTAAAAATGTGACTAATTTAGCCTTCTGAGTAACCATGGTCACACAGTATTTATGATTTTTTTATTCTCTTACGACAGATTACCAGCCTATTGAGTAAACTTTGCTGGTTTACTCATCATCCAGCCATTATAGTGTGTGGCACATCAATGCAAATGCATCCAAAATTAACCTGTTTCAATAGCAATAGCATAATGATATTGTATTTCATTTTTGCTAAACGGCATCTTTGTGTATTTCTTTACACTCTCATGTGCTATAAACGTGGTATTGTTTTTAGGATCTTCATGTTGTTGCTGCTACATACAAGTACAGACTTGTTTTGGTTGAAACATACCGATAAGAGCGCATGAAATCACACAGATTCCTGGTACACATACTATACATGTCTGGAAATACAATTAAAAGAAAGACAAACGGGTTCAGCCGAGTAACTTTTTGCTGGATTATGACTGCATGAGGATTCTTTAAATGCCCTTCTGCTTATTGTATAATATTAGCTTGGGGTTACTTGAAATAACACGGTTACATAACCTAGTAAGGGCTTGCTGAGACTAGCTGCCAGTTTTCCAATAATAATTAATGTCACGTTTTATTTGACTAGTACCTCTAGGGAGTAGACATTGTTGCATATCATCTATAAATATGTAATGTAATCCTTCCTTGGTGTTTAACTGTGAATGCAGAGTAATAAATAAGACTCTGAACTTTGAATATGGTTTATACTTCCCCATTTAAAAACCATCTAATGAATGTTAATTCACCCTCAGGGCTGTCGAATTGTTACATCTGAGCTATGTAACAATGGATCATCAGTGGCACAATAATCTCTATAAACATTTATGACAAATTCACCCACTTGGGGACTTTTGTTAACAGAAAAGGTCACTTTAGTTTACTCAATGCAAAATTCTTTTACTGACATTTTATGTGACTCAAGGCTACAGTAGTCATTTGCAGACGGATTATGTCCTGTATACTGGAAGGATTGTACACTTCACAACTGTTCTACCTCTTTAGTATATACAGATGCCATATTGCGTTTACCTCAGTATGTAGCAATCAATAGTGGCACAAAGATATAATTGGAACATATCATTTTCCATACAAAAACAAAAGTGAAAAAGAATTTAAAGTGGATACCCTGACATTGCCTTTTCTTATTCATACAGCAGGCACTTTAAAAAGGTAAATATATCCCCCATACTGAGATTTTCTAAAGCATGCATGCTCAGCCTGTGACCCCAGGGGGCACATGTGGCTTTCAGAGCTATCTGATGTGGACCCTGACCTGCTGTGGGGAAAGTAGGAGGGGCAAATAAAATGGATGTGTATAGGAGGGGCGCATTGGCAAATAGAGGTGACAGGAAAACGTTGATATTGTAAAACTCCACCAATATAGTTTTTTCTTAAATAATTGTATGTTTCGCATTGGTGGAAACTTAAATGCTTTAAATATTGGGAACATGGTTAATAGGCGGGACTGATAGTGGATGGCTATAAATAAATGACCCATATATTCAGAGAGGTAAGCCAACTGACATGTGCATTGCTAGTATGTGGGAATTGTCACATATGAATTTAGGGGAGTGGTGGAAGGACATACAAGTAGAGTTTGTTCAGACCGTGGGTATTCTGATGTGTTGGAGGAAATCTTCATTTTGCTATTCCAAAAGAAAAAATTCTGAACTTATTCATTGTGGCCCACAACCAGGTTCCAGATCATTTAAGTGGCCCACACTTGTCAAAAGGTTGAGCACCCTTGTTCTGAAGCAATACATTTGAGGGAGAGGAATTCACTGCAAACAGCATGGTAGCGAAGCTGGAATAGTGAATCAAGTAATACATAGCTGGATTAAAGGATGGGGGAACCAGAGCTCCCATTCCGAGGACTCCACCACTTTATATTAAGAGCAGCGCTCAATCTACGGTTATGTGGGGCCTCAACTCGACTTTTTGCCCAGAGACTTCCATCACAAATTATCTGATCCTGAAGTAATGGCCCTGTCAACCAGATAGGGACTTAAAGTCCCACACACAAACTTCTTTCCACCTTATTCCCCCTGGGAACAGTGTAAAATAAACCATTTAAAAGCATATCAAAATCTCTGGTTATATGTAAATACCTTATGTGATGTAAGCAGCTATTATATTAAGTTAGTGTAAATACCTTATGTGATGTAAGCAACTATTATATTAAGTTAGTAATTATGAATATAAAGATAAAACAAGTTTTTATATTTAGATATATATTTACATATTCATCTAGAACTTTTATAAATAAATCAGAATTTAAAAGCATTTTAAAACTTTTTAGCTCATAAGATATTATTGTTGCCCATTATTCGCTTTTAGTTTACTATTCCACCTGATGTAAGTTTGCAACTAGCATTCTCCACTTAGGTTAACTGTGCTGCCACTTATGTAACAGGTGGGTAACTTTCTGACTTACACGCAGCACTCATATCTATACAGTGCCTTGGAGTAGTTGAAAAGAATGGCTATCAGGCTGTGCATGCACATAAATGAATAGGAGCGTGCCCCTGTTTAGATTCAATACCGGGCACTCACACAGTTTGGAATACTTCCATACTGCACATGGGTGCAGAGGAACAGCAGGGAAATGTGTGCATCCTGCCCCACCAGAGGTGAATGGACAGAGCGTCCCAGGGTGGCTTTGTGGGCAGCTCTTGCCCTTTACAGGTAAACGTATAAATTCATTTGTTGTAGTCATTCCCAGCAGTCTAGATAACGTGCCACATTGGGCACAAAACACGTCAATGCTACAGTATTGAACTGAGCACAACTAAAGCCTCTTAAACACCTCACTACTGCAGGTAGGAGGGAGGAATTGTTTGTGCCTACATGCTGCTAAAGCAAATTTTGGGGTGCCCGACTTGTTACACCGTGGGGTGGGTGCTGCCATGGGGGCAAGGACCAAAATGGAGGAAAGTCAAAATCCTGGGTTTTGATCCATAAGACCAGAAGGGTGGTGACCAGCATTAGAAACCAGGGGCCCCAGGAATGTCCTATGTCTCTACTGCACTCCTGATGCTTGATTAAAAAGGCAGGGAAAGATAACTTTTGCTTCAATGGGGACCAAAACCCCTAGGGTCATCCTGATTTGGTAACCCTTCCTGGTTTCCCCATAAACTCCCTTCATTTGTCGATCTGATGGCTGTGGCATTGCCTGCTTGCTCTGCCCTGCTCATCCCCGCCAGCAAACATTAATCAAGTCTGCCAAGCAGGGTAAATGTGCAGAACAAGAGATGCCACCAGAGGCCTGTGCATGCACCATGGGATTGAGGACTGAGATGATTATAATGGTTTCACACTGCAGAACATCCTAAATCAGGATGCCCCTAGAACAGATAATTGGCCAGTCCTAGGCTCTAGGGCTCACCGAAAAGGGCTTGGTTCCTCTTTTAGTTATATGAATTTGAATTAACAAAACACTGTTGTTAAAGCTTCAGTCATGCTGTTAGTGATTGACAGGTACACTGCTGACTACCGTATAATATATAGCTGGGACTGTGCCTTCCTGATCTGGTGGCTGGGCTTCCTTTGTAATTATCCACCAATGGCCTGAGTTACTTTTGTAAAGTTCCTAGTCTACAATAGAACATATGTTTGAACAATCCTTCCCCCCTTTACGAGACACATTTGTACATGTTGTATAGTATGCGCTAATACATATGTATACATTATTGTTTTTTGTCTCTGGATATGTTCTTGTCCTAAGAGCCAGATGTATTCCAAATATGGCAGCTTACAACAGGCTTAAATACATATTTATAAATGCAAATATCTCAGGAAGGTATGGGCTGTGCACATAATGGAGTAAACTACAGCCATATGTTTGGTGGACTTTTTGGTAGAATGAAATAAATAAGATATTGTTTATCCCTTAAAGCAGGACTCCAATGTTTTATAATCAAACCCATTTTCATATGAATAACCCTGCTGAAATTATGCCAATTCTGTTGTTTTCATAAAGCCATCAAATGCAGACCTACATTAAATGTGCATAAAAAATGTGCATAAAGAGCCCATTACTTGCATTATTTTTTTAAGAGGCTATCAGGAACATGGGCCATATTATCATCCGGTGGCAATGCCCCATAGTGAGGGGGATTTGGAATAGAGTGCTCCATTTGTTAGTCCTTGGTAAGTCTTGGAAAGAAGAGCCTGAGACTGTGCTAGAAACAAAGTTACCTTAACATTACATATATTTACTGATGCAAAACAGGTCCTAGCCGAGGTCTTTGAAGAAGCAGAATATTTCATTTTGTGGATATTTTCCCCTACCAATAAAGTTATGATCTATAAAAATTGAGCAATTTTAAAACTTTAATAAGCTTGGGAACCATGGATCAACATTTTCATCCCTGCTCTGTTTAAAGCAGAACAAAACCTGGGACCAGCTCCTGGCTTTCCCCTTGGCGATCCCAAATCGAAATGCCCTGCTGTGTGAAACCCCCTGGGATGCTGGTAAACTCACCTTCTTCCTGGTTGCTTTGCTGGTGTAAACGTACGTCAAATAGGCTGGGGGTGGGAATGAGCACACTGTGGCAGAGGGGCAAGGAACAAAACCCAGGATAGTCAAAATGCCAGGTTTTGTTCCTCTTTAAAGAAAGCACAGACGTGGAGTCCCCTATTATAATGCCCCCTCCACCCTTTTAATTCTTTCTCTTTTTAGTTCCTTTCCTTTTTATTCTTTCATGAAAATTATAGTACTACTTTATTGCTAATAGCTATATTTATCTGCTGTCTAACATGATTCAAATGTTTTTTATACATGTGCAATGTATTTACACTTGTAATAATAAAAATCTACTGAATGGAAAAAAATGTGCTAGCAGGTTGTCCTTAAAATTAAAACAAAATGATGTGGGCTTCCCCCATCCAAGCAAAACCAGCCCATGCACCAGCTATGGTGGCTGGTAGACCAGGCACCAGCTATGGCGGCTGGTAGACCAGAGTGCGGCTGGCCTCCAGCCCTGAAGGCTACCAGCATGCATAGCCCTCACAGGCCACAGACTCTTCTGTACCCACCTGGGCTTTGGGTATACAGATAAGGGGCATGGGATTCGTGGCAAGTCACCTGCTTGCTGAATCGGGTGCCCTAGGGGTGAAGAAGAGACCCCCAGCGCTGAATCCGGGACTGAGGTGAGCTGCTTTCTTTGGCCACAAACCCACTTGCCAAATGCCATGCACGTCGATCCTACTGGCTTGGCAGCTAATGGTAGGAGAAGCAACAATGTAGAATTTAGGGAATTGGCATCTAAAGGGTTAATGTGGACCAAATCCCTGTAGAATCCCACTAGGACCACTGCATCTCTCACCTCATGTGCAATTACAAAACCTTTGCTATGTGACCACTGTTGACCAGTGACATTGACTCTACCAGCAGGTCCTGAACCTGTGTATGACTGGCATACATCATGGGTTGCTGACAGGTTCCATGGACAGTGGAGGTGCAGAGTTGGGCATTTCATGGCATTTGGCAATCTTTATAACCAGGGGTGAAGGCCTGCAGCTTTCCTAAGGGTTAAAGGGTTGTGTGGAATACTTCCAGTTTAACAAATGGCAATATACTGCCATAATATATACTATATTTCTGGCAGAGCCTTTGCTAGGGAAACCCGTAACATTTAAATCCTATAAGAATTATTGTATGATATACTTATACAGATGCAGCAATTGTTAACTCACACTGTTAACTGACACATCACAGCTTAACTAATTGGATTATCTCAGCACAGAAGCCATTGAAAAGTATTGAAGATTTCAACTCCAATGCACCAAGTTGAGTTTTAAAGAAAGCTGCATCTATATGCTGCATTAAAATGCAAATGTATGTATCATACACTGCCTGGGTTTCCCAACCCTCTCCTCAAGAGCCACCAACAGGTCATGTTTTTGGGATCTCAACATAGCCGGCTCTATAGCTTTGCTGCTGCTCTAATTACTTCACCTGTGAAACTGTGTGAATATCTGGAAAACGTGTTCTGTTGGTGGCCCTCGAGGAGGGGGTTGAGGAACATTGCTCTAGTATTTTGTTGTTCCGCCTTCAGCTTTGAATACAGCACGTTTGCTGTGGCATTGGTTTCCACAAGCTTCTGCAATATTACATTACTTTCTGTCCAGAGTTGCATTGATCTTGTATTGATGATGCAATTCCAAAGATTTTCAATGTGATTCAGGTCTGAGGTGGCCAATCCATGTGAGAAAATGATGTCTCATGCTTAAACTGACCATTTTTAGTGGGATATCTGAAACCGGTTTGTGGGAGATGGCTTTTGAGGAACAAATATCTAAAGCATTTTTATGCTGCTCATGTATGTATGTAGGTGGAGTTTTGTTCCTGTTCACATGCTCCAGGAATCTTAAGACCATAAAAGATGGTAACTAAGCCAATGCTCAGCCAATCCATGCATACCAATATCACCATTCACTAAAAGAATAAGAGCAGTTCTAAACTGTCCAGACATCCTGCACCCTTTATTTAGTGGAGCAGGCGTCCACATAATGTCAGCAAAGTGGGACAGAGGGACAAAATGCTGCAGAGTGTAAGTGCTTTACTGCAACATGAGTGCGGTAAGTGAAGGTCAGCCTTCATGGTGGAAAACACAGACAGGAAAAAGAAGTCATAGAGCACAGCTCAGTGTACAGGAAATGCAATGCATTCTGAAAAGCATAGAGAAACTACAGATAAGAATTTGGTAACAGCGACATACAGTGTCATAAATGTAAACTCCAGTCAATCCAGCAAGTATAGACTAAGCTAGACTGTTGCACCTCCAACACCCCTACTAAACAGCTAAGGCTTAGGCTGTTAAACCCATCTTCTTTGTAAGCTTTGAGTGTTTTCTAGCAGGAGGCTTGGTAAGGATATCTGCTATCATATCCTCAGTCAGGCAGTAAAAGTAACTTAAGAAGTCTCTGTTCTTTATGATCCTTTGTCTCAAAATGCTGACTTAGGGTCTGTAATATTTGTTTCATCCCCTTCTTGCTCAAAACAAATTAGGATATCATCCATGTAAATAAGCACATAAATCCATTTGTTTACTATTGTCTTTCTGTCCTTATGTGTAAGCACATTATTTATTTTCATATTTCATGCTCTGGCAGCTTATTTAGATCATATATACTCTGAAGTTTGCATAATAGGTGTGATGCCCAGCGGGACGCCAGCCTTCTGTAAGCAGGCAACCCCCAATCTCCACCGCCGCTTCTGCCTATAGTCAAGCCCCCGTTTGCCGGGACGCTAGGTACGCCTCACCGGACATGGTTGCCCCCAGGTCTTAATAGGCGCAAAGGATGGCTGCTTACGGTGAAGGCCGAAGAACCATGAGGGTATCCCGAAGACGAGGTCGTTCATAGGTAATCAATCCGGAGGGTGCTTCGGAGTACAGGGATGAGACAGGTGCGTAGTCAGGGGTAGCCAAAGGGTCAAGCCGGGAGGTCAGAGATCGCAGGGTATCCAGAGGGGCAGGCAGGTTTGTGGTCAGACGAAGCAGAGGTTGGTACAGGCAGCAGACAAGAATGGTCGATCAAGCCGGGTCGGAATCAGATAACAACTAACAGAAACACACCCTAATCACAAGCGACTATCACGGGCACGGGAGTGCTGGGCTGACTCCATATTTATTGGGGAATCGACCAATGGCCACCCTGGGGGGGAGTGTATGTGCTGATTGGTGCAACTTACAACACTGTGAGTGATTGGAGGCACTATCCAGGGGCTGGTCAGTCTTGGCTGCAAGGCTGATCAGCCCCTGATTCCCATCAGGTGTGGAGCAGTCTGTGCTGCCTGCCACTGGCAGCACAGCACCTCCTAGTGGCAAAATTTACAGACTGTGGGACGCGCGCCTGCACAGCTAGAGAGGGGCGAGGGAGGCTGCCAGAGTGACGTGCCACGCTCCCAGCAGCAGGAGTGCCGTGTCGCCCCACGGACGCTCGCTGCTGGCCCCCTGGCAGAGGTAAGTCCCTTACAATAGGTCTGGCATTTGCTCAGTTTTGAACCCTGGTGGTTGTTTCATGCAGTGTCTTCTGTTAACTTGACAGCAATGTTTTCACATCAAGGTGTTTCACTTGCATTTTCCTTGTGGCAGCCACTGTCTGCAAAGTCCTTATTGTAGCAAGTTTGACTACTGGAGCAAACGTCTTATCATAGTCCTCTACATATTTTGAGACTATCCCTTGGCTCCGAGTCTTGCTTTGCATAGCTCCACTGTGCCATCTGCATTGTACTTCACTTTTAAAGTCCATTTACAACCAATGGCTTTCCTTCCAGGTGGTAGTTCTGTAAGTGTCCATGTTTTAGTACCATGCATGGATTTTATTTTATTTCTTCCTTTGCAGCCTTTATCCCTTTACAGGCTTCCCAAAGCTCAGATTTGGCTTCCCAAGTTGCAGGTGCATGGGCAATGGTAGTGCTTGCCTTGTATGAAGACATACAGATGGTTTGGATTTGTTTTCTCTTGTTGAGTGTCTTGGTTCTGTGTCTGAGCTTGCTTGTATCTGCTCTTCAGTACTGGTAGGTTCTATGCTCACTTCAACTATTTGTTCGGAAGTTACAGATGCTGGCTAATCAGTGTCAGTTTGCTCTTCTGTTCTTACTTCCTCAGTTGAGGACATCACATCTCAGATCTTCAACAAAAGTAATGCTGTTGCTGATGGTAACCTTGTCCGATTTGGGATTTAGGATTCTGTAACCAGTGTATCCAACAAAGATTCCCTCAAATGTTCTGTTTTGGAGTTTCATGTCTTTTTATTCTGGAATGTAGATGGAAACTTTGCAGCCAAAACCTCTTAGGTGTTTTACACTTCGCTTCTCATTGTGCCACAGTGTTCAAATTGAGTTTTTTTTCCACTGTTCTAGAAGAGTCTGATCTGCAGATAAGTATCTGTCATTGCTGCCTCACCCCAATATGTTTGTGGCAGTCCAGAATCTGCTGGCATACAACTGATAATTTCAGTCAGGGTTCTGTTTTTCCTTATAGCTACCCTATTTTCCTGTGCATTCACCTCCATTGTCACTCCAAAGTAAAGGAGGTTTCCTTTGAAACTTGTTACTTGTCTTTCCTACATAGTCCTATCGTTTGTCAAGAACTTCACTTTTGTGTTGAATTGGTTAAGTGACTGTGTATCTTGAATAGTCAGGTGTAGGTGGGTTTGGGGGACCACATGCATAACTGTAAACTGGGTTAAGTGGTCTTGAAGATCTATTCTGACATACTTTAGGAAGTGTTGCTCTTTTAGCTTTGGATTTGATGCAATGGTTATACAGTAATTAAACAAAGGGATACTGTCAGATCCTTTGTCAGATTCCTCTTTTGTAGTTCATGTATGCATTCTGGGTGTCTGTGACCTAAATGTCTGGGCGCCATGTGTGTACAGTCATTGTGTTTATGAGTGCATAGTCTTACCTTTTCCTTCAGATCAAGTTTTGTGAAAAAGCTTTTATCACTTGTTATGTGACTGGTTGCTCCTGAGTCAATACATCAGCCTTGAAATCTATGACTGTAAGGCTTTCCGGTCCCTTCACATGGATCAGAGAGACCTTCTGTTTGGTATAAGAGTGACACTGTCTCTTTTTCTCTGCTTTACATATAGTACAGTCTCTCTCTATTTGCCCTTGTTCGGGCATCTAAAACACACCCTGGTTTCCTTCTTGTGTAACCTTGTGTCTGTTAAGTGCTGTTCTGGTGTTGGATTCTGTGGAGTCATGTGCAAGCTCCTTTCTTCACTGATACTCATCTATAATGCTTGTGTTTACAACGTCTAGTGTCAGTCTGTCTTGAGCTGCGTCTCAAGCACATTGATCAGTACAGTGTATGTATCAGGTAAACTGCATAATAACATGGCTATGGCATGTCTGTTATATTCTAACCAAGTGATCTGAATTGTGCGATCACTTCCAGCCATGCCGTTTATATGGTCTTGTATGTCCTGCTCTCTGCTGAGCCTCATTTTGTAAAGTTTCCTCAGAAGAAACAACTTGCTGTTTAAACAGGATCTCCCATGCAGTCTTTTAAGTACATCCCACATGTCTTTTGCTATATTTTCACTCCTTATGTGAATCAGCTTCTATTAGTAAGCTTATGATGGCCCGTGCTTGTCTACCTTTACTGCCCCAGTCCTGAAAATTAGCATCCCTGGATAATAGCATTTCCACTTTATACTTAACCACAGCTGAGATTTGTCAATGTTCAGCTTGGTCACTGAGATTTTATGGGCTAAACTGCTGGCCATACTCTCTTTTTTATATATAAGAACAGCATTATGTGTATACAAGATGTCGATTGCTGTTTCTTATTTGGGGCTTCTCTCTACCTGGGCCACATCTGGTCACTGGGCTTTATCCAGTTGCTGGGGCTTCCTTCAGTCACTGGGTCCATAACCTGTACTAGATGATAAGTGCTGGGTGCAGTGAAGTAAAATCCAGATAGACATTTGTGGAGTAACAGGAACTGGCTTTACTAGAGCATCTGTGCAGTAAGTGAAGGTCACCTTAAATGGTGGATAAGACAGGCAGAAAAAATAAGTCATAGAGCACAGCTCAATGTACAGGAAATGCAAAACATTCTGAAAAGCACAGAGATACTACAGATAAGCATTTGGTAACAGCAAGATCCAGTGTCAGAAATGTAAACTGCAGCCAATCCAGCAACTATAGACAACGCTAGGCTTTTGCATCTCCAACAAAAATGGCTTAAAGTGGGACAACAGGTCAGTTTACTGATGCTTCCTAAACCGCTCTTTCACATCTGACCCTGCTGAATCCTGGAATATGTCCAATGTGCCATCAGGGAAGAGAAAATCCATTGGTAGAATCACTTGGTCATATATTCAGGCTGAACATTTTTTGGGCACCTAACGTTGCTGAACCTAGAACCAGATCATAGCACTTCCCCCACAGGCTTGTACAGTAGGTACTAGGCTTGGCAGGTGCATCACTTCAGCTGTTTCTTTTCTTACCTCGATGCACCCATCATTCTAGAGATAGGATCCATCTGAACTCATGAAACCACAAGACCTTCTGTCATTGCTCCAGAGTCCTTTTGCGGTTGAGGCTCCCTGACACATAGGCCCTTATTTAAGAAGGGATAGCGTCAGGTAGCGCCTGGTTAATGAGAGGTAGCGACTGATAGCGACTGGTCAACGCCAGACACGGCACGCAATTACACATTTATCAATCTGTTGAGCGACTGGAATAGCGCTATGTAGCGTCTGATTCATCATTTTTACAGCCTCAGCGAACAGCGCCAGCATTCAGCCTTGCACAGCGCCAGGTATGACCTCTCGCTATGTGACGCTCTCCCATACATTTCATTGGACGATCCTTTTCTTCTCTTTAAACGGGTTTTATTTTTTATTTTTTTTCCCAAAAAATCACAAATAATTCTTTGACCTCTTCTGGCATTGAAAAAGCAGTTTTTTTCATATTTTTTTCATTTTTTATATATTTCCTCAAAAATGACATTACAGGTCTGGCATTAAAGTGTTCATGTTACAATGTTGCTACAATGTAATTTCATATGTTTTCGCTTTGTTACTAGTTGATAGATGCTTGAAAACAGACTTTAAACACACCGCCTCCTGCGCTCTGGGCTTCAAACAACTATTTTTCAGCGCCAGAGATTTTTGCAGCTGTTTTTTTCCTGAATATGGTGTGAGTCGGTCGCTATGAGCAGTCGCTAACATGCGCTCCCATACAGCGCTGTACTGGTCAAATAGCGACTCCTCACAATGTATTCACCATTACTGAACAGCGACTGAGTCGCTAAAAAGTAGCGACCCACGGCCGAGCACTGCGACTACTAGCGGGCGCTCTGAAAATGCCTGCTACAGACGCTCATCTGTCGCTACCTGCCGCTAATGATGAATCAGCCTGCCCGTTTTCTTAAGGCTCCCCAGCTGTTTAGTCCATATCCCTTGAGTTCCCTTCACATTATTTATGTTGAAATGGTCTTTATTTCACTATTAAACATTCCCCTGATTTATACTGGTGTTTTTCTACTATTTGATTTCATAAAATGTTTAAGTGATCACTGATCATAATCATTTAAGATTTGTTTCCAACCACATTATTCCACTTTTTATTAATGCACTGGACAGGTCTTAACCCATTTTACAATATCCTTGTTGTTTTCTCTGTTTTATGCATGCCAATAATTTTTGGTTGAAAACAAATGAGAAGCTACTCACTGCATCATTTAGGGTTAAATAACGTGTTGCCAGCTGAAACATAACCACCCTTTCAGTAATTATCCAATGGGAGGCTTGCAGTATATTGTTACAGCAAAGTAAGTATAAATGTTACGTATATTTATATACAATTTACCTATGTCAGAAAAAAACATGCTTTATTATTATTGTTTATTTTTATAGAATATAGCTTTTTCCGTAGAGCTGTACACTATACTTACAGACAAGTTAAAAACATACTGTACAGAGACGATTACTAACTAGATGCTACAAAGTTCAAAGCAAATGTTGTGAAAACAGGAGACAAGAGGTAAGAGTCCTTGAGAGCTTACAGTCTTAAAAATAACAACTAGTACTTTACTCAGATTAAAGAAAAACATAAATAGACATTAAAACCAACTAGTATGACTTTCCATATGTACATAAAAATCTGCCATTTTGCATCAATTATCTAATATAAATATATACAATATTCTCAATTCTTCACCAAAACATATGGCCTAATAAATATACAATAAGTTAACACTAATATTATAAATACTAACCAGCATTAGCCAAACTTTCTGCTAAAAAAATCAAAACAAAAAAAAATCAGTGGGACAAATTGAGAAAAACCCACCATGCAATGCTTTGCATAGATATTAGAGTGGTAAATGCTGCTCCCCCCCCCCCCCCAGGGACTGGCTCAGGAGACAGACATTGAAATGGAGCAGATCACCCCTGTAAAAGTGGAATAAGAAACCTAGATTTTTTTTCACTTGTGGGCCTTGATTAAATAAGAGTTGAAAAAAATTCTCACAGTAGTAAAAAATTCAATTAATGAGAAAAAAGCCTGAGAATGTCACTGTTACTGAATCACCAGATAAAAAGACAATGAAAGTCAATGGCAGCTTTTCCTACAGTGTAGAAAGGAGTAAACCGTTCTCTACTTTTCTTAGGAGTAAAAAAGTGCCATTGACTTTCATTGTTTTCCAAGCTAGTGATTCAGCAACAGTGGAATTTTCATGCTTTTTCTCATGAATTGAATTTTTTTACTACCATGAGAATTTATTTCTACTCTTACTGAATCAAGACAGTGGTGTTTAAAGCTGAACAGAACTCAGGATATTTGTGTAAGTGTGACTATAGCAGGTTTTGATCCCTTCCCTGATTTGGGATTCCCCCACTGTGTGAAACCCCCCAGATCGCCCAGAAAAACTCACCTTTCCCCTGTCCTAAGGCATATGTGCGGGCTTTTGTCCAGTCAGAAGGTTTGCTGCACATATTTAATGCTTGTTAAATGGCTTCCGCAGCAGCGGGTAGACTGTAGCCCACAGCCTAAATGGCTGAGGGACAGGGGCATGCGCACAGCACAAAGATGCTGGGGATGTGGTCGCCTATATTTACATTGGCGAGAGAGCCAGGAAGAAGGTGAGGGGGTGTCACACAGCAGGGCATCCCGATCTGGCCCCAGGGCCAAGGCCAGTGGTTGGCTTTTTTCTTCTTTAAGTAACTTCCCAGCCCATCATCCAGCATGTTTATATGGATTTTTATACAGTTTCTCAATACTAGGGATGAGCGAACCGGTTCGGACGGACCGGAATTCGCTCCGAATTTCAGGGAAAATTCGATTCGGCACGAACCCGAATTTTTTTTGGTTGTGCCGATCGAATTTTCCCTGAAAAAAAAAAAAAAAAAAAAAAGCCGGCATGGTGGGAGGTGGGGGGCAGGCCGGCTACGCTGTCAGCAGGCGGCGGAAGCCGGCCCGCTGACAGTGCAGCCGGCCTGCCGACCACATATGATGACAGCTGAGAGCGGCTCCTGCCTCCACGCTCCGACCATGCAGGTAAGTGTTTGCTTTTTAAACAAATGCCCGCTCCCACCATGCCGGCATTTTTTTTCCAGATGAGCGATTCGTGAAATTTCGATTCGGGCGAACCCGAATTTCTTGGGGAAATTCGGCGAATCGCCCGAATCGAACTTTCAAGAAGTTCGCTCATCTCTACTCAATACAGCTCCTTTAACAAGGTAACAATTAACAATTGTAACTTTTAGAAGGGTTGAAATTGACTTTGCTGATTACCAATATACTTGACATGGAGTACAAAACTACGCAAACCCTAGCCCAGGAGTGTCAACTACTGTATACAGAAACAAGTTCGACATACTGTAGTCTTTCAGGGGTTAAAGGAGAATCAAGACTACTTTATCCACGTTTGCAAAATTTGTCACTTTGGGTGACAACATACATTCTGCTAAAGTGTGAAAACCACATGACATACACATAATTTGTCACTACAAGGGATCTCAGATGTCAGCCTGTACCAGGTATGGCAGTGTCTGTAACCAAGAAAGGGAGACCGCAAGCAACTGAGAACCTGTCACTTTAACTGATGAGCCTTTATTCTAGTTGGAAAATGAGACAAAGACAGTGTTCACATAAATAAAATCTCACACAGGAAGAGCACGAGGAGTCACAGAAGGTTTATTGCAATGGAGGAGGCTGCAAAATAACAAATGCATGATCTGAGCGTGTGTCAAATGCTATGCAAATGGCCCATTTCCACAAATTGATTTGCAGATGAAAATCGCTCACAATTGGAGGAGAATATATCTGTGCAAGCTGCGATCAAGCAATGAAAGCGAATCCGTTCATTGATCACGCGTCATATCATTAAAGTGCACCTATACTCAGAGGGAAGTTTATGTTGTCACCTTCCATTCCCAGTCCAGTGCCCCAAAACAGCCTGTGTTTCTTTTTTTTTTTACTAAAGCATTTGCCCAATATTCATAAAAACACTGTAACTGAACTACGTCCTGTTAGTGTTTTTATGAATATTGGGCAAAGGCTTTAGTAAAAGAAAAGAAACACAGGAATTGGGGCACTGGGCTGGGGATGGAAGGTGAAAACATAAACCTCCCTCTGAGTATAGGTGCCCTTTAAGGCTTACATACATTTTTGCATTCAATAAATGACCATTGACATGTAGAATCAGAAATCGACCACCAATAGGACATGGAGCGCACAGCAGGAGCAATCTCATGAACAATCACTCTAACAAACAAAATAGCTGACAAATCTGTGTCTGAAAACAAATCATTCACTTACTCACTCACTCAGCAATCAATCAAATTATCTGTTAGTGGTAATGGATGATATACGATTTGTATTGATCACCATACTGACTTAGTAATCACACATTCAGAAACTATGGAAGTGAGCTGCATCTGAGCTCCCAGGCTTATTTATTAAAGTGGAACAAAACCTGGGATTTTGACTATCCCAGGTTTTGTTCCTTGCCTCCCAGCATTTGGGAGAGCCCGTTGTGTGAACCCCCCCCCCCCCCTCCAGTTCACCAGTAAAATCTCAAGTCTTTTTGGTGCAACAGAGCAACGTCTCTGATTATGTCAATCATGAACTCCAGCGGCCACTGGGGGTGTGAATGCGTGCACAGCCAAAAGATGCAGGGCATGTGAGGGAACCAGGAGGAAGGTGGTGCCTGGGGGTTTCACAGAACGGGGCATTCCAAATCAGAGAGGGACGCCATGGGCCTTTAGATTCCAGGGCCAGCCCCAGTGAGTTTTGCTCTGCTCTTTTGGGGGGATGCCCCACTGTGTGAAACCCCCCAGAAAACCCCAAACCACTCACCTCTTCTGCATTCCAATGATGTATGCGTGGGTGCTCAGCAAATGGGAGCTGTTTGCTGTGTTTTTTTACTTTAATGGGGAACCGACGTTGCTGCATTTCCAGTATCCCCGGCCTCATTCGCTTTCCCATCCCAGCCTATCAGAATGGCTGGGGCAGGAACGCACACAGGACGATGGAGATGCAGAGGATGCAGAAGCATGTGCTCCCCATTCAAAGCAATGGCTGCCGCCTGCTGAATAACGTGGAGGCTGATTCACTACTGCTACTACTACTACTTCACGCCAGGTATTGCCAGATGAGCATCTGTATAGCAGCGCTAAGAGCGACCGCTAGTAGATGCTGTAAGTGGGTATTGGGCGCTGTAACATAGCGCCTCAGTCGCTGTAGTAACCTGGCCGGCATTGATGAATGTGATGTATGTTGGGCGCTGTAACACCAGTACGCGCTGTAGGACCCGAGAGGTAGCAGTTAAATCTGAAAAAGCAAGGTATGCACTATGGGGTGCAAATAGGCCACAGTAGCTGTGGCGTCAGATTATAAGGTCAGTTAATAAGATACTGAAAAAGGGGGCCATGTTTTGATCATCATGCACCACAAATAACCTGCTGCTCTTCCTCCAGCACTTTTAATACGACACATCCTACCTGATGCCATGCTTCCTGCACACCCTGCAAGCCTTTTAGGGACACCTCTTACAACCCATGTGGGGAGCGCACTTCATAAAGTGCTTCCCAACTAACCTGGCCTGGCTGTCATTAGCTGTCAACTGTGGTGCCTCCTCTGTATCCCCAAATAACAAAGCAGGGAGTAACTGCTGGAGCCTGGTACTCGAGGACAGCAAAGGAGTTACATGTTGCCAGTTGGACCAAATAAATCACAATTTTTTGTACCAGGCTCAAGATTATCGGGTGGCATTTTAATGTAATGTTAGTATTTGGCTGTCTTATCAACAGCACCCATGAATTTGTTATCATTCTTGATACAATATGGCTTTTGGGAAGGGGCACGGGGACCACATTGCCGTACATTCATGACTAACTCATCATGGATTGTTGTCAGCATGATTACAGTTTATCTGTATGTCAAGGCCAAGAGCTCTTCACTTACTAGAGCAAATGACACAATTCAGTTTCTTTTGCAGCATTGACCTAGGCAAGCCTTTTCGATTACGATTGATGGTGCTGCTGGCCGCTGTGTCCAATGAGTAGAGTGCTATAAATAAGGGGATGCTGCTATTAGGAGTGGTAACCTCTGCCCAGTAGAGGAGTCATAAGTTCCCACACAATCTTTCCAGTGACACTCAAATCAACGGGAAAACCAGGGAGGTCTAGATGTGTGTCCCTTTCTTCATATATTCGAAAACATTTGGTATAGCCTTTCACATTCTCACATAATTTTAAAAATTGTATCCCATGGTGTGCACACTTGCTAGGGATATACTGACACAATACAATGCACCCTTTAAAAAGCATTTTGGAAGGGGGTGTACACTTCTGCAAATCGCTCCTATATTAATCAGGGGTCCTAATTTATGCAGCCTTCTGTGACCGGCTCTCCATGGACAATAGCAACGGAATTGTCAGTAAAGTGCAGAAACCACAGTAACATTTCATAACAATTTCCTAACATTACAGCCATAAATAATGGGATTGCCAATAAGAATTGGTTATCCTAGTAGGAGGTTCATTTTTCTTACAATGCCCATTGCTAAAGTGAGCCCCCCAAATTTTTTAATCTCACCTAAATTTGTGGGTTGCCATGCCTGAGCTCGGGTGTGCTGCTGGTGGGGGGGGATTTTGTGCAAGGACCTGCTCAGCATAGCAATTGGTGTAATAGACCATATCCAGCAGGTTGGCCTCTGAAATGAATAAATTGAAGACGTCAATGACACCGAAGTTTGTGGTTTGTACATTGACTCTGGGGAGCGAATCAAATGGGAGATGAATTATTAGAAGGCCTCCATGCGGCTGCAGCACCTCCCCGTCCTACACTTTTCTCCAGCATGGCCTCTTCTTGTGAGGAGACCTAGCACTAGCACTGGTACCACTGCAGGACTGTATCTCTTCACTAGAGGAGATACAAACAAAATGAAATGCAAATAAACAGTCTGCAATAAAAAAAAACATAAATGCAATATCTGGGTATAGGGGTTTGCAGCAGGACTGTACACAGTCTTCGGGAAAAAAAACAACCGACACACCTAAAGGAAGGTCTGCTAGAAGAGATGGTACTTCACAAGAAGAGGCCATGCTGGAGAAAAGTGTAGGACGGGGAGGTGCTAACAGGAAGTATAGACTGAGAAGGGGGAGTGAAACCTCTGAATCCCCAGTAAGAACTATCTTATCCCCAATCAAACAGCGCATGCACTGGCCGCAGTCACATTACACTATACCTTTAGCCAGCAAGCGCCATTGGATTGGCGGTGAGGTACGTTTTACCGGCGATCGGGGGAATTCACATCAGGGGCTTTCACATTGCATCAGGTCAAAAAAGATGATAAAACTGCAAAACCGAAAACCAAAAACTGCTTAGTTTGCATAGTGGGGGTGGCAGGTGCGCTCCAGGCCTGGCTCACCTAGTAAACACCTGGTTGCAGCCGGCAACAGAGGGGGGGGGGGGTGGAGGCAGAAAAAGGCTTCTGATCACCCATTACATGGCATCCCCCCATCCCTGCCACCTCACCCCCCCTCCATTGCCGAGTGTACCTGGGAGTGAGCCAGCACCAGCGCGCACTTGCCAGTAGTAGTAAAAGCATAAGATCCATTCATAAAATCAGCTTCATTCATAACAAACAGCTAAATGAATGAATCTGTTTTTATGAATACATCTCACACATTTACTACTACTGTTTACAATAAGGTAAAATCAGCCTGCAGCATGCATTAGAAGCTTTCAGTTACTTGACCAATGATGAGTATATATATAATATATATTCCCACCAACGATCAAGCAACTGTAATCTCCAATTGCAGGCTGCTTGAGACAGTAAACGTTAGGAGTAGATCCATTTATAAAAAGCACCAATCTTGCTGAGATTGTTGTTGTTTTTGGCATGGATCTCATTGCTATGAGATCTACATGTCTGCCACAATTGCCTGCGACTACCCACCCCTCAAGTATGCTCCCCCACACAGATACCCAAGATGCGCTGCACTCACAGATCAGTCACCGAAAGGCGCCGGCGTCCGTGCGCACCTTGTTTATATAGAGGCGGGCACCAGCTGATGACAGCTGATGTGTTCTCCCCACTGATTGGTCCTGTGGGTGATCGGGTGACTGGAGTGACTAACAAGTCACCTCCCCCGGACAGTCTGCTTGAATTTTCTACCGGACCCGACAGGCCGATACACCACCATGGCTCTGAGGTGAGGAAACGCTAGCCACGCAAAATTTACATGGCTGAAGTTTAATGGTAGGAGGGGAAGCCACTTAAATTTTATGTGGCTGGCGTTAGAAGGGTTAAAGGGTCCTGTCATGGCTCAGAATGTAACCCTTCTTTGGCTCCTTTAAACACGTTCTTGGTGGAGCAGAGGACTGAAGGACCCTTAGATGGTGGCTGCAGCAACTGCCAGTGTAGGGTGGCCGTTGTGGTCGACTCCTGCTGCGTGCTCCGGAGCGCCATCTCATCATCTTCTGCTGCCGTATAGCTATATAAATATAAGTATTTTTAACTTACATTCCTTGCAGTCAATTACTCTAGGAGGCTGATTCATTACTATAGTCACGTATTGCCAGATGAGCGTCTGTATAGCGGCGCTTAGAACGACTGCTAGTAGACGCTGTAAACGGGTATTAAATAATGCACTCCCAGTAATTGCATGTATTAGTTGTCATTGGTAAAGTGTATTTAATATTAAGACAGTATACGTTTTTTTCTGTTGATTCTACTTTAATTACAAAGCTGTATATCGTTTTTATGTATTGAGGGGCAAATTGTCATTAATAGACTGGTGGAAACATCTGCTTACTCTCAACAGCTTTCCAGTGTGTATGGCAGCACTTTTTTTTGTTACCTTGGTAATTGATGTGACATTACGGGAACAGAATCACATGATAGCAGTCAAAAACATAAATAATAAAGCAAATTACTTTTTCTAGAACAGTTAGTACCAACAAAGAGTATTAGTTTAGTTAATTCTATCTTTTATCAACATTCTCTGTTGCAGGTGTCTGAATTAATATACAAAATTACATATCAATCTCTGCAGGGGTAAATCAAAAGCATTTAAATATTTCACTGCTCATCTGAATGGCTCTCACTCTTGATATTAAATAAAGAGGCTGATTTATTAATAGCGCCAGGTAGCGACAGTTGAGCGACTGTAGCGGTATTTTCACAGCGCCCGCTAGTAGTCGGTGTGCTTGGCCGTTGTTCGGTTGTTGATAGCGACTCAGTCGGTGTGCAGTAATGTTGAATACAAGGTGATGAGTCGCTATTTGACAGGTTCCGCGCTGTATGGGAGCACATGATAGCGAATGGCCATAGCGACCGGCTCCCACCATATTCAGTAACAAATTACGCTACAAAAATTCTCGCGCTGTGAAATGCTTGTTTAAACCCCAGAGCGCTGGCAGCGATGGGTTAAAAGTAGTTTTTTAACCCCCAAACCACCATATTTTGGGAAACCAAAAAAAACAAGTTTATAAAAACATTTTGGAATATGAATACATTAATATCAGACCTGTAATATTAATTCTGCACAAATTTTTTTTTTATTTTTTTCTTACCTTAAAAAAAATATCTAACATGGCAGAAGTGGTAACAGAAATTTTCACATTAAAAAAAAAAAAAAGAAATTATTAACAATTAATTAATAATATTTAAATATTGTTCCATTGAAATGCATTGGAGAGCGCCAGGTAGCGAGAGGTCACACCTGACGCTGTTCAAGGTCGCTCGCTGGCGCTGTGGGGTGAGGCTGGAATAATGATGAATGAGTCGCTATCTGGCGCTATCTCAGTCGCTAAGCAGGATCGGCTTGATAAATGTGTGATTGCGGAGGGGAGCCGGCGTTCTCGTGGCGGTGACCGTCATTACCGTTCGCTCACCAGTCGCTACCTGGCGCTATCCCTTGTTAAATAAGGGCCAAAGTGATCTAAATGTTCGGACAATAACTTAAAACAAACAAGACAAGCCTTTGCTTTAAGTAGGCATCCTGGACCTTGCCTTTGCAACAGGCCCCCTGCAAGGTTTCCAATTTGAGTTGCTCACTGCCTGACCCCCCCTCCCCCGAGCAGCTATAGTGTACTTACTGTACTGTACTGATCCAGGCTGATAGGGGACACAGGAGTTTACTGCACACAGTAGTGGGTCTCTATGTCCCCTGGTCGCAACCGGTCCACATGGATTAATATATAAAGCTGGCCGGGGGGGGAGGCGCTTTATACTGATTTTGTAGATATGTCGTAAAGGACCTGAAACAGTAGATCCACTGGACCATCAGGGTGGAAATGAATTAATATGATATATATACACATGTAGATAAAGGTTAGACGTAGACATAAAATAAAAAAATATATAAATCCTTTCTTAAACTGCGGTATGATGGATCCATTACAACCCTCCAGCCAACCATTTATAGTGACCGTCTGCTCTTGCTTAACCCTTGTCTGGTACCATGGAGTCATTGGGACCCCATACAGATTACATAAGTAGTTGCCAACACATGTTGTCTAATATGATTATGGCATCTTATGCATTTTCTTTATGGAGGTTCAACTCACATATTGAATAGACTGTTTTTAGTTTTACACATTTTAGTTTATAGCTATATAACCATAAACGACAGTGGTGTCACTATGACGCCATGGTAAGGCAATAATCTAGTTGCAGGGACAAGAGGCAAGTGTCTCTTGTGTCAAGAGTGAAGAAGGACTGCAAAGAACTTTATCTGTGGGGACCACAGATGACTTGATGTGCAATAAGTGTGAATCATGAGTAGAGAATAAAACAGTAGTTTAGTGCAGATCATTTCAAATGTTAAAATGGTACATTTTTAGTACCCCACACATGACCATGTTTGATGTAAATTCTTCACGTTTATTTCCTGACAATAAAAAAGGGCAACAGATGACTGAAGAGCTGTATTTTATTATTTAAATAAATTCTGACCAAAACACATATATAGAAATACAAAATTTGGTGGTGGGGTATATATCGACCATATTGACCCCATGGTACCAACAGTGCTTTTTTTCATGGTACCAGACCAGGATTAAAAGCATCCACTGGTAATTGTCATATTAGCCATGAATAATTATGTGGTGCGCCCCCTGCTACCATTAACTAGCATGCCTGTCCCCTATGACTGGAAGCACCGGTATGCTCCATAGCTGGCCTGGGAGTATTTTTTTAGCACCTGAGCTGCCAACATAAAAACATACAAGATACAGCAAACAGAACTACAATAAATCCAGCCTGTGGGGGATTGGGTAGGTAGTAATAATTTGTAATTTATTTTTGTAAATTTTGAATAAAGATAGACATTAAAATTGAATGCGCTCCTTTGTTGCTCATTTTTTGCTGCTCTACAATTTCCACTACATTATGGAAATTGTCTATTGGGTTTTTCCTTCATTCACATTAAAAAAGAGTGTTGTGCAACCCCAATAATAGTGGATAGGGTTTGGGTCTGGGTGTGCAGGCCAACTAAGCTTTTTCATAACACCTATTTCTTTCTGGTTCTTGTTCGCTGTGATAAAAATGTCCTGTCCAAAAACTAATGTCTGTAAATTCTAGGCCAGGGGTTCCCAACAATAGTAATAGTCAATAGCAATGTTCCTTTGACCACCAAGGCTGTCGTTTTACATTGTCCATGGTGATTCCGGGCATATATGTAGCTTACTGGCTGTAGGAAACCATCACTCGGCAGAAAAGCTTTCTTGTACTTTGCTTTATGTGTTTCAGGAAAATTCCCTCAAAATTAAGTTATTGATCGTACAAACCAATAATAATCTATTTGCTCTTGATGGTTGTCTCCGCATATGATGCACCACTGATATTGTCAATATGTAAAAACACTATTACATATTCCTCTCTTATAAGATCCTCTTAGGCCAAAAATATGCCACTTACTGCCCCATGTCTTCACCGTTACCAGGTCCTATAGCCCCCTATGTAACCCCCATGTCCAGATTTCTCTGCACATGGAAAATAAAGCAGCATGCCCACCAGGCACCCAGCAATGCCAAGCCAGGGAACTGCCAACATCCCCATGGCATATAAGTAGTTGGTCTGTGCTTTAGTTCAACTACACACTGAACAGGTGAGGAATGCCACTGACACATATTCATAGGATTTATTCAAGAGAAGATCTCCATGAGAATCACAATTAATATAAATTCTAAACTTCCCAACATGCTTACGCTATATTCCAGAATCATATCATACGCAAGCAGTATCATGTAACGGAGTTGAAGCCCCAGTTAGAGAAGATGAAGTTAAGCAGTGGCCTTAATGAGGTTAAAGGGGGGAGGGATTGGATCAGCTCTATCCACTATCAATCTACCCAACATTCACTTATTACCTAACAAACTGACCTAGAGTTATTTGGTTTTAACACTGACAAAGCAGATAACAACCTCAAGGTGGCTGGAAATCTGAAAGTACTTTCACAAGAGGGACTGCGGGTGCCCTACCTACAATCACCCCAAAAAGGAGCACCAAACAACGATAACAATACAAAAAATATCTCAATTTATTATACATACAGAATGAATACACATAACACATAATCAGTCATACAAGACAAAACAAGAATAAAAACAACTGTAATTCCCCCGAATCACATCCAGGGCTGGCAAAATATAGACAGACAAATATAACTGGGAGTATGAACAACACACCCCCCGAAATTCAATAAAAAGAAGGGTGGAAACAAGGGAATTAAATTGATCATTTTTGTGCCGGCACAAAATTACTCCCTGGTACTACAAGCCAATATCCACCTAAATCAATACAGTACAAATAAAGTGACCAATGTAGATCTGTGCAATGAATTTCAAGACTAAGACTAGCCAACCATACATATTAATACATACATAATAAAAATATAATTGTGCTAGTACATATAATAGTGCTAATGCATTCAGTTATGGACAGAAAAGAAAGTGCAAAGTGCTTACACACTAAAGCGGCACGGGTAGCCACGTGCACAGGTGTCCCTGCTGTTCCCCACCCCCCTTTTTTTTGAATATTTTTGAACAGATGTGCTGCCATCTCCCTTGGTCTTGTAATTTTGTATGGTCCATTATAGTTAATTGATTGTCTTATGTTTAAGCACTTTGCACATTCTGTATGTATAATAAATTGAAATATTTTTTTGTATTGATATTGTTGTTTGGTGTTCCTTTTTGGGGTGATTGTGGGTAGGGCACCCGCAGTCCCTCTTGTGAAAGTGGTTATAGAGTTTAAGTGTAGCACATTAGATTTATTAGGTGGTGCACCTCCATCTGTGGCATTGTGAAATCTGAAAGTAAGTAGCATATGCTTCTACTCTAACAACATCTAGGTCCAGGATAGATCCAGTCTGGGCATATGCTGCTCCCCGACCTTAAGTTCCTGGTATTAAGACCCTTTCAAGAAAAATCACTCTCTTGACCCTAGTGCATGTGTCTATACAACCACAAGTAAATAATCTCCATTTTGTGAAACATATTGCCTGAGGCACCTGTGGTCTTCAATAAGGCATGCCACAATCAGGAACATCCAAAAGACATCCAGCATGTAACATACCTCGCAGTAGGTGGACATACCCTGGATTGTTGTTACAAGACGTTGAGTCGGGGCATACAGGGCAATACCATCAGTGGCAGGAATTGTATCTAAGCAGCTCTTCTTTTACTAGGGTTTACATTTGTTTTTGTTGATTTCATTTAAATAATTTCTATATCCTCTATTGTGTATCCTGCCAAAAAAACACTGGGTTTCACTAGTGCACTCATTGACTAAAGAAAGATTGATTGATTGATTCCTGATAGATCTTGTCCCAAATTAGAAAAAAAGAGGCACATTTATTAATCTGTATACACTGTATATGTAATGACAGTATTGTATATAATATGTTGGCTGTACCATATATTTACTTTTTATGAAGATATAAATTACATTAAATTATTGAAGCCTAATTTTTTAAAAGCAAAGGTAAATAATTTCCCCCTAACTGAACACTGAATTCCATAGAAAACCAGTTCAGCCCAGCTTTGGTGTTGACATTTCTTTCAGAGCCAGGTTGGAACGTGATAAAGAAATCTGCAACCTCAGCGCACTTCAGCAGTCAGTGATCTTATTCGCTGAGGTTGTGTAAAGTCTTTGAGATGTTCAGTAGGACCCAGTCCATGCCAGATTGCACCTCATTGCTATATGCTTGATTTTACACCTCAGCTTTCATATATTTCAGTCTGTGGTATAAACTTAGGCCCTTATTCATCAAGCGATAGCGCCAGGTAGTGTCTGACGAGCGCCAGGTAGCGGCAGCTAACGGCGACTACCGACTCAAGTACGCCCGGCGGCGGTCACAATGACGCATTTATCAAGCAAAATGAGGCTAGCGCCGGCGAGAGCGACGGCTAGCGCGGCATTCATCATGAAGCCGCCTGGACCGAACAGCGCCGCTGCAAATTCCCTCACAGCGCCAGGTATGAGCTGTCGCTCCCTGGCGATGTCCAATGCATTTCAATGGAGCAATCTATAATTATTCATAATTAATTGGTATTAATTTTTTTTTTTTTTTTTTTTTAATGTCAAAAAATCGGAGAACACTTCTGCAATGTTAGGATTTATTTTTAAGTAAAAAAAAAAATTAAAAAAAATATGTGCAGAATTGATCTAACAGGTCTGAGATTAATGTATTCATATTACAAAATGATTCTAAAAACATGTATAATGTTACATTCAAAAAATATGGTTGTTTAGGGGTTAAAAACTAGTTAATACCCATCGCCGCCAGCGCTCTGGGGTTTAAACAAGGAATGGACAGCGACAGCACATTCGGAGCGTGATTTGTTGATGAATATGAAGCTAGCCGTTCGCTCTGGCCATTCGTTGTCAGGCGCTCACATACAACGCTGGACCTGTGAAACAGCGACCCCCCAGCCCGTATTCAACATTACCGCACACCGACTGAGTCGCTGTCATCAAGCTAATGCCGGCCAAGCACAGCGAATACTGGCTGGCGCTGAAAAAATCACGCTACAGTCGCTCATCTGTCGCTACCTGGCGCTATTAATGAATCGGCCTCTTAATTTTTAAAGTGATACAACAATCCAATTGTTGACTAGCATAATTGAAATCCCACTGATGCAGGAAATAGAAATCATGACAGCATGCTATTTTTTTGTTCAGCAGGCACAATATCTTTAAAGCCCAACACCTGCATATTACACTTGGGAAAGTAAAGGACACAATAAGCCATTGTGCAAGAAGCAGTTAAGATAATGCTGAACAAAGTGGCAGAGCGGAGGATGCCTGCCAGAGATTTCTCACCAAAAAGCTGCTTATATCCTGAGTAGCCCCAGGAGATAGGAAATCACATAAATTGTGCTTGTAAGATGCAGATTACCATGCGTAGTTCTCACTTACTAATTGCTAAGACTATACATATCTGACTATTTCAGGAAACATGGAAGAGCACATTTTTAGTTCCTGATGATACAACTCAGTAACTATTCCACTATTTTCTCTTTAGTACATACACGAATCACTGTCTGGACATGTTGCCTGTTGAATTTCTGCATAATAACTGACCGCCAATAGTGGTTCCCACAAGATGGAGGAATGTGCCTTATGCAACACTCATCGACTGATGTGTAATTAAGTCATCAAATGACGGACGTGATTGGGCAGAAAGTGAAGCAAGGCATGGAGACAAAAACACCTTATGGCAGTGCAGACACTTGGCAGACAGGAAAAGCTATTTATCTATTTAGCTATAAATATGTCTGTGTTTTATGGAGATGAAAGTGAAGGATTAGTTTCTTGTTAATGTCATCTTGAACAAATAGTGGAACAAAGTACAGAGTATGACCACAGGTAGCTTGTCACAGGAAGCGCTGTTCCAGCCTACGGCAATCCATATGTCTGTGATGTTGCACATTTTTTCATCTCTCCTGGCAAGTGGAAACTGATCTATCCAAGAGGGAAGGAATATTTCCACCAACAGTGTGGCCATTTACCCATTTTACATTTAAAGTTCACATGGGAGGTCTTCAGAACAGCTCAGTCCTTTGTATAGGTGCCTTTACGTTTTATGGGGTTGGCAGAAACCCAGGCCCTTATTTATGAAGAAATAGAGACAGGTAGCGACTGGTGAGCGGCCGGTAATGACGGGCACCGCCATGAGAACGCTGGCTCCCCACCACAATCACACATTTATCAAGCCAATCCTGCTTAGCGACTGAGATAGCGCCATATAGCGACTCATTCATCATTATTCCAGCCTCAGCCCACAGCACCAGCGTCCGACCTTGAACAGCGACAGATATGACCTCTCGCTACCTGGCGCGCTCCAATGCATTTCAATGGAACAATCTTTAAATATTAATAATTGTTTTTAATGTTTTTTGTTTTTTTTTAAATGTGAAAAATTCTGTGACCACTTCTGCCATTTTAGATAATTTTTTTAAGGGAAAAAAATTAAAAAAAAAATTGTACAGAATTGATATTACAGGTCTGATATTAATGTATTCATATTACTAAATTATTTAAAATACTTTCTGTTTTTTGGTTTCCACTACTTAACTACTTTTAACACATCGCCTCCAGCGCTCTGGGGTTTAAACATGCATTTCACAGCGCTTGAATTTTTTGAGCGTGATTTTTTGATGAATATGGTGGAAGCCGGTCGCTCTGACCAGTCGCTATCATGCGCACCCATACATCGCGGAACCTGTCAAATAGCGACTCGTAACCTTGAATTGAACATTACGCCACTCCGACTGAGTCGCTGTCAACAACCGAACAACGGCCAAGCACAGCGACTACTAGCGGGTGCTGTGAAAATACCGCTACAGTCGCTCATCTGTCGCTACATGTCGCTATTAATAAATCAGCCTCCCCGTCCATTGCTGGGGGATAGCTATACCTAAAGGAGCATACATTATACAGCACCTATGTACCTATGTAGGTCACAGTCAAGGAAAGGGCCCAGATGGCCTTACAGCAGACCTATACCCTTATAGGTGCTAGAGAAAGCAGCTAAACCACCCCTTGCACCTTCAGCCAGAGGCCTGGCCTAAAAATTTAAGTAAAGCTCATTATGGTACTTAGGGTTGGTGTATTTCCTAGGAAAGTTACAGGTCTTCTTTAATTACTGATTCCAATTACTACGCCAAAGAGGAACACTCAATCCCATTAAACAGATATCACTTTTAGGACAATCTACCTAATTAAAGGGAGAGTCCTGGCTATATTAAGGCAGCAAGCAGCCTTCCTGATGCCTGTCTCTTGTGCCTTGCCTCCATTTACTGCAGCGCTCAGTAGAAGCTGTAGCAGGGTTCCAAAGTTTGCCCTCGTTTCATTTTCAGTAATCCAGGACCATGCACAAAATGGTCTAACAGATACTCTGTCCCTATGTACTCTCAGCACAAGCCACATTGATCATGCAGCTGAGTCTGACCACAGCAGACTAATCATATGACTTAAAAAGCTGCGCTATGTTCCCCTCTTCATTCAAATCTACATGCTGGAGGGGACCCCGAAGAAGGAAGAAGAGATGGGGTGAGACAAAGAAGACCCCCTGGACCCAAGAGAGAAGGCAGCCGGCGGGGAAAAGCGGGTGAAAGACTGGACATAAAGTCGTGTAACTTGCAGGGACAGGGGCTGCCAATAACAGGGCTTCTGAGCCCTGAGTTACAAGCACTTATGCTTGGTGCCCAGGCTGGTAGCCTTTGGGGGGGGACCCCATGTTTTTTTTTATATGTCACTTTCCCAGCTTTAATGAATGCTGGGTAAGTGGCATTCGATAAAACAAGGGAAAGTGACAAAAAGAAGTAAAAATTTGGACAAATATTTTTTCATTAGATACAAATTCTATCTAACGAAACATGCCCCAAAAAATTACCAAAAATATATAAAAAAACACAGGCATTTTCAATGTTAAATGGGATGCTTTTAAAACCCAGATTTAGTAAATGACAAAATAAAAAGTTTGGCTATTCTTCATCAGATAAAAAATGTACCTAACCAAAAATATAAAAAAATTAACCGGCATGCAGTTTCAATGTGAAATGGGCTGCCTTTTTTAAAGCCACATTTAGTAAAACGACTAAAAGTGAAAAAATACAATTACAAAATAAAAAATTGGGCTATTCTTCATTAGATAAAAATTGTATCTAACCAAAAATGCCAAAAAATGAAGAAAAGCCGCCCAGAGCAACGCCGCATAAAACAACATGACAACGCTGCAGAGAATGATAGGTAGCGCCAGTTAAGTGTGTCCGGCACTCGGCGCTGAAGCCCATATTTAAGAAAGTCAAACACAAAACCAGCGCCGGCACTCTAAAACTGGGTGCTCTAGCATTGAGCACCTGAAGCTATATAAAAAAAATCTGTTTCTCAACACATATACTCCAGCACCAGGGCGAAAACATATGGAATGACATTGTTTTAACACTGTAACAATGACACTGCAATGGCAGACCCACACATACAATTCTGCATAAAAAAACCCAAAATATAACAATATAAGTGTTTGGTGCTGGGCAGGAGAGGTCACACTATAATTATATCCTAAAATTGCGAAAAAATCATTAATTAAAAAGCTCTTTATACACAAGCAACAATTGCTATTTTTCAGGTGAGATAAAGAACATGTTTTGAAAGTTTGAAAAAAAAACTGTGCCCTAGGGGCATGCTAAGCAATTTGCCAAATGTTTCTGCATAGCCCATAGGGTGCTGTCATTCTTCAGCCTGCTGAATGGATTTAAAGTGGAACAAAATCCAAGATCTTCACTATTTTGGTTTTGGCCCTTTCCCCTGGTATTGCTCCTTATAACTTACCTTACAATAGGCTCGATTCAGAGAAACAAAAAAAAAACTTCAGTTTTAGTGCCGATCTGTTTTTTGTGTGAAATGTTTCCGTTCTCGTATGAGTGTACGAGCGATTCTATGCATGCATTGAAAACCTTCTGTAAAGTTTCCGTCCGTTCGTACGGCAGATTACGAATACGAGGATGTCATTTTCCAGATTGACTTTTCCGTTTCATTTTCACATGTTACAACGTAGGCTTTCGTTTTTGCCCTTTTCCCATCGTATCCTCTAACGAATCCTTTAAGTTTCCCGTTCTATTCTGTTTCCCTTTTTCAATAAATATTCATCCAGATGGAAATCCTTACCATCTTGCGCCTGCGCACTACAAACTTAACTCATTAAAGTGCTCGCTTACATATTTGCCACCCTCACTTCTACTACAATGTTTAGCTAAATCACTTAGCACTATCCTCCATCTTCCCTTTTGGACCCTTAAAGCTCACCCAAACCACTTAGCAATATCCTCCATCTTCCCTTTTGGACCCTTAAAGCTCACCCAAATCACTTCTCAGTCATGTGAATATTAATCTATGAATATTTCTGGGTCCATTAGTTTTGTGTTAATGTATTTTGTAAATGAAATGACACTGTAACATTTTTTTTTGGATTCCATCATAAAATATAAAATTGTAAAAAATTTAGAAAATTTCTAATTTTTACAACTATAAAAAACAAAATACATAGCAATGGCAGGCCACAGAACATTATTCTTCATCTGTGGTCCCCAACGAGTTGCGCAGCTCCTGCATCTCGCCCACCAACTGAAGGACCCTGACACTCAGTTGTGCCACTCTGGCACGTGTGGTCCCTGTTAAAAAACTTAAATTAAAATATTGGTATAACCTTGTTGGGGTCATACTGCAGTGCCCCCCCCCCGTATGGTCCAAACACCTAAATCTGGACTGCAAAAGCCAGAGGGCCCTCGCCACCACGGCCCGGGTTTTGCATAGTGCCCGACTAGAGAACCCCTGGCCCGCATTCTGCAGGCAAAAAACGGGCATCAGGAGCAAGGGCAGGAGTGGATATCCAGAATCCCCTGAAAGAATTTAAAAATAATAACATAAAATACACATTCTAAGCTACAATATTGTTGAACATGTCATCAAGGGCTAAAAACAGCCATAGGTTAAGTCATGAGTCATCAACTATATTCATTGCCATACAGTGAAAATGGATTGATGGAATGTGAGCAAACTTACCCAGGAGCCATCTACCAGATAATTCTCCTGACTCAAACTGACGAAATAAGCCGGAGTTCTGCAATATATAAGCATCATGGGACGACCCTGGATGCCCTGCAAGAACACTGAGGAATCACATAGCTGGACCAAATACTGCTTGTATGTTGTGTGAGTGGCACATCTTGCGGTTCCTGCAACCAAATATAAAATAATTACACAAAGCAAAGGTAACTGACTAAAACAAGAACTCCTACAACAAATTAAGATTCAAGTTCAACAATCCAAATATAATTCACAAAGGACATAAGTCTAAAAAAAATAGCAATTATATGGATGTGTGGGAAAATAAATGTTTACATGCTAAGGACTAATTAAGGTCAGCATTAAAATGCATCTATAAGGCATACATGAAATGTATTGATTCAGGTATGCATTGCTATACAATTTATGGCCTCGGCCATGCTGATACATGCAATGCCTTGGTGCTAAAGGCGCGCAGACTCCTCCACATAGCCGCAAAACATGTTCAACAATATCAATCCGAGCCCTCACAGGCCCCGTAAGTGGATCGGAAATGAAACGATTTATAGGGTGGTGGTCCGTCGGAAATCAGCTCTCTGAATCAGAAGGAAACCCATCCCAACAACGGAAGTTATCTGAACAAACGAAAAATTTCCGATTTTGTTTGGAAAATGATCCGAACTAACAGAAATGATCCGATTTGCTTCCGTTCATCGAAAGCGCATATACACATTTTCCCCAACGTTCGTACGAATGAAAAATGAATGAAAAAAAGCAAAAAAAAGACTAACACCCACCCAAACTTTCACAGACAGCTACGGAAGTCCGGACGAATGTGTCTCTGAATCGAGGCTAATGTTCCCAACAGTGCATGTGCAGGTTCTAGTCCAGTTAGCTGTGCATATTAACTCACATCATAAAACGCCATTCTCGGTTAGTATTCTGGAGTTTGGACGTCTTACACTTCACTGAGCAGGCTGGGTAAAGTGTGTACATAATCATGAGGTGTAATTTCAATGTGAGAACAACTGGCTTGATGCAGAGCCTCCCCGTTCAGCTCTCCTGTGCGTTTTCCCATTGGTTTTGGCCTTTGATCGGGTCAGGAAAGGGTGCTACGTTGATTTTAGTGTGCGTTTATGCGCTCAGGTGTGCGCTCAGCCACCTTTCCGATTGTCGGCTCGCACGAGGCTGTTTCCCGGGAAAACGGACGCCTCGTTCATTGGTCCGTTTTTTTCAGTGATGCAGAGCCTTGATTTCCGATTGAAAACACCCAAATAAAACGGGGCCGCCGAGCCTTCACTTACGGCAAGTCAGAGCAGCCGTATTTGCACTCAGGCAATAATATGCAGTCCTCTGTTGGAGCACATCAGCGGCGCCAGCTCCGCGGTCTTGTCCTGCTGAGTATGGCAGAAACCAGGCTGCACCGCACGCCTTTGGACATCGATGGCATGAGTATTTGATATTTTTTATGGTTTTTTTTTACAGGGTCTCCATCATTTTTATTTTATTGTCTGTGTGCAGGCATTTGAAGATGGCACATAGGATAAATGTGCAGGCACTGGCTGGCCCTGATTTGGTTTTTGGGAGTCGTTTTTCTGGCTTTCCCTGCCTAGGAATTCCTGCCTACATGAGCGATTCAAATCAGCCGATCTATTTGGTGGCTGGCTACTGGGTATGTGTCTGAAACTTGTATTGGTTGCCCACCCTCTCTGACTGTGTTTTTTCCCGTAACACACTATTTGGTAACTTTTTTCGTAGTATATTTGGAGCCCAATTATTGATCTACAAATTAAATGGGTTAAGTGATTGTACCCTATTGCGTCATGTTCTTGCCCTCTTATGTAAGTAGTATTCCCCAGACTTTTTTAATCAGAGTACAGGTTGGATGTGCATGTAGTCTCATTACAAATGTCCTTTCCCCCCCACCCTACCCCGCTCACCTATTTGTCCCTCTTTTCTATTGTTCCAATGCACACCTTTTTTTATTTTTTTATTTTTTTGGTTTTAGGGCAGGAGACTCTGCCTATCCTTTGGTCCCCTGGATGAAGACCCCCATCCTGCACCGATCTTCACAGGCAGAGGAGCGCTACAATACTGCCCCCAGGAGGACTCACTCTGTGTTGGAGCGAGGCTTTGTTCTCTTGAAGATGAGGTTCCGTTGTCTTGATGAGACTGGGGGGGGGGCACTACAATAGACGCCTGCAACGGTCCTAAACCTAATCATGGCTTGTGGGCTACTCCACCACCTTTAGTTTCAGCCCTCCCCACCCCTCCTTTTTCTTGCACCCAAAGTGGCACCGCGCAAACCATACGTGCACAACTAGTGTTTAGTGTATTTTCAGAGACCACATTTTTTGGGTTTTTTTTTTCAAACAAATTTTGTTTTGTCATTTGTTTTTTTGGGCCCAAAAGAAAAATTACACGTGGACACAGAAAATGTATTCCCCACAAATTAGTGGTATGTTGGGTTGCATGGTGACGAGGAATGATGTTGTGCCTGCAAATTGGCTGCAATGTGGGCCAGGCTTTGATTAATCTCACCCATATGGCTGGTTAGGGCAGAGATATTTCTGTTTAATACCTCTACTTGGGCGTTGAGGTTTGTGAGTTGGGTGCACACAGTCTCATTGAATTGCTGTGTTGTCGCAGCAAAGGCAATATTTTCCTGCCTCCATGTTTCCTCCAAAATTTGAAGTTGCCTTCTTTGGGAAATATGGCGTCTAGACTGGGTAGGAGCAGTGGGACGGGTGGTTAGTTCTGGTTCCGAAGGTGGTTGTGGATGTGGTGGCTGTGCTGGGGTTGACAGCGTTGCTGCCACTGGTGCAGTAGTGGTTAGTAACATATGTGGGGTGTCCTCCTCCAAATCTCGTATATGGTCGATGATGGGTGGGCTTCCTGTGGTCTGTTAAGAAATATAGCATCCTTTTAGTTTATTTCTGTCCACAAAAGCTCGCAAATATCAATGTTAAAAGTACACACCAAGGCCCATTGACTTACCTCATCGCAATCCACAATTTGGGTTTGTGGTGTAGAAGCCTGGTGTTCCCTTGGCCTCTGTGCTAACGCAGGGGTTTGGGGGCCTGGTGTGTCCTGTTGACTTGGTCCTTAGAATGTAGATAGGAAGATTAGGTAAATGGCCAAGTACAGTGTGTTGTGTAGCATAACACTGCCTTCTTGAACTTTTTGTACTAGGTCATGGCAAAATCAGACTCACCTTGGGACCTTACATTCCGGTCTGTGTCTTGTGCCTCTGCCAGTCCCTGGATGCTGGCCGTGTGTATGAATGTATATACATGTTCCTCGGCGGGCGTAAGGATAATTTTAGTGGGTAAGCCACCCCCTGTCTGTTGGCTGGGGAAGATTAAATCACACCTAATAAGTGTTACATGCTTTTAACAATGTTACAAAAAATGCATTTTACTTTTTCCTTTACTTCTGCTCCACCCCCTGTCTGTTGGCTGGGGAAGACTAAATTACACCTAATAAGTGTTACATCCTTTTAACAATGTGACTAAAAATTGTCCTTTACCTCTGCTGACAGCGCATGTCCATTTTTATTTTGGTATTTTTTTTAGTATTTCAGGTCCCCAAATTTCCTTTTTATTTGTTGAATATCTCGCCGGACTATTGACCTGCCTGCAAATATTAGTCCAGATCTCCATCTTAGCCTGCTTAGTGGTTGTTTTGGAGGTGCGGCCAAATAGGGCATCATAATGCTCACAAACTGCATTTGCCACCGCCATGCTTTGAGCATCGCAAAATCGGGCAGTTAGTGAGCCACGCCGTAGTTGTCTGCCACATGGGTGTGTGGTCTCCCCTGCCTCTGAGGAAATTGATGGTTGGGTATCTGGGGAGTCGTGTGTGCTTCTTTGGCTTATGGGGGAGGGGGATGTTGTGTGTGTGCTTCTCTGGCTTAATGTCTGGGTTCCTGTTGAGCTATCAGATGTGGAGCTGCATGTGGAATCTGAGGTACTGGAATTGGGGGAACCAGAGGGTGGAGGTGGAGGGGTGGGTGACCTGGGTGGGGTGGTGGTTTTTGCAATGCGCTTACCCTTGCTTATGTGTTTGGATTTGTGGGTCTGCTTGGTGTGTGGAGGTGGAGGATGCTGCATGGTCTGACTAGATGGGGCACCCTTGTGTGTGCGTGGTTTTTTTGCAGGTGGTGGTGAATGGGTTAATGTACCCTTGGTCCTGCGTTTTTTTGAATGTGCCTGTTTGTGTGGAGTATCCACCGTTTTAGTGGGGGCATGTTCGGCATGTGTCTGGTGCCTGCTCTTCTGTCTTGTGGAGGATGAGGCATGTGTGCGGCTGCTATGTGCCTCGGCCCTTGGTTGGCTCTTTTTGCTCCCTTTAGGTCTGCCCATATTGATATGGTATCCAACACAGAGCTGAGTGCCTTGTGCTTTAAACATGTTTTCCGTGTGGCCGTGGTCAACAGCGGGTGCGCGCCTGCGCGCACGCACGCAAGCACCTACGTCTCCACGGGGGAACGTCAGAGCTATACCTTGCAAACCCAGAAAAGCTGTCGCCCGCAATCTTTACCCCGGAGCAGGACGACATCATCATGGATGTGAGTATGCGCGCGTGCGTTTATGTGCGCGCACACATTCCTTGTAATAAAAAAAAAACAAAGCGCCAGAATAGTCTGAAACAACTTAGTTTTTCACGTTACATACAAGCCCACCTTAGTTTAACACATGTACGCAGCTCAAAACTAGGCTACATGCAGATAGCAGAACTAGGGCAATGTGAGGCAGCAAGAGGTTCAAAAAGTGACTTTAGTTAGGCCAGCAAACTTGTTAATGCTTTTTGTGTACATGAGACAACAACAGTCTCTAATATCAGTGTCTTTGTCATGCAAACAGATTCACAGCAGCAACCAAGGGAGCAAGAATGGAGACTCCGCCCCTGACGCAATATGCGCCTAAAACATGGTAAGTGGCGTTTTTTGGTACCAAAGTAAATGAACCAGCAATTCCATTGGCCACAAAATGTAAAAACCAAAAAAAACAACCAAAGACTTTGTCTAAAAAGCCCTTAAAGCGGACCTTCACTCAGAATAAGAGTCTATCTTATATGTTTCCCACACCCTGTACATAAAGTTTGCCCACCTTCAAAATCATCCTACCTGCACCTAGTGCATGTTATGAGGCTTTCAACATCCAAGATGGCGGATTATGGAAGCCGCCATCTTATCAGGCAGCCTGCAAACAGGAAGTGCCTTCTAACTGTGCTGCTCTGCATTCTGGGATTGCTGACCTTTTCAAGAGGTCTCTGCTCTGTGTGAGCAAAGCACAGCTATAACCCACCCCCTGTACCTTATCCCAATCTCCTCTCCTCAGTAAGTGTGATGCTTCTGAGTCAAGATGGCGGCGGCCGTATACTAAATTCCTGAACTGAGTTGCAGCCCAGTGGTGGAAAGAATAATTATTGATTGACTAAAAAATTACAATCTATTATTTTGAGATGCTGCGGAATCTTTTGTTAAGAGTTTGGGCTTTTCAGTAAATAACGCAGAAGGTCCGGTTTAAAAAGGGCTCCAAAAAAACCACGCACAACCAAACCAAATAAACAATGCTAAACTAATGTTGTTTTTCATTCACAGATACAAGAAAATCACAGGCACAAGACACCGAGGCCTAAAGAATTTTAATTTGGCTTAAAATGAAAATAGTTTATTTGTTAAAACATTTAGATTCAATTATTTGTAAAAAACTTTGTTTAAAAATGGCAATTTCAAACGTTGGAATAAAATAAAAAAAAAAAAATTTTGAAAGTTGTGTTTCCTGCAAATGCATCACACAACATCATCACACATTTACATGACACAAAAAGTTTAGATATGGTACAATAAATCCAAAACAATCAGAAAGAATTAAGGTATGCATTAATGGCAAGGAAAAAGGAACACAAAGGAGATTAAGGTATGCATTAATGGCAAGGAAAAAGGAACAACCCAAATTTATTGTTCCCCAAAAAATATGTGTCAAATTGGCAGTGGTTGCCATATGTATATTCCAATGGAGTTTGAGGGATGTGCGCTTGCGTGTAGCCAGATTGGCAACTGGCTAAAACCACCAAAATGGAAGGTCAAATACGACGGAAACCAAGCAGGTACGTTCAAAAAGGCAGGAAAAATCAGGGAAAAACGGGCCGCCCGTGTGAACGTGAACGGGAGCCCCGATCAAATTGAAGGCACCCGAGAGAGCAAAAAAAGCTTTCCGAGTAAAGTGAAATTGACGGATCAGTTAGGGAGCCATTCCGACAGAGGCTCTGCATCACATTTGAGCCACGATTCAAACGGGAGTCCCGGACAATCGAAGGGTTTTAAGGGCAGTTCAGAGGAGGCTCTGCATCAGGCCCAACATGTTTAATATTTCACCACGAAATAGGGTTGTCTTTATCAAAGTGAAAATGGCTACAAGGAGAATAAAGTGAAGTTAGTTTTATCTCTATAACAATATGTTAACGATATACAAGGCATAGCACTCTCACGTGTTCCATGAAAGAAGCCATTACTTCAGTTCTTAAAGCCAAGGACCTTTGGTCCTGTACACATTAGCACTTGATGTAAAACCCTGCTGCTGGAACTTGAAATAATGGCTTAGCTAAATGTATTGCAGCATGAAAATACAGAAGCTTTCATACTATTTGACTCCGGCCACAAGGTAGTTACTGTGGAGAGCAGTGTAAAGTTTAGAAATTGTACTATTGCTGTTTTACACTGCAGTACCACAAGAATGGGAATCCAAAGGAAGAGCGATTTAGGGATATTGTACACCATTATAAGACATTCTAAAAAATTATTAAATTGTAAGACATTCCCTAACACAACTGAATACATAAAAGAAACTTCCTTAGAGCTAACAAGCAAACAAGCAAAAATATGGTGTGTCTTCCAAAGGCTCCCCCCCAGATAATGAAGAAAATTTAAAAAACACTGGGAGACCCCCTCTTATTGATTCATACAGGCACTGCCCCTATCACAATGAAGGGCGCCCAGCTAACCTAAATCCAACACTGATAAAACACAAACTATCACAATTGGTTAAATGCTGGGCTGGCCATTAATGTACGGGCAAAATAGCCAAAAGACACATTTTATTATCAAAAATTATGGCACCAAACAGATACATGTATGAAAAGACCAGGGTACATACATAAATTTAAAAACCGCAACTGCATGTTAAAATACAAATACATTAAACTAAGGGCCCCTGCCAGATCGACCTGGACTCCATGCACACACCCGCATTCACCCCGCTCACACAGAAAAATGCTGGCCAGCAAAAATCATAGGGACAACACTGTATCCTCTCTTGGAACCTGAAGGATTGTACAATTGTAAATCAGCACTTGACTTTTCCTCTCCACCGGGACTAAGCTGATGTCCACTATAGAAAAGTCCAGGAGCCTACGCCTGGGTGCTGTAATACTGGTTGCAACCAGGACTCATCACAGGGACCACGTGAATTCCAGCCAAATTGCTTCAGCTCATCTGCTGAGCCACAGTATGCTGACACATATATGGGATGATTCAGCTTTAATGCTCACATTCACAGCACAGTTGGAATATCAGCACTGTGTAGAAAGCAGGCATATAGGCATCAGCCTTCCAAAGTAGGTAACAGGTTCAGTGTGCATACAGCACAGTCACTCCTGGGCGCTCCGAACTCAGCCCAGAGTGTGTATATAAGGGGAGATGCAACAACCCGTCACCCCTGCATCTTGCGGCGATATTTGCCAGTGATCTCACCCGCGTATCACCAGGAAGTCCAAGCAGCCAGTGTGTCAGGTTTACAGGTTACTTTCCAGTGCGACCATCCAGCGTGAGCAGGCGTGCGTGGTGGGCATTGTCAGGGGCCCTGACCGACAGCTGTTTCGCTCCGCCTCCGGAGCTTCGTCAGGGTTATCCCCCCCAGATAAGGCTAATAACAATAAGCTTGCTCAAGAAGAAGGTATGACGACCAGTGATTTTATCATAGAGAATCTGTGAAAGAAACAGATGCTTTACTAATTTTGTCATTCTTGCTGGGAATTGATTGAATAGCATTTTAGACAATAATTGAATAATAAATTGCACATTGTGTTGCTCACTAAACATAACACATGTATTGATTCTTGTTTTACACTGAAAAACTGATTTTTGGTTGATCATTGGGGGATTATGCTAATTATTTGGTGACGCTTTGGGTGTACATTGTGGTGTCAACTACAACCTGTGTCTCAGTAAGGTTTTTAACTTTAACACACACACAAAAAAAATACAAATAGTTTGTTCTAGCTTTTACCACAAAATCACCTGCGCATGACACTAGACACTGTGCTGTCAGGTATGGGGTGAAGGTGGGATGGATAGAGATGGAAGTGCTGTCAGGTATGGGGTGAAGACGGGATGGATAGAGATGGAAGTGATGTCAGGTATGGGGTGAAGGTGGGATGTATAGAGATGGAAGTTCTGTCAGGTATGGGGTGAAGGTGGGATGGATAGAGATGGAAGTTCTGTCAGGTATGGGGTGAAGGTGGGATGGATAGAGATGGAAGTTCTGTCAGGTATGGAGTGAAGGTGGGATGGATAGAGATGGAAGTTCTGTCAGGTATGGGCTGAAGGTGGGATGGATAGAGATGGAAGTGCTGTCAGGTATCAGAGGAGGAAAGATGGGATGGATAGAGATGGAAGTGCTGTCAGGTATGGGGTGAAGACGGGATGGATAGAGATGGAAGTTCTGTCAGGTATGGGGTGAAGGTGGGATGGATAGAGATGGAAGTTCTGTCAGGTATGGGGTGAAGATGGGATGGATAGAGATGGAAGTTCTGTCAGGTATGGGGTGAAGGTGGGATGGATAGAGATGGAAGTTCTGTCAGGTATGGAGTGAAGGTGGGATGGATAGAGATGGAAGTTCTGTCAGGTATGGGCTGAAGGTGGGATGGATAGAGATGGAAGTGCTATCAGGTATCGGAGGAGGAAAGATGGGATGGATAGAGATGGAAGTGCTGTCAGGAATGGGGTGAAGGTGGGATGGATAGAGATGGAAGTTCTGTCAGGTATGGGGTGAAGGTGGGATGGATAGAGATGGAAGTTCTGTCAGGTATCGGGGGAGGAAAGATGGGATGGATAGAGATGGAAGTTCTGTCAGGTATGGGGTGAAGGTGGGATGGATAGAGATGGAAGTGCTGTCAGGTATGGGGTAAAGACGGGATGGATAGAGATGGAAGTTCTGTCAGGTATGGGGTGAAGGTGGGATGGATAGAGATGGAAGTTGTGTCAGGTATGGGGTGAAGGTGGGATGGATAGAGATGGAAGTGCTGTCAGGTATGGGGTGAAGGTGGGATGGATAGAGATGGAAGTGCTGTCAGGTATGGGGTGAAGGTGGGATGGATAGAGATGGAAGTTCTGTCAGGTATGGGGTGAAGGTGGGATGGATAGAGATGGAAGTGCTGTCAGGTATGGGGTGAAGGTGGGATGGATAGAGATGGAAGTGCTGTCAGGTATGGGGTAAAGACGGGATGGATAGAGATGGAAGTTCTGTCAGGTATGGGGTGAAGGTGGGATGGATAGAGATGGAAGTGCTGTCAGGTATGGGGTGAAGGTGGGATGGATAGAGATGGAAGTGCTGTCAGGTATGGGGTGAAGGTGGGATGGATAGAGATGAAAGTGCTGTCAGGTATGGGATGAAGGTGGGATGGATAGAGATGGAAGTGCTGTCAGGTATGGGGTGAAGGTGGGATGGATAGATATGGAAGTAGAGAAGAGGCACGAGTAAGGTAAGCTGCTTGTTGCCTTATTATCAACATTGGGTTTACTGTCTCTTTAACACACCTAAAAATAAAATAAAAAATATTTGTTCTTATTGTTCCCACAAAATCAACTACACGTGCATTTTACAGGTACATAATTTTTCCAATGAGGTAGGGTAAGGAACAGTTTTTGTAAGTATGAAAACAACAGCACCCTTTAGGTTATGCTAAATAATTCACTATAATGCTGTTCTTTCCAACCTCACTGGATCAATAATGTACCCGTAAAAAATGCCCTTTCACAGGTGTAAGTGATTGGTAAATATTAGAAATGTGTTGCATTTCATTGTGGGTTGAAGTAAAAAAGCTCTTTTAGATATAAGTTTCACTTTACACCCAAAATTTAACTCGATTCACTAAAAATTAACATGATCCCCAATTTTTAGTTAGGAAAGGTAGGAAATGACATTAGTGAGGCGTGGTCTTCACTAGAGATGAGCGAATCGAATCTGACGAACCGGATTCGTTACGAATTTCAGGAAATATTTGATTCGTAACGATTATTTACTACTACCCAGCCCATTTAAAATGTTGGATCCACATGTCAGGACATGTCCCATGGGGCAAGGAATCCTGGGTAGGCATCACATGCTACCTATCAGCAGACAGGATGATGTCACAGCCCTATATAAGCGGCGGCCATTTTGCGGAAGCTCATTCCGGCACTGTATTGCAGCCAGAGCAGATCAGGCAGGGAGAAAGCGAGGGACAGACAGACAGACACAGCAAGAGAGAGAGAGATAGAACAAAGAACAGAAGAAGCGAGGGACAGATAGAGAAGGAGAGAGGCTGTGACAGTGACAGAGAAAGACAGGAAAAGTTTAAAGTGTTTGCATTAGCTTTCAAGCCTATTTAGTGTTGATAACACACCTGCCTATTTAGCTTTTCCTTTTCCTGGTGTCATTCTTTAAAAGCGTGCTAGCATTAATATTTCAAGACTACCTGTCTACTAAATGGTTGCATTTTGTAATCAATGTCACCTTTTCACTGTTAAAGCAGCCAGCCTATGTATTTGAAGAGGGGGCATCCCAAATACTAGCATAAATATTTGAAGAGTACCTGTCTGCTAACTGGTTGCTTTTTGTAAAGAAAGTCACTTTTTCACTGTTAAAGCAGCCAGCCTATGTATTTGAAGAGGGGGCATCCCAAATACTAGCATAAATACTTGAAGAGTACCTGTCTGCTAACTGGTTGCATTTTTTAAAGAAAGTCACCTTTTCACTGTTAAAGCAGCCAACCTGTGTATTTGAAGAGGGGGCATCCCAAATACTAGTATTAATATTTCAAGACTACCTGTCTGCTAACTGGTTGCATTTTGTAAAGAAAGTCACTTTTTCACTGTTAAAGCAGCCAGCCTGTGCATTTGAACACGGGGCATCCCAAATACTAGCATAAATATTTGAAGAGTACCTGTCTGTTAACTGGTTGCATTTTGTAAAGAAAGTCACTTTTTAAGCAAACTTTGCCTTTCGCTGGGGGGGGGGGGGGGCATCCCAAATAGTAGCATAAATATTTGAAGAGTACCTGTCTGCTAAGTGGTTGCATTTTTGCATTTTGTAAAGAAAGTCACATTGTCAAATTGCCCCAGCAGCCATTGCCTTTATAGGAGGGGCATCCCAAATATGCTAGCATGTGCCTTTTAAGAGTACACACATTGGAGTTGGCAGCAGCAGCATTAGGAGCCCATATATTGCCTGAAAGACACACATTGGAGTTGGCAGCAGCAGCATAGGGAGCCTATATATTGCCTGAAAGACACACTCTGGAGTTGGCAGCAGCATAATGAGCTACCATGCATCAGCTACTACCATGGATCAGCCATTGGTGGCTGTAAATCCTGGCTGAACCATGCCTGATTCATCTTCACAAAGATGAGTCTCTCCACATTTTTCGTGGACAGACGAGTTCTCCTTGGCATGGCTATGGCCCCCGCCACACTAAACACCCGCTCAGATGGCACACTACTCGCTGGGCAGGACAGCTTTCACAGGGCAAACTCTTCCAGTTGTGGCCACAAGTCAAGTTTGGCTGCCCAGAAGTCCAGCGGGCGCTAAAGGTGCGTTGGCATGGTCATGTCAAGGTATGACACTACCTGCTGGTTCTGGGCCTGCTCCAGGTCTTTCTGCTGCTCATGATTAGCCTCACTATGCGGGTGAAGAAATCTACTTATTAGCGACTGAAGACTCAGGCTGCTGCTGATGGAGCTGCTGCTGTTGCTCCTGCCACCCCCCCAGCAGCCATGGCAGTGGAAGGTGAGCGCAGAGGTCCCCCCGAGTCAGACCTGCGAGAGTATGGACCATGGCGCAGACAGGCATCGGCCAACTGACTACGTAGAATGTCTCTGTAGTAGGTCAGTTTGTCCTCCCTCTCAGTGGGTATAAAAAAATGCCCCCATTTTGTGCTGGTAGCGAGGGTCCAATAAGGTGGAGAGCCAGAAGTCATCCCGCTGACAAATGGAGACAATTCTGCGGTCACTACGCAAGCACGTGAGCATGCATCGTGCCATTTGTGCAAGTGACTCGGAGGGATTACCTGTCTCCATCTCCACTGCATACTGCCACGGTGTGTCTGGGTCCTCTGTCTCGCCTTCCTCACAACCCTCTAGCTACTCTGGCTAGATAAAATGGCCATTTTGTCAAACCTAAACTGTGCTTCGCTGAGCCCCACTCCCTCCTCCACTTCAGCCCCCACAGGCTTCATGTGGCCGTGAAATGTAGGCGCCATGTCTCCAGTGCCCTGACCAGCCATGGTTTCCAACATGTGTTGTAGTACATGAAGCAGTGGAATCACATTGTTCATCCCGTAGTCCTGGCGACTGACTAATAATTGGCTTCCTCAAAGGGCCTGAGCGAACGACAGGTGTCACGTATGATCTGTCGCTGGTTTACATTGAAGTTACACAGGGGAGTCCCCCTATCTGCTTGGATCATCAAGAAATCAGTGATGGCTTTTCTCTGTTTGTATAGTCGATCCAAAATATGGAGGGTGGAATTCCAACGGGTGAATACATTGCAAATCAGACTATGTTGGGGGATACCGTTCTGACGCTGTAGCTCAAGAAGGGTGTGCTTGGCGGTGTAGGAGTGGCTGAAGTGCATGCAAAGTTTCCTTCCCGTTGTTAGGATGTCTTGCAGATGGGGGGAAGACTTCCGAAAACGCTTGACAACTAGATTGAACACGTGTGCCATGACAGAATGCATGGCTCAGGCTTCCTTGTCACAACGCAGACAAGATGTTCTTCCCATTGTCAGTCATCATGGTTCCCATTTGCAGTTTTCATGGAGTAAGCCATGATTTCATTTATTGATTAATGATTTTTAGCAGTTCCCCCCATGTGTGACTGTGCGCCAAGGCAAACCATGTGTAGAACAGCGTGAAACCGCCGTGTCCTGCACACATGGTAGGCTGGAAGGGCACTGGAAAAAAAATAAAAATAAAAATCCCCCCCCCAAAACAAAAAAAAAAAAAAATATATATATATATATATATATATATATATATATATATATAAAAAATAAAGGATTAAAAAAAATGTAAAACATTTTACAAAATTAACAAAAAACAAAAACCTTTGATACATTTTATAGGTTAATATGTTACTAATATGTTACTATGTTACTAATATGTTACTATGATATGTTATTATTATAAATGTGTTCAAATAAGATACATGTTAAGAATTAATATGTAATTGACAATTAGCAATGGTGTCACAGAAAAAAGTGCCTTAATTAAAAAAACATGTGCACATCCATGAACCAAAATAGACAAGTGCACTGTCTCAGGCACAACGGCCAGAGAGCGTGGAGGCCATAGCGGCGGGACCTGTCCAAGTTGCTGTTGTGGTTGTGCAGGAACCACAATCACCCAGTGGGCCTTAAAGGATATGTATTGTCCCTGACCGTAGTTACAGCTCCAGACGTAGGCGCTGCCGTGCCCTTTGGTACACACTAACAGGCTAAAGGACTGGCCCACCTTCTGTTCAACAAAATTGTACAGGCCTGGTACTGCCTTCTTCGCAAAGAATTGACAGCTTGGGACTCTCCACCTCGGCTCGGCACAAGCCATCAGTTCTCTGAATGGTCCACCACCTCAAAAGGGAGGGACTGCAGCACCAGCAACTTGGACAGGAGCACATTTAGCTTCTGCACGTTGGATGAGTGGGCACATACTGTTGTCTCTTGGACATGGTTTGGCCAATGGATTGCTGGCAGAATGACTGACTCGGATTAAGAGGAGGAGGAGAATCTGGAACGACAGAGGATGGGTATGACACACAGGAGGTGGTGGAGCCTTGGCTGGCTGGAACAGGGAGCGGCGTGCCACTGGGTAATGCAGCAGGCTGGACGACCACTTTGGAGCCAACTCTCCCAGGCCGCTTTATGGTGATGCTGCAAATGTTGAGGCAGGGCTGTGGGGCCAACATTGGGACCCTGGCCACACTTCGCCTTCTGCCTACACATCTTTCATATAGCCAATTTAACTTCCTGCGGATGCTTGATAAAGAACTGCCACATTGCCAAGTAGCTGATTTTCCGCACGAATTCACTGCTGCTACCGCCGCCGTCGGCTCCAGGAAACCTATTCCACTACCTCCTGGGAAGGTAGCCTGCCGAGCAGCAAGTGGTCTACCCCAAGCACATTTGCCTCCATACTTTCCCCTTCTGCCACCATGCTGACCACTAAATCTGTCACTCTCCATCACTCCAAGCCTTTAAAAGTGCCCTCAAAACTCACTGATGTCCTCTTCAGGTTCTTCAACAGTGTCTGCGTAAGGAGCCAAAACGCTTGCAACACCACCTCCCATGCCACGCTCCTCATCACTACTTGGCCGCCTAGTGGAAGAAGCGGCGAGTGTCTCCTCCACTTCTTGGCTGGGCAGTAGCTGCTGATTATCAGATCGTCCGATCAGATATAACCGACAGTTGACTGGGGGTGTCAGATGTCACTTGTGATGAAGTTGATGATTGTGTTAACCAATGGATGATGGCAGATGGGTTGCTGGTCAAGACACGACCGCTAGCTGATACCGGGAGATCAGGCCTCTCACTGAGACTCCTGCTGTCACTCACTCCTAGTCTGCTGCGACCTCTGCTTGATGAATTTAAGCCTCTGCAACTTCTCTGTGCCCATCCTAGAACTTCTGTGTCTGGCGTATATGAGGGGAGGACAAAACGCTACACTACACTTAAAACAGGATTTGTCGATAACAGCAGCAGGTGTGTAACTATCTATGGTAGTAACTATAGGCCCTGAAGACTTTAACAGGAACAAAGTGATAAAACTCTTAGATGTGCATATGTGATGCTCTGATGAGGGCAATTCAATGTGCTCCAGTACGCTTGAAAAATATTTTTTTGAGAGACTGGCCTGCGTGGATCAGCCAAGATTTCCACCCACCAATGCCTGATGCATCAGAGTAGGTTGATCATGGGGCCAGACCAACACTAAAAAAATATGGATAGTGCAAAACAGAGGCGCTGCTCTCCAGTTACAGACATTCCTCCGCATCAGACCACAAGTAATTATTGAGGAAATGCTTTACGTTAATCTTAATTTTTATTAATATTCTTAGGATAAGATATATGTGCCCAAAATCTGTATATGTTCTCTTCATGCTGCTGCCAACTCCAGGGTGTGTCTTTCAGGCAATATATGGGCTCCTTATGCTGCTGCCAACTCCAGTGTCTCTTTCAGGCAATATATGGGCTCCTAATGCTGCTGCCAACTCCAATGTGTTTTTCAGGCAATATATGGGTTCCTTATGCTGCTGCCAACTCCAGGGTGTGTCTTTCAGGCAATATATGGGCTCCTAATGCTGCTGACAACTCCAGTGTCTCTTTCAGGCAATATATGGGTTCCTTATGTTGCTGCCAACTCCAGGGTGTGTCTTTCAGGCAATATATGGGCTCCCTATGCTGCTGCCAACTCCAGGATGTGTTTTTCAGGCAATATATGGGCCCCCTATGCTGCTGCCAACTCCAGGGTGTGTTTTTCAGGCAATATATGGGCTCCCTATGCTGCTGCCAACTCCTGGGTGTGTTTTTCAGGCAATATATGGGTTCCTTATGCTGCTGCCAACTCCAGTGTCTCTTTCAGGCAATATATGGGCTCCTAATGCTGCTGCTAACTCCAGGTTGTGTTTTTCAGGCAATATATGGGCTCCTAATGCTGCTGCCAAATCCAATGTGTTTTTCAGGCAATATATGGGCTTCCTATGCTGCTGTCAGGTCCAGAGTGTGTCTTTCAGGCAATATATGGGCTCATCATGCTGATGCCACATCAAGGCTCTGTAATTGTGCCGCTCTGCGACAGCGAATCTAATAGCGACGCCTCTGAGCTGCATGTCATACTTCTTTACAATATTATTTCACTAACCCAGCATGCATCCTATGCATGTTACAGCCAGGCAAAATGTTCTGCAACCCTATGGAGGCTCTCGAACGCCCAGAAATAGTCATTTTTAATAGCGATTAGTCGCGAATAAATTCGGACCGAAACAAATATTTCCAGAAAATTTGGCGAATCAGCCAAATCGAATTTTTCAAAAGTTCGCTCATCTCTAGTCTTCACCCCTAAGAACCACTTCAGAACACCAGTGAATATCTGTCAGCTGTCTCTAATCTTATGTCATCTCTTTGAAACTTTCAAAAACTGAGCTATTTGTGTTTTCACCATCTACTAACCCTGTGGTTTTCAACTTTTGTATGACAAGTATCCCTTAGCGACAAGAAGTTCCAGACAAGTATTAATAATAAATATTAGCAAAATAAGTAGACCATGAGCCTGCACTAAAGCAAGAAGGGATTAGATTTCACTTGCAAAACAATATATCAGACCAGTTAGACACCCCATGATGGTTTGCCCCAGAACACTGCCGCGTATCCCCTGGGGTACATGTAACGCAGGCTGAGAAACAGTGTACTAACCTACCTAAACCTGACATCCGCCTCTATCTGTCTAACCGCTACGCTGATGCCCCACCCTCTGAAAGTCATTGCACTGGCTGACCATAAAGTACAGGATTCAGTTTGAAACAAAACAAAACCCAGGAATTTGACTTTTCTGGGTTTTGTTCCATTTCCCTGGGGCATCCTGAATTGGGATGCTCCACTGTGTAAAAAACTTGTGATCTAGGGGGTTTCAAACAGCGAGGGATAGTCAGCGGCCTGCTCTGGAATTCCATGGATATCAGGGATGACCGCACAGGGACTTGTTCCACTTTGAAAGACTTTTGGGGGTGTTGGTCTACCTCTTTATGGGGCATCCCAAATTCAGCCCACACATGTGCCCTTGGATTGGGGATCAGGTACGTTTTACCGGGGTTTTGCGGGGAATCCCAAACCAGGAGAGGGAATCAGTTGACCCTGCTGTCTTATAGATTACAGGGCACCCTGAGATGTGTTTTTGTACACTTTAAAGTGGGCCTATCACCATGATTTTTAGTATCCTGGTGGTTCGATTTGGGATGCCCCACTGTCATAACCTCCTTACCCCCGGATCACCCAGTTTCACTTACCTCTTCCTGGATCCCTCACCACATCTCAGTGACACAGCTGGATCCCCAGCTCATCTCTAACTGACGCATACCCGCTCCAGGCCTTTCTGAATGGTGGACACCGGCATGCCCACAGTTATAGGTGAGCAGGTATGCGCTTGATTCGGATCTCCTTGTCGGTCCAAGCTCAGAGCAAAGGACATTCAAATTGAACAAGTGCTGCTGATTGGCTGAGCGGCCCACGTGGGAGACAGTAAGAGGTGACATATAGGGCTATAACGGAAATACACACAGTGGGGCATCCCAAATTAATATGCCCCACCATAAAGGAAGAAAGTGGCATCTTTGAATTTTGTTCCTCTTTAAAGTGGACAAAACACATGATTTGGACCATCTCTGGTTTTGGTCCACTTTCCTGGGGCATCCCAATTTCTGAAAGCTCTAGATCACCCCAAAACTACTCAGATATGCTGAGGAAAAGTGAGTTTTGGGGGCAAACACACAGCGGGGCATGCCAAATCAAGATGCCCCGGCCAAGAACCAAAATTCTGAAAATCCTTTGCTTTGGTACACTTTAAATGAAGTACAGATGGGCTTACATGGGATACCTCAATGAAGCAGACTGGACTCCTCCTTAATGTGGACCAACCACTGGTTTTGGCGGCTTTGGAATATAAAAACACAAGAGCCCGCACATGAGCCCTGAGAATATGGAAAGGTACACAGGGGAGAACTGGGGAGGGTTTCTGACATCGGGGTACCCCAATTCAGATGAATGGAGGATAGCTTGTGCATGCACTGTGGGACTGGTGGAAAGGTACGTTTTTAGGTTGATTACAAACTGGAATGCCCCGGCTTTGGTTTTATTTATCATTAGTTTCCATTTCTTTTCATTATTAAATGTGCTCTGTGCAAAATAATCTCTGAAGCTGATACAATAGGAGTTTATAATGGTGATGCTTCTGCTGTAGCTGAATGCAGGGTGGGGGAGGGGTCTCTAACTGATTCTGATTCAAACACAATAGGAGCATTTAACTGATAATGAAGATGGAATCTTTTAGAGTTCAGGGCAGGCGAGGCTAGGATTTTTTTCTGCTTTAATTTCCAAATTGGGATGGCCCAGGAAAGTAAACTCAGGATGATCAAAATCCGTGTTTGGATACACTTTAAAGAGGCTCAACACCTCATTTGCATTTTAAAGACTATTGTAATCAAGCAAAAATTAATCCATGGAAATGCTAAAAGATGCCAGGGCTGACTGCTTGCTATCCCCCGGGGCATTCAGAATTGGGATGCCTTGCTGTGTGAAACCTGTCAAATCGTTGAATGGCACAAGTCATGGCAAATGGCTCTAATTGGTTGAGAACCTGCGCATGCGCCGTTGTACCGGGGGGAGGTGACTAAATACTGGTTATATGGATGGTTTCTCACATCCCAATTGGGCCCACATTTTTTAGATTACGGGGACAGCCGTGCAGGGTTTTGTTCTGCTTTAAAAGACTCTTGGGGTGTTAGTCTCTACCTCTTTATTGGGAATTCAGAATCCAGCCTGCACATGCACTGTTGAATTGGGGATCAGAGGATTCAGGGCTTTCACATAATGGAGGGGCAATCGGGCAGCCATGCCCGAGATTTTAAAGTGAACCAAAATATTTGCTATCCTGGTAATAGGTCCATTTACTGTGGGCATCACGATTTGGGATGCCCCAATGTGTAAAACCCCCTTCCCCCCAGATCACCCAGTTTCACTAACCTCTTCCCTTACCCTCTCTGTGGCACGGCCTGATCCCCAGCTCAGCTCTATATTTTTATAGAATACTTTTTTTTTTAGGAATTTTTAGGGGCATTACTGGCCATTGTATACTTCTGCACACATAAGAATGCACACACCTGCCCAGAGTGGTCTCAACACTTCCCTCGAGTGGGCTAAGACCTAGGGTGGCCAGCTCTGGGGGCATCCCAAATTGGGATGCTCCTCTGCGTGAACCCCCCGGAACCCTAGTTAAACCTACTTGACCTATGATCCAACGGCACATGCACGGGCCAAATTTGGAATGCCCTACAAAGAGGTAGACCAACACCACCCAGGAGTCTTTTAAAGTTGAACAAAACCCTGCATGACCAGCCCACCTTTCCCCTTACGGGCATCCTGAATTGGTGCCCCAACCATAGTGAAATGGCCAGCCCTGGAGTCTGTTGTTGATAGCTCTACGGCACATGCGCAGGCTCTCTCGTTCAATGAGTGCTGCATATGTATAGCCCTGTACACACAGAACACAGCTGCTGGGCATGTGTAAGGTTAAGTGAGCTCCCTCACCTCAGCAGCAGCCATAGCAGCAGTGTTCTGTGTGTACAGAGCTCACCTCTCTCTTCTTGTGGATCTTGGAGTATGTACAGTTGCTAATGGCAACAGATTGCAGGTGGTAAATGTGTGTTTTATGGAAGCAATTTTCATTACCTACAACCTGTTGCTATTAGCAATCGCACAATGCAAGTCTGTACACCAAGATCTACAAGAAGTGAGCCCTGTTCACACAGAAAACTACTGCTACAGCCACTGCTGAGGTGAGGGAGTTCACTCAACCTTACACACAGTGGCATAAATAATTATGACTGGGCCCCTGGTGCGAACATTAAAGTGGACCAACACCCAGGGGGATCGGCCCGGGAATCTATAAGATTCCCGGGCCGATCAGATCCTTCCCTGCAGGGCATTCGAAATTGGGATGCCCTGCGGGGTGAAACCCCCCAGGACGCCCAGAAACCTTACTTTATCCCCGTTGCAACGGCGCATGCGTGAGCCACATCTCGTGCTTCCTTCTAGTAGGGCGCGCACCCGCACCCGAGACGCGGCCTCCAGTGCGCTCAGAGCCGCTGTGGTTGTCCGTCGCTTGTCCGTACATACCACAGCGGCTCTGAGCGCTCGGGGTGCCCCGCGGAAGTGGACCAAAACCCAGGATAGTGAAAATCCTGGGTGTTGGTCCACTTTAAAGGCTCACACAGTAAACTTTTTTCTGTCTTTTAACTCAACTGGAGACAGCTAGACAACTAAAGACTGAAACAGCATAAATGAATGCTGCTTCCTTTGTCCAAATGATGCACAAATATGATAAATAAGGGGCCCCCTGACCTCCTGGGCCGGTGCGGTCACAAACTCTTCATCCTTTATGCCCCTGTTTACTTATGGCCAGCAGCAGTGCTCTGTGTGTACAGGACTCTCTTCTTGTAGATCTTGATGTAAAGACTTGGTGCACGGTTGCTAATAGCAACAGATTGCAGGAAGTAACATATGTGTTTTAGGGAAGCAGTTTTCACTACCAGCAATCTATTGATATTGATAACTGTACACCAAGATCTACAAGAAGAGATTAGTGACCTTGATATACACAGATCACTGCTGCTATGGGCCGCACACTGACAAGTTTTACTTTGGGCCCATGTCCTGCCCCGGGCACCACCACTTTCCCCACCAGATTCTAGGTATAAAGGTTATGGGGAGGCCAAAAAACATACAGTCAGTCTGCAGTTCCTGGCTGGACCTATGCATAATGGCTTGGCCCCATGCTTTGAACAGGTTGACGGTGGCAGATTCTACTCAGATTCTAGGTTATGGGGACCCAGGCACTATAGCATGTATGGTTTGCCCCCTCCCCTTTTCTCTTTTTGTGACGGCTGGGCCCATGTTTTGGGCCCTATGTCAGCTGTGTCCAAATTTCCCACAAACAATAGACCCAGCCAGAGGAGGGGCAAACATACAGTCAGTCTATAGTTCCTGGCTGGGCCCCTCCATAAAAGTGCCATTGACTTTAACTGTCTTCCTAGCTGGTAATTCAGTAACAATAAAATTCTTTTTTTCAGCTAAAGTGCATTTTTTTACAACATATTTTTCAAATATTACTGAATAGAGGCCAGTGTTTCTGTTGTAGTCATAATAGGTCATGCTTTATGCTCCTCTTGGTGTCAACAAAACTGAATAGCACCCTACTAGGATATTGAATTTCAACACAATAGCTAGATAAGACATCTTCACCAGTTTCACTTAACCAATTTGGTTAAGATATTGGAAACAGTAACGGCGGCTACATATGTATAAAACAAGGCTGTTTATTTTACAATGTAACTCACAGCAGGGAGCTGGCTCCTTTTTAGAATGTAAGAGAATGACTTGTCCAGCTTGCACAGCGCAAAATAGAGAGAGAGCAGTGAGAGTTTTTAAACTCCGAACCTGAGTTTCATTACTGTCGGTGCTGCTGTCTCTGTGTGGTATAATTCCCATGTTTACAGAGGAAGGTGAGTTTACCGGTGCCCTGGGGGGTTGTTTACACAGCGAGACGTGCCAATTTGAGATATCCCACGGGAAGGCCAGGGGCTGGTCTCAATGGGTTTTGTTCCATGTTTTATTGTATATCGTAAAGTTAATTATAACTTTTGAAGTGCATCTCTTGCTGTTGCTGTAAGCACTTAATTTAGACAATAAATATGCTGGTGTTTAAGATAGATCTGGTTTATTTGTGCCTAGCCAAACACAGATATACACCTGCATTTTAGTTTGAACTTGATATCCTATTTCATATGGTATTTCTAAATTGCAGAGTCTTTTATGGGTAGTTTCCTCCTTAGGTATCCTTAAAAAATACTAAAAGTTATTATGTTTAGCTGTTTCTCTTAAAAGAACTTCACGTACAGGTAGTACTTAAATGAAACATTTTGTTCTACACAAGATTTTGCATCTCAGCTATGATAACAGCCTATTTTTATTAAGGATTTCGCAAGTGTTCCCTTGGGTAATGTTGATCTTTTCCGAGAAGGTTATGTAATGACAGCTAAGAAGGGTCTTGCTTCACATCAGCATTTTGGCCGATGGAGATTGCTTTGCTCCATGCTCTGTGGTTTTATTGCATCTACAATACTTTCTTCCCTATGATCAAAGAAAGGATATTGAGTAGATACATGTGTTTGTGTAGCGCACATGTCAAAAGCCACTTAAACAAAGTGCTTTGTGCTCTTGTCTTTCAAAATAACTATTATAAAAGCAGAGCTAAGGTGGACTCCTTTGTGTGTTTGAGACTGTAGCCAAAAACTTCAAAGATCCCTCGCTTTATAACTCTAAAGCAATGCAGCAAGTTCTTTTTCCTCCGTATCATCAGACTTAATTATAAGCATTAGCCTACTGCTGGCAGCAGCCCAGTGTCACATGAGTGCATTTCACTTGGAGAAAAAAGGTCAGCTTATGGCACCAACGCTGCTGGAGTTATACAACCTTGTATCGGGAGCGCACTGCACTTGCTCCACAAAGCATTATGCAATATTATGTGCTGTGATTAACGACGCCTTGCACAAGAGGTTTCTCATTACTCCATAGCCTAACATCCTGGGAATGATTAACGCCGTGACATAACTCTCGTCACATGAATATGGAAAACCCAAGCCCAGCCTTAGAGTAATGTGTTTCAGAAAGACTCAACATCTTTATTGGAGTGCACTATACTTGATTTATAATGGCTTTCAAATTGCCTTTCTATTTGTCAGGGCTTCAGCTGACATTCACAAAAGCTATTTACCTTTCTTAAAGAGAAATTTCCGATGAAACGTTATGGGCAGCTTGTCCAGAGCTTCTACTGAATTCGCCCATATTTTTATTCTTATTTAAAATGAGCTCTAATTTTCCATGATTCCTTTAGGAATGAAAACAATCTAAGTAAAAACATTTATATTAACAAGAGAAAGTGTCTAAACCAGATTTTCTTCTTAATAGCGCTGTACAAAGTAGTAATTACAGTAAGGGTAAAACCTACAGTACATAGACTGTTGCAACCAAAATTACACTGTAAGCTGGTAAGGGTAGGGCTCTCTCCTCTTGTATTCTGCGTTTACAGAATTCACCTTGAACTTTGGAGCTTCTTGTTTGTAATAGCCTATGTATTGTGTGCTTCACCCTGTCTGTAATTATACTATAGATAAAGATGGAGCTGTATGGATAAACAATAATATATACATTATAATTTATAATGCTATAGAGTTTAAAGTAAATGCTATGAAAACAGGTTAGGATAGGAGAGGGAATCCTGCCCCTACAAGCTTACAGTCTATAGGATAAGGTAGGTGTTGGGACACAATGAGAGAATCGCAGGTGGTAGGTATTGAGTTTGGTGGCATGTTACATAATTGTTACATAAACTAGGTCAAATTTCTGAAGATGTTTTTAGAGTGCTTGTTTTGGGGAGTATCGAACTGAGCAGGTGAGGGCATTTCAGAAAACCATGGATGGTGGATAGGAGAAAGTCCTAGGCAGAGTGGAGGTTGTGTCTAGGTTTGTGCGAACGGGTTAAAATGTAAGGAGAAACCTGGCTGGAGATACAGTAAGATAGAGTTGTTAGATGATAGAGATGTTAGATGAGAGAAGAGATGGATGGGGCGAACATCAAAATTTAGAATAGATTGGAGAGGTGTCAGTCTGTTTGTTGGAAAAGCACAAAGGAGAGTGTGGCAACAATCTGGCTGGGACATGATCAGGGCATACACTAACATTTTGGTTGTATTAACTGAGAGTAAGGGACTGGTGCAGGAGATGTTTTTAAATTGGAGACATAAGGTGGCCAGGGAGTGCATCCCATGGGTGAGATCAAGCCTTACCTTTGGTCACTAGAGAGAAGAAGTTTGATGTAATCAGGACTGAAAAGTGGATGCCAGGTTACTGTCCCATGAGACCACCAGTAATTACACAGCTCACAGGCCTGTAGTCACAGTCATGTAGGGCAGTGAACTGAACTGAATGGCTGACTGTGCACAGCCATAAGGGGAGGGGGTGTCTTGCCCTGAACTCAGGAGTAGCTAAGCTCTAAGTTTTTTAAGATTCTAATTTATATGCTCCGCCAAAGAAGCTGATTGGAGCAGAGCTGTGTCGTGGGAACCCGGGCGAAGTATGTATATTATGGTTTCACACAGTGGGACATCCCAAGGATAGTACAAATCCCAGAGCTAGCAATATTATTTTTACTCACTATTCTATGCCAAAATAATTGATAAGTAAAGGTGTAGGTCGCCAACATTGTATTACTGAAACATGGCAAGAGTTACTGTAATTTCCCTGAGCAGAGGAAAATAAGTCTTATATTTCATCTTAAATCAGTTATAGTCACTCTGCCACAGACATCCCTAGGGCTAGTTAGCATAAGTGGAGTTTCCATACATGTGAATCATTAATGTGTATCAACTTTGGTTGTAACACTAAGCTGTATGGTACATAAGTCCCCTTTCATCATATAAATCTTTTATGTGACCTTATTCACATGATTATTAATTGTATATATTTATATACTGTATATCGTCACAATATGTACCACTCCACATTGCTGCCCATGTTAGATGTAATCAGGAGGAGAAACATCTTCTAAAATTCTTTTTAGGTCTCAGCATGTACAGCCTACAGTACATAATGTTTCAGATACTTTGTGTTCACTAATGCAGGGAGATTTGAAAGGTGTGAAAGACTCTGACATTTTGACTTCACAGACTTCACAGCAATGCCAAGCTGTTATTAAGTAGGATAGATTGCAAGCTTCTCTGGCAAAAAGAGCTGCCAAACTTGAAATATCATTTGTTTTAGTCCACCTGCAAAGATTATTTTCAGACTGCTGTAGCTGAAAATATGGGGAGTCTCAGCTAAGTCCCCACAACCTATCAGACTTTTTACAAACTGGCCAGCCTGGCTTTGGTTATCTAGCTGTTCTTAGACTGCCATGGTGATGTCTCTCTGCTGCAATCTCACATGATTACTACATTTTTGGACTCATCTGTCAGCTGTGACACATGCTTGCCTGGTCTGTGTTCCTGATTTACTGTGATGCCTGGTCGACTGATCTTTGCTGATGAATATTGATGGTTAGTGACGGATCTGTACCGAACTTGGTTTGGGCGCTCAGAGCCGAACACTGATTTAAAACAGAAATTCATGAGCAGGGGCCAGACCTGGAAGAACATTGATTGGCTGCACAGCAGTCAATCAGCATTCTTCCTTCCCCTCCCTCCATCAGCCCAGCGGGTCCACCATTTTGCTGCACTGTTTTAGATTGGAAGAAGTTCCTGCTGCAGCAGTTTAGGGACAGATAGGCTTTCTTGTTTAAAAAAACTGCCATTTTCAGGCCATACTATAGTCACGGATAGCAGCTGGAGTCAGGGCTAGAGTAGGGTTGGACGGGGGGTAGTCACTACTACTGCACTAATTGCACTGGCTTGTCACTACTGGGGTCTGGGTGTCCCCTTATCTCTATATCGAGCTCTAAGAGCTGGGGAGATTGGGTGAACCCTTATAGGAGAATTAGCTGTAAAGACTTGGGTGAGTGTGTATCCCCATATACCAAACTTAGCTGTAAAGACTACGGTTAGTGTGTACCCCCATATACCAAACCTAGCTATAATTACTGGGGTGAGTGCGTGCCCCCATATACCAAACATATCTGTAATGACTGGGGTGAGAGTCTCCCCTTGTACCAAACCTCTCTATAATCACTGGGATGTGTGTGTCACAGTAACTGAAGGTGTGATGCTCATCCGGTCGATGGTTTTGTAAGGAGAGGATGTCTTGCCTTTCCTGCTACACCTTCCTCTGGTGCAAGCAGGCGCCTGGATTTCAAGCAGACTTTTTTATTGCCAACAGTACTGCAGAGTGGTGAGGCCAGAACAAATTGAGGTAGTTGTAGATGATTATGGCATGCAGTGACTACCAGTTCCAGGGGATATTCTTCCACCCACTCCACTGCAGCCTAGAGTGCAGAGACCTCCACCTCTGCAAGACAGTCACAGCCAGGAGTCACGGAGTCTATAGTGCTCTATGATGACATGCCTAGCTGGCATACCATGGGCCATCCACCTGCCCCCTCCCCAGAGCTAGGGTGTATGAATGCCCAAGAGCTTCTGTGAGAGAATGAGGACATGGCCAGCGTACCATCACAGGACACCCTGATAGATGATGATGAGACTCAAGTGCCGACTGCTGCAGCTTTCTGCAATGTTGAGGCTGAGAGGTAGGCTAGCAGGGAAAAGTAGGTGGAAGAGGATGCCAGGGGGGATGACAAGGTCCTAGACCCTACATGGACTGAAGGCCATCACAGTTCGGAGGAAGAGAAGGTGGCCACACATCCCCAGGCAGCCAGCAGAAGAAGAAGGGTGCAAACCCTCAGTGGTCAGCCATTTGCTGCCACTGCCCTCCACACCCAGGGACTGAGCTGCCAAAGAAGCCCCACAGGATCTCACCAGTGTGGCATTTTTTCATGCAGTCAACAACAGACAAGACAGAGGTCATTTGCAAGCTGTGCCAACAGTCGCTGAAGCGAGGGAAAGCTGCTAATCCTCTCTGCACCTCCTGCATGACCAGGCATCTGCAAGCAAAACATGAGCTGCAGTGGCAGAACTACCAGAAAAACCTGCAAACACCTGAGTTTCCCTCTATCTCAGCCTGAAGCTACACCTCCCCAACAACAAGGCCACCTGTCTGCCCCCAAAGGGAGGATGTGGGAGCCCCTCCAGCTCCAGCAGCAGCCCCCCACTGAGCTTTTCCTGCATCATTCCAGGGAAGTGTTTCTCCATCCTGCCAATTTTGGAGAGAAAGTGAACGTTGCGCCCACCTGACCCACGAGCCCTGGCCCTGAATGGAGTTGCTGGCCTTTAAAATGCTCCCAATCCACATGGGGAGACAGACAGTTTTAAATGGTGGTGGCTGTCCCACAATATACTATTCCCAGCAGGCACTACTTTTCGCACCAGGCCATTCCTGTCCTGCACCAACAGCTTGTGAAAAAAGAAAATATGCCCTGGTCAATGCCATTACTTCCACTGTCCATCTTATCATGGACACGTGGACAAGTAAGCATGGGCATGGACGTTACATCTCTCTAACTGCCCACTGGGCGACTGTAGTGGCGGCTGGGACTGAGGCGAGAAGCACTGTGGCGCAGATCCGTCCACCACCCAGAAATGCGGGACATCAGTTGATGCCTCCTGTAGCCTTCTCCTCCTACTCATCTTCCTCCTTTACTTCCTCCTCAAGCAGTCAGCACATCCCCTGCGCCACCAATTTGAGCACTGCCATGGGGAAACCGCAGCATGCAGTGCTAAAGCTCATCTGTCTGGGCGAATGACTCCATACCACTCAGGAGCTGTGGACTGGCATGCAGTACCAGACAGATGAGTGGCTGCTGCCTTTGGGCCTGAAGCCTGGCAAGGTGGTGTGCAATAATGGGCCTTATCTTGTAGCAGCCTTGGACCAAGGAGAGTAATGCAAAGATTCCTGGCCCATTATCCAGGGATGCCGAAGCTGCTGCATAAATTGCGTAGCATGTGCTCGCACCTTCTGCATGTCCACCCTGCTGTCGCTCGTCTGTCTGCATTGCAGAAGAATTTTGGCCTTTCCACCCACCGCCTCATATGCGACTTGCCCACCAGGTGGGATTCCATGTTGTACATGATAAAAAAAGGGCATGTGAGCAGCAGCAGGCAATAGTGGAGTTCCAGCTCCAAAATGACCAGTTGAGTAGAAGTGAAGACCAGCAGCACTTCACCGCCAATGACTGTGCCTCCATGAGAGACATATGCGAGGTGCTGCAGTTCTTCCAGTATACCACCAATATGGTCAGCGCTGATGATGCCATTGTCCGCGCTACCATCCCCATCCTCTGCCTGCTGGAAAAAATGCTTCAGGCCATGACAGAGAAGGGGGAGGAAGCAGAGGAAGAGGAGGAAGGCCCATTTTCCCAGCTGTCAGGGCAGTCCACACTTGGCTTGCAGGGTGGGTTGCTGGGCCAACAGCAGGCGGGTACGCCAATGTCCAGCCAGAGGACAGTTTTGGAGGAATCGGAAGGGGAGGAGGAAGAGAGTGACACCCATCACAGCTCACAGGCGTCACTGGCGCATGGCTGGAGGGAGGAGAGGACACCTGACACTGAGGACAGCTTCTCCTTGCAGCCTACATGATGCAGTGCCTGCACAATGACCGCAGAGTTGCATAGTCACCAGTGCTGATTACTGGGTGGCCACCCTGCTTAAACACCCACTATAATCACCTCCTTGATTCCAACGCTGGAGCAGGATTGAGGAATGAGAGAGTACAAATCACACTAGTGGACACACTAGTGGCAGAGTTTCCAGCAGACTTTGAGGGCTCAGTGGTGGCACAAGGAGGAGTAGGAGGAGCAGGAGCAAGTTGGCAACACAGCAGGGGCACTGGCAGCACCTCACAGGTGAGGGTGAGCATGGCCACAATGTGGAATAACTTATTCCACCATCGAAAACAGTCCATAGTACACGGAAGGCAGATTTTGACTCAAATGGTGGATGGCTACCTGTCCACGTGTCTGCTGGTACTCAGCGATGGCAATTTCTGGGTTGCTAAATTGGACACATGCCCAGATCTTGCCCTCTATGCCTTGGAGGTGCTGGCCTGTCCTGCGACAAGTGTCCTATCGGAATCTGTGTTCAGCATGGCAGGGGGTGTCATTACCGCTAAGAGGATCCGCCTATCCAATATGGACATCTTCATATTCCTTAAGATGAACCAGGCATGGATCCCACCGGACATGGCTGTGCCAGCACCTGAGTGATTGGTTAAAGTTTTTGCACCTCCTCCGCCTCTTATGCTTAAACCGTCACATCCACAACCTCCCCCCCCAGACCTCTGACATCTTGCATTGCTTGTGCACACACAGGTAAAGACGTAGCAATGACTGCACAAACTCTTGTAGGCTTATGTTAGGGGCAGGGTAAAAATTGGATGGCCTTGTTGTGGCTACCTCACTTTTACATTCATTGCAATCTATGTTAACTAACAGTCTATGCTTTTAAAAAGTGATAGCTAGCTTTCTCAATGGTATGAGTGTGCAGAGGGTTACAGAGTGTGGTCACACCCCTCTTTGACTGCTATATATTGACTGGATGAGCACATCCTACCTTCCTTTTGCTTCCTTTTTTGGCATATGAGCAAAATAAATATAGACATATACATAAATATTATAAATACATAAAAACATGAGGCTGAATGTATGAATAAATCCTGATAAGCCCTTGGGTGTATTAGCCCTGCATTCAGAGCACACTGCATATCAAAATACTTACCGACTGTTTGGGTAAGAGGGTGCCTAGGCTCCATTAGACACCTTGAAAAGTCACATGTGAGAAAAATGTCACCCAAAGGAGCAGCCCTCACAGCACCTGATAAATGGTCAGCAGCCTCTATTCTCACATAGTGTGAAGCAGCTATTGCTGTGTGCTCATGCCAGATCAGGGTACATTGAGCAAGCAGACCCCCTTAGCACAGCATGGTGCCTCTGAAGCTCTATCGGCTCCTCATCTGTCCAAAAACGTTGTCAAAATAACCCTTCTGCCGGCATTTGGAGAGAAGGAGGACAAGGATCCCCCTTCAATACAGACTGGTACTTTGCCAGGCTCTGAGTGCTCCCCGCTGAAGAATGTGGCTTCCTTTGGATTCCCCCTAGTGTCATTTGACAGCTAGGGGGCAGGAGAAGTTTCCCAGTTACCCCACTCCCTGGGTTTATAAATACCCCTCCTTCCAGAAGGGAGCGCTCAGGGCCTGGCAGAGATATTAAAAAACATGGGGTTTGCAATCATATTTTGTAATCATTACTTTGTAAAGAACTATGAAATAGTAAGGCACCACCTATATTATATTGGTCAGGATTACTATCTGGTGTGAAAATCTAATTAATAAACATTTTATGACCCCTCTGAACTGCATGAAAGTGACATAATCATTTTCCAGTCTGAATTAGTGAAACAAGGCATTCTCCTTGCACAGTCGACATGTAACCAGATATTTTGTCTGGTTGCCTTCCTCATGGCTGACACATAAATCACTGGCCTTTGTGCAATAAACTACTTGTGTTTTGTGGAAATCTGTTAACCGCCCTTCCTTTCCAATCATTATGCAATACATGTCTGAGTTCTGTATCTGTATTGTTCATGGCAAAGTGATTCAGCATCTCGATTGTTTCACACAATGCGTTTCATTGAGTAAGGGCCACAGCATACTTAATCTTAAATCAAACAACATTTATACTAGACCATTTCCAGTGCCGCTTCCTCTGGAGCTCATCAGCATTTATGCACCATTATTCTCTGCCTTTCTCCATGCTAAAAGTGATGTTTACAAGATGTCCTGCTTATATAGACAATACACTGATGATTAGGTCTTTTCTTTGCCATTTCAGGACGTGAGCTGGTAAATGTAGACAGCTCATTTTTCCGAGAAATCAACAATGCAAAATCTCAAGGCGTTTTGAAGTTCAGACATATTCAGAAAATACATGCCGCTCTGCTCTTTATGGACATTTTATGGACTATTTTACTGGCTGAAAAAGTGCATAGTGTCACTTTAGGGTTGATTCAGCACTGTATTTCTTATACTCATGTTTTTGTGAGAGACGAAATGTTTTTTCTCTCTATGCAATATTTTTAAAATTTGCACAGCTAAATATGAGAAAAAAATTATTTTTCTATTAAAAAAAAAATGCGAAGAAAAAATACTCACTGTGGTGAATCATTTTATAGAATTAACAGAATCAACAGAAAAAAGTACAACACAGAGCCCTCTCATTTGAGGCTTTGGAGAAGGCCATCCTGCATCGCTTCAGCGAGTCCTCATTGTACATGTATTTTTTTCTATACTTTTGCTTTACATTTGCTGCTAGGAATCTTAGAGAGGCTTACAAATATATCTGACAATAGATATCTGACATACTAGTGAGTTGTTGCTGTCAAAAGTACTAATACAATAGATGGTCATCTGATAACTCTATGGACATCCAGGGAGTAGCAGTATTAACGATGCCCATAAACTGTTACATAAGTATAAAATAGAAAAAAAAAGCTACACTAAGGAAAGGTAATGGTAGAAGATGTTTATTAAAACAAAATGTTTAAATGTGTCACACTAGTAACAGGTCTGTGCACATGGTTATCTGAACTTGTCCTTATTTATGATGTGCGCCATTCAGCGGCTTTCTGGTGGGTATAGCGCCAATTTTGTAGTGCTGGCAGCTTCGTCTTTTCTGGTGCTGTGCTGTGGACTACAACTGCGCCAGAAGTCACAGAGCCGAATGCTAACGGGCAGGCTGATTCATCACTAACAACAGGTAGTGACAGATGAGCGTCTGTAGCAGGCATTTCAGAGCGCCCGCTAGTAGTCGCTGTGCTCGGCCATGGGTCGCTAGTTCATAGCGACTGAGTCGCTGTGCAGCAATGATGAATACATTGTGGGGAGTTGCTATATGACCAGTACAGCGCTGTGTGGGAGCGCATGTTAGCGACTGGTCAATGCGACGGACTCACAACATATTCATCCAAAAAACAGCCTCACACACCTCCGGCGCTCAAAAATGCTTCTCTGTAGCCCAGAGAGCCGGAGGCTGTGTGTTTAAAGGTTGTTTTTTAACATTTATCCACCAGTAACAAAGCAAAAACATATGGAATTACATTGATATAACATTGTGACATGAACACATTAATGCCAGACCTGTAATGTAAATTCTGCATAAATATATAAAACATGAAAAATATTTTCAAAAAATGGCTTTTTCTAGGCCAGGAGAGGTCACAGCATTATTTGAGAATAAAAAAAAATAAAAAAAAAATAATACCCCCCCTGTTTAAAGAGAAATAAAAGAACGTCCATTGAAATGTATGGGAGAGCGCCAGGTAGCGAGAGGTAATACCTGGCGCTGTGCAAGGCTGAACGCCGGCGCTGTTCGCTGAGGCTGGGATAATGATGAATCGGACGCTACATGGCGTTATTCCAGTCGCTCAACAGATTCTGTTTGATAAATGTGTAATTGCGTGCCTTGTCCGGCGTTCACCTGACGCTACCTGTCATTTACAAGGCACTACCTGATGCTATCCCTTCATGAATAAGGCCCTAATTTGCTTTGTTTGTTGCACTAGGTATTGGTCGGCCTGTGTTAGTGCCTGTTGGACCTGACTGCCCAATATCCCAGCACCAGTGAGGGCCACTTTGGACCGCCGGCGCTGCACAATGTATTTATGAATTTCTTCCTCCTTGAAAAGATTGGCGCCGGTGCTGATCAGCATTTCATCATTATTGTTACAAGAAATCAATGCTGGGGACAAGGGAACAAACTTCATAGTGCATTTAGGCTGTGCTTTAGTTGTTGTTGTTCAAATTACACATTTGTAACAAAAGGAAGCAATGAAAAAATATTTGATATGAAAAAAAAATGTCATTTGGCAACATCTAGGTCTTGCGTTTCCATTATTGACAAGTCCCAATGCCAGTTCTGTACAAATACATGTGTATAATATTAATTATAAACATAAAACACTTCAGTCCAGTTCTGGCCATTGTGCTCTATGGGATCTTGACCTACAGTGGCAGGCTTCAACTGGCGCTGCTTCAACCAGAGAACCCGGTGCTGCATCCTTTTAGGCTAGTGTTAAATAAGACGCTAGCTGGTGGCCATATTGGTGCAGTCTGTACTTTGTATCTTAAAGTGGACCAACACCCTCCCCTGATCGGCCCGGGAATCTATAAGATTCCCGGACCGATCAGCTCCCTGACTGCGGGGCACCCTGTAAGAGGGACGCGCGAGAAGAGGCGGCGGGCGCTCTCACCTTGTCACGTGGGAGCGGGGTCAGGTAAGTTTTTGGGGGGTTTTCGGGGGTGCCCCGCGGAAGTGGACCAACACCTAGGATAGTGAAAATCCTGGGTGTTGGTCCACTTTAAAGAACTCAGCTCAGTTATCTCACCACCCCTGTTCTTGATCTTTAAAGACTCACTAACAACTGGTATAGTGCCAAGAGATTATTAAGGGACTATATACATGAATATGTAACTATGCATAATATTATAAGTGACAACCAGCACGGTTTTACTAAGGACAGAAGCTGCCAGACTTACCTGATTGGCTTCTATGAGGAGGTGAGTATAAGCCTGGACAGAGGGGCGGCTGTAGATATAGTTTTTCTGGATTTTGCTAAAGCATTTGACACTGTCCCCCATAGACGCTTATTGGGGAAACTTAGATCTCCGGGATTAGAAAATACTGTTTGTAACTGGATTGAAACTGGTTGAAGGATTGTGGTTGATGATACCTACTCTGAATGGGTACCTGTTGGATGTGGTGTACCCCAGGGTTCAGTGCTGGGCCCACTATTATTCAACTTGTTTATAAACGACATAGAAGATGGAATTAGAAGCACTGTCTCTATTTTTACAGATGACACAAAGATATGTAGCACAGTGCAGTCTATTGAAGATGTTCACAAGCTTCAGGCTGATTTGGACACTTTGAGTCTCTGGGCATCAACTTGCCAAATGAAGTTCAAAGTGGAGAAATGTAGTGGGAGAGTCACTTGTTGAGAAGGATCTGGGGGTACTGGTAGATCACAGGCTAAATAACAGTATGCAATGTCAAGCAGCTGCTTCCAAGGCCACCAAGATACTATCATGCATTAAAAGAGACATGGAATCACGGGATAGTGATGTAATTTTGCCTCTTTACAAGGCACTGGTGCTTCCTCACCTGGAATATGCCGTCCTGTTCTGGGCTCCCATTCATAGAAAGGAAGCTCTGACTATGGAAAGGGTGCAGAGGAGAGCCACCAAACTAATAAAGGGAATGAAAGATCTTAGTTATAAGGAAATATTACAGGAATTAAATCTGTTTAGTCTTGAGAGGAGACAACTGAGGGGGGACATGATTAACTTGTATAAATATATAAATGGCCAATACAAAAAATATGAGGAAACACTATTTCAGGTAAAATCCTCTCTAAAGACAACGGGGCACTCCCTTCGACTGGAAAAAAACAAAATCAGTCTCCGGGAGCAACAATAATTCTTTACCATAAGAACTATAAATCTGTGGAATAGCCTCCCACAGAAGCTTGTTACAGCATCAACCACTGACAGCTTCAAAAAAGGATTAGATGCTTATTTAACAGAAAACAACATTAACAGTTACTATTAGCTGTTATCAGTAAAAAAAATAAAATAAGATAAAAAATAACTTCCCCTACATATGGACATACCGGTATGTCTTATTTCAACCATATTAACTATGTAACTATGTAAAGATTGGGTTAAATGGCGGTTTGTAGTTCTAAAGGTCCTCTCAAAACTTGGCTGTTAGAACTTGAAGGTATTTACTCATTGGTATATGGTCCCCAGTAGGTTGGCAAATATATACCCTTATATATCTCCTTTATGTTTCAGAAATTGTGGACAGGTGGGTGATATGTTTCATATATGGTGGAAATGCCCTAAGGTGTTAAAGTTTTGGAACCAAGTGTTTGGTGTTATAAGCAAGGTTATGGGGATATGGGTGGAAAAATCGCCATTGGTTGCCTTATGAAAGGAGCCGGATTTCCCAATACATTTATTTTCTATGCTTGTCTGGCAGCCAAATTGACCATTGTTAAGTCATAGAAATCTCATACTTTGAAACATAAAATGTTTATTGATAAATTGAATTGGATAATGGTCCACAAGAAGCTGAGTATTATTTTACAGTACTATTTATTTATTGTTTTTTTGGTGATGGTCTATATTTTGATTTAAATGGCTGATATCTAGATATATTTTGTTGTTTTGTTTTACGATTAATACTATGCTAATCTATTGAAAATATATATATATATATATAATATATTAATATTTAGGTGATTATCAGTCAGAAAAAGATTATATTTCCATTTTTTTCCTGTTAAAGTGGACCAACACCCAGGGGGGATCGGCCCGGGAATCTATAACATTCCCGGGCCGCTCAGATCCCTCCCCGCGGGGCATCCAAAATCGGGATGTCCCGCGGGGTGAAACCCCCCAGGAAGCCCACAATCCTACCTTTTCCACGTTCCAGCGGCGCATTCGCGTCCGCCGCCTCCCGCGCACCCCTCTAGCAGGGCACGCTCCCGCGCCAGCCGTTTGCGAATGACCGGCGCGGGTGCACTCCCTGTAAGAGGGATGTGCAGGAGGCGGCGGCGGACGTGCTCTGCTTGTCCGGCGCTGCCTCTCGCTTGTCCGCTGGCGGGGATTGGCTGCAGCGGTCACGTGGGAGCGGGGTGAGGTGAGTTTTCGGGGCTTTCTGGGGGGTTTCACACAGCGGGGCACCCCCAATCGGGGTGCCCCACCGAAGTGGACCAAAACCCAGGATAGTCAAAATCCTGGGTGTTGGTCCACTTTAACTTTTCTGCAATTCATACAATGCATATTCTAATACTATATTCAGAATTCTGTTTTGCTTTATTAAAAAACTAAAATATAAATATTAAAAAGAAAAAGACGTAAGCTGTTCCTCACAGTAGATATTTATTACAGCTTTTGATGCCATGCCTCTTCTTTAGGACAGAAGTTACAAGCTCTTGCTATCTGTGAGCAATTCACGCCCAATCAAAAAGCAAAACTTTTACTGCTTGGTTTGTCATTTGAACAGTTTGTACTTTGGGAATGACCTACATCTTTGAGTGAACTTTTTACTTGTTTGTGTCATGTAGGTGCTCTGTAATAATGACTTGACATTTAGTACATTCCGGAATGCCAGTGTTTACGCACTGCATGTCCTTGTCGCTAAGGAAGATTTACCATTTCACCTATCTGTCTATAGATCTATTTTACTAAATATTATGACTTTACCTTTCCATTTTGTTCTGTTTGGAGAAGGCTACAAGTAGCGGTTGTGCAAAGAAGTTCTGACTAAGCATGAACTACCACCACAGCCTAAATTTAGTTAACAGGACTTATTCCCTGTGTGCCTACGTGCAGAGCCAGCAAGTCTTTCAGCTGCAATGACGAAATGCCATACATTTCTTCCTGGAATAGTACACATGAAAGAGCCTCTTGTTATGCTGAGGTTTTAGAGCTTACACAAAACACTGTCAGAAATCTGCTGGGTGTGTTTAGTCACTACTTAGCGAGATTTTATGGAAAATACAGGCATAGGAGATCAGAGGGCAGATAAATACTGGATAGAAAAAAAGTGAAGACAGGCAGATAAAAGGCTATAGAAAAATGTAAAATGTAAAGCAAGTCTGAACAGTGTATTAACCTCAGAACGGGGAGTAAAAACCTGTTACACAACCTCCTGCTCACTGTTTACCATCTTCCCAGACCCCGTTTCACATCGCCTGCCTCTAGGGTTGCTGAGGTTAAATTTGAAGGAAACATCCGGTTTGGTTTGATCGCTATCATATTAAAGTAGAAATTTGCCCTCTCTGTTTTTAATTTAAAAAAGGTCTTTCATTTCAGTAATTAATAGATAATATGAAAGGTCAAGGGGGGGGGGGTGTTCCATACAGGAAAGCAACATAAGTATAGTATTTGTCAGGAAAGCCATTGAAAGCACCCAATTGCCATCAGTCTAAAAGTTTTCCATGACAGCCTATCCCAGCTGAGGGAGATACAAGGTAAGAGCAGGCAGCTGAGACAACCCATCACAAACCCTAACAATAAGCAGGGCTTTCCATGAGACAGCTGTCAGGGGACAGCAAACACCTGTTTTACTACTAGAGTTCAGGATCAGTTGCTGCTGCGTGCCATTCTCTTTAAATGTTTTTGTTTTCAAGGAGCCTTCAATGCAACAACACAGGAGGGTAGGTTAGAGTTCCAAATAATTATTTACAGGGGGTGAAATAAATATTAAAATCATACTTTAGTCAAATAACAAAGAAACACTATACTCACCTTTCATCCCGGGAAGGCTATCGCTGCTAGCCCGGTGCTGAGACGCTTACCAGATCGCCCAATGCCCCCCTCCTCCATTGCATCTACACATCGACACCACTGTGCAAAGGGGACTATGGAGTGTCTGTCCCATCATCACAGGAGCTATGGCATGCCCTCCTACACTGCAGTGAATTTAGAGGGTTTGCCATAAATCCTGTGACGATGGTGTGAGTGCGCCATAGACCCCTCTGCACAACGGTGTCAATGCGGCAGGGTAGGAGAGAGCAGTGCTCGGTGTGGGACTGGCGTCGGGCGATATGGTAAGTGTCTTTACACCGGAATAGCAGCAATAGCCTGCGCAGGATGAAAGGTGAGTATAGTATTTTTTGTTTTTTGACTAAAGTATGACTTTAAATACCTTACCAATACATTTCTTATCTAGGTGCTATGGACATTACATCTTCCCCAGATGTCAGTAACAACCCAACCAATACATGGAAATAAATCAAGCCATGGATGAATTAAGTTATGTGGAATCCAAACATTAAAACACTAATATATAGAGGCTGATTTATTAATAGCGACATGTAGCGACAGTTGAGCGACTGTAGCGGTATTTTCACAGCGCCCGCTAGTAGTCGCTGTGCTTGGCCGTTGTCCGGTTGTTGACAGCGACTCAGTCGGTGTGGCTAAATGTTCAATACGGGGTTACAAGTCGCTATTTGACAGGTTCCGCGATGTATGGGTGCGCATGATAGCGACTGGTCAGAGCGACCGGCTCCCACCATATTCATCAAAAAATCACGCTCAAAAAATTCAAGCGCTGTGAAATGCATGTTTAAACCCCAGAGCGCTGGAGGCGATGTGTTAAAAGTAGTTTTTTAACCCCCAAACCACCATATTTTTGGAAACCAAAAAAAAAAAAAACTTTAAATAATTTAGTAATATGAATTCAATAATATCAGACCTGTAATATCAATTCTGCACAATGTTTTTTTTTTCCCTTAAAAAAAATATCTAAAATGGCAGAAGTGGTCACAGAATTTTTCACATTAAAAAAAAAAAAAAAAACATTAATAACAATTAATTATGAATATTTAAAGATTGTTCCATTGAAATGCATTGGAGAGCGCCAGGTAGCGAGAGGTCATACCTGTCGCTGTTCAAGGTCGGACGCTGACGCTGTGGGCTGAGGCTGGAATAATGATGAATGAGTCGCTATATTGCGCAATCTCAGAGGCTGATTCATTAATAGCGACAGATAGTGACAGATAGCGACTGTTGAGCGACTGTAGCGGTATTTTGACAGCGACCGCTAGTAGTCGCTGTGCTTGGCCATTGTTCGGTGGATGATAGCGACTCAGTCGGTGTGCCGTAATGTTGAATACAAGATGCAGAGTCGCTATTTGACAGGTTCGCTGTTGTATGGGAGCGCATGATAGCGACTGGACATAGCGACCGGCTCCCACCATATTCATTAAAAAATGTGGTGGGGAGCCGGCGTTCTCGTGGCTGGGCCCGTCATTACCGGCCGCTCACCAGTCGCTACCTGACGCTATTCCTTCATAAATAAGGGCCATAGTATCTACCCCTATTGCAATTTAATGTAGACCTTCCCCATTACAAGTGATTTTGATTTTTAATTATAAGAGAAAAAAAATGTATCCAGTTTTGATTTTTAAAGATTCTCCATTTGAAGAGGCTGAGCTTTAAAGTGGAACAAATCCTGGAATTTTGACTCCGTGCCCCCGGGAAATATGTAATTTGGCAAACGGCTCTGACAGGCTTCAATAGGGAGCAAAATGGGTGAGAAAAAAAGAGTCTCAAAAGGGTTGTATTACCAGGTACTACAACCCTATTGAGACTCTTTTTGCTACACCTTCTGCAAAAGCCATTTGAATATGGTGTCTGCACCAAAGCTATATGCTCCGCAATTGCAAACAGTATTTTGGCCTCCTTGCAGCAAGCAATTGTATATAATGTATATAATATATGTGTCTATGTTATTCTAAGTATGTCACACACCCCGCTTCAAGATAATCATTACATGTGGGTAGTATGGTCTGAAGAGGGCGATCTGCAGAGATGATTGGAGGAAAGAAAGCCCCTCCCAGTCCATAAATACCTGGGACCTCCCACTCATTACCCAGTTTTCCATCTCTGCAGACGGCGAACAAGTCAGAAGATGATGTCTCCTCCTTGCACAGGGGGATTTCAGGTAGCCGGGTTTATTCCCGGCCCGCTTTTCTCTCTATTTCCACCCGGTTATGTTTTTTATAAGTCCCAATACACATGCCTCCCAGTCTAGGCTGTATCCCGGGTGAGGGTAGAATGGCACTTTTAGTGCTCTGGAGCCATGCTCCACCTCGAGACCCTGTACCAGAGGGTAGGCGGTTATCCGGGCTGGTGACCCCGGTTTGGGATGCCCTGTCCCTTGGCCCCCCCTTTCCTGATGCCCTTCTCCTGTGGTGGTGGGGATAAAATGTCGGGGACCACCTTTTTTACCTCAGAGTTAGGATTTATTTATTGTGCATTGTTTCACTTTAACAGCGGCGCTTGCTGCTACTGGCGCCAGAGCTGAGGAGAACTTTTCTCCTCAGAAGTTGTAGTTGGGGGGTGGGGCCGGCTGTTAGCGCTGGTTTGTCCCCCTGGCTTTACTGTTTTTTGTTGCGGTGACTATCGCAATGGCCGCGGCGTGGTTATTTGCGCTGGCGATTCCCTTAATCTTGTGAGGGGAGATCTCCCCTCACGCGCTGGCCACAGTGGGCGGGGCCGGGCGATTGCGCGTCGCCGCGGCCCGCACCCATTACATCCCTGGGGTCTTTGTGGTTACCGGCGCCGCGGCTGCTGTTCTTGCCATGGCGCTGGTATATGTGTGCGCTATAGTGTTTTTCTGAGGTAATTTACCTCACACATTTTGCCATTAGGGGCAGGGTCGGGCTGTTGAGCAGGACGCCACGGCCCGCCCCTGTTAGGCAGACCCACTGCGTAGCCCGCTTTCCGCTCTGTAAGGGGGCGGAGCTACACATATCGCGTGCTCCGCGCTGGCCACGCCCACAGGATCCTCTCTGCCTCTGTGAGCTGCATGTGTGGTGGACGCCATTTACCTCACACAGTAAGGCACAGTGAGTGGCCCTATGGGCCCCCTATATTTCTATATATATATATATATATATATATATATATATATATATATATTTACTTATATGTAACCCTTTATATCCGGCAGTCTTTCAGGTAGAACGCCTTAGGTTTTAAGGGGTCTTCTTCCGGTCCTTGGGTCCCTGGGTTAAATTCCATGTTAAAATCCTCCCACTTGGGACAATTATAAGGGCATCCCGGGTTGCTTACTAGCGTAATTCCCTCGGTCATTGCGACTACATATAAGTTCACCGTATGGAGGCATCCCCAGATACCGGGCTCCCCTCGGGGCAATCCCGGAAGTGCATGGGCTGTGGGGTATCCCTAACAGGGGATGACGCATTTCTATGTATACCATGTGCACAGCAGACTATTACATGGCAGTCAGAATCCCAGGCGTCTGGGTCAGCACCGCCGGCGTCATCCCCTTCCCACCCGTCTTGGCCCGTGTCCCGTGTGACGTTGTCACGGGTGGGCAGTCGCAATCTGATGTGTGTGCTAGATTGACTAATATTGAAAAATTTATTTCTTCTGCGGTTGCCAAGAAGGCTCCAGCTAAGAGAAAGCATTTGTCACCGGTCCCACCGACATTTGAATATGACGATGAGGATCGCCTGGATTGGTCAGATCACACCCCTCTGGAGGAAGGGGAGCTATTTGACGAATCGGATTATTCGGACGACCAGCAATTTGTTGGCGCGGACTCTGAGAAGGGGTCAGGGAGTTCTTTGGATACTCCTAACGTCCTTGCTCAGATGTTTGAGGTTCTGGCTATTTCTCCTCCGGAGGTTGCTCCTCATCAACAAGGGGAGTTTTATGAGGAATCCAAGCCGCGCTTGGAATTCCCTAATCAAAGGCATTTTGATAAGATTATTCCTAAGGAATGGGAGAGGCCGGCTCGACCCCCAGGCATTCCTCAGAGTTGGGATAAAAGATATCCTTTCCCTTCGGACACGGCTAAGCGCTGGACGTCCCCCCCTGAGGTGGATGCACCAATTCAGGGGTTATCCAATTCAGCCGTTTTTGAATAACCCCGATTGCTCTTCTCTTAAAGATGGAGGGGATAAACGAATTGACCAGATGGCTTGTCATGGTTTCGCCAGTATTGGGGCAGCCATACGGCCTTTGTTGCGCTCCGTCTCTGCTGGTGGTGGCTACCAGGTCAGTGGTCAGAGACTTGTTGTCATCTTCCGGTTTGCACCCGGACAGTGACGAATTTCTGGGACTTAAACGTTGTGAGTTATTCTTGTCTTTCATGTTAGCCGCCTTGGGGAGCTTCTGCTCTGATGGTGACTATAAGGCGTTCAGTTTGGTTGCGCCAGTGGGCGGCCGACTTTGGGTCAAAAAAAAAAAAAAAGTCGCTGACGTCTCTCCCATTCGTGGGGCTACGGCTCAGGATACAACTGGGGTTCAAAACCCAAAACCTGCGAACAAGCCTGCTCAGCAATGAGGGGGCTCCCTCACCCGTGCGGGTTGGGGGACGGCTGCGACACTCCTCTCTGATCTGGATTCGGGAGGTTTCGGACAAATGGAGTCGTGTCTTCCGGCTACAAGTTGGAGTTCGAGGCCCGTCCTCCTCCGCTTTTCTTCAGGTCTAGGGTGCCCCCGGACGCACCTTGCGCACAGGGGCTTCGGGAGGCGTTTTCAAGTCTTCTGGAGATAGAGGTCATGTCGCCAGTGCCCCTATCAGATCAGGGTCGGGGATTTTACTCAAATCTGTTCACGGTCCCCAAAAAGGATGGCTCTATCCGGCCCATCCTGGATCTGAAGATCCTCAACAGGTTTATCAGGCTGCGAAAATTTCGCATGGAATCGCTTCGTTCAGCTATCCGCGCTCTCCGTCAGGGGGACTTCATGACGTCCATAGACATCAAGGACGCTTTCCTCCATGTTCCGATTTTTCCCGCGCACCAGAGATTTCTCAGGTTTGTGGTGGAAGATCGGCACAGCTCCAAGGGTTTTTCACCAAGGTGCTCGCTGGGGTGATGGCTCTTCTTAGAGCGCAGGGAATTCGCATAGTGCCATATCTGGACGATCTCCTCATCATGGCATCATCATTCAGCCAAGCGGAATTGGACACCAGGACGGTAATATCCACTCTGGAGAGGTTCTGCTGGGTGATCAACTACCCCAAGTCCTCCTTTTACCCGTCCAGGATAGTATCCTTTCTGGGAATGTCTCTGGATACAGATCAGGCCAGAGTGTTCCTTCTTCAATCCAAGGTTCTTTTGATTCAGGAATTGATTCGGTCGCTCATGTCCATTCCTCGTCTGACCATTCGACTAGGAATGAGACTGGTGGGGTTGATGGTGGCCTCCTTCGAGGCAATCCCCTTTGCCCAGTTTCACACGAGGACGCTACAACTCCATCTATTGTCTGTCTGGAATAGACCTCCTCTGTCGCTGGATCAATTCTTTCTCCCCGGGTTCGCCGACCACTCAGGTGGTGGCTGAACTCAACCAATCTGTTGAAGGGCAGGTCTTTTCAGACTCCTCGTTGGGAGGTGGTCACCACGGATGCCAGCCTCTCAGGATGGGGGGGCTTCTGGAAGGATCTGCAATTTCAGGGGTTGTGGGGACCCCTGGAAGCCCACGAGCCTATCAACATTCTGGAATTGAGAGCCATCAGAATGGTTCTTTTTCGTTTGACTCATCTCCTGCAGGGCTTGCCGGTCCAGGTTCGGTCGGACAATCGGACGGCGGTTGCCTACATCAATCACCAGGGAGGGACTCGCAGCAGGAGTGCCCTCACGGAAGTGTCGTTGATTCTGGACTGGGCGGAGAGCCACGTCCCGTGCATCTCGGCAGTTCACATTCCGGGAGTAGAGAACTCGGAGGCGGACTCTCTGAGTAGGTGGTCAGCCCGCAAGGGGGAGTGGCCTCTCAGTCCCAAGGTGTTTCGTTCGATTTGTCTCAGGTGGGGTTCACCGGAGGTGGACCTCTTTGCCTCCCGTCACAATCACAAACTTCCGGCATCTGTGTCTCTGGCGAAGGTTCGTTCTGCCCCTGCTGCCGGATTTGCACACACAGGGTCATCTACGTTGCCCCAATTTACCAACGCTGGCTTTGACGGCGTGGCTGCTAAAACCTCCATCTTGAAGGAGGAAGGTCTTTCTGATGCGGTTATTCAGACTCTTATTAGCGCTAGGAAGAGGTCTTCTTCTTCCGTTTACTATAGGACTTGGAGGTCTTTTATTGATTGGTGTGAGACTAGGGCTTTCCCTTGCAGGGAATTCTCTATTTCTAGAATCCTGGAGTTCCTGCAACACGGTTTGGATATAGGACTCCAACTTAATACTCTGAAGGGGCAGGTGTCTGCCCTGGCGGTGTTTTTCCAAAGATCTTTTGCGCTTCATCCGCTGGTTAAGACCTTTTTCCAGGGGGTTACGCACGTGCGGCCCCCTAAGAAAGGCTCTGATTCCGGTTTGGGATTTGAATTTGGTTCTTTCTGCTCTTCAGGGTCCTCCCTTTGAGCCCTTGCATGATATTGCCTTGTCTTCCCTTACTCAGAAGGTGGCCTTTTTGGTAGCTATCACTTCTGTTCGGCGTGTTTCTGAGTTGGCGGCTCTGTCCATTCAGGTCCCGTATTTTGAAAGACATCAGGACAAGGTGGTTTTCAGTTTTAACCCGGATTTCCTTCCTCAGGTGGTTTTCTGCCTTTTCACTTAAATCAAGACATTGTTTTGCCCTCTCTGTGTCCTAATCCCAGTAACGAAAAGGAGAGGGTCCTGCATTCCCTGGATGTGGTTCGAGTTGTGAAGTACTATTTGGTGGTAACGTCTGCCTTTCGTAAGACCGATGCCTTCTTTGTGGTACCCTCTGGGCCCAAGAAAGGTTTGGCGCCCGCTAAGTCTTCCATCAGTAAGTGGATTCGTCAGGCCATTGTCGGGGCCTTTTCTGCTAAGGGGAGAAATCCTCCCCTTCGTGTTACAGCTCATTCTACTCGTGCGGTTGGGGCTTCCTGGGCTTTTCAGCACCAGGCCTCTGTTGAGCAAGTTTGTAAGACCTGGTCTTCTGTTCACACTTTTTCAAAGTTTTTACAAGGTTGATGTTTGGGCCTCAGCGGATGCTGTTTTTGGCCGCAAAGTTCTGCAGGCTGCAGTAGTTTAAGTTGTGCTTTATGCCTTGTTTTGGATCCCCACCCTTTATGGACACTGCTTTTGGATGTCCCACATGTAATGATTATCTTGAAGCGGGGTGTGTGACATACTTAGAATAATACCATTTTGTGAATACTCACCTTGTAAAATGGGTATTATAAGTATGTCACACACCCCGCTTCAACCCGCCCTTTTGTATTCTGGATCCATCGTTTTGTGAACTTTGCGTTGTTATGACTAATATTTGGCTCTTCCTGGTCCCTTGCCTTACTGCTTTCTTTATACTGGGTAATGAGTGGGAGGTCCCAGGTATTTATGGACTGGGAGGGGCTTTCTTTCCTCCAATCATCTCTGCAGATCGCCCTCTTCAGACCATACTACCCACATGTAATGATTATCTTGAAGCGGGGTGTGTGACATACTTATAATACCCATTTTACAAGGTGAGTATTCACAAAATGGTATTTTTGGTAAATTAGTGTCTCCCACACCCTATGTATAATATTCCCTCAAGAGTACCTAAACCACCACAGTGTGTTCTATAGACTGTATCTCAATAAATTCACTATTTTTTGCCTCATACTTCATCGTGTTAGGTGTGCATTTATAAAATTTTTTTCAATGTTGGTATTGGGGTAATTATCCCCTACTATATGAATGCACCCATATATACTCCGACTTTTCCCCTGATTGATTTGAGTGTGCTTACCAATTTCTATTTTATCTTATGATTGTTTCAGTACCTTGAAATCTTTGGTGCTGTACTTTCCTGGGGTTTAATCATAACAGTTAAAAGAGACTATTTCTGGGGACAAAGGGACACACTTTACAGTGTATTTAGGCTGTGTTTTAGCTGTTGTTGTGCAAATTACACATTGTTAAGCAGAATAAGCCATTAAAATCAATTTAAACCCCCCCTCCAAAAAAAATCAATTCCGTGACATCTTGAACCTGCGTTTCAATTACTGACAAGTCCCAGTGCAAGTTCTGTGCAAATAAATGTGTTTAATATTAATTATAAGCATTAAATAGTTCAATCCAGTTATGCCCATTGTTCTCTATGGGATCTTGACCTACAGCGTCAGGATTCATCTGACATTGCTTCAACCAGAGTGCCCGGCACTGCAACATTTCTGGCGCTAGTGTTAAATAAGATACTAGCCAAAAGTCGCATCGACACTGCTGTTTTTTAAAATTTTGCCACGAGGCCAAAAAAATGGCACTGTGTGGCGCTGACGCTTCTTAAATAAGACTCTAAGGGCCTGATTTATCAAGCATTTATGCCAGACAATGTCATTTCAGGGAAAATTACAGTAGACTATAAGTGCAAAATATAATTTATACTTTTTTAGCATGTTGCTGTACCTCTAATGTGTTAGTAAATGTGTTTCTTTCAGTGCAGCAACATGTGCAAGTGTGAAAAAATATATAAATTATACTTTGCACCACTTTACTTTGCTATCTGGCCGACGTGCTTGATAAATAAGGCCCTAGGTTTTGAGAGTCAGAGAAATCTTAGGCCAGTTCTAAGGGTAAGGTGCAAATCATTTTTAATGGGCCAGATATTTTAATTTAGAAGTCAAAAGATTACAGCAGTCTATGGAGAAATTGGAACACATCTTCACCTGTAGAAACACCCCAGTGCATGTGCAAGGGATTTTTATTTTTAAATACTAGAAAACATTTTGATTTACTTTAGAGCAGTTTAAGAAAAACATTAAGAAAAAACCCTCAGTAACTCACAAAACTCAGCCATAAAACTCCAGAAATAACCAAAATTATTTGGGTACCCTCTCTTTAGAATTGCAAAGGCTCCCAAAAATGTGGCTATTTCTTATACAGGGTATTAATTGAACACTATGATCAGAGATGAGCGAACTTTTGAAAAATTCGATTCGACTGATTCGCCGAATTTTCCGACAAAAATTGTTTCGACCCGATTTTATTCGCGACGAATCGCTATTAAAAACTGCTATTTCTGAGCCTCCTAGAGCCTCAATAGGGTTGTAAACCATTCTGCCTTGCTGTAACACGCATAGGACACATGCTGGGTTATTGAAATAATACTGTAACTAATTATCACATGCAGATCAGAGGCATCGCTAATAGAATCGCAGAGCGGCACAATTGCAGAGAGTTGAAGTGGCATCACTATGAGGGGCCCCTATAGTGCCTGAAAAACACAGCTGAATAACACCCTGGGGTTGCAAGCAGAAACAGCCGCCCAAACATTGGTTGAAAGAGACATTGGAGTTGGCTGCAGGAGCCCAAAAAATGGATGAATCACACCCTAGAGTTGCAAGCAGCAGCAGGAGCCCAAACATTGCTTTAAAGAGACACTGGAGTTGGCAGCAGGAGCCCAAAAAATGGATGAATCACACCCTGGAGTTGCAAGCAGCAGGAGCCCAAACATTGCTTTAACCCTTTAAATGCCAGCCACGTAAATTTTACGTGGCTGCCTCTCCAACCGTTAAACGCCAGCCACGTAAAATTTACGTGCCTGGCTTTGCCCCCTGCTAGCGCCGGTAAAATGTAAAAAAAAACACTTACCTGACCCCTCATTTGAACCGGCCGGGTCTCCTCTTCACCCTGGGGGGCTCCGATCCCCCGTCGGGGCTCCTCCGGAGGAAGGGGAGAGCCCGGAGTAGCCCCCCCCGTTTTTGCAGCCGCTGGCTTTTCCTGCAAAAAATAAAAAAAATCAAAATGACATTTACTCACCTCCATGTTCGCTCGATCGCGCCGGCCCTCCTCTTCACCTGGGGGGCCTCCGATCCCCCCCCCCAGGGCTATCTGTCTTCAGGAGAGAGCCTGTCAGGCTCTCTCCCCTCTTCCTCCGACGGGCGCCGCCATTTTGCCGCGAAGCCCCACCCCTTTTGGGGGCGGGGCTTATGACGTCACTCGGGCCGGCGTCTTGACAGCTCCAGGCCTCTCAGCTTTCAGATGCCGGTGATCGGTGGTGAGAGAAGGAGGGGACAGGAGATCCTCTGATCTCCTGCCTCCCCCCCTCCTCTGGCTGCCGATCACCGGCATCTGACAGCAGATCAGCGAGGGACACAGGAGCTGACGATCGAAGGTGAGTAAAGAGTACATTTTTTTATTTTTTTATAAAATTTATTTTTTTCTGTGTGTTTTTTTTTTTATTTAACTGTTAACCCTTTGTGAACTGGTAAGGGGTCCATGAGACCCCTGTACCAGTTCACAAGGCTGGGGGGGGTGGCAAGTCACCTGCCCTAGCGGGTGACTTGCCATTAACCCCTGCACCCCCAATTACCTGCCTCCCCAAAGCCCAGGGGGGGGGCAGAAGAGCCCGGGCCCACATAGGCTATGTGGGCTCGTAGGCTGCAGGGTGGGGGGGCCACAAAAGCTGCCCCCCCCCCACTCTGTGCCTACAAGCCCCCGTAGCTGGTCCCGGACTGGTTATGACGGGTAGGGGGGACCCTACGTCATTTTAAAATTCAAAAAAAAAATGAGGTCCCCCACCCTGTGAGGGGGGATCCTATGTCATTTTTTTTTAAATTTTAAGGGTTAGGGTTAGGGTTAGGCTAACCCTAACCCTAACCCTTAAAATTCCAAAAAAAAATGAGGGTCCCTACGTAATTTTTTAAAAAATGTTTAACGGTTAGGGTTAGCCTAACCCTAACCCTTAAAATTCCCCCCAAAAATGGGGTCCCCCCCTACTTTTTTTTTTTTTTTTTTTTAAGTGGACCAACACCCAGGCTGATCGGCCCAGATCAGATCCCTCCCTGCGGGGCATCCGAAATCGGGATGCCCCACTGCGTGAAACCCCCCAGGACGCCCCAATCGCCTTACCTTATCCCCGTTCCAACGGTGCATGCGCGGGCCGCATCTCGCGCTTCTCTCTATGAGGGCGCGCACACGTGCCGGTCGTTTGTGAATCGCCGACGCGGGCACGCTCCCTGTTAGAGGGAAGCGCAAGATGCGGCTGCCAGCGCGCTCAGAGCCGCTGTGGTTGTCCGTCCCTTGTCCGTGCATACCACAGCGGCTCTGAGCGCTCTGATTGGACGAGCGCTCGCGCATGCGCCGTGGGAGCGGGCTGAGGTGAGTTTTTTATACCTTTCTCGGGGGTGTTACGCAGCGGGGCACCCCCGCGGAAGTGGATCAAAACCCAGGATAGTGAAAATCCTGGGTTTTGGTCCACTTTACGGGTTAGGGTTAGGCTATCCCTAACCCTTAAAATTCCCTCCCCAAAAATGGGGTCCCCCCACCCCCTGGGATTAAAAAAAAAATAAAAAAATAAAAATTTTAAAGAATTAAAATTAAAAAGAAAATGACATAGGGACCCCCTCCCGGGGGGGGGGGGGGGACCCCACAATTTTTTTAATTTTTAGGGTTAGGCTTAGCCAAAAATTCTCAAAAAAATTGGGGTCCCCCCCCCTGGGAGGGGGTCCCTATGTCATTTTAAATTAACCCCTTATGTTTATAGTGTGGATAGTAGTATTTTATTTGTAAATGTTATAAAAGGCTCTTTTCAGTTTGGGGGGTCTCCTGGGCAAGAATGAGGGGCTATTGATACATATGTGGTACCGTTGTAATCGGGAGAAATGGGGCTATCACATGCAATATGGTTTTTATTACTAAAAAAATGTTTTATTTAAAATAAAGGAGACAATTGTTTAAAAAATTTACGCAAAAATATTTAAAAAAACAGTAGAAAAATTACAAACAAGACATTTAATGTTAAAGCCTAAATTCTGCTGCAAAAAAATATATATATATTTTCCAAGAAATTCCGACAAAAATCACGGTTAAACATGCCGCAAAATGGGGGAAAATGACCGAGGGCGACAAAAGTTCAAGTAGGCTGGCAATTAAAAGGGTTAATAGTACCTATGTATGTTGGGTATTGTTCTGCTCGGGGGACCTTGCGCTTCCAGATTTAGCTTGTTTTTTCTTATTTGCATATTGATATTTTAGGAAAAGGTGTTTTTTATTCTGCTTTTTTATACATTTTTTTGTGAAACCCTGTGCAACCTAAGAATTCTTCAAGGGATTACTTCCAGAAAGATGAGCCCACGACAACAAGCTGGGTACGCTTAGAAAGCTTAAAATGTGTACTTTCAGGGAATATATGGTTTATGGGGGATATTCCAAATGTAAAGGGTTGTTTTGGTAGAAAAAGCACAAGGTGCGCACTTTGTATGCAGAGCTGAAATTTTGAAGTAAAATTATCGTTACGCACATGCTTTACTTTGGTGTGTTTGGCAACTCTTTCCTTGACAGAACCTATGCATGTTGGGTATTGTTCTGTTCGGGGGATGTTGCTTTTTCAGATTTTCTTGTTTGCATATAGTTTTTTTTAGGAAAATGTGGTTTGGATTCTGCTTTTTTATACTTTTTTAGAGAAACCCTGTGCAACCAAAGAATATATTGAGGGATTACTTCCAGAAAACTGCACCCATGTCAACAAGCCTGGTACGCCTAGAAAGCCTGAGGTGTGTACTTCCAGAGAATCTATAGTTTGTTGGGGGTATTTCAAATGTAAAGGGTTGTTTTTCTTGAAAAACTGCAAGGTGCGCTTAGCACGTAGCATAGTTGTATTTTATCTGAAAATCAGATAAAAGAGTTGTTTCAGTTTGGGGGAGTCTCCTGGGCAGGAAAGGGTGTCTACCTATACATATGTGGTATCACTGTAACCGGGAGAAATTGGGGTTTCACGTGCAATAAGATTTTATTGACAAACTTACATGTTTTATTACAAAAAACACTACAAATTGTAAAAAATTGTTTTTTGGGGGTTTTTTTGCACATATTTCATCCAAAAATATTGAGAATACACCTAAAAAATGACAAACAAGACATTTCATGTTAAAGCTCAGACTCTGCTGAAAAAAACAATATATCACTTTTCTGGGAAGTCCCTGGAAATCCCTTCAAAAATCACAGTTGAACAAGGGGAGCGCAAAATAGTGCAAAATGGTCTGGCAACAAAGGGTGACAAAATCTCAAGGTAGGCTGGCGGTTAAAGGGTTAAAGAGACACTGGAGTTGGCAGCAGGAGCCCAAAAAATGGATGAATCACACCCTGGAGTTTCAAGCAGCAGCAGCAGCAGCCCAAACATAGCTTGAAAGAGACACTGGAGTTGGCAGCAGGAGCCCCAAAATTGGATGAATCACACCCTGGAGTTGCAAGCAGCAGCAGCAGCAGCAGCAGCAGCAGGAGCCCAAACATAGCTTGAAAGAGACACTGGAGTTGGCAGCAGGAGCCCAAAAATTGGATGAATCACACCCTGGAGTTGCAAGCAGCAGCAGCAGGAGCCCAATCATAGCTTGAAAGACACACTGGAGTTGGCAGCAGGAGCCCAAAAATTGGCTGAATCACACCCTGGAGTTGCAAGCAGCAGTAGCAGCAGGAGTCCAAACATTACTTTAAAGAGACGCTGGAGTTGGCTTCAGGAGCCCAAAATTGGATGAATCACACCCTGGAGTAGCAAGCAGCAGCAGCAGCAGCCCAAACATAGCTTGAAAGAGACACTGGAGTTGGCAGCAGGAGCCCAAAAATTGGATGAATCACACCCTGGAGTTGCAAGCAGCAGCAGCAGCAGCCCAAACATAGCTTGAAAGAGACACTGGAGTTGGCAGCAGGAGCCCCAAAATTGGATGAATCACACCCTGGAGTTGCAAGCAGCAGCAGCAGCAGCAGCAGCAGGAGCCCAAACATAGCTTGAAAGAGACACTGGAGTTGGCAGCAGGAGCCCAAAAATTGGAGGAATCACACCCTGGAGTTGCAAGCAGCAGCAGCAGCAGGAGCCCAATCATAGCTTGAAAGACACACTGGAGTTGGCAGCAGGAGCCCAAAAATTGGCTGAATCACACCCTGGAGTTGCAAGCAGCAGTAGCAGCAGGAGTCCAAACATTACTTTAAAGAGACGCTGGAGTTGGCTTCAGGAGCCCAAAATTGGATGAATCACACCCTGGAGTTGCAAGCAGCAGCAGCAGCAGCCCAAACATAGCTTGAAAGAGACACTGGAGTTGGCAGCAGGAGCCCAAAAATTGGATGAATCACACCCTGGAGTTGCAAGCAGCAGCAGCAGGAGCCCAAACATAGCTTGAAAGAGACACTGGAGTTGGCAGCAGGAGCGCAAAAATTGGATGAATCACACCCTGGAGTTGTAAGCAGCAGCAGCAGGAGCCCAAACATTGCTTGAAAGAGACACTGGAGTTGGCAGCAGGAGCCCAAAAATTGGCTGAATCACACCCTGGAGTTGCAAGCAGCAGCAGGAGCAGCAGCAGCCCAAACATAGCTTAAAAGACGCACTGGAGTTGGCAGCAGGAGCCCAAAAATTGGATGAATCACACCCTGGAGTTGCAAGCAGCAGCACCAGCAGCAGCAGCTCAAACATAGCTTGAAAGACACACTGGAGTTGGCAGCAGGAGCCCCAAAATTGGATGAATCACACCCTGGAGTAGCAAGCAGCAGCAGCAGCAGGAGCCCAAACATAGCTTGAAAGAGACACTGGAATTGGCAGCAGGAGCCCAAAAATTGGATGAATCACACCCTGGAGTAGCAAGCAGCAGCAGCAGGAGCCCAAACATAGCTTGAAAGAGACACTGGAGTTGGCAGCAGGAGCCCAAAATTGGATGAATCACACCCTGGAGTTGCAAGCAGCAGCAGCAGAAGCCCAAACATAGCTTGAAAGAAACATTGGAGTTGGCAGCAGGAGCCCAAAAATTGGATGAATCACACCCTGGAGTTGCAAGCAGCAGCAGGAGCCCAAACATTACTTTAAAGAGACACTGGAGTTGGCAGCAGGAGCCCAAAATTGGATGAATCACACCCTGGAGTTGCAAGCAGCAGCAGCAGGAGCCCAAACATAGCTTGAAAGAGACACTGGAGTTGGCAGCAGGAGCCCAAAAATTGGATGAATCACACCCTGGAGTTGCAAGCAGCAGCAGCAGCCCAGACATAGCTTGAAAGACACACTGGAGTTGGCTTAAGGAGCCCAAAAATTGGATGAATCACACCCTGGAGTTGCAAGCAGCAGCAGGAGCCAAAACATTACTTTAAAGAGACACTGGCGTTGGCAGCAGGAGCCCAAAAATTGGATGAATCACACCCTGGAGTTGCAAGCAGGAGCAGCAGCTGCAGGAGCCCAAACATTGCTTTAAAGAGACACTGGAGTTGGCAGCAGCCGCAGCAGGAGCCCAAAAATTGACTGACACACCCTGGTGTGGGCAGCTGCAGCAGCAGGAACCCAGAAATTGGCTGGAAAGCACCCTGGAGTTGGCAGCAGCAGGAGCACATACATTAGCTGGAAGGCACACCCTGGAGTTGGCAGCAGCATAAGCAGGAGCCCAAACATTGCTTGAAAGACACCCTGGAGTTGCAAGCAGCAGATGGCCAAAAATTGACTGAAAGGCACACCCTGAAGTTGGCATCAGCAGGAGCCCAAAAATTGGCTGGAAGGCACACCCTGAAGTTGGCATCAGCAGGAGCCCAAAAATTGTCCTAAAGACATAAATATGTTTTGCACCATTTGGAAAGTGTAAAATGTGGCACCATGCTGAATCTAGGCGCATGCATCAGCCACTGGTGGGTGGAAATCCTGGCTGATCCATCCCTGATTCATTTTCACAAAGGTGAGTCTCTCCACATTTTTAGTTGACAGACGAGTTCTCCTCGCCGTAACTATGGCCCCCGCTGCACTAAACACCCGCTCAGATGGCACGCTACTGGCCAGGCAGGACAGCTTTTCCAGGGCAAACTCTGCTAGTTGCGGCCACAAGCCAAGTTTGGCTGCCCAGAAGTCCAGCGGATCCTCAAGGTGTGTTGGCATGGTCATGTCAAGGTATGACATGACCTGCTGGTTGAGGTCCTGCTCCAGGTCTTCCTGCTGCTCATGAGTAGCCTCACTATGCGGGTGTAGAAAGCTACTCATTAGCGACTGAAGACTGAGGCTGCTGCTGATGGAGCTGCTGCTGCTGCTCTTGCCAACCCCCCCAGCAGCCATGGCAGTGGAAGGTGAGGGCAGAGGTCCCCCCGAGTCAGACCTGCAAGAGTATGGACCATGGCGCAGATAGGCATCGGCCAACTGACTACACAGAATGTCTTTGTAGTAGTTCAGTTTGTCCTCCCTCTCGGTGGGTTTGAAAAATGCCCCCATTTTGTGCCGGAAGCGAGGGTCCAATAAGGTGGACAGCCAGAAGTCATCCCGCCGACAATTGGAAACAATTCTGGGGTCACTACGCAAGCACGTGAGCATGCTTCCTGCCATTTGCGCAAGTGACTCGGAGGGACTACCTGTCTCCATCTCCACTGCATACTGCCACGGTGTGTCCGGGTCCTCTGTCTCGCCTTCCTCAAAACCCTCTAGCTCTTCTGGCTGCTCCTGCTCCTCCTCTCCTGTCCGCTGACTAGATAAACCAGCCATTTCACCAAGCCTAAACTGTGCTTCACTGTGCCACTCCTCCTCCTCTTCCTCCAGTTCAGCTCCAACGGGGTTCATGTGGCCGTAAGATGTAGACGCCATGTCTCCATTGCCCTGACCAGCCATGGTTTCCAACATGTGCTGTAGTACATGAAGCAGTGGAATCACGTTGCTCATCCCGTAATCCTGCCGACTGACAAATAAAGTGGCTTCCTCAAAGGGCCTGAGCAAACGACAGGTGTCACGTATGAGCTGCCACTGGTTGACATTGAAGTTACACAGGGGAGTCCCCCTATCCGCTTGGATCATCAGGAAATCCGTGATGGCTTTTCTCTGTTCATATAATCGGTCCAACATGTGAAGGGTGGCATTCCAACGGGTGGAAACATCGCAAATCAGACTATGTTGGGGGATACCGTTCTGACGCTGTAGCTCAAGAAGGGTGTGTTTGGCAGTGTATGAGTGGCTGAAGTGCATGCAAAGTTTCCTTGAAGTTGTTAGGATGTCTTGCAGATGGGGGGAACACTTCAGAAACCGCTTGACAACCAGATTGAAGACGTGAGCCATGCAGGGGGCATGGGTCAGGCTTCCTTGGCGCAGCGCAGACAAAATGTTCTTCCCATTGTCGGTAACCATGATTCCCATTTTAAGTTTTCTTGGAGTAAGCCATGTTAGGATTTCCTGATGAATAAATTTAAGCAGTTCCTCCCCTGTGTGACTCCGTTCGCCAAGACAAACCATGTGAAGCACTGTGTGACACCTCCGTGCCCTGCACACATGGTAGACTGGAGGGGCACTGAGACTTGAGCCTACAGTGGAGGGTGAGGAGAGGGCGGAGGATGAGGAGGCCGAGTCGCACGGTGTCACAGGCCCAACGGGCAGGGGGCGGCAGAGGCCGAAGCGGCGTGACCTGTCCAAGTTGCTGCTGCAAAGGGACCACATTCACCCAGTGGGCCGTAAACGACATGTACTGTCCCTGACCATAGTTACAGCTCCAGACGTCGGCGCTGCCATGCACTTTGCTACACAACGACAGGCTCAAGGACTGGCCCACCTTCTGTTCAACAAAAGTGTGCAGTGCTGGTACTGCCTTCTTGGCAAAGAAATTACGGCTTGGGACTCTCCACCTCGGCTCGGCACAAGCCATCAGTTCTCTGAAAGGTGCAGAGTCCACCACCTGAAAAGGGAGCGACTGCAGCACCAGCAACTTGGACAGGAGCACATTCAGCTTCTGCGCCATAGGATGAGTGGGTGCATACTGCTGTCTCTTGGACATGGCTTCGCTGATGGATTGCTGGCGGGATGCATGACTTGGAGGAGGAGGAGCAGGAGCGACAGAGGATGGGTATGATGCACAGCTGCCTTCGGCTGAGGTGCTGGAGCCTTGGCTGGCAGAAATTGGGAGCGGCGTGCCACTTGGTGAGGAAGCAAGCTGGACCACCTCTTCGGAGCCTCGGTTCTCCCAGGCCGCTTTATGGTGACGCATCATATGTTGATGCAGGGCCGTGGTGCCAACATTTGGGCCCTGGCCACGCTTTACCTTCTGCCTACATATCTTGCATGTGGCCATGTTACCCTCCTGCGGATGCTTCAGGAAAAACTGCCACACTGACGAGTAACTACTTTTCCCACCAACAGGCCGCACTGATTCACTGCTACTGTCGCCAACTCCAGGAACCCCTGCTCCACTACCTCCCGATAAGGTAGCCTGCCGCGCAGCAGGTGCTCTACCCCGGCCCCGTTTGGCTCCAGGCTTTACAATTGTGCCCCCATGCTGACTGCCAACCATGCTGCTAACACCTTGCTGCCTCAGCTGCTGACTCCGGGGCAACCTGCGCCCCTCTTCTCCTGATGATGACGATGAAGCCCCTTCATCACCCGGTTCCCAAGTGCAATCGGCTTCATCATCTTCATCATCATCATCACCGCATTGTGGCTGCATGTCACTGATGTTCTCGGTTTCCTCAACAGTGTCTGGCGCAGGAGCTGGAACGCTCGCAACACCCACGACACTGTCCACATCACTATTTGTCTGCCTAGCTAAAGAAGCCACCTCCATTTCTTGGCTGGGCAGTAGCTGCTGACTGTCCTCTATCTGATCGTCCTCCTCACTAGAGAGGAGTGGAGCTGAACCCAAAGCATAGGATACGTCGCTGGGGGAGGGAACGGCGTAGGACAGAGGCAATGGGAGAACAGGGACTGCTCTTGGGGCATGCCAACTCAGGGTTGTGTCAGAGGAACTTACCGACCCTAGCCTGGGGGTCTCAGACGTAACTTGTGATGATGTTGATGAGCACGTTAACCAATCTACCACGGCAGATGCGTTACTGGTGGAGACACGACCGCTAGCAGATACTGGCAGTTCAGGTCTCTCACCGTGACTCCTGCTGCCACCCGCTCTTAGTCTGCTGCGACCTCTGCCTGATGAATCTTGGCCTCTGCCACTCCTCTTTGAACATCCTTGCACTTGTCTGCCTGACATTTTTATGTATTTGAAACGTGCAATAGGTACGATAAAAAATGTGTTTACTTTAAAAAGCAGAAGCTAAATAAAGTGAGGGACTGCTTCTCTGCACCAGATACTATGAAAATTGGCAATATGAGATACCCTGCAGCCTAGTGTTTTGGCAGCAGACCAAAAACTACTTTGATTCAGCTGAGGAAGGATCAACAAGCGTATTTAGTATAACAGATAGGCTGTATAGTGCAGGTTTGGGATGGCCTGCGGCCTGGTGTTTTTTTTTGTTAAAGGCAGACCAAAAACCAATTCAAAATGCAATACTTTGATTCAGCTTAGGAAGGATCAACAAGCGTATTTAGAATAACAGATAGGCTGCCTAGTGCAGGTTAGGGATGCCCTGCGACCTGGTGTTTTTTTGGTTAAAGGCCGACCAAAAACCAATTCAAAATGCAATACTTTGATTCAGCTGAGGAAGGATCAACAAGTGTATTTAGTATAACAGATAGGCTGCCTAATGCAGGTTTGGGATGCCCTGCGGCCTGGTGTTTTTTGGTTAAAGGCAGACCAAAAACCAATTCAAAATGCAATACTTTGATTCAGCTGAGGAAGGATCAACAAGCGTATTTAGTATAACAGATAGAATGCCTAGTGCAGGTTTGGGATGCCCTGTGGCCTGGTGTTTTTTTTGTTAAAGGCAGCCCAAAAACCAATTCAAAATGCAATACTTTGATTCAGCTGAGGAAGGATCAACAAGCGTATTTAGTATAACAGATAGGCTGCCTAATGCAGGTTTGGGATGCCCTGCGGCCTGGTGTTTTTTTTGTTAAAGGCAGACCAAAAACCAATTCAAAATGCAATACTTTGATTCAGCTGAGGAAGGATCAACAAGTGTATTTAGTATAACAGATAGGCTGCCTAATGCAGGTTTGGGATGCCCTGCGGCCTGGGGGTTTTTTGTTAAAGGCAGACGGTAAACCAATTCAAAATGCAATACTTTGATTCAGCTGAGGAAGGATCAACAAGGGTATTTAGTATAACAGATAGGCTGCCTATTGCAGGTTTGGGAAGCCCTGCGGCCTGGTGTTTTTTTTGTTAAAGGCAGACCAAAAACCAATTCAAAATGCAATACTTTGATTCAGCTGAGGAAGGATCAACAAGCGTATTTAGTATAACAGATAGGCTGCCTAATGCAGGGTTGGGATGCCCTGCGGCCTGGTGTTTTTTTTGTTAAAGGCAGACCAAAAAATATTCAAAATGCAATACTTTGATTCAGCTGAGGAAGGATCAACAAGCATATTTAGTATAACAGATAGGCTGCCTAATGCAGGTTTGGGATGACCTGCGGCCTGGTGTTTTTTTTGTTAAAGGCAGACCAAAAACCAATTCAAAATGCAATACTTTGATTCAGCTGAGGAAGGATCAACAAGCGTATTTAGTATAACAGATAGGCTGCCTAATGCAGGTTTGGGATGCCCTGCGGCCTGGTGTTTTTTTTGTTAAAGGCAGACCAAAAACCAATTCAAAATGCAAAACTTTGATTCAGCTGAGGAAGGATCAACAAGCGTATTTAGTATAACAGATAGGCTGCCTAATGCAGGTTTGGGATGCCCTGCGGCCTGGTGTTTTTTTTGTTAAAGGCAGACCAAAAATCAATTCAAAATGCAATACTTTGATTCAGCCGAGGAAGGATCAACAAGCATATTTAGTATAACAGATAGGCTGCCTAATGCAGGTTTGGGATGCCCTGCGGCCTGGTGTTTTTTTTGTTAAAGGCAGACCAAAAATCAATTCAAAATGCAATACTTTGATTCAGCTGAGGAAGGATCAACAAGCGTATTTAGTATAACAGATAGGCTGCCTAATGCAGGTTTGGGATGCCCTGCGGCCTGGTGTTTTTTTTGTTAAAGTCAGACCAAAAACCAATTCAAAATGCAATACTTTGATTCAGCTGAGGAAGGATCAACAAGCATATTTAGTATAACAGATAGGCTGCTAAGTGCAGGTTTGAGATACCCAGGTGGGCTGGTGTTTTTTTGGTTAAAGGCAGACCAAAAAATATTTAAACTAATCCAGTTATATATTATGATAAATGGTTGTGTGTAACAGATAGGGTTAAATAAGCCACTGCATAGATGGCATGCACAGTGGCAAAGCAGATTTACAGCACAAAGAACTGAAATTGAATTGAAAACTGATCTGGCTAATGAAAAAAAAAACATTTTCACTGTCACTTCTAAGCTGTCCCTGGCTGGATGGTTCAGTTTTTTCACTATCTTTCCCTGGCTCTGTCTACCTCTCTGTCTGCCTCTCTGACTCTCCCTACCTATCTCTATCTCTCTGTCCCTGTCTGTAACGAGCTGTGCTCTGGCCGCAATAGAACGCTGAAATGCGCACAAGGAAGATGGCCGCCGCTTTATATAGCATGGTGATGTCACCGGGCTTCCTGGCTGCTGATAGGCTGCATGTGACTTACACATGATACCTTGCCCCAGGGGATATGTCCGGACATGTGCTTCCACCATTTTAGAATGCCTGTAATTGAAATAAATGGAGTTTAAAGGAAAACTTTGATCGATCGAATCGCGGGGAAATTCGGATTCGTTCAGAATTGAATTTTCCATGAAATTCGGAACGAATCCGGGTTTGTCCGGATCGATTCGCTCATCCCTAACTATGATGCTATAAATAATATAGTATTTCATGTATTTATTTATAATTAAACTTTTAATAAAAAGTTTAAAACCTTTAAACTATGGGCTAATTTAATAGGGACCTTAATAAATATTTACCGGAGTTTTGGGCACAACCAAAAGTAATTTTCTCTCCTAAAAAAGGAGTGTGAATTCTCACCTGGCCCTGAATCAATCCCTATATCTTCCCTTTTTTTCTCGCAATATACACTCAATAAGTAGTTTATACTTAGATCATGTGTGTGTAGTTTGTATATGGCCTTCTTCGTAGCAGATTTATATCCAGTCCTACATTTAGCACTGACCATGTTCCTGAACATACTTGGGCTCAGCCAATTATCTGGGCTGAATAAAGTTTTAACTGTCTAATGCTAGGTGTATGAAGGAAAATGGTCATTGTGAAGTGTAGGACTGGAGAAATATCACCCTGCAGGAATGGGTCAGGTCGACATCCCTGAACTGTTACTAATATCCATTAGTCATAATTATAAGCCGCAAATAATGTAGCCATGCTCACAAATGTTTCTGTTGTGACTAGATTATTAAAACGTTAAAAGTTAAGGCTCTGTCGCAAATAACTGTTTATTCACTTTAACACACACGCACAAACACACCTCCACCTTATTCATTTCCAGTTGCTGTCTTTATGTTTTTTATGTCTTTTTGTGTTGCCTTCATGTTTACTCCCCACATTCAGGTGGCTTTTTTTTCGTTTTAACACAGGGCAGGCCAGAATGAAGCTGGTGGGTTCTCAGCTGCATGTTTCAGAGTTGACCTCCCCACCAGTTCAGCCCTCAGTTTATTCATTGCTATGTATGTCTCAAAGATGTGGGAACTCTCGCTGCACTGTAAAGGGGGTGATGTGATGTGGTCCTGCAGCTTCCACAAACATTTGCGAAGGTGTGGAACAAAAACCTTTTTTTTTTTTCAACAAACAGTCCGCAATTCTGTTGCTCTGCAAAAAAACGTTCTGTTTTTACCAAATTAAGATTGTAGGATGGTGATGATTTGGGCGCTGGGGTATTTCTTTTTGTTTTGTCTAGCCCAGTGTGCACCACCTAGTTCTGCTTTGCCTGAGGTCTGCCATTGTAAACATATTATGGGCATCCTGTTGCTGACTGGTTTTACAATATAATCCTAATTGGGATCATAGGTTGATGCCTGTGGAATGCTAACCTGAATGCTGCTACCCAAGGCCCAAGGAAACTGTAGCTTCTGCTAACATTGTGCACTGCCCTGTGTTGTCACTGATGGAAGGAGATAATATGCCACAGCAGCAGTGCTATTGACTGTACTTTGTGTTGCCACCACCCAAGGAGGTGGTGCTCCGATCCTCTACAATTGGTGCTGCTAGTTCCATTACTCGAATACTACTGCTCATGGCACTGTACACATTTTCCTGTCCCATTTTATTGTTTTTTTATGGTATACACTGCTGGGGTCACTTCTTTCTAAGGAGAGACTCAACACATGGTGCCAATGACAAACCTCTTACTGCAGGATCACAACTATTCAATCATTACTTACTACAGCATTTGTGTATCTTTTCTTGACATATTCAGGACATAAGAGACTTTTGCAGTCAAAGGCACTAAGACCACGAGAACCTGCTGCATAAGTAACAAAATCAGAAAGCTGAAAGAGACCAAAATGCCCCTTATTTAAGGGTGCAAGGTAAACAGCATTTAACTAAACCAGAAAGTATTTAGAGTACATGGCAAATATAGATAAAAAATAACAGAATTACTATGATTCTTGATGATTAGGAAGAGCCACTCAAATAATTGTTAGGTCTCTTTGGGCTATCCCAATCTATAAGACAACATTAAGAAGGTCTGATGACTAAAACCTTTATAATAGGGTTCTTTCGCAACAATATAAATTAACCCAGGACCCCAAACTGAATATGCACTGGGGCACAAAAGACTAGAGGGCGACTGAGTGTTACCAATAGGAGTTACTACTACCAATTCCAATGGTTATTGATAATGTCAAAATGATGGCATTCCATTTCAAAACCCAGGCTTTTCATGTAAGAATCTCACCTGATCCGGGCTTCCCTCAGCGAGCGTCTGCTGTTTTGCTGTGCTCCCCGGCAGGCTGGTTCTGGGTGTTTGGTCTACCTGCAGCACTCCCGGAGGCCGAAGCTTGGCAGACTGGGGACAACTTTTTTAAAGCTATGGAGATTCTCTATGACGACCCTGATCAGGGTGCCAGCACAAATGCCAAGTTACGTTTCCTGAGACAGGGGCGGCAAATGGCGGAAGAATATTGCACCGAGTTCTGGCACTGGTCAGTAGACTCCCTCTGTAATGATCCAGCTTTATGTGGCCAGTTTTGTTTAGGTCTGGTAGAGGTCATTAAAGCTATCAGCTTTTATTTAAGATGCCCCATACTCGACTTGTGTTGGGACTTCCCCGGTTACAAAAACACAACCCCCAGATTGACTGGGTAATGGGGCAAGTGGTTAGGTGGGAGTCACAGTGCTTCCAGGCTTGTCTTGAAGCTCTCTATTAAGAATTTGGCCTTACGCCAACCTTCTGCTAAACTAGGGCAACAATATATCGGTCCTTTTCCCATCCTGCAGAAAATGAATCAGGTCACTTACAATCTCAAACTCCCGCAGTCTCTGAGAATTTGCAATTCTTGCCATGTCTCCCTCCTCAAACCAGCCTGTGGAGTAGAACCTGATTCTTGTCCTCCCACCATCTTATTCGAGGGTCAGCATGAGTTTGAGGTCAGCTGAACCCTAGACTCTCTTCTGTCAGCATTCTCTTCAATACTATAGTAGATTTGAAGGGGTACGGTCCTGAGGAGAGGAGTTGGGTCCCCGCTAGGGACATTCATGCAGAAAGACAGATCAAAAGTGTTCAACAAAGAGAATCCATTTTAACCCAGGGTGGAAGGTCTAGGGGCCCCTCCTCAAGGAGAGGGTAATGTAAGAATCTTACCTGATCTAGGATGTCCCTCGGTGAGCATCCGCGAGTCCTGATTGGTATGGGGTGGCTGGTCCCACTGGCTGCCACCCTTGCTCCCCTATGGCTGTGTGGGCATGTACCAGTGTGCACACACTGCCAGCAGCTGAATTTGCACTAAGGAGATGTTGCTTTGCCAGTGGAAGGTGGCACAGCCTCTCGGGCAGGTGTAACTGAGAGAGCTGACCAACCCCTGGGATTACTGTGGCCAATCGGCCGGGGACCCTCGGCCAACCAATCACCACTCATCACTGACCAAACCCCTCTGCAGCTCCCATTGGCCACTGACCTCTTAAATAGAAACTGTGCCCAGACAGCTCAGAATAATTGTTTTAGGGGGTGCTCTGGGGAAGGTTCTTATTGGCATGCATGGGGGGACTGCCCCTTGGTGTCTGCCTTTTGGGTTAAAATTTGTAATACTATTTCGACAATACTGGGTAATTGTGTTACGCCAGATCCCGGGGTGGCTCTCCTTAACAGACCGATAGACAGGACGACTAAAACACAAAAAATCCTTATCTACCATATTCTGACGGGAGCTAAGCTGGTAATTGCGAAGACATGGAAGGCGTCTTGTTTGAGCTTTGTAGAGTTTGAAAAAAAAGTGAGTTATACAATGTCAATGGAAAAGTTATCAGCAATAAATGATGATGACTTGGACGGTTTTCGAGCAATTTGGGACCCCTGGGTTCGTTATGCTATGCCTGCGGATTTTGACAATGATCTCTTAAGGATCTGATTACGCAGTTCTTTTTAACAATCCATCAAGCGACGACCTTTAATACAATTTTTTTTTTCTTTCTTTCTGTTTCTCTCTTTTATATCTTTTCTTCTCCCCTCTTCAATCCATTTTTCCCTACCCCTCCTAACCTATTCTCCCCCCATCCTGGTTACAGTCCTTTTAGGATAAGCTACTGCTTTTCTACGGCGGGATGTAGGTCCTGTTGAGTGTTATAGATTTTACTTCCAGTAGGTGGTAGTCTGCCTATTGATCCTAGTAGTAGTCTACACTAGACATAGGGTCATTTACGTATTGTTTTAGTAATGGTATACCAATATTTTCTACGATTTAGTTTTCAATGGTATGGAAACTTCTATCCATTGCTGACTCTGCTCTGTCTGACCATCCCTGTTTGCTGCCTGGACCGACTTCTGCCTGTTTGACTACGATTATGCCTGACCCTCCAGATACCTTGATACCGCGGACTCTCCAGCTATCCTCAACCATCCATCTGCTGAATCCCTGTGCCTTGTCGCACATAGGACTGATGTCCCGTGAATGACTGTTCCCTCTGAGAATCCTTTGTTCATCCGCCTTCATCTGTGAGTTGGCACCCTTTGTGCTACATAAGACCTGGGAAAGGTGGAGATTGGGGGCTTCCAACTCACCCGAAGGTGGGTGTTCCGCGGAGCATTGCATTTCATCTGAAAAAACATGCTGTTGTAATGGATGTACTTGTGGTTATTATTGTCATGCTGAAATATGCAAGGCCTTCCCTTAAAAAGACTGTCTGTGTGAGAGCATATGTTGTACTAAAACCTCCATATAATTGCTCAGCATTGCTACTGCCTTGCAAGATGTGTAAGCTGGCCATACCCTATTCACTAATGCAAACCCTATATTATCAGAGATGCAGGCTTTTTGAGGTGGGTGCCAATAACAATCAAGGTGAGCCTTCTCTTCTTATGTCTGTGGGACACAGTATCCAGGTTTTACATAAAGAATTTCACATTTTAATTAATTTGACCATATAACCATTTTCCATTTTGCCTTAGTCTATTTTCAATAAGCTTTGGCCCATAGAAGAGTGGCATTTCTGGATTGTATTAATATATGGCTTCATATTTGCATAATACAAATTTCATTGCATTTGTGGATTGCACCTTGATCTTTGTTTAGAGACATTGATTTCTGAAAGTATTTGTGAGCCCTTGCAGTGATTTGTATTACTGATTTTATGTTTGTTTCTAATGCAATGCTATTGGAGGGCCCGTAGATCATTAGCATCCAATATTGACTATGTCATTTGTGTACATGGATATTTAGTACTTGTTCTTTGCTATTTTTTTCTGCAAATTCTGTCCCATACCTGTTAGAAGCAGAGGCCTCTCTAACGTGCATTGTTTAAAACACAGTCATAGACTCTCTGGCTGATTTATATTAGCCAATACTGTAAGGAAAAACCACAAATGGTGTTCCTAATTTTTTGTGGGGACCCACCTCTATTACCTAAGTTGGTACATATTTAAGCTCCAATCATAGGGTACTTTTCCCAGGGCTAGGCTCTACCTGGGTTTTTTTGTAATGAGCTTTGTTTATTAAATATGACCAAACCTTGTGGTACTATAGGTTAACAATATCAGTTTATTGAATCTGTTAAATTCATGAAAGGGAGTCAATTGCTCTAATTTAGTGCAAGGTATGCAGTAATATGCGTGTCAATTAACATAAATTTGTCATACAGAGGTACATGAATTTCAAGTTTATAAAACATAGATAAATAGTGTTGGTTACTTCATTCCTTAGATCTATCATATTTCGATATTCAGGCATACATGTTTCGCCCCTCTCGGGCTTTCTCAATGCCCTAGATCAAGGAAAGATATATATATAATTATTGTTCATTATAAGCGTCAGTACATTATATCGCAAACATGATTTCCCAATAAAGGCATAGTACCTTAGATCTGCTGCTATATAGGACGAGTATTTCTTTGTAGTTCATCATTTGGTATATACATCAGATGTACATCAAGAGACCTGACTGTGTGCTGCACTGTCCCCTATGTGTGTACAATAAAAATATATACGTGTCACAGGGTGCCAAGTTTGGTTTAAGACCATCATTTGTTAAGGATAGTTGTTAGGGGCATACCTTATTTGTGGACCATTTTTTGCCCAATAGGGAGAGACCCAGTATTTTAAAGGTCCAAGTTTATTTGGCCCCTTGTGAGAATCTGTAAAGAAAGACAGTAGTCTATATAAGATTGAGCCATATTGCCCTATTTTAACAGTATCTATATGGGGATTGATTGGCATTGCTCAAAGCGTACCTGAGTTTCAAAGGCTGCAGCCGTGGCTAGGGAGGTTGGTGGAGACCCTGCATGCTGCTGCGTGCTGCTGTGTAATCCTCTGCTGCTCGTGTCAGTGGGGGTACATCAGTGAGGGAGACCCTGCGTGCTGCTGCTTGTTGCCATATGATCCTCTGCTGCTCGTGTCAAGGGGGGTGCATCCATGCGCGGGATTGGCAAGGCAGATGTCTGCCTCCTCCCTATCCTTGTATGTGGCCGGTATGTGCTACTATTTATGCTGGCTGCGGGGCATCATCCCAAGTCACGCCAATGGTGAGCTATTGCGCTCGTGGACTCGTTTCTCCAGACCCACGTTTTGAGCCTTTGCTCCTATATCCGGGACTCAACAGACCTGTTGGTTAAATTGGAACACATCCATCTACCTCCTGAGACACTATTAGTAACGTGTGATGTTGAAGCTTTATACACGGTGATACCTCATTGTTTGGCAAAAAAAGCGGTACAATTCTTCCTAGCTAAAGAATCCCAAGAGAGGAGATCATTACATGAATTCATTCTCACCCTTGTAGATTTCATTTTGACCCATAACATTTTTACTTTTAATGGGAATTTTTACAAACAAGTCTCGGGTGTTGCGATGGGGGCTAGGTGTGCTCCATCCATCGCCAATTTGTTTTTGGGATGGTGGGAGGAGACCTTTATCTTTAACTCCGATTGCGAACGGTACCACCCCCATATTGTGGGGTGGTACCGGTTTATCGATGACATTCTGATCCTTTGGCAGGGGTCAGAAGACACCTGCCGGGAGTTCATTAACCATCTCAATAACAATGACATAAATGTTGTATTAACAGCAGATCTCTCCCCTAGAATGGTGTCGTTTATGGACCTGAAACTGACCCTGGAGTCGGACGGGACAATCAATACAGACCTACACAGAAAACCCACGGCGGTGAACAGCTACTTAGAGTATACCAGCTCACACATCAGACATTTGAAGGATGGGATTCCCTATGGGCAGTTCTTGCGGGCACGGCGGAACTGTACCCAGGAAAAACAGTTTGAAGATCAAGCAGAGATTATGAAAAATAGATTCCTTGAACGTGGATACCCGCCCAAAGTGATAGATAAGGCTTACATCAGGGCGAGTCAAACTGGCAGAGTCAAACGGCGGAACTGTACCCAGGAAAAACAGTTTGAAGATCAAGCAGAGATTATGAAAAATAGATTCCTTGAACGTGGATACCCGCCCAAAGTGATAGATAAGGCTTACATCAGGGCGAGTCAAACTGGCAGAGCGGACCTACTACAATCGAAGATCGGCTCCAAAAAAGCAAAAGGAAAAGAAGCAGCAAGCTCGGTAAGGTTTGCTACGGATTATAATGTGCAATGGAATACGATCAAACGGCTAATATCTAATCACTGGCATGTACTTACCTCGGATCCCACAGTGTCCCCAATTGTGGGTGGACAACTTAGGATGACAGCACGAAGGGCACCTAACCTCAGGGACAGACTCTGTCGGAGTCACCTACCGGCGATGAATACATGGCTGTCTGAGACAGGGGTTAAGGGGTCCTTTGCGTGCGGCAATTGCTCTATCTGCCAGTATATGATTAGAACAACGGCAATCAGGAATGACCGGAATAACAAAAATTACAAGATCTCATCTTTTATTAATTGCAGAACACGCTCAGTGATCTACTTAATCTACTGCGACTGCTCAAAGAAATATATAGGAGAGACCCAGAACGCACTTAGGACCCGCATACAAGGACATCTGTCCAACATCAGATTGGCGGGGCAGGATGTGTCAGCAGGTAAGATTATTTCACCAGTGGCCCGCCACTTTTTAGAGGTCCATGGGGGGGATTACTCCTCCTTTCGGGTGGTGGGACTGGAAAGGGTCCGTCTGGGTCCACGAGGCGGAGATCCAAAACGTCGCCTCTTGCAGCGTGAGCTGCGATGGATTTTTGATCTGGACACAAGATCGCCAAACGGTTTGAATGAAGATTGGTCATTCACACCCTTTCTGGGGTAGTAATGTGTCGGGTGAACTTTCAGGCTCTAGGTGGGCTATTGAAGGAGATGATGTGGCCAAGGTGGTTTAGGCCAGCATCTTTTCCAACTGCATAATTTTTTGACTGTCTTTAGATGGCTTTTATTCAGTTTGTTATAAGGGGTAATGGTCACATTGGAATTTTGGGCAGTCATGATGTTGATATTTATACCAACATCTAGTCCAGATTGCACATGGTGGTTTGTGGCACGGTGTGTGGGATATACAAACCAGACACAGGCATTGGCATATGGTGCCGGACTGTGTTGGGTTGTGATCTCACACACAAGATCAGAGTGTATTGTCAGTTGATTTTTGCACGGAGGAGCACATTTGGGGCACTAGGGTCACGGCCGCAGTTTGCCGTGGGCACCCGTGGGTAGGTATCGAGGCACGTTTCACAGTAGTGTTGGGATATGGTCTGGTTTCTATGTCCATTCCCTCTTTTTGGACATTTCATGTCCACTGTTCACATACTTTTCATGTTTTAATAATTTCTATATGAAAAATATGAAAAGTATAATTATTATCACTTACACACATTATTGGATTCATTTTTCACGTTTATTTTTTTCATATACACGTTTTTTGTTCTTTTGGTTTTCACGTTTGGGGTCATCCACATATTATCACTATATGATTTATTTATTTTTTTTTTTTTTTTTAATAAAGGACTTTTTTATTGCACATATCATATATATATTCTTTTCAAAAAAATGTTTTTCATTTTTCATTTTTTATTATTTTTTCATTTTATTATATTTTTTTGTTTTGGTGTTCATTTTTAGGTATATAAGTTCTTTTTGGAACACAATTCATTTGTTGACTCAAGGATTAATGATGGACTGTTGTGGCATAATATCAAAACATTTGAGAATAACATCTGAACCCACCTGGATTGGGAGGAATTCACCCACTCCAATTATGTGAATAAAGACAAGTTGCACCTTAGAAGAAAGATACACATCGCATTGGACTCAAGAATCAGGGGCCAGATAAATTCTAACAATAAGGAATTATACGACCTGCCAGCAATTGACAGATCCAGAAAGTTTTTTGCAGTATGTGGATGATTGGCCATGTTTGAGTTCACTTGTTTCTTGGGTTCATGAATAGTAGATGTATCCCCTATGGGCAGCCCTGAATTCTTGTGGCCATGTAAATCACGATTATATTGCCAGAATTAGGGAGGTTATGGCACCTGCTCATGGGGGCAGCCAAAACGGGGCATATTTGCCTGATTAGATTTTTATGTTGGTTACAAAGTATTTTTGGGTACCCTTTGGGGATTCTTTTTCTCCTGGATTTAAATAGATTAATGGTTGCTCCTGCCACTGAAATTATATTACAATAGCTAAATACCTTAGATACCCTTCAAGGGGTGGGCCATATTACATTTGGAATCATTGACAAGAATAATAATCTCCTATAGTTTTGTATAGGTAATGTAATAACTGTATGGTTATTGTGCCATTATGCGCGATTGGCATCCCCTATGCCCTCCCTCCTCTCCTTGTTTTGTTCCTCTTCCTCCCCCTCCCTGCATCTCCTTTATCCTTATACTGCTGGCCTGTGCATAATGATTCAACATTGTGCCGGGCAGCACTTATCATTATGACCGCGGGTCGGGGTTTGTGATGTGTCACTTTATATAGTGGCACATGACAGTATTATGCGGCGGCAGCACGCTCTTATCACAGCGGTGCAGTGTCAGTCTATTGAATCTGACAGCTTGTCCTGGTCATGTGACGGTGTGACGGTCAGGTGATGGGGTCATGTGAGTGCAGGACGGGGGACGTCATTCCTATCATCTAGTCCGGATGCGGTAGTGCTTCCGGACGTTACACGTGCTGAATGGCGGGAGGTGAGGACAAATGGGGTGCCGGCGCGCAAGTAAGACTAGCTATTTAAACACATGCTCTTATTCAGTATTCACCCTCACCCTTTGAAGCCGCACGGGCAGCGGCGGGCGCGTGGGTGTCCTTTTGTGCGATCCCCCCTCATTTGATGTCTGTGGCTCTGTGTGGATTCTGGTAGTATTATCCTCTGAAATTGCTGGCACGGTATTTTATTGTGTTTTGGGCTTTACATGATCACTTGTTCATCTGGTTTGGATAGGAATATGTAGATTAACATTAGGGTTAGTCAGCACTTGGTGGTTATACATAGATATTCATTGGATTACAAGGTTTAATTGTTTATACTGGTAGTTGCACATATATTGTTTTTTTTGTTGTAATATACATACCATTTATCGATTGTAATATAGCACTGTAGTGGGTGGCTTTTATATTTTCACAATTTTTATTATTGTGATAATTTTTTGGTTAATAATATAATATATAGGTATAAAAAACCTTTTTTTGAGTGTATATATTATCTTTTGTTCATTATGCCGGCATAATTCTTTTGGATTTTGGTGTGTCTTTACAGACACACACATATCCATAAAAATGCATTAGTGATAAGTATTTACAGTATATTTTCCTTTTATGAGAGTACACAGCACATGCACTTTAATTATAAAGATTATCTGATTAAGATTTATATTCCATTATTGATTATTGAAGGGGGATCAGCCTTGTTTTTATATCTGTTTTGTGGTGTATGTTTGTCTTAAATGTCTTTTATGATTAGCTATGTAATTAATAAAATTTATATATTTTTTCTAGACATGCTTTTGTGTAGATTTAATATTTGTTGGTGCTCCACATAGGGAGGGAGGTGTGACTTTTCACGTCCACTCCTAATAGAGCTGTTGTATTGTTAGTGGTGTGAGCACAGACCGTTGTATTAGTAGTGCACCTCATTATTATAAATATAGGAGAAAAGTTTTCAGATATTGGTCCTGTAGTAAGATATGCCAGTGAGATTTTAAAATCTTACGGATCTGCTTATGAGATTCAGTGTAGCTGAGTATTAATGATGGGCCTTTTTGTTCCTGTTCCACCCTCGATCTATATAGTAACTCTTGCCGTTTACAGTTTTTTGCCTTGTTGTAGGCCTTCCTAAGGACCGATTTGTCATAGCCTCTTGCACGGAGTCTAGAGCGGATGTTTTTTGCCTCGTTGTCAAATGTCTCATCTGTAGTGCAATTGCGTTTTGCTCTAATAAATTCCCCATATGGGATGCTCTTAAGTAAATGAGGGGGGTGAGAGCTGGTGGCTCGTAAGGTAGTATTGGACAATAAATGTAGGCTTGCGATAAAGGTGATCTGGCCCTTTGTGCTTTTATGGATTTCAATGTCGAGAAATGTGATGTGATCACGGTGGTAGTCGCAAGTGAACTTAAGGTTCATGTCGTTGTGATATAATTTGTCAATGAACTGAATCAATTCCTGCTCCGGCCCCTCCCAGATGACCAGAATGTCATCAATGTATCTGTGCCACGCTGTCACGTGGCACAGATACTGGGACATCTCGTCCTCTGCCCACAAACCCCTTTCCCACTATTTATATTAGTACTCACGTTTTTAGACTTTTGTTGGAGGCGTCCCAACTTCTTTGATGTGTGTTGCTGCCAGTAATTTCCAAAACAGTACATCTTTTTCAGATGAAATGGAAAAATGTCTTTCCCGACTTCTGATTTCTGCTCTATTTTCTATTGGGAATAGAATATGGTTATATGAGATATCAGCTTTGCTTGCTTTACATTTTTACTTTGCATGCTAACTCTCTGGGGATTGAGAGTGGACATTGTTTTAGGGGTATTATAATATATGCTGCATTTCTAGCTAATTTTATGATCATTTTTGTAATACTACTTTCAGCTTCTCAGAATTTTGCCCAAAAGCCAAGTGTTACATTTCTCCAGGAAAACCTTGGTCAATTAATTTAGAGATGTTTATCTTGTTGTTGATCTTGTCCTTAGTCATCACGCTTCCTGTCCACTTCATGGTAATGTAGTTTCCTGGTTACACATAATTTCCTTCACACATCATGCCTTTTTCTAAAGGTGTCACAACTTCTATGATAACTTTTCATAGGTATTCCTTTCATGTGGAAAAAATTCAGTGATATTTAACTTGGCTAAACCAAAGCTTCAGCGTGACACTGAAAGGTGTTGCTGGCTAATATTTCAGTCCGTTTGAAAATGCTTTTCTTTTATTGACCAGTATATAATAACATTATTGTCACTCATTATTAATATAAAAACATGTTTGTGATCACAGGCATACATTTTTTTAAACGTTATGTCCCCGATTTACTTAAACAGGACCAACAGCCTGGCACAGTTAGAAAAGAAAGGTAGCGGCCATTTTGGAGCTTCCCCTCCGAACTGACATGCTGAAATGCACAGTAACAGGATGGCCAGCACAACTTCCTGTTTGCAGGTGGCCCGAGGGCCCATAAGCAGCTATCTTATTTTTAAAATTTACTCCAGCAGATTATTTTTTATGTGCAGCAATTTAAATTGCTCTGGAGAGGGATGCCTATGAGCACTGTTTGTTGTGTTGGTCTGATGAATTCATTTTTGACTGTTGATCTGCTTTAAGTTATGTTGCGCTGCTCTGGTCCTAGCGCAAGTCGGCATAGTCTAACATAGCATGCACAGCAAATAAAGTGGTATTCATGAAGCTGTTTTGGCTCAGTGTGCTCACACATTTAAAAAATATCATATTTAGTACTCTGTGCTGAGCTTTTATGACAGGTCACCTAGCTTGTCTCCTGCTGGCGTAGTAAGGCTCATGCCCAGAGAACATAGTCTATAGGCCTATAGAACAGGTCACCCAGCTTGTCTCCTGCTGGCGTAGTAAGGCTCATGCCCAGAGAACATAGTCTATAGGCCTATAGAACAGGTCACCCAGCTTGTCTCCTGCTGGCGTAGTAAGGCTCATGCCCAGAGAACATGGTCTATAGGCCTATAGAACAGGTCACCCAGCTTGTCTCCTGCTGGCGTAGTAAGGCTCATGCCCAGAGAACATGGTCTATAGGCCTATAGAACAGGTCACCCAGCTTGTCTCCTGCTAGTGTAGTAACTAAGGCTCATGTCTATAGAACATGGTCAGGGTCATGCTAAAAGATTGGTGAAGCAAGTTTACCTTTGGGTGTGAACTTTTTTACTTGAAGACATAAAAACATCTGTAAAATAATTCTGTTCTAATATTTCTCAAAAATCACCTACCCCAGTGATGAGGTATTTTTACAGGTGATGTCTATCGTTGTTACAAAGGGGTAACAATATATTTGTCAAACTTTGCAAACAACAGCAGAACGATCTGGCAAATTCTTTAGGATAACCCATAGGGTGCTGTTTTTTCCAAACTTAAGAAAAAAATATCCTCTCCGATTGGAAAATTGATGGACTTCACCAGTAAAAATGCCCCATCACAGGAGTAGGGGTATTTTGGGGAAAATTTGAATAACATTTTTAGACAATTTTCTAGTTTCATTAAGTTGAAAAGTTCACTGAGATACAAAAGCTTCTGAAGAGAAAAGATTATATATATATTTTTTTTTTAAGATAATGTATTGTATTTACTTGTAACTCTGAGAATATTAGCACACTTATATAAAACATAAAAATCTCAATCCACATATCTAAACACCTATTTTTCTTTTTCTCTGCTTTTCTAGCTATTGGTGTGAGTTAGAGGGTATTTTAATGTTTTTTTGTGCGTCTCTTCCTAGACGCAGTCAGTGCCGGCCAGCATTCAGCTTGCGCTCCCAGCCAGCTGAGAGTGCAGGAAAGTACCAGCATTCAATAAAAAAATACACTGCGCTCATGCCGGCGCTGTCAGAAGGTGATTCCAGGCACCAATTGTCTGTGGTAATCCCCACTTTTTATTTTTGGGGGGCATGGAAATACTAAAAAAAGTACTGGGAATTACATTGAAGACACATAAAAGACAGGACACATGTTTCGCATGGCCCAATAACAAGTTTGCAGCGCTACACAAAAGTGCATAAAATGCATAGAAACCAATTCCAAACAGCCCAGGGAACCTGTGGCACATGCACCAGCAAAGAAAATGAAATAACAAAAGTGGCCTAGATAATTATCTTACCCAGCCTATTAAAATGTATGGGATAAGGCCACATAGTGCAGGGTGAGCGCCTGGTCTTATCTGGCGCTATTGAGAACTCAGCGCAGGCACTCATCCCATCTGCTGATAATAGATAGGACACTACCTGGCACTATCAGAGGCACTATGGATTTTTGACTTAATAAGGACACCTTTTGCACTGGGACCTGACATTCACCTGACGTTCATCTGACACTACCTGGCCTTAGCGTTTCATAAATAAATTGCTTTACTGCTCCCACTGGTCCTTTGCCCAATATTCATAAAAACACTAACAGTAAGCATTATGATGTCCGAATGGCAGCCATGTGCTAATTAGTTCAGTTACAACTAAACTGTCACATAATAGAGGTTAGGTTGAAATGCTCCCCAATGCTGAGCTGTATGTACTGTATCATCGCTGGGGACGGGGCTGCTCAGCCAGGGAGCAATATGGCCAACTGCATCCAATTTGTGTTGTTATAGGCAAAGGCTTTAGTAAAAAAAAAAGGAAACACAGCCTGTTTTAAGGCGCTGGGCTGGGGATGGAAGATGATGACATAAACTTCTCTCTGAGTACACTTTTAGGGAGACCCACCAGATAGGCAAAAGGATCTGAACCACAGGACATCTCATCTCATCCCAGGTAGTAATAATATTCCAGATCTTCTCCCAACTGGGGCATGTGGGCATTAAGCTATTCTTCTTTTTTATTGCATATCAATCATTTCATTCAATGCAAACAGTAAAACCATTGTCCAGACACACTGAAAAGTATTCCTGTTGTGTATGGCTACACATGACAAATGGCAATGGCAATGTTTGACATTTGCGGTCCCTCACTGCAATTGTGGCCTGCCACCTCATCCCCAGCATCCCTGCAGCTGTGTATGTCTCTGCCCCCAGTCATTCCAATAGGCCAGGCATGGAAAGCACGCACTCTGTAGGGTAACTGGGGCTGCCCCCGCTCCCTATGCAAATGCTCAATCAAAACAACAGGCTTTAATGAATGGTTGAAGGATGGGTTGAGTGGGGGATCTAGGGGGGTTTCACACAGTGGGGCATCCCAAGATGCCCCAGGGACAAGAGCGAATCACCATGATAGTGAAAATCCTGGTGACCGCTTAAATTCAATGCGCAGGATTGTTTCTGTGCGAGAAGCTTCAATGGCTTTGTAACAGGTAAACTAGAACTGTGTATAAAGTTGAAAAACATGTTCTTAGCATCTAGTAAGTCCTCATAAACCACAGATTATTTACCGGGCAAGATGGTTCTGATGGCTATCTTTATTCCTAGTTGGCCGCACTGGAAGGGAATTTAAAGTAAGATTAAGAGAACATCCGTACAACATTAAAAGGAGCTATGATTTACATAGTGTATCTTTGCACTTTAAGAATATGCATAACAGTAACCCTGCAGATTTAAAATTTTATATAATAGATCAAATAAAATTAAATCTAAAAGGAGGGGATTTAATAAATCAATTATCAAAGTTAGAGTCAAAATGGATATATGCAATTGACTAATGCAACCTGGGGGTTTAAATGTTGAATTTGACATTAATTGTTTTTTAAAATAATTTTTATAATAATTGTCTTATGAATTATTGAATATATGTATATAAAATTGCAATAGCCTGTATACGAAATTTTGATATATATATGAACTAGGGTATTTTCTTTCCAACTTTTCCCTTTATTGGTTATAACGTAATCATGACAGAAATATTATTGTTATATAATTGATTTTATTAATGAATTTGTATTAATATAATGATTAAACTACGAATGGATATTTATAATTAATTTATATAGTTAAAGCAATTTTGAGTTTAGAAATTATATATATGCTTAATAATTAATTATAATTTTATAGAAAAAAATTATTTCTAAAATAACTTGCGGGGTTTTAAATTAATTACACCCGCTTAATGATTTAAATAATATTTCTGCTGAGTACCAAATTAAACAATGGTTTCTTAAAAAATATGTGCAATATATTATATATGTATATAATCTTTAGTTATATATAATTACCTTCTTCTTCTTTTTTTTAATAATAATAGTAATGGTTTAAATATTTGATGTAGTGGATAAAGTTGATGTTTTTTTTTATGATATAAATGATAAGTAAATGATTGCTGGTGATATAGATACAATTTTAACAACGATTTATTGAGCATCGGCAAAGTGTAATAAAACGAGTGTGCAAGTTTCCTATCCTTCTAGCTAAGAGAGTGCAAGTTTTCTATCCTTCTAGCTAAAATATATTAGAAATCTTTCAGGCGGCTTTATTGAGCGGCGCGTAAATGGTTAAACTGTTTGAAGATGAGACTATAAATTTACGCAGTGGTAGCGCTCCGTGCGCCTATGATTAAGTCCCTGTGACGAAACGCATTGGGCGGAGCCAATTACCGATCACGTGACCCCCGAAAGCAGCCGATGATTGCCGAGTCTAGAGGGCTGGGATTCGGCGTTGCATGCGGTTTCCTGCTAGAGACGCGAGACCCGATAGAGGGGTGTAGATAGGAGGGAAACTTCAACTCTACGTTTTTAAAAAAGCATTTGATGTAACGCATGATTAAGCTTATAATCTGGTATTTTTATTATTGCGCACATGATCAGTACATACAGGATTACGCTATGTGTGGCAATGTGGTTTTTTCTTTCATGCATAATTGAATAAACGAGGAAGACCTCATTTTAAAATATATATTGGCCGATTATTATTGAGAAGGGATCAAACATATGAAAATTTAATTTATACCTGGATTTGAGGATAGAGATTATAAGGAAATCAAGATTATATGTCTAAAGTCTTGACACTAATTGACATCTGGTACGTTTATTAAGTGGCAGGTGGTGGATAATACACAGAAAGCATTTCATTGATTCACATGGTGAATAGAGAAGATTATAACATAACTGGTCCCGCGGATATATATACATATATATGTATGCTTTGTTTGTAATATTTGTTGGGAGCTCATTTGACAAGCTCTGTCTCTCTCCTTGCGCTATGGACATATGATAAAACTGTTATTTTAAAAGCTATTTAATAGTCAGCAAGCGCGGATTTACAGACTTTTTGTCTTTGTTTTACTATCTTTATTCCTAGACCATGCTTCCGGGTAGCCACCTTATATACCTAGACCACCTGGCCTCCATTTGTACTACAATGCCTGATGTATTCTACGCAAATCCACTTCTTTGCCTCAATTTATGTGCCATAGCTGAACTGCAAAGGGCGAGTTATGACACAGATTTATGAGTCTAAATCATGGTCTGTTGTGGTCAGAGACAGCTGTGTGGACACTGCGGCTTGCCATGCTCATTTACGCTGAGAGCACCAAAGGATAGAGTGGCTGACCACTTTTTTGCATGTCCTGGAGAAATGAAATTCAAAGGAAACTTCACCTTTTTTATTATACTTAATAGCATGCAGAGTGAAGGAAAATTCTCAAAACCTTCCATACTGAAAATCACCAAAGTATCGCCTTAATTTTTCTACTGTCCAATTCCTATAGGCTATATATGCTTGCCTACAATTTTTAGGGGTGCATTTGGTTTCTTTCCACTAAGTAATTTGTGATAAATAAAAGAGGGGTTTACCTAAATGTTTTTTTTTTAGCGTTAGGAGAAAATAAAAAAAATATTAAAAACCTTTTTTTTAAGGATAATCCAAATAAATCAAGGTGATTGTTCAAATGTTTTTGAAAATCACCCCCCCCCCCTGCACATGTTCCAGGGGTGGCCTATATTTGTTATATTTATTGGTGTAAATATTTTAATATTAATCCAGACATTAAAATGATCTGATGTATGAAAATGTAATACATTTAATGAAAATGTATTTGAATTTACCACCTGTTAAAATAAAATAAAAATAAATAAAATAGAAAACACATTTTTTTACCTTACTTTATTAGTTGAGGTGATTCAGCATGTGAGTATTTTTTAACCATTTTTTTTTTTTTTTAGAGAAAATGCCTTTTCTCATGCATTTTTCCTCAATTCAATTTAGCATCGTATTTAGCTATGCAATTTAAAAAATGTGCACAGCTAAATATGGTGAATTGCAGAGAGGGAAAAATTCATGCAAAAAGTTATTTCCCCAAAAACTAAAAAAAAACTAGTAAAAAATCATGGTGCTGGATCAACTCTATTGTGTGCTCTGAGAGAAAACCTCTCCCTGCCTCTCCGGAAAAATCAAAAGTCATTGCTGCCATTCCTGGACCACAATTTTCCAATCAATAGTTCAAACAATTATCAAAAAAATATATAAATAGGGTGATAACCTGTAACCTATTAAATATGCTAATCTGTCCAAACAGTTATCTTTAATCTAAAGTGCTTATGTGCAATCCCCCACAAATATGAGAAACCTAAGTGTATATCCCAATCATAAATAAATATAATGATCATAGCCATGTGCCTTGATGACCATAACAGAAAATGTCTTCTTCTTGTTTCGTCATGCAATAACCAGATGAACGAGTTGCAATCTCCCACACTTGCTGTTATGTAGCATAACGCAAAAGATTAATATACATCTTCATAGCTGTTATTTTTGGGGAAACACAAGAGGACGTAAAATAACATACTGTCATTGACGAAGAAGAAAATGTTTGTGTCACGTTCATCAACAACAGTATAGGCGAGTTAGAGGAAGTAGCACCAGCAGCAGCAAAGACATTAGCAACAGGAAAGTACTGATACTCCCTACGACTTGACAGCATAGTGGTCGGCAGCCTTTTTAGCAAACCCAGGGTATTTCTTTTGTTCTACAATAGCAGTGTAGCACGAACATCAAACAACATAAATTCCACAGTAGTAACACTTCATTGCAGACACTTGTGTCTTTGTAATCACTATTATATGTGTGTGTGTGTGTGTGTGTGTGTGTGTGTGTGTGTGTGTGTGTGTATTTGGGGGGTTGCAATTACCAAATTGACATGATCCTCAATTCATAGCAGGGGCGTACATACCATAGAGGCATGGTAAGCAGCTGCTACCAGGCCCTTTGAGAGAAGGGGGCCCTATGCAAGCTTTCTCCCCTCCACCTTGCAGAATTTGTGGCGCTGGACTGCCATTACCCAGTATGCAATGTTGGTGCAATGTCTGCTTTGTGCCCCAGGGGCCAGAAGTGTAGGTTCTGCAGGGCGGAATTAAAATGCCATTGCATTTTTTGCCCCTGGGGCCCAGAGTATAAAGCACTTGGGGAGACAAGGTGCTGACATCTTAGTTTCACCCCATGTAACCTACAGCCCTGGCCCCTGATGCTCCCTGTAGACAACACACTAACTCTGCAGCCTGCAGTAGTTTTTCTGAGGATATCAGACTTCACTGTTGATGACCCTGGTCCAAAACTGTTTAAAACTCATCTGTCAGACCACAGACCTGATTTGGGATTCCTATGTGTGTGTCCACAAGATCATCTGAAATCTGCCAGGTCACATTCATAGGCTCTCCTTCTATGGCAAACAAAGCTGAATTAACTGAATGCCAGGCACCTCCCGTTTCACACATCAAGATGCCCTTAAGGAGGGCTTTCACCAGTCCCTAGAGTATTTATGACTCTCGGGCTGGGTGTTGTGGGTTTTGGTCCACTTTAATGGTGGTGGTGTCTTTTTTGGGGGGCCCACTATGAGTTTTGCATTTTTCAGGAACAAGATTTTTTTTGGGAGAATTTAAGTTTGGTGCAAGAACTCACCAACCCGCACCAACAATGGGCATGAGGATGAGCCTGATGTCGGCCCTGTGCTATAGGGCATAAGAGCTGGTAATGATCAGGGCCAGGAGCCAGCAGTTTGGCCCCTGAGCCCTGGAATTACTAGCCCCTGTGATTGGTGAGTGGCCTCTTATACTGAGAGGTGGACATGTCACAAGAGGGGAGGGACATGGAAGGGGTTTCCTGGGGATAAATATATATAAACGTTTATAGCTTGGCTACTTCTCTCAGACCGTCTGTTGGACCTAAGGAAGATCGCAGTGCGAGTAATAAATTACTGTATCACATCACCACTGTTTGTGCTTTTTATGGCTTCCCTCCGCTTACACTGACTATGTCTGTCTATGGTAACTTCATCTATGCATAGCAAAAGAACAATGAAGCTGCCGTTTTCTCATTAAAATCCAACGGTACCTTGTGCAGTTTTAAAAGGCCACTAGTCAGTCACCACTTCCTCATTCACTTGCAAGCAGCAAAGCATGTGACCGCCCAGCAACATTTCAGGTTTGATTGGTCACTGGCAGTCAGGTGGTGACTGCCAGCCATACATGAATGAGAGAGTGGTAAGCATATGGGTACTGGACTGCTTTAAACTGAGATAACTCCTATTGTTTTCTCCAGGTATGTTAGAACATTCTTTTGTTTATCAGTGTTCGTTGCACATCATTGCCAACAAAATCAATCTTTAAAAAATAGTTTCTTTTTGTTAAAAATACCCCTTGAAGTTTGTGAGTCAATGAATATAGATCTTGAAGTAAAAGATGTTCTCACAGGGGCTGGTATCTTATGGGTAGTGTGACGAGAAGTATAGGATTAGGCCAAGGTGTCAGCAGAAAATAAATAAGCCCCTGGCTCTTATCTCATACTAGACACACACCTCTTTGAGGTAAGATACTGGATGTATGGGACCCGGCATGGGGATTGCTAAGATAGACTGGTTTCTGGACTAGGGTTTATTTCAAAAATCCACGTAGAATTTCCCTGAGTTTCCTCTGATTTTGTTCCTGAATAACATCAAATAATGGAAATCTATTGAGAAATATTTGAGATGACCTAAATGAATGATGTAATCCAGAGAAAACCAAGAGAAAGACACTGTTATCTAACCTGTCTCCATAGCTTGGTAAACATTGAACATTGGAGAAACCAAAGAGGAAGCTTTTGACATTAGATCATTGCTTTTAGCTCATAGACAAGGCTGTGGAAGCTGAATGGTTGGCACGAGTGGCTATGATTAATTCATCTTCTGCAGTAATGCGCATTTACTCCTGCATTGATGCCTAGCTGTGTATTACTTGCAAAGCCTAGCATTATTCTAAACATTTCTTTGTTTTCAATAGAGCCAAAGAAGAAAGGAAGATGCACTCATTGACATGCAAGTTATAGCAACCATGAGGATTATACAAAAAGCTGTTTAATCCTCTGCACATCAATTTAGATGAGCTAAATTATATATATTATAATATTATATATTGCAATACAGATATAAGCTGGGCAACCAGGACAGGGTGGTCCCATTTCTGCCCTGTTTACATGGCAATGCCTGGCACGCCTCTCCAATGCCTTGCATTCCCTGTGAGTGATGTGGGGGAGGGTTAAGCATGTATGGACAATGGGAGACCCAATCTTGGCTACTGGTAGGTTCCTGACCTCCAGTCCAGCCAGAAGTTGTTGAGAAAAGGGAACTTTTAATTTTTTGGGTATACAGAAATACCTGTCTATACAAGCAGATATAGAGCTGACAGTGTCTTTGTTTGGGCAAGTGAAACATTTTGCAATGTTTCTAGATAAACAGGTAAACAGTATTTTCTTTACAGGCAAGCTTTAAACTGGACCAACAACTTTTCACAGTTGAAAAAATTCCTTGCCGCATCTGCATGCATGATACTGTATCATTGTCAGCACTTACATTTGCTCCTGCATTCACTCAAAGCTGAAATCCTGACTCACCGATTTTCTCCTGGCTGCAGGCATCTTGGAGCACCCTGAGGCACCTGTGAGGCCGAAACCCACCCTGGAGGCTATGAGACTCCAGGGCAGGAATACTCGCTCCCCCCAGGGAACCCCGATCGGAGTTGCCCCGCTGTGTTAAACCCCCCAGGTTTCCCGAAAACTCGTAAAGCACATACAGGACAGGGTTAAACATAGGACTGGCACAAATGCTAGTACGCCAAATGGCGAGCAACAAACAATATTTATTGCACCAATCTCAGCACACACATATGACAACATCCCATAACACTTAAAACAACACATAGTGCATTAAAATCACGGGGGCCCTCCGTACATACATACTTCCCACACACTATTGCACACCCCGCCAAGTAGTGCTACTAGGTCCAGCCTAAAAATTGTATTGACACAGTGCCCATGCGCATGGCAGTGGCATATCACCCCTCAAAACGTGTTGTCACTATTTGCTCCTCAAAACAGGGATACGTTTATAGCTGGGACTCCTCAAACCGAGTTGGTCACGTGACACCATCTGTTGCTCTAGGGCCAATACACAGCGTATGCACCTTTTCAGCTGTTGCTGATGCCACACATATAGGCTATACAATTGATCTTGAACCTACACCGTGCAGGCACACTACTGTAATACAGTCACTGTGAGTGTAGAACCTCTCGCATAAATGCTACTTAGCTGTGAGTCAAAGTCTTCGTGTCCTTGCCGGGCAGGCAGCTGACTTTGTGTTGCGCAACACTCAGGAGGCGGGAGGCTGGAGCAGAGCTCAATGGCGAAGTGACGTGCGCGTGGTGGGGCCGGCCGTCCGCCGATGCGCGTTTCGCTCCGCCCACCGGAGCTTCATCAGGGTGGTGGGCGGCCCCCCACTTCTCTCCTTTAAATGCCAAGCAACTCCCACGGCTTCACTGCCAACAATCAGCTGATAGCTTGCTTCTGTGATGCCGTACGCGTTATCGCTCCGCCGTCAAATAGATAGGTGCACGGGACTCCACCGCCCCGACTATTAGAGGCTTATTTACCTTTGACAAGTGGACTTGGTGGTATGTATGTGCAAGGCAGGGCCCCCGAAATAAAGTTACAGCACCACGCTGTACCTTATTCATACGTGCGCGTCATGGTAGCACATGTATTCCTAATCATTTCAGGCGGATGAACATACACATCTTGTATACTGAGTGCTTTTTTTTTTATCAGGCTCTGGGCCTCCCATTAGTAAGCAAATCCACACATGCCGTAACATACATACCACATAGATGCGCACCTCGCTCAGTGTATAAAAGTTTTTCTATTCACTCTTACGAGGAAATCAGGGTTGTATATTTGCATATTTACATATCTACTGTAGACATGTCACTGGAGAAGTGGTCGAGGGGGTGTACATTTCACCTAGGTTACTACGCTGGGTGAGATGGTAAGTCCAGGATTGATTTGTTTCCCAGCAGTGGTATGCTGCTGAGGTGTTGTTCAATTTTGCCGGGCCTGGATTTATATGGAATGGCAGGTAGGTTTGGTAGAGGGACCTGTCATTCCACACCCCTCCGATCCTGTTTGGGTTTTGAATCAGGTGAGCTCTGATCCTAATTAGCCTGGGAGGTAAAAGCTCTGCAGAGCTGCAGGCTATTGCTCTCAGCCAGAAATGAACAGCCTGTGTGTGTGTGAAGGAAGCTGCGAACGCAGCCACTGCTGGAGCTAAAAACTCACCCTGCGATGTCCAGGCGAACGCTGTGTTTTAAAAGTGTCAGCTAGGTGAGAAGAACCTGCTAGTAAGCGCCCAGACGGGCTAGGTCTTTATTTTGTTTTGTACACTAAAGAAGCACGCTGCTGCTGTATGTTTTGTTTACTGGACTGTTTATGCTATGAATAAACGCCAAGACCTGCTTTTATAACACCTAAGTCTGTCGTGAACTGTGTCCAAACACACCATCCCCCGGGAAGATCCCTACAATTGGTGCTGCGGAGCGGGCAAAACGGTTGCTAGGGGCAACGGTGTGGACAGACTTGGCTACAGCTGCTTATGTCTTGGGTGAAAGCTGCAACTACACTCCAAGAACAGGCGGGCAACATGGAGGAGATGCTGAAGCAGTTTATGCAAGTAAGTTTGCAACAACAACAGGCTCAGATAGAGGCCAATAGACAACAACAACAGGCTCAGATAGAGGCCAACAGACGACATGAACAGACCATGGCTGCCCAACAACAACTTATTGAACACCTGATAGCAAAACAAGAGGCGCCTGTGGTTGCCAACCCCCAGTCAGTGGTGCGAGCCGCTCCAGAGACTTTTGATGTGATGAAGGAGTTATGCAAACTATTTAAAATCTCACCCATCCGTACCTCTGTATACCACCCCCAGACGGACGGATTGGTGGAGAGATTTAACAAAACTTTGAAACATATGTTGAAAAAAGTGGTGGAAAAAGATGGCCGTGACTGGGATCATTTGTTACCCTACCTCATGTTTGCCATTAGGGAAGTGCCCCAAGCGTCCACAGGGTTCTCACCATTCGAGTTGGTCTATGGCCGTCACCCTAGGGGTCTACTGGACATTGCAAAAGAGACATGGGAGAGCGAGTCCACCCCATACAAGAGCGTTATTGAACATGTAGCACAAATGCAGGACCGTATAGCCGCTGTAATGCCCCTAGTAAGGGAACACCTCCAGAGGGCGCAAGAGGCCCAAAGTAGAATCTACAACCGGTCTGCAAGAATCAGGACATTTAACCCAGGCGATAGGGTCCTTATACTAGTTCCCACTGTTGAGAGTAAATTCCTGGCGAAGTGGCAAGGTCCCTATGAGATTGTGGAAAAGGTCAGTGAGGTGAACTACAAGGTGCACCAACCAGGTAGAAGGAAGCCTTTCCAAGTTTACCACGTAAACTTGATTAAGCCCTGGAAAGACAGGGAATCCTTGGGGGCGACAAATACTGTTAATAATTTGTCACAACCAATCCCTCCAGTCAAGGTTGGTGATACCCTATCAGTGTCACAGAAACAGGAGGTTCAGGAATTTTTACAGAAAAACAAAGACAAGTTTTCTGACCTTCCAGGGCGTACACACCTCATCTGTCATCACATTGAAACTGAGCCTAGAAGCAGAGTAAACCTCAAGCCCTATAGGATCCCAGAAGCCCGTAGGGAAGCCGTATCTGCCGAGGTAAAACGTATGCTTGATCTGGGAGTAATTGAGGTGTCACAGAGTGAATGGTCCAGCCCGATTGTATTAATCCCAAAGCCTAATGGAACTTGGAGGTTCTGTAACGATTTCAGAAAGTTGAATGAGATCTCAAAATTCGATGCCTATCCTATGCCCAGGGTAGATGAGTTGATTGAGAAGTTGGGTAATGCCAGGTACATAACCACCCTCGATCTCACAAAGGGCTACTGGCAGATTCCACTTACTAATGAGGCTAAAGAGAAAACTGCATTCTCCACCCCTGATGGGCTATTCCAGTATGTAGTGATGCCGTTCGGGTTACATGGAGCACCTGCGACTTTCCAGAGGTTGATGGACTTGATTTTGCGACCACATCGTGATTACTCAGCTGCCTACCTCGATGATGTGGTCATTTTTAGCCCTGATTGGGAAAGTCACCTCTGTAAGGTACAGGCCGTATTGGATACCATAAGTGATGCAGGATTGACCATAAATGCCGAGAAGTGTGCAGTAGCCCTAGAAGAGGCCAAGTATCTGGGCTACATTATTGGAAGAGGGTTGATTAAGCCACAGCTAAATAAAGTGGAGGCAATACAGAATTGGCCAAAACCCCTGACAAAGAAACAGGTCAGAGCTTTCCTTGGTATTACGGGCTATTACCGTAGATTTGTGCCGAACTTTGCCTCAGTTGCTGCTCCCCTAACTGACTTGACCAAGGGCGGAAAGAGAGCCATGATCACGTGGACTCCAGAGGCCGAGAAGGCTTTCCAAAGCCTTAAATCTGCCTTGTGCCAACAACCTGTGTTAGTTACCCCCGATTTCAGGCGAGAATTTCTGGTCCAGACAGATGCTTCTAACACAGGCTTAGGTGCAGTACTCTCACAAGTAGTAAATGGTGAGGAGCATCCGGTGATGTACTTGAGTAGAAAGCTAACCCCGGCCGAAAAAAATTATGCCATTGTGGAGCGAGAGTGTTTGGCAGTGAAGTGGGCCCTCGAATCCCTAAAATATTACTTACTAGGCAGGAAATTCAAGTTAGTGACAGACCATGCCCCCCTAACATGGATGAAGTTAAACAAGGAGAGAAACGCAAGGGTGACTAGATGGTTTCTGTCCCTACAAAACTTTAATTTCACTGTGGAACACAGGCCAGGGAAATTACAAGCAAATGCTGACGCATTGTCGAGGGTACATTGTCTGTGGGGACAAAATGCTCAGCCCTCCGGTCTGAAAAAGAGGGGGGGGATATGTAGACATGTCACTGGAGAAGTGGTCGAGGGGGTGTACATTTCACCTAGGTTACTACGCTGGGTGAGATGGTAAGTCCAGGATTGATTTGTTTCCCAGCAGTGGTATGCTGCTGAGGTGTTGTTCAATTTTGCCGGGCCTGGATTTATATGGAATGGCAGGTAGGTTTGGTAGAGGGACCTGTCATTCCACACCCCTCCGATCCTGTTTGGGTTTTGAATCAGGTGAGCTCTGATCCTAATTAGCCTGGGAGGTAAAAGCTCTGCAGAGCTGCAGGCTATTGCTCTCAGCCAGAAATGAACAGCCTGTGTGTGTGTGAAGGAAGCTGCGAACGCAGCCACTGCTGGAGCTAAAAACTCACCCTGCGATGTCCAGGCGAACGCTGTGTTTTAAAAGTGTCAGCTAGGTGAGAAGAACCTGCTAGTAAGCGCCCAGACGGGCTAGGTCTTTATTTTGTTTTGTACACTAAAGAAGCACGCTGCTGCTGTATGTTTTGTTTACTGGACTGTTTATGCTATGAATAAACGCCAAGACCTGCTTTTATAACACCTAAGTCTGTCGTGAACTGTGTCCAAACACACCATCCCCCGGGAAGATCCCTACACTACATATTGACATATTGACATTTGCCAATATGGGATACATATAACTCCTCGGGTGACTATCCCGTGGCAAACGATCTATCCACAGATATATTATCATTTTATCATAAGCAGTACTATAACTACCATGATAACAGTACTGTAGCTGCCGCGCACCCTATCACGACTCGTTTAGCCTTATTCTGCACCCTATGGGAAGGCCACCTATATGGCCGTTAATCAATAATAAGTAATATGTCCGGGAAGACTGTGTATTTGATGTGGAATGACCATGCTTTTATGTAGAAATGATGTCTTTGTAAAGACTTTCACCCTGCTCCTGTTAACAGGCGCTCTATTCGGCTTCCCCCATTATAAAACCAGATAGCAAACTGAGGGATGCTGATAAAGTAACCCCAGTTTTTGCTGAACATAAAGGATAACAAACAGAGTGAAACCTAATTGACAGAGAGAGGGAAATACAGCAATCCCAGATCTGTCACTATGTGCTAAAGTAAGAATAGCCGGCATCAATGAATACACATTCTAGATGTGACATGCGCAGTAGGGAAGACACCAGAACTGTAACTTCGCGTAATCACGCGATATCGCGCACGGCCACGGTGCGCGCGCTCCCGCCGATGACGCATTCACACACGGAGGACGAGCACCCAGGAACATACAGCCAGACTTAGATGATCAGCTGCAGCATACAGGTACATAATTAGCTGCTCTAATAGGGCCGAAAAGGAGTGATGTCACACTCTAAAACTATATTAGCAGTGACTTAAAGCCGCCTCGCCAGTCTTGATAAAGCTGCCGCTGGCAGTGAAACGCGTTGACGGCGACAGGCATATGAAACTAAAGAGGACCCACTTGCGATAGCTATCCCGCCCCTCTAAACAGTAACACCAACGGCCGTGGTGACTGGAGTCGGGTGAGAGCCTCGCCTATCTCTAATACAAGCGATTTGTCACTTTTTAAATGTGAGTGCGCACTTGTAGGTTGCATTTTATAATTTTTAACATTAAAAAGCGGGAATACACTAGATTTTCTCTCTTTTGTTTTATCCTACACCTGTACTATCCTGGTGAGCTGAAATTTAGTGCAACCAGCACCTTAAGCCCCTAATTGGATATCTACACAGAGGAGAGAGACCTAAGAGGAGTTAATATATACAGCTCTATATTCATCCACCAGCCGGTAAGAGTACCTAGCAACGGTGACGGGCACAGTGGTGGCTTTATAAGTTTATGGGCACTGAAAATACTGTATAAGAAAGAACTACAGCCAGATACCACTCTGAATGGAAGAGGAAGAATTATAACTCTACCACCATATAAACAAGGACTATTTAAAGAACTAGTGTCACCTGTTAAGAAAACTGCTAGTAGCATTTCTCTGTAGTTTTATATTTATAATTTGAACTTCAATATCTGAGGTGCTAAAGGTGCAGCGTTCTAAGAATGAGCTCTGTATTCCTATTTTGAATTTTGACACTAGAAGCGCTAAAGGAATAGTGTCTTTAAGAATAGGAGCCAATCAAGGAGCTAATACCTCCTAATTAGACCCAATAGAGGCATTCTTTCTGCTCTGTGTTCATACATTTACACCTATATGGATTGCTTGTGTGTACATTCCAGTGGCAAAACGTCATCGCTACTACTTTCTATGCTATCAGGAAACTGGAACCTAAAAACGGGGCTTAATATCCTCATCATATTGGCCTCCAAAGATGTACTCCCACCACCAGAGCTTGAATGAAATAGCCACCTACACATATATAATTACAAGAAAGCCCCCAATCCTGAATCAGTGTTCAAACCATTTGGGGACATAGTGCCTAATTCGAAAATAAGCCTAGATTCCTGTTGCAACAACCTTTTTTCCAGGAAGCGGTACAGCGGGATATTCAACAGGTTGAGTGGAGACACTACCAATTGCCAGGCCGCAATAATTTGACCTTAGCTGAAAGTAAGGCCCTTAAAGAATTAGAAAGTGTACCTGATATCATTATACGCCCCAGTGATAAAAGGGGCAATGTAGTCCTTTTGAATCAGGACTACTACATTAAGGAAATTGTGCGTCAGCTAAGTGATGACAGGACATACCGTAAGGTAGGGATGAATCCATTTCCGCAATTAGTTGCCACACTTAATGACAAACTAGACTGGGCGTTTGAAGAGAAATTATTAACTCCCAAAGTATTTGAATTCCTTACGGTCAAAGATTATAACATTCCGGTACTGTATACTATCCCCAAAATTCACAAATGCCCCTTTGCACCACCAGGCAGGCCCATCGTGTCGGGGAATGGAGGTCCCCTCGAAGGCATTTCAAGGTTTGTTGACGAGAATCTTAAACCCTTAGTGAAGGTCTTGCCTTTCTTTGTGCTCGGCAGCAGCGATGTCCTGCGGAAACGTATGACCTTTGAACTCGAGGGTGAGTGACTCATAGCCAGCATTGATGTTGAAAGTTTGTATACCTCCATCCCCCACACGGTGGGCCTAGAAGCTGTATCCCAGTTCATAGAGGAGTTAGGCCCTTGTGACGCGGCTCATAATGAACTGGTAGTCGACCTGTTGGAATTTGTCCTGAAGAACAATTTCTTTCGCTTCGATAGCAGCTTCTATCATCAGATACGTGGAACGGCCATGGGGGCGGCCTGTGCCCCGTCGTACACCTGCCTGCACCTGGGGAGGTGGGAGAGCCTTGAGGTGTATGGGCGGGCTGACTTCGGGGCGCAGGTCGCCCTATGGTTGCACTACATAGATGATGTCCTGGTGGTGTGGTGGGGCACCCCTGGGGAATTTGAACATTTTGTGAATCAGCTGAACCAGAACGACCGGAATATTCATCTTACTTTTAAAATTGGGCCCCACAAAATTGAATTCTTGGATCTACTCATTAGATGGGAAGGAGAGAAGTTATTTACGTCCACATATAGAAAGCCCACAGCAGGAAATACTTTACTTCATTTTACGTGGCATCATCCTCTCCCACTGTTGCGCGGAATTCCGCTCGGACAGTTTCTGCCTATTCGTAGGAACTGTGGGTCCAAACGGGATTACGTGCGGGAAGCACGTGAACTGTCGAGTAGATTTAGAGAGAGAGGCTACCCACACAGACTTATATGCACATGTTTTAAAAAGGCACTAGAATCTAGTCAGGAGGATCTCCTCAGAGGGAAGAATCATGAGAGGAAGCGCCCAAAAAACTCTGGTGATCAACCAGTCAGGTTGATTACGCAATTTGGACCCCCTGCTTACTGCTCGTAGAGCAAAAAATATGAGGGACCTGTTGGTCCACAGTGATTTAGTAAATAATGTTAGGATGAAGGCTGGTAACACAGTGGAGGGGTCCTTCAAGTGTGGACATTGTAAGGTCTGCCCCTTCATGGAAAAAACTAGCACCTTTACAGGTGCAAGAGGAGGACCAATACGGCAAATTAGGGGATTCATCAATTGCGCGACCACTCATGTCGTGTACATGCTCACCTGCCCATGCGATAAAAAATACATATGCAAAACCAAGCGTGAATTGCGCACGCGGGTGGGTGAACATGTACGCGACATCAGAAAAGGGAAGGAAAAAGTCCCATCTCGGATCATTTTAGAACATTTCATCAGGGTAATCCCCGAGGGCTGAGAGTATGTGGAATTTTTGCATTGAAAAAGGGAGGGAGAAGAGGCTTCCTGAAAAAAAGGTTGTTGCAACAGGAACCTAGGCTTATTTTCGAATTAGGCACTATGTCCCCAAATGATTTGAACACTGATTCAGGATTGGGGGCTTTCTTGTAATTATATATGTGTAGGTGGCTATTTCATTCAAGCTCTGGTGGTGGGAGTACATCTTTGGAGGCCAATATGATGAGGATATTAAGCCCCGTTTTTAGGTTCCAGTTTCCTGATAGCATAGAAAGTAGTAGTGATGACCTTTTACCACTAGCATGTACACACAAGCAATCCATATAGGTGGCCTTCCCATAGGGTGTAGAATAAGGCTAAACGAGTCGTGAGGGTGCGCGGCAGCTACCGTACTGTTATCATGGTAGTTATAGTACTGCTTTGAAGGTACAACATGATAATATGATAATATATCTGTGGATAGATCTTTTGCCGCGGGATAGTCACCCGAGGAGTTATATATATCCCTGCTCTGTGGCAGCCATATTGGCAAATGTCAATATGTCAATATGTAAATATGTAGATATGTAAATATGCAAATATACAACCCTGATTGCCTCGTAAGAGTGAATAGAAAAACTTTTATACACTGAGCGAGGTGTGCATCTATGTGATATGTATGTTACTGCATGTGTGGATTTGCTTACTAATGGGAGGTAACAATGCCCAGAGCCTGATAAAAAGCCCAGCACTCAGTATACAAGATGTGTATGTTCATCCGCCTGAAATGATTAGGAATACATGTGCTGCCATGACGCGCACGTATGAATATGGTACAGCGTGGTGCTGTAACTTTATTTCGGGGGCCCTGCCTTGCACATACATACTACCAAGTCCACTTGTCAAAGATAAATATGCCTCTAATATTCTGGGCAGCGGAGTCCCGTGCACCTATCTATTTGACGGCGCAGCGATGACGCGAACGGCGTCGCAGAAGCAAGCTATCAGCCGATTGGTGGCAGTGAAGCTGTGGGAGGTGCTTGGCATTTAAAGGAGAGAAGTGGGGGGCCGCCAACCACCCTGATGAAGCTCCAGTGGGCGGAGCGAAACGTGCGTCGGCGGACGGCCGGTCCCACCACTCGCACGTCACCTCGCCATTGAGCTCTGCTCCAGCCTGAGTGTTGCGCAACACGAAGTCAGCTGCCTGCCCGGCAAGGACACGAAAACTTTGACTCACAGCTAAGTAGCATTTATGCGAGAGGCTCTACCCTCACAGTGACTGTATTACAGTAGTGTGCTTGCACGGTGTTGGTTCAAGATCAATTGTATAGCCTATATGTGTGGTGTCAGCAACAGCTGAATAAGTGCATACGCTGTGTATTGGCCCTAGAGCAACAGATGGTGTCACGTGACCAACTCGGTGTGAGGAGTCCCAGCTATGAACGTATCCCTGTTTTGAGGAGCAAATAGTGACAACACGTTTTGAGGGGTGATATGCCACTGCCATGCTAAAACGCTTTACAGCGCATGGGCACTGCGTCAATACAATTTTTAGGCTGGACCTAGTAGCGCTACTTGGCGGGGTGTGCAATAGTGTGTGTGGGAAGTATGTATGTACGGAGGGCCCCCGTGATTTTAATGCACTATGTGTTGTTTTAAGTGTTATGGGATGTTGTCATGTGTGTGCTGAGATTGGTGCAATAATTATTGTTTGTTGCTCGGCATTTGGCGTACTAGCATTTGTGCCAGTCCTATGTTTAACCCTGTCCTGTATGTGCTTTACTAGTTAGACTGTTTTGGTTAGTAGGACGCCACACACTGATGGAGTGGCAGTGCACATGCACTAAATTGGGCTCTCTCAGTCCATTTTATTAATTTGTTTTCCCGAAAACTCACCTTTGTTCCCAATGGTGCATGTGTGAGCAGCTGCTGCATGAATGAATTTGTATGTGCAGCAATCTGAATTTCACTGGGGAGGGATGCATATGAGCTTTGTTTCTTGTAATGGTGTTGGTCCAGTTTATGAAGCATTGTAAGAGAAGAGACTGTGGCTGCCTAGCTTCTATATGTATTGCAATATACGTTATATAAAAGTTCATGTCAAGTGTTAGCTAGTTCTTTAGTTAAATTGTGTCAGTGTGCAAAGGGCTAAACAGTTATTTCTCAAAAGAGTAAGGAAAAGCTGGGACCACTTTAAAGCCAGTCTGAAGTCAACATTAAAACAGCATAGAGTCAGTTCATGGTTGTGCACAAACTAATTGGTGCACGTTTTTTAGAGCACCAAGCTGCGCTCGGACGTCTGCCTCTTTTGTGGTCACAAAAATTTGTTTTTGCACCAATTTGCGCAGTAGCATTTGCCAATGCGCCAATTTGCACCTGAAATTTTCCACTTGCGCATCAAACTGTCATCAAACTGTTTTTGTTTAAAAAAAATGATAAAAAGTTGTTCAAAACAGCAAGTCCAAACAACAAAAATGTTGATATTGGGCCCCAAAGTTTAGCAAAAACAATAAAAAAATGATAGTTAAATTATTAAGCATTAATATGCAAACCAAACAGGGGAGGAAGGGTTAAAGAGAACATCTAGGACAAAACATTGGGCCAAAACATGTTAAGGGTTAACTGGAAATAGAATATCCCCCCAAAACACCCCCTTTTTGAAACATAGGTTCTCCAGAGAATAGACTCTGAAATGATGGATAGGGCTTCGCAGAAAATACAGAAGCTGGAGAGATCAAATCACTATGGAGAAACTGTAAAGGAAAGAGGAGAAACATGGAAGACCACCGGGAGCAGACAAATGCTTAGCTGGCCAAATGCGAATGGGGCACTTCAAAACAGCAGTTTTTCCTCTGGAATACGCAAGTTCCCGCAAGTAGTGGCAATTTGTGCTTCTCCCCCGTGCACTTGCCATTTGGTGCAATTCACAGATACGCCCGGGGTGCGCACATAGCCATGAATCATGCGCCTAGACGCATGCAGGCGTTTGTGCTTTGTCTGAGCGTTTTTGCGCACCGACCATGAATCGACCCTTATGTGGTTGAGTCAATACCAGATGCAAAATGTACACTTTGGAGTAAAAAGTGCAGTCGTGCTATATCACTTCCTAGGCAGACAAGGAAAGTGAATAGCGCTTTAAAAGAAAAGTACACTCACCCATTTATTTTAGTACAAAGTTTAAAAAGTGCACTCTTTTTCTTGGAGTAAGTGCACCACTGCACTTTTATTTAATGTTTTACTTAAATTGCACTTTTTAATCCGGCACCTGGTGGTGAATTCTACCCAGGTCTTGACAATTCATACGGGTTACCCCGCCAGATACAGGTCAATTCATTCAGCATGCCACCAAGCCAAGAAGATCATTCAGTATGCCAGCCACCACTACATGTTAACTGATGTAGGATTCCCTTGGACCCCTCACCATTTCAAAAACTGTACTAAAAAACATTTAAAAAAGAACTCTTGGGTTCTTCCTCCTCCTGACCCTCACCAGGCGGCGTCCGCTCTTTGAGTCTGCAGGGTTGGGGGGGCTCTCTCCTTATCTGGTAGGATACTGGTCTTCTGATTTCCCGGGAAATACTCTCAATGTCTCTCCCCTCCAGTGACATCATTAATCACATGATGGGGGATTCCGCAAAGGCTCCATCTTTTTTATAGATTGATAAATGGTTACAGCCAACGTAATATCCTTTTTGTTAGCTTTAATTGCACTGTAAAGATTTGGGAAAGACAAACAGGGAGTTTGTTTGGCATAAAAGCCAAAGTCTCATGAGAGACAGAGTAATGTGAATTCCAGAGAAACATCTCCTTTAAAGAGGATCAACCACGTAAATTACTGGCCCTGGAGCCCCTTGTGAACCAGCTGTGTGAACCCCAATCACCGCACTCACCTCAAGAATGCTTATCTTTCCGGCAATCACACACAGGCATTGCACCCCTGGCCCCCCCAGCTGCTGAGGCACACTTCCATGTCCAGCCATTGACATATGCTGGGCTCTGTTCCGAACAGATATTAATATGCACTGCATGCATTGCTGATTGGACAAGAGCCCAGTGCATGCACCATGGGAATGTTGGGCAGGTACATATTTAGGGTGAACTGGGGAGTTTCACAAAGTGTGTCAAGGACCAAAACAGGGACAGTGAAACTCCAAGGTTTTGGTCCATTTTAAGTGACATTTTTACTTTTGAAGAACCAGTTTGGTGAAAAAAAATAATAAACAATTTGGATAGAACCAAATGTATGCCTACTTGCCCTGACATTTCTGACTAAATCTAAAATGTAAGCAATTCAGTTGGGCACTTTTCAAAGTTTTTTTTAATATTTTTCTAAATTTGTTTTAGAATTATCATTTTCTTTTATATATGATTGGTTCCGAATCAATTAGGACTTGAAATGATACTTGGATGAATTGTACTTAAAAACGAATATCAAAAGATTAACTAATCTCTACAAAGATACAAATATTATTGCAATTGAACACTTTTTTAGGGGGGCAGCACTTTTATTATTGACAAAGGTTTCCTTTGTGATCCCCAAAAATGTTGGGTTATAACAGATCATCATAGGTAGAGGGACAAGCACTTGTGGACGTACTACATGCTTCTGACTCATGAAGGAGGTGCTGAGGGTAATAAGAGCGGAGCGGAGTGGAGGGGTCACTTACACCCCCAACCAATTAAAACTCCAGCCAAGCTTGTGGTTTATTTGCTCCTGGTATAAGAACTAAGCAGGCACAGCCTAACAATACTAAAGACTTGGCGGGCTCCCCTAGACCCCCCCCACTCACAATCAAAAGTCCCCAAAAAAATGTATCTAGAAATGGGGCACAGCTCAATGTAATAGTAAAAATAAATACAGCTTTTATTAGACACAGAATACAAAAAAAGACAAACCAGGAGGACAACAGTTAAAAGTAAGTAACCACTGACCTCTAACCAGATGATAATACATCAAAACCATATGTCACTGAATAGACTTAAATCACATGATGGTAACACATCAATACAATATCCTAATAAGGAGCGCAATAATAAATGGCAGTGGTGTGCTCCCCCCGAATTACATATAAAGTGCTCTGTGTGCTATATATCTCCCAGATAGAATGTGCAAACCAACAAATCATCCCATAACCTAAATCAAGAGGGGAAATAAGCCTTATTCTATATAACATAATTGAGAGGCAGGAACCTAAAATAAAGTAATAAATATGAAGACACTGGCCTGTGATCAGATTAGCCAAATAGTGGTCCCGAGGTCAAACAGTCCGCATTCCCCATGCGCTCCGCTGCGTGTCCGCAGCTTCTCCAGGGGTACTAGTGTCCTGGGATTATTCTCTCCCCTGGTAGGAATGAAATCCAGGGGTGACAGGTTTAGTGTTTGCTGATAGAACCTGTCACCCCTGAGTTCCTTTTCCTTCCATTAAAATAAAAAAACAATATTGGCTAAATATTTTTTGATGCTGGGTGCATAAGTGAGCGCTCCTCCCTTCATCCAACTTATTTATATGGATTTTTATGATTAGGCCCTATGATTGTGCTCCTTTAGGGCAGGTATCACTTCTGTGTGGTCCTCTTACAAGTTCCTGTAACAGAAAATTAATGGGGGATCATCTGGATTAGTAACTGGTAGAGTTCCCCTCCACATCGCCCTTGTGACACCAACTGCTTTTGATTCACTGTAGATGGAGTTATGGAGACAGGAACTGGCTGCATTGGCAAACGGCTTCTCTTGTTCCCCCTCTAGTGGACAAACTCAGTAATGCAGCTCAATTTCCTGGAAGGCTGGTTGCAGTATAAGAGTTACATAACAGTGATTAAATATTTTTCTAGGGAATTTTCTTACAAATAAGCTGCCTCATCGGGTTTTAGGAAAAATGTACTGCATAATAACCAGTAAATCTGTTACATATTTAGTTAGAATTTACTGCAATATGCGAGTATAACTTGTGTTGTCGTGCAATCCCATGATGTCAGATTATGAGCTGTTAGCTAGATAAGCAGATAGAGTATACCTTATTGTGCAAATCCGTTTTTGAATAGAAGATGAAGAGGTCTATTTTGCTCCACCGCCAAATAGTGGGTGCTTGGCCAGGGCAGTCTCAGCCTCAATAATCCAGGAGAGAAGGAGGTACTATCTCTGGAGCCCACACTCCAGAGATAATAAAACATCCAGTATAATTCATCCAAATTTAAAAGTAGCTCCACATGCTTAACATCCAAGCCTCTAAAAACATATACAGATGCTAGACCTATACAGCGAAGCGGTGTTCATGGTCCTCTGACGCGACTCTTGGTCCTTAGTCATGATCTATGACTAAGGACTGACAGTAGTGTCAGAGGACCCTGAATGCCACTTTGCTGTATAGGTCTGGCACCAGAACATGATCAAGCTTTATAATTTTACCAAGACTTTGTAATAGAAGTAGAGGAAGAGTGGAGTTTTCCTAGAACAGAAAGTATTTGCACAGTACCCAATACAAGGACAGATAGCATTACCCATCTATCCTTGCAGCAGGCAGAGCTATGCCAATCATCTCTTTATGTCTCTGTGCCATCCAAGGCCCTTAGAAGCGCTAAGGGTGCAATGCCAAGGATTAGCTTTAAATTTACACAGCCAAACACATCAACTAGTGGACACACGTGTTTCAAGCTTTAGGCTCTCATCAGCACTAGGGCGGATGCCTCTTGCTGTATCCCCCATACAGCAAGAGGCATCCGCCCTAGTGCTGATGAGAGCCTAAAGCTTGAAACACGTGTGTCCACTAGTTGATGTGTTTGGCTGTGTTTGGTACTCACCAAGTCTCACCCCCCGGGTGAGACTTGGTGAGTACCAAAACATAGTCGCAAGCCAGTATGTGGAGAGACCCATGTCAGGCTTAATATAGGGGGCTTCACTCCTTCTTTACCTAAGTAGAGGGTTTTTTGGTCTCTTTTGCTCCCCTATATTAAGTCTCTCCACATACTGGCTTGCGACTCTACTTCTGTAATAGAAGTAGAGTTACTGAACTCAGTAAGTGCTCTTTTAATAACACGTTTTGGTAATTGTATTCTGAAATCATAATGTGTTAGTTCAGCATTAGTAATGCATCTGTAGAACTGTGGAACCTAATTGATAATGCTGTCATGGGAGCCGATGCAGATTAGATGCGGTTTTGGTATAGTTTGATGTGTTATTCATGGTTTGAGCACACAACAAGATTTCTCTGAATATAGTATTGGGTTACTCACTGTGATGTTGTTACTAGTATTTCATTATTGTGTTGTTTGCTTGCATGTTCTGTGAAGTCGGAGTAGGTTTGGGCTTGCTAAAGAGTAAATGCCCTGTAGCAGGCCCAAAGGAACTATTAAGGGCGCTACAAAGTGATCAAATATCAATGTCTGAGGATACAGTCAGTGGTGAAAAGGTTGACATGACTGGATTATTGATCCTCTATGTGGTTTGTGCTACTTGAGTAATGAACCCAATTAACTGTTCTTAGGTCGCCTAAAGCTAGGTGTATTCACTGTATCATAAGGAACTCAATATCAATCACAAATACCAATGGCAGCGGTAAAGGAAATGGTTAAAATATAATGTCAAAAATTGCAGACTTACCGCCACGGCCCGGGGTTCTCAAAACTACCAGGGCCTCTGCTGTCAAAGGCGTTGTTTCCTCCCAGGTGTTGTAATCCCCGATGACAAAAAAATGGCTGATTGCTAATTAATCCTTTATTGGTTCTTTTATTGATAAGTGATGTAGTTAATGTGTTAAACGCATGCTCGAATAAACAATAATGAAAAATCCGATAGTCCAGTTCTGGATTGTTCCTCACAAAGAGGTGGAAGTGGTGTTCAAAAAATAAGTACAATGGTATCCTGCTTGCATGTTCTGCCTGGCAACAGTGGGGTTGGAAGGAGAGGAGCAAATAAAGAAAGTGTTGGATACAGCAGCCAGAGGCAGACATTACATAGGTAATAAAGAACTCTGAGCATCTAATCCAGCATCCATGGTGTGTCATCTGCATTGCAGCTGCACCACAGCACTCACCACATAGGAGATAGGTAGCAAAGCTAATCTGGGAATGAAGGAGGGGGTACAATGTGCAATTCATTGGTGTAGAAATAGGGATTGCCGTGGCTGTCACTGTGACAGTGCACCAACCTTGGGAGGTGCCCTTTGAAAGACTGCAGTGTGGTGCCCCCACAGGATAAAACAGACTGTTATCTCTAATCCCAAACAGCCTCGGGGGTCCCAAACAGCGACTGGGTCCACTAGAGGAAATCTATGTAACCTAAATGTATTTAACCTCCAGATGGAATGACAAACTCAGAGAAGGCTACAGGCAAGCCAGAAATCCACTATTCTATTGGACTGCCTTGATGGTGGTCCTGGGTCAATACCTGGTGCCCACCGGAGGATCCTTTGATGCTCTGGTGGGCCAGACCTACACTGCCCCCAAATCTGGCAGGGGTGAACAGTCTACTTGTCCTTCAATGACTCCCTTCCTCTAGCTTGCACCTGGACCAAACTTGCCAATATGAGAAGTGATTCCCCATCAGTGCCTCTTAGATGATGCTGCTCTGTGTGGCCAAAGACTGACCATATCACCATGTTGTGTACGGGTGGCTCAGCGGCACGCTGTGTGTTCCACACCAACCCATTAAAGGCCACACAATTGCCTCACGGCATGAACACAACATACTCCAGCCCCAAGGGAATAGTGTGGCTTTGCAATACTCTCTTTCTCATCACTCAACTGCACCAGCCCATCCCTACATATGCGACAGTGGCCTTTTACATTCCCCCCTAAGAAGATAACACTTGCAGGTGCATGACTATATGTCCCTGATAACACAGTGTGGGATAGTTTGATTACCTGTGTATGAAACAGAAGATATTCATTATCAGGCAGCCGTATAGTTAATCATAGAAACATGTATTCAGTCGCCATGATGTCTTTTTAACACTATGCTATCATTAAAACCATGGAGGTCACATGTCATGGAATAGTTTGCTCAGAGGAGTAGCTAGGCTTTCTGGCACCTGGGGCAAAGATCCGAAATGGTTCCCCCCACCTTTTCTCAGGCCCCTCTTTGGCGCCACCCTGAACTGCTGCACCTGGGGCAAGTGCCCCCCCTGCTCCCCCCTAGCTACGCCCCGGAGTTTTCCTTGATTAGCTTCTCAGCCCCCAATGAATAATGGTTACTCTCCTCTTCCTGCACCCATATTGGTCGTGGTCAGCATGGGAGGGGAGATATGCTGATTGCCCATGTGGATCTCATAATGTTGCTGTGATGTTGCTGTGATGTTGCAGTGATGCATCTCTCAGTGGCTGTAGGGACCACCAACCCACCACTAATAAAGTTGGGGCTGGAATGCATAGGGATTTGTGAAACCCCCATAGATTCTGGGAAGTTGGGTTTTCCCACACCTGTGTTGCACTTTTATCGACTTATTTCTCCGGATTGCTGACTGAGTTGATTATGACAGCGGTAAGGAATTAGGACATTGACCTCAGGTTTAACAAAAACAGGCTGTAATGCTTTTCTGTGTGAACATGGGCTTGTTGCTAAATCATTGAAGTTACTCATCTTTGTGGTTATTGGAGATGTTTTGCAATAGCGCCTTGTAAAAACCTTATAATTTTATAAAATCTGTTTTAAATTCTTGTTTGTGGCTTCACATATTTGCTTTTAACATTGCTTTTGGGTGCCCCGTGTTTACCCATCCACTTCTCCTTCCCATGACCCAGCGCTTCAAGCAGTTCTGTAAATAATGTTCTGAGTTCCTCTGCTTTCAACACAACAAATTAAGTGCATTGCATCCAGCAGCTCCATTCAATGGGGGGAGTTGGGGGGGGGGTATAGGACATACCCTGGCACTTTGTCTTTGGTTTGACAGCAGGGGTGTGTGCTGGAAGACAGATGCTGGATCTGCAAGATAGGTAAATGTTAGTCATCTGACCTATACATATACATATATAACTGTGGGGAGGCTTTGTTTAGTATCTAGTTGCACTCTCTCTGCACTAGGGGTATCACAGACGAGGTACTTAGGTCCAGGGAGATTCCATAAGAATGCCCCTGATGCCTTTAGGGACAAATCAGCAACCACTATGTCCTGGTACACCTTTCAGGAGTGCGCATTTTACTTCCCTCAAATGGATGCAAAGAGCGTACAAATGCGTACAAATCCCCACTCTCCACCCCTTACCTTTCTCCTCCAGCCTGATCACCAAGGCAGAGGCGTGTGACAGTCCCGGGGGCCCAGGAGGTCAGGGGACCCCATCATTGTTGCTTCTCCAACATTTATCAAATTTGTGCTCACTTGGCATCACTGACAGAAAGAATCATTGTCTCTGCTTTATGCCAATTGAGTTAAAAAACAGCCTTGACAGGGCCCAATTTAATACTGGCACCAGGTCCCCATGAAATTTAGTTTGCAGGTGGGCAATCTGGGATGCCTCTCTTTTATATGCTCAGTAACTAATCAGCAGCCACAGACGAGGTGTCCCTAACCCAGTAGCACCCCATAGAGCCGGCTTCCTAGATTGGTACAGAAACCCAGCTAAGAAAATGAGGCTGAGTTGCCTAAAGTTGTGGGTCACAGTGACAGTGGTCAAGGACAGCTGGACGTCACAGAGTAGCAACAATTAGGAAATCCTAATTCCTAATATGTAGAGAGTCTTCACTGCAACAGGCTTCGCAGGCAGGGAAAACCAGATTGCAGAGGGTTCTTGAGCTTCCCTGCCAATGTCTTTAGGATAGAAGGTAGACTTCACAGGCAGGAAAACCCAGATGATCATTCTGCAAGCAAGGTGATAGCTGGACGGGGATAGTGCAGAAACACTGGAAGTGTTGTCGATAGTGTTCAAAGCAAACAGGGAGACTGCAGACGTCTGCTGCAAGGGAAATGTCCATAAAAGCCAGGTCAACACCAAAAACTTCAACATGAAAGAGATCTGCTGGCATTTTCTTCATGGCTTAAGCTCCTGCACAAGCAATCTACAGATGTGCATGAGTGAACTGGAAGACTGGGGATGCAGAGCTGGTGCAACATTCTGGCAACATCAGGGTTGATGACTAATCCACCACCCAGTTAAACATACTGTACTATAGAGACAGGAAAGGCAAATGCTACTGGGCTTGTGGCAGAAGAATGGCGGAAAGCTGCCTCCCCTTGCCTAGCAGCATATGTGGGCTTTTCTTGGTAGGGTGGGGGGGGGGGGGTTGAGGGCCGTAGGTTGCATAGGTCGGAACTAAAATCCCCGCACATTGTTTCTTCTTGCTGTGTATAGGGGAAAAATGTGCTGGGATTTTATCTACCTCTGTCCTGTGCACACTTCGGCCCTGACCCCACTCCCTACATACATAACTCCAACACTGAATACTACTGCACCACTGTGGACAAGAAACTACCAATTTGGGCTCCACTGCCACTGAATTGAGTGCTCTGATTGCACTAGAGGTATACGCAATCATAGATCACATTTAGAAATTAACCTACAGAGAGGTACAGTGGCATTTGGTGGTAAAGCTTTAACATACATCTATAGATGTATGCCAGCCAAGACCTGTGGCGCTTTTTTGTCTACCAGCACAGGCTCCACAACAGTATTTCCGCTCTTTTTTCAGATGGGCCATTATTACTTTGGATATGGGGCCCTGTGAACCAGGGCAGTTTCTAGGCAAAATGATGCTCAGTCCCCTCCTCACACTTCATATGCTCCTGCTGTCCCATACAAGTATGTGGCATGTGCAACAGGCAGTGACCCCTCTCTGTGACTGAGCTCAATATGGGGGAATGAGGGGCCTGTCTTATGGCCTACACCTGCCCAACACCAGAATTTATTTTAAAGTTTCCAGTGGGTGAGGAGCCCAAGGTGCCCAGGTGGGTGGGCGAGGAGTGGGGGGGGGGGGGGTAATGCAGAGTGCAGCAGCAGGAAGTGGCTGAACAACTTACCTGTGCCCCACACGTTGGTTGGGTCGGTGTTCTGCTGTCAAAAAGTCAATAGCCAGGACTTCAGAAAAATGATTGCCCCCATGAGTAGGGACACTTTAAATCGTAAGCTGCTGCAAGCATGGACGTCTTTCTGAAGCCCAGCCATGGTCTATTTGACAGCAGATGGCGGAAACGGGATCAGGTAAGTTGTACAGCAGCTTCCTGCTGCTGCAGACTTTAGGTGAAGCTAGTTAATGGACTGCTCAGCAGCCTATCAGCCAACTTTTCCAGGTTCCGGGAACTTTGCCGTTCGGGTTTGTCTAATGCTATTCATGTTTCTTCTGATACATCCTGGTTACTGACCTGTTTCTGTCCAACAACCCTGATTTGACTTTGGACCCGGCTTTGGTAGACTTCCTGATTTAGCTATCGACCCAGCTTTGGCAACTTTTCCATTTCCACCTAGGAAGTCCTCCTGTTTGCTTTGGACTTTGAACCCCATCACCAGCATTACCAGTGTTTCTACACTATCCTGGTCCAGCGATCATATTGCTTGCAGAACTATCATCTGGGTTTTCCTGCTGGGCTACTATTAGTGGTGCAGGCAAAAAGACAGGCCCTCATCCAACCATATTGGGCTTTGGGAGTGGGTAATGCCTGCTGCTAATGAAAAATCCCATCATAGGGAATACCTATATGGGACAGTAGCAGCACCATAGGACATGTGAGGAGGGAAATACATTTTTCCTTCCCGTATTGAATGCTATTTTGCCCTGCTACACATGATCCGTTCCTGCAGTGCCATAGTTTCAGCTAACAAATGCTCTTGTTGACCAACCTTCTGCAGGTGGGATGCATGGGTTGGCCCAGGGTAAATACATTCCTGGACTGATTTTTTGTGCCAGTTCGCACCTGCTATTGAATATGTATCATATATATATATATATATATATATATATATATATATATATTATAACATATAATAACATATAATAGAATAACATATAATAACAGTATATTTTTGTCCTCAATTGTTTTAAACTATTAAACAGATTTTTATCACTATAATCACAATGTGCTGTGTGTGCCTCATAGAGAGCTCTGAATATGGTGAAAAAAGAAAATAGCCTGGTCTGTCTGATTGGGGGGCATCATCCTGGGCTTCTGTCGGAGGACATGTTTCCACTTATAGTCTGATTTGTAGAATATTAAATTGCACTCAATATTATAGAGTTGTTTATTATAGATCGGCATTGTTTTTTTTAGGCCACTATTCATCTATCGTGCATTAGTGGTACCATTTACTTTGCCTTCTATGATGGGAAAAAAATATATATTTTATTTTATTTATTTTTGGTGCATTGCACTGTATTATGTTGAACTAATTGCAGCTTTCCATGCCTCATTATATTTGTAACCAGTTGTTTCCCATACCTTATTTATTAAATTATTAAACGTTAGCTCAATAATTTTAAACTCATTGTCCAGTCCTTTTTGAAAATGAAGCTATATTCATTCAGTAACAGAGGGAGTATCAACTTGATACAAGCCTCAGAATTGCTGGAGGCAGAGGAAGAAGAAATTCCCCTTCCTTTCCTCTTCCTTTTTGTGATCAGAGAAAACAGACAGTATGGTACAGACATTGCATCAGGTAAGCTACCTGACAAATAATTGTAAAGTTTAACTGGTCAATCCCTTACAGTTCTTGGTGTTGCTTTTTGGGGGGATTTTGTTCATCCCCAATTTTTGTTGTAGTACTGAATATGGCTCGGCAAACTGGCACACTCTGGCATAGCGCATATCCCATGATGCTAATTATTGATAACTTTGTGTGTGCTTTCATTTGAGATTTGATCTGCCTGAATTTTATAGATAAAAAATAACATTTTCCAATTTTTCTCCAAAAAAGCATCTGTGATGAAGCATTTGTCAAATGAGATGTGTAATTTTTCCAGGTAAGCATATTTTATTAAGGATTGGGAAATAACAGCACCCTATGGAGTATGCAGAAAGACCTCTGAGTGTTTTGCTGCCTTTTTCCTGTCCCATCGCAGGTCTGGGTGATTTTATTATATAAAAATTAGAACATATTTTTCTCTTACATGGTAAAGAAATAAATACTAAACTGGAAGCAGGTTACAAGTCACACCTAAATTGTTAATGACACACTACAGCCATGGCCTGCCTTGCACTATTTGACACAGTGGGGCATACAGGTTATATCAGGCAATGCCTAGATTGGCCTTAAAGTACATATGCATGCTAGGAAAATTAGATTGTAAGCTCCTTTGAAGAACCAGTGACCAATTATATTGGATGTTTATGCACTGTGTAAAGTGCCACAGTCTATACTAGCATTGAAGTTTAAAAATAAATAAATAAAATTAAATATATACAGTATATACAATAAGCTTAGCAACAAGTTCACTATAGTGAATCATCATTCTACTACATACTTTGTTTTTAGATAAATAAAATTATTTCACAGACTACAACCTGTTTAAAATGATATCGGCCTAAGAGGCCGATTCATTAACAGCGGCAGGTAGCGACAGTTGAGCGACTGTAGCGGTATTTTCACAGCGCCCGCTAGTAGTCGCTGTGCTTGGCCGTTGTTCGGTTGTTGACAGTGACTCAGTCGGTGTGCAGTAATGTTGAATATTGGGTGAGGAGTCGCTATTTGACAGGTTCCGCGCTGTATGGGAGCGCATGATAACGACTGGCCATAGCGACCGGCTCCCAGCATATTCATTAACAAATCACGCTCAAAAAATTCTCGCGCTGTGAAATGCATGTTTAAACCCCAGAGCGCTGGCGGCGATGGGTTAAAAGTCGTTTTTTAACCCCCAAACAACCATATTTTTGGAAACCAAAAAAAACAAGTTTTTAATAACATTTTTTAATATTAATACATTAATATCAGACCTGTAATATCAATTCTGCACAAAGTGTTTTTTTTTTTCCTTAAAGAAAATATCTAACATTGCAGAAGTGGTCACAGAATTTTTCACATTTAAAAAAAAAAAAAAAAAAAAAAAAAAAAAAAAAACATTAATATGAATTAATTATGAATATTTAAAGATTGTTCCATTGAAATGCATTGGAGAGCGCCAGGTAGCGAGAGGTCATACCTGTCGCTGTTCAAGGTCGGACGCTGGCGCTATGGGCTGAGGCTTGAATAATGATGAATGAGTGGCTATATGGCGCTATCTTAGTCGCTAAGCAGGATCAGCTTGATAAATGTGTGATTGTGGTGTTCTCGTGGCGGTGCCCGTCATTACCAGTCGCTCACCAGGCGCTACCTGTCGCTATCCCTTGTTAAATAAGGGCCTAAGTCCACTAAAACCAGTAGAGCAGGGGCCAACCTAATGCCACCCCTTACACTGAGGTTTGCAGCTTCGTTCCTTGTTCACATATGTAGTTAACCAACCTAAAGGGGATGGTGACGTCATACCAAAACCGCACTATTAGGTTCACAGCTGTAAAGCACGCAGTCAAAACCGGGGGATAGGAATGGTGGTGGTTCAGTATGCCAGGTTGTATTTTACTTTTACAAAGAAAACACTTAAATTAGTTCTAATGTTAAAAAAAAAACTTTTAGAATAATTAATTGGGTAAAACAGTTTCACAATCAGCAGACATTGTAGACTATGGTCTTGATTCAATAAGAGTTGAAAAAAAGTCTCATGGTAGTAAAAAATGTCCTTTATGAGAAAAAAAACTGCGAATTTTAGTGTTGCTGAATCACCAGCTAGGAATAAAATGAAATTCAATGGTACCTTTTACTTTTAAAAGAAGTAAGATTTTTTTTTCAACTCTTATTGAATCAAGGCGATTGCCTATAGTTCATACGTGTGATATAGGCCTCAAACAATTACTCATAGTAGTAGAAAATCATGAGAATTTTTACTGTTACTGAATCACCAGCTAGGAAAACAATGAAAGTCAATAGTACTTTTTTACTCCTGAGAAAAGTAAAGAACCTTTTACTCCTTTCTACACTGTAGTAAAAAATGCCATTGACTTTTATTGTCTTCCTATATGGCATATGGAATATGGAATGGAATATGTGAAATTCTCATAAAGTTAATTTTTTACTACCATGATAATTTTTTCTACTCATATTGAATCAAGGCCTATGTAAGTAAAACTCCATTCTTTTCAGAACATTCAGGCCCAGACCACCATCGCCAATTTCAGAATGGTTACACAATTGTAAATTAATGATAAACCATAAAACAATTCAGTTATTTATTTTTCTATAGATATTATTGATAGAAAGGATTTCTGGTATAGTTCCTAAAGAACATTGGCACTCTCAAATGTTATTTAAAGCAGAACAAAACCTGGGATTTTGACTTGGCCAATTCTCCCAGGTAAACTCACCTCTTCTTGGTTCAATGGCACATGCATGGGCGCTCAGCCAATGAGAGCCATTTGCTATGTTTGCATAATTCGGCAAATGGTTCTCATTGACTATAATAGGGCGCACAAACGGCTAGGGATGCAGGGGATGCAGCAGCGCGTGCTCCCCATTGACAACAATACGAGCCGCCTGTCGAATTACATCAGTTCAGCTGGCAGCTTTCATTGGATGAGACTCAGTACATGCGCTGTTGGACTGGGGGTGAGTGTGTATGGGAGCCCTGGGGTTTTTCACAAAGTGGGGCATCCTGATTTGGGATCTTTTAGATTTCAGGCCAGCTGCTGGTGGGTTTTGTTCCGCTTTAATGGTAAAACAGGCAACTCATGCAAAAAGTTTTTTTTTACTAATTTGTAAATTATATTAATTAATATTTAGGGTGCTCTTCAGACCTCTACATGCTAACATGCGTAACCAAGCTGGTTTGTCCAGGACTCTCCTCCCCAATTTTAATACATACTTCATTGATTTAATTGTTTTTAAATGAATGGTTAATGTAACAGAAGACACTAAATTGAACTTTGAAAACCAATTGCTTCTTAAAATTAATAATCCATACAATTAGTTATGAAAGATTCATATTGCAATATTTAGATCTTAGGATTTTGGGGACTTTTTAGACAGAGGAAGTTGCTATATGTTATATCATACTTCATAACCTGATTAACTTCCTACATACTGAGAATACCAATGTGGAAACTGTGGTTTGTTAATATTATAGGCATTTTTCCATGTCTAGATAACATTTTTATACAAGTTACAGCATGTATTCAGCAATCAGGTATTAAAGTTGTATAAATTGAATGTATATGAACATGTATCCTTAAAGGCAAAGATCTACTACAAGATATGGTTAATATATGTGTGTGTGGGGGTGGATTAACTATTTCCAGAATCACAGAATTTCCAGTGACTTTAGAAAATGGTTTAACAACATACATTATAAACACATGCCAGGCTAATCGCAGTTTTTGAGAGTGTTTGAGACTCTTTAAATTCGCGCCTAGAAGTGGATGGATCAGCATAGTGTCAAGATTTTTGTTTTCATGATTGCTCTCTCTAGTCACAGCAAGATTCTGTGTAGTTTCAAAAAGAAACAGGTGATACCACAGGTTTGTAACATGAAAAATAGCACAATCTCGCATAAGGAAAATATTCAGGTGTTGGGTGATTCAGAGAAACATCCAAATATTTTAGAGATTTTGAGAGATGGTGTGTGAGATTTTTAGCACTGACATGAGAGTTTTTCATTTTACTGTACTTTCACATCAATGGGACAACATGTGGGTAGTTTTGTTTTCAGTGAAAAAAAAACATGCAGTATACTTTTCTGTGGTTAAAAATATAAAACAAAAATCCCCCCTCCCAGAGCCAACCAGGGGTGAAAGAGCCAGTTTACCAGCCCATGCCCTTCAGTATGGCTCCATTACATTTCCCGGGGGCACCCCTGGAACAACACTGGGATTAACATAGTGCCCCAAGTAAGGGTGCAGGCAATTGAGTGGTGGCCCTGGCATGTCCCCTGGTGGTCCCCTTACTCTGTAAACTGGTATAGGTGTCTCCTGGACCCCTTACCAGTTCACCAAAATAAAAGAAGAAAAAACAAAACACATTTTCTATGCTTCTTCTATTTTCTGTCCGGTGTTGGGCAGCGTCCTCATGATCCGTTGGCTCCATGGATTCTCCATCTGTCAGTGCCACCCCTAAAATGCCGGTGGGGGAGTCTACTGAAAACTCCACCGCTGGCATCTCTTGAATGGAGGTCCCCCCTCTTTCGTTCCAGGCTCCCAACCAGAAGTAATAGCTGGGAGCTGAGGAGGGGGACTTATATACTTCAGAGGCTGGGCCTCTGAGGATTCCCCCCATGTAAATAAATAAAATAAAACACCGGAGGGGAGTTTTCTGGGGGAGATTCCACAGAGGTTCCGTCTCTGTAGTATGAAATGCTTTGCTCCCTTGGCTCCTGTCATTACCTTTGGTTGGGTGCCAAGGGCAGAGGAGGGGGAAACATGTGTCCCCCTTTCCTGCAGATGCAGGAGGGGAACAAGGTACTTGACATGGGACATATGTTGGGATAAGGATAGTCATCATTTAAACATAGTCAGTGCAAGACCAACTTTTTTGTATTTTGTGGACGATCCAAAGAACCTCAGCAGGTGACTTACTGTTCCCATAACCTCCTAACCGGTATGAGGGTCCTTTGGATCTCTTACCTGTTGAAAAATAAACCACCAAAAGTAAAATAAAAACCTACAAAAGACTTTTTGATTCTAATTTAACTATACCTCACCCTGACCTCTGTCCAGCTATCTTTAAAAGATTCCAGCAAGGAATCAAACTCAGACCCCCTGCTGGCATCTGGAGTGAAGGAGGTCAAAGGGCCCATCTCCTTGACATCCACCCAAGAATTAATGACAAGAGCCGGGCGGAGCAAAGCTTTTATACAACAGAGGAATACCCTAGAAAATCTCTTTGCTTACCCCTCCACCATTACTTCTGGCTGGGAGCCAGGAAGGAAGGAGGAGGGACCTGTTTCCCCCTATTCAAAAGATGTCGGTGGCGGCTACTGCATTAGAAACCTCCACCGACATTGAAAGACACTGCACTGATGGATGGAAAAGCCCAGACATGAAGAATTAAGATGACGTTGCCATTGGGCATAAGCCCAAAGGTAGAAGATGGGGACTGGTAAGTATTTTGTGTTTTTTTTGTTTCAACTACTTTTGGTGAACTAGGAAGGTGGCCAGGAGCCCCCTATAGCAGTTTACAAGGTGGGGGCTAGCATGTCACTGACCGGTGGGTAACACATCAGTACTGCCATCCAAATACCCACTTTCTCTCTTGGGGTACTGGGGGTGCAGAAGAGCTTGGTACCCATCAGTATAGGCCCATTCTGATGGACATAGGGGCTGGTGAACCAGCTGGGCCAAGGTTACCAGCCACTATGCCAGCTTTGGACTAGTTAGCTGAGGGAGGGGACACTTTTTACCCCCCCCCCCCCAGAAATACTGCATGTCTCTTTTACTGAAAAGAAACCATGCCAGCATTGATGGCATGGCCTTTTTCAATGAGCATGGCCACAACTCGCATGCTGTCATTCATTTTACTACCGCTGATGCGAGAAATAAAAAAAATTCAAGTCGTAAATAAAAAAAACTTATGCAAAAAACATTTGGGTGTTTTTCTAAATTACCTACCACCAGAATATTTTCCACATTTCCACATGCATTTACATTACTTTCTTATGCTAACTATAGACCTATTTCCTTCTTACCTATTTCTATCTAGATATATATCACCCCTGGTCTAATTCATACACTACAGGAGGGGGGTACTTACTTTAGTGTACAGTTGTTAACTGGCACAAGCCCAACATATACAGTAAATGAAATTGTTACTATGCTGCTTTGCTTAGGACCACCTAGAATAGGGACAAGATATTGTCACACTGCAGGTGTCATTTTGCAATATGGCCTTTTGAGAAATTGCCAGTTGTTCACTTCAAAGTGGATATTCATTGATAAACGGTTAGAGCTCATTTTATTATCTTTCTGGTATATGTATACCCATTTTGGAGGTGTATACTTCATCCTAGGAGTCAGTAAGGAATTGAAAATGTGAGGTGGTTGTCAGGTTGGACAATGGAATTTTGTCAACCTAAATATACTGTAACTATGCAGCCTATAAATCTAGTTCATTTAGGCATCATCGAGCTTATGAAGATATCCTTTGATCAGTATTTCACAACCTCAAAATGTCGTACATCAACTTGACTGGACCTACGGCATGTGCAGCTTCACTTACTTTTTCAATTAACTGTGATGAACTGGCATAAAATGGACACAATAATATATCACACAAGAATTGTGTGGCTCAAATCAAAATAACATTGAAGTCTATTGGGGGGGGGGGGGGTTTCTGGTTGTTTTTTCTGGTCTAAGGATCGTAGTCACAGCGAAAGAATTGATTAAATATAAACATTTTTGGAGTAGGGATTTGTGGATCCTTCTATCATAGAGGCTGCCTATAATCCACCGACTCAATAACTGCAAAGTTCCAAACCTCCTCAAGCATTAACATCCGCACATAAGCTGTACCTCTAGAGCGTCATAGCATGGGATTCCATGGCCAAGTAGCTAGATGTAAGCCTTCCATGACCAAGCACACCTTTGGGATAAGTTGGAACAGAGATTTCCAGGCCATCTCATCCAACATGATATTACACGAAAATATCTATGATATTTGGGAAATAACTTTTTGGGCATATTCCTAGTACATAGCTAGCCTTATCTGATTTTGATAAACAAGGAGAAATAGATCACAATGAGACATGATGCTAATGTCAGACAGATTGTACAGAGTGACTTATATGTCAACGATGAATTTAATTCTGTATGGACAATAAAAAAATCTACCGAAAGCAACTAAGCAATTTTTCTCTACAGCCAGTACCAGATTATGCATCCTTATATCAAACTGCAGTAAAGGGCTTCAGTCCTGATGACAGTGTTAAAGCAGACCAAAAGTACAAAAGACTTTGAGACTGGGTAAATCCCCTCCCCCCAAACTGGGATGCAAATTATGATCTGAGCAATGTGAGGTTGGGTAAATCCCCTCTCCCCAAACTGGGATGCAAATTATGGTCTGGGGAATGTATTTGTGGCATTCTCTGGTCACACTCATGTAGAAGGCACTCTCAGCTGATTTGAGTAAGAATTCATCTTTGCAGAGCACATACACAATTTTATGTTAATTGTATTCGCTGGGGATGATGGAAACATCAGACATTGGTTGGAAAACATACCACACTTGCATCCTAATTCCCCAGACCTAAACCTAACTGAGCATCTGTGGGTTACCTCGATCGTTGTGTTTGCTCTATGGATCCTTCACCATGCAACCTCCAGCAGCTGGGATGCACAGCAATCAACATGGCTACAGATACCTGTAAGAACCAAATAGGCATTTATTGAGTCATTCCCAGCCTGTCTGTCCATGTAGTACACAGCAACTACTTTAGATATTAGCTGTTCTCAATAAGGTGACTAGGTTGGAAATTTTACATTTGCAGGGGACCCCCTCGCTCAAAAGGTAAGAAAGAACATTTTCTACACAAACTCTGTCATGGCAAAAAGCACAGTTCTTATACTTCAAAGGGTATATGTCACGGACCCAGCACTTACACTCAGCGCAAAACATATCAAGGTAATGGTAATCCAATAGGCCAGGGTATGTCATGGTACTTTCACAATCCTCTTTATTTACTTGGCCAGACACATCGCATCCACTAAAGAAAGCAGACTTTAACTCCAATCCAAAGACAGCATTCAGTTAATCCAAATCAGGTTCAGTTAATGCTTAGTCAACTCAGTTTGCAATTAACAGTACACAGTTCTTTTAGCAATGGTAGTAACAGGACATGGGCCACCCCACTTCAATGGAACTACTCCCTCTCAGTCAATTCTTTAACTCTATGAGGCAGGGAATTGCGCGGGACAATATTCCCTAAGAGAGACCTTCTCCACCTTAGGGTTATGGATTATTTGGCTCCTTCCCAGTTCTGCTACAGTCAAGCAGAATGTACAGGGACAATGTTCCCAACTGGGTTCCACACTTCCACAGAACTTAAGGGTTTACACAAAGGGCCTGCCGCAACTTACCAGTTCCACAGCCACAGGCACATATGGGGCTCTTTCTAGCTCTCCCGACCAGGTCCTTCTCCAGGCATCTCAAAGTCGCCCATCCTCCTGTGTTGTGTTAGCTGTTCCTGCCACTTTCCCAGACTGGCGCAAAACTGGACTTCTAAGAGGGACCTACCCAGTGATCTATCATGAGTCCCACCCATTAACCCCCCCCCCCCAAGTTTATATGTAGACTCCACACACTTTATATTCCGAGGGCCAAACTTCACCCTCTCTCCTCAAGCCTAAAGTCTATTTCCATCCACTCTAGTTTTCTGTTAAGGGAAACACAACCCCTACCCTTTTAAAGGGTAGCTCCTCCTATTCCAACAGTCACTATAGAGGACAGGGATAGAGATGGGGGGCTGCCCCCCAGTACTGACACTGTCAGGGCTACCTGCCTCCTTACGTGGACCTTGAGCTGGAGAGAAACATCCCAAACTGTGAAGAGCCGGAGTTCCTAGCCCTTCGAGCCAGGAGCACAGTGCCTGGCCGGACACCACCCAAACCCCCACAGTGCAATGAAGGCCCCACAGCATCAGGCCAGAAAGGTGGCCATCTGGAGACAGGCGCCCCCATGGCATTCTGTGGAACCATGTTGTTGCCTACCACCCCTGTCAATCCACCCAGGACCGGGGCTGGTGGGATCAGATTGGAGGTTGCACGTTCTCTGCTAAGGTAAGCACACTCCTTGTCTCACCCTTCTAGTCCTGAGAATCTCCTATGCTCTCCCCTACAAACCCTTCCTGCTCTCCCTCCCTACAGAGGACCTGGATGGATGCACTACCCGAGGATGGCAAGGGGCCACTTTAACCCTTTCCTCCCCCTGTGTCCAATAACCCCCCCCCCCCCCACACTTTAAGAAAGGTTGGTGTGGGAGCGTTTTATTTTACTTGCTTGGGTTCCTTTTACAACTTTGGTTACTACTACACACCATTTTAATGACACACAACCAATACTAGGGCCCTAATCTTACCTACAGAAGTTCTATCAGTTTAGTCCACTCCCTAGCTTTCAGTTCTCTACAACATTGTATGCATAGATAATTGCATTGTTTGAGACAACATTAAGCATTACCAAATCTCTCCTTGCAAAGTCCCAGGGTACAGAGTTTTTTCCATCTAAAGTTCAGCTGAATACTTTACTAAGGTTACTTGACTGGACAGATCGCTTAGAAACAGAAAAAATGTCAGTGCAAATAGTAACTTGTAATTATATACATTAAAAAAATGTGTGACGTCTGCGACATCTGAAACCACACTGTGTTTTCAACAAACATATGGTAATTTTTAAAAACCAATACTATTTTTGTTGAAAACAGATGTAATAAATCCTTAAAATAGACCCAAAGACATCATGCCCCAAATAAATATGTTGTCAGCTTTTCTTTTTACTCAGTGTGGTGAAAAACAAATCTGTCAGCAATTTCTCTGGGTTAAACTATATGTACACATGTGATTCTTTTAGGAACGCTTTTAAGGACTTGTTTAATTGAGTATGCTTAAAGATTTAAGTGTCAACAAATTGCCATCTGTTGTTGTAGAAATGCTATTTATCAAATTAGATGAGCTCTGCAGTCTGCCTAATGTTTTGCGGCAATTATGCTCCTCCATACCTTTGAATTGCCACTTCTACAATGAATATGGCATTTGAAAATCACATTGTGCTTTCATGTCATTTATACTACATTTTAAGAGTGAAATTGGATTTGATTCAATGTAATTAAAAGGCACTTTATGCCACTTTATACCATACTACAACATTCCTGCATTTCTAAAAGTTTCACACAAACTCTCTGATCATAATAAAATCATTAGACATTTACACCTGCCTTGACTCCGATCTCTCAGTCCTATACTGTACTCAACATGTCTGAAACTATGGGAGTCATGCTAATTATTTGGTGAAGCCAGTGCGGTGTTTATTGCAACCACAAAGAATAATCCTTCAGAATAACCAGCTGTTTAATGTGATTAAGGAGGAACACAATACAAAAGTCAGGATGGTTGGGTAACCAATTTCAGGTTCTGTAACATGTATACAACTCTGATTCCAGTCGCTGTGAGCTATAGGGACAACATGAGTTAATGTAAAGGGAGATACTATAATAGATGGTGTCATTTAGTGCAGTATGACAAATGCTGTGTGGTTTACAGAAATAGTGCAACAAAAAGTGGATGGACAACCCCCCCTTTGTTTCTTAAAAAGTGGATGAAGTCCCAGGTTTTTCACTCATCTGGATTTTGGTCCACTTAACAGGGGCACCCCGAGTTGGAATACCCTGATGTGTGTGGGATTGCCAGTAAAATTCACCTTTTCACTGGGAAGCCAATCAGCGTGCCAGTCTGCACTCTTCTTCTTTTTCTCATATCACTGTGGGAATGACACTGAATGGAGTGAGTGCATTGCCAGCCACATCCCTGCTTACCTCTAGCTGGAGACGTGCCCGCATCAGTCATTCACAAATGCCACGGGTACTTGCCCAGCTAAAGGTACAGTGGGGGGGGGTGTAGGATCTGCGGCTAGAGGAGCTAATGTGCTGATCACCTGGGATTCACACAGCGGGCATCCCAGTTTGGGATACACAAAGAGGGAATTGGCTGCTCTTTCCAGGGCCGGCCGAGATGGGTTTTGGTCCACATTTAGAATAATTAGCTTTAAAAAGGAACACCCAAGTACCCACTTAAACATGTCCCATTGTGTGAACCCCCCACAGTTACCAGGCCAACATTCACCTTTCCGGCCTTCCCGTGGCTCTCTTCACTGTTTTCTTAGCCACTCTATGTACTATTATAGATATTCATGGGTAGTGTCATCTGGTTTTATCAGTATATTAGTGTTTTTTGCTGTCTTTGTTTTTGTGTATCTTAAACACATTTTTTTTATATTTTCTTGGGTCAAGCTCCTTTTTGGAAGTGTGTTCTCACTGCATTTCAGTTTATGCTTGTCCTTTGGGAGCACACCCTTTATTCTATTAACTTACTGTAATTCTCTTGTCAATGCCATCTCTTTCATCATTTCGTATACTCCCTGTGGCTGAGGGCGGAGTGGGAAAACGCAGCAGACCACAGGCCAGGGAGTGTCCGGTCCAGCTTTTCTATGCTGGAGCTCTGTTGCAAACAGAGCTGTATGCCATGCATTAAAATAGAACTGGTGAAAAGGTAGTGGGGCATCCCAAAATTGGGACGTCTTCTGCATCTTGACTTTGGCATGTCCCTTGGCCACCAATTTCAGTTACTTACTCTATTTTGATTCCCTACTGCCCTCCCAAGTGAGATGAACCTAGATCATCTACATTTTAGAGGCGCTTGTGAAGACCAGGCTTTTCACCTGTGTATCCATGTGTCCTTTATGGTTTCACAATATGTGCCAATCAAGTCTGTCTGGACCGCTGACCTGGTAAGTACTAGCCACAGTTGCATTTGCCCCCATGGCTGCCAACTAGCATCAGCGTGGTAAAAAGTCTAGTTATTTGCCATACAGCAGAATGACACCCGGGGCCTGATTCATCAAAGAACTGTGCCCGATTGATGCCAGTTTGAACACATGGTGCGCCAGTTTTGTGTGTAAACTGCATTTATGAAGTTTTTCACATTAGCGCATATCAGTGCAGGTGTGAAACAGACATTTATTAATCCATGAGCACACATACGTTCGCCATTTCACTGCGCCTGCTTTTTGTGGCGCATAGTTTGCTACTCCCATAGTATATAATGGGCAAATTATTCTGCATGTTATTTTACAAGTTTTTGTTTGACATTAATCTTCGACCATGGCATTATGGAGCTTTTTTTTGTTTTTTAATCTGAAAATGATTTATTTTATATCTGTGATGTCTTTCATATCTGGTGCATTTATAACATTATTGTTTTTCTGCTTTTTTTGTACAGATAAACAACCTTTTTCATCAGATGTGTGTGTTTTGTGTGCGCCAGTCTAAGCAACTCTGCGGCAGTTCAAAAACATTCAAAAAATATAGATGGACTGTATAGAAACCCACTGGTGCAATATTGGCGCATCCTATGTAGAGGCTGTCTCATCGCTACTAGTTAGGCACACTATGCCACTTTGACCTTTATTTAAAAAACGCTAACGACAGTGTTTTTCGTGAGCGCCATCGGCAAGTCATATTTATGATGCAAAAAAAAGTTTAGCACCACACATAGTGCCATGTAGCTTTCCATGTATCAAGAGCACCGGGTGCTTTGTTAGCGCCAGCACTGTCTTCCCTACTGCATCACATCACATCAGACACTCAGTGTCGTTCTCCCATAGACTACAATTAGTCATTCCAGTTCAGTTTTTTTCAATGAATTCTGTTTTTTTGCTCAGACAAGTGACACAGGATCCCTGGCCTGTTCATAATGTTTTTTTGTTCATTATTGTACTTAGGTTACCCGCTAACTTGCGTTTTCATGCCTGCAAATCATGTGTCATGTCATTTGTATGTTCCCAATGCCCAATGATCACATTCCATGTGTTTTCGCTTGGTCACTGTGCTGCCATCCCGAGTTAAAGCCTTTTTTTGTATTGCATATGACGCTCTATGCCTGAGTATCTTGGTTTCGGAGGACCCGCTCTGGCGTTGTTTCTTCACGTGTTAAATACAAATGATTTCTGGCCCTTCTTACCTAACGATATCTCCATTGGAAAAAAAACAAACAAGACCCAGCGCCACCTGTAGCCTACAGCACCGAACACTAACAGCGGCATCTGCATGTGGCAGGCATAGCGGCAAGGCGCTAATACCGTAGCGTCTCTCCTCGGGCACTCAAGTGGTGCTACTAGGCGCTAGTGATAAATTGGCCTCTGCATTTCATGCTGAGCCACTTTATGCCACACAGTGTGCCAGACAACAAGCCCACTGCTTTTACTTTGGGTAAGTAGTGGTGTGAAAAAGGGCACACTATTGGAATATTAATAAATCAGGCCCCAGTGGACTTCAGTAACCAGGACTGAATGACTGAAGCTTCTTCACCAAGCTAAACCACTGAGATGATGTTCCATGTAGCAATCTTGACAGAACTGATTTGATTTCTGTTGAAAAAACAGACATAAGTAAACCTCATTTTGACAACTCAAATATTGAAAATGATTTTTTTCCGAATAAGCATGATATATATTAAGTTGCAATTGACAAAAAGAGAAATGGTATAGGTATGACATTCACCTAAAACTTTCACCAGATCAATATGACAGCTTTATATAAACCTAAAAAAATATGTTTTATGATTACTTGATCTGTGTGCCTGCAGTAAAAGTATTAGGTGAGAAGTGATAAAAGACCTTAGTCCTGATTTATCGAGCACTTCTGCCAGACAGTGCACATCAGTGTAAATTAGAGTAGTAAAAATTATAAAAATATATATTATTTCACACCGTTGCATGTTGCACTACAAGATGCACATTTACTAAAGCATTAGCATTGCAGCAACGTGCTGAAATGTATAAATCATATTCTGCTCCACTGTAATTTGCACTGAAATGGCATTGCCTGGCAAAACCCGCATTCGGTTTCACAGTCTTCTCACGTGTTTGATGTGTCACATTCCACACTTTTGCAGAGGATGGGAGTTGGGAAACGTAGAGGCTGATTCACTACTAACACTAGGTATCGGCAGATGAGCATCTGTATAGCAGCGCTTATAGCGACCGCTATTAGACGCTGTAATTGGGTATCGGGCGCTGTAACAGAGCATCTCAGTCGCTGTTGTAACCTGGCCAGCATTGATGAATGTGATGTATCTTGGGCGCTCTAACACCAGTACAGCACTGCAGAGAGCGAAAGGTAGCGCCAGCTCAGTGTGAGCAACTCTCGGCGCTGCACACCATACACCATCAAAAAAGGACTCACACACAATGTTGGCGTTCTAAAGCTGGGTGCTATAGCACAGAATGCCAGACGCTGTGTGATTAACACATATACACTAGTAACCAAGCGAAACACATGGAATGACATTATTTTAACACTGTGACAATAACACTTTAGTGCCAGACCTGTAATGACAATTCTGCATAAAAATATAAAAAAGTCAAAAAAGTTTCTAAAAGTGTTTGTTTGCAGCCAGGAGAGGTCACACAATGATTTGAGCAAAAAAAAAAAAAAATAATAAGTTTGATTGCCAAACACGCTGTTTAACCCTTTAACTGCCAGCCTTCCTAAAATTTTTGTCACTCTTTGTTGCCAGACCACTTTTCACTATTTTGCGCTACATATGTTTAACTTTAATTTTTGAAGGGATTTTCAGGGATTTTCCAGGAAAAGTATATATTGTTTTTGTAAGCAGAGCCCGAGCTTCAACATGAAATGTCTTGTTTGGCCTTTTTTAGTGTATTCTCATTACTTTTGGGTGAAATATGTGCAAAAAAATGCAAAAAATCAATTTTTTGCAATTTGTAGTGTTTTTTCGTAATAAAAAAATGTAAGTTTGTCAATAAAATCTTATTGCGTGTGAAACCTCAATTTCTCCTGGTTACAGAGGTACCACATATGTATTGGTAGACACCCTTTCCTGCCCAGGAGACTCCCCCCAAACTGAAACAACGCTTTAGGAGATTTTCAGATAAAATACAACTGCAATATGCGCTATGCGCACCGTGCAGATTTTCCAGAAAAACAAAGCTTTACATTTGAAATACGCCCCACAAACTACATATTATAAGCTTACCAGGCTTGTTTATGTTGGTGTAGTTTTGTGGAAGTAATCCCTCAATCAATTCATTCAACTCTTTGCACAGAGTTTCCTTAAAAAAGAATATAAAAGAAGAACCAAAGCCACACTATATGCAAACAAGAAAAAACAAGTAAAATCTGAAAAAGCAACATGCCCCGAACAGAATGGTACCCAACATGCATAGGTACTGTCAAGGGAAGAGTTGTCAAACACCCCAAAGTAAAGCATGTGCATAACGGTAATTTTACTTGAAAATTTCAGCTCTACAGACAAAGTGCGCACCTTGCAATTTTTCAACCAAAACAACCCTTTACATTTGGAATATCCCCCATAAACCATTAATTCCCTGAAAGTACACATGTTAAGCTTTCTAAGCGTACCCAGCTTGTTGTAGTGGGCTCATCTTTCTGGAATTAATCCCTTGAAGAATTCTTAGGTTGCACAGGGTTTCCCCCAAACAGCAGAATAAAAAACATGTTTTCCTAAAATATCAATATGCAAACAAGAAACAACAAGCTAATTCTGAAAGCGCAAGGTCCCTCGAGCAGTACAATACCCAACATGCATAGGTACTATTAACCCTTTTGTCACCCTCTGTTGACAGGTAATTTTTCCACATTTTGTGCCATTTTTAACCGTGATTTTTGCCGGAATTTCCAGGAAAAAAAAAAAAATATATATATATATATATATATTGCAGCAGAGTTTAGACTTTAACATGAAATGTCTTGTTTGTAATTTTTCTACTTTTTAAAAAATATTTTTGCATAAAAAAACAAAAAAAAATTAATAATAATTATAAATATTAATAAATATTTTTTAGACAATTGTCTCCTTTATTTAAAAAAAAAACATTTGTTTTATTAATGAAAACCATATTGCATGTGAAAGCCCCATTTCTCCCGATTACAACGGTACTACATATGTATCGGTAGCCCCCCCATTGTTTCCCAGGAAACCCCCCAAACTCAAAAGAGCACTTTATAACATTTACAAATAAAATATTACTATCCACACTATAAACATAAGGGGTTAATTTAAAAAAAAAATGACGTAGGGTCCCCCCTCCTGGAAGGGGGGGAGCATTTTTGGGGAATTTTAAAGGTTAAAAACCCTTAAAAATCCCCCCAAAAAATGACGTCCTCCTTAACCATCATAACCAGCCTGGGACCAGCTATGGGGGCTTGTAGGAACAGGGCGAAGGGGCCAGTTTTGGTGGCCCCCACCCTGCCGGCTACAAGCTCCGTGGGCCGGGCTCTTCTGCCCCCCCTGGGCTTTGGGGAGGCAGGTAATTGCGGGTGCCGGGGGTTAGTGGCAAGTCACCCGCTAGCCGCAGGTGACTTGCCAGCCCCCAGCTTTGTGAACTGGTATAGGGGTCTCATGGACCCCTTACCAGTTCACAATGGGTTAAATGTAAAAAAAAGACACTGACACAGGGAAAAAAATGTTTTATTTATTTATTTTAGTTTTAACACTCACCTCCGATCCTTTGTCCTGTGACGATTCTCTCCAGCTGATAGCTGTCAGGGCTAATCACCGGATGGGGCTGGGGAGGCAGGGGACCACATCCCCTACCCTCCAACCACTTCCAGTGAAGAGGAGACCCGGCCCAAGGGATCGGGCACAGAGGTGAGTAAATGTCATTTTTTTTTTTTTTTTATTCTTAGCAGCAGCGGCTGCCGATGCGGGGAGGGGGTATTTTTTGCCCCCTCCTGAAGGCAGAAGAGCCCCTGGGGGTAATCGGATACCCCCAGGGGGAAGAGAAGACCCGTCGGGTTCGAACGAGGGGTCAGGTGAGTGTTCATTTACATTACTTTTTACTCTAGCAGGGGGGAAAGCCAGCCCGTAGGTACTATGGGCTTGGCACTTAACGGTAGGAGAAGCAACCCCGTAGTATCTACGGGCTTGGCACTTAGCGGGTTAAACACAAGCAAATGAATGGCCATTGAAATGTATGGGAGAGCACTACAGAACGACAGGTACTACATGGCACTCCTGAGCCTAGAGCGCCGACGTTATACACTGAGCAGTCCGTAATAATACATCAGACGCTACATGGCGCTGTTACAGTCTCTCACCAGGTTCGCTTTCATAAATGTGGTTTTGCATACAGCGCCCAACATTCACCAGACGCTGCCTGCGGATACGAGGCACTACCTGGCGCTATCCCATCTTAAATAACCCCCAAAAAGTGTGGTGCAGGACACTGCAAAGACAGGTAAGTCAGCACACTCCTCCACCCCATTTAGAGAAGGACATGATTATTTAGCATCTTTTCCTAACTGCAAAAGAGCATGCTTGGCAAAAAGAGAAAGCCCACCATGCTACTGCAAGTCTCCACTTGTTTTACTTAGGGCATCTTCAAAGAAGACTCCCTCCCTCATAAGATGTCTGAACTTACCACACTTTCTATTTTACCGGTTTATTATTGCATAAACGGCAGTTCCATGAAAACAAACAGCAAGTAAATGTTGTGTAAGACACATTTCCCAGAATAACAGAGCAATCCAAGCTTTGGGCCTTACACAACATGATGACACGGTGTGGTCAGATATTTTCTTGCAAAACACTACACACCAATCTGAATAAGCTATAAAATTCCACATATGGGTTTGGTTACTAAAAAGAGCTGAACATTAGCTTATAATGTATATTTATGTAATGATTTGCAAAGTGTACAAAGTACAAAGTGTACCCGAATATTAAAGGCTGATGAATGGATAGACATTTATTTTGCCTTGTACATACATTTAGCCTGTAACACCAAAGGGTTTATTTGTGTAAAATGTAAAAGCTTTTGAATGTGGATATAAGACACACATGTCCAGTCCAGTTCATTTGCCAGTGAGTTGGTGAGCCTGCCAATGCCTTGTGTGCTATCCCCAACCCCGCTTGTTCGTGTACTCTTAGGCCCTTATTTATGAAGGAATAGCGACAGGTAGCGACTGGTGAGCAACCGGTAATGACGGCCACGAGAACGCCGGCTCCCCACCACAATCACACATTTATCAAGCCGATCCTGCTTAGCGACTGAGATAGCGCCATATAGCCACTCATTCATCATTATTCCAGCCTCAGCCCACAGCGCCAGCGTCCGACCTTGAACAGCGACAGGTATGACCTCTCGCTACCTGGCGCTCTCCAATGCATTTCAATGGAACAATCTTTAAATATTCATAATTAATTGTTATTAATGTTTTTTTTTTTTATGTGAAAAATTCTGTGACCACTTCTGCCATGTTAGATAATTATTTTAAGGTAAAAAAAAAAAAAAAATTGTGCAGAATTAATATTACAGGTCTGATATTATTGTATTCATATTACTAAATTCTTTAAAAAAGAATTTTTGGGGGAAAATGGGGGTTAAAAAACTACTTTTAACACATCGCTGCCAGCGCTCTGGGGTTTAAACATGCATTTCACAGTGCTTGAATTTTTTGAGCGTGATTTTTTGATAAATATGGTGGGAGCCGGCCGCTCTGACCAGTCGCTATCATGCGCACCCATACATCGCGGAACCTGTCAAATAGCGACTCGTCACCCCGTATTCAACATTACTGCACACCGACTCAGTCGCTATCAACAACCGAACAATGGCCAAGCACAGCGACTACTAGCGGGCGCTGTGAAAATACTGCTACAGTCGCTCAACTGTCGCTACCTGCCGCTATAAATGAATCGGCCTCTTAGAAATCTGTTCAGGTTAAGTATACTGGAGGAAAGGCTTATTTGAGAATATTATCATAGACTATTATTATTATTATTATTAATATTATTATTATAGAGAGATATGGCAGTTAAATTTCAGAGAAATAATCTAAACTCTCCATTAGATGTCACCTGTCTTACCAAGGGAGAGCTGCAGCACAGCCTTTAACAGATTCAAATAGACAAATCCCCGGGTTAAGATGGCATACAATACATCCCTGTGTTTTAAGGGAATTATATACAGCAATAGACAAGCCATATTTTTAATATTTAAGGGTTCCTGTGACTGTTCCACAGGATTGGCGCATAGCAAATGTGGTGCCAATATTTTAAAAAGTGGTCTAAAGGGGAACCTGGGAACTCCAGATTGGTAAGTTTAGCATCTGTGGTGGGCAAGCTTTTTGAAGGCTTTTTAAGAGATGCTATCCTGGTGTATCTCTGTGAAAGTGACCTTATTACTCCTTATAAGTGAAAGCAACCTTATTACTCCTTACAAGTGAAAGTGACCTTATTACTCCTTATCAGTGAAAGCAACCTTATTACTCCTTATCAGTGAAAGCAACCTTATTACTCCTTATCAGTGAAAGCAACCTTATTACTCCTTATAAGTGAAAGTGACCTTATTACTCCTTATAAGTGAAAGCAACCTTATTACTCCTTATAAGTGAAAGTGACCTTATTACTCCTTATAAGTGAAAGCAACCTTATTACTCCTTATAAGTGAAAGTGACCTTATTACTCCTTATCAGTGAAAGTGACCTTATTACTCCTTATAAGTGAAAGCAACCTTATTACTCCTTATCAGTGAAAGCAACCTTATTACTCCTTATAAGTGAAAGTGACCTTATTACTCCTTATCAGTAAAAGCAACCTTATTACTCCTTATAAGTGAAAGCGACCTTATTACTCCTTATCAGTGAAAGCAACCTTATTACTCCTTATAAGTGAAAGCAACCTTATTACTCCTTATAAGTGAAAGTGACCTTATTACTCCTTATCAGTGAAAGTGACCTTATTACTCCTTATCAGTGAAAGCAACCTTATTACTCCTTATAAGTGAAAGCGACCTTATTACTCCTTATAAGTGAAAGCAACCTTATTACTCCTTATAAGTGAAAGCAACCTTATTACTCCTTATAAGTGAAAGTGACCTTATTACTCCTTATCAGTGAAAGTGACCTTATTACTCCTTATCAGTGAAAGCAACCTTATTACTCCTTATAAGTGAAAGTGACCTTATTACTCCTTATTAGTGAAAGCAACCTTATTACTCCTTATCAGTGAAAGCAACCTTATTACTCCTTATCAGTGAAAGCAACCTTATTACTCCTTATAAGTGAAAGTGACCTTATTACTCCTTATAAGTGAAAGCAACCTTATTACTCCTTATAAGTGAAAGTGACCTTATTACTCCTTATAAGTGAAAGCAACCTTATTACTCCTTATAAGTGAAAGTGACCTTATTACTCCTTATCAGTGAAAGTGACCTTATTACTCCTTATAAGTGAAAGCAACCTTATTACTCCTTATCAGTGAAAGCAACCTTATTACTCCTTATAAGTGAAAGTGACCTTATTACTCCTTATCAGTGAAAGCAACCTTATTACTCCTTATAAGTGAAAGCGACCTTATTACTCCTTATCAGTGAAAGCAACCTTATTACTCCTTATAAGTGAAAGCGACCTTATTACTCCTTATAAGTGAAAGTGACCTTATTACTCCTTATCAGTGAAAGTGACCTTATTACTCCTTATAAGTGAAAGCAACCTTATTACTCCTTATCAGTGAAAGCAACCTTATTACTCCTTATAAGTGAAAGTGACCTTATTACTCCTTATCAGTGAAAGCAACCTTATTACTCCTTATAAGTGAAAGCAACCTTATTACTCCTTATCAGTGAAAGCAACCTTATTACTCCTTATAAGTGAAAGTGACCTTATTACTCCTTATCAGTGAAAGCAACCTTATTACTCCTTATAAGTGAAAGTGACCTTATTACTCCTTATCAGTGAAAGTGACCTTATTACTCCTTATCAGTGAAAGCAACCTTATTACTCCTTATAAGTGAAAGCGACCTTATTACTCCTTATAAGTGAAAGCGACCTTATTACTCCTTATCAGTGAAAGCAACCTTATTACTCCTTATAAGTGAAAGTGACCTTATTACTCCTTATCAGTGAAAGCAACCTTATTACTCCTTATAAGTGAAAGTGACCTTATTACTCCTTATCAGTGAAAGCAACCTTATTACTCCTTATAAGTGAAAGCGACCTTATTACTCCTTATAAGTGAAAGCGACCTTATTACTCCTTATCAGTGAAAGCAACCTTATTACTCCTTATAAGTGAAAGTGACCTTATTACTCCCTATCAGTGAAAGCAACCTTATTACTCCTTATAAGTGAAAGTGACCTTATTACTCCTTATCAGTGAAAGTGACCTTATTACTCCTTATCAGTGAAAGCAACCTTATTACTCCTTATAAGTGAAAGTGACCTTATTACTCCTTATCAGTGAAAGCAACCTTATTACTCCTTATAAGTGAAAGTGACCTTATTACTCCTTATCAGTGAAAGCAACCTTATTACTCCTTATAAGTGAAAGCGACCTTATTACTCCTTATAAGTGAAAGCGACCTTATTACTCCTTATCAGTGAAAGCAACCTTATTACTCCTTATAAGTGAAAGTGACCTTATTACTCCCTATCAGTGAAAGCAACCTTATTACTCCTTATAAGTGAAAGTGACCTTATTACTCCTTATCAGTGAAAGTGACCTTATTACTCCTTATCAGTGAAAGCAACCTTATTACTCCTTATAAGTGAAAGTGACCTTATTACTCCTTATAAGTGAAAGTGACCTTATTACTCCTTATCAGTGAAAGCAACCTTATTACTCCTTATAAGTGAAAGCAACCTTATTACTCCTTATAAGTGAAAGCAACCTTATTACTCCTTATAAGTGAAAGTGACCTTATTACTCCTTATAAGTGAAAGTGACCTTATTACTCCTTATCAGTGAAAGCAACCTTATTACTCCTTATAAGTGAAAGTGACCTTATTACTCCTTATCAGTGAAAGCAACCTTATTACTCCTTATCAGTGAAAGCAACCTTATTACTCCTTATAAGTGAAAGTGACCTTATTACTCCTTATCAGTGAAAGTGACCTTATTACTCCTTATCAGTGAAAGCAACCTTATTACTTCTTATAAGTGAAAGCAACCTTATTTCTCCTTATCAGTGAAAGCAACCTTATTACTCCTTATCAGTGAAAGCAACCTTATTTCTCCTTATCAGTGAAAGCAACCTTATTACTCCTTATAAGTGAAAGCAACCTTATTACTCCTTATAAGTGAAAGTGACCTTATTACTCCTTATAAGTGAAAACAACCTTATTACTCCTTATAAGTGAAAGCGACCTTATTTCTCCTTATCAGTGAAAGCAACCTTATTACTCCTTATAAGTGAAAGCAACCTTATTACTCCCTATAAGTGAAAGTGACCTTATTACTCCTTATCAGTGAAAGCAACCTTATTACTCCTTATCAGTGCAAGCGACCTTATTACTCCTTATAAGTGAAAGCAACCTTATTACTCCTTATAAGTGAAAGCAACCTTATTACTCCTTATAAGTGAAAGCAACCTTATTACTCCTTATCAGTGAAAGCAACCTTATTTCTCCTTATCAGTGAAAGCAACCTTATTACTCCTTATAAGTGAAAGCAACCTTATTTCTCCTTATTAGTGAAAGCAACCTTATTACTCCTTATCAGTGAAAGCAACCTTATTTCTCCTTATCAGTGAAAGCAACCTTATTACTCCTTATAAGTGAAAGCAACCTTATTACTCCTTATAAGTGAAAGTGACCTTATTACTCCTTATCAGTGAAAGCAACCTTATTACTCCTTATCAGTGAAAACAACCTTATTACTCCTTATAAGTGAAAGTGACCTTATTACTCCTTATCAGTGAAAACAACCTTATTACTCCTTATAAGTGAAAGCGACCTTATTTCTCCTTATCATTGAAAGCAACCTTATTACTCCTTATAAGTGAAAGCAACCTTATTACTCCTTATAAGTGAAAGCAACCTTATTACTCCTTATAAGTGAAAGCAACCTTATTACTCCTTATCAGTGAAAGCAACCTTATTTCTCCTTATCAGTGAAAGCAACCTTATTACTCCTTATAAGTGAAAGCAACCTTATTTCTCCTTATTAGTGAAAGCAACCTTATTACTCCTTATCAGTGAAAGCAACCTTATTTCTCCTTATCAGTGAAAGCAACCTTATTACTCCTTATAAGTGAAAGCAACCTTATTACTCCTTATAAGTGAAAGTGACCTTATTACTCCTTATCAGTGAAAGCAACCTTATTACTCCTTATCAGTGAAAACAACCTTATTACTCCTTATAAGTGAAAGTGACCTTATTACTCCTTATCAGTGAAAACAACCTTATTACTCCTTATAAGTGAAAGCGACCTTATTTCTCCTTATCATTGAAAGCAACCTTATTACTCCTTATAAGTGAAAGCAACCTTATTACTCCTTATAAGTGAAAGCAACCTTATTACTCCTTATAAGTGAAAGTGACCTTATTACTCCTTATCAGTGAAAACAACCTCATTACTCCTTATAAGTGAAAGCGACCTTATTTCTCCTTATCAGTGAAAACAACCTTATTACTCCTTATAAGTGAAAGCGACCTTATTTCTCCTTATCATTGAAAGCAACCTTATTACTCCTTATAAGTGAAAGCAACCTTATTACTCCTTATAAGTGAAAGCAACCTTATTACTCCTTATAAGTGAAAGCAACCTTATTACTCCTTATAAGTGAAAGCGACCTTATTACTCCTTATAAGTGAAAGTGACCTTATTACTCCTTATCAGTGAAAGCAACCTTATTACTCCTTATAAGTGAAAGCGACCTTATTACTCCTTATCAGTGAAAGCAACCTTATTACTCCTTATCAGTGAAAGCAACCTTATTACTCCTTATAAGTGAAAGTGACCTTATTACTCCTTATTAGTGAAAGCAACCTTATTACTCCTTATAAGTGAAAGCAACCTTATTACTCCTTATAAGTGAAAGCAACCTTTTTACTCCTTATCAGTGAAAGTGACCTTATTACTCCTTATCAGTGAAAGCAACCTTATTACTTCTTATAAGTGAAAGCAACCTTATTTCTCCTTATCAGTGAAAGCAACCTTATTACTCCTTATCAGTGAAAGCAACCTTATTTCTCCTTATCAGTGAAAGCAACCTTATTACTCCTTATAAGTGAAAGCAACCTTATTACTCCTTATAAGTGAAAGTGACCTTATTACTCCTTATAAGTGAAAACAACCTTATTACTCCTTATAAGTGAAAGCGACCTTATTTCTCCTTATCAGTGAAAGCAACCTTATTACTCCTTATAAGTGAAAGCAACCTTATTACTCCTTATCAGTGCAAGCGACCTTATTACTCCTTATAAGTGAAAGCAACCTTATTACTCCTTATAAGTGAAAGCAACCTTATTACTCCTTATAAGTGAAAGCAACCTTATTACTCCTTATAAGTGAAAGCAACCTTATTACTCCTTATCAGTGAAAGCAACCTTATTACTCCTTATAAGTGAAAGCAACCTTATTACTCCTTATAAGTGAAAGCAACCTTATTTCTCCTTATTAGTGAAAGCAACCTTATTACTCCTTATCAGTGAAAGCAACCTTATTTCTCCTTATCAGTGAAAGCAACCTTATTACTCCTTATAAGTGAAAGCAACCTTATTACTCCTTATAAGTGAAAGTGACCTTATTACTTCTTATCAGTGAAAGCAACCTTATTACTCCTTATCAGTGAAAACAACCTTATTACTCCTCATAAGTGAAAGTGACCTTATTACTCCTTATCAGTGAAAACAACCTTATTACTCCTTATAAGTGAAAGCGACCTTATTTCTCCTTATCATTGAAAGCAACCTTATTACTCCTTATAAGTGAAAGCAACCTTATTACTCCTTATAAGTGAAAGCGACCTTATTACTCCTTATAAGTGAAAGCAACCTTATTACTCCTTATCAGTGAAAGCAACCTTATTTCTCCTTATAAGTGAAAGCAACCTTATTACTCCTTATAAGTGAAAGCAACCTTATTTCTCCTTATTAGTGAAAGCAACCTTATTACTCCTTATCAGTGAAAGCAACCTTATTACTCCTTATCAGTGAAAGCAACCTTATTTCTCCTTATCAGTGAAAGCAACCTTATTACTCCTTATAAGTGAAAGCAACCTTATTTCTCCTTATTAGTGAAAGCAACCTTATTACTCCTTATCAGTGAAAGCAACCTTATTACTCCTTATCAGTGAAAGCAACCTTATTACTCCTTATAAGTGAAAGCAACCTTATTACTCCTTATAAGTGAAAGCAACCTTATTTCTCTTTATCAGTGAAAGCAACCTTATTACTCCTTATAAGTGAAAGCAACCTTATTTCTCCTTATTAGTGAAAGCAACCTTATTACTCCTTATCAGTGAAAGCAACCTTATTACTCCTTATCAGTGAAAGCAACCTTATTACTCCTTATAAGTGAAAGCAACCTTATTACTCCTTATAAGTGAAAGTGACCTTATTACTCCTTATCAGTGAAAGCAACCTTATTACTCCTTATCAGTGAAAACAACCTTATTACTCCTTATAAGTGAAAGTGACCTTATTACTCCTTATCAGTGAAAACAACCTTATTACTCCTTATAAGTGAAAGCGACCTTATTTCTCCTTATCAGTGAAAACAACCTTATTACTCCTTATAAGTGAAAGCGACCTTATTTCTCCTTATCATTGAAAGCAACCTTATTACTCCTTATAAGTGAAAGCAACCTTATTACTCCTTATAAGTGAAAGCAACCTTATTACTCCTTATAAGTGAAAGCAACCTTATTACTCCTTATAAGTGAAAGCGACCTTATTACTCCTTATAAGTGAAAGTGACCTTATTACTCCTTATCAGTGAAAGCAACCTTATTACTCCTTATAAGTGAAAGCGACCTTATTACTCCTTATCAGTGAAAGCAACCTTATTACTCCTTATCAGTGAAAGCAACCTTATTACTCCTTATAAGTGAAAGTGACCTTATTACTCCTTATTAGTGAAAGCAACCTTATTACTCCTTATAAGTGAAAGCAACCTTATTACTCCTTATAAGTGAAAGCAACCTTTTTACTCCTTATCAGTGAAAGTGACCTTATTACTCCTTATCAGTGAAAGCAACCTTATTACTTCTTATAAGTGAAAGCAACCTTATTTCTCCTTATCAGTGAAAGCAACCTTATTACTCCTTATCAGTGAAAGCAACCTTATTTCTCCTTATAAGTGAAAGCGACCTTATTACTCCTTATCAGTGAAAGCAACCTTATTACTCCTTATAAGTGAAAGCAACCTTATTACTCCTTATAAGTGAAAGTGACCTTATTACTCCTTATAAGTGAAAGCAACCTGATTACTCCTTATAAGTGAAAGCGACCTTATTACTCCTTATCAGTGAAAGCAACCTTATTACTCCTTATCAGTGAAAGCGACCTTATTTCTCCTTATCAGTGAAAGCAACCTTATTACTCCTTATAAGTGAAAGCGACCTTATTACTCCTTATAAGTGAAAGCAACCTTATTACTCCTTATAAGTGAAAGCGACCTTATTACTCCTTATAAGTGAAAGCGACCTTATTACTCCTTATCAGTGAAAACAACCTTATTACTCCTTATAAGTGAAAGCGACCTTATTTCTCCTTATCAGTGAAAACGACCTTATTACTCCTTATAAGTGAAAGTGACCTTATTACTCCTTATCAGTGAAAGCAACCTTATTACTCCTTATCAGTGAAAGTGACCTTATTACTCCTTATAAGTGAAAGCGACCTTATTACTCCTTATAAGTGAAAGCGACCTTATTACTCCTTATCAGTGAAAACAACCTTATTACTCCTTATAAGTGAAAGTGACCTTATTACTCCTTATCAGTGAAAGCAACCTTATTACTCCTTATCAGTGAAAGCAACCTTATTACTCCTTATAAGTGAAAGTGACCTTATTTCTCCTTATCAGTGAAAGCAACCTTATTACTCCTTATAAGTGAAAGCAACCTTATTACTCCTTATAAGTGAAAGTGACCTTATTACTCCTTATCAGTGAAAACAACCTTATTACTCCTTATAAGTGAAAGCGACCTTATTTCTCCTTATCAGTGAAAACAACCTTATTACTCCTTATAAGTGAAAGCGACCTTATTTCTCCTTATCATTGAAAGCAACCTTATTACTCCTTATAAGTGAAAGCAACCTTATTACTCCTTATAAGTGAAAGCAACCTTATTACTCCTTATAAGTGAAAGTGACCTTATTACTCCTTATCAGTGAAAACAACCTTATTACTCCTTATAAGTGAAAGCGACCTTATTTCTCCTTATCAGTGAAAGCAACCTTATTACTCCTTATCAGTGAAAGTGACCTTATTACTCCTTATCAGTGAAAGCAACCTTATTACTCCTTATAAGTGAAAGCAACCTTATTACTCCTTATAAGTGAAAGCAACCTTATTTCTCCTTATTAGTGAAAGCAACCTTATTACTCCTTATCAGTGAAAGCAACCTTATTTCTCCTTATCAGTGAAAGCAACCTTATTACTCCTTATAAGTGAAAGCAACCTTATTACTCCTTATAAGTGAAAGTGACCTTATTACTTCTTATCAGTGAAAGCAACCTTATTACTCCTTATCAGTGAAAACAACCTTATTACTCCTCATAAGTGAAAGTGACCTTATTACTCCTTATCAGTGAAAACAACCTTATTACTCCTTATAAGTGAAAGCGACCTTATTTCTCCTTATCATTGAAAGCAACCTTATTACTCCTTATAAGTGAAAGCAACCTTATTACTCCTTATAAGTGAAAGCGACCTTATTACTCCTTATAAGTGAAAGCAACCTTATTACTCCTTATCAGTGAAAGCAACCTTATTTCTCCTTATAAGTGAAAGCAACCTTATTACTCCTTATAAGTGAAAGCAACCTTATTTCTCCTTATTAGTGAAAGCAACCTTATTACTCCTTATAAGTGAAAGTGACCTTATTACTCCTTATAAGTGAAAGCAACCTTATTACTCCTTATCAGTGAAAGCAACCTTATTTCTCCTTATAAGTGAAAGCAACCTTATTACTCCTTATAAGTGAAAGCAACCTTATTTCTCCTTATTAGTGAAAGCAACCTTATTACTCCTTATAAGTGAAAGCAACCTTATTACTCCTTATCAGTGAAAGCAACCTTATTTCTCCTTATAAGTGAAAGCAACCTTATTACTCCTTATAAGTGAAAGCAACCTTATTTCTCTTTATCAGTGAAAGCAACCTTATTACTCCTTATAAGTGAAAGCAACCTTATTTCTCCTTATTAGTGAAAGCAACCTTATTACTCCTTATCAGTGAAAGCAACCTTATTACTCCTTATCAGTGAAAGCAACCTTATTACTCCTTATAAGTGAAAGCAACCTTATTACTCCTTATAAGTGAAAGTGACCTTATTACTCATTATCAGTGAAAGCAACCTTATTACTCCTTATCAGTGAAAACAACCTTATTACTCCTTATAAGTGAAAGTGACCTTATTACTCCTTATCAGTGAAAACAACCTTATTACTCCTTATAAGTGAAAGCGACCTTATTTCTCCTTATCAGTGAAAACAACCTTATTACTCCTTATAAGTGAAAGCGACCTTATTTCTCCTTATCATTGAAAGCAACCTTATTACTCCTTATAAGTGAAAGCAACCTTATTACTCCTTATAAGTGAAAGCAACCTTATTACTCCTTATAAGTGAAAGCAACCTTATTACTCCTTATAAGTGAAAGCGACCTTATTACTCCTTATAAGTGAAAGTGACCTTATTACTCCTTATCAGTGAAAGCAACCTTATTACTCCTTATAAGTGAAAGCGACCTTATTACTCCTTATCAGTGAAAGCAACCTTATTACTCCTTATCAGTGAAAGCAACCTTATTACTCCTTATAAGTGAAAGTGACCTTATTACTCCTTATTAGTGAAAGCAACCTTATTACTCCTTATAAGTGAAAGCAACCTTATTACTCCTTATAAGTGAAAGCAACCTTTTTACTCCTTATCAGTGAAAGTGACCTTATTACTCCTTATCAGTGAAAGCAACCTTATTACTTCTTATAAGTGAAAGCAACCTTATTTCTCCTTATCAGTGAAAGCAACCTTATTACTCCTTATCAGTGAAAGCAACCTTATTTCTCCTTATAAGTGAAAGCGACCTTATTACTCCTTATCAGTGAAAGCAACCTTATTACTCCTTATAAGTGAAAGCAACCTTATTACTCCTTATAAGTGAAAGTGACCTTATTACTCCTTATAAGTGAAAGCAACCTGATTACTCCTTATAAGTGAAAGCGACCTTATTACTCCTTATCAGTGAAAGCAACCTTATTACTCCTTATCAGTGAAAGCGACCTTATTTCTCCTTATCAGTGAAAGCAACCTTATTACTCCTTATAAGTGAAAGCGACCTTATTACTCCTTATAAGTGAAAGCAACCTTATTACTCCTTATAAGTGAAAGCGACCTTATTACTCCTTATAAGTGAAAGCGACCTTATTACTCCTTATCAGTGAAAACAACCTTATTACTCCTTATAAGTGAAAGCGACCTTATTTCTCCTTATCAGTGAAAACAACCTTATTACTCCTTATAAGTGAAAGTGACCTTATTACTCCTTATCAGTGAAAGCAACCTTATTACTCCTTATCAGTGAAAGTGACCTTATTACTCCTTATAAGTGAAAGCGACCTTATTACTCCTTATAAGTGAAAGCGACCTTATTACTCCTTATCAGTGAAAACAACCTTATTACTCCTTATAAGTGAAAGTGACCTTATTACTCCTTATCAGTGAAAGCAACCTTATTACTCCTTATCAGTGAAAGCAACCTTATTACTCCTTATAAGTGAAAGTGACCTTATTTCTCCTTATCAGTGAAAGCAACCTTATTACTCCTTATAAGTGAAAGCAACCTTATTACTCCTTATAAGTGAAAGTGACCTTATTACTCCTTATCAGTGAAAACAACCTTATTACTCCTTATAAGTGAAAGCGACCTTATTTCTCCTTATCAGTGAAAACAACCTTATTACTCCTTATAAGTGAAAGCGACCTTATTTCTCCTTATCATTGAAAGCAACCTTATTACTCCTTATAAGTGAAAGCAACCTTATTACTCCTTATAAGTGAAAGCAACCTTATTACTCCTTATAAGTGAAAGTGACCTTATTACTCCTTATCAGTGAAAACAACCTTATTACTCCTTATAAGTGAAAGCGACCTTATTTCTCCTTATCAGTGAAAGCAACCTTATTACTCCTTATCAGTGAAAGTGACCTTATTACTCCTTATCAGTGAAAGCGACCTTATTACTCCTTATAAGTGAAAGTGACCTTATTACTCCTTATAAGTGAAAGCAACCTGATTACTCCTTATAAGTGAAAGCGACCTTATTACTCCTTATAAGTGAAAGCAACCTGATTACTCCTTATAAGTGAAAGCGACCTTATTACTCCTTATCAGTGAAAGCAACCTTATTACTCCTTATAAGTGAAAGCAACCTTATTACTCCTTATAAGTGAAAGTGACCTTATTACTCCTTATAAGTGAAAGCAACCTGATTACTCCTTATAAGTGAAAGCGACCTTATTACTCCTTATCAGTGAAAGCAACCTTATTACTCCTTATCAGTGAAAGCGACCTTATTTCTCCTTATCAGTGAAAGCAACCTTATTACTCCTTATAAGTGAAAGCGACCTTATTACTCCTTATAAGTGAAAGCGACCTTATTACTCCTTATCAGTGAAAGCAACCTTATTACTCCTTATAAGTGAAAGCGACCTTATTACTCCTTATAAGTGAAAGCGACCTTATTACTCCTTATCAGTGAAAACAACCTTATTACTCCTTATAAGTGAAAGCGACCTTATTTCTCCTTATCAGTGAAAACAACCTTATTACTCCTTATAAGTGAAAGTGACCTTATTACTCCTTATCAGTGAAAGCAACCTTATTACTCCTTATCAGTGAAAGTGACCTTATTACTCCTTATAAGTGAAAGCGACCTTATTACTCCTTATAAGTGAAAGCGACCTTATTACTCCTTATCAGTGAAAACAACCTTATTACTCCTTATAAGTGAAAGTGACCTTATTACTCCTTATCAGTGAAAGCAACCTTATTACTCCTTATCAGTGAAAGCAACCTTATTACTCCTTATAAGTGAAAGTGACCTTATTTCTCCTTATCAGTGAAAGCAACCTTATTACTTCTTATAAGTGAAAGCAACCTTATTACTCCTTATCAGTGAAAGTGAACTTATTACTCCTTATCAGCGAAAGTGACTTTATTACTCCCTATCAGTGAAAGTGACCTTATTTCTCCTTATCATTCCTGTCAGACAAACCTGCTCAGCATTTATGAGGAAGTACTTTCAAAACTGGATCAGGGTTAGTCTAAAGCATTTGATGCTGTGCCACCTAAAAGATTGGTACAAAAGATGAGAATGCTTGGACTGGGAGAAAACGTGTGTACATGGGTGAGAAATTAGCTAGGAAAGGAAGGAAACAAAGGGTGGTTATTGATGGTACATACTCAGATTGGATCACTCTTAATAGCAGTACCACAGGGGTCAGTGCTGGGCCCAATTCTCTTTGGTATACATATATACACTGTGTGTATATATATATATATATATATATATATATATATATATATATATGAACTGGGCCATTAAAAATAATGGGTAGCATTTTCCTTTGCGTTGCCCAACGCAGCACAAGCAGAGAGGTGTGAATTGAGCCTTAGACATATCAGCCAGTTGTAAGATGAGTCAGCAGGGTGCACATGGTCTCCCTCTGGCTCCCTCACTACATGGCACTATTTTATTAGGATGCATGTAGGGTTGTTGAAGGAACACCGGGGTATGCTTTGATTTGAGCTGGAGGTGTTAAAAGATAGGTCTACCTTAAAAAGCTAAGGTCAAGATTCTGAGAAGATTCTGAGAATATTTTATTTGAGTTTTGGGCATTACTATGAAGTTGGAGTATTACTTTTGAAGTGACATTCAATGTTTATTTCTGTTTGTATGTTTTTTAGATTTATTTTTATTATTATTTCATTATTCACTAGTTTCTCTATTTGAAATTGCATTGAGTCTTACTGGTGTATTATTAAAGTGGATTATTAAAGTGGACCAACACCCACGGGTGATCGGCCCGGGAATTTATAAGATTCCCGGGCCGATCACCTCCCTCCCCCAGGACATCCGAGATCGGGATGTCCCGCGGGGTGAAACCCCCCCAAACACCCCAAACCCACTTACCGCCTCCCTCGCGCCCCTCTAGGCGTGCGCGCGCCCGCGCCGGCCGTCTGTGAATGGCCGGCGCGGGCGCGCGCGCGCGTCAAGAGGGACGCGCGGGAGGCGGCGGCGGAGGAGCCGCTTGTCCGGGACTGTCAGATTGCTTGTCCGTCGGCGCTGGGACCGGGGAGAGGTGAGTTTTTCGGGTGATCGGGGGGGTTTCACACAGCGGGGCACCCCGATCGGGGGTGCCCCACCGAAGTGGACCAAGACCCAGGATAGTCAAAATCCTGGGTGTTGGTCCACTTTAAGGGGTTTATTTAAGAAACACTAAGGCCACGTAGCAGCCTGTTTTTAGTGAGCGCCACCTGCAAGTGATATTTATGATGCAAAAAATGGTTAGCATCTCTCCTGGAGCCACATAGTGTTCCATCTAGCTTTTAGCCACTCCAGTCCCATTTTTTTGGTGACTTCTGGTTAGCGGATTTTATTTTTTTTCCCTGGCCTATTCAGAATGTTTTTTGCGTTCATTATTGTTATTTGCTGCTAATTTGCGTTTTCATGCCTGCCAATCATGTGTCACGTCATTTGTATGTTCCCAATGCCATTCCATGTGTTGATCACTGTGCTGCCATCCTATGTTAAACATGTCGTGGTTTCACGGCGCCTGTGCTGGCGCTGTTCAATTGCATGATAAATACAAATGATTTCTGGCCCACCCCTCCGGCACTACCTGTCGCTAGCTCCTTTGGCAAAGAAAAACAAACAAGACATAGCACCATGGGTAGCCTACAACACAGAACCCTAACAGCGCCATCTGCCTGTTGCTGGCGTTGCGGCTGAGGAGCTAATAGCGTTCTCTTTGCAGACACTCAAGTGACGCTATGAGGAGCTAGCAATAAATTGGCCTCCAAATATTTTCTTTTCATAATTCATTTGATAGCAGTCATTTTTCTGATATATATGAATTGTATGCTCCATTGTTTTTCTGTTACCTATTTATTTGTTTCCATGTATGGCGTTTCATTCACAAATTGACCTGTAATACCTCTGCAAAGAGTGGGGAGCTTCTGACATGACTTGACATTAACTTTAAAATGTGAAGATATATCTGGTTAAAGTGTCATAGCATCTTAAATCAATTATAAATGCCTTTTGGATGGAGCACGCATTTAGAGCCTTATTTATGAAGCACCAGCGCCACACAGGGCCACTTTTTTTGCCTCAACAGGCCGCGCTGGTGCGGCCAACAGATTGATTTCTTGTAACTGTAATGATGAAACCTTGACCAGCCCCAGAAAAAAAACAGCGTAGAAAAATACAGCGCCAATCTTAAGAAGGAAAAAAATCATAAATACATTGTGCAGCGCTGGCACTGGGATAATCGGCAGTCGGGTCCAATAGGCACTGATACAGGCTGACCAATACCTAGTGCAACAATCAAAGCTAATTAGGCCCTTATTTAAGAAAGGATAGCATCAGGTAGCTCCTGGTTAATGTGAGGTAGCGACAGATAGCGACTGGTGAACGCCGAACACGGCACGCAATTCCACATTTATCAAGCAGAATCTGTTTAGCGACTGGGATAGCGCCATGTAGCGTCTGATTCATCATTTTCACAGCCTCAGCGAACAGCGCCAGCGTTCAGTCTTGCACAGCGCCAGGTATGACCTCTCGCTACCTGTCGCTCTCCAATACATTTCAATGGACAAACCTTTTCTTCTCTTTAAACCCGTTTTTTTTTTTAGTTTTTTTTGGGCAAAAAATCACAAATAATTCTGTGACCTCTTCTGACATTGAAAAAGCAGTTTTTTCACATTTTTATGAATTTTTAAAAAATTCTTCAGAAATGACATTACAGTTCTGCCATTAAAGTGTTCATGTTACAATGTTGCTACAATGTAATTCCATATGTTTTTGCTTTGTTACTAGTTGATAGATGATTGAAAACAAACTTTAAACACACCGCCTCCTGCGCTCTGGGCTTCAAACAAGTATTTTTCAGCGCCAAAGATTTGTGAGGCTGTTTTTTTGCTGAATATGGTGTGAGTCGGTCGCTATGAGCAGTCACTAACATGCGCTCCCATACAGCGCTGTACTGGTCAAATAGCGACTCCTCACAATGTATTCAACATTACTGAACAGCGACTGAGTCGCTATAAACTAGCGACTCACGGCCGAGCACTGCGACTACTAGCGGGCGCTCTGAAAATGCCTGCTACAGACGCTCATCTGTCGCTACCTGCCGCTATTAATGAATCGGCCTGCCCGTTAGCATCCGGCACAGCGACTTCTAGTGCCATTGTAGTCCGCATCGCAGCACCAGAAAAGACAAAAATGCCGGCTCTCCAAAACTGGCGCTATAGCCACCAGAAAGATGCTAAACGACGCACATCATATTTAAGGCCCTTAACCTCCTTAGCGGTGATCCCGAGCGTGACTCGGGGTTAATTTGCGCTGTAAGTAGCGGTAACCCTGAGTCACGCTCGGGATCGAGGAGCAGGGCGGCGCAGTCTCCTTACCTTCTCCCTGCGATCCAGCGATGTCCCCGCTGCGATCGCAGGTGAGAGCCGCGGCTGCGGCGTCCGTCGCACTTCCGGGTTCCGTCTTTGTGAGCCACAGAGGCTCATGGGGGCGGAGCCGTGCCACTCTTTCGTTACCATTACATTTGCCTCTATCATAACGCCAGGGGGGTTAATCTATTTTTGGATCCTATTATAACTCCTAACAATGATCCACAATTCCCATAAAACTCTCATCTTTGTTTGGTGGACCACACACTTCATAATAGATTTTTACAACAAAATCTCAAAAACAAAGCAAAAATGTAACAGGGAGACAGAGACATATAATAAACAAATCATTGGGAGCTGCTGTAATTGGAATGTCCAGACTAATGCCTTAAACTTTGCATTTAGATTGCTTAAAAAAAAGAAACCGAAAATCATTATTGAGAAGAAATGTTAATTGGTTTCCAAAGCTTACATTAAAAAAACACTTAATTCATTTTTTACATTAACTAAATGTGATGCTCTTCAATTAAATATAAAAGAGAATAATTATCTTGTGAAAAGACTTTTGTAACATAACATTATGACAATCCCACTTAAATGAAATACACGCTCTTTAATGTTGCTGTTTGCTTTGCATTTTTATATTTGTGATTACAAGAATAAAGATTATTATATTTGTACAAAGCAAAAATGAATTTGTCTCCTTATCTTGCAGGAAATCTTAAAGCATGAATAACATTTCCATACTTATTAGGTATCTTTAAGCCTAAAGTTTTCTGAAAACATTTGCATGATCTGAGCTATACTTTGTATATACGTTTTATCTATGATGGACTCATACAATACATTTACTCTGCTCCATGGAATAGTTTTTTTTAGCTAACAACAGTATTGCTCTAGGGCCATTCGGGGTGCTTTACAAAATACACACAATACACAATTCCTACTATAAAAGAGCTTAGACAACACACGTGAAGGCTGATTCATTACTAACGCCAGGTATCGGCAGATAAGCGTCTGTATAGCAGCGCTTAAAGCGACCGCTAGTATACGCTGTAAGTGGGTATCGGGCACTATAACATAGCGCCTCAGTCGCTGTAGTAACCTGGCCCGCATTGATGAATGTGATGTGTGTTGGGTGCTCTAACACCAGTACAGCGTTGCAGGGAGCGAAAGGTAGCGCCAGCTCGGTGCGACCGGAACTCGGCGCTCCACACCCTATTTATCCAAAAAAAGACACACACACAGCGCCGGTGCTCTAAATCTGGTCGCTATAGCACAGAGTGCCAGGCGCTGTGTGATCAAAGTCTGTTTTTGAACACATATACACCAGTAACAAAGCAAAAACACATGGAATGACATTGTTGTAACACTGTGACATTAATACTTTAGTTCCAGACCTATAATGACAATTCTGCATAAAAATATAAAAAGTCAAAAAAGTGTCTAAAGTGTTTGTTTGCAGCCAAGAGATGTCACACAATGATTTGAGCAAAAAAAAAATTAAACATGTCAAACACGCTGTTTAAACACAAGCAAATGAATGGCCATTGAAATGTATGGGAGAGCGACAATGAGCGAAAAGTAATACCTGGTGCTCTGGAAGCTAGAGCGCAGGCGCTATACGCTGAGAGGCCTGTAATAATACATAGGATGCTACATGGCGCTGTTAGAGGCGCTCACCAGATTCGCTTTCAAAAATGTGGTTTTGCCCGGCGCTCACCAGATGCTGGCTGCCGCTACGAGGCGCTACCTGGTGCTATCCCTTCTTAAATAACCCCCACAATCTCACCAACAAAAATTTCCCAAAAGTGTGGTCGGAAATTTCCCGTTGTAAAGCCCTTTCTCACACCCTAAATCTGAATCATGTGATTATGTCATCTGAATCAAGACTTTCACAACCAACGAAAACGCTAATACGATGGAAAAAGCTAACGAAAAATTCACAAATGGCCCAACCCCAACGGAAAAAATACACATACACATGCTGTTTCATGTGAAAGTTCAGGTAAAAGAGGCTGTGAATCGACACCATTGTGTGTCTCAACTGATCAAGTCCTGCGCCCCTGCCCAGCATGAATGTATGTTACAGGCTCTTGGTCACAAGTATCCTAGAAAATCACTTTAAATGTATTTTATTGAGATTTTTATGTGATGCATCACAGTAGCAAGTATTTTTGAAGTGTAAAGAAGGAAAAATAAAAAGCCAAAAAGTATGGCTTACGTATATATTTAGGTCCCCCCCCCCAATCAATACTTTGTAGGCCCACTTTTAGCTTCAACTACAGCTGCAAGTCTGCTGGGGATATGGGGGACAGGCCAGCTCCCCATAGAAGCCAATGAAAGCCATTTGCCGAATGACATAGAGGCCGATTCATCAATAGCGCCAGGTAGCGACAGATGAGCGACTGTAGCGTGATTTTTTCAGCGCCAGCCAGTATTCGCTGTGCTTGGCCGGCATTAGCTTGATGACAGCGACTCAGTCGGTGTGCGGTAATGTTGAATACGGGCTGGGGGGTCGCTGTTTCACAGGTCCAGCGTTGTATGTGAGCGCCTGACAACGAATGGCCAGAGCGAACGGCTAGCTTCATATTCATCAACAAATCACGCTCCGAATGTGCTGTCGCTGTCCATTCCTTGTTTAAACCCCAGAGCGCTGGCGGCGATCTGTATTAACTAGTTTTTAACCCCTAAACAACCATATTTTTTGAATGTAACATTATACATGTTTTTAGAATCATTTTGTTATATGAATACATTAATCTCAGACCTGTTAGATCAATTCTGCACATATTTTTTTTTTTTGACTTAAAAATAAATCCTAACATTGCAGAAGTGTTCTCCGATTTTTTGACATTAAAAAAAAAAAAAAAAAAAATTATTACCAATTAATCATGAATTATTATAGATTGCTCCATTGAAATGCATTGGACATCGCCAGGGAGCGACAGCTCCTACCTGGCGCTGTGAGGGAATTTGCAGCGGCGCTGTTCGGTCCAGGCGGCTTCATGATGAATGCCACGCTAGCAGTCGCTAGCCTCATTTTGCTTGATAAATGCGTCATTGTGACCGCCGCCGGGCGTACTTGAGTCGGTAGTCGCCGTTAGCTGCCGCTACCTGGCGCTCGTCAGACACTACCTGGCGCTATCGCTTGATGAATAAGGGCCATAGTCACGGCAGACAGCTCTCAGCCGACCAGAGCCTGCGCATGTTCCATTGTACAATAGAAAGGTAAGTGATTACAGGTTTTGTCGGGGGTTTTACACAGCGGGGCACCCCAATTCGGGATGCCACTGGGAATACAGAACAAAACCCAGTCAAATTCCCAGGTTTTGTTCCACTTTAAGTCATGCCAAAGATTCTCAATGGGATTTAGGTCTGCACTTTGACTGGGTCAATCCAGCACATGAATTTCAGCACAGTTTCTTTCCCACCACAGCTGCTCTCTTGAAGTTGGCACCAATACAAGCAGCTCACATGTACAGTATATAAAGATGAAGCAGACATAAAAGTCCCTTTTTCTGTGTTAAGTTAAAAATGCTATTTTTACATCTTTAATCCTTTTCAATGGCACCTGTGTTCTGAGCTACAGAGATCTCAGGACTTTAAAGTCATTGGCCAGGCACAAATATAAAAAAAACATACTCACCCTTTGTCCCCTTCAGATGACCACTTCTAGTCCAACGCTCTGACTCTTACCTGATTGACAGATTCAAGTCCCGCTCTGGCTGGCCAGACTGTCCATCACTTCCTAATTTACAGCGGGGTAAGTGTCAGCACACAGGACTATAAGCAATTATCTGCAGGAGGCAAAAAATGAGTTTTTCCATTTGTATTTTTTTGCCTGGACAATGACATTAAGGCTTGCTTTATCTGTATATCTAGTGGATTATTACATTTGCTTACTTGTAATGCACAGTGCTACCAAATTCCTTCTAAGTGTATACAGACATTGACAATAAACTATTTCTGATTTTGAATATGTTTTGGTTTAAACCATTGTATTATAGCTTTTCTATTCTTTTCTACAAGATGCACCTGCCTATACAACACACCTAGGAATTGAAGGAGGATAATATGGAAAAGAATATTCTGAACTAAATGTTGTGCTATAACATACCCCCCCAAAGGACCAAATAATAGGCAAGGTGCAAAATCCCCCTATTACAGACAGTTTGGCATCCCCCCCTCTCTATCCCCATATATGCAGTTTGGCATCCCCCCTCTTATTTCCCATAGACAGTGTGGCATTCCCCCCTCCCATTCTCCATTTAAGATATGTGGCATTCGCCCATCCAATTCGCCATATGGGTAATGTGGCATTCCCCCATCCCTTTCCTCATATAGGCAAGGTGGCATTCCCCTATCCATTCCCCATATAGGCAAGGTGGCATTCATTTATCTCATTCACCATATAAGCAATGTGGCATTCCCCCATCACATTCCCCATATAGGCAATGTGACATGCCCCCCTCTGATTTCCCATATAGGCATATAGACAGTGTGGCATTCCCCCATCCCATTGCCCATATAGGCTGTGTGGCACTCCCCCATCTCATTCCCCATATAAGCAGTGTGACATTCCACTCCTCCGAATTCCCTTATAGGCAGTGTGGCTTCCCTCTTCCATTCCCCATATAGACAATGTGGCAGAATATTCCCGACCCCCCCCCCCCCCCCATTCCCCGATGCTGGACGAAGAAAAAAAAAAGTAAACTTACATGCAGCACTCCCATGTTGGGAGCCGGGAGGCCAGTCGATGGATCAGTGGCGGCCCGCTGTCCCCGCCCTAACTAACGGTGTGGAGCTGCATTGTGACAGGGGTGGGGGGGGGGAGAGCCAGATGGCTCAACCCCCCCACGCAATGCCCCCCACAATACCCTGAAATCCTTACCTTCATCTCCATCCTCAGCCGAAATGCAATCCTTTCAGTGGCAGCTAATTCCTAAACATCTATCTTCACCTGAAAACTATGTGGGGATCCTCTTTGTCGAAATTAGCATCAGATTTAGCTTCACATTTAGTACCATCATTCCAACCCTGGAACACTGAATTCCTTAATAATAGGAAGTGAAGACTGGAAAACATATTTCTCACCTGTAAATGGATAGGAAAATCGGATCTCCCAGCAGTAACCTTTGAAAAGTATAAAACAGTAAATAAATAATGTAAACAAGTAATAAAGCTGACAAAAACACATAATGAAAGAGGTGTCGCAAAGGAAAGCAAAACCAACCCTTAATGTTTCTTAAAAAATATAAACTCAAAGAAATCAAAATCAGAACAGGTAGGTACCCTAATTAATGGTGAGTTGGTTTTTGGGGACCAGGAAAAGGAGGAGATGCTAAATTGGCTCTTTAGCTCTTTGTACACAAATGAAGCATAAGGTACCAATTTAGGCATTGCCGATGCAAACAATACTCCAGGCATAATTTTTAACTGTCTAAATATGGATATCAAGAAAGATTAAATAATTTAAATGTGAATAAGACTTCAGGACCAGATGGACTTCACCCAAGAGTTCACAAAAAACTCAGCTCAGTTATTTCAGCACCTCTGCTTTTGATCTTTAAAGACACTAACAACTGATATAGTACCAAGGGTTTGGCGCAAGGAAAATGTGGTGCCCATTTTTAAAAAGGGCTCTAGGTCTTCTCCGGGTAATTACAGACCTGTAAGTTTTAAAATCGCTTGAGGGACTCCTAAGAGACTACAGGAATATGTAACTATGAATAATATTCTAAGTGACAGCCAGCACGGTTTTACTAAGGGCAGACACTGCCAGACTAGCCTGATTGGCTTCTATGAGGAAGTGAGTAGGAGCCTGGACAGAGGGGTGGCTGTAGATATAGTTTTTTCTGGATTTTGCTTAAGGATTTGACATTGTCCCTCATAGACACTTATTGGGGTGATTGAGGTCTCCAGGGTTAGAAATTATAGTTTGTAACTGGATTGGAAACTGGCTAAGTGATTGTGTGCAGAGAGTTGTGGTTAATGATATCTACTCTACTACTGAATTGTTACTAGTTGTAAGCACTGTACCCCGGGGTTCAGTGCTGGGCCCTCTATTATTCAAAATGTTTATAAATTACATAGAAGTTGGCTTTAAGAGCACTGTCTGGATTTTTGCGGATGACACCAAGATATGTAGCGCAGTGCAGTCTATTGAAGATGATCACAAGCTTCAGGCTGACTTGGACACTTTGAGTGTCTGTGCATCCACGTGGCAAATGAAGTTCAATGTGGATAAGTGTAAAGTGATGCACTTAGGGTCTAGTAACCTGAAGGCCACATATGTTCTAAGGGGAATAAAACTGGGAGAGTCAATAGTTGAGAAGGATCTCAGGGTACTGGTAGACCACAGACTAAATAACAGTATGCAATGCCAAGTAGCTGCTTCTAAGGCCACCAAGATATTGTCATGCATTAAAAGAGGCATGGAATCACAAGAAAGAGATGTAATATTGTATCTTTCCAGGGCGTCCAGTTCTTGGCACCCGTTCATAGAAAGGACGCTCTGATTTTGGAAAGGATGCAGAAGAGAGCCACCAAACTAATAAGGAGAATTAAGGATCTTAGTGGTATCTTATGGAATTTAATTTGTTTAGTCTTGAGAGGAGACATCTGAAGGGGTACATGATTAACTTGTATAAATATATAAATGGCCAATACAAAAAATATGGGGAATATTATTTTAGCTAAAATCATCTCTAAAGACAAGGGGGCATTCCCCCCATCTAGAAAAAAGAAGATTCAATCCCTGGAGATGACAATCATTTTTTACCATAAGAACTATTAATCTGTGAAATAGCCTCCCACAGAGGCTTGTCACGGCATCAACAGCTGAGATTCAAAAAAGGATTAGATGCTTTTCTAGCAGAAAGTAGCATTAACAGATTTTTTAACTGATATCAGTTAAAAAAAATAAAAATAACTTTCCCCAACACCTTTGGTAGAACTTGATAGACATATCTCTTTTTTCAACTGTACTAACTATGTAACATGTGAGGCTGGTTTTCCTGCTCTACTCAGATGACCCCCCTCCTGTGTATCACTCTGGAGGAGAGAGTATGAAGGGTTTTGTTATTGCATTTTCAGTAGATGTTGAAGGTTAAAACCTTAACACAAGCCTATGATCCAGGGAAGCTGTAGGCCTCAGCTAAAAAAAAAATGACCAATTCGGGGGAGCTAGCTTCCAAGGTCTTAAGAAGAAGTAACATACCAAGGCAAGGCCTGGAATCTGACTTTGAATGTTGAGCTGGGTGCTTCTACACTGTGGTGACAGATGGGTAACATTAGCAGACCATGACCAGATTCAAGGGCTGGCAGAAGAGTGCTAGGATCACCTGTGTTGGTAAATTTTGAAGCAAGAGACCTGGACTGATTAGTATTGAGTATAACTTTTAACTTATATGGCTACAGATTACCTTTAAGATCAAAACTGTCTAAAGAGATTGTCCGGGTGAAACAGAAAAAAGTTATACTTCCTTCTTTACAGCTCCAGTGTCCAGAAACATGGCCATTTTTTAAATTGAGCGTGTACGCACCAAAGATTCTTAGGTTATCCATCCATCATTCACAGCTGTCATTGGGGACATGGGGTGACTGCTGTGCCCATTTTTAAATGTTCAGCACAATTAAAAGGACTGTTTGTGTGAATTGGGTTTGTTTTTTAATTTTAAAGCAATATTCATGCAAAGAAATATTGTGGTATACATACCTGCAACTTATTGCTCTCCTGAAATGTCATAAAGCAGATGAATGCTCTTCAGCAATTCAGTCTTACAACACCTGTTCTCCATATTGGACTGCAAGTCCCACCAAACAAAAGGGTGAACATGAGTGAACATATAAGATGTTAAAAAGAAGTAGAGTCCCAATCCAGCAGCCTACAGATTAGAGAAAAATCCAGTCTGTCTATGGCAGCAATTGTTGCCTTTGATTAATTCTCATCTCGTCCTCTATTTTGGAATACTCTCTGGGACCTTTGGAATGTGGGGACGTGCTGCTAAGAAAGAAGTGTCTATAAAAAGAAAGTGCCTGACCAAAATAAAGTATGCTTTAATGGGAAATATTTCACTCTCCAAAACATAAAGACATTCGAAATGTTTCAAAAAAATCTCATGACAGGTCATGGAAACGGCATGTTTGTTTGCTTTAAATGCTTCACCAACCTAAATGGTATTAGCCCAGCCTCCACAGGAATACGTGCTTGTGTTGGAGGACACATGATCAAAGCTGCAGCTGCTATTTATGTAATATGTAGAAAAGATCATCTGAAAATGTACGAAAGGCACACAAACCAACCACATTAACTGTCAAGTGCAGGTTTCTTGTCTACCAATGTTGGTGACCTTTGAAAAGGTTACATATATATAAATATATGAAAAAAAAAAAAAATATATATATATATATATATATATATATATATATATATATTACACACATTTTGAACTTCATTCAAAAGTACATTTTTTATTTTTAAACAAGGAATAGTTTATTGTGCCAAATTGCACTCACATTTAAAACATTAAAATCACGCTTTGAATCCAATCCAACATGTATCAACTCATGCTACTCCGTTCCATCTTAAGAATACTTATGACACAATGTTCCTCCACTCCGGGTGAGGGAAGCGTCCTACCGCCGGCTCCCAACGCGTTTCGTCGCTCCACGCGACTTTGGCACAATAAACTATTCCTTGTTTCCAACATTGTTGCACTATGGTCGTGTTGTGTTTTCTCTTTTTTACATGTGCTTTATGAGAGACACAACTGTATAAGGCCTGAAGTATTGCTGATAATCAACTCAAGATCCTGAATGTAGGGGGGGACTTATTGATTATTTGGCATATTATCCCTGGATGTTCCGATCCTGAATGTGGGGGGAAACTCATTGATTATCTGGCGCATTACTTCTGGATGTTCCGGTAAGAGCATTGTATTGGTGGTGGGAAATGTCACTGAATTGGATATTGCTGCACCACTACATAGTGGTGAAAGCAAATGAGTACAGAATAAACACCCTGCTACTTGGAGGTCCTTAGAAGCCCTGTGCACTTTATTGACTTTAAACTTCATGTCATGTCAGAAGATGCTACTGTCATGTTACAACTGTAACGGAAGTTTGAAAAAGTGCGTTCATTATGTCACACCTTCTTGCATTCTCATCTCATGTTATATCATGTTATCCCCCCAGTCATAGGATTTTGTGCATGAATCTGTTGTCTTGACCCCACTATTTGTCATGTTTTATTAAAAGCTGAAGTTGCTTCTATTCAGCCACATCTTTCCAAAGGATCAGATTTACCAGCCACTCCCCTCCTAATCCCTGCAGTGCAATGTATCACATTTAGGGAAATACTACATACAAGGTTTGGCCTGCAACACAGCTCATAGTGTCACAATCATAGGCACAATGCAGTACACAAAATTAGCACTGGTGTGCTTCCACCACCATGGCTGTGTGTAAAAGTCCTAAAACTGCTATGGTGAATTTGCAGCCGGGTAAAGCTCACACATAGGCTAGAGCCTACTGTAAAAGCCACATGACTGTCCCTGGAAAGAGAGGAAAATGATAACAAACAGGGACGGCCTTAGAGTAAATGTGGCTCTGTGCAAGATTTCAGAGTGGTGCCCCCCAAAATCCATCAATCAATGAAAAAAGATGGAACAAGGAACACTGATAGAGGAAAAATGTGGAAAAGAGAGGCCTGCTGAGCCAGATGAGAGCCCTCTTTGTTAAAGTGAAACAAACCCCAAATAAATGGGTTGACCCTACATGGGAGGTGTCCCTAGCAGTGTGAAACCCCTTTCCCTGTAAACCTCCTGAAGCCCGCCACAGAATCACCCGCTCGCCCCAGGCTGTGCAGCCCTGCCAACAGACATTTAAGTCTGCAGAGTATGGCAAGTGTGTACATGCACTGTGAGATAAAGGATCAGGATGATTATATAGGGGAAATCATAGGTTTTTTATACTGTGAAAAGTCCCAAACTGGAATGCCCCTAGGACAGGGAATTCCACAGCCCCAGACTCTGGAGCCGGACAATATCGGTTTTGGTCTTTTCTAAGGGGTGTCTGAATAGTGCCCCCTGGCAACTCCTTACAGGTAGTTTGAGATGGTGCCCTATGCAACCACATATCTTGCAACCCCCAAGATCTGGCCATGATAACAAACATCACTTTTTGGCTGATGATTTTATATAAGTAGTTCAGAAGAAGTAGGGACAGGGAAGACAGTATTTGTGGTTGAGGTCATATATAAGTAAAGGCAGAGTTGTGAAGGCAAAGCAAAGTTGTATGAGGGAGGGCATCTGCTAAGGACCTTACAGCAGCAGTTAGGTACTGTAAGGTTAGAATTCTGTTAGTGACCAAAAAGTGGTTAAATGAATACGTTTCTTAGGATAGACAGAGACATATGGGACTTGATCTTGGCAATCAGCAAGATTCAGAACACTTTTGGCCTCTGCAGCAGCTCTTCCAATGAATGAAGTAGGTGTAGGAAGGGTTGGAATACTGTCCTGGAGGAGATGGAGAATGCTGACTGGTGCAGCATCACTGTGGGACTTGATCTTGGTAAGATTCAGAACACCAGAGCTGGACAGAGGAACTGTGGGGGGACAGTGCCTTGAAATAAAGGAAACTGAAAATATTTATCCACAACTTCTTACAAGAGATTTCCCAGGGTTTCATACACAGTGCCACCACCAGTAAAGCTTTACCAGAATCGCGCTTTACTGTACAGTAAATATAATCTGAAACTAGCCATGGTGAATCCACCCCATTACTATTTTACTCAGTCTACATCTATTCTACTTCAGATGGCACTTCTAAGAGCAGAGAAGGTGGGAAATCAATGAGGGGAAGCTGCCTGCTCACACAGCCGAGCAGTCTGAATGACAGTTTGTGTTGAAAAGGATGTTAGGAGCTGATTTTAAAAGAAATGGAAATATAATCATGTCAGCTCTGTCAAAGTTACATCTTAGAATATAAATGAAGAATTTCTGTAGTTGTTAACAGTATGACAGTCTAGGGCTGGATAGGTAGTCATATACATGGCACTGATGCATATGTGGGCATTGGATACAGTATTATGAGAGGATGGTCATGTCTTTGAGTTCCAGAAGTAATACACATGGAAAGAAAGCATCTTTCTGGAAACTGCATTGATATTTGACACTTGATATACACCTGATACCCAACGACAAGGCCACCTCATTCTCCCCAAAGGGAGGATGTGGGGCCATCACCACCTCCAGCACCAAGCCAGTCCACACCATCCCTGGGAAGCATTCCACTTTCCAGCTTGCAAACTTTGGAGAGAAAGTGGAAGTTGGGCCCATCCCACCCGGGAGCTCTGGCCCTGAATGATAACTCAAGATAACTATTGAAATGATTAGGTTGAGGTCAGAATCTAGACATCAGATCCATGAGCACAAGGGACCCTTATACCAGTTTAATAGGAAAGGGGCAGGAAGCCACTTGCTCAACATTTTTTTTTATCTAGTTATTTTGTTGGGAGGGTGGGGGGGGGATTTTGCTTAGTTCCACCTTGAAATTAATCAGAATGCTCTGCATTCATCAGAATGCTCTGCAAAACAGGCATCAAAACATCAAGCCAGAAACATAGGGCTCAAGATAACTATTGAAATGATTAGGTTGAGGTCAGAATCTAGACATCAGATCCATGAGCACAAAGGACCTGTATATCAGTTTAATAGGAAAGGGGCAGCAAGCCACCTGCTCAACATTTTTTTTTATCTAGTTTATTTTGTTGGGAGGGTGGGGGTGGATTTTGCTTAGTTCCACCTTGAAACTTCTACTTCTTTAATACAATTCTTTAATACCACACAGACTATGTAAATAATAACAATATATTTTTTTCTTGTAAATAAAATAACTAAAAAAATTGCATTTTTGAAAACAAATGGAAAACCAACTAATGTAGATCAGACAAGGCAAATAATTGATCTGATCTTATATATATACTAGAGTATTATAGCGATTATAACAATTAAAGTGCCTAAATAAATAGCTAAATAAGTATACACTTTATAGTGTTATATGTACATATAATATAATGTACAAAAGTTAAACATGCAACCTATCAACAGCAAACTATATCTCACACAATAATAATTACACAACAACTATCTTATTTATGAAACACCACCATACACACAACAAATCAATGTCTGTTAGATATCCAAGTCTACTCAAACCCAGGGGTGAACCTAGCCTCTCTGCTGCCTTAGGCGAACTATAGAATGGCTCCCCCAAGACACTTCATCCCATTCCTCAGTAAAGCCACCTCCTAGGACTTCGTATGATGAGAGTAGCGGCATTGTGGAAGGTAGCGAGCCGGGGCCCCTGAGCCACAAATGATTGTCTGTAAAAATGTGACAGTGTGCAGCGATGCCCCTCAATTTATAAACGTTATAGCCAAGGCCAGTCGCATAGTGGTTGTTTTTTGGTTATTGATGCCTTATTTTATTATTGGACAAAATGACTTGCACAGGTTTGTTGCATTATGAGACACATTTTATCTTGAAATAAAAATGATTGAAACAGACAGCCAATACCAGCTCAAGAAGCTTATGACTTTGGTTTGTAGAAGAAAGCCTACTGTTATATTTACAAACCCTAAGATGGGAATAAAACTTGGAATCTCACTGCTGAAAGTCACACATACATGTAATTTGGCATCATGTTCCCGGATACACATTTCAACCCAAAATAATAAAAGTGTGTCAAATGAACTATGAAAATAAGAGGAGAAGATGGTGTGGGTTACGTAAGGATCCTCTACATACTGGAATTCTAAAGGAATGTAAAAAGTGTTTTCGGAAAAGCATCGTTCGAAACATAAGGTTTATATTTAACATAACAAAAAACCCAGGGCATGGTGGAACATGATAAAAAAGGCACAAGGGCAAACTCAGAATTGTTTCCATTCTGTAAAGCAGGATGTGCTGTCCTGTCTCTCCTTCATAGCGAGAGAAAGCAGAGAGATCTTTGCTGGGAAACCCAGAGGCAGAATTCCACTCTATCTAAGCATGAGAGGCAGCTGCTTGAGATGACCTAATTTTAACTGCTTATCAGCGATGTGCTGCTTGTTTTTTGATGTCATGTTGATCCCCGGGTGCCCTATGGGTTTGGAATTAAATATGGCATTTAAAGGGAAGTGACTGGTTTTGGATATCTTCCCAAGCAGAGCAGTTAAATGAGTAACACTATTTGTGCACCTTTAATGGGGGTTGCTTTACTTGTCCTTAGGCCCACGCTGCGGCCAGAGCAGCCAGCTCAAGTCCCAGCCACACTTGTGAGTGACTCGAAGGGGGGGTGGGGAGGGTTCACACAGCGGGGCATCCCACTACCCACACTAGGGAGTAAGCCTGCCCTGCAGTCTCATAGACTCCAGAGTGGGTTGTGGCCCCTTTTAAAGGAGATGTAACACAAAGCTTCATATAAAAAGCTAACCCTTCCTGGAAATGAAAAATCAAAGCACAAATTGTACAGGTATCATAATTACAAATATATTAAAAAGCACAGGTAGCAGCTAAACCACGGCTAAATAAAAGCATACAGGTAGCCTTGTGGACAGGGCTGCCATTAGGGGGTGGCAAACTGGACAGCTGTCCATGGGCGCACATGACAAAAGGGGCCCCTGAAGTTTGCTATTTCCCAGGGTGTCAGGTGCAGTGTAAAGTTTACTGATGCCCATATGAAAGACGTTCACTGTAGCAATTACAGCAATCATCTTTTCTATGAGCGTCAGTGATCCTCCACACTGTCTCCATTGTCTGTTTCCATTGTGCACTCCTTTCTGAGGACAGCCTCATCAGCTTGAGGAGGACTTTCACTTTTTCCCGGGCCACATTTTGTCCAAAACCAGCCCTGTACAAGACACATCAGCAGAACCTAAACAGAGACAAGGAATTCTTATTGAGCTGATCATAATTTTAGCTGTGTTCAAGACCATGTTGTCACACTTGCATCAAAGACACTCATCTTGGTAGGCTGTTTCCTCAAGAAATGTTTCCTGCTAATTATGGCCTAGAACAGTAATGTACCAAAACCAGATTTATTAAAAGCATAACTTTGAACCAAACTCATAAATGTAACTTTACCCACCTGATACCTGATCAAACATGTCGGAGTATTCCATCCACTGCTCAAAACATAATAAAAGAAACACATTTTGGTAGATCAATGCTGCGTCTCCACCAGTGCTGTGCCCTTTATGCCCTCATCAAGACTTAGACAAGACTATTAGACAAGACGGTAAACAGATGCAACAACAAGCTTAAAACCTGATGCAAATGGTTCTGACACTCCCGTATGGCAAACAAGAAGTACATGTGCTGGGAATTATAACAATGAAGGGATTATAAAGACATCAAAAAGTGAGTTTATAAAACTTGTCAAAGTTGTCAAAAATATACACAACCTTGTTTATGTACATTTAAATGCAGGCTTGTTAGTTTTTGAAAATTGGCTACATTCTGTTACAAGATTCAGTCCTGCTGATAATTTTAAAAAAAAGGAAACATAGATGGAAATTCTATGTTTAAGATAATGAGCATTTACAAGAGTGGGCACCTGTTATCACTCCAGATGGCACACTACAGGCTCTTCTTATTTCCTGATGATCACAAATGATGCTCAGATTGGGAATTCATTTGCAAAGGTTATGTTACGCATGTGTCTGCTGTCTATCACTTATGCTACTCTGGGCTTAAAAAAGAACTGCCTTCTTCTATCCTGGCTCCACTAAAGGCAAGTAATCATTAGAAAATGTCGTGCTACAGTTAATGGATCAAACAGACAAATAACTCTTTAACTAATGAAATAACTTTAGGAACAGCTTGTGCTAGAACGTTACATACAATGCTGAAGAAAAGCAAATGATGGGTCTTTTTCCGTTCTCAGGTCTTAGTGTGACTTCTTGTATAATGCACATTAGAAGGGTGAGCAAGCAATTAGTTATGCAGACTAACTTCTGTTTGCTAGAGATGATTCATATGTTTATCTCTCAATTTCCATTGTTCAAGGTTATCTTTTTATAGTTGTAAACCTTGAGATTAGCACGTTATCACATGATGCAACCAAACTGGAAAAAAACAGCAGATGTTGAAGTGACGATACTTGTGGTACATCACCGGACATAATACATGCAATTTATAAATGAAAGATCCATCTAGACAAGAGATGGTTTTCAAAATAGGGCATATCAAGAGATCAGGGGAAATTACGGTAGATCACTTCTGCACCTTCTTCGTACATTTTTGGTCAAGGGCTAGCGGTCGGTTGGCTGCAAGTTTTGGAGTAATGCTCCAATGACCAAGTTTTACATCCTTCAGTATCCTTTCTTAGGTCCCAGAAGTGGAATATACAAAACCTTTGGGTTAGACAGTTCTATAGTTCTCCAATATCTCTGTAATATCTTTCTACCTTTTGAGAAACCTTTTGAGAAACCATGAACGTAAAGAAACAGTATAAATTAACCTTGTATTCTTTTGCAAAGTAATGCTCCCAATGCCTCTCCAAACACTGCCTCTGCAGAATAATCTCAAATTATTTGGATAACCACAATATATGCAACTGCAGAGCTTCTTAAAAGTGTTCCCATGCAAACACCTGTAAGAAAATATCAGGTTATCTAAATGATTTTGGATATTTCTGGAGAGGCTGAGTTTTGAGCTTTTCTCATTCACTATATAAAGTGAAATAGAAAATAGGTTTTTAATGTTCTTGGATTCCTCATATGCCGCTATTATGTTGTAACTTCTAAAATAAATTATGTAAACAATAAAAAATTATTTGCATCTCACCTGTAGAACTACCCCATCACCTGTGTAAGGGGGGTTTCCCTCATTGCCTTTTAAAACTGCCTCTCCAAAAAAATCCAAAATAATTTGTAAAGCCCCTAAAGTCGTATATAATATATGTCCTGTAAGCAACATGCACATGTGGAGGCTTATTCATTACTAACGCCAGGTATCGGCTGTGGATGCTGTAAACATATATTGGACGCTGTAACAGAGCGCCTCAGTCGCTGTAGTAACCTGTCCGGCGTTGATGAATGTGATGTATGTTGGGTGCTCTAACACCAGTACAGTGCTGCAGCGAGGGAAAGGTAGAGCCAGCTCAGTGCGACTGACTCTCAGCGACTCACACCATATTCAACAAAAAAACAGACACACAGAGCCTCGGCGCTCTAAAGCTGGTCGCTGTAGCACAGAGCACCAGATGCTGTGTGATTAAAGTCTGTTTTTGAACACATATCCACCAGTAACAAAGCGAAAACACATGGAATGACAACACTGTGACATTAACACTTTAATGCTAGACCTGTAAATACAATTCTGCATAAAAAATCTAAAAAGTTTTCAAAAATGACTTTTTCTAAGCAAGGAGAGGTGACACAATAATTTGAGAGAGAGATAAATAAAGCTCTGTTTAAACAGAAGAAAAGGAACATCCATTGAAATGTATGGGAGAGCGACAGGTAATACCTGGCGCTCTGGAAGTTGGATCTCCGGCGCTATACGCTGAGCCGCCTGTGATAATACATTGGGCGCTACATGGCTCTGTTAGAGGCGCTCACCAGAATGGCCTTCATAAATGTGGTATTGCGTACAGCGCCCGGCATGCACCAGACGATCCTCGCCACAAGGTACTACCTGGAGCTATCCCTTCTTAAATAACCCCCATATGCAACAGCAGAGCTTCCTAAAAGTCCTCCCACTGAAACACCTTCAGTAACCGTATTAAAAAACGTGTTTTATCACGTCATGCAGAATATTCTGCATACCATAAGTAACCAAAACAGTTCTCATCCCGTCAGGTCTCAAGACTAACATGTATGCAAGTCCACAAGAAGATACTGCATTTCAATCACGGTAGCTCATCCCAATTTTCGTTAATACTAAGATGGGAAAGAAAAAGACATATATACTGTACCCCTTAAATGAAATTAACATTTGTGATTGAGAGACAGAGGGTAACAATATCAACATGAGATTTTAAGCTGCAGTGAGACTGTAGATGGGAATCTCCCTTTTATGAAAGAGTGGTCTACTAAGTGGTTTAAATGTATCGTTCCCCACATGGCAAGTACTTTGATAGATGACTCTGTACATATCAGACTCTCTGTGATCCTCTGGTGTACCAGCAATCCCTGACAATTGGGCCTATTGTTGGCCTGCTCCTCTCCTCTGCTCCTGAGTCTAACCAGCTAGTGTTGCTTACAGGACACAAGAGTTGATTGCATAAACAGCTAAAAAGCTTCATGACCCTGGCACTGACTGTTTTAGCTGCCTGAATTGATAAAGATAATTGCATTCTGTTTTAGAATCAGAGGTGTGTGTGGCACCTACACTATTCCAACTTATAGATCAATAATAACCCTACCCCCAAACAAAACAGTCAAGGAGAAATTCAGGTAGACGGTAAACTTATTAAAAAAAAAAGTAAATTGTTGAAGTCTTTATTCTCTCCACAGTTGAACCTATCAGTTGAAGGATTTGCTTCCTTTGGCCTTTGGTACGAAGTGAACGCGTATAATTCCTGCTGTAACTTAGTTTTAAATCTTCCTCTACGAGCCCCCCGAGAATTACGTTTAAAACCTTTAACTTATAAGTAGGGATGAGTGAACCCCCTGAAGCTTGGGTCCGATAAATTCAGACGAACTTTAAATAAATGTTTGGGGTGGATGTGGCGGGGGTCGCAGAGTGTGCAGCAGGAAGCTCTGCTGTAACACACCTCGGCCCCACAATCCTTTTCCTGTTCAGCAGCAGAGACGTTTGAAATCGGCCCCAGTTGTGGCCACAGAAAGATGCCGTCAGCTCCCATAAGTGAGGGCACTTCTATTGCCAAATGGCAGTGGGGGCACTAGAAATGTCCTCACTCATGGGAGCCAGCGTACATCTTTCTGTGGCCACGACTGGGGCCGATTTCAAACGTCTCCGCTGCTGAACAGGAAGAGGATTGCGGGGGTGAGGTGAGTTACAGCAGAGCTTGCTGCTGCTGCACCCCTAGGTGAAGCTTGTTGATGGGCTGCTCAGCAGTCCATCAACCAACTTTTCCATGTTCGGGCCAGACGCTGAACTCAAACACGGACTCCTGGCTAAAGTCCGCGTTCGGGTTTGGGAACCCAAACTCCCAAAGTTCGGTATGAACCTAAACTTTGAGGTTCGCGTTTGCCCATCACTACTTAGAAGTAATATATAATATACCCTCAAAATGATTGTTTAATATACTAAAATAGTGTTTTGTGCGTAGGACTGAACAGAAAAGAAAATATCTAAAGTGAGTGTTTGCTTGGACAGAAAAATTACACTTGAAGCTCTTCAACTTATAAAGTAAGAAATATACACCTTCAAAATGATGATGTTTTGTGTGTGTTTTTATAGGTAATTCACATGTACCCTGAATGCAACCAGGCGTTCTGTGGTTTTAGGACCTCAACTGAAAAGAGGAAATGCACTTAATAATTTATAAAGGGGAATTCCTCTAACAAAAAGTATTTATTTGGCCCCACTTTCCCACGTTCGACTCTTTATTTAAATAAAACAAAACTACACAGATATGAGCAACTTTCACATTTGATTGTGTGATGGCCATTGCTATAAATGGCTTAAATGTCAGTCAAAATCTATTCCTGGTTTCTTTATTTTTTTTTACAGATTTCAACCCATTTATTTTTTATTTTACTAACAACAAACGGAACTTGTAAACTTGTAAAGTTTAAAATCTGTATATATATATATATATATATATATATATATATATATATATATATATATATTTGGAAGTCCCCAAAGTGTATTCTAAGCAACATATACTGGCAGCAATGTTCTTGTTACATTCTATAAAGCATTGGTAATATCACAGCCACAAAAACAGATGCTAAATACGCTGAGAACATGTGTCTACTTCACGCAAAATGTTTAACGATTTTTTATTTTTTTTTTAATATAGCAAGAATCCTACTTTTATGTCCATTTCCAAAGCTCCCTACTTTTGTGTTGCACACATAGCTTATGCCAGTGGCAAACTCAACACAAAATCAGTTTACTTGCTATCCAGAGAAAGGCATCACAAGTTGTGATGGGTGAACCCGAACTGCAAAGTTCCGATTCATACTGAACCTTGCGAGTATGAGTTCCCAAACTCAAACACAGATTTCAGCCAGAGGTGTGTGTTTGAGTTTCATGTCCGGCCCAGTCACTGAAAAGCTGAGCAGCCCATCAACCCGCTTCACCTAAGGGTACAGAAGAAGGAAGCGCTGCTATAACATACTTTCTGCCCTGTGATTTTCCTGTAAGTGACGGCTTCCTGCTGCACACCCTGCACCCCCCCGCCAAAGCCACCCTGCCCCCAAAGTTTGGGTCCCCATTGATTTCAATGGGGACCGGGTTCGGGCGCTATTAACAGTTCAGCTGACCTCACCGGATCCAAACTTTGCTTATCCCTAATCAGAAGTCATTTAAAGTGGACCAACACCCACCGCTGATCGGCCTTATAGATTCCTGGGCCGATCAGCTCCCTGCCCCGATCGGGGGTGCCCCGCTGTGTGAAACCCCCCAGGACGCCCGCAAATCCTACCTGTTCCTCGTTCCAAAGGCGAATGCGCGGGCCGCGGCCGCCGCCTCGCGCATCCCTCTAGCAGGGAGCGCACCCGCGCCTGCCGTTTGTGAATGGGTGCCCCGCGGAAGTGGACCAACACCCAGGATAGTGAAAATCCTGGGTGTTGGTCCACTTTAAAAATTCAGGGGTTAGGATTTTTCTGGTTCCCTTTCCTCACCTTTAAACATTAGTGTCGATTCAGCACCAGGTGAGAAAAGTTACTTCTTTATTAAGAGAGAACTGCCGCCATTCATTGTTATTATCTACCTTGGTTGCTTATTCAGCCCCAATGTAGACAGTGAAACAGCAGTTTTCGCTCCTGAAAAGGAGTGACTTTTTGTCCCCTGGTGCTGAATCACCCCTATAGGGAGGAATGGAGATTACATTTACTGTATGTAATTTAGCATTGATGGCTGAAAAGTTGGAGGAGTGTTTAAACTAAACACTGGGTGGGAGGGTATAAGCAGTTCTAAAGGGGAAGTTAGGAAATAATGTGACAGTGGGTATAGACATGAAACTGGGGGTGGAGAGGGGGGAGGCAGGAGCACATCTAGCAGGAATTAGGGCAATATACAAAATTACCAGAAATGCATGCTTACAACTGATAGATTGACAATGACATGGCTGGATGAAAGCTATGACTGGGCAGTAAATCTACAGGGTTACTGTGTGTTTATAAAGGACTGTAAAAACTTAAAGAGGGTGGAGTCTGCCTAATTGTAAAATCATCTCTACAACCCGCTCTGCGGGAGGATATATGTGAGGGGAATGACCATGTGGAGTCTGTATAGGTAGAAACGGAGGGAGAAACAAAAATAAAATACTGATGGGGTTTTCTACAAGCCCCCAGATAGATCTGAATCCACAGAAAACTTGATGCTAAGGCAAACAGATATAGCCTCTAACTAACAACTGAAACATGTGGATATCATAAAGATAAAAGTTTTTTTGTCTGGCTATCTTTCCTAACAAGTACAAGCTCCAACAAGGGGGAAGGCCATAGTGGACTTAATGCTAACCAATGTACCAGACAAAGTAACAAAGGTACAGGTTGGAGGACACCTTGGAAACAGTGATCATAATATTATCAATTTCCACTCAGCAGTCAGTAGGGTGCCTTATCATGGAGCCACAAAAATGCAAGACTTCAGAAAGGCAAAGTTTGACCAGCTTAAAGATGCCCTAAACTGCATTGACTGGGAAAATGTCCTTAAAAACAAAAGCATTGACAGTAAATGGGATACTTTTAAAGAAATCCTCCATTTTCATTGTGATAGATATATACCTTACCGGAATTAAATGGCTAGAAACAAGAGTAAACCTGTGTGGCTAAGCAAAAAAAGTTAGGGGGGTAATAAACAACAAAAAAGGCATTTAAAGCAGGAAGGGACTATAAAGAAGAAAATAAACTATGTAAACCACAGATAAGGGCAGCAGAGCTAGAGACAGTGACGGATCGCCAAAGAAAGTAAAACTCACCCTTTAGCTACATAGACAGAAAAAGATACAAACCTGAAGGTGTGGGCCCCCTGAAAAGCAAGGAGGGAACACCTATAGAGGAGAATGAGGAGAAAGCAAATTTACTAAACATCTTTGATCGATATTCACAAAAGAATGTGACATGCTAGGTGAAATACAGAGAACTAACCCAAACTCTCCAATAAAAAATTGATAAATCCCCGGGACCAGATGGAATACACCCCTGTGTTTTAAGGGAGTTGTACACAGTAATAGACAAGCCATTATTTCTAATATTTTAGATTCAATAATTACGGGGCTGTTCTGAGGGATTGGCACTTAGCAAAAATATTCAAAAAGTGGTCTAAGGGGGGAACCTGGTAACTACAGACTAGTAAGCTTAACATCTGTGGTGGGCAAGCTGTTTGAAGGTTTTTTAAGGGTTATTATCCTGGAGTATCTCAGTGAAAATGACCTTATTACTCCATATCAGCATGGATTTATGAGAAATCGCTCCTGCTAGACAAACCTAATCAGCTAGAGATAAGGGCAAGACTGGATTGGGGGAGTCACTGGATATCATATATCTTAACTTTTTTAAAGCATTTGATACTGTGCCACATAAGAGACTGATGCAAAAGATGAGGATGATTGGATTGGGGAAAAATGTGTGCACATGGGTGAGATATTTGCCTTAATGATAAAAAGCAGAGGGTGGTTACCAATGGTACATAAGGGTTGATTCAGAGAGACAAAAAAACACTTTAGTTTTTGTGCTGTTCTGTTTTTTTTGGGGGGAAATTTTCCCGCTCTCGTATGAGTGTACGAGTGATTCTAAGCATGCATCGCAAGCCTTCAGTAAAGTCTTCGTCCGTTCGTATGCCAACGAGAACGTCTTTTTTCAGCTTTCGATTTCCGTTTATGTTACTCATGTTACAACGTAGGCTTTCATTTTTGCCCTTTTTCCATCCTCTCCTCCCACGAATCATTTACGTTTCCCGTTAGATTCCGATTTCCTTTTACAATAAATAATCGTCCAGACGAAAATCCTTACGAACTTATGCCTGCGCACTACAAACGTAACTCATTAATGTGCTCGCCTACATATTTGGTTCACTAAATTCTGCTACAATGCTTAGCTAAATCACTTAGCGGTCTCATTCTTCTTGCATTTCCCACCCCTAAAAGTTACCTAAATCACATCGCGGTCAGGCGAGTCTTCATATATAAAATTTGTTTTTTGCATTCGTTTTGTGGTAACCAACCTTTCATGAATGTATTTATAAAAGGAAATGACACAGAAACTTTTTTTTTTTTAAATCTGAAATGGCATTTTTATATAAAAAAAATAGAACAACTTTGAATATTATTTTTTTTTTTGTTTTTGGTAAAATGTGTATATAAAATTTTAAAAGTTAAAAAAAAAATGAATAACACTATATACACAGCAATGGCAGGCCCCAGAACATTATTCTTCATCTGTGGTCCCCAACGAGTCTCGCAGCTCCTGCATCTCGCCCACCAACTGAAGGACCCTGGCACTCAGTTGTGCCACTCTGGCATGTGTGGTCCCTGTATAAAAAAGAAAAATAAATTAAATTATTTGTCAGCAAATACATGTTTAACAGCTGTGGATGGAATGTTTATTAGGTTGCAAGTTAACTCATGAGGCCATATATGTCATTATGCTAAGGAATTAATAAAAGGAAGAGGCGCTCATATTCCTCCACAAAGCCACAAAACATGGTCAAAAGCAAGCAAGCCGAGTGCAAAATGGTCCAGTAAGTGTATCGCAAATTAAACAGTTTTATAGGGTGGTGGTCCCTCAGCAATCAGCTCTCTGAATCAGACACAAGCCCATCCCAATAACGTAAGTTATCTGAATGAACGCAAAATATCAGATTTTGATGGGAAAATGATCCAAACAAATGCAAATGATCCGATTTAGTTCCGTCCATCGAAAGTGCATATATGCATTAGCGGGAACGAACATACCAATGTAAAAACGAATGTAAAAACCAAATAAAATGACAAACACACACAAAAACATACACAGACAGCTATGAAAGTCCAGACGAATGTGTCTCTGAATCGAACCTATACTCAGATTTGGTCACCATTACTAGCGGAGTACCACAAGGTTCAGTTCTGGGCCCGATTCTCTTCAATAAATATATTTATGACATAAAATACGGATTAAACAGTAAAGTCTCAATCTTTGCAGATGATACTAAGCTGTGTAAAGTAATTAACATAAAAGAGGACAGCAGGCAGCTACAAACGGGCAGTTAAATGGTAAATGGAGTTTAACACAGATAAGTGAAATGCTTGGTAAAACTACAAACCAGCCTAGAGTCTTAATGTATATTAATCCATGGCTAAGAAAGCTGATAGAAGGAGACCCTAGGAATGTAAAAATCTTTGGTTTAGATGTAATAATATATACATAAACATATATTCGGTTACAGTACAGCACAGCAAAGGCGATGTTCTTGTCATGAATGACTTGCCTTCAGCCGTGCCCGTGGTGTCCCTAGGCAACTGGCCAGGGTTTCTCCTGCCCAGCAGCCGCTTCTGCCTCAGATGCCAGCTCCAGCGGCGCGTGTGTCGCCGAGCGCCCCCTCCTCCCTCGTCCACTGTCATTCTACTCGTGCTTGCGCGCGAGTACAGTCAGCTTATGTCCTCCGGTGGTGCTATACACAGAGTGGCCACTGGAGGCTGTTTAAAAAAGCTAAACCTAGGAGGTGCAGTTCTGGGCAGTATGCCTTTGGAGTTCAGCTGGGGCAAACAGCCCAGAGCTCTCTAAGTGCACCAATCAAACCACAAATCCGAAGTGCACCAATCAGCACACAGATCCAAAGTGCACCAATCACAGCCACTGCCTCCCTGTCCAATCCAGCCGGGTTCAGTCCTATAAAGGGATTACCTCTTCAGTGTGTCAGTGCCTGTGATAGCATTTAGCTGGCTTGTTATTGTTCCTGTGATTGCCTGTTTATATCGTTATTGACCATCTGCTTGAATCTCGACCACGTCTTCGTCTCATCTCTTTGTACTGCGCAGCTCTCTGACCTCCCGTTGTGACCCCTGGCTTGACGTCTGACTTCGCTTGAATTCTCCTGAGCACCCGAATCGCTTCCAGTATTACCTGTTTCCGAAGCACCCGAACTGTTTCCAGTACTTACCTGACATTGCCCAGTCTGGCCTCTGGTTCATCTGCCTTCAACCCCTGTAAGCTCACATCCTTTGTGCTGTGTCCTGGGGGCAACCGTGTCCGGCGAGGCGTATAAAGCGTCCCGGCAAACGGGGGCTTGTCTAAAGGTGAAGGTGAAGCTAGCAGCGGAGATTGGGGGTTGTGGGCTTACTCTGAAGGCGGGTGTCCCACGGGCCTGACAGTTCTTCTACATGATGTGCTCCATCTCGATTCTTTACAGTTTTTTTGCTGTACTCCAGCATAAGGTTTGCTCAACCTGCTCCTGGCAGCTTTTTCGCTGTCTCCACAATAATGACTTCATCTGTACATCTGTGTGCAGATCTGCAAAACATGATCTGTTAGCATGTTGGGGTACCCTCTGTGAAGGCAAAAGGTTATTATGCTTCTTAACAAAAAATTGTCAGGCTTTGGTCAGAGTAAATGATAGACTTCTCTTTAAGGGATCTTCCTAACAAAATATTGACTGTTACAGTAGAGGCAAGCTTCTCTTAGAGCTTTAGGTCTCAAAATTAGGTCTCAAACAAGGGGGCAGAAGTATTTTAAGTGTGTTCCTTACAAAGAATTAGACTTTTAGTTATTATAATACAGCTTAAAGGGTCCCTTTTACAATTTTTTAGCATAGACAGAAGACTCTGAAAGTGTGTTCCTAAAAGAAAACATACTAAGACCTTAAATGGGGTGGAAATCTCTTGGAGGGATCTTCCTTGCGAAAAGCATTAGGTCTCAGAGAGCTGGCAGAATAAAGATGAATATAAAACAGCATGTTGGGCATGAGTATGTGCAGGGTTGGCTATTTGTCAGCCTTGGCCTGTAAAGCCCTCAGTAGCTACTGGTCTATGTGGCTGCTGCAGTCTTGGCAAATTCAGAAGGTCTGCAGCCATTGAGAGGTAGTGTTTGCAATGTAAAGCAAGTTTTCTTGAAAAAGGAGAAGGAAAAAGAGGAGGCAGGGGGGTAAGAGTAGTGTAAGGCAGACTATGCAGGGAATATCTTGTAATTCTTGGTGGTGCAACATGGTGAGGAGGTGCTCCCCTTGTGGGTAGCTACCTAATCTCTATTGAATTCACCCAGTGTCCTTTTTTAGGATGTGTAATGCTTTGGACACTGTGTCTAGTTATTAGTCTAGTCAGGATGTGAAGTTGCAGCAAATATATATATATATTTTTGGCACCATGAGGATTCCAAATAACCGAGGTACTGGAATAGAGCAATAGAAGGAAATAGTAGGAAAAAAAGAATGATGTTATGGGAAAGAAGTGTACAAAGGGCAACTAAGCTGATGTTGGTTACAAAAAAACATAAGCAACCCTTAGACATGAGTTTATTATCAGTGAATTCCCTAAAAATATCTAAACATTGATAATAAAATCTGATGTTGCTTGATACAGCACTCCAAAGACATCGTTTCTCATATTACTTTATGGCTCGAGATAGCTAACTTACTAAATTTGGAGTGAAGTCAAATGTGCTGAATGTGATAAATGGAAAAACTGAGCAAGCATGGGGAACTTTTTCTTTTGTTCAGGGAAAATATGAACATCGATGACTTAGCTTGTCATGACATTATGTGAACAAGATTAAGATACAAAGTAATCACAGAATGATTCAGTTCAAAAATATATACTGTACTGTGTCTATTACACAGATATGCAGCCTTCTGAAAATCATTACCCTGCACTCATCTCATAATTACTTACGTATGGCTATGAAGACGTTTTATTTAAACACATTCATTGTTCTGTTGCTAAATAAATGTTTAGGAAAAAAACATAGAATTATAGTGAGACCATTGCCATAAATATTTAGATTTTTTCCATTTAACTTAATTGCATAAAATTAAGTGGCATAGTAACATAATGGGCTCAGACATTATATTGTACAACTTGTCTTTATTAGCTAATGTAATGTTTTAGTTTGTTTTTTTTAGTTTGCTGGTTTGAAGCATGCTATTCTTTGTAACCTTAAATGACTCCTTTATCCGTAACCTTAAATGAGCCTTTATAACTTTGCAGGGTTTTGATAACGGATGTTAGGGTTGTGTTTACCTAAAATGACTCCAGTAAAATATACATGTGTATACAGTATTTTTTGTTTCTTCAATTTCCTTCAGTGAACTCTGTTGCACGTAATAATGTTGCCAGCTTTACCACCTTTATGATGCCCCCCCCCCCCCCTCATTTACAGATGAGAGCTATGAATACAAAGATGCATATCTTTCTTGTTCTAGTTGACATTTGCATATAAAAATAGGAGCTGTTATGGCATAGTCGGTGGGTCTAATGTGTGATATAGATGGCAGGGTGAAAAGACCAAGTGGTGAATTTACTTTAGAAGGTTTATGCTACATTCATTATTTCCATATGTGCTCCACAAACTAAACTCTTTGTATGACTAACACAAACAATGTTTATACACCTCTATCTAAATAATGTGCAAGGTAACAACGTCCAGGGTGCGTCAGTAAGCTGTGTCTTGGCACTAGTGGATCAAGAGGCCAAAAATGGTGGCAGCCCCTTCAGTGGCCATCATCCACACAACCCTTTATTAGCCGCATTGGCAGATCCAGACAAGTGGAATGCTACTTCACGGGCTGCTTGCCAGCAGTTCCATGAGTATTTACAGAGACTGTCTGGCGGCAGATCAAGTCAACAGAGGACCTAAAGGGTGGTGACAGTAGTGTGAGATGAGACCAAGACCTGTAGATCATTGTGGACCCAGGTGCAGCAGTGGAGACTGGTATTTGCTCTTCCCATAGACATTTATGGGCTATGTTGTATTTGCGTGTACAGCACAAGCAATGTGCTGCACTACTCCCAGTATTTCATTAAATAGGAACCAAAGCACAGACACACACAATGCAATTACTGGCAATCATACATCATATAGGTGCTGAGTACAACAATCTCTTGGGGGTTGTGAATGCCTAGCTTAGTCTCTACCTAAACCGGAAGCACATATACATTTTTGCATTAGACAAAAAATACAATGGCATATGACAATTAGGGTTGAGTGAGCCCGAGCTGAAACATTCAGGTTTGTACCAAACATTGTGAGCCTGGGCCCCCGAACCCGAGCACGTAGTTCCTGAGAAGTCCCTAGGTTTTGATAAATCAGTTACCTGTGGGCACACCTTGCATTAGACCCTCTTGGTCTTTGATAAACCAGTTACTTGGTTCACTTTCAACACATTTAATGAAACCCTTTTGGGTTTTGATAAACCAGTTACTTGGCACACCTTGCATTACACCATTTTGGTCCTTGACAAACCAGTTACTTGTGGGCACATCTGGCATTAGACCCTCTTGGTCTTTGATAAACTAGTTACTTGCCCCCCCCCCCGTATTAGACCCTCTTAGTCTTTGAAAACCAGTTACTTGGCACACCTTAAGTCACACCCTCTTGGTCTTTGATAAACCAGTTACTTGGCACACCTTAAGGTACGCCCTCTTGGTCTTTAAAAAAAACAGTTACTTGGCACACCTTGCATTAGACCCATTTGGTCATTGATAAACCAGTTACTTGGCACACCTTGAATTAGACCCTCTTGGTCTTTGATGAACCAGTTACCTTAAGATACATCCACCTTGAATTACACCCTCTTGGGTTTTGATAAATCAGTTACTTGTGGGCACACCTTGCATTAGACCAGGTACTTGGTTCACCTTGCATTACACCCTTTTGGTCCTTGACAAACTAGTTAAATGTGGGCACACCTGGCATTAGACCCTATTAGTCTTTGACAAACTAGCTACTTGTGGGCACACCTTTCATTAGACCCTATTAGTCTTGATAAACTAGTTACTTGGCATGCCTTGCATTAGACTCTCTTGGTCTTTGATAAACCAGTTACTTGGCACACCTTAAGGTATGCCCTCTTGGTCTTTAAAAAAACATTTACTTGGTTCACCTTACATTAGACCCTTTTGGTCTATGATAAACCAGTTACTTGGCACACCTTGAGTTAGACCCTCTTGGTCTTTGATAAACCAGTTACTTGGCACACCCTGCATTAGACCCTCTTGGTCTTTGATAAACCAGTTACTTGGCACACCCTGCATTAGACCCTCTTGGTCTTTGATAAACCAGTTACTTGTGGGCACACCTTGCATTAGACCCTCTTGGTCTTTAATAAACTAGTTTCTTGGCACACCCTGCATTTGACCCATTTAGTCTTGTATAAACCAGTTACTTTGCACACCTTGCATTATACCCTCTTGGTTTTTGATATACTAGTTACTTGGCACATCTTGCATTAGAGCCGCTTGGTCTTTGATAAACCAGTTACTTGGCACACATTGCATTAGACTCTCTTCGTCTTTGATTAACTAGTTACTTGGCACACCCTGCATTAGACCCTCTTGGTCTTGGATAAACCAGTTACTTGGCACACCCTGCATTAGAGCTTCTTGGTCTTTGATAAACTAGTTATTTGTGGACACACCTTGCATTAGACCTTGGGTCTCTACCCTGTCCACTGTGTCCAACAAGCAGCAAATAAGGGACAGGGCCATGGTGCTGTTGTAGCTGGTGGTGATGGAGCTGGGGCTGCAGGGAGAGAACATGTCTCTGCCTGCTACACGTTCCACTGGTGCAAGCAGGCACCAGGTTTTGCAGCATCAATTTGCAGGTCTCACTACTGCTACCAGAGTGGTGAGGCCAGAACAAGTTGAGGCAGTCCTAGATTATATGCCACGCAGTAGTACCAGTTCCCTGGGATTGTCTTTCACCCACTACACTTCTGCCAAGAGCACTGAGCCCTGCTTGCTTCTCCCCTTCTCCCCCATCAGCAAGGCCATCCCAGCCACAAGTCATGGAGTCATTAATGTTCGATGATGACGCTCCTAGCTGGCATACAGTGGGCCATCCTCCTATCTCTGCCCTTGTTGCAGACCTAGGGTTCCAAGATGCCCAACAACTGGAGTAGGAGGATGAGGATTTGGCGAGCGGACCATCACTGGACATCTGGGATGATGAGGTAACCCTAATGCCAACTCCTACACCTCTCTGTATTGTATTGGGGAGGGGGTGGAAGACGACCCCAGGGGTGATGACAAAGTCCTAGACCCAACATGGTCTGAAGGCCATCAGGTTTTGTAGGAAGGGGTGGTGGTCACACAGCCCAGGCAGCCAGCAGAAGAGGGAGAAGGGTGCCAGTGGTCAGCGGTCAGCCTGTTGCTGCCACTGTCCACCATGCCCATGGACTGAGCATGCCAAAGCCGGCTCAAAGGATATCCCCAGCAAGGAATTTTTTCAAGCAGTGCAGAGGACAAGACACGGGTAATTTGCATGCTGCACCACCAGTCCCTGGAGCAAGGCAAAAGGATTAATAATCTGCACCACATCCGTGACTAGGCACCTGCAATCCAAACACGAGTGGCAATCCAAACACGCAGTGGCAGAAACACCTAAAAAAACATAAAAAACACCTGGGACAAGGCCACCTGTCTCACCCAGCAGCAGCATCCCCACCATCACCAAGGGTGTCCACGCCATTTCAGAGAAGTGCTCAGCGTTCCATCCTGCAAACTTTTAATACTCCTATTCCACCTGGTGAAGATGACTAATCTGCTTCATCCTCAAGCAGTCAGTGCAGAAGCTGCACCACCAATTTGAGCGCTGCCATGAGGAAATGACAGCGGGAGGTGCTTAAACTTATCTGTCTGGATGAAAAACCCCACACCAGCCAGGAGCTGTGGACCGTCAATTACACTGCTGGATCCCTGCTATAAGGACAACATGACCTCCTTGATTCCAGTATTGGAGTGGGATAGAAAGATGAGGGAGTCCAAACGCACACTGGTGGACGCACTATTGGGGGAGTTCCAAGCAGACTTTGAGGGCTCAGTGGTGACTCGAAGCTGGAGAGGAGGAGCAGGAGCAAGTTGCTAACTCAGCAGGGGAACCTCACAGGGAAGAATGAGCATGGCCACAATGTAGAACATACTATTCCGGCCCATAGTATCTGGAGGCAGACTTTGACTCGCATAGTGGATAACTACCTGTCCACCAGTCTCAGTCCTGAGCGATGGGTCCTCCCCAATCAATTTCGGGGTCGGTAAACTGGACACGTGGCCAAAGCTGCACTTTTTTAAATGAAACAAAGGGGTCAGTCTGGGTAAAGAGCTGGCTGGTGAGAGAGAGGATTCGCTCTAGGCAACTGAAGTTGTGTTTTGAATAGAGATGGACACATCTCTGGGCTGCAAATATACTTTGTGAATTTTGACAAAAATACACCAAAGTAAAACACCCTATGTATCAATCAGCCTCACCACTTTATACCCTTTCCAATTTCTTTCCGGGCATGTTTGGAGATTGGATGAGGCCTGCTGATTTCTGCCTGGACCCGATTAAACAGATGAGCAATCCATTTTTATATATGTTTAGCTTTTGTCCATTGTTAGGCTTGATGTGTTTGTAACAGTGCGAATGTACAAATAGTTCTTGTATTTGTACACTTGTTGCAAGCAAGGTATAAAAATAACTCCTTAAAAAGTATCACCAGCTTTTCCTTGAAGTTACTGACAAATGAACTTATTAGACAATGTGGTGGAATTTTAGAGATATACATGTATTTGAGCATTTAAATCGCCTTATATGTTTAAGGGCTGCAAATATACTTTGTGAATTATAGCAAAAATGCACCAAAGTAAAACACCCTATGTATCAATCAGCCTCACCACTCTATACCCTTTCCAATTTCCAAAAGCCAAGCAGACCTAAACTCAGTATTTCTGCTCCCCTGGGTTTTGGTCTACTTGACAGTCCTGTTTTGGGATGCCCATATGTTTGAAACCCCCATAATCGCCCTCTTTCTTCAGAAGAGATGTACGTGGATATTAATGCCAGGCAACCTATTTTGTACACGGGGATGTGCATAACAGCAAATTAAGGGGTTTCATAGAGCAGGGCATTCCAAATCAGGATGCCCCTGAAGAGGACTTTTACCTGGCCCTGGAGTCTATTAGACCACAGTGCCTGGTGCCTAGGGTTTAGCTATACATCTCCCCCCTTCAACACCCCCACTGGAATGTCAATTTAGCATGCCCTGCATCGTTCCAGTGGCACAAACTCACCTCAATCTCTCTTTGCTCTCTTTTTGCCCCTTACCCTGGGGCATCCAGATTTTTTATGTCTTTTTTGGAACCCCCATCTCCCATAAAAAACCTCAGCTTTCCCCACTGTTGCATATTTAAGAGAAAGTATGGACAGAGGAAGTCTAAGACCTTGCTCTTCATGCTTGAGACCCCATGCGTGACCATCTGCCTAGTTACAGCATAACGGGGGGCACTATGAGTTTTGCTTGTGACTCCTATGTATGCCCCTGCTATAGAAATTTGTTAGTAGTGACATATAAACTCCTCAGATGTTTATTCAATTCTTCAAGTTGAAACAAATAGTATGGATGAAATATTATCATTTCACTTTCTTCAGTTACTGTTACATATAATATTATCATGCCTCTGACTAGCTCATGTAGGTTTTCCTGGGTGCGGGGACTAAGAGGCAGCCGTAGGCCAGTGCCTAGGGGTGGACTGGGGTTAAAAAATGGCCCGCCCCTTCTGAAATGTGTCAGGCTCTAATATCCACGATTCCCCATTACAGGTGTGCAGACCCCCCCCCCCCCCCATCACAGGCTGAGTGTCAGAATACCCCCTATAACATGCTGAGTGGCAGAATACCCCTTCCTCCCTTCCTCTGCTCACCTTACTGTCCTGTCGTCCCAGCGGCCTATGACGTCCAGGTGGCAACACAGCAGCAGCATGAGACTTCTGGCAGAGCTGGGAAACTCGTGCTGACACTGTGCGATGCCCAGGCGTCATAAGGTCTCCTCCCCTGCAATGGCTGACTGCCTGCTAAATTGAAGTCCACTTTTGATGGCTTTTTAAAAAATGTCCATTATTGTGTGGCAAAATGATGTCTTCAATGTGCTAAGCTTATCTGTTATTTTTTTTAATTTTCTATTTGTTTGCAAGTTAACCCATTCTGCTGAAATTCAACATCTTCAGTTTTCCAAGGATCACAGTCTTGCATTCCAGTAGCAAAATGGTTAATGGCTGGGTTCTCAACTGGATAGGTCATTAGGCTGCTTAGGCTTAGCGATGCTGCTAATGAGTTACATTAGAAGATTTGGGGAACTTATAGTCCATGCCTTTTACTCAAGGCCATGAAAAGCACTCCCACTGTAGCAAAAAAGAGCCCCAGGAATATGAGAATCATGAAAGCAGCATGCTGATAAGTAAATCACAGGTCTGGGGGCACAATCCTAACACACATGATTATTTTACATCCCAGAGGAGTAAAACAATAAGGAAGAACACAAAAAACATGACAAAAAAAGAGTTTTCCTCAATGCAGGCTTGGGGTTCTAGTTACGGCTGGTTGAATGGGGGGCGATGCAGGACGCCAGACACTCTGGGTGCCCCACAGTGGCTCCCATTCTGCCGGCCCACTGCTAGAAGGCCTTGGCAGCTGGCCAGTGCAGGGTAGATGTCCTATGGCCAGTCCACCCCTACTGGTGCCTATTATTTTCAGAGGGATCTGGCTTCCCCACGCCCCCTGGCCAGCCAGACCTGAGCTATGGGAGGATGATCAGTGGTGTGTGAGCACTAGTAGGTACAGTGGACCTTTTTTTTCCAGGCCCACGTTTGCTCCATAAGACACACAGGCAGAGGCGTAGTTAGGCACCCAGGGCAAAGATTCTAAATGGCGCCCCCCACCTGTGCTCAGGCCAACCCTTTGGCACCCTCTTAACCTGCTGCATCCGGGGTGGGTGCCCCCCGCCCCCCGGCTATGACTCTGCATACAGTGTCTTGTGGAGCAAAAGTACAGTATTTAGATTATTTTCTTGTTGTGTAATTCAGTGTTTTTGGTTGGTATACAGATGTAAATCTACATTTTGAGAAAGCACTGTGTGTTGTTTACTCACTTCTTATATAGCTACTTTCTGATTTAAGCATGTTCCTCCTATTCCCTTGTTTAGCTGGTATTTTAGGCCTAATTCACTTAATCCTGGCAAGGAGTCGCCTCCTCATGTTTGTTTTGCTAAATTTTTTGCAAAATGGCCTGGAAGCTTATTACAAGCTTCAATGACCACTTTCAGTTGAGGAGTTCTAACTAGAACTTATTATTGTTACTCAGCATGATGGACACTGGTGCGGGAAGTGTATCTAAATATACAGGCCCTAGCTGATTTGCTTTGCTTATCCAGGACAAGGTTAAAGGAGCACTGTCGTGAAATTGTGTAATCTAAAAAATACATACAAAATGTTGGCTAATGAGAGGAGGGGTCACTTATACACACAAACTGAATAAAACTCTCGCCAAGCTTGTGGTTTATTCTCTAATGGTAGGACTAAAATCCAGGGGTCACAGGTTTAGTCTATCAGGGGTGACAGAGCCTGTTACCCCGGATGTCCTTTTCCTTTTATTAAAAGAAAGAAAAACAAGCCTGGCTGGATATTTCTTGATGTTGGGTGTATAAGTGACCCCTCCTTCCGCCATCCAGCATATTTATATGAATTTTTTTCATTGGGCCATTTTTCACCATAGTACTCCTTAAAGTTACAGTCAACTGCTCCAGGATTTGAAGGTGACAGTTTAGTTGAAACTATGGAATATAAATGAGACCCAACTAAAAAAAAAGTTATCACCTCCAGAAATTTCACGAGCAACACCAAAGGCTTAAAGTGGATCAACAGTCTATAATATGTATTATTTATTTTACTTTTACATTTTAAAAAATAAAAAAAACCTCATTAATAAGCATGCAAACCGCTGCATGCTTATTAATGACTTACTCACATTACCTGCTCGCCAATTCCTGGACATCACGTTCCCACGCTGCCATCTTGCTGCACCCAGGAGTATGCATCCCACAATACTTCCTGGGTGCAGCCTTTGACTCTCCCAGTGAGCTGGCCCATCACAGAGAGTGGACGGCTTTTTCTATACCAGGAGCAGCAGCACCGCAGCGCGAGTTGCCGCTCGATAAGGTAAGAAGCAGCTGACATCGGCAATGACTCGCGTCACTGGCAAGTAGTCTGCAGATTGCTCTCTACTCATGGAGCAGTGGATTCTGCCAATCCATGAACCTGGAAGCATCTTGCGGAGGCATCTGCACAGCCGACATCAGTTGGCTATGTGGCTACAGGGACATCCGGACCTATGCCAAAAAGCTGAGTAAGTGCTCTGGGCCTTTTTTGTTTTCGACTGTTCCACTTTATTTATGGATATAGAAGAAAAATGATGTACGGTAGCAACTGACATGCATGCACACCAATATGTCAGTTAAGCTTACAAACTAGAACTGTAAAAAAAGGACTCTTGGAAGCACAATGGCACTCGGCCTAGAGCAAATGTGTTAAATGCTGGACCTGCTGTTTGCCAAATGCCATATCAAGTATTCGCACACATTTACATGGTAGAGAAGGGTTTATGACTCACTCTCTCTGAGTAAGTTGGGGTGCTGTACACCTGGAGGCTAGGGCTTGATCTTCTAAATAGCTGCACATGTATTTACAATGACATAAAACTCACCTTCTCTGTGTGAGAAGCCCTTTAGGCCCTGTATGCTTGGCTGATGCCGATCTGGTGGACAGAGGGTCATTGGTGATCTATAATTTACCCAATCACTTTATCAATTTGTCTGAGAAAACAAGGGACTGTTAAGCTGCATGATGGGGTCTTGATCCACTCTTATACATGTGAAACAGCAAAGGCATAGGGGTCAATTCAGAGCCAGGTAAGAAAACTTGCTCCTTTTTTTTTTAGGAGAGAAACAGTTTATTTGTTTCTGTAAATGGGTCATAGATTAGAATGAGGCCATTGCAAATGGGTGTGCGGCTGAGACCTCCGTTTTACCCAGGTTTTAAAAGCCATTTATAGGACTTGTTGACTGAACGAATTTGCCCTGTCTTCATGCCCTGCCTATGTCAATTGATTGAACAGATGCTATATTTTTCATTTGTAGGGACATACTAGCTCTACAATTGAAGTACACATTTTGAGAATTGGAAATAACAGCCCCCTATGACATTTTCAAACACATTTAAAATGAACCTTCCTATTTCAGAATTGGGAGAAATTGCAAGTAAGTTTTTTAAAAACCTTATTGTGTGTTGTAAGAAAGTCTCTCAAAACTCAACTGCTCCAAATATTGCACAGGCTCTCAAAATCATCTGGATAACTCTCCATGTTACTTTTAAGACATTCCCGATAATGTAAAAGTAAGTTCAAAGTATTCTAGTTTAACAAGACACATTTCGGCACAAAAGGGAAAACACAGCATTTCCCATAACAGTATATTCAGCTAATCATCTCATTCCTTTGTACTGACTTAACCATTCTCTCAGCCAATCTCTCATATTGTCCATGGGGAAGTATTGAGAAGTAAGGGGAAAAGTTCCTTTATCTGATTGGATACATTGCTTATGTTCCCGTGCTGGTCATTTTCTCATCAATACTTAGCAACTGGATCCAAATTTTCTGTTTTACATACAATGTCCTTAGTGTTCTGCTGATCCGAAGACTAAAACTGACAGCTGAGAGTTAAAACACACTTGTCCAATCTTTACTAAGCAAGTTATCAGCTGTCTTGGGATTTTGCAAGCTTTCATTTCCTCTTGTATTATACAGCAAAATCTGCTTGTGCCACTGAGATATTACAATCACATGAAATAATGCTTAAAAGAAAAAAAAAATGTGATTTTAACTATCCAGGGTGTTGCTCCTTGCCCCAGGGATTCCGATTCCAGATGCCCTGCTATGTGAAACTCACCGGTTTGCCCATAAAAATGTACCTTTATCCAGTCCCATGAACTAGACGCGGGTTCTTGTCTAATCAGCACTGTGTGCAGTGCATACAAATGCAAAAGTGCATATAGATTATCTGGTGTCCCAGGTGGGGGGCACATAACAGGGCACCTCGACAGGGTTTTGTATTACTTTAAATGGGGTCAAGAGTGTTCCCATGAGGTGTTAATAACCAGTGCAGGTCTCAGATGAAGTTGTAAACTTTGCAGCCAACCATTCTTAAAGGTGCTTAAACATACACTTAAGGTGGCTCTACAACCTTTTAAGTCTCAGCCCATATGGTCACTCTACCCCTATGGTCACTCTACCCCATATGGTCACTCTACCCCTACATCTGACTATTAGACATACTTGCATATGTAGAACTCCTGGGGATCCAAGCAGAATTCTCACACCCTTCCTGCCATAGCTCTTCTTCTGTGAGAACAGTGAAACTTCCCCCCCTTGATGCTCAAAAGCAAGAACCTGTTTCTGGGCAAACTACTGTAGCTCTCAGTGCCAGAACGAAAAGAAATCTGTCTGTCTTACCGATCCTGTGGTGCTGCTGCAGTCCCACTTCGGTATGTACCATCTCGTGCCTCTTCTTTAGCAGCAGTCAGTGCCCCCTCCCCATGCCTTAGCCCACCTAAAAAAGCATAATAATAAGCATGAAAACTGCTGAATGCGCTTATTAATTACTCATCTTACCTGGTGGCTGACATCTCACCCCTGCGTTGTCATCTTGCTGCACCCAGAAATATGTATCCCACAATCCTCCCGGGTGCAGCCTTTCAATGTCACACCTGCGTGCTAGCCTCTTACAGAGGGCGGCTGGCTTCACTCCCTCCGGTGGGCAGCAGCATGATGAGCAGGAGGTGGGGGAGCGGGTGGCAGCATCTTAAACCTTTCAGGATATCCAGCTCCCTTGGTGTATGAAGATTCAGTACATACCTGTCTTTAAGTTCAGGCCTTGTGATGTGCACATGTACCTCCAACCATTTTGTACTATGAGAACATGCTGAAGCCATGTCCTCTCCTGTCTTTTGCAGTGATACAACACCAAGTACAGTAGTGCCCTAGACAGATGCTAGAGGTGGACCAGTCCTTAAACCGGACCTTCAGCATCATTTAATGAAAAGTCCAAACCCATAAAAAACTATTCCTCAGCATCTAAAATTAATATATTTAAAGTTTTTAATCACTTACTTTTTACTCTTTCCTCCACTTGGCTGCAACTCTGTTCAGCACTCTAGGATATGGGCGCTGCCATATTGGCTCAGTAGCATCACATACTGAGGAGAGGGATCATAAGTGCAGGGGAACAGGGCTATAGCTGTGCTTTGCACAGACAGAGCAGAGCTTGGGGTCAGGAAAAGGTCAACAATCCCAGAATGCAGGGCGACACAGTCAGAAGACACTTCCTGTTTGCAGGCTGCCTGCACCTCCATGGGCTGCCATCTTGGATGTTTAAAGGCTCATAACATGCAGTAGATGCAGGTAGGATGATTTCTAATGTGGGCAATCTGTATGTACAGCGTGGGGGAAACGTATAAGATATGCTCTTATTTAGGGTGACGATCCACTTTAAGCTTTTCTGCTTGCATGTCACATTGTGACCAGAATGAGCTAAATTATTAAAAAAAGCGATGGCAGATGGGCTATTATGATTTTGGAATATTTGTATTATTATTCCATTTCTCTGGCTGCATGTATACTGGCTTAAAATTCAGTTTCAGTTTGACGGGATCAATTAACCTAAATGTACCATTATTAATGAGATTTTTTTAGGCTTTCACCATTCAATTAACACTGTAACAAGCATTTAGAACAAAAATTACCAGATAAACCTAGTGTCGGTGCAACCCTAGTTGTTTTCAGTGGTTAAATTGCTTAAACCGGACCAACAGCCTTGCCCAGCTGAAAAAAAACTTCCCAAAACTAACTTGCCCCACTTGTCCCATCTTCATGCATGATACTGAACCATTGCTAGCACCCACTCATAGCTGAAACATCGCTCCAAGATTTTCTCCTGGTCTCGGCCATCTTGAAGCACTTGGGAGGCTTCTTTCTTTCCGGGCATCCCAGTCATGCTGCTGCCTGGACTTAAACAACGGGGAGGCCGATTCATTAATAGCGCCAGGTAGCGACAGATGAGCGCCAGTAGCGTGATTTTCTCAGCGCCAGCTAGTATTCGCTGTGCTTGGCCGGGGTTTGCTTGTTGACAGCGACTCAGTCGGTGTGCGGTAATGTTGAATACGGGCTGGGGGGTCGCTGTTTCACAGGTTCAGCGTTGTATGGGTGCGCCTGACAACTAATGGCCAGAGCGAACGGCTTGCTGCAGATTCATTAACCAAACACGCTCCAAATTTTTTCGCGCTGTGAATTCCTTGTTTAAAACCCAAAGCGCTGGCGGCGATGGGTGAAAAATAGTTTTTAACCCCCATACAACCATATTTTTTGATTGTAAAATTATACAAGTTTTTATAAACATTTTGTAATATGAATACATTAATATCAGACCTGTAATATCAATTCTGCACAATTTTTTTTTTTTTTTTTTACCTTAAAAAAAAATCCTAACATTGCAGAAGTGGTCACAGAATTTTTGACATAAAAAAAAAAAAATAAACATTAATAGGAATTAATTATGATTAATTAAAGATTGCTCCATTGAAATGCATTGGACATCGCCAGGGAGCGACAGGTCATACCTGGCGCTGTGATGGGATTAGCAGCGGCGCTGTTCGTTGCAGTCGGCTACATGATGAATCCCGCGCTAGCTGACGCTCTCGCCGGCTAGCCTCATTTAGCGTGATAAATGCGTCATTGTGACCGCCGCCGGGCGTACTTGAGTCGGTAGCCGCCGTTAGCTGGCGGTACCTGGCACTCGTCAGACACTACCTGGCGCTAGCCCTTGATAAATAAGGGCCTTAATCCACAATGCAAAGCAGCAGGAATCCCATCAGCACTTCTACATTGCAGGCCACTGGCAGATCCATAGGATGTCATAGAACACTGCAGGTGTTACAAAAAAGTACCTGGAGGGGGGATGCATATGAGCACTGTTCCTGGTAAGGGTGTTGGCCAGGTTTCACCAATTTCTACTTATGCTTCGACTTATTAGTATAAACCTACGTTTGCCTAGGCTTATTGGTATAAACTTGAATACAGTTTTTCTTTACAGTCTGTGGCCCCATAGTCCAGTTAGAGAGTTTATTCATAAAATGTTGAGAGCATCTCCAACTTATTGGAGACTCTCCCCTCCTCATCCTATGTTTGGTGTTATATTTATTATTATTAAAGTTTATTTTTAAAGCGCCATGATCTTCCATGGTGCTGTACAATGTGAAATTACAAATAGGGTAACACAACTAACTTAATGACAGAAAAGCACAAATACATAATCATACTAAAATACACTGGCCCTGCCCTTGTGGGCTTACAATCTAAAGTAATGGCACTACAACCTAAAATATATCAATGCTGTTTCCAGTGAAGTTTTAATGCAATAATAGAATGCTGCTTGCTTTTACTTGGATTAAAAAATTGCAGCTTTTATTGGATTCTTTCTGGCTGGACATGCCTTTGAACCCATCCCCTCTCTGGAATAAAATTAGGGTTGGATAGTGCTTATCAGCTTTAAAGTGACCCAAAACACAGCCAGTGCCGCCAACTATGAAATCTCCGTTGACAGAGGAACTCGGACCCAAGTGACCATCACAATGGGGTGCAGCTGCCCACATCACCAAGTAGATGAGCATCAGGCAACAGCATTGCAGGCTCCCAGTGTGGATATGAAGTGTGGGGCATCCCTCAGTCAGATGCCCCCCGCTGCTGCCCAATAAAGTGACCCTAAGTTCTCCTGATTTCACGGCCATAAAAAATCTGTATCTGTTATACATTATTCCATTACTCACAAAACTGAAACAAGTTTTGGCTGAAGCTGGGCTTTAATATGAAAATATTGTGTATTGTTATAAATACGCCCCATTGCATGACCATACTGCATGGCATAGAACATGGTGTTAATTTATTGGAGAAGGATATTCTCCAAAAGCTGTATGTAATAAAGTTTAATGGTCCATACATTATGTTAGAACATGTATATCTCAAACTTCATTTAATAGTCTTTTAAATCTTTTTAAGACCTAACACTTGGGGTTCCACAAAGCTGCAAACAATTATTATGCCTAAAAAGAGCATTTCACCCAAGTCGGCGTTTTAATGAAACAGTAAAAGGTAAAGGACAAAACACTTATGCTAATTTGCACCTGTTTGCATTTGCATCTTTAACTGCGAACTATTCCTTGGCTAACAATATACCTTGGCGTCTAATTCTAATTGCCTATACCTGGCAAATTTGTTTTCTCTTTAAATGCTTTTGAACACTGCATTAAATGTGGTTATATTAATAACAGACCCTATGGAATATACCATATTGCTAATGCTAAACATATACTGCAGTAGCAGTAGCATGAACTGCCATTTTGCTGGCATTTTCTGGCTGACATTAGTAAACAAGCATATTTGTAAATGCTAATTACCAGCTAAATAAAAAAAAACAATTCTTTTGTAGTCTTTGTTATACTGAAGAGTGTTTGCTGTAATGATCTTTTTGCTATAGTACCTTGTGGAATCCGGTTTGGGGAGTATAGTCTCAGCCTCCACCCCCCCTCCTTATTGAAAGGTGTCAGGTATTTTTAACCCCCTAAGGCTCTGAAAAGAGTCTTTATATTATAAAATCAATGGGCGACACTGGGAATAAATGGTGGTACCCACCACTAAATTTAGTGTTTCTGTGCCAGTAACATCTCTTTGGTAATGGTGACACGCTATGCTGTAGCACCTTTTGCCCTACTCAACCCCATTAGCAGATGTGCAGAACTAGAATGTCCCTTAGGTAAGGTTTTAAGCTTGGTGGGGGGGTAAAATAAACAGGGGTTTGGTTTCCTCCTTGTTTTTTCATAAAGCCACATCTTCCGTTGTGCTTTACAAGGAAGGGAATCATTTGGACATCAAAATCTGTATATATTCTCTGCCAAGAATATACTTACAAGGAATTATTGCTTGCAGGATTGGCACACAAGGTTTGGTTGCAATAACTTAAGAACCGTAAATTAAGAGCAATAACAACTGTCACAGGATTTCTCAACGATGTACATGAAAATTACAGGTATATGTTTTCCTGTTATTTGGGGTAGTAAAGTGTTGTAGGGAGGGTGAAAAGCTAGCACACAAATGATTTCTTTTTCTTCTGCCTTTTCATCTAATTGTCCATGGTTGGAAGTAAAGGCCAAATCATTTGACAGTGGCAACCAGACTAGGTCACTTATCACAAAGATTGTCTCCACCATCTTTAATTTAATATTCTCTATTAGAAAAGTGCCCGATGGCATCATCACTATGGGCACACTACCCCAGGCAATCAAACTGTATTTTATATGGTCAGAACCACATAGAAAGGGCACAGACAGTCCAGCAAACAGACAAACGTGTAATTTAGCTCAGGTGCTCTTCCTCAATACTCTACCCATTCATGTGGTACGAAGATAAAAAAACAGCTCCAATAGGGGGTTGGATGGCATGTAGCCCTTCTTAGTTTTGCCCACGAAATTTATAGACCCCCCAACCCACGACTCTTTATCCCAAAGGGACCCACTGAGACCATTCCGCCCATGGGCCCACATAAACCTGGAGCCGGCCCTAGGTCTGGTTAATGTTACACATCCCAGTGATCCCTCAAGCCAAGCATCTATGATGACAGAATGCATAATTTATGTCCTGAAAACGGAATTTCAGTCCCCCCACCCTGCCACTCTCCTAGCGCTGAGGCCAGATGGGAGGGTTACAAAGAAAAACCCTTACCTCACCCATGGTCCAGCACTTCTCACACGTTTCTGTGCGGCTGCCACACAGAAAGACACGAAGCAACATCCCCCCAGCTCCATGTGCGCACCCTGCTGCCTATTCAAGTCGGAGTTAATTTTGACTAGAATTCTGCTTCAACAAATCTATGGCATGATGGAATGTGTTATGGTTTTGACTATAAGGAGGGAGGGACCAATGAAACACTGGGGAATGAGATAATATTAAGTTGATAGAACACTCAGGAACTAAAACTAAATCTTCTCCATCTCATCCAAAATAGAAAGCTTTTGGCAGAAGTTGGACATTAATCTACCCTCTCTCCCACCAACCAACAGTTTTACATAATTTGGAGGGGGGCCTAAATCCAAAATTTGGGTAGATACATGTGTTACTATATTGAATTAATACACATATTTGTTATGCAGTTTTAACAGAAAATACATTCTGCATTCAAGGTTGGAAGCCTTGATTTTGGATGGGTGTTGAATCACATGAAGTCACTTTACGGCCTAGATGGTCATTAAGGCTTTTTCCTTTCCACATGCATATGGTTTGCAACTGCCATTGATGGTATGCAATGGGGAGCAAGAGCGACCGCACCCACAGCATCTTTGGCCCGTGCGTGTGCTCCCATTCTAGCCATTCATATAGGCTGAGACGGGTGCACGTGTGCTGCCTGGGGATGTGGCCATGTTCACCGCCCATTGCAGAACCCCTTGGCATGGAGCATAGTCAAAATCACATTTTTCTTTCCACTTTAAAATGAACAGATTCCCATAGGGAATGGCTGATCTTGCAGGGAAGTCTGCATTACAGGGTCATGCATCTCCTCTCTTAGGTCATTTTGATACTGCCTAGTCACTCATACTTCTATTATGGGGCTAATTAGCATATGGATAATGTGAAATTAAGGGGGTTATTTAAGAAAGGCTAACGTCAGGTAGCATCTGGTGAACGCTGGGCGCTGTATGAGAAACCACATTTAAGAAAGCGATTCTGGTGAGCGCCTCTAACAGCGTAACGTAGCGTCACATGTATCACTAGAGGCGCTCAGCGTATATCGCCGGCGCTCTAGGTTCAAGAGCGAACTCTAGGTTCACTCTAAGCGCTGCTATACAGATGTTCACATGCTGATACATAGCGCTAGTAGTAAATCATCCTCTAAGTCTTATTATCACCTCTAGTTATTTATGATGGTTTATAGCAGTTTGGGATGCCCTGACTAGTGGAATTGCTTATCTTAATGCAGACCTATTAAGGCTACGTCTTAATTACTGCTGGTGACCGGGCTGCTTACTCCACATTTGTGCTTTGCATATGTTGAATTATGGCAATGATCCTCTCCAGTCCATCTTATTGATCCAAATGTTGGGAATGGTGAGCAACATCCTACCTTTTATATTTCACTGTCTAGTTATTTATAAGCCTGACATGTGAGGTATATTAGTGGGATAGCGCCAGGTAGTGCCTCGTAGCGGCAGGCAGCGTCTGGTGAACGCCGGGCACTGTATGAGAAACCACATTTAAAAAAGCGAATCTGGTGAGCGCCTCTAACAGCGCCATGTAGCGGCACATGTATTATTACAGGTGGCTCAGAATATAGCGCCGGCGCTCTAGTTTCAAGAGCGTCACATATTACCTTTCGCTCAGTGTTGCTCTCCCATACATTTCAATGGGGTTTCATTTGTTTGTGTTTAAATAGCGTGTTTGGCAATTAAAATTATTTTTTTTTTTATGCGCAAATCATTGTGTGACCTTCTGGCTGCAAACAGCCAGGACTTTTTATTATTATTATATTTTTATGCAGAATTTTCATTACAGGTCTTACACTAATGTGTTAATACAATGTTATTCCATGTGTTTTCGCTTTGTTACAGGTGTATATGTGTTCAAAAACAGACTTTAACCACACCGTGTCTGGCGCTGTATGCTAGAGCACCCAGCTTTGGAGTGCCGACGGTGTGTGTGTAGTTTTTTGTTAAATATGGTGTGGAGTGCCGAGTGCACTGAGCGTTACCTGTCGCTCGCTGCAGCGATGTACTGTTGTTAGAGCACACAAAACACATCACATTCATCAATGCCGGCCAGGTTACTAGAGCGACCACAACACTAGGTTACAGTGCCAATACCCACTTAAAGGCTCTACTAGTGGTCGCTCTAAGCGCCGCTATACAGACGCTCACCTGGCAATACGTGGCGCTAGTAGTGAATCAGCCTTCATGTATGGCTATGGATTAGGTGTGGTTCAGACCTTTGCAGGGCTCTTGTAAAATATACCAGTCTTTCTGTCCCTAAATTTAGCTTAATTACCAAAACTAAGAGTTTTGTTCTGTTCAGTTCAGCTCATGTAGTTTCACACACAGATTCTTTATTTAAACAAAGTTACTTTCAAAGCTAAAGACTGCCCTCTGGAGTGTTGCATGCTAAAGGCAACAGCAATAGTTCTTCAACCCGATTTCCGGTTAACTTGTACAAGTTGCATCTGTCATTACACAGGCATAGAAATTCAATTGAGCATGTTAATTGCATGTATCTTAGCGAACAACCACTAACAGTGTGAGACCAGTCTGAAATTGCAAACAGCAGACATTTCTTGCTACACCTCCTTCAAGAATCACATTACAATAACCACAGTTTATATGAAGAACCCTTGTTTTGCTTACCAATCTGGATCCCAAGTATTTTTGTTTTATTTTTGTATTTTTTGTATGTAACGTGTTATTTTATATTATGTCAAATATACATAGCAAGAATTCTACTCATATGGCAAGAATTGACATTTAAGTGCACCAAAACCCAGGATTTTGACTATCTTTGCCCCCCCGATCGGAGATGCCCCTCTGTGTGAAACCCCTTAGGTCGTCCAATCTGACTTACCGATCCCTGGTCCTACGGCACATGCGCAGCCCTCTCATCCAATCAGCGTGCTCAGATCCACTCCAGCCCCTTTGCCCGGAGCTCGTCTAATGCGTGCATGGTGGCTGCTTCCCCGCTACTCTCCAACAGGAAGTGTGCCCGTGCTGGCAATTCACAAATGCATGGCGCGGGCACATGCTAACGGGATAGCGGGGATGCGTCCAATGCTTGCGTATGCGCCGTTTGGCTGGGAGCAAAGGTGAGTTTTTGGGCAACCTGGGGGTTTAACACAGCGGGGCATCCCGAATTTGGATGCCACGGGGGAAGTGAGTATGCCTGCCCTGGAGTTTCATAGACTCCGGGCTGAGTTTTGATCCACTTTAATGTAGTTAGTGCTGGGCTCTAGATCTAGGTCAGGGGGCTGCCAAAGGGCAACCCTGGAAAAACACCAGGCCCATGCCAATGGACAACAGGGCTTAGGTCTGCCCAGGCTGGTGAGGGTTTAGCTAATGAAATGGGATTATTGCCATGTTCGCCACTGCTGGTAGGTGGTAGGCTTGCTGGGACACCCTACCAAATCACAAGTAGTTAATAGTTGTATAATTTTTTTTTTTTTTTTTTAAACTCACAGCTGGTGCTTTCCTTTTGGTCCTCATGGCCTGTTTCAATATCTCCAGTTCATTGCAAGGGAGGTAGCACCCACCGGAGATATTCAACAAAGGTTTGTCACCAATCTATAGCAAGAAATCTGTTGGTTCGTGAGAAATAGACATTAATGTCTTTAGTGCTGGGCTCTAGATTTGGTTCAGGGGCCTACAAGGTGCCCCCCTGGAAAAACACCAGGCACATGCCGATGGACAGCAGGGTTTATGCCTGCCCAGGCTGGTAGGGGTGCAAGAAATTGGATGGGATTATTGGCAAGTCTCCCACTGATGGTAGGTGGCGAACTTACGGTCTCCCATACACTATTAACTAGGCCATGGGACCTCCTACCAAATCAAAAGCATGTCATTTTGTAAAAGAAACTTTTATCTAAAAAACTCACATCTGCTGCCTTTTTCCGGGTCCTAGTGGCCTGATTCAATATCTCCAGTGCATTAAAAAGAAGATAGCACCCACCGGAGATATTCAAACAAGGTTTGTCACCCATCGATCATTTGTTATTTAGAGGGACTCAGCTCCCACCTCCTTCAATGATGTACCCGCAACAGAGATAGGCTTTTCTACCTCCAGGGCATTGCTTCTTGGGATTGGATGTTTCCAGTGACTTGCTGATGTGTGTGCTGCTTTGACTCTGAACAGCACTGGGAGTGTTACGTGGTAAGGCAGGTGTGGGGCCCCGTTTTGGCACCTGCACAGCCCTGGGCACCACATTGGGGGGGGGGGGATGGGGGGGACATGGAGTAACCAGGTTATTTGTGCAGAGTATTGTTTCCAATAAGTGAAACTATAAATATAACATGCAGGGTCCCTCAATATTGCTTGCACCTATGCTCTGCCTCCATTTAATATATAATAATGACAGTAATATATAATAATAACACAATTTCACATAATAAAAACATCAATATAACAATAATATATACAAAAAAATAAAATCATACATATATGCATATTTGCATTGATTTTTGTTTTATGTATACAGTATATGTAGGAAAGGAGCTTGTGTCCACTGGGTAAGTTCTATAGCACTATTACATGCGACTGGAGGTATGAACAACCTTAGTTTTTTCCCCCTTTTTTCCTGTCTCTTTGCTATTGATTTATTTGGGTCTTTGGTTTCTTTAATCACATGCACCTTTTTCACTTACGTAGTGGCGTTCTTCTGGCCACACAAAGCACTGTGTTTACACCTCATTGCCTTTGTTTATTGCCTGGGAATCAGCTCATGTTGTGGCGTGTGGCGTGGTGACATCATATGTGGCGCACTGAGTGATGCACTATGCAACCCAGAACCCAGCAGGCATCTGTAGCCGCATGTTGCAAGCGACAAGTTCTTTCATTTTAGATAGTTAATGAGGCAATTTGGGGTATATAAGAGATGCTCTGATGGGGGTCCAGCATCCCCAAGAGAAGCAGCAGCAGTTGCGAATGGCGCAGAAAGGATGACCGCAATTCTGCTGTGTTGGTAAACGCTTTATATATGTTACTTACTAATGGTTTATTTATGAATCTTTCTTGTATTCGTGGTGTTTTTTTAGCCACTCTTGGGTTGTTATATTTCTTTGCTCCTTAGGACAGGGACCTTATATAAGCACGTAGGTTTAATTATTAATTATTAATTATGATGTCACTAATGTAAAATCCTTTGCCATTGGGGCTCTGTATTTATTTATTTATCTTTGTATGTGCTTGGGCACTTTTGTTTATAGGACACACCTCCCTGTGTACACAATTTATTATAGAGCATATATCACATCATATTTATTCTTATATGTATAGTGCCCTCTACTACGCCCTGCCGGGCACTGCCATTGGCTTGGCGGTGCTGTTGAGTCCACCTCCAAAACCACACCCTGTGACACTTTTGAGAGAGCCTGTTGCCATTGGCGAGGTGCAGCCGGCTGGTTGCCAGCGGAATCTTATTGTGGGACCCCAGGGGGTTTCACCCAGCAGGGCATCCGGTTTTGGATGCCCCAAGGGTAGGCTAGCGGCCGAGCTTGGAATCTTTTAGATTGGCAAAATCTCCACATGTATGAGCCTTAAAATAAACAGGTAACTGAGAAAGTTCTACTGGTAGGCCCAAGGCAAACAAGGACTTGCTTTAATGAGTTTATCTGTACTCTGCATCTGTTGTGTTCTGCCATGTCTGGCATCTGTCACCCCAGCTGTGCCTTGCATCTGTAAGTCCAGCCATTCCCTGAACTTTTTGACCTAGCTGGCCAGTCATTGCTAAATTTGTTCTCCATGTAAGAGCTGCCAATAGAAAGTCAGACTGGAGCGAAATGCGTTGGACAGATTGTTCTACAACAATTTTCAACGGAATCCTAAAGATTTAGGAGAACCAGAACAATTTTATGAACATATTGCCTAATTCATACAGAAGATTTTCATTGGCTGTTTTTTGCTATGTCTTGTTAACTGTACTTTGAAGAGGAAGGTAAGACAACAATTTCATTTGAGCTGTTGAGCTGAAGATTTGTATGGATGAGGTTTAGGGAATGCACTGAGAACACTTGGTTATAGTGCTAACATTTCTTTCTGTTATACCCATTACCCTTTATTAAAATATAATAATATTTATTTAGTGTATCACTTTTATATACAAATAGTTCATGTGAAAGAAACATGTTTCAAATGATCTATCACTCCGAATGTTATTTTTAGCCTATAACTGTGTGGGCAACTGGAATTGACAAGTGGCAGTTGAGAGGTTTATTGGCATACACTGAAGCTCCCCAATGATCCTATATTTAGGAGTAGCAGGTGCTAAGGTCCAAAGCTTTGTGCACCACAAGAGTGAATGTTAACCGTCCGTCCAACTTTCTGTTGTCTTACAGAAAGGGAAGAACTGGCCTCAGGTTCTCTCTTTTTTAAAATATCCAGCTAATATGGAAACACAAGGGATGATATCAGCTCAAACAGGCAACCAGACCTATAGAGCTATCCTTGGTTGTGGCTTCAATAACTGGTACATTGCGGAACAGCAGAAATGAGAGTTGACTCCCACAAAGAAGGCCCTGTTTCCGGCAGATGTCCCAGATACAAGGCTTAAAGATCCCACCACAAAAACCAGAAAAAAAAGAGTTGCATAAAATGTGTATATATGAAATATGTGTATTTTTGAAAAGGTCTGTATAAAATTAAGAAATATGTCTTGTGGCCATTTATGATATAGTTAGAAACTCTTTATGCTAACAACTTTTTCAGTATGCACTATTTGCGAGCAGGGTGTTCGGCCATAAAAATTAGATGTGATTATAACACAAGCATTAAATTTTTTTAAACTAATTTAAAACAATCTAAATGCAATAAACAGATATCTATGTATGTGTGGCAATTGTCAATGAGAAACAGTCTAGTGCCCCCACCGCTTCTTTACATGTTTATGTACTACACATACAATGACAAGGACCGATCATGTTACAAATGCCTTGCTCATATTTTCTAAATCTATCAACAATCTTAAATGTTTAAGAACATGGAATTGTAAAGCTAAAATTGAGCCTAATTCTTAACATGGAAGCCTCTTTGACATAATTGCATTTACCTGACCAAAAATATTTCCATTGTGAATTAAAATACTGCCTATTTTTCTCTAGTGCAATGCTATTAGGTCAAGATAATTTTATTTGGTTAAGAATCTAGGGCCATGCGAAATCCCGCCCCCTGCCCCCCCGGCTTCCTCTCTGTGTGCATTCTGTGTGGCGCTTGCAGCAGGGGTAGAAGGGGTTACCACGAGAAGGCGCATCATAGAGTAGTAATATGCGGTGCTTGCTCTAGGCCACAATACATTGGGACATCCACTGTTTTCCTTGCTTGCACCCAAACAAGGGTTTTGATCCACTTTTCAGATTTCAGGTGCAGGTAATAAAAAATAAATGAAAAATGATTCTGTGCAGTTTATTGTATGTTTCAGAAGTTTACTCAAGGTAGTAGTATATAAACAGGAAGGATATTCCACAAGATCTTAAAAATTGGTGAATAATAAAAAAGTCTCTTAATTCAATTCAAGGTGGAATGTTTTTAAAACCAAACTGATTCATTATTTACTAGTTTTTTTCAAAATACAATCCTGTGTTTAAGCTATTCCATATTATTTAAAGTATAGGAAAAAGTCAGAATAGGGGTCAACAGTAGGACCTAAAGAAGAACAATTGACACTGAGCAGTAGGGTTTATGTATTAGTTTTTTTCTTACATGTGAGGAGTAGTGTTGCTGTTTATAATGGCTTAAACTTCAGTTCAAATCGAAGTAATTTTTTTTCCAACTGAACAGATTTTTTTTGGTGATTTATTAAATTAATGCAATGCCATACTGTAATGTAAAGTTAGATAATGGCAGAGCTCTCTTTTAGCAAAAAAATTGCAATAGCCTGTTTTAGAAAAATATCTGTATATAATACTAGTGATGCTCTAAATATATTTATAAAGTGCAATATCCCTCACAGTTGGTTAACCTTTTTAAGAGGGATTTAGTGACCAGTTATGGGCAACAATTAAATGAAATGGTTTAGGATTTTACATTTTTTTTGCATAGCATAAGATTTTAGAACAACAATCAGGACCCCTTGTTTTGTCAAAATCACAGAAACAGCACCAATATATCCCCCCACAACCCCCCCAATCCCTAGTATATGAAGTAAATCAAATGATACATGCCCATTGCATCAGACATCACAGCTCCTGCAGACTCACACTTCCCTTCTTATAGCAAACCCCACACTCTCAAGTACACAGTCCTGACTAATACTGTTGTTATGCAAACCATTAAAGATAATACATTTCTTCCACCTAGGGGCTTCCGTTGGTGTCGTACAAAGGATTACCCCTTTGTTGCTTTCTGGGCTTGCCTCAGGATACCACCACCAATCTGTATTTGGGTACCAGCATAACCATGACACTCCAAAAAGATTAACTGACCTGCATGAGAACATAACAGAGGCAAGTTCCTGGAAAGCAGGTCAATAGCCTACAAATGTGTTAATTTACCACACATGATCTGGCATTAATTTGTGTTATTTTAACCGCACATGATCAGTCTTTGTGGTCTTTGGTAAGCTGATAGCTCGAATACTTTGGAACAGTAATACAGTCTGGCCCTGAAGGCAGGCTAGTTTTTCAGTATACATTTTTTTATTTAATATTAATCTTTCTTCTGTCTTGCCAGCTTGCTGGTCATGGAAAGGGATGGGTGAACCCAAACCGCAAAGTTCGGGTTCGTACTGAACTTTGCAAGTTCGGGTCTCTGAAACTGAGCATGGATTTCAAATTTAAATCTGTGCGTGCATTCGATGCTTGCCCTGAACCTTCACTCCCAACCATTGACCCAGTGGAACATATGACCCCACCGTCTGTGTCATACAGATGCTAGAGCTCGAGTCTGTGTAGTTAGGAAAAGGTGCTGCTGGCTGCTGCCATGGCTGAGGGACAGAAAGGGCTTTATTTTTTTTTAAATAAAACTGTCCTTGTAATTACATTTATATAGGAAAAGCAGCTGGAGTGAAGACTAGATAGGTTGGGTCTCAGTACTCTGTAATAGCACTTGCTCCAAGTACTTGGGTGTCAGTACTCATTAATACCAATTATTATTGGAGTATGCACTGGGTCAGGGCAGTGTCCCTTGGGTGACAGTACACTTTAATGGCGCTTGCTACAACCACTTGGGTGTCAGTACTCTTTAATACCAATTGTTCAAACCACTTGCGGGTCCCTGCTCTGTAACACTAATTGTTCAGGCCCCTTGGGGGTCACTGCTCTGTAATACCAATAGTTTAGACCCCCTGGAGGGTCATTGATATGTAGTACCAATTGTTCAAACCATTTGGGGGTCCCTGCTCTGTAAAACTATTTGTTCAAGCCACTTGGAGGTCACTGCTCTTTAATACCATATGTTTTAACCACTTGGGGGTCACTGCTCTGCAATACCAATCGTTCAGGCCCTTTGGGGGCCACTGCTTTGTAATACACATTGTTTAGGTCACTTAGGGGGTCATTGATCTGCAATACCAATTGTTCAAGCACTTTGGGGGTCACTGCTCTTTAATACCAATTGTTTAGGCCCCCTGGGGGTCACTGCTTTGAAATACCAATTGTTTAGGCCCCCTGGGGGTCACTGCTTTGTAATACCAATTGTTTAGGTTACTTGGGGGCCACTGCTCTGTAATTCTAATTGTTCAGCCCCCTAGTGGGTCACTGCTCTGTAATACCAATTGTTTAGGCTCCCTGGGGGTCACTGCTATGTAATACCAATTGTTCAGACCACTTGGGACTCACTGCTTTGTAATTCTAACTGCTTAGGTCACTTGGGGGCCACTGCTCTGCAATACTAATTGTTTAGCTCACTTGGGGGGGGCACTGTTCTGCAATACCAATTGTTCAGGCCCCTTGGGGGTCACTGCTCTGTAATACCAATTGTTTAAATCATTTGGGGGTCACTGCTCTGTAATACCTATTGTTCAAATCATTTGGGGGTCTCTGCTCTGTAATGCCAGTTGTTCAGGCCCCTTGGGGGGTCACTGCTCTGTAATACCAACTGTTCAAACCACTTGGGGGTCACTGCTCTGTAATACCAATTGTTCAGTCCCACTGGGGGTCACTGCTCTGTAATACCAGTTGTTCGAACCACTTGGGGGTCACAGCACTGTAGTACCAATTGTTCAGGACACTTGGGGGTCACTGCTCTGTAATACCAATTGTTCAACCACTTTGGGGGTCACTGCTCTTTAATACCAATTGTTTAGGCCCCCTGGGGGTCACTGCTTTGAAATACCAATTGTTTAGGCCCCCTGGGGGTCACTGCTTTGTAATACCAATTGTTTAGGTTGCCTGGGGGCCACTGCTCTGTAATTCTAATTGTTCAGCCCCCTAGTGGGTCACTGCTCTGTAATACCAATTGTTTAGGCTCCCTGGGGGTCACTGCTATGTAATACCAATTGTTCAGACCACTTGGGACTCACTGCTTTGTAATTCTAACTTCTTAGGTCACTTGGGGGCCACTGCTCTGCAATCCTAATTGTTTAGCTCACTTGGGGGGGGCACTGTTCTGCAATACCAATTGTTCAGGCCCCTTGGGGGTCACTGCTCTGTAATACCAATTGTTCAAATCATTTGGGGGTCACTGCTCTGTGATACCTATTGTTCAAATCATTTGGGGGTCTCTGCTCTGTAATACCAGTTGTTCAGGCCCCTTGGGGGTCACTGCTCTGTAATACCAACTGTTCAAACCACTTGGGGGTCACTGCTCTGTAATACCAATTGTTCAGTCCCACTGGGGGTCACTGCTCTGTAATACCAGTTGTTCGAACCACTTGGGGGTCACAGCACTGTAATACCATTTGTTCTGGCCAATTGGGAGTCACTTCACTGTAATACCAAATGTTCAAACCACTTGACGGTCACTGCTCTGTAATACTAATTTTTCAGGCCACTTTGGTGTCACTGCTCTATAATCATTAGTGGAGTATCTACTGAGTCAGTCCACCTGTGTGTCAGTACTGTTAAATTGAATTTTAACTATTTAATTGTGGGTACATCTGGCATTATACTCTTTTTAGTGTTGATAAACTATTTAATTGTTGGCACATCTGGCATTATACACTTTTGAGCTGTGATAAACCATTAAATTGTGGCACACCTGGCATTAGACCCCTTTTGTCTTTGATAAACTATTTAATTGTTGGCACACCTTGCATTACACCCTCTTTGTCTTTGATAAACCAGTTACTTGTGGGCACACCTTGCATTATACAAAGAGGGAAATACATGAAGACCTCAGAAAGCATTGTTATCTGTAGATCGCAACATAAACATACTGTTTACCCATAATACCTTCAATATAGATGTTGGAAGCTAAAATATACAGACACCTAATGTAGGGAAATTATATATACCAAAACAATGCCTTGAAGTTAAAGAATGAGTGCGTAAGTATAACTTTCATAATGAGCAGTCACACAACTCTTCCATTTGCACGCTCTTTTATAACTCCCATTTTAGGTTCAGTTTCCTTCTTTATTTTCCTAAGCCCCTCATTTCTCAGAAGTGGTGTATTGCTATGTAAGGAAGAATGAATTGATGTAATCCAAAAATTCCTTCTCATATTCTCTTTACTTCATTAAATGCAAGAGTTCGCAGGAATACAAGATTATAATCTAAAGTTGGATTTTCCATAAATATTATGCTTGGTAGCTCCACAACCTTGGCAAAGTTCAAGTACTTAATTTAGGAGGTCTTCACCAAATCATTGACATAAATATGGAAGTCGTTATCAAATTTGATTAAGTAAACTGAAGGCTTGGCTTATTGGCTTCCACTTGATGAATTACAAGAATTACCCAAAGAAGACTTGCGTATCCGGGGGCCCCGATACAAAATATGTTTGAAAAAAATACATTCAAATAATATTTAAACATTAATTCAGAAATGAATAAGTCCCCAAAAATATTTTATATAATACAAGAAATTAATTTATTGAAAATGTTCTATATACACCAGGTACTAAAAAACAGCACATATACACTTTAAAACCAAAAAAGCCAAAGCCTCAGAAGAGGTTAAATAATGTCATACAAGGAAGATATTGTATCAGCTTGATTTTGAGGTTCTTGACGAGTAATGGTAAAACCATAGACTATCGGAATATGAAGTTTATTTACAAAGAAAATGTATTTACATAGAAAACTAATATAAGGTAAAATGCCAAGATGCACAGGGGACAAGCATGTGAAAGGAAAAGGGAGAGGGGAGAGATATAGGAGAAGAGGTTATGCAGGTGATATGAGATTCTCTCCCAAAGAGTCCATCAGAATTGTCTTTATAAATCCATTCCAGTACACAAATGCCCACACCCTTCCCCCATCAGGGAGTTTCTAGGCCAGTTTGGGGTAGGAAGGGGCAGTTCAGTCTTATATTAGAGATGGGTTGTTGCATAACAAGGATGTGACCACCAGCTGCCCTGATAAACAAAGGGGCATTCTTCCTTGATATGAGCTTGGTCATTTCAGCCCTCCTGGAGGACAATCATAAAAATGTGGTGATTCCCATTGTGGTCATGGTAGGAATGGAATATAAATATAAATGTGCGCACATGGCACGCACTTTCTGAGGCAGTTCTGGCATGTCTGGATAATGGGTCAAGAAGCTTTGCCCCACCAAGTTGAGCACATGCTTCAGCCAACGGATTTACCTCAACCCAGCTCTGCCCAAGACTGCTACTAGGTTTTGTCCATTGTCGCACACCACCTTCCCAGGCTTTAGGTTCAGCGGCAGCAACCAGTCATCTGTCTGCTCCTGGATGTCAGTCCACAGCTCCTGGACAGTGTGTGGGTTTTCGCCCAGACAGATGGGTACCAGCACCGCCTGCTGCCATTTCCCCATGGCTGGATTGAAAATGGTGGTGCAGGCGCTGACTGGATGAGGAGGCAGGAGATGGAATAAGAGGCAACAAATGATGTTCAGAAATCCTGAGTGGTGGAATTATATGCACCAAAGCGCTTTGCGGCTCCTTCCCGGCCACCACTACATTACCCCAGTGGTCAGTTAAAGAGCTGTAACATCCCTGCCCATGCTTAGTTGTCCGCGTGTCAGTTGTGATGTGGGCCTTGCAACATATGGCATTGCACAGTGCACACCTTATTTCCTCCACAACCTGTTGGTACAGGGCAGGGATGGCTTGCCCAGAAAAGTTGTGGCGGCTGGGAACGATGTATTGTGGGCCAGCCACAGTCATAAGATTTTTATAAGCACCATGCTCTAATTAACTGAGATAACCTGTTTTAAAGCTCTCCAGCTCTACCAACCAGAACTGGAGCATTGTAAAGGCAAGCGATTATTAAATGCATTTAAGCCCAGGGCTTGCAGGTGAGACTTGCTATCCATTTTAGGAATAGAAAGCGAAACACTTCCCTGAGATGGTGTGGACAGGCTTGGCGGTTGTGGTTAGAGATGAGCGAACTTCTTGAAAGTTCGATTCGGGCGATTCGCCGAATTTCCCCAAGAAATTCGGGTTCGCCCGAATCGAACTTTCGCGAATCGCTCACCTGAAAAAAAAAATTGCGGCATGGTGGGAGCGGGCAGGCTGGCTACGCTGTCAGCGGGCCGCTGCCGGCCCGCTGACAGCGCAGCCGGCCTGCCCGCTCCCACCATGCCGCCATTTTTTTTTTAAGCAAAAATGCCGGCATGGTGGGAGCGGGCAGGCCGGCTACGCTGTCAGCGGGCGGCGGAAGCCGGCCCGCTGACAGCGCAGCCGGCCTGCCCGCTCCCACCATGCCGGCATTTGTTTAAAAAGCAAACACTTGCAGGTAAGTGTTTGCTTTTTAAAAAAATGCCGGCATGGTGGGAGCGCCGCCCACTGACAGCGTAGCCGGCCTGCCCCCCACCTCCCACCATGCCGTCATTTTTTTTTTTTTATTTTAGGGAAAATTCGATCGGCACGAACCAAAAAAAATTCGGGTTCGTGCCGAATCAAATTTTCCCTGAAATTCGGAGCGAATTCCGGTTCGTCCAAACCGTTTCGCTCTTCCCTAGTTGTGGTGGCGGCAGCATGGGTTCAGTCTCACATCCTTCCTTTGGGGGGAGACAGATGGCCTTGTGGAGGCGTTAGTAGAGGCTGAGACAACGGAAGCATCAGAGGGAGCTTCAGATGTTTGCATGTATTTATTTTATTAATTTTGAATAATACTAATAAAGTTTTTGATTTGCTTTGCAGGTCCCTGCTGATTGACGTCGTCCAGATATTTCCCTAGCTTCAGCAAATGACCCAAGTATTTCTCCTCCTCGGCCTCATGCCACAACTGGGCCATCAAATTCAGCTGGGAACTCCACCAACAGTGCATCCACTCAGTGGCTTTGTACTCCCTCATCATTCTATCCTGCTCCAAGGTTGGAATCAAGGAGGTCATGTAAGCCAGGCTACCCTGAGTCAGAGAGAGGCTAATCCTTAGTGGGAAGTGTTTCCTCCTCCGTACCCCCCCACCATGCTTCAGTGAAACCCAAGAGCTGTGTTGTGTGCCACCTTGCTGTGAGGAAAAGTCCTCCTCTGAAGCCTCCAAAACTGTCCCTTGGATGGCTGCTGTCAGTTCTGTAAGCCACATGTGGACTGGCCACCTGTGTAAATGTGCCTTCCTCTTTTTCCTCTGCTTCCTCCTGTGGCAATATTACATTCTTCATGTCCTGAAGTTTTGTTCTAGCAGGCGAAGGATGGGAATGTTAGAGTTGTTGATGGCATCATCAGCTCTGACTGTATTGGTGGTGTATTAGAAGCACAACAGCACCGCACAAATTACCCTCATAGAGGCCCATTTATTGGTGGTGAAGTTCTGTTGGTCTGCACATCGACTCACCTGGGAATTTTGGAGCTAGAACTCCACTATTAGGCACATGCACCAGCCATTGGATGTGCCTCAACCCAGCTTGGCCCAAAGCTGCTACTAGGTTCAGCCCATTGTCACACACCACCTTGCTGGGCTTCTCATGTGTCTGCTCCTGGATCCTGTGACTAGATGAGGAGGCAGGAAAGAAGGAATCAGAGCAGGAAGCAATGAGTGAAGGCATATAATACTAGCAATGTTTTTTCTGTTTGCTCTCAGGTCCCTGGTGATGGACATCATGCAGAGATTATTCACAATTTTCCCTCTTCAGTGACTGGTGGCACAGCGTGCAAATGACACCAGGCTTGTTGTCTGTACACTGTTCACTGTGCACTGAAAAAATGCCATGCTGGTGAGATCCTTTGAGCCAGCTTTTTCAGTGCTCAGTTCCTGGGCGGGGTGGGCAGTAATAGCAAGGGACTGACTACTGATAGTTTGCACCATTCTCCCTCTTCCACCACCTCTTCCACCAAAATCTGATTTCCTTTAGTCCATGTTGGGTCTAGGACTTCGTCATCACCCCTCGGATCGTCCTCCACCCACTCCTCCCTGCTACCCAAGACAAACTTCAAGGAAATGGCGGAGAATTAGGTGAGTGGAACAGGGTAGCAGAAGTGAGTGCCCAGTGTTCACTATTAAAAATGGCCATCTTAAAGGCAACTAAGCAATATGTGAAACAAACTAGCAAGAATAAAAGGAAGAAGAAACCACTATGGTTTACTAGAGAAATCAGCACGATCATAAACGAAAAGAAGTCTGCCTATAGTAAGTATAAAGAAAGTGGAATTGTAGCTGACAGAGAGGCGTATAACATTAAATAGAGGGAAGCAAAACTGATTATAAGGACTGCTAAAGGGCAAGAGGAGGAAGAAATGGCCAAATCTATGAAGAGGGGAGATAAAACTTGTTTCCGATATATTGGTGACAGAAAGGAGAAAAACAATGCAGTCTCAAAAATTAGAAATAGGGAAAATAATTATATTGACGGAGATAAGGCTGTGGCTGACCATCTGAATAGCTGCTTTTGTTCGGTATTTTCAGATAGTAGCAGGCATGGCCATAGCACAGCATCTCGCTGGGAGGGCACAGCTCCGGAGTTTCTGGAGGCTGATGTCTTAGCCGAGCTGGCACATCTAAAGGTAATTTAAAGATCTAAAGATCTAAAGCTTTACTGGATAGATGGTCAAAACTGTGGAAACTAGAGTTTAATGTCTCTAAATGTAAAATCATGCACTTGGGTAGAAGGAATCCCTGCTCTGAGTACCGTATGGGCAGTACTGTGTTAGCCAGGACCTCGGAGGAGAGAGATTTAGGGGTACTGATTACTGATAGCTGCAAGATGAGTGGACAGTGTAGCCAGGCAGTGGGAAAAGCAAGCAGGATGCTCGGCTGCATAGCTCGAGGCATCACCAGTAGGAAGAGGGAGGTTGTGATGCCGCTGTATAGAGCCCTGGTGAGGCCACAGCTAGAATACTGTGTGCAGTTCTGGAGACCTCACCTGCAAAAAGACATTATTCAAATAGAACGTGTCCAAAGGCGGTCAACGAAAATGGTGGAAGGACTTAAACGTAAAACTTATCAGGAGAGACTTAAAGAACTTCATTTGTACAGTCTGGAGGAAAGAAGGGAGAGGGGGGACATGATTGAGACCTTTAAATATGTGAAAGGATTGAATAAGGTCCAGGAGGGAAGTGTTTTTAAGAAGAAACTTATGAATGATAGAACAAGGGGGCACAACCTGAAGTCGGGGGGAAGATCAGGAGCAATGTTAGAAAATATTATTTTACAGAAAGAGTAGTAGATGCTTGGAACAAACTTCCAGCAGAGGTAGCTGAAAAATCAACAGTCACTGAATTTAAACATGCCTGGGATAATCACACATCTATCCTAAGATAAAGAGAACACACAGTTACATAAGGGCAGACTAGATGGACCTTATGGTCTCCTTCTGCCGTCAACCTTCTATGTTTCTATGTTTCTATGTTACCCTTTTTCTCAGCCTGCACATTGCAGAAAGCTGCAGCATGCGGCACTTGGATTTCATCCTAGATGTCCAGCGATGGTCCAATGCAGGACCGGCTCCAGGTTTATGTTGGCCCTTGGGCGGCATGGTCTCAGTGGGTCCCTTTGTGATGAAGAGTTACGTTACATCACAGAGGGACGTCCCAAATCTGGATGCCCCCTAAGGATCGTGCTTTTTGGACCAAAACTCTAGTTTTGGTCTACTTTGAAGCGTCTAAACGAATCTAGATTCTCCTGTTTTTGGATGCCCCTGTGTATGACCCCCCTCCATTGTTCATTACTTTCCTCGAACTGGTGAATGCACTGTGGGATTGCCAGTTTGAGTTAACGGCCAAACCAGGGGGGTTCTTTCACAAGCAGGGACATCCCAAATTGGGATGCCCCTGTAAAGTGGACTAAAACTCAGGGGTGGAATTGCTTGCATAGCGGGTATGCCAGTGATCCCAAGGAGTTTCACACAGTAGAGTATAACAGACTGGGATGCTCCAGGGATAGGAAATCAGCTGGGGAGGGCAACTTAAAAGCAGAACAAAACCCAGCACTTTCTCCCCTAGAATCTAAATCAAGATGCCCCGTTGTGTGGAACCCTGCCATTCAGCTGTGGCGGTGCCCTCCCAGTCTACCGCCGGTCAAGCGCCGTCGTATACCCCAAAGGCCAGCCCTGTCAGTGCCCCCCCCCCTTGCCGGGTGCTGGCGCCGTCCCTGGTCCAATGTCCACGTCCTCATCCTTCAACACAAGTTGTTGGGCATCTGGGAACCCCTGTGTCTGCAATTGGGGCAGGGGCAGGTGGATGGCCCATAGATTACCAGCTAGGAGTGTCATCATGGAGCATTAGTGATTGCTCCCTGACTTGTGGCTGAGACGGCCAAGCTGATTTGAAGAGGGGGTGAGGTGGAGGGCTCTGTGGAGTGAGTTGAAGACAAAAAAGGGGGGTGGAAATAAAAAGAAAAAAATTAGAGGGCAGACATTTTTTTACTTTACTGCAATAGGAGCTTTTTCATCTAGAATTTGCCTTGATGATAAGTCATGTCAAATTTGCAGAGAGACATGACATTACATTACATTGTCATGTAGTGACTTTTCAAATAACTCCCTAACAACATTGTGCAAAATACCTAACTTACTCCCACCAGTGAGCCATGCTTTAGAGCAGACATGGGCATTGTAAGGCCCGGGGGCCATATACGGTCCTTTGATTGGCTCTGACCGGCCCGGGCTGAGCTGGCTGACGGAGTCCCTCCGGTCGTGATTTGGCGTCTTTCCGCTCGTGCTGTCTGCGAGGCGCCCGCCCGTCCCTTATCGCAGCGATCACTTAAGCAGCAGCCCGGCTCGTTGGGTCTGCGCACCTGTGTGCAGTGCGGGAGGCGCCGACCCGCTGCAAAGAGGGACGGCCAGGCGCCCGACAGTGAAGAAAAGCCCAACCAGGGGAGGAGAAGGAGGTAGGCTCCGGCGCCATCTTGCCTGGTGGAGGGGCGGGACTCAGGGCAAGTGCCCTGCCTGGAAGCCATCCTCGGGCTGCTGCTAAGCTTAAGAGGAAGGAGAGGAAGGGAAGTGGGGCTGCATTTGCTCTGCCCAGTGTGGTGGAAGAGTGAGCTACTGACATCTGTTGGGCGATATCCCCCCTTTCTGTGGATCCTACCAACCGGTATCATCCTCCCCTCCAGTTGTCAGCACATGAGTGCACATGATCCTTGTCACAAGAGGACTTTAGCCCTCAAAATGTCCGCTAAAAAAAGAAAGGTAGCTGCTGAATGCAGGGTTTTCCAAAATAATTTACTGCTTTTTATAAAGAAATACAATTAATATTATGCAGAATTGAGTTGAGCCTTTTGGCCCGGCCCTCCACAATATTTTTAGTTTCTCATGTGGCCCCATGGAAAAAATAATTGCCCAACCCTGCTTTAGAGATATACTCACCGTTTCCTATCAGAGCTTCATGTGACAGCTCAGGAAACAGCTGCCAATATGTGACACACTGCAGTGTACAGCTGTTTATTGGCACTCCATGTTATCGAACTCAATAAGGGTTAGGGTACCTTCGAACCTGGACCTTACCCATCTAGAGTTGCTAGGAAGGGTTTAGGTCCAATGAGAATTATACCAAGAAGGAATAACTTGGTACTTATTTACATACATAGAAAACTTTAAAAAAATAACAATTTTTTTCCGTTTCTTTATTTTCAATGAGGATTCATCTTATGTTGTTTCATCCAGTGATTGTTACATGTTTTATTCTTTATTTAATAATTGAAGCGATGAACAGATGCTATTTTGCTTATTCACTGGATGAAGTCATCGACTTTAAAATCAACTGCATTTATTAATAGGATTTGATTAGGTTTTCTTCTCGGAATGATTCAAGAAGCATTTTCTTCATTAAGGCAGGCTTAAGGGAAGCAAGGTTATGACATGGCAAGGAAAGAAACTGGCACATTCTTATTTATTCTGATTAGTTTACAATGTTTAATCAAATGCTTGTTTTTTATGTAATATGTGTTAATTGCAACAATTTGTCATATCAGAATCCTGAAAAATGCAATTATGTGATCAGCAGCTGCATCAAAGTCTTGTGCTTAATGTTTTAATGTGTGGAAATACCAAAGGAGCCATATAGAATGTTGATTACTTTGTTAAGCAGATGTTGAGCTAATAAATTTTCCAGCGGATGTGAACAAATGGTTTTAAATGAAGGAATGTAGTGTAGAAATTATTATGTAAAACGAAATCTTAATGACTCCATAACATTACAATAATAGCTGAACAAGACAGCCTATGTAGCAGCCTGAGGTTAGGCCTCCTCCCACGATGCATTCACATTGAGGAGTTCCGGTTTATACACATGTTTTGGCATTGACAAGCTGACTGGCGGTTGGCTTGTGGGTAAGTCTGTTTACTGCTGGAGTGGATCTGCCTGTTTATTGTAAATTTTGCATTTCTGTTATGTGCCCCCTTTTTGTAATTGATTCAAGTTATTGTGTTTGCCAATTGGTCTCCCTGCCCTCCATCACTTCGACTGCCCCTCTTTGAATGTCACCTTCTCCCTATTGCAGTTACAAATGCTTAGTCCGAGCATTCTGCCTTATTTTTTGCTTGTTTGGCGATACTCTTTGTCTTGTAGGTGATTCAAGTTATCCCTTGCTGTCCTGGCTCCTGACGCCCTTCTTAAGGCCCCAGACACCTGGCCAGGAGGCATATAATGTGACCCGCCACCGCACACACGCTGTAGTAGAGCATGCCTTCAGGCTTTTGAAGGCTCAATTTTGCTGTCTGGACCACACAAGGGGCGCCCTTCAATACAAGCCAGAGTAAGTCCTTCAAATTATCGTGGCATGCATCAGCCTCCATAACTTTGCCTTAAGCGAGAGCATGGCAGCATATTTGGAGGAAACAATCCTTGCATGTGCTCCAGAGATGCCGGGACATCTGTATGCTGGCACCCAGAGCCGTGCGGACCAAACCATTCTCCAATATTTGGTGGACTGTACCTTTTCCTAATTTATTATTTGTTTCTCTCCAATTATGTCAGTTTTTATTTTTATATCCCTTGCCTTGTCTGAGTGTGATTTGGGGGCGGCTCTGGAAACCCCCCACAGGCCCTCAGATGGTCCGCACTCAGCCCACAAAAGCATACAAAAAACTGTGTACTAGTATAAAATCTAATTTTATTTATGTGCAAATGACTCATAAGAAGGATTAAACATGAATTGACAAAACAAATGACATTTTAAAATACATCAACACAATAACAGAGAAGGGGGAGTTCCCATACAGAGGCTTTCAATATATGTATACATAGGTAGACACCTACCTAATCCTAAAAATCCAAAGTATAAATAATTAAATAATGCTGAACGCCAGTGGAAATGAGGGGCAGGAAGGTATTGTTATAACTGCCTGCCATTAATATACCTACAAATAAAAAACACTTAACAAAGAAAGAACGTGCTATGTGCAATATACTCACAAGAAAGATACTGTGCAAATGTAAAATGTATCAAAGAACATGTACACATGTGAAGACACTGTATATGAATGTCTGCTCTGAGGCAGACCAAAAACCACTGGCCAGAAGGTACAAAATAATCAATATATAGATAAAGAAGGTATTACATCACCATTTTGACATCTATAACCTGGGGTCCCCCATGTACTAGCCTGCCGACGCGTTGCGTTGTATGCTTTTGTGGGCTGAGTGCGGACCATCTGAGGGCCTGTGTGGGGTTTCCAGAGCCGCCCCCAAATTTTGTTTGCTTGCTGTATTAGACGGGCACAGACGGGTCCAGCACCTCCATTGCTTATGCTATTGGGCTGTGCGTATCTATTTTTAGGATTTTGTATATGAGTGTGATTAAATAACACCCAAACAAACTTTAGGTTATGGAACGACTGTTGATGGAGGTCAACAGAAAATTGATATTGACATAAAAAAGCCCCAACCAATGTCTCCATCTGCTGGTAGTGCCGCTGCTGCTCCACAACCGTCGCACTACTTTATAATATTTATTGGTGTTTTGCCGAAAAGTGGTGCTGTTGGCCTGCTAGTTTTCCTCCATGATTTGGCACTGCCTTTCCAAGGACAGGTGATGCCTGGCTGCAGGCCAGGGTGGTTTTCCTCCTGGACACTCTGTGGAGCTATTGGGACTGCTACTGGCAGAATGAAGCTGGAGCTGCTGGGAGGAGTGGTGATGGGCCGTCGTCCGTGGTGCCAGCAGCTGGTATCCAAATAATATTGGGGGTCTCATCCAGATGTTCAGAGTGCCCCTCCTCCAGCTCATTAATTTCAGCCAGGAGAAGTGCCATCTGTGTGGATAAAGAACAACATTAGTGTCCCCAAACTTTACACTGGGTTCACCCTTCTCCACCCTGCTCCTTGCTTTTTGCCTATAAAGTATCACTGTTTGTACTCTGTTACCTTGGTGACTGGCTGGTGGGTGGGCCTGGCTTCTCGGGCTGGTGCGTGCTGACACTTGTTTGTTTGTGTCTATGGGAATAGGAGGGGGAATTCCACACTGCCTATGGGAGGGGGGAATGCCACACTGCCTATGCGAATAGGAGGGGGGGATATGCCACGCTGCCTATGGGAATGGGGTGGGGGGAATGCCACCCTGCCTGTATTTGGGTGTTTTAGCACAACATTTAGTTTAGAATATTTTTTTGTCTTATTTTCCTCCTCCAAATCCTAGGTGCGTCTTATATGGAGAAAAATACAGTAATTGAGTGGGTAGTTGTATTGGAAGCTTATGTGGTTTATTTATCAGCCCCTTAAAGGTGCAAGCAACCTATAGGCTACATGTGCGTATGGATGCAAGCACACTTCCGGGGTCCGCCAGCTCACGGTTGCATCAGATAGACGACATCCAAAGAAATCCAACATGGCACCCACCTTGTTTACCCGTGAGCAGCAGGAGGAAAAAATTATGGTAAGTCACACTTTCATGCCATTCGCTTACACATGTGTGCCGTATTACACTCCTGCCAAGGTGCCAACACGTGACAGTGGCCGTGAAATACGAGTGAAGGCACTTGGTGCCACTGTAATGGCAGACGCCTGGCCTTTCAATCTTACAGGGCCACAGTACTTTGCTTCCACTGTCCCATAGGCCACTCTGGTATGCAGGGATGCCTAAATGATTTAGGTTTGACATTCATATGCAATCCGCTACTATTGTGGTATGGGAGAGCTGGCTTCACCTTGTTGCTGGCCAGGGTCAGTAAGCCCTATCTGACAGCAGTAGCGGAGTGGAGAGGTAGGCGCATCTTTTGGCCTAAGTGCGCCTGCGCTTGCAATCTGCTACTATTGTGGGATGGGAGAGCTGGATTAGTTAGCATCGCCATACACTAGTGTATATATGAGGCTTGGGTGGTTGCAGTGTCCCGAAGATTTAAGGGGCAGGAGCGTACATATGGTGCTAAAGGAGACCCAAACAGAGGACATTAGCATAAGTTAACAATGCAAATCTGTTGGAGGTGATCCATCAGGGTAATGAGTAAGTATTTTCTTTTGTAGCTGGGGAGTTCTGGCTGCAGATCAAGCCCAGCCAGACGCGAGGGGTCTAACCAGTGGTGCCAAGAAGTGTGTGGGTGTAAGGTGGTGGCCCAGAACCCTGCCAATGTCCTCTTACTTCTCTAAAGCAGCACCACCACCACCACCAGAAAGGTGTGTTGGGCTTGGAGTCGCCCACAGCTCCTATACACTCCGGTAGGCAAATACCCAAAAAACACAGGTTGTGCTGCATGTAAAGTCTAATAACGTGTTTGCTAAGTGCTGGTGTGTTATGCTTCTCTGTCCCTACAGATTCATCTGAGGGTGGGTACACGGCCATGGGGCCACCTGAGATAGAAGCGGGACAAGAATCAGGTGGGTGTGAAGCATTACACATGCCCATAAATACTAACTCTTCTTTCCCTCTACATACCCTGAAGAAGGGATGGTGCCGCGGAGGAGGGTGGACCCCTAAAAGTCCATCAGTTTGGGTTTTATATAAAATGTTTCATATTTATATGTATTTATTTAAAAAAATGACAATATTTTTTTTTCTAAAAAATAAAACATTTTGATAATAAAACAATAGTGTTAAAGTTATGTTCTGCGCAGTGGCCTGTATTCTATGCAACTACATAAAGCAGATGCTACGCAAACAAACAACATTGTAAAAGACCAAAACATAATGTGTCCAAAGTATGAGGTGAGTAACAGTGGGCAGAAGCAGACAATATGGCAACCAAGGTACAAAGGTAAGTATAGTAAAAAACATGCAGACTACATGGGATGCCTTAGGTGGCAGCAGGGGGAAGAAAGGTAAGTATGGTGAAGGACATGCAGACTACATGGGATGCCCTAGATGGCAGCAGGGGGAATAAAGGTAAGTATGGGTAAGGACATGCAGACTACACGGGATGCCTTAGATGGCAGCAGAGGGTAATAAAGGTAAGTATGGTGAAGGACATGCAGACTACACGGGATGCCTTAGATGGCAGCAGAGGGTAATAAAGGTAAGTATGGGTAAGGACATGCAGACTACACGGGATGCCTTAGATGGCAGAGGGGAATAAAGGTAAGTATCGTGAAGGGCATGCAGACTACATGGGATGCCCTAGATGGCAGAGGGGAATAAAGGTAAGTACGGTTACGGGCATGCAAACTACATGGGATGCCCTAGATAGCAGCAGGGGAAAAAGGTAAGTATGGGTAAGGACATGCAGACTACAAGGAATGCCCTAGATGGCAGCAAGGGGAATAAAGGTAAGTATGGTGAAGGGCATGCAGACTACATGGGATGCCCTAGATGGCAGCAGGGGGAATAAAGTTAAGTATGGGTAAGGACATGCAGACTACACAGGATGCCTTAGATGGCAGCAGAGGGTAATAAAGGTAAGTATGGTGAAGGGCATGCAGACTACATGGGATGCCCTAGATGGCAGCAGGGGGAAGAAAGGTAAGTATGGGTAAGGACATGCAGACTACACGGGATGCCTTAGATGGCAGCAGAGGGTAATAAAGGTAAGTATGGTGAAGGGCATGCAGACTACATGGGATGCCCTAGATGGCAGCAGGGGGAAGAAAGGTAAATATGGTGAAGGACATGTAGGCTACATGGGATGCCTTAGATGGCAGCAGGTGGAAGAAAGGTAAATATGGTGAAGGACATGTAGGCTACATGGGATGCCTTAGATGGCAGCAGGGGAAGAAAGGTAAATATGGTGAAGGACATGTAGGCTACATGGGATGCCTTAGATGGCAGCAAGGGGAAGATAGGTTTTTTGAAATCACTTTGAAACTTTTTTTGACGATACCACATGCATGGGCCACATAGACATCCCTGGCCTTCCTCCAGCTGATGTGCACTCCCACACCAGGTCTATCTGAATTGTCAGCAAGGGCACACAAATGGCTGTCACTCCCCTTTCATTCAGCTTTCTATGTCGCTCGTCAATATGTACAACATAGAAAGCTGATTGGAGGGGTGCCTGCACATCCTCCACTTCTCTACCCACCTAAAAGTGTGCACAAGGGGGCGAGGGGAAGTGCACATATACATCGGAGACAGCAAAAGGCAAATGAACAGCCAGGAGTGGCACTGCAGCTTTCAGCTTTTAATAAAATAAAGCCGTGAGTGTGGCTGCAAAAAGATAGCAGTGTAGCCACCCTATGTGAAATAGCTTAGTGACCAGGTGAAGGAGGGTCAAAACCGGGTGACTCCCTGGAAAACTGTGTGACTTGGCATCTCTGAGCATAGGGCTTGTCTTCTCACCCTGCAGCTTCAGGAGACACATTTCCCAGGCAAGTTCCAGCCTTATAAAGAGATGGAATCTCCTCTATCTATCTGTAAAGCAGTGGTGACATGTGGAGGCTGATTCATTATTATTGGTGTCGGCACCACTTGAGTGCCTCGTCCGAGATGCCTGCACCACTTTTGGGCGGTGGTGCTGTTAGCGGTAGCGCTCTCGGCCAGTAACTGACAGTGCAACTAGGAGGGAGTGTAAAACTCCATAACTAAATCCTAAAACCTAATGAAACTAGATTCAACTAACACACAATACCAATAAAGTGCTTAGTGCTGTTCTATCAACATTCAATTATAGATAAGCATATAACACACATAAGGTGCTCTAAAGAGCAGATATGAAGCAAGGGCTTGCAAAAAAACTTAATCATACATTGAATCAAACATTACAAATAGCTACAACAATACCGCCAATTGTAAGATACAGGAACCCTGGAGGCCACCACGCTGCCCCCACTCGCTCCGCCGTGCGCCCACAGCTTCAAAGGGGGTGATTTTACACTGACCTGCTGTCTCTTTTATTTTATGTCCATGGGGCAAGTCACATGCTGTGCTGCGCCAGGTGCTCGTTACCGAACATCCGGGAATTGATGCACTATCCTCCCTGCCCAGTGACCCCGCCCCCTGATGACCCGGCTGCCATCATCAGCAAAGAAAGGAGGGGCGGGTGCACCAGGCCGGGAGGAGACGCAGCAGAGCACATGGCCCGCCCCCAGATCCAGCAAGAGCCAGCAAGTTTCTTCAATAACATCTCACATCCAACAATACCAGATGTCACATTCAGTGTAAATACATAATACAATAAATGAATCTGCTCATTTCGCAGACAAATCGGCTAGTAGTTCAATGCATTGAACATATCTAAATCTTGGAGACAATGTCAGTATTAGCTCATGCCTAAAGATCCAATATCGGCTCTTTTTACGTGAAACAGGGCACCATACATAAATTTATCCATTACCTATGTACCAAAAATAACTATTTTCTCAATATACCCCAAAATGCAATAGTAATCCACAATCTAGCATTTATGCAATATTTATTATACTCCTATGGCCCAGAAAAAAAAATAAATAAAAAAATATTGTAGTATTCGTGGGGTTTCCTTCTTGGGTTCTTGGCACACTCTTCTATTTCCATGGACTCCTCTCCAGGCTTTCTTGGAGGTCCTACCCTCATCCATTAGTAGGTATAGGCTTCATATATTGCCCCAGCTCCCAGGCCTCCAGGGTTCCTGTATCTTACAATTGGCGGTATTGTTGTAGCTATTTGTAATGTTTGATTCAATGTATGATTAAGCTTTTTTGCAAGCCCATGCTTCATATCTGCTCTTTAGAGCACCTTATGTGTGTTATATGCTTATCTATAATTGAATGTTGATAGAAGAGCACTAAGCACTTTATTGGTATTGTGTGTCAGTTGAATTTAGTTTTATTAGGTTTTAGGATTTAGTTATGGAGTTTTACACTCCCTCCTAGTTGCACTGTCAGTTACTTTGTCACTTTGTCTTGCATTGTCTTGCATGTATTTGCTTATATGTTTGGGTGCTGGTTGAGTTATATAAAGGGATACATTGTTGTAGAGGGCTTGCTTCACAGGTAATATATATTTATATATACAAAAAAATAATAATTTTGATACCTATTTTTAGATCAGCTTTTCTAATAATTTTATATTTTTCTTTCCACCAGTATATATTTTTGATGTGTAGATAGTCCATTTAAAGAAAATTTGGTATATATTGAATGTATTTATCTTTATGGACCAAGAGACCTGGAGGCCATGTATTAGTGGTTTTTAATGTGTCTTGTGTGTTGATGTTGTTTTCACAAGTGAAATAAAATCTGTTGTTTTTACATGACCTGGTGGTGTGCCCCAAAAAATCTTTTGGATTCTATGTTTTCCTTGGTTTTGTTGCTTGCACATATATTACTTAGAATCCAAGGCGCACCCACCTGGGGAAATCATTGTAGTATAGCATATTGAGTGGTGCCCCTACAGTCTAATCATAATTATAGAAGTGGCGTCGGCTTCATTGTTTCCCATAGCACAGCATTACATTCAGATTGACTTCAACAAGTGGTGGGCACTCATCCTGATCCCATAGCAGAATACTGAGGCCTTAGCTTCCTCCATCAGCCTCTCGGGTGGAATGGTTCACCTTTCCTGTGGTCACACACACACATACACTTCTGACTGCGGACTGCTGGCACCTTCCTCATTCCCGGTTACTACAATATATTAACTGAGGGGACTCACTTCTCTGACTTCTCACTAGTTCTACTTCTCAAGTTCTGAGGTAACTCTCCTCATGACCTCCTTATATAGATTCCTTAGACTGCTTCCAGAACCTTTCCTAGCCTTACTCACCTTAGCCAATGGCAGCTCAGCTGTACTCCTATGTGGTTAGGTTTTAGCCAACAGTTTGTTAGACCTGCAGTGTCACAATCCATTAGCCATGCAACAGTGCCATCTTGTGGTGATGTAGCACAACTCCAGGACAGATATGAACTATCACACTGAAGAACCACAAAGATAATGGCTGACCACTTTACGTCGGCCACATAGTGAAAACATAAAACACACATTTGCTTACTCTTTCAAAATTCCATCGAAAGTGGACATTTCCTTTAAAGTGGGGCATTGGGGCATTGATGAAGGAGCATTCCATCCAATGAGAAGCTGCTCCTGGGAGGATTTTGGGATACATACACCTCCTGGGCAGGATCCTTGTAAACCAGTGCGCAGGTAAGGTGAGTACACCATTGATAAGCATGCAGAGGTTTGCAGGTTAACAGAAAAAAATAATTATACACTTTAGGCTTGATTTAAATCCTGTTACCAAACAGGGAATTGCTTGAACAAAGAACTGTCTCGGGGACTAGGGTCATGTCACTGGCACAAGAAAAATATATTCTGGTTGCCATAAATTTGTAATCTAATAACAAATAAAACAAGTAAAAAAATGAGTTGGGCTTTAATACTCGTACTAGTAAATAAGACATAGGAGAAGAAGACAGCAAATATACATACATACATACGTATATTACTATCACTTCTCAAAAGAGCAACATACTGTATGCTGAGCCTGTCATTGTTTACACAGGGCTCTACTGCCATCTAGTGGTGGGAAGTGTTAGTATCATCTCTCTTCTCAGGACAGTATTTAGTTTGGTTCTATTTTATAGTGTGCAAGCATGGCTTTGGATAGCACATTTCTAGTACTGTTGATAGTGTTTTGGTTACCTAAACCAATACCTCATTTATTTTCCCTCATGCGTATTTTTTATTGCAAAATGTTTTCATGATTCTATGCAAGGCATTTTGTCACCACTGCTCAAGCCGCTGTGCTATCTGCTGTGGTGGTATCGCTATGTGTCTTGTCTTCATGTCTTGTCTGTGCGGGGGCTTACTGCCCTTCATAGCTCATGTCTTTGTCTGTGTTGTCTGTGCTGGGCCTTGTGGTCCTCCACAGTTTGTGTCTGTATCTGTATTGGGCCCACACGCCCTTCCAGTGTCTTAGCTGTTGTGTGTCTTGGGCCCATGGCCCTTCCTTGTCAGTCCTATAACCTGCACTGGGGTCTTGCTCTGCTATAGCCTGCACTGGAGCCTAGCTCCACTATAGCCTACAATGGGGCCCAGCTCTGCTATAACCTACACTGGGGTCCAGCTCTGCTATAGCCTGCACTGGGGCCCAGCTCTGCTATAGCCTGCACTGGGGCCCAGCTCTGCTATAGCCTGCACTGGGGTCCAGCTCTGCTATAGCCTGCAGTGGGGTCTTGCTCTGCTATAGCCTGCACTGGGGATCCAGCTCTGCTATAGCCTGCACTGGGGCCCAGCTCTGCTATAGCCTGCACTGGGGCCCAGCTCTGCTATAGCCTGCACTGGGGTCCAGCTCTGCTATAGCCTGCAGTGGGGTCTTGCTCTGCTATAGCCTGCACTGGGGATCCAGCTCTGCTATAGCCTGCACTGGGGTCCAGCTCTGCTATAGCCTGCAGTGGGGTCTTGCTCTGCTATAGCCTGCACTGGGGATCCAGCTCTGCTATAGCCTGCACTGGGGTCCAGCTCTGCTATAGCCTGCACTGGGGCCCAGCTCTGCTATAGCCTGCACTGGGGCCCAGCTCTGCTATAGCCTGCACTGGGGCCCAGCTCTGCTATAGCCTGCACTGGGGCCCAGCTCTGCTATAGCCTGCACTGGGGTCCAGCTCTGCTATAGCCTGCAGTGGGGTCTTGCTCTGCTATAGCCTGCACTGGGGATCCAGCTCTGCTATAGCCTGCACTGGGGTCCAGCTCTGCTATAGCCTGCACTGGGGCCCAGCTCTGCTATAGCCTGCACTGGGGTCCAGCTCTGCTATAGCCTGCAGTGGGGTCTTGCTCTGCTATAGCCTGCACTGGGGATCCAGCTCTGCTATAGCCTGCACTGGGGATCCAGCTCTGCTATAGCCTGCACTGGGGCCCAGCTCTGCTATAGCCTGCACTGGGGTCCAGCTCTGCTATAGCCTGCACTGGGGTCTTGCTCTGCTATAGCTTGAACTGGAGCCTAGCTCCACTATAGCCTACAATGGGGCCCAGCTCTGCTATAACCTGCTCTGGGGTCCAGCTCTGCTATAGCCTGCACTGGGGCCCAGCTCTGCTATAGCCTGCACTGGGGCCCAGCTCTGCTATAGCCTGCACTGGGGTCTTGCTCTGCTATAGCTTGAACTGGAGCCTAGCTCCACTATAGCCTACAATGGGGCCCAGCTCTGCTATAACCTGCACTGGGGCCCAGCTCTGCTATAGCCTGCACTGGGGCCCAGCTCTGCTATAGCCTGCACTGGGGTCTTGCTCTGCTATAGCTTGAACTGGAGCCTAGCTCCACTATAGCCTACAATGGGGCCCAGCTCTGCTATAACCTGCACTGGGGCCCAGCTCTGCTATAACCTGCTCTGGGGTCCAGCTCTGCTATAGCCTGCACTGGGGTCCAGCTCTGCTATAACCTGCACTGGGGCCCACCTCCACCACAGCCTGCACTGGGGCCCAGCTCTGCTATAGCCTGCACTGGGGTCCAGCTCTGCTATAACCTGCACTGGGGCCCAGCTCTGCTACAACCTGCTCTGGGGTCCAGCTCTGCTATAGCCTGCACTGGGGCCCAGCTTTGCCATAGCCCGCACTGGGGCCCAGCTCTGCTATAGCCTGCACTGGGGCCCAGCTTTGCCATAGCCCGCACTGGGGCCCAGCTCTGGTATAGCCTGCACTGGGGTCCAGCTTTGCCATAGCCCGCACTGGGGCCCAGCTCTGCTACAACCTGCACTGGGGCCCAGCTCTGCTATAGCCTGCACTGGGGCCCAGCTTTGCCATAGCCTGCACTGGGGCCAGCTCTGCTATAGCCTGCACTGGGGATCAGTTTTGTCATAGTCTGCATTGGAGCCAAGATCATTCATTCGTGTCTTGTGTACATCTGTCCTGTGTTTCTCCTCCCCAAATCTGTGACCACCAAGGGATTACCCGGGACCTGTGCATCTCCCCCCTCAGGAGGGCTGCTGAAGAAGTGGGTGGGTTACGGGCTCTCCATTGAGTACCAGACCTCCCATGTCCTGGGTTGTCAGCAGCTTGCCTTTTTGGTGGTGCAGGCAGGTTGTTTGTCTTCTGTCCTCCATGTACCTACACTGTCTGGTCCCCTACCCAGTTCTGGGCTCCCACACCGGGGAATTCCCAGGCCTTCTGGGATGTCTGCCAACTTAATTTGCCTGAGCTGGACAGGCACACTGCAGCCCAGCTTAGAACTACAGTATCTTTTCATCCATCCAGCCAGCTAGAGAAAGAATTTATCTCATTGTAACATTCTGTGTGGAAACCAGTGGTGTACATCTAATAAAGACAGTGAAGGCAGCTTCTATCGAGCCTGAGGCAGAAAGGGGGCACCGCAGAGGCTGCAATAAGCTGCCTCCCCTGCTTGTATTTTACTCCTGTATTCCACGTTCATCCCCATGTACAGGAGAGCCAGCCATTCCTAGGTGGATATCCACTACCTGCATTATACTCATGTGTCCTGCCTCTGTCATAAGAAAGCCAGCTACCCCTATGCACACCATACGTCCTTTCTCATTCAAACTAACACAGGGGAAGTGAGCAGAAGATCTAGCCACCTCTGATCATAAAAGCCCTGTGCCCTGTGGGAAGAAGTGACCACACAAGTCACAGGGCTCTTTTGATTGGCTGGAGAGCGCTTCATTTAGAGGAGGTTAGATCTTCTGTCCACTGCAAAGTATGAATATCAGAGGGCAGCGAAAGATGAAGAGGGCAGTACAAACAGTGAAGCACCCCTATAGAATAATAATAATCTTAATTTATATGGCACCTACATATTCTGCGGTGCTTTACAATCAGAGGGTGCATATACAAACAGTAATAATTACATAATAAAATGCTTACAACCCAGGCCATAGAGTAGCCCAACACCTGTGCTTAACTCTTCCTTCCCTACTGTATATGCGTTTTTCCTGATGATATAGACAGGTGATCTGCCTATAGAGATTCACACACCACAGCATCAGAGGAGCTGGTCTAGTATATGCTGAGACTGGCTGCCACAGCTGCTGGGTGAGCAGAAACCAGGGTATGTGAGGTTTAGTTAGCCACACTGTGGTTGCCAGTGGCCAGAGCGATAAGTGTGGTGGGTACAAACCAATTATAGAGATGAATGTGTTGTTAAATGCAGACCCTTTTAGGGATGCCCCTGCTGGGTTAAAGCCCCCAGTTGAGCTTTAATTGATTATGATGCAAAAAAAATCTCACAGTCAGAATTGGGCAAATTTGCACACAGGAATTGATCACCTCTAGAGCTACCACAATGATCAATGAGGGCCTAGTTGCTCGTGTGGACTTCAATAATGAGTTTTCCTTGTGTGTGTGTGTGTGTGTGTGTGTGTGTGTGTGTGTGTGTGTGTACTGCTTAAATATGCCTCTATTAATTTTTTTATGCAATTTGCCTCTATTTTTTAGAACATTCTGGTTCTGAATCATTCAAATCTGAATAACATTTAAGACTATCAGATGTGGATTCTGGTTTAGTATTTTGGTCTCTAAAACTTGCAAGTGAAGCAAAATATCTTGAAATTTTAAGAGAAAACCACCAAAAGTCTGAGGAGGTTTTGCTACATAAAAATCTGAGGCCCCTTTCAGGCAGATAATGTATTTTAGAGTAAAAGTATAATTCCTTTTAGGTACATTTTAACACAGTAATGGAATTTAGAGCCTTATTTATAAGTGCAACATTTTGCAGGCATTCGGCTGGTTTTTGAGCGCCGTGATTCAGTTATATATTGGGGCTGTTATCTGCTTAGATTGGCGCACAATTTTACATTGCGTTCAAGCTGTGTTTCAGTTGTTGTGCTCCTAAGGAGACATTGGTAAGAAGGATAAGTTGTGATAATATATATTTTCAAGAGAATAACAAAATGACATTTGGTGCCATCTCATCCTAAAGCAAGTCAATAAAGCAAGTTCTGTACAAATAATTATGTTTATATAATCAATAAACACTTCAGTATATTTCTGTCTGTTGTGCACTATGGGATTTAATACTACAGTGCCACTAAAAACTGGCGCAGCTTTGAGAACAGCGCCGGTCACAATGATGATAAATGAGATGCAGGCTGGCTGTTTTTTGTTTGTTAAATCACATACTGAGTGCTGTTGAGCCAAAATGTTGGTGCTGAGTGGCGTTGAATGGTGCTGATGCTTGAAAAATTAGTATAGAAAATTTCATTTTAAGACTCACCAGAAATATTTAAAAAAGTGCATTTAAAACCCGCTGCACGTTTTTAGCCTCCCCATTAAGGTCCTTGACAAAACATAAAAAGACTTTTTGCAAGTACAAAATCTTTCACAGTCCTTTTACCCACTCTGAAAGGACTCATGAGACAGTGGCAGACCAAGGGGTTACTGCAGGTATAGGACATTCTGGCCAAAAGTATTGCGCTACACCTCCCATGGTGATTACATCAACAGCATGAAAATAAATTGCGGGGAAGCTTTAAAAAGACTCTAAACCCAACAACAATAATCAGTCAGCAGCTCACCTGATGCCTGTACCATGTGCCTCTCTTCCATTTTCTGCAGCACAGGGCAGAAGCTGTAGCAGGGCTCCAAAGTTTGCCCTTTTTCAATTTTATTCCTCCAGGACCATGCAACAAATTGGTCCTACGGTCACTCTCAGTGTAAGCGAGCACAGCAAGCCAAAGTGGTCCCAAAGCTGTCTCTGACCACAGCACAACATGCTAAAGACTCCTAAAGCTGCACCATGCCATGCCCTTCCCAGATCAGCCACAAACCCAGAAACTGCTTTGAAATGGTTTATTATTTACTGTTCCCAAGGGAAATGAGGTGGGAGAAAGTAAGTGTTTGCCTGGGCAGGAACACTCTGTGGATCGTTGTTTCTTTGTTTTATATGAGCCTGGATTTTGTCTATTGGAAGTCCAGATAATTAGCAGTGTAAGTGAAGAGTAATCTGCAGAGTTCATTGAAACAGTTCATTGAGTTCATTTCTCCAATCATAATTCTTTCATTGATATTTCAGCACTAGGTGTGAACTTTTCTTCAAACATAATTAATTAATTGATAATTCAGCACATGCCTGGAATTTTCTCCAATCATAATTCTTTCATGTATAATTCAGTGCATGTGTGGTATTTTCTACAACCATAATTCATTCTTTCATAATTCAGTGCATGCGTCGGCTTTTCTCCAATCATAATTCATTCTTTCATAATTCAGCGCATGCATGGGCTTTTCTCCAATCATAATTCATTCATTCATTCATAATTCAGTGCATGCATGGACTTTTCTCCAATCATAATTCATTCATTCATTCATAATTCAGTGCATGCATGGGCTTTTCTCCAATCATAATTCATTCATTCATTCATAATTCAGCGCATGCATGGACTTTTCTCCAATCATAATTCATTAATTGATAGTTCAGTGCTAGCATGAGCTTTTGTCCAAACAAAATCCATTGTTTGATAATTTAGCACATGCACAGGCTTTTCTCCAATTATAATTCATTCATTCATAATTCAGTACATGTATGAGCTTTTCTCCAATCATAATTTATTAATTCATTCATAATTCAGCGCATGCATGGGCTTTTATCCAATCATAATTCATTCATTCATAATTCAGCGCATGCATGGGCTTTTCTCCAATCATAATTCATTCACTCATTCATTCATAATTCAGCGTATGCGTGGGCTTTTCTCCAATCATAATTCATTCATTCATAATTCAGCGCATATATGGGCTTTTCTCCAATCATAATTCATTCATTCATAATTCAGCGCATATATGGGCTTTTCTCCAATCATAATTCATTCATTCATAATGCAGTGCATGCATGGGCTTTTCTCCAATCATAATTCATTCATTCATTGATAATTCAGCACATATATGAGCTTTTCTCCAATCATAAATTATTCATTCATAATTCAGCACATGTATGAGATTTTCTCCAATCATAATTCATTCATTCATTCATAATTCAGCGCATGCATGGGCTTTTCTCCAATCATAATTCATTCATTCATAATTCAGCACAGGTATGAGATTTTCTCCAATCATAATTCATTCATTCATAATTCAGCGCATGCATGGGCTTTTCTCCAACCATAATTCATTCATTCATAATGCAGCACATGCATGGGCTTTTCTCCAATCATAATTCATTCATTCATTCATAATGCAGCACATGCATGGGCTTTTCTCCAATCATAATTCATTCATTCATAATTCAGTGCATGCATGGGCTTTTCTCCAATCATAATTCATTCATTGATAATTCAGCACATATATGAGCTTTTCTCCAATCATAATTCATTCATTCATTCATAATTCAGCGCATGCATGGGCTTTTCTCCAATCATAATTCATTCATTCATTCATAATTCAGTGCATGCATGGGCTTTTCTCCAATCATAATTCATTCATTGATAATTCAGCACATATATGAGCTTTTCTCCAATCATAATTCATTCATTTATTCATAATTCAGCGCATGCATGGGCTTTTCTCCAATCATAATTCATTCATTCATTCATAATGCAGCGCATGCATGGGCTTTTCTCCTATCATAATTCATTCATTCATTCATTCATAATGCAGCGCATATATGGGCTTTGCTCCAATCATAATTCATTCATTAATTGATAATTCAGCGCATGTATGAGCTTTTCTCCAATCATAATTTGTTCATTCATTCATAATTCAGCGCATGCATGGGCTTTTCTCCAATCATAATTAATTCATTCATTGATAATTCAGCGCATATATGAGCTTTTCTCCAATCATAATTCATTCATTCATTCATAATTCAGCGCATGCATGGGTTTTTCTCCAATCATAATTCATTCATTCAGTCATAATTCAGAGCATGCATGGGCTTTTTTCTAATCACAATTCATTAACTGATAGTTCAGTCCTAGTGTGGACTTTTGTCCAAACATAAATCATTCATTGATAATTCAGTGCATGGGTGGGCTTTTCTCCAATCATAATTCATTCATAATTCATAATTTATTCATAATTTAGTGCATGTGTGGGCTTTTCCCCAACCTTTGTTCATTCATTATTCCGTTCATATGTGTGTTTTTCTTTAATCATAATAAATAGGGATGAGCGAACCGGAGTTCGGTCCAAATTTCTGGGAAAATTTAATTGGTAATGAACCCAAATTTTTGGGGGGTTGAACTTCCACTGAAATCCTGACCTACCTTATCTCTCGCTGCCCCCTTCTGTCATGCCACTGCTATTCGATGTCCCACAGTCTCTGCAGAATCCCCATGGATTCCCAGGCATCTCGCTCCCCTGTGGCTGGGAGCAAGCTGTCACTGAGAGCCTGAAAGACCGGCGGACAGCAGATGAAACTGGTGGCTTGTCGAGACTGGCTTGTTGCAGGTGACTTGCCAGCCCCTTAAGCCTTGTGAACTGGTATAGGGGTCTCATGGACCCCTTACCAGTTGACAAAGAGGTAAATGAAAAAATACACACTAACACATAAGAAAAAAAAAATGTTTATGTTCTATGTTCTATTCCCACCCCATACTTACCTTTTATCCCTTTCCGGTCTCTGCAGAAATCAAAAGGCTGGTCCTGCTGGCATCTGCTGGTCTCTCCGGCTCTCAATGTCAGCTCGCTCCCGCCACAGGAAGGGGCTACTTACACTGGGCGTGATACACCTCAAGCAGACCAGTAGTATAGGATACATTAGTAAGCACATGCAGTGGAATGCAATAAAACACACAAAAAGGCATATAATTATTATATTTTATTTCAAGTGACTTAGGGCATAGTAGGGCATTGAAGAAATATTTAGCAAATACCCAGTTGTATGGGTAATAGGCATGGTATTAAATGAGTGTCAGATACATGCTCACACAAGTTACAAAAAAGTTCAAACTATTTACTGGGCAATGTCATAATAATAATTGCGTAATTTGAGTTCAACACTGGCAAAATTTGGGCGTTGTTCAACCCTGCAAAATATAGAAACAAATGAGCTGAAAATTGAACATGTATAGATTATTTGTTCATTAAAAGCATTTCTTAACCACTACTTATTCTTTTTGTCTTTTCACATATGATCTGATATACCCCGTTGGCTAATTCTGATGGTACACACTAGTGTACTGTAGTGCAGTATGAAGACTACACCCTTTTCAGGAAGAATGCCAATGTGCAGGGTTCCTAACTAACCTCTTTCACCACCACCAAAGGCCCAATCCTTTCCCCTTGAGTATTTTTGTAAATTGTGCCAATCTTTATATGTGCTAATAAGGCTGTACTCCTGTAACCCTTAGCAAAAATGTAATAGTGAACAAAATAACATCTGTGATGCCTTCAATATTAGTAATGCCCAGATGTCCCAGGCACCTACTAATTTGTGCAAGACCTGTCCCTCACTTTCTGATGGGACAGCTATGGGAGGAAGTCTGCAAAACCCAACATATCAACATGCACCCTCCTTTGTGATGATGCACCTCTGTCTTTAAAATGAAGGATCTAGCAGATGATTTTTTTATTAACCAGTATTTGCTTTTCTTTAGTTTTATAAGGAGGCACAGGCTTTAACCAACGAGTGTGATTTGGTGCATTACGCAGTGTTACTAGTCATTTTACAGTCTGCTTGCTATCCTTAATGTATAGAGACTTACATGAATTGCAATACATTTTGAAATTATTATTAATAATAAAACTAAATAAATACATGTAACTATATATAAATCTTACTTGTACGTCCAGCATAAATTCATTAGTTCATACATTTCTGTGGGACACTTTTGTGGGCTCTCCATACGTTTTCCACTTTCAATCATCTGTGTTACTTCTGCACCTTTCATTCCCTAGAATACATTTTACAATACAAAGATATTAAGCTGCTTTCATTTGTATTTTCCTTTGTGTGTAAATAGCAACACAAAAAAATTGTTACCCAGATTATCATAAACCTTCCTTCTTTTAGCCAAATAATCAGGAAAAAGGAAACATTGCTTAAACTGGACCAACAGCCTGGCACAGTTGGAAAAGAAAGGTAGCGGCCATTTTGGAGCTTCCTCTCCCAACTGACATAACTAAAATTCACATTAACAGGTAGCCCAGCATGACTTCCAGTTTGCAGGTGGCCTGCAAGCCCATGAGCGGCCATCTTGTTTTTAAAATTTATCCCAATAGGTGTTAAAAAAGGGTATATTATTTTTATATGCAGCAATCTATATTGCCCTGGGGATGGATGCATATGAGCACTGTTTGTTGTGTTGGTCTGATTTAATTCATTTTTGACTGTTGGTCCACTTTAAATGCCTACTACTAACCCCATCCTGACAGCTGCCAGCCACTGAGAATGGCTCCCTTCCCCAGATAAACAGAATTTAACATAGTAAAAAAAAACACATCACACTGAAAAATAAACAGATATCTATTAAAACTAATTCATTTTGGAGCTTCTTCCACCCTCAATAAATGATTCCCCTGTTTGGTCTCAACATCAGTAAGAGAAGATTATTCTTTTCAAAGGAGTGCTCAATCTTTTGAAAACTGCAGGCTACTTAAATTATTTAGTGACTGTTCAGGGGCCACAATGAGATGAAATGGTTCATAATTTCACAACCACCAATTTTGCCCCTTCATACCCCACCACCATAAACTCATACACCATTTCAAACACATTTAAATTGCACAAGCTGGCAGAGTTGCTATGAATACTTTTTGGACCTTACCGGGGGTTTATCTTATACATATTTCTTAATGTGTAACAAGACACTGTAATATGTCTGTAAAAAATGTCCATGAACCAAGCATGGCTGCCATGGGGTGCAGTTGGTGTAGGTTACGGTTTATGGACAGACGGGATTTCTGCTTATACAGAGTATGGGCCCTCATATATAATACAAAAACCAGGAACATGTCATGGCTGGGCCATATGGCTGCCACACTCAGTCTGGTAAACCCCCTCATTGCATCATGGCATGGCCAGTGTTCATGTGAGCAACATGTCATCATTCTTCAAAACAGCACTATGCTTAAACTATTTGTACATGTAACCCGAACATGCTCAACCCATGGCTTGGAGGCCACATGTGGCTCTCCAACAATTTGATGCGGACCATGACCTCAAACTAAAGTGAATGAGGGACACAGTATAGATAGGAACATTATGCTGTATTCCACCCATACATTAGTTTGAGGTCATGGGCTACATCAGATAGCTCTGAGAGCCACGCATGCCTGGGCTTCAGGCTTCAAAGTAAACATTTGAGTCCCTTTTCAACATTTTCCTGGAGTTTAGATGTAGACAAAATCAGCAGAAATATTTGCCAATAAATGCCAGTCTGGCTGATGTTAGGTCCTAGAAGATTTATTCATTAAAGCTATGGAGACATTTCTCACCCATAGAAATGCTTCATAACAAAATATGGACAGGTTTAAAAAGCATTTCAGAACTATGTGCAGAGTAAAGGGACTGAAGAGCTAAATCAACCCATTTCATTCCTAACATTGCTGGAGCTGTTATTTCCTCATGGAAAACCATCAGAATCTACATTTTCCATTTAGAAATATGCCATTCCCATATTACAAACTATATTAATATGCAAAAAACAGTCTGCTAAGCTACTATTTGCTTCTATTTATTTCTACATCCATTTATATCAACCAGTCATTTTTGACCAGCCACAGCAGGAGAGCAGTGACCAGTGGCAGTGGTGACAGTGACCAGATTAAGGAGGTGGTGGCAATAGGACCTAGGGACTGAGGACAGAGGAAGAATGCAGGAACCAAAGAGGTGGCTTTAGCCAGGTAATGGACAAGGAGGTGATGGTGTGTACTTGCAAAGTGCATGCTCATAGACATTAAAGCGGACCAAAACCCACCAAACCTGTAAAATACATTTGGCCAAAACCCCTGCTGATACTCCCATCTTAGGGTGTAGATCTAGAAATGGATAATTTATTATTTTTTCGATTCACCCTGGAACACTTTTTTTGTTGCTCTCTGTGATATGGCAGATGATCATTTATTGCATAGGTGTGGCAATGACATCTTTGCCACACACAACAGTGGCAATGAATGCAGGAGGCGGAGCTTTACAGCTAAAACAGGCGCCATTATCTGAGATTGCAGTAAAACGGGAGCAGTGAAGATTGGCAAAAGGTGCTCCTCATGGGGGGAGCAATTCAGCGGATGCTAGTTGAAAATGTGGGTTTTAGTCCGCTTTAATGGGATACGTTGTGCATGCAGTGTAACGATAAAGTGGAACAATTAATTGCAATGGAGTACTTTTACTCTATCTCAGTGCAAGTGGAATGTTTTGAAAGGGACATTATAGTAAAATGTCTGGCTAGAATTTAGCTCTGACCTGTATATTACATTAAGTGACCATATAGTCTAAGCTAAAATGCATTATCTCCCTTTCCTCCTCAATAATCTAGGCCAATGAAATAGATAAAACCAAAAAAACACCTGCTTCTGCATCAAAAGTGGAATGCTGGGGATAATGAGTGACAGCTCCATCAGCCAGTCACTGAAGCCCTGCTGGTGTGATTGGTGAATGAGACAGTCACTAATTATACATATGCAGCAGAGACAGCAGCACTCTGTCCCTTGTATGGGAGTAGGCAAAGAGCTGGGACCAGTAAGTTTTTATTTGTTTAGCTCATTTGTCCTTATTGGTGGGAAGAGATAAGCGGAATAGAAGGGGGACCCTTTATGTGCGACCTTAGGATGGCTTTAAACTGCCCAATAAAAAAGTTGGAATTTTTGTTGGACAGTGAGTCAATTAATGCCAATGGCCAAATAATATGTTTTGCTAGTGATTACAAAGAGTTTGAAATGTTAAACAATAAAAAGACTCATAACTTACTTTATATGGCTTCTGGCCATAAGAAAATGCCTCCCACATAAGTATCCCAAAACTCCACACATCACTTTTGCTGGAAAATTTAAAGTAGTATATACATTCTGGTGCATACCACTTGACTGGCCATTTTCCACAACATTCTGCCTTGAAAAACAAATAAATCGAACAATGAATATAATCACAGTAGTGTTATTAAAGGTAAAATATTGGGCCTCACGACCTCATGGCATGCTTCTAGCACCTCCTAAAGAATCAGTTACTGACTACCCCTCTCTGTTACAGTGAATAGAGTTAGGAGTGCTCCAGTCACTGAGAAAAGTGTATGGGCCCTCACTGACTGACAGCAGCTGATATGCTCTGTGGGGGGGGGGGGGGCTCTAGAACTAGACTGAGAAAAGGAGCCACTGGCGTCTGCTCGTCTTGTGATCCATAACATTTACAGGCCCGTGTGGTGTCACAAAGCTGATTTTTTAAATAAAATCTTTTGTAGAAGAAAGTGTTGTCTAGACTTTGACACACCTCCATTCTGTATAATGATTGCACAGTTGGAATAAGCTCCAGGGTCAAGACTGAAAGCTGCTGTTCTATCCATACCACAAACAAGTATATTTTATTTATAAAACTAAAAACAGCGTGGGTTTAAAAATGATGTTTAACGGATACTCTCTCAATAAAAAAAAAAACAAGAAACATTTTTTGTGTCTTAGTACAGGAAACTGTTGGCCAGCTTGCAAGGCCAGGTGATATTGTTTTCTTTGAGGCAACTGATATGTGAAGAATACAAGAGCACATACAGATGTGTCCACACACTGTCCACACACTGCTTCCCGGTCCAACGGAGCCTGCGCAAGCCGTGGCTGCATCCCCGCTATCCCTCTAGCAGGTCGCATGCCTGCTCCAGGTATTTGTGAATGGGAGGGAAGCGGGGGATGCGCCCGCCAGCGCGCTCGGAGCTGCTGGCTTAGACGAAGGTTTGGAAGTCGTGACGTCAGCGGCTCCAAGTGTGCTGATTGGACGAGGGAAGAGGTGAGCTGGGCTCGGCGATCTGGGGATTTTCACACTTTATAGCATACCAGTCACCATGATTATGACTATCCTGGTGATTAGCTCTTTTCCCCCAAATTGGGATGCCTCGCTGTGTGAAAACTCTCTGAACACCCACTCCAAACACCTTTCTATCATTCCCATGACGCATGCATGGGCACTCATTCAATTAGTGCTTTATGCCATTCATAGTAATACATTGCATAAAGCCATCGTTTTGGACTGCGCTTTGGCATGGGGAACACCAGTGGCCGCATCTCTGGCCCCCCTGCAGCAAGCTCCCATGCGCCTGGCCTAACTGAATGGCTTACACAGCTGCAGGGATGCTGTGGATGTGTTGGGGGTCTGCAATTGCGGCGAGGGATTGGTGGAAAGCGCTTAGCGGGCGATCTGGTGGGTTCACACTATGGGGAATCCCAAATCAAGATGCCCCAGGGGCACCTAGACGGTCTTTTAGACTCCAGGGCCGGCATTAGCAGTGATTGGTACACTTTAAATGTAGTGAAAAACTCTACTTTCTTATGATATGCATTCAACACAGTATCAGGCTACTCTAACTAAATGTCTGAAACGTTTCATTTACATACACTCACTAGCTGGCCCCGCGTCTGACTTTTTCTTGGGGCTACCAATAAAACTGACTCTCAAGGCCTAGCCTGATGCAAATATTAGCAGCAATATCCATCACTACCTGCTCCACCTCTGTTAGAAAAATGGACTGTTTTTTTCTCATGAAAAGATGTGTGTGAATGTGTTGGCGACCAGTGATAAATCAACCTTATTGTGTTATTTGTGCAGTTTCAATTGAGCTCTGGGACAAAACAGTTGGTGGACTGGCCATCTGGAGGACTAGGAAATTCCTGGTGGACCATGCTGATTTAGCGCCCATTGTCCCTCAGCAGGAGGAAACAGTACAGTGGAGCTTTAAAAATTAGTTTCTGGGGCTTGACCAGCCGTGACCTTGCCCAGGACCTGTGCTCTCCTGTCTGGACGGCTCACTCTGCTCCACGCCATGCCTCCTGAGTCTCCCTCCCCACCCCTTGCCCCTATACCCAAAACCACTGTTCTCCCCAACTATGACACCCCAGCACATGTACAGCCCCTAAGATGCTATCGCTCCAGCATTATTGATCTGGGAGGAGGGTAAGAATATTTTCTCCTGTCAGGCAATTTGTCACTACAATATTAAAACATCAGTACTACACTCCTGCCCATAATCTGTCTCTGCCATCCCATAACTCCAGCCATGGATGGCATTTGTTGACTGGCTAGAAAGCATACTGAGGATGGGGGGCAGATGAAATGCCATGGGATGTTCATGTGCTGGGCAATAATTGGTAGATTTCCATGTTGAATTGTGCCCTAGCCCTTCCCAGTGTGATCAGGTCATTCCCTGAGCCCCAAATGGAGTCTGTTAGCACTGTGCAAACCAGAGTGCCCAAGATAGGCCCCTTTGGAGATTGTGGTCCACTGGACATTCACCTGTAAATCGTGAAATTGTGTAATTTTCAAAATCAATATAAACATGTAGGATAATCAGAGAAGGGGTCACTTATACACCAAAAGGGAAACACCCACCAAGCTTGTGGTTTTCTTCTCCTGGCAGGGATAAAATCCAGGGGTGAAAGGTTTAATGTATTAGGGGAACCTGTCACCCCTGATTTCCTCTTTCTTCCATTAAAATAAAAAAAACAAGCCTGGCTGGATATTTCTTTATGCTGGGTGTATAAGTGACCCTTCCCTCCTGCCATTCAGCATATTTACATGGATTTTTAGCATTAGGACATTTTTTCGCGATAGTGCTCCTTTAATCATTTTCTGATTATTACTTGGTATTGAATACTTTATGAAACTGCTTCTGCACAAAAATTCTGTGCAGAATAGAGTATTATTTTTTAGATGCTTTCACTAAATAAATTTGCTCTTCCATGGAAACCAAAAATTTTAAGGACGATCAAAAGAGTTCTCATCACATTACACATCCAGCATTTATTAAGTAAATGCAATACTTACTTTATAGTAAGTTTCATCAGCTTTAATAGCTTTAGAAAGCCCGAAATCACTAATTTTAGCATAATGTTGAGTAACTAAAAGTACATTTCTGGCAGCCAAATCCCTGTGGACAAAGTTATTTTCTTCCAGATACTTCATCCCCATAGAGACTTGATGAACAAGCTCAGTTACGTTCTTCTCTGAAACATCCCTAGCAAAAGGATAAAACATGGGTTATTCTCAATAGGTTTTATTATTGAGACATACATGTAAGATGCTGCGCTGCTTGTTCCAGGAGGTTCAGAAATTCATCTTAACATGTTTTATTAAAGTTAGTCTGTCCACAGTTTCACTTCCAAACTTCTGCAAATTATTCTTAGGGTTGACAGGGTCAAAGTTTTGGCCAGTTCAAAAATATTTCCTTGTAATATCCCATGGAATGACCAATTTATGTTTGCAAATCAGTGCAGTAGCAGTGGAGCTGCATTCAATCACAGTAGGGGTGGCAGTTGCTGGGGAAGTGACCCTACATGGAAATGGATGACCATGGCCAACAAGGTAAGTGTCTTTCTAAATTAATTGCCCGAAGTGGTGTGAGGGATGGAAATGCTGGACTGCAAAAATTTAATATGTTCTACAGTATGTCCGTCAGTTGGAGGAGTCAGCTACAGAAAATCTTTATCAAATGTCTACTGAGAAGACAGATAGCCGTAACCCAGCATTACAGAATCAGAGACCCCGTCTTCCATACAGTGCAAAATGTAATACTGCCAATAAACAATAACATTGCCTGAACCTAACTGGGATTTGCAGTTTTCCATACAGAGTTACTGAGTTTTTTCCAGGGAGGTTTTAGAAATTTGGAATTATCATCCAGATACCTTTGCCCTATGTGAATCAGTTACTGGGAAAATGTAACAGAATGAACATGTGTGTGCAAGTCAAAATTAATTTTTAGATTAAAATATTTTAAACTATGTGTAAACGTAAAATACTGGAAAAATATCTTCCAATTAACAAAGGTCATACTTGTTTTTAGCCAGGAATTTGTTTAGTGGTCCTAGTTCTGCAAGCTCCATAACAAGCATCCAAGATTCTGCTTCACACACTCCGATCATTCTGACAATGTATGGGTTATCCAACTGACGCATGACACTGGCTTCCGTCAGCAACTCTTCCTTACAAGCTGGATTCTCACCGTCGTTCTTAAGAATCTTCACAGCAACTTTCTTTTCAGATCTGTGAGTGTTACAGAAATTGTGTTAGACTGTGGTGCTACAATTTCACATCTATGGAACTTGTTTATTGCCTTGCACTTGACAGGTGCATAGTCTTAGCTTAACCGCTAACAGTTTAGCCCAAGCTATACTTGAGCAGTGAGAAATGGAGCTCGCAGTTTTGTCTAAAGAGACATCTGACCCTTACTGCCCTTTGCTGCTGAATAACACCCTCAGCCTGTGTGCCAGGACTCCACGTTATGTTTCCAGCGGCACCAAGAAGTTGTCCTTGCTAACGAAGATAGACAAGTGACAAGTTTTTGTGATTTTATTTTAATTTACTAGGACTTAGGGGGGGGGGGGGTTAATGTATAGTTATTATGCATTTACAAATAATGTAAATAATATAAAGCATAATTCTGAAGGTGGTTTCCAATTTAAGTCAAATGTAAAAACTGAACCCAGAATAACATGCCTATCATGCCAATTGTTCTGCCTATGCACACCACAGGGAAATTGTGGCAAGAAAAAAGGACCTCTAAATTAGGAGGAGAGGTCATAAGGAAAAAAGAGGACTGATAAAAGCTGGGGCCTGGAGCTTAACTGGGCTTATTTCATTGAAACAGGAAAAGTGCTAGGTGTAAAAAATGTGTTATAAGTCACATATTTAATGTCAAAACATGAAATGATAGTACAATAGGTTACAATCAAGACACTAGACGCTAGATGGAGAAGCTCTAAATTACATATGTATATTGAGTAAGTTACATTAAGCTGTATTATTCCTTTAACCCTGAAACATTCAATTTGCCCTTGTGTTTAACTGTTTGGTGGCTTTGTCATCGGGACTTTTGACAGATGATATTCTGGATAGTTGTAGGTTAGTGCCGGAGCATCTGTTAAAAAGGTCCTTGATAAGTGAGTACCTTTTAGTAAGGCTCCTATTAGGCCTGGGAAGACATAGCATATGTGTGTGGATACCCAGCACAGGAATTGTAGGATGATTTCAGATGCTTCTGGGTTCAGGAGCAGCATATTGTTGGCTTGATATGGTTGCCTGTAATCCAAATAATAGGTCATGGTCAGCCGATCAATCCCCACACACCCCAATACTCTTAAACAACGTAGTTTCAGGTTCTTGACTTGGAAACATAGAACAACTGATGACACATTCACAAATCAGGGCTGTATCTTCCACAAAGAAATGTCATGGTTTCAGGGTGTAGCAGACAGTACAACAGTTTACAGTTAATCACAGTGCCCAGGTGGTTCGGCCACCCCACTTTGTCATGAGCACTAACTCACAATTTCTCAGGTAGGGTAAAGGCAGGGAAATGAGTGCTAAGGGGGAGCGTCTCCACTTAAGGAACAACAGTCACTACTCAAGTTCAATATATCTACTGGCCAGACCAAATAGAATTCCAAGAATTATATATAAGTATAGTATCAGGGGACTGCACTCCCAGCTGGGCTCAACACTCCCCTGGGGCTTAAGGTTCTCCAAACAGGGGCAGCCCTGGGGTTCTTCCTGACAGGGACCTTCTCAGGTGTGGACCCCTGCACCCCGAAGTAGTATATCCTCCTGCACCACGCTTACTGTTCCCACCATGTCTCAGATTTCCCTGTCACCATGGGCTTTTATATCTTGACCCACCCTGTGAATCTACCATGAACTCCACTTACTGTTCCTCTAGTACAGGGAGTTAGGGAGACTCCACCCCTTTCTGCTAGCTCAAAGCTTAACTCCACCCCTTTCCTCTAGCTTAAATCCTAACTCCACCCCTTTTTCCTCTCATTAATGGGAATCCCACCATCTTCTCTCTCATCCCAACATCTCTCAACATCTACATGTTTTTAAATAACTCAGCTCCTCCCTCTGCCCACTCCTCTACCATCCTAATGGAGGCCAACAGTGGAGAAGGAGCTGCAAGCAGGGAGAACTCCTGGGGCCCAAGGCTGCCCTCCTCTAAGGAGACATATACCCCATAAGGGCATCCCAAATCCAGGAGCATTGGGGCTCTGCCCTCCTTGCTGTCTCAAGAATCCCTTGGTTCGGCACCGCTGCGACAACAAAGTCCCACAAGAGCCACTGTGCGCTTCTTGCTAACCTTTTCCCACTCTATTCACAAATGTGGGCTAGGACCTGCCTACAAAGAATGGAGGCACCCTGGGGTGTCGGAGAGAACCACCGGGATGGCAAGAAGTGTTGTCATCCCAGTACCACCTGTGACAGGGTGTATAGGTTCCCCGTTTGGACTCACATCACTCTTCCTGCACCCACCTGGTAAGTGGACACCATGTGTAGATTTTTGGGATGCCCTTAGGTGGAACACTAAACCCTGTTTCCTAGTAACTGAGTCCCTTTGTTTACCATGACAGACATCTGCATCCCTCGTCCCTTCCCATTCCCAGAAGAGAAGACCCCAGTGGAACCCATTAATCCACCCTACCTGCATCCTACCAATTCCCTTTAAGGAATACCCTTTTAGGTAAATAAAGTGGTGTGGGTGTGATTCCTTCCCACTACATTTCTTGAAAAGAAGACCCCTGGGTGGTAGGCTTCTGGGTGTGAGTCTTGTGTTGTCTTCTTCAATGAGTGTAATCCCCCTGTGGCCTCCGGAGAGTCGGGAATCCAATGTATGTAATTCAGAGATTCTGTATCCCTCTGGCCTAATGTCTTGTTTGTAACCAATTTCACTGTCATTTAGTGTTTTGACTCTCACATATTACATTAAATATGTTACTTACACATTTCTTACACATACTACTTTGGCTCCACACATGTTTTCCCATTTCAAAGACATAAACCCAGTTAAAGCGGACCAAAACCCACATTTCTAACTAGCATCCCCCGAATTGCTCCCCCCATGAATAGTAACTTTTGTCAATTTTCACTGCCTCTACTTCACGCTAATCCCAGATAATTGTGCCTGTTTTAGCTATAGAGCCCTGCCTACTGCATTCATTGTCATTGTTGTGTGTGGCAATGATGTAATTGCCATACCTATGCAATGACTGATCACCTGCTATCTTACACCAAGGGACAGCAAAAAAAACGGTTCAAACCGTGAGAATATCTTTTTCAAGTTCTACACACTAAGAAGGGAAAAGGGGCTTGGCCAAATGTATTTCACAAGTTTGGTGGGTTTTGGTCCGTTCCAGGCCCCCATTTTTTTCCTCTCATCTCTTTTCATTATATTACAGTGGAAGTATATTGGCCCTCATCTAAACATACCCTTTCCCAGTAAATGTAAGGATTTCTTTAACCCTTTCGCTGCCAGCCTACCTGGAGTTTTTGTCACACTCTGTTGCCAGACCATTTTGCACTATTTTGCGCTCCCCATGTTCAAATGTGATTTTTGAAGGGATTTCCAGGGATTTCCCAGGAAAATTCTATATTGTTTTTTTCAGCAGAGTCTGGGCTTTAACATGAAATGTCTTGTTTGTCATTTTTTAGGTGTATTCTCAATATTTTTGGGTGAAATATGTGCAAAAAAAAAAAATATATATATTTTTTACAATTTGTAGTTTTTTTTTGTAATAAAAAATGTAAGTTTGTCAATAAAATCTTATTGCGTGTGAAATCCCAATTTCTCTCGGTTACAGCGGTACCATATATGTATAGGTAGACACCCTTTCCTGCCCAGGAGACTCCCCCAAACTGAAACAGCACTTTAGGGGATTTTCAGAAAAAATACAACTATGCTATGCAATATGCGCACCTTGCAGTTTTTCCAGAAAAACAACCCTTTACATTTGAATTACCCCCAACAAACTATATATTCTCTGGAAGTACACACCTCAAGCGTTCTAGGTGTACCAGGCTTGTTGATGTGGCCATAGTTTTCTGGAAGTAATCCCTCAATGGATTCTTTGGTTGCAAAGAGTTTCCCTAAAAAAAGGATAAAAAAGCAGAATCAAAGCCACATTTTCCTAAAAAAACTATATACAAACAAGAAAAAACAAGTTTAATCTGAAAACGCAATATCCCCCGAACAGAACAACACCCAACATGCATAGCTACTGTCAAGGGAAGAGTTGCCAAACACCCCAAAGTAAAGCATGTGCGTAATGGTAATTTTACTTGAAAATTTCAGCTCTGCAGACAAAGTGCGCACCTTCGAATTTTTCAACCAAAACAACCCTTTACATTTGGAATATCCCCCATAAACCATATATTCCCTGAAAGAACACACGTTAAGCTTTCTAAGCGTACCCAGCTTGTTCTAGTGGGCTCATCTTTCTGGAATTATTACCTTAAAGTATTCTTTGTTTGCGCAGGGTTTCCCTAAAAAATTTATAAAAAAGCTGAATAAAAAACACCTTTTCCTAAAATATAAATATGCAAACCAGAAAAAACAAGCTAAGTCTGAAAGCGCAAGGTCCCCCGAGCAGAACAATACCCAACATGCATAGGTACTATTAACCCTTTTAATTGCCAGCCTACTTGAGATTTTGTCACCCTCTGTTGACAGGCCATTTTTCCCCATTTTGCGCCATGTTTTGCGACATTTTGCTGGAACTTTCAGGAAAATTATATATATATTTTTTTGCAGCAGAGTTTAGGCTTTAACATGAAATGTCTTGTTTGGAAATTTTTTTTTTTTACAATATTATTAAGTAAAATAAATAAATAAATAAATAAAAAATTTTTTTTAGAAAATTGACTCCTTTATTTTAAATAAAAAATGTATTTTATTAAGGAAAAGCATATTGCATGTTAAAGCCCCATTTCTACCGATTAGAACGGTACCACATATTTATCGGTAGCCCCCCGTTCCTGCCCAGGAGACCCCCCTAACTGAAACAAGTACTTTATAACATTCACAAATAAAATACAAATACCATCCACACTACAAAGGGTTAAATCGGACCCCATTTTTTTTTTTATTTTTAAGGGTTAAAAACCCTTAAAAATCAAAAAAAAAAATTGACGTGGGGTCCCCCTTACCCAAAGTAACCAGCCTGGGACCAGCTATGGGGGCTTGTAGGAACAGGGCGCAGGGGCCAGCTTTTGTGGCCCCTGGCCCTGCAGGCTACAAGCCCACATAGCCCGTGGGCCCGGGCTCTTCTGCCCCCCCCCTGGCCTTTGGGGAGGCAGGTAATGGGGGTGCCGGGGGTTAATGGCAAGTCACCCGCTAGCGCAGGTGACTTGCCATCCCCCCAGCCTTGTGAACTGGTATAGGGGTCATGGACCCCTTACCAGTTCACAAGGGGTTAAATGTAAAAAAAAAAACACACAGAGAAAAAAATATTTTATTAATTTTTATTTTTTTTTATACTTACCTTACCATCTATCTGACAGATGCCGGAGCTCGGAGGGGGTATAGGAGGAGCGGGATGACATCATCCCGCTCCTCCGACAATGGGCGGGGCTAAGAGGCGGTGGCCATTGCCGCCATTTCAAGAGGTGAGGACCCTTGGCACTTAAGGGTAGGAGAAGCAACCACGTAGAAACTACGTGCTTGGCATTTAAAGGGTTAAGAGTAAAAACATTTTTTTTCTAAAATATTCACATGTTACAGCTCAAAATGAAAGGAAACATTTTTATTTATTAAAAGCAACTAGTTAATAAGAGGGCCCTCAGTGTCTTGAAAAACATGTTCCAAATGTATTTAGGTAATATGGTTACCGTTTTATAAAAAAGTATTGTTTGCGACTTAGAATTGCAACCCACTTTACTCAAGGCCAAGAAAACCTTCTATCTTAAAGCTTCTTATCATTTGTTTGTTAAAAGTTCTCATCTTTAATGATCATAATCTTGTTTACTAAGACGCTAAATGGCAGTTGCGCAGGCCATTCAACTTTTTCAGTTTCAGGAGTGTAACACACTTTTTCACAGAACCACATTTTCTGAACCCAGTCCAACATCAGCTAACAGAAATGCTTCTCCTTCTGTGTTTTATGTAATGTGGTTACTGTAATGTCCGGTTGGACACCTGCTTTCTTTTCAGCCAGGAATCCCCAATCTCCAGTGCCACTTCACCTTTAAACAAGCCCCTGTCTGCTGAGACGCTATGCATATACATGGTCAAGTTCACGGTTGCCACCAGGACTTGGCACAAAGGATCCTGGCTGACAGGATGAAAACAGGTGAGCCCCTCAGACACTGAGTGCAAGACAGAAGGGCCAAATGGCTGATCCAGCTGGGAGCCGAGAAGCAAAGCTGTAGTAGCAAAGTCAGGGATGCAGCTGGGGGTCGGGAGCCGAGTGCTCAGGAATGCACAATACTAAGAGAGAAGACAAGAGAGGAGTCAAGTTCGAGCCAGGGGTCAAGCTGAGAGGTCGAGGGTATCTGAGACGAGGTGTCAATGGAATATGAAGAAGGACAATAGGTCAAGTCATACACAGTAATCAGAGACTGGTTGAGACACAGCTTAAACTAGCATTCACTATAATAGGCACTGGACTGGAGGAAGTGTCCAGCTTTATTCAAACATTGATCAATCACCTCAGGCCAGAGGTGACTGGTCAGAGGGGTTAACTGTATATCGCCATCAGACCAAACTGACTACTAAACCTTGTGAGCCTCTCCAGACCTCAAGGGGTTCAGAGCGGAGCCTGACAGTAGCCCCTTGCCTCCAGCTCCGGTGGACAGAGCAGCAACGCTGGAGACTGAGAGAGCTAGGCGGCCTGCAACCTTGGTGGCAGTGCACGGTCCCGGTGAAGCACTCACCCTCGCGCTTCTGTGCAGAACTATCAGGAATAGCTTACCTGCGCCCCGTTCCAGCGCTGTCCCCGGGCCGCCGGCCGCAGCAGCAGCTTCCGCTTGGCGGAAGCGTTAGGTATTTTCATAGTCGGCGGTAGTTGAACTTTAAACGACACATTATTCAACTTCTTGATTATCGGAAAAGGGCCAATGAATTTAGGACCCAATTTGCTAGAAGGTTGACGGAGCGCAATATTTTTAGTGGAGACCCAAACTAGATCGCCTACTTGAAGAGTAGGTTCCCGTGATCTACGACGATCAGCAAATTTCTTATATCTTAAACTGGTGGTTTTAAGAATTTCCTGAACATGTGTCCAGATATTCTTCCGTTCTTGAAGCCACTCCTCCAACGCCGGCAAGTTGGAAGGTGACCCTGAAAGGGAAGAAGCTCTAGGATTTTTTCCTAAATTACAATAAAAAGGCGATATCTTGGTACTCTCACTAGGCGCATTATTGTAAGCAAATTCGGCGAAATCAATAAATTCTGCCCATTGTTCTTGGGCATCAGAGACATAACACCTTAAGTACTGTTCCAAGGTTTGATTAGTTCTTTCCGTCTGCCCATTGGATTGGGGATGGTAGGCAGACGAAAGAGAGATCTGTATACCCAGCCGCGAACAGAAATGTTTCCAAAAACGGGAAGTAAATTGGACGCCCCGATCAGAGACTATATTGGACGGAATACCATGAATACGAAAAATGTGTGAAGTAAATAATCGAGAAAGCTCTGGTGCAGAAGGAAGCTTAGCCAAAGGACCACCCAAATGACAGTATTCCCGTGTGATAACGGCAAATCTACAATAAAATCCATAGAAATATGAGTCCAAGGTTCAGCAGGGATTTCAAGAGGAACCAAACTGCCACTGGGAGCCTTGTGAACCCCTTTACTTCGAGCACAAACAGCACAAGCGTCGATAAAGGCAGTAATATCGCGTCTCATGGTTGGCCACCATACATGGCGACGGGCAAGCAAAAAGGTTTTTCGTTTACCCACATGACCAGCAGTTTTAGCATCGTGAAATTCGCGAATTACATCTGAACGCAAATGTGGCGGTACAAACTGGCATCCCAAGGGAACATCACTAGGAGATTGGTCTTGAAACGGCGCCAAGGTGTTAGAGAGATCAGGAAGTAATGCCCCGACCACACAACCCATAGGTAGAATCGGGTCACCCGTATCACCCCGATCCTTACATTCACCGAACATGCGAGATAGGGCATCCGCTTTGGTATTTTTTACACCCGGCTTGAAAGTAATGATAAAATTAAAACGCGAGAAGAATAATGCCCAACGTGCTTGACGAGAGTTCAATCTCTTGGCAGACCCAATGTATTCAAGATTTTTGTGATCGGTATACACAGTTATAGGATGTAATGAACCCTCCAGCCAGTGTCGCCATTCATCAAAAGCCAGTTTAATAGCTAATAGTTCCCTATTACCGACATCATAATTTTGCTCCGCGGTACTGAATTTACGTGAAAAATAAGCGCATGGATGAAGACGCTCAGGGTTACCAGAATATTGCGACAAAACTGCACCCACTCCCAGCTCTGAAGCGTCTACTTCAACAATGAAGGCCTTACGAATATCTGGGTGAATTAACACTGGTGCCGAAGTGAAGGCCCGTTTCAAGGTCAGGAAGGCCTCACAGACAGAGGGAGACCAGTTAGCAGTAAAGGCCCCCTTGCGGGTAAGATTGGTAAGAGGTGCAACAACATGAGAGAAGCCTTTGATGAACCGCCGATAAAAATTAGCAAAACCTAGAAAACGCTGCAATTCTTTTAGGGTCTTAGGTTGAACCCAATCCTGAACCGCCGAAACTTTCCCCGCGTCCATCTCTAAACCCTGGTTGGTAATAATATACCCTAAGAAAGGAACTGTGGTGACTTCAAACACGCATTTAGAAAGTTTAGCAAATAAGTTGTTCTCTCTTAATTTTTGTAGTACCAACTTAACATGACGCCTATGCTCCAACAAGGAATTAGAAAAAATGAGAATATCGTCCAAGTATATTACCACAAATCTACCGAGATACTCTCTGAATATATCGTTAACAAAATCTTGAAAAACGGCTGGCGCGTTACAAAGACCGAAAGGCATGACCAGGTACTCGTAATGGCCGTCTTTCACATTAAATGCGGTTTTCCACTCATCCCCCTGTCGGATGCGAATCAGATTGTAAGCCCCTCTTAAATCCAACTTGGAAAAAATTTGGGAGCCAGTGACTTGATTGAACAGATCCCCGATCAAGGGCAAGGGGTATCGGTTCGTAACAGTGATCTTATTCAAGGCTCGATAATCTATGCATGGTCTCAGGCTGCCATCTTTTTTCTCTACAAAAAAGAATCCAGCCCCGGCAGGCGAGGTAGAGGGGCGAATAAATCCCTTCCTTAAATTTTCGGTGATATACTCCCTCATTGCTTGCTCTTCGGGCAGAGTAAGATTATAAATTTTTCCCCTCGGGGGAATCGTGCCAGGAAGCAAGTCAATAGGGCAGTCATAAGACCGATGTGGAGGAAGGGTATCCGCAGAACGTTCAGAGAAGACATCAACCCAGTCTGCGTATGGTTGAGGTAATCCCTGAGGTAAAACTTGCACACTTCTAAGGCCTGTAGTGAAGCAGTGATTTTTACAATGGTCACTCCACTTAATCAATTCTCCAACCCGCCAATCTAACACCGGGTTGTGGAGTTGTAACCAGGGGTATCCCAAAACCACCGGAGTCTCTGGACAGTCGAAGATAAAAAATTCTAAGAACTCAGAGTGGGAAGAGCCAACAATTAACCGAAGAGGTGGGGTCTTGGTGTTTATAGGTCCCCCCTGGATGGCCTTCCCATTGATGGCCAAAACTTGCAGGGATCTTTCAAGCGGAACTAAAGGGATACCTAAAAGGGAGATCATACTCCTGTCCAGAAAGTTTCCCGCCGCACCACTGTCGATAAAGGCGGAAACTGTTTGCTTGGAAGGACCCCAAGACAGGTCAATGGGTACTAACATTTTATTTTGGCGAGAGTTGCAAACTGACTCACCCAGATCAGTACTCTCTACCTGGTCTGGGTGTGGAAGTTTTCCGCCGGTTTCCCCTTGTTGGGACAGGAACCTGCGAAATGTCCCAAGTTCCCACAATATAGGCATAACCCCTTGGATCGCCTACGCTGCTTTTCCTCTTGGGATAATCGGGTTCTCCCTAATTACATGGGTTCTTCCTGGGAAGGAGATGAGGTATTTTCCCCACGGATAGCCGGGGAACTAAGACTCTGGAAGGATCTGAAGGACGTGGGAGCCCTGGCTCTCTCCCTAGCCCTCTCTCTAAGACGCCTGTCTATTTTAATGGAGACCTGCATTAATTGGTCGAGGTCTGCGGGTGGAGGAAAATTGACCAAAGCATCCTTGATGCTTTCCGACAGCCCCACCCTGAACTGACTACACAGAGCGGGATCATTCCACCTCGATTCGATGGCCCAGAGGCGGAATTCAGCACTATAATCTTCAGCCGAATTCCGTCCTTGTTTTAAGGCCCGAAGCCTATTCTCTGCCGTAGATTGTTGATCAGGATCAGCATATAAAACGCCCATAGCATTAAAGAATGCTGTAACGGATTGTAGGGCAGAATCATGAGATGGTAAACTAAAGGCCCAGGACTGCGGGTCTCCTTGAAGTAGAGACATGACTAGGCCTACTCGTTGAGACTCAGTGCCTGAGGAGATGGGTCTCAGCTTGAAATACAGTTCGCAGGCATTCTTGAAATTGGAAAATTTTGCTCGTTCTCCAAAAAACTTTTCAGGCAATGGGATCTTTGGTTCTGAGATATGAGGTGGTACAGAGGATGCCGGTAACTGACGAGATTCCTGAGTGGCCACTCTTTGAGCGAGCTGGTTTATCGCCGTAGCCATCGCTTGTACCTGCTGTACCAGGTCATCCATCTTGGGCCTGTGATAATGTCACGCTCCGGGTACTACAGCAATCCACTTAGATAACTCCAGCCCTCTCAGTAAGACCTCAACCCCCAATCTCCGCAGCCAGCTTCACCTATAGGAGCCCCCGCTTGCCGGGACGCAGAGCACGCCTGCCCGGGATCGGTTGCCCCCAGGACTTCAATGGCTCAAAGATTGGAGTCTTACTGTTCAGAGGCCTGGAGAACCCGTGGCTGGAAGTGGTGCCGAGCAGCCCAATCGCTGAGCGTATAACGGAAGTCCAACAGGCTTAGGGTCAGCAACAGAAGTTCCGAGATGGCAGCGGTACAAAGGATTGGACAAGTCGTGGTCGAGGATCAAGCAGAGGTCGGCAACAGGAGATCAGATCGGGGGTGGTCAAAACACAGGCGAAGGTCGGCAACAGGAAAACAGATCGGGGATAGTCAAGACAGGCGGTGGTCGGCAACGGGAGATCAAAATATTCACTAGAAACAAGCTACTAACTGGGTATAAGGCACTATCACAGGCAATTCCCAACTGAGGGGGAATTGCTTTTATAGGGAGAGACAGAGAGGGGGGTGAGGGTGATTGGTGCACTTATGATCACAGGTCTGATTGGGAGAGCAGGAGTGTCCAATCACATCTATGGGGCTCATTGGCCCAGACAAGGAGGGGGGCGTAAGCCCCACAGAAACCTAGGGCTCATTGGCCCTTAAATCCGAACCCGGGGGCGTGCCAGTGCCCCCTGGCTTAATCTACAACCTCCGGCGGGCGCGCTGAGCACAGCGCCGCCGGAGGGAAAACAAGTCTCGGGCTCGCGCGCGCGCACGTGAGCCGATGACGCGCGCGCGAGGAGGGAGAGCGGCCGTGCTCAGCGCCGCCCGAGCAGACGCCGCACGGCGCGGCCGCCGGGCAGGAGCAGCTGGGACCCGCCGGCCGCCGACAACGCTGGACCGGGGCCCAGGTAAGTGCCGATTTGTGACAGCATATTTTTCGTATTCATGGTATTCCGTCTAATATAGTCTCCGATCGGGGTGTCCAATTTACTTTTTATGTTTTTGGAAACACTTCTGTTCACGGTTGGGAATACAGATCTCTCTTTCCTCTGCTTACCATCCCCACTCCCCAGTCTAATGAGCAGACGGAAAGAACAAATCAAACTTTGGAACAATGCTTAAGATGTTATGTCTCTGATGCCCAAGAACAATGGGCGGAATTTATCGATTTTGCTGAGTTCGCTTACAATAACGCGCCTAGTGAGAGTACTAAGGTATCTCCTTTCTTTTGCAATTTAGGGAAAAATCCAAGAGCTTCTTCCCTTTCAGGGTCACCTTCCAATTTGCCGGCATTGGAAGAGTGGCTTCAGGAACGGAGGAATATCTGGAATCGCGTTCAAGAGTTTCTTAAAACTACTGGTTTGAGGTATAAGAAATTTGCCGATCGTCGTAGGTCACGCAAACCGGTTCTTCAGGTGGGTGATCTAGTTTGGGTTTCCACTAAAAATATTGCGCTCCGTCAATCCTCTAGTAAATTAGGTCCAAAATTCATTGGTCCTTTCCCTATTATTAAGAAGTTGAATAATGTGTCTTTTAAAGTTCAACTCCCGCCGACTATGAAAATACCAAATTCTTTCCACGTTTCGCTGTTAAAACCAGCTAAGAACACTCCTCCTGCCGGTCCTTCGCCAATTCTGGTTGATAATGTATCTGGTGGATTGGGTTGGCTATGGTCCTGAGGAGAGATGCTGGGTAGCAGCTAGGGATGTGCATGCCAGTGCCCTGGTGAAGAAGTTTCATCATGACAATCCTGGAAAGCCTGGTAAGGGTCCGGAGGCCCCTCATGAAGGGGGGGGGTAGTATCAGGAATAGCTTACCTGCGCCCCATTCCAGCGCTGTCCCCGGGCCGCCGGCCGCAGCAGCAGCTTCCACTTGGCGGCCGCGCCGGGCGGCGGCGGCAGCTGGCGCGCCCTCGAGCACGGCCGTCCTCCCTCCTCGTCCCTGCCTCTCTGTATCTTGTGCTCGCGCGCAAGCACGTTCTTCATATGCCCGCTGGGAGCAGCACCGCCGGAGGTAGCGGTGATAGAACCTGCGGGCTCAGCCAGGGGAGGAATCCTCCCTCTCTCCTATAGTGGGCCAATGAGTCCAGCTAGGGACAGGTCAGGCCAATCCTCTTGATCCTGAACCCTTGTTGCCGACCTTTGCCTGAACTGACGCTTCTAGATCCTGAACCCCAGTTGCTGACCTCTGCCTGTACCCCTGGTGCCGCTACGATCTCTGCCTTCCCGCTATCGACCTATTGCCTGTCTCTGGACTTCCGTCACTCACGCTCCAGTTATTGGTTCTCCAGATCTCTCCATATAAGCTTGCATCCTTTGAGCCAATAAGTCCTGGGGGCAACCTATCCCGGGTAGACGTAACTTGCGTCCCGGCAAGCGTGGGCTCCTATAGGTGAAGCTGGCTGTGGAGATTGGGAGTTGCGAGCTCATCAAGAGGTCTGGAGTTACCCCCCAAGCGTGACAAGAACCTGTGCCAGAATGTTGTCCGCCGCTGCTGGTGGGGCTGACAACGTGGAAGCAGCACCAGGCAGCTGAGATGTATGTTCCTTACAATTACTATTTTATTGATAAGTCATGTTTGCAACTTAGAATTGCCACCCACTTTACTCAATCCCAAGGTCACCCTCCTATATATCTTGAAGGAGTTAAAGGAACCTTTATTGAGCTACTCATAATCTCTGTTCCAAAATGTGCACAAAATAAAAAAATAAGAACTTACTTTGCGGTTTTAAAGATGCCCTTTTTCACGGTTCCAAAATTTCCTGAACCCAGTTCAATTTCAGCTAACTGTAGCTGTTTTCGGCTTATCTCAACTGTTTGAGTTCTCAGCTCATCAGGGTCTTCATATATACCACGATATACATCAGTGTCCATTGGCATTGAAGATTCTGAAACTGTTGGTATAAGAGCAAAGTATAAACCTCAACATCACATTTACGCAGTACGATTTGCAAACAAAAAATCGCTAAAGCAATCGCATGTGTCATGAATGATCAGACGACTTGCATTCACACGTGGAAGATTTTTCAGCAAATATTTCTTAAAGCGATAGTAATTAAGATTGCATTTAAGTTATTTGTATAGTCCTATTTATAGCCGATTTCTGTTTCCACATGCCGATATTAAAGCAATGAACAAAACGTTTTATGTCAGCCAAAATGATAAGACGCACGACCAATGAGTGAATTCCCATTGATTGCAGCAGGCATTTCCACTGATCAATTATATAAGAAAAACTCTCTTTTGGTTTTTGGAGTTCTGCCTTTTTGTTTTCCTCTTCTACGATATAAAATAAACATTTGTTTGTGTTTCTTGCCCCTCAGTAAAGCTCCTAGTATCCTTATCTCACTACAAATCCCCGAATCCTTCACCTGTAGATTTATTAGCAGCTTTAGCTAAACAAAGCAGTCACCCTTTGAATGCTGCTAGTAAGCCTTTTGCATCTTGAACACAAGACTAATTCCCCCTATCTGAGGAGATTAAAATAAAGCAGATGGGGTTTAATTTGTATGTCTACCTTGGCCAATCAAATGATTAGCAAGTCAGAGTACATCTGAATGCTACTGATGAAAGGTACATCTGAATGCTACTTTGATGTAGGTTTCTAAGGTAAACACATTGCTACTATGAAGAACTGTTTTCTTTTATAACATGGAGTTGCAAAAACATAGAAAACTAAAAAAAATTAGATAAACTCAGCACCTTGAGCAGTCATCAGCAATGGGGACCACAGAGGTACACGCTGGCCCTCTAGATACAGGGTTTATTCCAATCTGCCCTACAAACAGAGGCCGCACAATCCAGGATTGATATTAAAATAATAATTTCAAATATTTAATATCACAAATTATACATGTTACCAAGACAATACCCAATTATACATACATACATAAAAGACTCCATTTATGCCTGTTGTCTTTTATATTAGTAAGCGTTATTGGGAATCTTTGCACATGGGTTAAATTTTTTTATACATTTGATACACTTGTGTCTTGGTATGGATATTGTCTAGTATTGCGCTCTATTTGTTATTATTAATATTGGTCACAATTAAACTATAGCACATGCACTTTTTTCATTAATTAACACCGGGTTATTAGTGAACCTGGTGCTCACATAATTTTTGTATATATATATATATTTACTTCACATTTTGTATAGATATTTATTAATTATCATAATTATCATGAATGGATTGTTTATTGTGTATTTGAGCGGTTTATTTACTCTATGCACTTTATTAGACAGGCAGTTTATATATATATTTTTTATATACTTATTTAGAGTCATTTATATGGTGTTGCCACCAGAGGGCGTCGTCGTGTATATTTTTTAAATAGTCTTTTATGTATGTATGTATAATTGGGTATTGTCTTGGTAACATGTATAATTTGTGATATTAAATATTTGAAATTATTATTTTCATATCAATCCTGGATTGTGCGGCCTCTGTTTGTAGGGCACTTTGCTGAGCCTGTGCTGGTTGGCTCATTTTTTGGTGTTCATTAACGGGGTACTGTGTACCTGGGTGCCCATGAGGCCAGCACCCATATATGGTTATAAGTAGCTGTGCATTACCTCGGATTTTGTGTTTGTTCCAATCTCATTAATATGCCATTTCAAGCACTGGATTGCCTGCCCAATTGACCCTTTACTGAAAATATATATAATGATATAATAATAGGCCTCTGGAATGCTGTGGGAGCTTGGAGGGGGGTAATATATTGGGCAGTCGTATATTAACATTAGAGACTTCAAAGGCTGATTGAACAAGCTTGTTTTTTGCCCTTCTTCAGCCCATTCCCTTATGAATTTACACTTGCACAACTTTTATTATTAACGTGAGAACACTAAACATCAATGGAGGTTTTGAAATTGGATTTCCACTAAACGCCCTCCCTATAAGGGACCAGTGAGGCCGCATGGTAACAGATATTTCCTGAGGATTACAGCAGATAGCACCTCCTCTTGAGTTGGAGCATAGGCAGTGAAACTACAGGGCCAGTACTCTAGACAGTAAAAGAAAATGACACTTATCTCAGACAGACTCAATCCCATAGGGTCTTGTCGGCTGCAGTCCTGCGATTTCAGTCCCACTGGTGATAGAGCGCTTCTCCCTCATGACCGGGCAACAGAGCATACAAAGTTAAGCTGACGAAAAAGCCCACTTTTGGCATGGGGGCTGAAGAACAGGAGCCCACAGTACTGCCCTCTGGGTTGGTAGGTAAAAGATATTTGTTTTTTTAATGCCTGGTCAGGGACATTACGGCACTCCCTGTGGCTACCCCCCTAGTAGGGGCTACTATTAATTCTTATTTTATACAGTGGCCCATTCATCCTAAAATTGTCTAGATACCTTGTCTACTCTGATAAAAAGATATCCTGAAAATAGGTCCATATGATGTCTGCAATTGCTGCCTTGGCAGGTGGTCACTTCTACAAGGAGCTGCTTCCCACCATTTGCATGCCTGATTGTTAACTAACTGTTAACCAGTGTTACTTGACCTATACTATATCCTTACCACCTTTCACCTTTAATTGTATATTATATTAGACCTTTAACTTATGATGATCCTAAATCAGGATTGTTTGAGGAATGCAGTGGTCATGTTAAAGTGGAAAAGTTAAAGTAAAAAACAACCCCCACCCTGCCACTCTCTTCTGGTGCTGAGGCAGGATGGGGGGGGGGGGGGTTACAAAGAAAAAAAAAACTTTTCTTTTCTTTGCAACCCCCCCCCCATCCTGCCTCAGTGCCAGTAGAAGATGGCAGGGCATGGGTTGTTTTGGACTGGTCTTCCGCTTTAAGGTTTTGAAGTTTAAATTATCAATCAAAATCAATCAACAATCAAAAATGATACCCCTGTCCTGGTCAGAGACAAAGGCAGAAAGAAGATCCTTCTCAGTATAGTGCAGTGTGCTAGCCTCAAGTATTACATCTTGTCTAAATCATAATTTTATTGCAAAACTATTGCCTGGATTTATGCCATATGCTTCCATCTTTATATATACATTATACCTATTGATGCCTGAAAACATCAACATGGGAAACTTTTAAGTATATAAGTGTAAGTGGGAGATATTAAAGTCTGGCTCAAGGATTGTTCACACTAACTACTTGATGATGCCTTATACTTTAAAGTGGGGCACTAAGATTAAACAGAACAGTTCAGAGGGTTATGGTAATGACAGGGAGTTAGGGATGTGGCTTATTCCAAGGCTTTTAAATAACAAATATCTGCAGCCTTCTATGTGACTCCTCTGTATATAAGAAGGTATAACCTTGCCCTGATCACATGTTCAACGCATTCAGGGATTTCTGGTCTGTAAAGGATGTTGGTGATTGACCTAACGATCAGCCAATCTGTATTTTCCACTACTGCTGTTCAGCCAATGAGCTGTAGCAGGGCCCCAGTTGTAAAGTGACTCGAAGTTCTGGATTCGGTGGACCAGTGAATTCCGAAGTCGGCAAAGTAGGACATTTACTGTTGGTGTCCCCATAGTTTTTTTTTGGGGGGGGGGGGGGGGGGGGCAGTGGGACAAAATATCTAAAATGGGAACTGTCCCGCCGAAAGCGGGACTTCTGGTCAGTTTAACAGTGGCTCATCCATTTTAAGATACATTGGTCTAGATACCTTGACTATTCTGATACAAATACGTTCCACCACTTACCTTCATATTGTTTCAACTTGATTTTTGCCTTTGTATTACATATTAATACATTAACTTGTGCAAGTATTGATATTTTTTGATTTTCCTTTTTTTATGGTTCTATGAAACTGTTGCACACTGGTGTTGAGTGTTATATTCATGCTTAACTATGGTCATTTATGAAATGTTGCAATTAAATGCGATCAATACTTTACCTCTTTCACCTGGTTTTGGTCTTGAAACATATGGATTTATAGAAGAACTTCCAACACTTCCAGCACGACTAACTTCAGCCAAACCTTGCTGTAATGATAACAGATCACATGAAATCAAACCCAGAAATAAAAAAGGCTGAGGTCACCAGAACATGTTACTTTAGATTCAGAGAACTGAAGAGAACTTGTGTTGACTTCTTGATATCCAGCTATGTGCAGGTAAATATTATCTGGCACTTTCTGTGTCTGCTGCACATTAATGGGCATCTGTTTAAACAAAATCTTTTTCCTGCCTTGTCCAACATATAAAATGTTGCAGGAGACTGTTAAATTATTTAATGCGGTCCTAATTCAATATGCTTACCACCTTTTTATTAATTGTCTGGTTGCCAGTTACATGACTGCCAGTGAACAATATTAATTTCTGAGTGGACTTGCACATCGAGCCTGAATGGTTGATTGCAATCACATGGTTGGCTACCATTTGCTGCCATACATATGAATAAGGTGGTGGTGATTTGACTGTTCTTGCTCCTTAATGTACAATGCATTTCAAGCTTTAAAGAGGCTGTAGAGGCCACAGGAGGCATCCTTTTTGCTCCCTCCACCCGCACTCTGCACCATTAGCGATATTTAAAGCATAATGGAAACTAACAACCAACAGGCACAGCCTAAATAAATTAATTCCACAAGCATGCACCAAGGCCTGTGCCACTCAATAAACTCTGCTACTTCACAGAGGCACAAAAGGTCCCAAAACAAGGGCACAGCTCACAATATAATCCAAATACAAATTTCTTTATTGGGTTCCAAGCATTAAAAAACATATAAAGACATGATTTAAAACTGACACCTATTGCATTGCCCAAAGGTTCTGGTTGGAAGTAATCCAGTCAGAGACCCAGTTTTGGTCTAATGGGGATGAGTATGTGCATGTGTATGAATATAAAAGAAAACTGCTCCTTAACATTAAGTTCAAATATCTAATCAATAAATTATACTCATTCTAAATAATTGTCAATAATTATTATATACATACAAAAACGTGCTAGTGCTAATATGTGCTTAAATCTATAATATCAAAGTGCAGGTGCTGAATAGAATAAATACTACGTATAACCAAAGTCGCCTCCAGATGGCGTCCAAGTGTATCACTGTAAACAATTAACTCTAACTGTGTACTGTGCAAAAACGCTGTTGTGCAATACAATTATTATAGTATAAGGGCAGTTAGATCTGCTCCAGGCATTCACCTAGGAGCCAGGCATGAGACAGTCCAATCAAGACACATGATCAAAGTCAAATGAACAGCAGATAAACATTCAGTTAAATCTAGTATACTGCCCCATCTCAAAGTTCATAAGTGTACTGGGAATAGGTGTCCAAAAGCAGAAAGGTCCTCACGCATTCCGCTATGAAAATAGCTTCTCCAGAGGTACTCTTTATATGTTTTTTAATGCTTGGAACCCACTAAAGAAATTCGTATTTTGATTATATTGTGAGTTGTGCCCTTGTTTGGGACCTTTTGTGTATTTAAAGCATAATGCTTACTTCCAGTTCTGAAGTTCAGTGCTGCAGTCCTGACTTCTGGTCTGCCCCTGAAGACCTTGAGTGACACCTAATTATCACCTTACCATCTTAGCAGCAGCGTGTCACTCATAAGCAGAAGTGGTGGCCGGGCTGAGCTCCCTCCAATGGACCAAGCAGTCAACTGGGTATGCTGTAGGTGTTTTTTTTTTATGTTTCACAGCACCCCATAGCAAGTCATAGTTCTTGCTCCCCAGCATATTACCACCTTGCAGGTAGCCAGGGAATGAGAAGTACTACCCACACACACGTGACCAACTCTAATAGACTGCAAACTAAAACGTTATTAAGACAATGAAAGCAAAAAGCAGGGTACTCACCTTTGATTTCCTGAGGCATACACTGATTTTCAATACTTACCTATTGAGAAGATCCAGCCTGCTATGTCCCCCCTCCTAGTAACTAAATAGTATGTGTACAGATGAGTACACCTTAATCTTACCTTAAATGTGGTAAAGACCCCAATTGCATTCAGTGCATTATCAGCATTCTGGAAACAAACGCCTAGAAAGCTTCCTTTACATTACAAAGTATCACAAGCAGTAAAGCTAAGGAAGGACACATCTGTAGCCCCATTCTCATGTCCCGAGGGAGTGTGCCAGCCACTTCCCCTGTGTGGTCCCTGTGTATGATGCAGCAGGGACTTGCATTAAGTATCCTGTTTTATATTGTGTTTCCACAGTGTGAATCTTTAAGATGAATGCCTCCTGTTATCACATTTTACAATGACAAGTTTACTATGTCATAATGAAACCTAGTTAATTACAAAGATAAAAAGGTAATTTAAAACCATATGGCCCATTTCCAGATAAATTGTATGTACCTAAAACCAAACCTTATTTTTACAGCCCAAAATCCATTATGAGCCATTATAGTCCAACTCATTCTCAGTCAAAGTCTAAATTGTACAAATCAGTCAGGTCAGACTAATTAATCATTTGCCACATTTTAGTAAAAATGCATTAATGATTATGATATAAAACACTCAAAACACCAAACACGCCACTCTTGTGCCAGGATTAGTTGTCAAAGCAAAATGTTAGTAAACCGAAAACCAAAAGCTGAGAGTATTTGGTAGTTCATCACTTAGTAGAATTAAAGCACATTGCTGTTTCATTCAAGAGTCTTGCTATTCTTGTATTTAATCACTCTTTTTCTTTTTTAATGAAAATGTATTCAAACTATTCATAAAGCTGCAGATGTAATGTGTTTACTACAGTTTTAGTGGCATTTTCACATTAAAAAGCATTGGCCACTCATATAACAAAACAAAAGGGGACTCACTTTTTGTCCACCGCAGATGATGAGTTGGACTCCAGTGGTCAACAACTCACTTATTTGCTGGTTCGGATCCTGCTCTGGATCCCATGATGCCCTGTCCTGAATAGGGGTAAGAGTTGATGGCGTATCAGGCTCACATCCTTGGCATCAGACACATTAGCGCAGCCATGGCCTTCCCATTCATTGCATCAAAGAGGGTTACCAAGACCTGACGCGTCCCCCTTCATTGTAATGAATGGAAAGGGCATGACAGTGCTCCTGTGACTGATGGTGGGGGGTGGGAACTGGACACAAAAGACCCACTAACTGATGTTTGGCCCTAGTCAGTACAGGATGCGAGCCAACTATCTGGAAAGTTGAGTCGGATCAAGCAGCTGTGGGAGGCAAAACGTGAGTACACTTTGGTTTTGTTAAATCAGTGGCCATATTCATTGTGAGTGTTTAATTATGTCTGTCCCCTGGGACCATAGTACAGGTTCGGGACCTCCCAAAACAAATTGTTATAAAACATTTTGTTAATCTAATTTTAAATACAATTCTTAAAACATTTTATGTTAACAGACAATTAAATTGTAGCCCCCCCGCACATTACACCCCAGAACGCCCGTACTCCTCACCTTCACTACGAGCCAGCGCCAGAAATGGAGTCTCACAATTGGCTGTTCTGTGGTCACGGGGGCAGGTCGCTCCGGTGGCTGTCTCTGAGGACGCGACCATGGCCCATGTGACCGCCCGGCTTCCAATTGCCAGGCTCTTTTCCTGACGCTGGCTCGTAGTAAAGGTGAGGATTATGGGCATTCTGGGGAGTTATGTGCGGGGGATACTCCAGCATTCTGGATACCCCCCAGGCTTGTTTTGATTAGCTGACTGCGGGACCAAAATCTGTTAAAGAAAAAACGGGTGTTGATCCGGTTTAACTTAATTTGATGAAAGATTAACAACACAGCCTCCCTGCCAAAGTTCTAAAAATAATTAGATTACAACTGGGAGCATCCAGTTACAGATTTGCAAAATATTTTTACAGATATATGTTGCCACTTTTTGAATCTGCAGCAATACAAACAGTCCTGTTGTGTTTTAGTGAGTCCAATGATGATAGATAATTTCAAGAATGTATATATGGTCATGATTCACCATATTATGCCAATTGTTGTAGAACAGCAACAAGAAACTTGCAATGCTCATTTAATACAAGCCGTTATAGCAAAGCAGGCAAGTCCAGCAATAGTTAAGAATTCTATGGAATAGCGTGTACAGTGCACCTTTTTGCTGCCAGCCTTGGGAAAGGAGTAGGATTTGAATCTTGAGATTATTCCACCTGCTGACCAATTCTAGAAACCACAATGTCAGAGAGGAACAGAAAATGGGCTATGAATAAAAAGTCATGCAATGTCATCACTGTGTAAAGGGTTTTCACAGACAAGAAAAGAAAAACATTTAGAGATTGCCAAGGGTTAATAAAGGATAAAAGGTGCTTTTCTAGGACAGAAAGTATTTACACAGCGTCCAACACAAGAAATAATAGATTTACCCATCATTCCTTGAAGTAGATGGAGCCATGCAAATCATCTTTTTACATCTGGGTGCCATCCAAGGCACTCAGAAAGGGTTAATAAAGAAAAAGCTGTGTGGCTTTGCTGAAAGTGACAACTGTTTGTACCTCCCATCCGAAGGGAAAAAGGACAGACATCTTATACACAAATAAGGGCTTCTTACCTCTGATATCACTAAGCTTACAGACCCATATGGACTCTTTGCAAACATTGCTGGGCATTTGTAATGAGGCAAATGTAAAAATCTGTAGTTTGTGATGTACATTTTGGATAACTATGATAGTAATTGTAAGAGGCCGTTCATGGTTCAATAAAAGTAACAGATCTGAGAATAGCTTGAGCTGACCAGACTGTTTCCATTGTCAGCAATAGTAAAAATGAGCACTTCTGTGTAGTTAGAATCTCTTCATTTTATGATCTGCTTATAAATACGGAAGCTGGTTAGGACAAACTGAAGCCTACTTACAGGGATTTCAGACTAAGAGCCAAAGGAACTTCGCCCTTTGCTGTGCTATGGACTTGCTCCAAAGTATACTGGTTAATGGGATCTTTCAAACCCCATCCCCACCCTGTACAGGGCTACAAAATGTTTATTTTAAAGATCATAGTATTTGTGAGTTCTTGTACCTCCACTGTTTTAGGTCAAACATCCCAAGGTAAAGTAATATAATTTATTGGTTAACTTGACAGATTGAGAAGCCCTTTAGGCCTCTTCTTCAGACATGATTCTGTAACTTAAAGGGTAAGTCCACTTTTGTTGACATTTTTGAAAGGTAATATATTTTTGTGGCAAAACACTTGTTTTCCAACTGAGGCGGCACATGAATAATGGCAAAAGTCTGTGAGATGCATATAATAATCGGGGGGGGGGGGGGGGGAGGTTATTGACTGTTAAACAACAAAATTTTGGGTTGATCCTGAAGTCTAAAATACTCCATGGCTGGTTGATTAAGTAACCCCTGGGGCACCCCGACTTGGCCCGAGAAGGCCCTGCAAATGCTCACCTTTCCGGCACTCTACATGATTTTCGTGGGCCATGTCCGTATCTCCATTATCTGTGCGGCTGTGGCGCACTCCTGTGCCCAGATATGCTGGAGACGGGAGCACATCGCAGATTGAAGTGAGGTATATAGACGTTCTACTAGCAGGCTGGCTTCTTTCATTCATTATTAGACATGTACATATACAGCAGCTATTATTCTGCAGGACTAATTTTTACCATGTATTCCTTTGCATCCTTCCAAGGTGTACATTAAAAAGGATCTTACCGTTGGAGGTCTTTGAGGTCCACTGCGGTCTGGGGTAGGAAGTAAGCCTTGAGAGAAAAACATAAAGAGGAAATGAGGAAAGATCCTTATCAGGTTTGTATTATTGGATATGAAAACAGTTTAATCAACAGAATGGTATTTAGGTCTAAAAATGTAATTTTGTGAATCGTAAATAAATGTGATCTGAAAGCTAAACTCTGGCAAACCACTAATCCCGACTCAACAAGGACATTGCCAAACTGGTCACTGAACTCCCAGGTCACTGAACTCCGATGATGGAAGACTTCCTGATATATAAACAAGCCCTTCTGAGCCTTAGAAATGCCCTTTCATCAGCTAAACAAGTATATGTTGCTGCTGTTATAGTATATCCTCATAGGCCCAGAACCCCGAACAAATGTTTAACACCTTTTAGTTCTTTACTCTGCCCACAGCCTCCTCCTCCTCCTACCACCTCCAAAGTACTTGCCCCCAGACTATTTTATCCTACCTAATTTTACCTGTCCTCATCCATCACCTCAGCTCCCACATCTCTCTTCAACATTTGCCCCTTTAACAGGCACCTTCCCTTCACTCAATCTCACTGCTTCCTTCCACATCCAAACTTCTAGAACAGCACATTCACTCAGAACTGGTATATATATATATATATATATATATATATATATATATATATATATGAAATGATTCTTGAGATGGGGGAGGGGATTTAGTAAGTAGTTAATATGTATATATCTTTTAACTACTTACTAAATCCCCTCCCCCATCTCATGAATCATATCATCATCTAGCTCTCTCAAACTTAACAAGTACAAAACAGAGTTGTCATTTTGCCACCATCCAATCTATTCTGCTCCTATCTGCTCACTAACAATTTCTGTCAATTACCTGACTATCACAGCAGCTCCTCAAGCCTGATGTCTTGGTGTTATACGGAACTCCTCCAGCAAAGAGTACTGACAGGAGCTGAGGAAGCAGTGCTTATAAACCACAAAGGCGGAGGGCTTGGAGGGGGAAACCCTAGGAAATACCCCTCCCCCAGTGACGTATGAATTCACAAGAGGGATTGCGGCAGTTGCTTTTGATGCCACCGCTTCTATCAGAATACCCCATTGTCATGGAGAAAGACCCTACCAGACGATGCTGCCCGACAGGTAGAAGACACGAAATGTTAAGTACTCTCATTTAGAATAATACATTATTTTTTTTGTTTTTTTCTGTTGGGGAACTAGTAAGGGGTCAGGACCGGTGGGTGACATGCTGGTATCAACCCCCCTCCTTAACCTGCACCCTCTCTTGGTTGTCTATACCTGGTTGCTGGGGCTGTTGGACTCAAAGAGGGTGGAGTAAATAAAAAACAAAACAAAAAAGAAGTACCACATGTCTTTTTCATTGAAAAAAATGTTTTTTTTTCAGTGAAAAAACATGAAAGATTGGGAATCTGCCAAGACCAGGATTAAAGAGTCTGCTCCAAAGAAGTTGCAACACAGTTCCACATTGTGTGGCATATGCATGTGAACATACACGGGAATGTGACATAGGCAGGACAAAAAAGGCAGCATGGGGAAATCAAGGAGACAAGAATATGGTGTAGGTGAGCAGGGAAATTCCATGGTCTTGTCTCATAATTGTCTAACAGCCCCATCGCCAGTGAGCCAGCTCAAGATAATAATAATAATAATAATATGCATGTATATGCGCACATACCTAGCTCAATTACAATATATAAAAATGTAGCTTAATTACAAGAGTGCTTTCTTCCAGATGACCAAACTAAAGTGTCAAGAGAACCTAGACTTAATAAAATGAACTAAGACCAAAAAGCTCCCAAGGGTACAAGGTAAGGAGTGTTTTTTTTAAAGAAAGTATTACATTGCAAATATAGATCATGGACCACATAATAACCATAATACTTGGTACAGGCAAAGCCATGCAAATCACCTCTTTTTATTTTTAAACAATTCAATTCAGCTAGAGCCTGAAAGTGATGGCTATATGGGGGACCAAGCCACTTTAGGTGTAAACCCGTGTTTGGCTTACCAAATTTGGCTCAGTTACCTAATAGTTAAAATGCAAATGTAGCCTATCCTAGTAAAAGCCATTTCATCCATAAATGTGCTACATGACACAAGATGCATGGTGGCTGCAGTTCTAGGTGACCCTGTGGATGGACATGCATGTGTCCTGATCATTTACAATACTAGCAATAAAATTCTTATAGTGGGTGCTCCGGTGGCAAACATTTGGCTTTGTCCTGTCCACAATAAAGCTGTAAATATATTCCACTGGCTCAGCAAAAAGGAGTTTCTTTCTTTTATTAGATCACCATTGCAGATACACAAACCCCTTGAGGCCACTCAGGCACTATGGATAACCAATTAAAGGCCATATAAATGGCCTTAGAGCCGGTATAGTCCAGTGTTACAGCACATTATAATGAAATACTGTGGGTAGCCAGTAAAGAAAGCAACTCTTTGGCTATGCTACGGCATGTAAACGGTTGGTGATAGGGCATGCATCATTTGCTATTAAAAGACCCAGTATAGCTCAATTTTACATTAGAAGTGTCAGGTATCCTGACTATTGGTCTCTGTAAGTCAGTTTGTAATAAGAATGATTTGGAGGGCACCCCTTACAGCAGAGAGTTGGGTGAATCTACAAATCATTTACCCTTATGTTCAGTTATTTCTATAACTGACCTCCTCCTAGCACATTGCATTGTAAAAAATTAACATCAATATCTTCTGTTTTTTCTTGATGATACCTTATTCCCAAATGGACACGGGAATGGGTTATTCATAAACATGTAGTACTGTTGTGTTTCTTTTCATTTCTATTCATTTCATATATGAATTAGTAGGTTTTCCCTTTAGTTGAAGTGTTTTTTTCTATATTTGATGACTTACCGCCACTCATACTATTGAAGGAAATGGACCGTGGACATGGATTTGTTAGGGCTCTTAGAAGCCCATCAGGTTTGTAGGAATAATGCTCAACCAGCTGGAAGAAAAGAACATGTTTAACCAATGCTTTAAGTTTAGAGCTTAAAATAAAAGGTATTAAAACATCAAAGAAATGTGAAAGAAAGGCAAGTACTATATTCGTTTGCAAAAGTAATGTAATCAAACAAATATAAATGAGAAAAATTTAGAGTGGGGGCATAGAAAAGAGGATCAGTGCAAAAATAGGAATTGGATAAAGGGACAGTCCAGTTTAGGGGACCTGTTACAGCATGTACAGGGAGCAGCAGGAAAGGGAAATGGCACATAGGACAGGCTCCAGGTGAGCTGCATGGATATTGCTATTAGCTGGACTGTGCCTTTAAATGGCAACACATTACTTTCCTTATAATAACCTATATATGTGTATAAATAATGTATAATTCCAATTCCAAAAGTTTGGACACAGTGAGAAATGTAAAGAGAATGCAATAATTTTAAAATCTCATATAACCATATTGTAGTTACAGTAATTTACAGAACACCCCTGAAATGTATTATTGTATTAAAATTCTTTGACAAAAATTAAAGGCAGTACTACATCTCAAAAAAGCTGGCACAGGGTTAACAAGAGGCTGGAAAATTAAGCAGACACTAATGAAATACAGCTGTAGCATCAATAATCAAGTTCTAAGACCATGTATACAAAGTGCTTGTCAGAGAGTAACTCAGAAGCAAAGATGGTCATAAACTGCTTCTGAAAACTGGAATTTTGCAAATTCTGCAAATTACTTGTTTGACTCTGGCTTACTTTTACTTGACCACCCAATTAACAAAAACAAAAAGGGTACTCATCCTTTGTCCCCCGCAGCTGATCAGTCCAAGTCTGGAAACTCAGCTGGATCACAGCCCGTGCAGTTCATGACTTTAACTGTAACCTCTCCTGTTGGCAGAGAGATACGGCTGCTATGTGGCTGAATTTACAAGCAGTCAGGATATACTCCAATAATAATAAATTACAATTAAGGTGGTTTCATTAGTTTGGGAAAAAGAGAACAAAATAATTACATTCTATTGACAAAGGGTTATTTTTTTGTAGATCAAATGAACATGGCACTTAAAGCGGAACAAAACCCATTTCTTGGTGCTCCACCCATTTTGCTTGAACCCAACCCGAGAAACCGGCCCTGTTTAGATTGCCAATTGGCTGATCTCAAGGTTCCAGAGGGACGTACTGCATAAGGTTCCGGGTGACACACACCAGCCAACTGGCTGTATCCCAGGCTTTGACACATTCAGAAAGGCTGGGAGGGCGCATGCGTACAGCTACAGGGAGGCCAGGGATGTGGCATCTAACGATTGCTGGGTCGCGGGAGCCACCAGTATAGGTGAGTATATCGGCCACTCCAGGGGTTTCACACAGCGGGGCATCCCGCTATAGGATGCCCTGTGGTAGGCTAGTGGACGGTCCTGGAATTTTTTAGAATCCATGGCAGTGACGTATGGGTTTAAATCCACTTTAAATAATATAAAATAAACAGATTTTCCCATATGTATAGATATAGATGTATAGATATATGTATATACGGTGTATGGCAAAAATGTGCTTTTTTGCCTTGTCAAAATCCATTTCTATCCATATTTATGAAAGATGGGTGCAAAAAGGATGAGGAAAACAATTTGCAAGAAAGACTGCATAAAAAAATGTGTGCACACCAGAAATTGCATAAAAACATGATCAGTGTTGCTCCCCGTTGTGCTTTTTGTTTGTTTTAAATGAAAAAAAAATCAGTAAATCACATGCATATCATACCTGCCATAATGTGTCGAACTTCTTTCCTTCTGGTATAGACAGCTTTCCAGTCTTGTCTCGGTCAATGCGATAATGTGATACTTTTCTGTCATTCAGCAAACATAGTGCATATGATCCATTGCTGTCTCTTTGCCTTATTCTGAAACATCAAACACAAGACTGATCATGCCTGAATATAAGATGTTTGATCATTTTATATTTTTTGCCCTGCAAAATTTTAAGTGAAAAATATTTTGGAATTACCGGTAAATAAAAAAAGTAAAGTAAAGAATTTGACCCAAAATATAATCTCTATTCAAGTAATGCCAAGCATTGGCAAAATGGCAAAATTCAAGTCAAATAGACCAGGGATAGAAGAAAGGTTACTAAAAGGCGATATATAAAGCTGACTACTGATATTCTATGCAGGCAGAAAATATGTATATGATAGACTAAAGCAGAGGTCTCTAAGCTTTTTTCATCAAGGACCAATTTCTGTTTTCTAATTATCTCCAGTTCTCCACCTAGGTGGTACGTATGGGGGGTCAGTCACCAAAAATGCACAAAAAAACATTTGTAGCTATTTAGCAAATCAGACTTATAAGGTCCTTATTCATGAAGGGATAGCGTCAGGTAGTGGCTGGTTAATGACAGGTAGCGACAGGTAGCGACTGGTGAACGCCGGACACGGCACGCAGTTACACATTTATCAAGCAGAATCTGTTTAGCGACTGGGATAGCGGCATGTAGCGTCTGATTCATCATTTTCACAGCCTCAGCGTACATCGCCGGCGTCCAGCCTTGCACAGCGCCAGGTATGACCTCTCGCTACCTGACGCTCTCCCATAAATTTCAATGGACGATCCTTTCCTTCTCTTTAAACTGTGTTTTTTTTTAATTTTTTTTTATTTTTTTTTTAATCTCAAATAATTCTGTGACCTCTCCTGGCATTGAATAAGCAGCTTTTTCACTTTTTTTTTATTTTTTAGATATTTCTTCAGAAATGACATTACAGGTCGGGCATTAAAGTGTTCATGTTACAATGTTGTTACAATGTAATTCCATATGTTTTCGCTTTGTTACTAGTGGATAGATGCTGGAAAACACACTTTAAACACACCGCCTCCTGCGCTCTGGGCTTCAAACAAGTATTTTTCAGCGCCAGGGATTTGTGAGGCTGTTTTTTTGCTGAATATGGTGTGAGTCGGTCGCTATGACCAGTCGCTAACATGCGCTCCCATACAGCGCTGTACTGGTCAAATAGCGACTCCTCACAATGTATTCAACATTACTGCACAGCGACTGAGTCGCTATAAAGTAGCGACCCACGGCTGAGCACAGTGACTACTAGCGGGTGCTCTAAATATGCCTGCTACAGACGCTCATCTGTCGCTACCTGGCGTTAGTGATGAATCAGCCTGCCCCGATAAAAATGTGATGGCAGCAGATTGGCATTCAGCTTTTCTAATGCAAAAATAATTGCTTAGAACACACGTGCTATTGTGCTATTGTTGGTCCTTGAATCCCCTTGAAGGCAAAAGCTGCATGTGGTACTTACCTTATGCTCACTCCAAGATCAGAAGCCAAATGTGGAAGGCCTGTTCATGTATTGTGTAACATATATAAGCTGATCCTCAATGAAGCTTGTTCAATAGCAAGGGAGGAAGCCCTCATGAATGTCTGTCTGGAACAAGCAACAGATGCAACTGCAATTACTGCCTAAACCGTTGTGGAGCCGCGAATGCCACGCAAGTCAATTTTGAAAGTTTTGAAGATCAGCAGTCCTGTGGTTTCCAGTTTCTTCTGGTGAGTCCGGGACTCCGATAAGGGGAGTCCAAATGTGTTGTAATGTCTACAAGAATTTGATCTGTTGTTTTACAGAACATCAACATGAGCAATGCTGGACTTTTTGTTTTAGTGAAAGTGCAAGCAAATTGGCCATTATCCCTTGAGAAAAATATATGAACTGATAGGACATCTGATCTATTATTTTGTTTTGTTATGATATACAGTTCAGTTTGCAGCCTCACTGTGTACCACTTGATATTATGCTGCATACCACTAGTGGTTTGGTTACCAATGGTTGGTAATCCCTGGACTTGGGGAAACAAATAGGCCACCCTGCACATGCTTGCCCTTCCTGGCAGAATTCAATGGTGGAGAGCAAAGAATAGTGCAGGGTGTGCCTCTAAGCTTAACTACACAGTTTTTAGCTGTGCACTACCAGCTTTCTTGCTCCCTCAGCTCTACAGGGTTGCATTGGCAGCAAAGTCAGATAGTTATTGTGAACACACACAGCAGGGATATTGGTATAGGCACACCCATGCGCAATGAGACTGGTGGATTAATGAGACTATAGGGCAGGGGTGTCAAACTCAATTTCACCAGGGGCCACATCAGCCACATGGTTGCCTTCAAAGGGCCAGTAAATAACATGTGCAAAACAAAATGCAAGCGCGACCATTCAAATTTGGCCAGGCAAAACTCAGACACTGAATTATTTTGTCCAGGGCAGATGCAGAAATATTTTACCCAGGACAGATGCAGAATTGTTTTGCCCATGGCATATGCATACTTGTTTTGCTCAGGACAGATGCAGACTTGTTTTTCCCAGGAAAGGTGCAGACTTGTTTTGCCCAGGACAGATCCAGGCTTGTTTTGCCCAGGACAGATCCAGGCTTGTTTTGCCCAGGACAGATCCAGGCTTGTTTGCCCTGGACAGATGCAAAATTATTTTGCCCAGGACAGCCACACAATTATATTGCCCAGGTCAGATACAAGGGCTGAATTATTTTGCCCAGGGCAGCCCCAAAACATGTTTTTGCCCCACCTGGCAATAGCTAACAATAATCTCTGCAGCAGCCCTACTAGCTGTCTAACAGGAAGCATGCCTACACCGGCAATTCACAATTCCCTGGTACCTTCCCTAAAGGTATAGCAGGGAGCAGTGCCGCTCGTGCATGCGCCTTTGGATCAGGGGAGACAATTCGTTTTCCGGGACGACCTGGGGAGTTTTACACAGAAGGCCCCGGGGGAGATAGTTTGGAACTGAGATCTAGGAAATAAGCAAATTAGTAATGCCTAGAGTTGGTCTATATTATATAAAAAATACATGTTTAACCTTAATTATGTGCGTGTTTCTTTGTGTCTCTGTGTGTAATGTATGTATTATTTTTTTGTTTCCTCAGGCTTAACGTTTCACAAGTATGTCGGTTGTCTAAACTGTGTGTGGTTTCTTAGCTTGTAGGTACGTGTCATTTCCTTTGCTGACCAGTGCTTATCAAGAAGTTGTCTAAAACTGAAATCAACTTCATAATACATGCAGGGCATTCACATCAACATAATAATACAATTATCTAGGTCAAATTCATTTCAACTCTTTGGCATAAAAAGAAGGTGCTTATTATTAATGTGCTTATTAGAAGTTACTCACTTCTGTTCCTGCTGCCTTCCTCTACAGTTTGGGGAGTTTTCAGAGACCAGACTACCCCACCAGATGTTTCTCATTGAAGACTTTTAAGCAGACCTATACTCTCCCTTGTAACTATGAGGGTCGTTCTAATTACTTGGTGAAGCCAGTGTGACCTTGCAGTGTGCATTGCGGTGTGGATTGCGGTGTGGATTGCAACCTGCATCCCGCTGAGCTTTTTAGAGATAACACACAAAAAAGTGCAAAAAAAAGTATTTGTCCTACAATTTCCCCCCAAAAATCACCTGCACACCTTTTATAGTTTAGGCACATTATTTTTCCCAGTGATGTAAAGATATTTGTTTTTAAAGTGGACCAACCGAGATCGGGATGTCCCGCGGGGTGAAACCCCCCCCAAACACCCCAACTCACCTACCTTATCTTCCTCGCCCCTGTAGGCGTGCGCGCCTCCGCGCCGGCCGTCTGCGAATGGCCGGCGCGGGGGCGCGCGCGTTCAAAGTGACGCGAGGGAGGCGGCGGCGACGGCCGCCGCTTAGACGTTCAAGATCTTCCCTTGTACGTCGGCGCTGGGAGCGGGGAGAGGTGAGTTTTTCGGGGGGTTAGGGGGGGTTTCACACAGCGGGGCACCCCGATCGGGGGTGCCCCACCGAAGTGGACCAAGACCCAGGATAGTCAAAATCCTGGGTGTTGGTCCACTTTAAGTTTAGAAATAACAGCCCCCTATGGGCTATGCTAAAGATTTCACCAAATTCTTCTGCATAGCCCATAGGGTTCTGTTATTTCCAAACAAATGTTCTTACCTCAACGGAAAAAATATGTGCTAGTAATAAGTTAGTAGAGCAAGCAGCTATTTATACTTTAGACTTGGTTATGCCAGAGTATTCTGTGGCCCTAGTTGTTTATCTTCCCTGTAATTATAACATGGCATGATAGCATAAAATAATATATTTATATTCTTACACAGACTCCACTGCTTTGCTTATGAGCAGTCTTCCAGCCGACTCCAAGTTCAAACAAAGCCCTAACTGTTATAACACATTTTATTAAACCCTGGCTGCTGTTGAAACGAAGGCCCTTATTTATGAATGAATAGCGATAGGTAGCGACTGGTGAGCGGCCGGTAATGACGGGCCCCGCCACGAGAACGCCGGCTCCCCACCACAATCACACATTTATCAAGCCAATCCTGCTTAGCGACTGAGATAGCGCCATATAGCGACTCATTCATCATTATTCTAGCCTTAGCCCACAGCGTCAGCGTCCGACCTTGAACAGCGACAGGTATGACCTCTCGCTACCTGGCGCTCTCCAATGCATTTCATTGGAACAATCTTTAAATATTAATAATTGATTGTTATTATTTATTTATTTTTTTTTTTAATGTGAAAAATTCTGTGACCACCATTTTAGATAATTTTTTTAAGGGAAAAAAAAAATTGTACAGAATTGATATTACAGGTCTGATATTAATGTATTCATATTACTAAATTATTTAAAAAACGTGTTTTTATCCAAAAATATGGTGGTTTGGGGGTTAAAAAACTACTTTTAACACATCGCCGCCAGCGCTCTGGGGTTTAAACGCATTTCACAGTGCGAGAACTTTTTGAGCGTGATTTTTTAATGAATATGGTGGAAGCCGGTCGCTCTGACCAGTCGCTGTCATGCGCTCCCATACAGCGTGGAACCTGTCAAATAGCGACTCCTCACCCAATATTCAACATTACGGCAAACCGACTGAGTCGCTATCAACTACCGAACAAGGGCCAAGCACAGCGACTACTAGCGGGCGCTCTGAAAATGCCGCTACAGTCACTCAACTGTCGCTACCTGCCGCTATTAATGAATCGGCCTCCCCATATGTGCCATTAATTATCCATCTTAAAGCAGAACAACATCAATTCGGGTGTTGGTCCTGCGGCAATAAGTCAGGCTGGGGGGTGGGTATCGAAAATGCTGGAGCCCCCCCAAATAGCCCCCCCAGAAGCCTGATATTCTTAACTTAGCCTCGATCCTCCCCCAAGAATACAGCGCTGTTATTGGCCACCATTGCCAACCGGAACATTACTAACCATGTGAGCGTCAAACGGCCAATCACGGCTCTGTATTCCTAGGTGAGGATTGAGGCTAAGGTAAGAATATCGGGCATTCTGGGGGGTGGTTATGTGCAGGGGGGACTCCAGCCTGTCTTATTGTGGCAGAACCAGCACCTGCACGGGTGTTTGTCCGTTTTACCTGAGTTTAGTAAATTTTCCTTACAAATATCTCCTAAAAAAAGGATAATTTCATGCTTTATTTCCGAATAAGGCATGAGATAAAAACGTGTAATTCAAAGAAAAGGGAACACATTAAACATGTATCTCACCTAATCCTAAATCCACCTAAAGCTCACTAAACCCGGTCCTGGCAAAGCTGCACAGTGATTGGATGAATGAAAACCATTCAAAATAGTCAAATCGCACATGTCAAAGCTCATGCTAGATCTATTAAAAATAACATGAGTATTAAAAGGTTCAGCCCCCCCCCCCCCCTCCTCCATATAGTAATATAGCCAAGCAATTATTGTCCTGGGGTAACCACGACCAGGGTGCTGTTTAACCCCCGAAACACGCTATAACATAAAGCATGCTTTTCTATCATGCTTTTACTGGATTCTAGTTAACGCTGTGTTTTAAGCTTTTCCTGCACTGTGGATGGCAGCTGGCATGGCATGAAATATTATTTCTATAACAGTAATAAAATGGAGCAATACAAAAAATACTTTAGTTTGGTCTAGAGTTACACTCGAATTGGTTTTATTGTGTTGTCTTGTTGTTTGATGTTTATTGTTTCTTTTTTTTATTATTTATTCTAAGTAACGCCTTGCCGCATCAAGGCCTTTGTGTGACCAGTGTTCCTGTTCACATAGTTAATTTTAATAACAATTAATAATATGAACTAGAACAATGGTCACATAAAGGCCTTTATGCAATAAACCTTTTACTTAAAAAATTAGCTAGGACATTAGTAGCAATAATTTGTTATTTTGTTATTTTGTTTTCAGTCTGAGCTGAACGGTAATTAAGCAGAGATAGGGCTAATATTTCAGAGACTTTGAAATGCACTCAGACTGTAGCTAAAGACTACTCAATACATTATTCACAAGCATCTGCCTAACGCAGCATTTTTATAAATAAACTGACTGCTGAGTGATGTGCATTTTTAACTACCCGCAGAGAAAAAGTAGTGTTCCTTAAAATCACTTAAGTTTGATTAGGCCTCAGCAACGCTGTACCTTGTGGATGCAGAATCAGTTTCAGATTAACCCCTGACACCCACAGTAAAAAACAGTGTATCTATCTATCTATCTATCTATCTATGTATCTATCTATCAATCTATCTATCAATCTATCGATCTATCTTTCCATTATGCAGTGAACATATCAGTTGTGTGCTATCAAGAAATCCACACAGTTACAGTGAGTGTCACAGGCTGATTCATTAATAGCGCCAGGTACCGTCAGATGAGCGTCTGTAGCGAGGCATTGAGAGCGACCGCTAGTAGTCGCTGTGCTCGGCAATGGTTCGCTGTTTCAGAGTGCCTCGCGCCGGGATTGATGAATATGTGTGAGTCGCTCTAACACCAGTGCAGAGCTGTATGGGAGCGAATGGTAGCGCCAGATCAGTGTGACCGACTCACACCATATTCATCAAAAAAATAGCCTCATACAGCGCCAGCGCTCAAAATCGGGTCGTTGTAGCCCAGAGTGCCAGAGGCTGTGTGATTAAAGTCTGTTTTTGATCATGAATCCACTATTAACAAAGTGAAAACATATGGAATTACATTGTTATTACATTGTAACATGAACACTTTAATACCAGAGCTGTAAGAACAATTTATATTATAAATCAAAAAAAGTTTCAAAAATGACTTTAAATAGGCCAAGAGAGGTGATACAATTATTTGGTAATTGAAAAAAATAAATAAAAGAAAACCCTGTTTAAACAGAAGAAAAGGATCGCCCATTGAAATGTATGAGAGAGCAACAGGTAGCGACAGGAAGCCAGAGCGTCGGCAGTATACGGTGAGCCGTCTGTTATGATGAAGCGGTCGCTACGTGTCGCTGTTAGAGTTGCTCACCAGATTTGCTTTGATAAATGTGGTATTGCGTACAGCACCCGGCGGTCACCATTCCCTACCTGTTGTTACCTGTCACTGCCAGTTGTTACCTGGTGCTATGGCTTGATGAATAAAGCCCTCAGTGTAATTATAACTACTAAAAGGAAAGGGTGGCCATGTAATGTTCTGTTAGTGTACAACATTACATTACAACAAGGCGGCTGCCCTGCTTGTACCTGAGGGGGGCATCCCTAGCCAAAGAACCCTCTTTCACGCTGGCAGACTGTTTCTGTTCCCGGGGTGGTGGTGGGGTTGCATAGCATTGGCCACTGGCAGTCATGTGGGTCTGGAAGCAGACACCGATGAAAGCAGTCCTGGAAGAGTTCAGCATTCAAGGTCAGGGTTTTTGGACTTGCAAGGGGTTTTGAGCGGGGAGGGCATCACCATTTAGGATGCCCTCCAAAGGAGCAGGGTACAGCAGGCCTGTGCCCCCCGGTAGAGTGTGGCATTTAATTAGAATGAAAACAGAGTTGTTTCCTTTTAAAATGATGGGCAACTTTGACAACTACAGTATGTCTTGCGTTGGCCCACAGCATAAACACAACTGCAACGCTACCCATAGAACTCTATGGGCAGCTCCAGTAAAGTGCATGTATGCTGCTTTGACTGCATTGCGTTGTATTGCACTGTGATGTCTGTAGAGTGGTGAAGGCAACAATTCTAGGTGTAAAGGTTGCTAAGAGGTTGCTGGTTAAAGGAACTCTAAACCAAGATGCATTTATTATCCAGCAAGCAGATGACCTGGTACCTATTCCATATACTTCTCCTCCATTACCTGCGGGGCTGGATAAAAGTCATAGCAGGGCTCCAAAGTTTGCCCTCCTTTCAAATTAATCCCTAAAATGATGATTTGAAAGAAGCACTTGAAGAGGTATTTTGAGAACAAATCTGGAACCACTGTTAACGATTCCAAGGAACTGTGTGTGGAAACATCATAGCAAGAAGATAAGGCAGACCATGAAGCAGATATATGGTGTCTTGCAGACTGATGTCTAGCAGGCAAGGCATTTGGAGATGTACTGTATATTTGTGTCTAAAAGTGCCTACTAATGTGGATGGCTCCTGCATGAATTGAAATGTGTCTACTAGAAAACATAATTGTGTTACCATTTGTGTTACAATTGCCTGCTACTACTAGGTCTTGAATATACTGCTTACTGCTACTTCACTGCTCCCAAGCTCTCCCTATATGAGCAATCCAAACCCATGTCACATCCACCAAACCAAGTACAGACCATTTTACAGGTAAGATTGAAAAACTGAATGAAACATCATGCAATAATGATCATAACTGTCCAGTGGCAAATACTATGGGTTAGCTACAGTATTATACATTTGAAAATATCTCTCTACCTAAGAAACTCGTACCACAGCAAAACTCAGGCAGGTAAAGGAGTTTATCTTATTATGTGTTACACTGATGATGCTCTATGCATTTAAAAACTGTGAACTAATGTTGATAAGGCTCTTAAAATGTTCTGGCCTCTCCATATTTTATAAATAATGCTGGGACATGGGAACCATAGTTCTTGGTTTGATCAGTGGAGATGTGTATTTCTTGGTTTTTCCTGCATTTGGGGACATTTGGCTACTTCAGTTGCTTTGCAGAGAATAGAACACACCAACAATAATATTTTCCCATAGGCATAAAGGGTATTCACATGACAGAATTTCAGTCAAACTGCCTCAGAAACGAGCAGAGGTATTGTTCAGCAATGCTATTGTGTGTGAGCAGACTCTACGCATATCTTTACTAGGCAAAGCTCACACACATCATATGATTAGTGCATTATGGGGTCTTGGTGAGAGTAGGATAGTAGCATAGCAAAATATATATAAGTGTATTTCCCAAGACCAGAATCTCCAGCATTTCCTGTTCAGTGTGGAAAGAAAAATGTGAAATCATTGGTTTGGGGAGGAACAGCACTGTGCTTACCAGGCAAGTTCTCCATGCTGGAGTGCTGGTTTACTTAGAAAAAGTGTGAAAGCAGTAGCTTAGAAGTCCAAAGCAGTAGCTCTGTAGGGTGAACTACATGTCTTTGGTTTATTACTGGCTAGAAATACATCATGGCTCCTGTTGAGATAAACTATTATTTTAGGAAAAACACTATTTCAGGAAGTAGTTTACTTACAAAAATGTCCCATTGGCTTTTGTTCCGTTTAGTAGTAGCAGCTCAGATTCCTCGCGTGAGATACTTGCATGAAACCAAGGCATTCTTTCATGAGCAGTTGTGGCTATTAACTTTTCTAGCTGAGGTTTCTGGCTAATAATGGCTTGTTCAAGTGCTTCACCCTTTAAAAAAGGAAAAAATAAAGCTTTTCATTTAGCCCCCAAAAATGGTGCATATTCACAGAATCAGAACAAACTGTGTCTTTTCTCTTTCTTACTGTAACTAGCTTAAAGGGACGGTAAACCTACTTAAAAGAACAATTTCTGAGAACGGGGATCCCCTGTGTCCTTGTGCACTGTCCCTATCCTATGCTGTCTCTTTACGATCTCTCCGTTCATTACAATGGAGGGGGCATGCCAAGGCAGTTCCTGTCATGCCCCCTTTATTGCAATGAATGGAAGGGGCTGTGCCAAGAAACTGAAAACTAGCATTGATCGTGGGGCCAAAGAATTCTGGGACACATGCTCATGGCACCCCTCAGTCTCGGAAACCAGTAGGTCTCGGAGCGGCAGCCCCACAGGGAGTTGCTGTGGGGGAAAGAAGGTGGGTGTAGTCCCTTTAACATTTGTGAATGAATTATCATACAAGAGAATAAAAAAGGGGGGGGGGCATTGTGTAAGTAGCATGGTAATTCTGCTGTTTTTATTGCCATTTTAAAGACATTTACCATTACTTCTAATAGTATAGCTGATGCTACTTAAACTTTCCTTCTGACCACCAATAGGTGAAGGGCTGGGGACGAGCTGCTGCACGATCCTGCAAAACAGTGAAAGATCCAGGGCATATTGAGCTGAACACCCATAACAGCCATTTAACTGTCCTAGCAAAAAAGAAAAGCTTTCCAAAATGTCCAAAAATGTGCTTCCACTACCGGGGGCTGCTCCAGACATACAGTACAGGGGCCCTGGCTCAAAGGATGGGGGGCTTTAAGGTTCAGCTGTCTGCTCAACCAAACCTAAAAGCTTTTATCAAAAGGGTAAAACATGGAAACATAGTTAGGGGGCTAAACACAAGGGACAGGTTTCTCCTTAACCCCCTCAAGTGGGGAAGACAACTATTCCTGGAGGTACCTAACTCCTTTTCCCCATGGAGCAATAGTCATCTTCTCCAGGCTGAGTGCTCGCCTAACGGTAAGACTTCAGCACACACTGTAGAAGTCGGTACCTCCTTTTTGAAAGGGGTGTTGGCTGGTGTAGTTTGTGCTTCACTTTACAGTCCCCACTATAGGAAGCTACAAATTAAAAGGTGAATATCGCTAAATGAAGAGATAGAGGTTGGTGGGTGAAGGCTTTCATTCCAGGGATGAATATTTTGAGCATAATTTTCACAGCAAGGGTGTTGGTCCTTCCTTATTATAGACCATTCTCTTGCCCAGCACACAAGCTCTACCTTGCCAGTTGTGCTGGCATCCCAGTATGCAATGTTAGGGATAGCCTCTGTCACAACTGTATTGAAAAAAACTTTAGCCTCAAACTGAAAACATAATTTCAAATGGAGTGCAAAGGAGTTAGAGACTATTGTCTGCAGAATGGCCATCAGTATGAAAAGGAGGAAGGACAGAGGCTTTTTTATTTTGCAACAGCTACCACTAGAGATCAACAAACTGGTTTGTCAGCACAAAAACAAATTTTTGAGGGTTCGTGCTGACCAAATTTTCCCTTAAATTCACTGGTACCTCGGGTGGGTAAAAAAAAACCCAAAAAACTCCACCTTCCTTGCTCCAGCGTCACGCTTGGATCCAGCTATGCAAGTCGGCTTCCGCCACCCACTTACTGTGCGGCTGGCCTCTCCCGCTTCCACCTTGCTGTGTGCCATTCCGGCGTCCCCGTCGTTCTGGCCCAGCGGCTGGCTGCTGGGCCAGAACGACGGGGAAGTCAGCATGTAGTTAAGTGTCTGTGCGATAAACACAGCACGGTGGGAACGAGTGAGGCTGGCCACACTGTCAGCTGTGCTTCGGCCTCTGCCGCTTGGAAGCCAACTTGCGCCCGCAGCCAGCTGCTGGGCCAGAATGACGAGGAAGCCGACATTACAGACAGCATGGTGGGAGTGGAGGAGGCCAGCAACACTGTCAGTGGGTGGTGGAAGCTGACTTGCACAGCTGACAGTGCGGGTAGCCTCCCCCACTCCCACCATAGCTAATGTCACATTGTACAGTGGCAGTGCGAAACATACAGCACGGTGGGAGAGGGGAAGGCCGGTCGCACTGTCAGCATGTGGCGGAAGCTGACTTGCACAGGTGACAGTGTGGCCGGCCTCCCCCGCTCCCACCATGTTGTGTGTATCGCATAATCCACTAGAGATGAGTGATTCTCAAAGGTTTGATTCAGACAAACACAAATTTCTTGGAGAAATTCGGTGAATCACCCGAAACGAATCTAGCTACCAACTTTTCAGTCCCAGTAACAACTATTAATTTTCTGTTAGTCTTTTTGTCTTTGGCTGTCAATCAGTAAGTTAAGATTTTCAAGGAACATGCCCAAAGCTTGGCTTTGATTAGCTAAATATTAGATTATCGGCCTTATTTATGACATGCATCATTTGACATCTTTCTGCAGGCTATAGCGCCAGTTTTGGAGCACCAGCATTCTTGTCTTTTCTGGAGCTGCGTTGTGGACTACAACACCACTAAAGGTCGCAGTGCCAGATGGTAACTGGTATCGGGCTTGTGTCGGCGCCTGTTGGACCCGACTGCCAATTATCCCTGTGCTAGTGAGCTTCACGTTTTTACTGCCGTCTTTTGGTACTTCACAGCGTATTTATGATTTGTTTCCTCCTTGAAAAGATTGGTGCTATATTTTTCCTCCGCTGGTCAGCGTTTCATCATTATAGTTACAAGATATCTCTGCTGAATACAAAGGGGACAAACTTCACAGTGCATTTAGGCCGTGTTTCATTTGCCTTTGTCCAAATTACACATTTGATAATAAAAGAAGCCTGAAAAATTATCTTTCTATGAAAAAATATGTAACGTGGCGACATCTAGGTCCTGTGTTTCCATTAATATATATTACTATTTCCATTAATATATATTAATTATAAACACTTCAGTCCAGTTCTGCCCATTGTTCTCTATATGATCTTTACTTACAGCTCCAGGTTTTAACTGATGCTGCTTCTACCAGAGCTCCCGGAGCTGCAACCTTTTAGGCACTAGTGTTAAATAAGACGCCAACTGATGCCCGCATCAGCACAGCCTGAGGCTAAAAAAGTGGTGCTGCTTCATAAATAAGGCTTTAAATTGCAAAGGTTTGTTCACAAATTGAATTAGGCAAGTATTAAAGCAAGTGTCCATTGGTCTAATGAGCTTTTATTACTGATTGGGTTTTTCGTTCCTCACACTAACATTTGACCTAACAATATTAACACAAAATATTAATTGAAAAAGTAAAAAAAAAAAAACCTTACCTGTAAATTCCACGTTTGTTGTACATAATCTCTAATTAGATTCTCTTTCAGGTCTTCAAAGGGTCCTATTTTGGGTTGCATGCCAGAAGGGCGATGGCAGGGCTTCTTTAACAAGCAGACTAGTCCACTACTTTCATGAATGTGATAGTTGATAAGCTCAAGTGGAGAGTTATGAGAGATACCACCAGAAATTGCATATGTTCCATTTAACTCTCTTTCAATCGTATAGTGGTAAAACTTACGTCCATAGGACACAGATAGAGCATAACCTCCAAGATAACTTCGACTTTGACGTAATAAATACAACCCATCACCCCAGCCACCTTGCTTTAGGTAATCCTCAGCTTCCTCCCGCATTATGTTTCCAAAGAAGTAAGGCAAATGATATGCGCTTTCAACCATTTTAACTGACAATTTTCAGGACTTTAGCAAATATAGTCAGTCACCTACACAAAGAGAAACACAATAGGGTAAAGAGTTATAGTATTAAATATTTCTATTTGTTTAATAATATAAGCATTAACAAATAGATCAGATAAGCAAGTGTGTCACCAATACAGCAATAATAATAATTATAATGCGTCACCAATACAGCAATAAAAATGATATATAATAATTATAGACATACAAGTACTACTCATTGGACAAGTGTGTGACAAACCACCGACATGTGCATGCACCTGCATGTTCCTAACCACCGACATGTGCATGCACCTGCATGTTCATAACCACCAACATGTGCATGCACCTGCATGTTTGTAACTGCAGACAGACACTCGCAGGTTTGCACTATTTTGGTGTGCCTGCGTATTTTCATAGAAGTGATGCCTGCCACTTGCTTCTGTGTCTTGTAAAAACCCAGTTCGACCTTGGCTCTGCTGACTTCCTGCATTGGTTCTAACTTCTATCTTTGGATGACTATCCACTCAGGTTCTGACCCCTTGACTTTGGACAACACCCATATTCTGGCTCCTGACCCCCGGCTTACCTGCTCTGGGTTCCTGAACTACCCCAGCTCTGAACTTCCAGGCGCTGTTTCAGCAATCTTCTTTGTTATTGAATTTGGACTTGTTGTGGGACCCCGGTTTGTTAGCAGCACAGTCCTTCGTCCCTTGCAGGGGGCTCGGTGACAACCAAGCTTGCCAGCAGATTCCCCACTCCACCCTATTCCTTGGGAGCTAGAATTTCATTCTTGGGATCTTCCAGAAATGTAACATGAAATTCTCCATGTGTATGATTAAGTTGATCATGTTAATCCACATAGCCAAGTGAGTAGTTACATATTTGTAAAAAAAATGTCACTACTTTGTTGAAAAAGATCTGTACCTCACCTGTAGAACGTCTTCATCTTAACCCTTTAACTCTACCTAGACATTAAGTCACAGACTATAAGGTGTCACTTTGGGTCCCACTTTGGCTCGCTGCCTTGAGAAAGGCGCTTGTTGCAACGAAACGTGCGATCACTTCCATTATCTACAGGTGCACCCTTGATACTTTGATTTTTTTGCATATAGTTTGACTTGTTTGGTTCCTACACCTGTCATTTATATGCTTTGACACAATGACTTACTGATATGTTGCAAAGCATTGTCATTTATTTGATTCCCCTGCATTGGCATTACTGTTCTTTATATACAATCATATGGAATATATGTACCTTAACGTATCTAAGGACCCAAAGTGACACGTTATAGTCTCTCTATATAGTAATTACGTGTTACCTATCAATAGCTTTTTGATTTTTTCTAGATGTTACTAGTTACATTCTTTTTTCATTGATATCCACATAAGGTGCACTACTTCCCTGGGGATTATAAGGCTGCAATCTCTTAAATGAACTAGTCTACAAGTATCCTTTTTTTTCGCTTACTTATATGATATAATCACTTTGTATACATTTTAATACACATCCTTTTGGCATATTTAATTCAAATAGTGTAGTGTTCATCTTTTCAATTCCTTTTTCTAGCCCTTTTTAAACTTAGGTCCTTATTTATGAAGGAATAGCGACAGGTAGTGACTGGTGAGCGGCCGGTAATGACGGGCCCCGCCACGAGAACGCCGGCTCCCCACCACAATCACACATTTATCAAGGCAATCCTGCTTAGCGACTGAGATAGCGCCATCTAGCGACTCATTCATCATTATTCCAGCCTCAGCCCACAGCGCCAGCGTCCGACCTTGAACAGCGACAGGTATGACCTCTCGCTACCTGGCGCTCTCCAATGCATTTCAATGGAACAATCTTTAAATATTAATAATTAATTGTTATTAATGTTTTTTTATTTTTTTTTAAATGTGAAAAATTCTGTGACCACTTCTGCCATTTTAGATAATTTTTTTAAGGGAAAAAAATTAAAAAGAAATTGTACAGAATTGATATTACAGGTCTGTTTCCGGTTTCCAAAAATATGGTGGTTTGGGGGTTAAAAAACTACTTTTAACACATCGCCTCCAGCGCTCTGGGGTTTAAACATGAATATAGTGGAAGCAGGTCGCTCTGACCAGTCGCTATCATGCGCACCCATACATCGCGGAACCTGTCAAATAGCGACTCGTAACCTTGTATTCAACATTACGCCACACCGACTGAGTCGCTGTCAACAACCGAACAACGGCCAAGCACAGCGACTACTAGCGGGCGCTGTGAAAATACCGCTACAGTCGCTCAACTGTCGCTACATGTCGCTATTAATAAATCAGCCTCTTATATTGCCATTCATTTACCCTTTTAAGTAATATTTAAATAATGTCTTGTGCTTTTGCTCCCTAAATAAACAAAACAATCCTAATATTTTAACCTTAGATTATTCACTTAAATTGCTTTTATGTAACTAAATTTTAATTCTGCTAATGAGTCTAAAGAAAATCCTGATTGTAAACATTTATTTTTTGTTAAAACTATTGAAATCTACAAACCACCAAACAACTATAAAACAGTTCTGTGCGTGCAAGGCCATTTCCTGTGGCCATCACACCTTTATTCTATCTAAACTCTGTGCTTTTAAGGTGGTTACTCTTAAAGTGTAATTAAATTTTAAAGGCCTTTTTTTAAAGTTAGTGTGTGCCAGTATGATGTGCTCACGTTGCTGAGCTTATCTATAAATGTTTTTCTTTTCTATTTTTTCAACTCCATGTTATAAAAGCAAACAGCAGGCAACAATGTGTTTACTTTAGCAATGTCCATCAAAGTGGTGTTCTGATATACCTTTCAGAAATGTCCTTACTCTGGCTTGCTAATTATTAGTTTGGCTGAGGCAGAAACAACATGTTTAACCCCAGCTGCATTAATGCAACCTCTTTGGATGATAGGGGATGGAAGGATTACTGGCAGTATTCTCACGTGGAAAGATCATTACTGCTGCTCTGTTTAGCCAAAGCTGCTAATGAGCTCACCTGATACAGTGGAAGGATTTGGGGATTTGTAGTCAGAAAGTATACTAAGAGCTTTACTAAAGGGCAAGAAAGCCATTCCTACATGGATTTATGAGGAATCGCTCCTGCCAGACAAACCTAATCAGCTTTTATGAGGAGGTAAGTTCAAGATTGGATCAGGGGGAGTCATTGGATATCATATATCTTGACTTTTCTAAAGCATTTGATACTGTGCCACATAAAAGGCTGGTACAAAAGATGAGAATGCTTGGACTGGGGGAAAACGTGTGCAGATGGGTGGGAAATTGGCTTAATGATCGGAAGCAGAGGGTGGTTATCAATGGTACACACTCAGATTGGGTCACTGTTACTAGTGGAGTACAACAAGGGTCAGTTCTGGGACCAATTCTCTTCAATATATATATAAATGACATTGGGTATGGATTAAACAGTAAAGTCTCAATCTTTGCAGATGATACTAAGCTGAGTAAAGTAATTAAAACAAAAGAGGACAGCAGGCAGCTACAAACAGATTTAGATAAATTGGAAGCATGGGCAGTTAAATGGCAAATGAAGTTTAACACAGATAAATGTAAGGTTATGCACATGGGAAGGAGAAATCTGTATCATGATTACACATTAAATAAAGAAACACTTGGTAAAACAACAATGGAAAAGGACCTAGGGGTTTTAGTTGACAATAAGCTCAACTGTAGTAAGCAATGCCAGGCAGCTGCTGCCAAGGCAAATAGGATCATGGGGTGCATCAGGAGGGGCATAGGTGCTCATGACCAAAGCATCATTTTACCCCTGTACAAGTCACTGGTCAGACCCCATATGGAATACTGTGTACAGTTCTGGGCACCTGTGCTTAAGAAGGACATATCAGAACTGGAGTGCGTTCAAAGAAGGGCAACAAAGTTAATAAAAGGAGTGCGGAGGCTAGAGTACCCTGAAAGATTGTCCAAGATAGGTTTATTTAGTCTAGAAAAAAGAAGATTGAGGGGTAATCTAATAACTATGTATAAATATATTCGGGGTCAATACAAAGATCTGTCCCACAATCTATTTATATCCCGGAGTGTAACCATAACCCGAGGGCATCCACTAAGGTTAGAGGAAAGGTGCTTTCTCCACCGACATAGGAGGGGATTCTTCTCTGTAAGAGCACTGAGACTATGGCACTCGCTGCCATAGGAGGTAGTAATGATGGATAGAGTAAAAACGTTCAAAAGTGGCCTTGATGCCTTCCTTGTAATAACATTTCCAGCTATGGCTACTAGACCACTGGAAGGAATTAAACAGGTTGAACTGGATGGACTAAAGTCTTTATTCAGCCTTACATACTATGTTACTATGTTACTTTACCAGGACAAAGCCACAGGAATATAAGAAACATCGAAAAGGTATGCTGATAAGTAAATCATGGGTCTGGGGGCACAATCCTAAACAAAATACATTTCAAAAGAGAAAAGCAGTAAGGCAGAGCACCAAAAACATGACAAAAATGGGAGTTTTTCCTTTAAGGACATTGCTAGCAGCTTCCTGTCTACTGCATGTCAAAGTGTAGACACTTTGGAAATATACAAATGTCATCATTTTAGAAGAGGGCATTGGAAACCAAGAGCATGGTGAGATTTAATAAAATATATTATTTTTTATGGACTTGCCAAGTTATTTGTATGTCCTTTTAGCCATTTCAAAGCTTTATACACATGCAAGGATAACACAAGCATTTCCTGTGTTTCAAATACAGTTTCTATTACCGGCCAGTATGGGCTTCAGCAAATCTCCCTATAGGCTAGTTCACAGTTTTTCACTTGACTTAGAGCCTGACAGTGCTACCATTCCTTCTCCCTCAGAATTTTAATATGCCAAGTGCTAAAAAAGCAGAAGTACAGATTTCAAGAGCTGAAATACAGTACAGAACTAACTGTAATAAAGTTTTTCTATTTGCCTTAATTTATTCTATAAAGAATTAGATTTCCTAAAAAAGTAACCTGCAAATATACTGTATGTTGCTATTTAGTTGCCATCTGCCTTCATTTATGCTTTTAGCTGAAGTTGTCTTCAAGATATCATCACTAGAGAAGATTGAATCTTCCAATATTCATTTTGGGACAAGTTGTCTAATTATTACAGGCTCGGAATTGCCCTATTTCAGTGTTAGGTAGTGTAGGGGATTAAGCACTGGACCAGTATATAAGAGACCAGTGTGTGAATCCTGCTATTCATGTACTGAACCTTACAGTTATGCATTTATACACAAAATATGTGGCTTATGTATTCAAAACATGTTGTGTATTGTGTAATATGCCTGAAGAAAAAGCCAAAATGGTTTTGAAATATTGCACATATCTTTTAAGTTAGCCAATAAAAAGTACTACTTTCAGATTTCCTGATGGACCGAAGCCCTTTGTGGCTTTCCCTGAAGTCTAAAAGACTCCAGTGCTGGCCAATTCCCTGGCTTACCTTTCCAGCGATCCTATGGTGCATAGATGGGCCATGGCTGCATCCCCTGTATCTTGATGTGTGCTCCGGTGCCCAGCCATATAGATGGATTTAGCTGAGGCAGGAGGATTCGATAGACTGCCTGTGCTATTCTAAACATAAAGGCTGATTCATTACTAGTGCCAGGTATTGGCAGATGAGCGCCTGTATAGCTGCGCTTAGAGGGACCGCTAGTAGACACTGTGATCGGCTGTAACAGAGCGCCTCAGTCGCTGTAGTAACCTGGCCGGCATTGATGAATGAGATGTATGTTGGGCGCTCTAACACCAGTACAGCGTTGCAGCGAGCAAGAGGTAGCGGCAGCTCATTGCGACCGACTCTCAGCGACTCCATATTCACAAAAAAAACAGACACACACAGCATCAGCGCTCTGGATCTGGTCGCTATAGCATAGAGCGGCAGACACTGTGTGATTAAAGTCTGTTTTTGAATACATATCCACCAGTAACAAAGCAAAAACACATGGAATGACATTGTTGTAACATTTTGACATTACCACTTTAATCCCAGACCTGTAATGGCAATTCTGCATAAGAATATATATAAAAAAAAAAAAAAATGTTTTTCAAAAATGACTTTTTCTAGGCCAGGAGAGGTCACACAATTATTTGAGAGAAAAAAAAAATTAAAAACAAAATACCCTGTTTAAACAGAAGAAAAGGAATGTCTATTGAAATGTATGGGAGAGCGACAGGTAGCGACAGGTAGCGACAGGTAGCGACAGGTAATACCTAGCGCTCTGGAAGCTAGAGCTCCAGTGCTATACGCTGAGCCACCTGTAATTATGAATCGTATGCTACATGGCGCTGAGACGCTCATGCCTCTATCCCTTGATGAATAAGCCCCATAGAGTGCTGATTTGCATGAGAGCCAGAACATGGGCCATGGCATTGCTGGCGAGGTCAGTGATCCCAGAGGGTTTCTCATAAAGGGTCATCCGAAATCTATATGCCCCCTGCAAAAGTGGCCATATGTGGGCAATGTTATTCTAGGGGTCTTGGACCACTTTAATGCACAGAGGCAGATCCCTCATATTAAGGGCAATTTATTAGGAGCCAGTTAAGCTGTGAGATTAGAGTTTTGTAAGTGAAATAGAAAGAAAAGGCCACATGGAAAGGACACATGTTACTAGGGTGCCATAATGTTTGATTTCGAGGTGCTCCTCAAATTATGGTAAACCATGGATTATAAGGGTATATGGTTTAGCTACAAGGGGAAAATCTACATAAAGCTATCAATCTATCTGATTTCAAGGTATAGCTTTGTCAACATTTCTGTGTACTGTAACCTGCGACGGATATTTTTTTCCTGCATCTTGCACTTGGCAAATAAAGATGATTCTGGTTCTGAAATTCTGAGCAGCTCATCAATTGTGTGCAGCTCCTGTGCCCACTGGTGAAGAAAAGTCTATTCTTTGGGGAAAAGCAGTTGCCAAGGAGCTGGTAGCAATTTGGCAGAGATATCTGTTGTGTGGCCTTTTATTATCTTGGTACCGGGAAAGACAACCAGTTGTTAGACAATGCAGATTACAGGGCCTATTTTGGTCTCAGTCTGTTTCAATCTCATGTTTACACATGGTAATACAGCATGCATGTTTTTTGCCAGTACATATATATGTATTAGGCATTTCTTGTAGTGGTGGTGGTGGTGGGGGGGGGGTCCTGGGAGTACACGCAGGGGACTTAAAGCAGACCAACAGGCAAAAATGACTTTATGTCCCTTTTAACACTCTCTGATTTACCCTATCCCCGGTTTTTGGTACTTATCCCTGAGGCATTTGTTCCACCCCCCAGGACTGCTGAATATATTTATCTCACCATCGATTCCCATGGCGCTCCTCCAGTCATGCATATCAATGGGTGTCTTAAAAAGTTGAATGGAGGGGAAGCAGCAAGCATTTCCACAGCCACTTCCCTCCAGCTGTGGGTATCCACACCATTTACATGGGCAAGAGGGATCACCAGAAAGGTTAGTTTAATGGAGATCAAAGAGGTTTCCCACACTGGGCCTCCCAATTTGGGACTTGATGCCGTTGGCTGCTCCTTTTTAGCAATTAACAATTCCAGGATAAACCAGATGTAGGATAAAGGTGTGCAGAAACAGATCCAGGGTTGGAGAAAAGAGAAAGAATCTTCCTAGTCCTAGGATCTACCCTCTCAGACAGACATTTCAAGGCACCAGGTGTTGAGGCCCAGGCCAAAGGAAGAAAAGCATAGCTAGTGTGGTTACAGCAACTAGGTTAAAGTGAGAGAAACAAGAGGGTTCTTAACTGAACTAAGAGCTGCTATCCAGACAACCATTACAATACCTGGCACTATAAAGATGGGTTCTTCATCCAAGTAAGTGAATGGTAGCTAGTAGATTAGATATGATACTGATGGAGTTCAGTTGAGGAGTGTGGGAGATTGTGGGAACTCCGTCAATCCCATAGTAATACTTGAGGGATGGTGTCAGCAAACCTGGGTGGGGGCATAAAGAAGGCACGTATAGCTGACCGGTGTTGGGGGGTTAGCGATATTGACAGAAACAGATAAATATAATAACAAAAACACAAACCAGTTAATGTAGTCCAAAGGGCACTGGTTCCGGAGTTTGGTGTTGCCAAGTGACATAATCCTGGATAATACTGGTAAATCCCTTTGTCAGGAGGTCAGCTAGTATTGCTTACATACGGCTTGTAAATTGGACCAAAACACAGTATTTTGATTAGGTAGGTTTTACTGGGGATTTGGGGAGTTTCACACAGTGGGGTATTCCAAATTTGTGAGAGGGAATCAAGTGGCGCTGGAGTCTCACAGCCTCCAGAACAAACTGAGATGGGGTCTGGTCCACTTTATCAAGGTCTTTGTGCACACTCGTTTCCAAGCACAGCAATAAAATATATCTACCTTTTACTTATGGATGCAGAAACAAAGCCACTTTCTCCTATGTACTGTATATACAAATATGGCCTAGTTCAATACAGTTCAGGCAAAACCCATGTTGCAGCACATGTCCTCATGGCCTCCAAATATCTTTAGCCTCCATCCTCTTTTCTAAGAAAACAGTTTCTGGCAAACTAATTTTAGCATAAAATGTTTCAGGCGCTGCCATGCTGTGCTGTGACGGCAGAAACTGTGTTACAGGAAGCACATGAGCAAGATTCCTGCTTGTCCAGCAAACTTTGCCCCTAAGAGATGAGCATCAATAGGATGGGCCAACACAGAAGAGGCTGGGCCAGTCCCATGACACCTGCAGGACGATTAGTCCCTAGATGTAGGGGAAGAATTGTGACCACAGGGCTGCACATGACTGATTATCAATGAAGCCCTGATTTGAATGTGGAATTGCAGAAAGGGGCGACAGGGTGCAGTCTTTGACGCTTTCCTTCAAAATCACTGCAGGCATAACCTTTATTGATGAATGTTCAATCATAATCGCAAATGTGAAATGGCCCATAAATCGGCAGTTATTTACTTGCAAATGCTAGGTTAGCTGATCACCCCCCTCCCGACTGCCAGCATGGGGCAAGTCAAAAGTAGGCTATTTCAGGCCTTTGCCTGGAAGTTTTTCCTGTTAAGGTCAGCTAGTGTTCCCCCTAGTGGCCAAAGATAGGTCACAGGTAACAACTCCTGTATGCAAGGTTGGCTCCAGGTTTATGTAGCCCCTTGGGCTACAACGTCTAAGCAGGCCCCTTGTGGCATGAACCGCCACACATGATAGTAATGCTGGCTGGTTGCCCCAGAAAAAAAAACATGTCTCCTAAAAAGTTATGAAGAAAATATGAAAAAAAGAAGGAATGAATGAAACGATAAAAAATGAATGACAGAAATAATAGAAAGAAAGTAATTCAGAAACAAGAAGGTACGAAAGAAAGAACAAAGAATGGCAGAAAGAAAGAAGGTATGAGAGAATAGAAGCAATGAAAGAAATGTGGAGGCTGATTTACTACTAGCGCCATGTATCGCCATGTGAGCGTCTGTAAAGCGGCGCTTAGAGCGACCGCTAGTAGATGCTGTAAGCGGGTGTCAGACTCTATAACCTAGCTTAGCGGGCGTTCAAGTGGCGCTGTACTATCCTGTCCAGCATTGATGAATGTGATGTCTGGAGGGCACTGTAGAAGCGCTCTCCCTGATTCACTGCAGAGCCAATTGCGAACGCTCGGTGGTGTCCCAAGGTCATAGCACCCAAGACTACACTACATATAACAATAGGACAATACTACAGTGAACGATAGGTAGCGCCAGTTAAGTTGATGCCTGTATTCGGGAAAAAAACTACACACAAGCAGTACCGGCACTCTAAAATTGGGCGCTGCTATACAGACTCTAAGCGCTGCTATAGAGATGCTCACATGGCCATACATGGCACTAGTATTAAATCAGCCCCCACATTTCTTTCATTGCTTCTATTCTCTCATACCTTCTTTCTTTCTATCATTCTTTGTTCTTTCTTTTGTACCTTCTTGTTTCTGAATTAGTTAGCATAGAGCTCCAGACGCTGTGTGAAAAAAGTCTGTTTCTCAACACCAGCACCAGCGTGAAAACATATGGAACTACATTGTTTTAACACTGTGACAATGACACTGCAATAGCAGACCTGCACATACAATTCTGCATGAATAAATAATAAAAACAAAACAATAAAAGTGTTTGTTTGCTGGGCAGGAGAGAACACAATGATTTGAGCCAAAAAGTTTACTATAGCAAAACGCTATTTGAACACAACCAAATGAAACATCATTGAAATGTATGGCAGAGCGCTACTGAGCGACAGGTACTACATGGCGCTCCTGAACGTCGAGCGCCAGCGCTATACACTGAGCTGCCTCTAGTGATAAATGTGACGCTACATGGCGCTGTTAGAGGAACTGACAGACAGAAAGAAAGTAAGTCAGAAGGAAAGAATAGAAGGCAACAACAAAAGTCAGAATGACAGAAAGTCAGAAATGATAGATTTGAAAGAACAGAAGGAAATTAGAAAGAACAAAAGAATAGACAGAAAGTAAGAAAGAAAAAAACAATAGAAGAAATGTCAGAAAGAAAGGATAGAAGGAATGACAGAAAGGATGTCCATCAGAAAGAATGAATAGAAGGCACAAAAAGAAAAAACAATAATAGAAGGACAAAAAGAAAGAACCTCTTGATCTCCAAACGAGAGAATGAGATGTCCCACATGACCAGCATGTGAGGGGGGCACTGCCAAGGTGCAGGGGCCACGGCACCTGCCCGTGTAAGTCCAGTGCCCTGCCTGTATGGCCTAGATTCTTCCCTAATCTCTCAGAAGCTTCTACAGTATTCTCGCTCTACACCAGACAGCATTATGACAACTAGTTTAGTATGTTGAGCTCTACATACAATAGGACTTTAATGAGAGCATTATTTTTAATCCATACAGTAAGTAAACAGCAGTGGGAAGCACTTTCGAAACAGCAAACAAAATAAATAGGGGGACATACGGGTCCACAGTCTGCTCAACCAAACCTAAAAGCTCCATTTTCCAAAAGGGCAAAACGCACCAAAACCAGTTAGGACGTTAATCTTTCTTTGTATATTTAATTGTGCATATATAATGAAGGAGATTGTATCATTACTAGTATTATTATTGCTATCATCATCATTATTATTATTATTATTATTATTTGGTTTCCCTGTAGACTGAGAAGCACTCTCTCGCCCTGTCTATTAGAATTGCTGGGCACAGGAGCCCACCTCAGCTACAGGGAGACCGGGGAAGCGGCCACAGGCCACAAAGACAAGGTAGGAGCCTCCAGGAAAGTAAGTTTACTGGTAACCCCAGGGGTTTCACACAGTGGGGCACCCAAAAATATTTGCTCCGGTTCATGTCATCACAGATACCTGCAAGATGTAAAATTGCTGGCAGGTGGCATGACGGCCATCACTACCCTGTGAACTAACTGGTATAGGGGTTCCTTGGCCCCCCTCCCTGTTCACAGGCAGCTAAAAAAACATTATTTTAAATAAAAAAATGTACTCACCATTGCTGCTTCTTCCTTCATCTGTCCCCCGCCAGGCAACATCCTGTCTTCAGGCCCACAGGGTGGCATCTACTCAACTGGTTTGAGGGAACCCTCCTGGTCCAGCAGGCTATGATGATCTTGATGTTGGGGAGCTGCTAATGCAGCCACCACTGCAACATTTTTAGTGAGGGGGGGCACAGGACAAAGGAGGAGCACCTATGCAGCTAACAACATCACTAGAGGGGAGGGTCATGGTTTCCCAAGGAATCTCCAAGGAAGGAGAAGGGTAGACCTGTGTACAGTTGACCCTACAGATGTAGCTGCTGCAATAATGTCTCTGCACCAGCAACAAACCAGGAGGGAGCCTCCAATGCAGCAGACCTGCAGAAAGGACTCCATCAAGCGGGGGGGGGGGGGGGGGAGACACCCCTATACCAGTTTACACGTTGTGTCGGCCATAGCTAATTTATCCGGCTTTTGGGAGTACCTTATGCCAAATATTGGGGACTAGAGAGAACTTATGACCTGTATTGTCAGCACTCTGGCTCATCATTACTCCTGACAGAGTACAGGAAATGGGGAGGCCCATTCATTAATAGCGCCAGGTAGCGACAGATGAGCGCCAGTAGCGTGATTTTCACAGCGCCAGCTAGTATTCGCTGTGCTTGGCCGGGGTTTGCTTGTTGACAGCGACTCAGTCGGTGTGCGGTAATGTTGAATATGGGGTTAGGGGTCGCTGTTTCACAGGTTCCGCGTTATATGGGTGCGCCTGACAGCGAATGGCCAGAGCGAACGGCTTGCTGCAGATTCATTAACAAATCACGCTCAAAAATTTCTTGCGCTGTGAATTCCTTGTTTAAACCCCAGAGCGCTGGCGGCGATGTGTGTAAAGTAGTTTTTAACCCCCAAAGAACCTTTTTTTTTATATGTAAAAATTATACAAGTTTTTCTAAACATTTTGTAATATGAATACATGAATATCAGACCTGTAATATCAATTCTGCACAATTTTTTTTTTTTTTTACTTTAAACATTGCAGAAGTGGTCACAGAATTTTTGACATAAAAAAAAAAAAAAAAAAACAGTAATAGCAATTAATTATGATTATTTAAAGATTGCTCCATTGAAATGCATTGGACCACGCCAGGGAGCGCCAGGTCATACCTGTCGCTGTGATGGGATTAGCATATATAAAAATGTGTACAGTTATAGTAACTCTAAAACCACTATAATATACTTTGAACCCCAGCTCCAGACCAAACTTTTTGGGACAGTGTGAGAAAGCGGTTGAGCTCTTTTAATTCAGTGGCCTGGCACAGGTTCTATAACAGCAATAGAAAGTCTCAGTGCCACCTTTTTTTCCCATACCATGCAGGCACAAACAGGTGGCATTCTCTGTTTACAGAAATAATATTTTCCCACTCTGCTAATGCACTTTGACTGCTAAAAGCAGAAGGAACAAAACTATTTTAAAGCGTGAAGAACTCAACAGGAAGTCACATTTCATACTGCAAGGGTGACTAGATGTCTTGCTTAAAATAAAAGAGAACATGGCCATCAGAGTCACAGAAAACAAACCCACATAAGCATCTGCTTGCCGATAACAGTTCTAGTGAATCTCCTAATCATAGGAATGTAATAGGAGTCACTAGCCAAAACCAAAGCACATGACATGCAGTAACTTGTAGTGTCTTGCTGCACTTGCTAGCACATCTCTCACACCATGTACAGAGGGATTGTGATGAAAGTGTGCTTTTATGTGGCTCGCCGCAGGCCTTATCTCTCATGGCATTGTGGTGTGAATGCCTTTATTGCGAGAGTCACATGGGAGCATGCCAAAGACACCATCACTGTTTTCACCACCATAGCAAAGCCTGTGCCCAGTTTTGCAATTTGGAATGCAATATAATACTAAAATCAGTTCTAGGTTTTTTAATTTACAACATCCAACTTTGCCGAAAGAGTCTCTACTGAAACTTGTGAGATATCCAGCCAGGAAGAGAAAATCAGAGGTGACAGACCTAATCACCCCTGATAGACTAAACCTGTCACCCCTGGATTTTATAGCTACCATGGGAGAATCAAACACAAGCTTGGCAGGAGTTTTATCAAACTGGACCAACAGCCTGGCACAGTTGGAAATGAAAGGTAGCGGCCATTTTGGAGCTTCCTCTCCCAGCATCTCAGCCATGCTGCTGCCTGGATTTAACTGACATAACTGACCACTTCCTGTTTGCAGGTGGCCTGCAAATGCATGAGCCGCCATTTGGTTTCTAAAATTTACTACAACAGTAAAAGATAAATGAATTTTTATGTACAGCAATCTAAATTGCCCTGAGGAGGGATGCATATGAGCACTGTCAGTTGTGTTGGTCTGGTTTAAGTCATTTTTGACTGTTGGTCCGCTTTAAAGTGGACTGAAACCGAGCCCTGATCAGCCCGGGAATCTATAAGATTCACGGGCACGCTCCTTGTTAGAGTGAAGCGTGTGATGCAGCCCCCAGCCGCTGTGCTAAGACATCTGTTTAGACGTCCATAGCTCAGTGGCTCAGAGCTGATTGGACGAGTGGCTGCACATGCACCGTAGGACCGGGGTTAGGTGAGTTGATGTGGGTAATCTGGGGGGTTTCACATAACGGGGCACCCCGATCGGTGGGAAGGACCAAAACCCAGGATAGTCAAAATCCTGGGCTTTGGTCCACTTTAAGTTTGAGTGTATAAGTGACCCCTCCTCTCATCAGCTGACGTGTTTATATAGATTTTTGATAATACACAATGTCATGACAGTGCTCCTTTAAGAAATGGCTGTGAAGCATCAGCTGTCAATAAACCTTGCCATATAAAACAAAGCAACCGGTACCTTGTGTCTCATTAAGATTCAGCAGGAAGCAGCTCCCCTGATGCCTGTCCCATGTGCCTCTCCCCCATTTCCTGTAGCTACAAGTAGAAGCCATAGCAGGGCTTCACTGTCTGCCTTCCTTTTAATTCCATTTCTCCAAGACCACATAAAAAGTGATCTAATAGCCACTCTGCCCCTTGGTGCTCTCAGCATGAGCGAGTATAGCAAGCCACAATGGTCCCGCAGCTGAGTCTGACCACAGCAGTGTATGCTAAGACTTGCTAAAAACTGTGCCATAACATGCCCTTTCCAGCTCAGCCACAACACACAAATTGAGAAAATAGAAGCAAATTCACTAAGGTGAATAAGGTGGGAGGAATTTAGGCCTCTCCTCAGAACTGATATTAACAAAATAGCTTTCTGTAAAAATGGGGTTCTATTCAAAATAGTTAACTAGGTCTGGTGCAAAACACCCCGACTGCTCTGCACAAGCTTCAAACATGGGTGTTTCAGCTATTAATACGCAGAATTTATGTACATGCCTTTAGCCATGTTTAACAATCTAAGCTTTGACACCTCTCTTCAACACAACTCATCTTCCTGACATATGATGTCTATGGGCACTTTTCAAATGATCTATTTTTATTTTATATATGTTATTAAAGTGGACCAACACCCAGGATTTTGACTATCCTGGGAATTTGGTCCACTTCGGCGGGGCACCCCGATCGGGGGTGCCCCGCTGTGTGAAACCCCCCAGAAACCCCGAAAAACTCACCTCTCCTCGCTCCCATGTGACTGCCGCTGCCAATCCCCGCCGACGGACAAGCGGGAGGCAGCGACGGACAAGAGAGCGAACCCGCCGCTGCCTCCCGCGCTTCACTCTTACAGGGCGCGTGTCCTGCTTGAGGGACGCGCGGGAGGCGTCGGCGGGCGCCGCTGGATCGAGGATCAGGTAGGTATTTAGGGGTTTCTGGGGTGCCCCGCAGTCAGGGGGCTGATCGGTCCAGAAATCTTATAGATTCTCGGGCCGATCACGGGAGGGTGTTGGTCCACTTTAAGCATGAATCATGTTAGCACCTTGGTTATAGCACAGCACTGACAATGGTAAATACAACTGGACTTCCACGTTAAATGTGGAATGTGTATTTTTTGGTATAATTTGTATTCAACAAAAGGATTAATTAACAGCAGGCCGCATACGTCACCAAGTAAATATATTCCTAAATACATGTGAATTAAGATGAAATACTCACCAGATGTCGGTAGCAATATATCTAATGCACACACATGCAAAGAAAACAAAACATAGATAATCTCAAATTTAACCGGACCAACATCCGTTTTTACTTCACCGGGTGTTGGTCCCGCTGTCTGGTGATTGTATGAAGCTCGGGGGGGCATCCAGAATGCTGGAGCCCCTCTCGCAGCAAACCGCAAATAAAGCTTGTAATACTCACCTTCATTACAAGCCAGTGGCGAGTCCCGCACTTGGTCACTGGCACAATGGCCAATGGCGGGACTCCATTGTCGAATGCTCCAGCATTCTGGATGTCCCCTGAGCTTCTTACAGTCACCAGACAGCGGGACCAACACCTGTTAAAGTAAAAACAGGTGTTGGTCCGGTTTAAGTTATCTTTATTAATGAGAAATTCATGTCAACCTTCAGAAATATACTGTATGTGCCTAGGAAATCGGTGATGTGTTCAATACTTATTTCACCTGCTGTATATATAGTTTTTTGGACTGATTGTTGATGTGACCGCATGTTAAGTGGAGAGTTCTTGAAGCTTTTGGATTATTGTTAGTTCAGGTATAAGTTCAGGTTCGTACCGAACTTTGCGAGGAAGAGGACAGTGGTGGAGGTGAGATAGAGCAACGCTTACTGCTGCACACTCTGCCCCCCCCCCCAATACCAGAGGTATTGTTACATCTCTAAGAAAATAAAAACAGCACAAAAAAAACACACAACAGCACAAACAGATTTTTGACCTGAAGTCTGCTTTCTTTGCATACTTTATGTAAAATCTAAATACATTTTTAGCTGAAGTTTCAGTATAGAACTTGACTTTGGCTATGCACACAAATTACTTTTACTTCCTACGCGTTCTCCCCTAGCCTTCCTCACACTCCAAAATTACCAAGGCGAGCAGGTCCCAACCACTTCTCCATCTAATGAGGTAGTACGAGCAAAGAGTTGTAGCCCTACTTTCGTTACAAGCAGCTGCTTGTAGCTATTGAGGATTTCAGCACAAGGCTATGCGTTTTACCAGCCACATGGCACTATCCTTTGATAGATATAGAAGGTTGTCAACCATCAACCCCTATCCCAAATTTAAAAGATGGAAAGCCTGACCATGTCATACAGATTTCCCTGGGTATTAAAACAACTCTTGTGCCACCCTTTGCTCTAGATTTGGAAATCCAGTAGCATGTCATATCTTTTGGGGGGGGGGGACCCCATACTGCAGTTGATGCCTCCTAGTGGTAGTAACATGTAATTTCCAAAATATCCCTCATTGTGGCCCAATGGCTGTTAATTATTATCATTTTTAGTAATAATAGTAATTTGCTAAAAACTGATCCTGGTTTTCTCCATTCTGCTCATAAACAGACACAGAATGAAGCTTACTTTCATGCTGTTGTCCCACATTGTCCAATAACCTACTATTCAGTCTTCAAGTGTAGTTGCAAAGTGTTAAAGAGGAAAAAAGCTCTTACTCTCCTGGGTTTTTCTTCCTCATACCTGGGGAATCCCCATTTGGCATGTGGTATTCCTCTGTGTGGGTCATCCCAGGTTAGGATGCCCCACAATGAGGGAAACCATGGACCTGGTGTCTGATAGACTCTAGGTTGGTGGTTGCTCCTCCTTTAGTGGTCTTCAATAAGAAGACTATACTGCTGGTACTGCAGGATTAATTAGGCAGTTTCATTGGACCTGATTAAGGGTATCTAGTCTCACTCCCTATTTAGTTTAGACAAGACCATTCCCTACAGAAAGTTTAAATTTGTCATTTGTGAGCAGAACCCATTGGCACACCATCAGAATTGATTGGTTAAGCCCTTCTTTATTTCACAGAATCCAAAAAAGGTTGAAGCAACTATTTGGGATTGCATTGTGATGGGGGAAAAAGACCCCCTTCTGCTTTCCTGGAGTCCCATCAAGCTAATGCCGGGCTGCTAGGCCAGGAAGGCTTTTTATACCCCAAAGGAGGACCCTCTGGGTAATCCCTCTATGTGACTAATGGTGTCACTGGAGGAAAGGAACAGAGAGGGAGGTTTACCTGAGATTCTCAAAATACATATCAAGAAGTTCACAGCCCACTGAACCAGGAGGGAGCCCCTGACCGACCTGCATAGAGCCAGCTCCCAGCTCTGGTACATCACTACCTGTGACATCAACATTTGTTTGTTAGACAACCTTGTTGTTTGGTCACTTCAGACGGTAATTCAAGCTTACTCTTCACAATCTAGTCACAAAAGGCAAAACATGCACTTTTCCCAAAATAACTTACCTGTATTTTCAGCCTAAGAAATACATTCTATTCTTATAGCAATAGAAAGCAGCAATCTATGAACTCTAGTTAAGGATAATCAAGGCTTTAACAGACTGTCCCAGTTGAACTTCTCTAAGTTTTTAGGGTGTTGTAGCTTTATTCATTTAAAATTATTTTATTAAGGCATATCTTATGCATAATCCCTTTTAAAGGGATAGCAATGGCACAAAAACATTCATCGTTAACATACTTTAGCATTTCATCAAGACTATCAGTATATAGTAACAACTTATTTGCCATATGATTTAAACAATATTTTTGGTCGAGTCTTCATTATAAACTATGAAGTCAAAGCTTTAAACAGAATAGTTGTACGTATTATAAATATAGGATATATATTTTTGACCCTTCGGCTGTCTAACCATTTACTATTTGCTTGTGAATAAAGTAGTAGGATTTTAAAAATAGCTGTATAGTATTTTTTTGTAAAAACTCAATGGTCAAAATGCCATACCAAATGGGCAACTGGCTAGGAGCATTATTTTGACCTGTAAACTATTGGCTTCAGGCATCAAACATCAAAACATCATTTACACAGAAACAGCATTTAAAATCTTGCTGTTGGTGAAGTTTCTGCTATTTTGATAAAGATCTAACCGGTATATAAACACATATTTCATTATATAGACTCTTACTTACAGGTTGCAGCTCACTGTTCAACCACGAACGCCAGCTTTGTCCTTTAACTCCTGAAATAAATTTACCAATGCTGGTAAAAATCCATGTCTAGAACACCAGAAAGTTTGTTCAGGTTTTCAAAAATTAGCTTTTGGCTTGCATTAAGAAAATACAAAAGCCCGTCAAATTCAGCAATGCAGAGTAAAAATCTATCAAGTGGAACTGAGCGGCTGCTTCCTCATTTTTTTATTTCATATGAAGAAGAGACTTCCTTAACGGCTGTTTGCCACACTACTTCCTTTTACATTTTCTAAGCACCCAATTATCACAAAGGGATAGCATTGCATAATAAGAACGCTACATGTCACTGAACTTACAACTCACACTGTAAACAGCTCATCTTGCCTCTTTCTTCACAAAGAGACTTGCTCTTAGAAGGCAAGTAAGCAACACCAGTCAGCCTTCACAGCATATATGCTGAACCTCTGGCCCACGGTCTAACAGGGGCTAACTGTATCCCTCAGAACCATCACCGATGGGGCCCCTGACCTGCTCTGGAGAAAGTCGGAGGGGTAAATAGAATTGATGTGTAAAGTGTACAGTCAGGATGGGAGATTGCAAGAAGAGGGATATAGGAGGGGCACATTGTCAGGGGACAGTGGAGGTTCGGAGGAAAGAGTTGTCATTGATTGCTTACCACCACTTCTGGGTAAAATCTTTGGCAGAATAATTTGGTAAAAAAAAAAAATCTATAATAATATAATAATTGTATGTTAGTATTAGTGGGAGCTTAGATAGGTGAATATTGGGAACATGGTTAGGATGTGGTACAGATGGGGAAGGGCTATAGATAACGGATCCATAGATTCAGAGAGGTAAGCCAATCAGCATGTGCATTGCTAGCATGTGGGGATTGTTGCATATAAATGTAGGTTTGTGGTGGAAGGACATATGAGTGGAGTTTTTGGAGACATAGGGTATCCTGATTTTATTTATGCTGTTCCAAATTCTGAACCTATCCATTGTGGTCCACAACCAGGTTCTAAATCATTTAAGTGGTTCACTTGTCAAAAGATTGAGCACCCCTGCTTTACAGATTATGCATTAGGAGCTTTATTTAAGGAATGCTAATGCCAGGTAGTACCACGTAGTGTCTGGTAAATGCCGGGCGCAGTATGTGAAAACCATATATATGAAAGTCAAACTGGTGAGCGCCTCTAACAACGTCATGTAGCCTTACATGTATTACTAGCGGTGGCTCAGTGTAAAGCGCCAACGCTGTGTGTTCAGAGGCACCACGTAGCACCTGTCGCTCAGTTGGATTCTCCCAGACTCATATTGTCATATATTTGTTTGTCAGAATTGTATGTATTGGTCTGCCATTGTAGTGTCAGTGTTACAGTGTTGAAACGATGTCATTCCATGAGTTTTCGCTCTGGTGCTGGTGTGTATGTGTTCAGAAGCAGACATTTTTTATATTGCATCCGGCGCTCGTTGCTATAGCGCCCAGTTTTATAGTGCCGACCCTGGCCCGAACGTCGGGCACACTTCACTGGTGCTACCTATCGTTCGCTGCAGTGTTATCCTGTTGTTATATGTGGCATTGCTCTGGGTGGCTTTTCCTTGGGGCACTACATATGCATTGATTTAGGGAGAGCGCATCTACAGCGCCCTTCAGCCATCAGATTTATCAATGCTGGGCATGATACTACAACACCAAAGCTACATTATAGCACCAGACACCTGTTTGCAGAGTACTCTTGTGGACGCTCTAAGCACTGCTACATAGACACACAAATGGCAATACAGGGCGCTAGTCTTAAATCAGCCTCCACATCCGCAGTCTGGTGGCATGTCCAATCAAGAACCCAAAATACCCACACATGGGCTGTGATTGGGTGACTGAGGGTCTCTCAAATTGTCTGCGACAGCTTTACCCGTAAATGTGGAGAAAGATGCCAAGGGATCAAGTGAACAGGTGAGTGTTTTTCTCTTTTTGTTTTACCATGGCAGGAGTGGGAATAGATGAAGAAAACAAAATGGCTCACCAAAGTGTTACCTGTATTTGGCAAGTGCATATTTTGACCAAATCATAATGATATTTTCATATTTTCCAACTCTAAGTTGTATAAACTGGAATATTGGATTGAAACGTATTAGGTGAAATGGATCTGTGTGATGAAGGACGGTGTGGCATAAGAAGATCACGACCCTATATTGTGGTTTGCAGGTATTTCTGAGGGATGCAGTATTCTAGAAATTGCTAAGAGATCAGAGCACAATCAAAGAACCATCAAACATTTTGTTACAAATATTCAACATATCTAGTCGAAAGAAACTCGCTGAGAAAAAAAGATGTGAATTAATTGACAGTTTTTCATGGACTGATAAAGTGAAAGTGATTTATGATGAACCAGATAGATGGGTCAGTGGCTGGATCAGTAAAAGGCACAGAGCTTTATTTCAACTCAGATGCCAGCAATGTGGAGTTGAGGTACTGCCATAGGCAGGAGCGGACTGGCCATAGGAGACCAGGGACAATTCCTGGCAGACCGCAGTGCTTTAGGCCAGTTGGGCTGCTGCTTTTAACACCCACATTCAATTCCTGCCCTCTTAGTCTCCCTTTCAGCTCCATGTACCCAGCCTCAATGTACCCCAAGGCAAGGAACCCCAGCCCCAATTCTATAGCCCTAGCACCATGGTTAGGGGGCCTCAGCAGGGACGTCTTGGGCCATTTAGGGGCTGGTAAAATCTAGGGCTGGTATAATCAAGGGCTGATTTTTGCCCCAGTTCACCACTGGCCACAGGCTGGAATTTTTAAAGATGAGCTAGTTATTATTATTATTATTGTTTATTTATATAGCGCCATCATCTTCCGTGGCGCTTTACAAGGTATGATTACAGAAAAGGTAAAACATATAGTACAGGGAACAGTACAAAATTAGATGCCACAAGATTTAAACCAAGTGTTGTGAGCACAGGAGACAATAGGAAGGAGCTTTGGGGGTGGAGACGAAAGGTAGGGATCACAAGTGTTAGAGCTAGAGTTGGGCTGCATGAGCCATTTGAAGGTTAAAGGAATTGCTTAAGCCAGGTCATATGCTTGTCTGAAGAAGTGAGTTTTGAGGGCACTTTTAAAGGCTTGGAGTGATGGAGAGTGGTGGATTGAGTGGGAAAGTGCATTCCAGGGAATTGGGGAGGCATGAGAGAAGTCTTGAAGGCGGGAGTGCGAGGAGGTAACCAAGGAGGAGGACAGGAGAATGTCAGCGGCAGAGCGGAGGTTGCGCTTGGGTTGGTAACGCTGGATCAGAGTTGAAATTTAAGAGACAGGTAACCAGTGGAGGGATTGACAGAGGGGGGCAGTGCTGGAGAAGCAAGAGCAGAGGTAGATGAGGCGAGCAGCAGAGTTTAGAATAGATTGGAGGGGAGCCAGTCTGTTTGTTGGCACACCACAGAGGAGGGTGTTGCAGTAATCCAGTCGGGATATGACCAGGACGTGCACTAGCATTTTAGTGGTGACAGGTGAAAGGATGGGACGGATGCAGGAAATATTTTTAAGTTGGAGATGGCAGGAGGTGGCTAGGGAGTGAATGTGAGGTGTGAACGAGAGAGAGGAGTCCAGAATGATGCCCAGACATTGTGGTGTTAGAGAGGGGAGGGGAGTGGGATGGTGGGAAAATGACTAGTTCTGTTTTGTCCATGTTCAGTTTAAGGGAGCGAGATGTCATGAAGGAAGAGATGGCAGTTAGACAGTCAGGAAGGCGAGAGAGGAGGGAAAAGAGATTTGGGCCAGAGAGATATATCTGAATGTAGTCTGCATAAAAGTGATATTGGAAGCCTAGCGAGGTTATTAGTTGTCAGAGACCAGAAGTGTATATTGAAAAAGTAGGGGTCCTAGGACTGAGCCTTGTGGTACACAAGCAGACAGAGGTCGCGGAGAGGAAACGGTGTTTGAGTAAGATACACTAAATGTGTGATGAGAGAGATAGGAGGAGAGCCAAGAGAGTGTGAGACCTTGGATTCCAAGACAAGAAAGAATTTTAAGAAGCAGAGCATGGTGTCGAAAGCAGAGGAAAAGTCGATAAGAATGAGAGCAGAGTAGTGGCCTTTGGATTTGACTGTCAGTAGATCATTGGTGACTTTGGTGAGTGCAATTTCGGTAGAGTGACATGAGCGGAAACCAGATTGGACTGGATCTAGGAGAGAGTTTGTAGGCAGATAGTGAGTCAGTTCTGTGTGGACATGCTGCTCAAGAAGCTTGGATGAGAAAGGGAGCAGCGAGATCTGGCGGTAACTGGGGAGGTCTAAGGGGTCCGGAGAGGGTTTTTTTGATGTGTGGAGTTAGGGGCTGGAATGACAGATGGATACAGTTGAAGGACAAGGTGGGATGGAATGGGATCAAGGGAGCAGGTGGTCAGGTGAGCCTTTGAGACCAGATAGGATAGTGCAGTTATCCGTGTGAAATGAGTTAATGAGTGGGGGGGGGGGGGGAGAGTGGGTAGGAGAGAAGTGTTCTGAGGGGTGAAGCCGATTCAAATCATGTCATTTTTATCTAGTTGAACATTATTGTGTTGAAAATGTACTCAGAATCAGATCCCAAAACTACTGCTATTTTTTAAAAAGTTTATACAGCTTGTAGTTGGCACTTGCCTAAAAATTGTTTACACAGTGTAGTTTAGACATAGTGATGCTTAGGTTAGCACAAAAGAGTGCATATAAGACATTGCATTGCAAATACCACTCAACAATAAAGACAATGTAATTTGTGGCATATTAGATCTTAATAATGGCATATATATAAGCTTTTTATTTGGTGGATAAAGGTACACTTTGGACATTTGGTTTTCAATTGAAACCTACCCCTGTATCTGCAACAGGTCATTTCTATAGACCAGGTGCAGAATTATTCCTGTAAGATGAGTACATTTCTTTAAGAATATGGAAATAAAAGCACTCCATGAAAGTGGTAATAAAAATCTCTCTACATGTATCTGCATGCCCCATTGGAAAAATTATGTACTTCACTTGTAGATGGTGTAGGTGATTTTTTTAGGTAAAAATTATATTTCTTTTTACATTAATTTTGTATTGAAGAAAAGCTCACTAAGAAGCTGCCCTTGCTTCACCATTAAAATTTTCCCCAATGCTGTGTTTTCCTAGTTCTCTGTGTCCCACTGTCCCTGATAAGTCAGCCAATGGGAACCCATAGTCAATACATTTCATTTTGTGGCACAGTTAATTTCACCAAAGCACCACTAACTAGTTATAGTTTTATTAATATATTTATTATTATTATTATTATTATTATTATTAATAATGTTTATTTATATAGCGCCATCATCTTACGTAGCGCCTTACATGGACAATTTCCAAATAATGGAATAAGCCACACTGTACGCAAAGTTTGTGAATTTATTTTCAATATATAGTTAAAGTTGACCAAAATCCATAATTTTCTCTATCCTGGGTTATGGTCTATATGCTTGGGGCACATGGTCCATATGCTTGGGGCACATGGTCCATATGCTTGGGGCACATGGTCCATATGCTTGGGGCACATGGTCCATATGCTTGGGGCACATGGTCCATATGCTTGGGGCACATGGTCCATATGCTTGGGGCACATGGTCCATATGCTTGGGGCTCATGGTCCATATGCTTGGGGCACATGGTCCATATGCTTGGGGCACATGGTCCATATGCTTGGGGCACATGGCCCATATGCTTGGGGCACATGGTCCATATGCTTGGGGCACATGGCCCATATGCTTGGGGCACATGGTCCATATGCTTGGGGCACATGGTCCATATGCTTGGGGCACATGGTCCATATGCTTGGGGCACATGGTCCATATGCTTGGGGCACATGGTCCATATGCTTGGGGCACATGGTCCATATGCTTGGGGCACATGGTCCATATGCTTGGGGCACATGGCCCATATGCTTGGGGCACATGGTCCATATGCTTGGAGCACATGGTCCATATGCTTGGAGCACATGGTCCATATGCTTGGAGCACATGGTCCATATGCTTGGGGCACATGGTCCATATGCTTGGGGCACATGGTCCATATGCTTGGGGCACATGGCCCATATGCTTAGGGCACATGGTCCATATGCTTGGGGCACATGGCCCATATGCTTAGGGCACAAGGTCCATATGCTTGGGGCACATGGTCCATATGCTTGGGGCACATGGTCCATATGCTTGGGGCACATGGTCCATATGCTTGGGGCACATGGTCCATATGCTTGGGGCACATGGTCCATATGCTTGGGGCACATGGTCCATATGCTTGGGGCACATGGTCCATATGCTTGGGGCACATGGTCCATATGCTTGGGGCACATGGTCCATATGCTTGGGGCACATGGTCCATATGCTTGGGGCACATGGCCCATATGCTTGGGGCACATGGCCCATATGCTTGGGGCTCATGGCCCATATGCTTGGGGCACATGGTCCATATGCTTGGGGCACATGGTCCATATGCTTGGGGCACATGGTCCATATGCTTGGGGCACATGGTCCATATGCTTGGGGCACATGGTCCATATGCTTGGGGCACATGGTCCATATGCTTGGGGCACATGGTCCATATGCTTGGGGCACATGGTCCATATGCTTGGGGCACATGGTCCATATGCTTGGGGCACATGGTCCATATGCTTGGGGCACATGGTCCATATGCTTGGGGCACATGGTCCATATGCTTGGGGCACATGGTCCATATGCTTGGGGCATATGGTCCACATGCTTGGGGCATAAGGGGCCATATGTGGGTCGAATGTAACAAGGACCCAAAGATGAAGATGTTTATCACGTTAAAAAATGGGCAGCTACATTTGAAACCGTATTACAGCTTTGTTTTGCTACAGCTACATGAGTGAGGTACATTAACCATACAGTGGGATGCCGTCTCTGTGTGTTTATTCTGGACAGTTATTTTCTATTTAAAAAACTCAGACAGGACAAACATGTAGCAACAACTGAAACAGAATGGTTGCCCATCTAGAACGTGCAGTGAATTGTTGGGTTTATCTCTTAGAAATGAAGAGAAACCCACACTGCAACAACTAGTGACTGGCAGGGCCGGAGTTAGGGCAAGGCAAAGGAGGTAATTGCCTAGGGTCCCGCCCCCAGGACAGTTTGAACTTGGGGTCCCTGTGATGTGCTACTTTTATGTCATTGTTGGCTCAGGGCAAAGGAGGGCTGACCTTCGAGAGCAGCACTGCAGTTTCTGAGGAGCCATCCGGCCTCCTGACAAGAAAGGGTGTGCAGTCAGACAATATGCAGCTGCATGCCCCATTGAAAAGATACCGAAAGGAGGGAATGCCGGTCATGATGGAATGTAACTGTGCATAATCCTGTTCACAATATACCTCTCCGTCCTGCCACCCTACTTTTGAGTTGAGACAGGACGGGGGGGTTAGAAATGACTGGTGCCCGCATGATCCCTGCTAGAGGGAGGCGGAGGATGCGGCCGTCAGAGTCACTGCTCTTAGACACGCCATGGGACCAGGATAAGGTGAGTTGGCTGTGGCGATCTTGGGGGTTTCACACAGCGGGGCATTCCCGATCGGGGTGCCCCCAGGGAAAGGACCAAAACCCTGGGCTTTGGTCTACTTTAAGTATATGTAGTGAATGTAAATGTTCACCTAATATGTGCTTTCTGTACTACTGTATGTACAGCAGATTTAATAGATCCTACCAGAATACTCAAATAAATAAATCCCACAGCCTTCTAACCTCTTAAGTGAATGTTGTTTAGCAGTCCTCCTTTGCAGGTTAGAGCATGATTTACAGTGTCTGGCTTCTCTCCCTTCCCCTGGGCTCTGCTTTTATGGTCAACAAATAAAAATTCTTTGTCTCTTGTGGCCAAGGAAGGCCCCCAGCTCCCTCTCAGCTTGTGCACAAGCAAGGTATTATATCCCCCCCCCTTCTCTGCATGGCCAAGCCCACTCTGCCTCTGTGTGTGAAAGAAAGAGCAAGTGAAAATAAAATGTTGAACTGTATCTCTCAGTAACAAAAGCTTGTTTTCAAAAACAGAAAATGTTTAGGACGTTGCTAGGTGGAGCCCTACACAATGAGCCAACGCTTGGCATTGCTTGATGATTTCCTTTAATCACTCTCCAAAATCAACACACACAGATCTATCTACTGTAGCTAATAGACTGACTGCAGAATGAGGCTAAATCCAGACCTCTTTTCTTTATGCTGCATGTAGAAAAAAAACAATTGTGACTAGGGATGGGCGAACCCACCAAAGTCTGGGTTCGACAAGTTCGGCCGAACTTTAAATAAAAGAATAAATAAATAGAAATCAATGAGGACCCAAACTTTGGGGGGGTGCCCCGATCCCCTTCCTCGGCGGTGGTGGCACCCAGCTGCAGTTCTGGTACTAGAAGTGACCTCATTCATGGGAGCCAGCAGCCATTTTTTTGTGGCCCCGGCTGGGGCCAAATACAAACAAAAACCATTGCTCCACCACCGCTGCTGCTGCAGAAGGGCTCAGCACCTTGCTGCTGAACTGCTGCTGGTGAACAAATTTACTTTGCACATCCAAGGGCAGATTACCCTCAGCCTTGAAGCAAAAGATTATTTGTATCTCACAGCTGGGGAAACTTCAACAACATTTTTATGTGTATATCTAAAAACTGCTGTTACAGCTTGTGGTTAGTGGCCATCATGTGACCCTCACATCATCGCACAGGACAGCCGTGCTATATATTTTTAGTTGCAGCAAAAAGTAATTTCCTGTTAGTCCAGTCCAATATGACAGCTGTCAAGGTCTAGAAGCACTGTATCAGAATTTACACCTCCAGAATGGGGGAAACAGTTTGATTAAAATAGAACATGATGCAGCCTGAATCTCCAGGATTTTTTTCCTGGAATTAGTGAACAGGCTCACTTTTATGTAGGCGATGTACAGTGGTGTTAATAATGGAGTTACAACAGTTACAACACCTAGAGTCTGGCCCATGCTCCCAGGAGACATTTAGAACCTGGGTCAGGCTGATTTAGAACTTCACATGCACCATCACTAACTCCTGACCTACCCCCTTGATCTCTTTGAACTTAATTGCTCTGCATGGTGTACCAATAGTTAATTGGCAATAGCAACAGATTGCAGGTAGGGAGAACTGCTTCCATAATTATAGCTCCTCCTGTGGGACATTCAGAGCATACAGCATCCATTATTGTACTTAAGGGGAGGGGTCGAAAGCCACCCTTTGCAGTTAGAGGAATAGGGCAAACTCAGGTAAGCTAGTTCCCAGTCCATTGCTGTGTATGCCCCAAATGTGGAGCTCTCATAGATTACAATAGGACCACACCTAATACATGAGTGACGTGGCAGTGAAATGCAACTTCCACGTGCATTTGCAAATGTGTGCCAACTTTGTACCTAGATTTTACAATCAAGTTATAGGGCTTTCTGCTGGCTAACAGAGTTATAGCTCCTTTAAAGTGCAAGTCCATTGTTGGGGTAAACTTCCTGCCCTGCCCCTCTTCCTTGGAGCGGAGTACAGCGTCATTCCCCTGATCCTGAGCACTGTCATCTTAAGGAAAAAGCACAAGTGATCTGTGCATGGCCCCGCCTGCCCATTCATGTAAATGGGCAGACAGGAGCACGCACATAGCAGCTGATGCTGCCACCTTTCCTATTACTCCCCCAGCCCCACCTTAAAATGGCAGGTTGAAGCTTCCACATACATTTGCAAATGTGTTCCAACCGAGACCTCTGTTTTTAAAGGGATTTAACCACCCAAATAAAAAAAAGCAATAGGTGAACGCTGGGCACTGTACGCAATACCACATTTATGAAAGCGATTCTGGTGAGCTACTCTAACAGCGCCATGTAGCATACGATTCATCATTACAGGCAGCTCAGCGTATAGCGCCGGCACTCTATCTTCCAGAGCACCAGGTATTACCTACTCGCTCTCCCATACATTTCAATGGACGGTTCTTTTCTTCTGTCTAAACAGGGGTTTTGTTTTTAATTTTTTTTTGTTCTCTCAAATATTTGTGTCACTTCTCTTGACCTAGAAAAAGTCATTTTTGAAAACTTTTTTGATTTTTTTTATTATTATGCAGAATTGTCATTACAGGTCTGGCATTAAAGTATTAATGTCACAATGTTACAACAATGCCATTCCATGTGTTTTTGCTTTGTTACAGGTAGATATGTGTTCAAAAACAGACTTTAATCACACAGCATCTGCTGCTCTATGCTATAGCACCAAGATCCAGAGCGCCTACGCTGTGTGTGTCTGTTTTTTGTTGAATATGATGTGAGTCGCTGAGAGTCGGTCGCACTGAGCTGGCGCTACTTCTCCCTCCCTGCAACGCTGTACAGGTGTTAGAACGCCCAACATACATCTCATTCATCAATGCTGGCCAGGTTACTACAGCGAATGAGATGCTCTGTTACAGCACCCGATAGCCGATCACAGCGTCTACTAGTGGTCGCTATTAGCGCCTCTGTACAGACACTCATCTGCCGATACATGGGGCTAGTAATGAATAAGCCTGTAAGTCTAAAACTCATATGTACTCACATGTAAAACATTTTAAAGGTACATGTACAAAAATTAGTAAAAAAAAGGGTAAAAACATGTAAAATATTAACAATAATAAAAAAGATATGAAAAGGAAAGGAGTTACCCCTCAATGATATGGCTCTCAGGCATATCTAAACAACAGGTGTGCTCCCAAAGAGAGAGACGAGGGCATGGTTGAGTGGCATAGTACTTTTAGTTGCCGTATATGCAAAGAAGTTAGGTTGTTTCATGCTGAAACTAGAAACTTCAGGCACAACCTAGTTCTTAGCTCAGGGTGTTATTACTATAGACATCGACTCTACTTCCTGTGTCTATCGTACAATACCTTTCTGTTTTCACTCCTCCATTGTCTTCTCCAGGTCTCCAGGTAGCAGAGATTTACCCAAAAATCATGTTTAGTCTTACTTTCACTTACTCCCTGGTTCCAGGAAGCTGGAATACTTTTTTTCGCCACTCCTGCTTATCTGCATTGAGTTAATAAGTAGTAGCCTATTATTGGCATGATGACAGAGAAGACGTCACTGTAAATGAGTGCCTTGTCTGTGTGTGAGAGAGAGAGAAAGAGAGAGAGAGAGAGAGAGAGAGAAGTTTGGTTTAAGGTGTGGGAGAATTGTTTTCCTCTAATAACAATACTTGACCTGTTGAGATCATAAAAATATTAATCAATGGCAAATAATACGTTCATTCAAGAATAAAAGTTCAGAAAGAAAAAAACCTCTTAGAAAATAAATGTGACTTATCTCCAGACACTGATTTGTAATATGTTCTTTCTTCCAACCACACATTTTTTTTTAATGGTAATCACCTGATCAAATGCGCAACATAATACCAACACTTGCCAAAAATGGATGTGTGCGGTGTTGAGTCTATTTTACACTGTGATGAGTCTGTCATGTGACAGGTTTGGCACAGCAGGGGTTATATTTTCAATTTTTTTATTTTTTTTATTTCGTTCATTCAAAAATACTAAGGAGTAGACATATCCCCCAGCAGCATGACCTCTGATGATTTCCTAGTGATGCAATTTGCATTGTGAAGCTAAAAAAGCTAATCCATGCCTATAGAGTCACGCCTTTGATGGGAAGACCACAAAATCTTGGGCATTTTGTTCTTACTGAAGCAAAAAATGGACATCCCCCTTAAACACGTTGTAAATCTTGAGGTTTCCTTTAACAGAATAATGTAAGTTTAGCATAGAGGAAATTCCCTTTTTATTTTAGTGCAACATCTGGATATAAAGCTAGAACTCTCCTAAAAATACAAACAAGAACAATCCCAAAAATATAAAAATACCACTGCCACTACTTGATTGATAAGATGGTAGCGAGATCACAATTGCCTGCTCTTGATCATAATAATAATATTCGGACAAAATCATTTGTCAATGTAAAAGGTACCATTACACCATTATACTCACCGTAGAGCTAAAAAGCAGCACTTGATAAAATCTAACAGTTTGTTACATTTGTATCCTTTGGCTTTATCCCCAGATATTATTCCAGAAAACGGAAATTCTTCAACTCTAACATTACAAAATTCTGTTAAAGGGTCCTCATTTACATAAAGTTGATTTATCTGATCAACAGTGGAATCATTCTTTAACTGTGAAAATACATTTTTTTTTGTTAAATTGTTTTGTTTGGTTGTTTCCTAAATCTTGTTCCACTTTCAAATACAATAGTTGGCTATTGAACTTGTACTAGAATGTTGCCAATATTTTACTTTTGACCTGAATCGGGCAGGCTGATTCATCACTAACGCCAGGTAGCGACAGATGAGCGTTTGTATTGCGGCGCTATTAGCGACCGCTAGTGGCCGCCACGATCAGCTGTCAGTCGCTATTCCAGGGCTCCTCAGTCGCTACCTGCCGTTATTGGGAATGACGCTGCCAATTTTGAATATGATGTTTCAGATGTGCTTTAGAGGCGCTGTTGAGTTGTTACACCATATTCAATACAGCGCCTGAGCGTTTCTTTGCTGTTGTATAGAAATCAATATGTTAAATTAGGAAATGTGATATAACATTATGCAAATAACACATGGAAACCTTTTTTTCTTTTTTTTTGGATTTATTTAAGCAGATATTTGGTTTAATATAAAATAAAAAAACAGGTTTGGCCATGTTCATTGTGCCTAAAATGAGAAAATAATTGTAGTTAGTTAATGTTGTTGCTTCAAAATATATTTTACTAAATCCCCTTTGTTTGTTGTGGTTGAATTTAATTACATAACACCTTGAAACTTTAGAGATTGAAAGCAAACTACTTTTGCTTTATCCATATCAGCTACCACCCACATATTTTGTTTTTTAATGACTTTAAGCTACACATTTTTCTTGGTAATAATTATAGACCAAACACATATTTGTCAAGTAATGATTTGAAGGGCCCTGTAGTACAGTAGTTGTAGTATAGTTAAGGTGACCTAGCTTACCGAGAAAAAAGAGGTATTATCATGCTTTCCCGTCACTCAAACCCAGTCTGGGTGTCCTCGTGACTGCCTGCGGCCATGTTGGGGACTTATGGCACCAATGCTGTTTCCTCGGGTGGTTCGATTCGGTGACATATGCAAATATTGTGTAGGACACAGCATGCAAGGATGATTTTGGAGACCATTTGTGGACTGTACAACATCTCTCCTCCTGGGCGTGCCAAACAGAGAAAGCATGCTTTCAGCAGGCCGATGGTTCTTTCCACAATGCATCTGGGTATCGTACCTGGGCAGTGGTCTGTGGGGTTCTGCCCGTTTTCTGCCCATATCCCTTGTCCGCTGTTGAATAATCAAATTGAAAGAGAGCAATTAGTCAAGTACCATGAACATAATGTATACATTAAAGCTTCTGTTATCTAGTTTGCCAATTTACTAGGCCACATATCAAATTTGGAATTATGTCAAGGATTATTAATTACCCAGTAGCCAGCCAGGTGGCATTTCATTGTTCTCAAACTTCCGGCACAGGACTGATTGCTGGAGCACGTAAGAATCATGGCATGAGCCGGGGAAGCCAGATCTCACGGCCCGCAGCTTCATGTCAGGGTCACACACTACCATGATGTTCATTGAATGGAACTGTTTACAATTTCTATAATGCAGCTCCTGTGCATGGGGAGGGCGGAAAGGGATATGTGTACCATCCACGCACCCTAGCACATTAGGGATCCCTCCCATGCAGTAGAACGCACGTTTTATATTGGCAACCTCCTCCTCATCCACAGGACATTTGATATAATCAGGGATAAGGTCGCAAATAGCCAGGACTACCTGGTAAAATATGTGGCTCATTGTAGCCTGGCTGATCCCGCTGAGGAGGGCAGAGGTTGCCTGAAAATTCCCCCGTGCCACAATATTTAGCATGGCACATAGGCGAACTTTGCCAGGGATGGAATGGGTGCGTCTGGTGGATGGCTCGATTTTGGTCTTAATCTGATCATATAGGGACTGTAGTGCTGCACGATTCAGACGAAAACGACTTCTGATCTGCTCGTCACTTAAATCCCATACAGAGAGGCGGATGCCAAAGGATCGGGGTGCCCTAAGCCTCACAGCACCCTCCTCCCTTGACTCCTGACCTTCCTGTATGCTGCCACAACAGTACATCCATAACCCAAACATCACCCTCTCATCCATCTCACAATCACTGGCTATAGCTCAGGCACTGCACAAAAAACAATATCAACACACACAACCACTCCACATACACAATCACAATCCTCAAACAAGCACACCAATGCAGCTCACCACAAAACCAGATGTATAGTGGTTAGAACCATCAGGCTGCTGAAAGTATGCTTTCAAAGTTTGGCACAACCAAGAGGGGAGTTGCTGCACAACCCACAAAAGGTCCCCAAAACAATCCACACTTGCTGTATGCTACACAATATTTGCAGATGCCACCAAAACAAATCTCCCAAAGAAACAGCACTGATGCCAGAAAACCTCAACAAAGCCACAGACAGTAATCTATAAACACAGCAAGGCAGTTTGTGCTAGGGCAAAGTACCAACAAACACCACAGCCTTTGCCACAGTGTATCATGAAAAGAATGCTTAAAGTAATCTGAATTTATACTTAACTTATCCCAAGGACTGGTCCACTTAGCTACCTCTTGCGTTTCTTAGCAGTTTCCGGTCTGTAATTAGCTTACCACAGGTGTGGCGGAAACGCAAAGTACTTGCATAATAGCGTACTTTAGCGGACCTGGTTGCACTTTTGGCCAATCAAAGGTACGCTGTTAAAAATTCAAATAGCCGTTTTTGGGACAGCATTTCCAATGTTGTTAAGAGCCATGGATCCCATTACTTCATAATGTCTATGTGGGTTGTTAATTAGCTAATTAGCTAATTAATGACTTTATTGACTGCAACACATGTTTTCCAGAAACATCAATCATTGGAGTCAAGATGTATCTCCAAACACCTGTACAGTATGTGTCAATCAATTAACTGGGCCTGTTTGTGATTGGTTCCTAAAGCACATAAATTGTGGCATACACATTCAGCATTTGTTGTTATTCTGTAGGTTGCATGCGTCCTTGTGTGTGTGTTGTTTGGTGGTGTGTGCAGCTACAGGATGGAGCTAAATTCTGGGCATCTGCCAGCCACTGCTGTGTCTTCTGCTGGGCCCAGTACCAGTGGTGTGCGTCATGGCCGCAGACCTTCCTTAAGGAAAAGGGCACAAGCTGAAGGTGAAGCCCCACCCAAGGCCAAGCGTCCATTTGCCAAGAGGGAGCCAGAATTTAATTTGGCGGATAATAATACTCTTGTGCGTCTGACACTGGCTAAATGGGAGTTATTATTTGGCTCCCAAAGTCAGTGTTTAGGCAAACAAGAAAGGAGCAAATTGTGAGATGCCATTGGTGAGCAGCTTCTAGCACTGCTCAATACCCACATAGTGGCACAGCCTGCAAGAAACGCTTCTACACTTTGCAAAGGGCCCTTATGGGAAAGATGAAGAATGATCTACTTGTAGACAGTGGGACAAAGCAGGGTCCAAAGAGTAAATACAGGCCATATGATGAGGCCATATCTTGAAAGTTATTGGTGATAATCATGTTGTTAAATTTCTCCTAATATATCTCATAATAAAATTAGGTCACGGTAAGTATTAGATTTTAGATATGTCCTTTGGTCTAAACATTTTTCTGGCTTGATGCATAGTGCCACATGAGGACTCCCAGGAGTAAGGTGATGAGGTGACCCAGAATCCTGCCCTTCCCCCAGCCTCAACCTTAACGCAGTTTGCTGTTGAAGGTAAACAGTCTGTATCTTATTTGTGTTTAGTTTTAAAAAAATTTTGGGACACATTAACAATGCATAATTATTTACTTTTGATTATCATAGATGCCCTCAGAATTGCACCAGCATCTCCTCATGAGGCTACCTACTCTTTGGATGCCAGTAAGTGCATGTACCAACCTGGCTTGGGTTTAGGTAATAGAAATGTGTGAATGTCTCTCAATCATGGTTTGTAATTGTAGGGCAAGTCCCTGCTTCAACTTTGGACCCCACTTCCTGTGTTGCAGGCCTTCAGGACCCTGTTGGTGTGTATTGCAAAGCACACTGTTTCCTTTGTGGTTTTTGGGTAACAATAGCCTCGATTCAGAGACACATTCGTCCGGACTTCCGTAGCTGTCTGTGAAAGTTTTGGTGGGTGTTTGTCATTTTTTTTGCTTTTTTTCATCCATTTTCTACTCGCGCGAACGTTCGGGAATGCACTTCCGATGATCAGAAGCAAATCGGAACATTTCCGTTAGTTCGGATCATTTTCCAAACAAAATCGGATCGGATTTTCCGTTTGTTCAGAAAACTTCCGTTGATTCAGAGAGCTTCCGTCTGATTCAGAGAGCTGATTTCTGACGGATCACCACCCTATAAATCTGTTTCATTTCCGATCCACTTACGAGACCTTTGAGGGCTCGGATTGCTATTGTTGAACATGTTTTGCGGCTATGTGGAGGAGTCTGCGCGCCTTTAGCACCAAGGCATTGCATGTGTCAGCATGGCCGAGGCCATAAATTGTATAGCAATGCATACCTGAATTAATACATTTCATGTATGCCTTATAGATGCATTTTAATGCTGACCTTAATTAGTCCTTAGCATGTAAACATTTATTTTCCCACACATCCATATAATTGCTATATTTTTTTAGACTTATGTCCTTTGTGAATTATATTTGGATTGTTGAACTCGAATCTTAATTTGTTGTAGGAGTTCTTGTTTTAGTTGGTTACCTTTGCTTTGTGTAATTATTTTATATTTGGTTGCAGGAACTGCAAGATGTGCCACTCGCCCTTTCTCCTGATGCCCGTTCTTTGCCTGCAGAATGCGGGCCAGGGGTTCTCTAATCGGGCACTATGCAAAACCCGGGCCGTGGTGGCAAGGGCCCTCTGGCTTTTGAAGTCCAGATTTAGGTGTTTGGACCATACAGGGGGGGGGGGGCACTGCAGTATGACCCCAACAAGGTTATACCAAAATTTTAATTTATGTTTTTTAACAGGGACCACACGTGCCAGAGTGGCACAACTGAGTGTCAGGGTCCTTCAGTTGGTGGGCGAGATGCAGGAGCTGCGCAACTCGTTGGGGACCACAGATGAAGAATAATGTTCAGTGGCCTGCCATTGCTATGTATTTTGTTTTTTATAGTTGTTAAAATTTGAAATTTTCAAAATTTTTAACAATTTTATATTTTATGATGGAATAAAAACATTTTTACATTGTCATTTCATTTACAAAATACATTAACACAAAACTAATGGGCCCAGAAATATTTAAAGATGAATATTCACATGACCGAGAAGTGATTTGGGTAAGTTTTAGGGGGCTAAAATGGAAGAAGAACCTAACCAAGAAGTGGTTTGGGTGAGCTTTAAGGGTCAAAAAGGGAAGATGGAGGATAGTGCTAAGTGGTTTGGTTGAGCTTTAAGGGTCAAAAAGGGAAGATGGAGGACAGTGCTAAGTGGTTTGGGTGAGCTTTAAGGGTCAAAAAGGGAAGATGGAGGATAGTGCTAAGTGGTTTGGGTGAGCTTTAAGGGTCAAAAAGGGAAGAGGGAGGACAGTGCTAAGTAATTTAGCTAAACATTGTAGTAGAAGTGAGGGTGGCAAATATGTAGGCGAGCACTTTAATGAGTTAAGTTTGTAGTGCGCAGGCGCAAGATCGTAAGGATTTCCGTCTGGACGAATATTTATTGAAAAAGGGAAACAGAATGTATCGGGAAACGTAAAGGATTCGTTGGAGGATACGATGGGAAAAGGGCAAAAACAAAAGCCTACGTTGTAACATGTGAAAATGAAACGGAAAAGTCTGGATGGAAAATGACATCCTCGTAATTCGTAATCTGCCGTACAAACGGACGGAAACTTTACAGAAGGTTTTCAATGCATGCATTGAATCGCTCGAACGCTCATACGAGAATGGAACCATTTCACAAAAAAAAAACAGATCGGAACTAAAACGAAAGTTTTTTTTGTGTCTCTGAATCGAGGCTAATGTGTATCTTTTCATATGTTAAAATGCCAAACCCTGATACCTTACTTTACAAAATGGATAGTTGTTTAGGTTTGCGCAACAACCAGATCCTCTTTTGGCATTTACAAATGATGGAAATGCATTATACATGTTTTTGCGTTAAGCTGCTATTGTCAAAAAAAGTCATTAACAATACTATGGGAGGTGCTTATTTTATCCATTCTGCTTTATTTTAGGCCAGAATACAGGAAGTGCTTGTCCTGAAAGGGCCCTTCACCGCGCGGCTGCTAGGGATGAGGGTAAGAATGTGTTTTGTTGTTTTTCAAGTAAGGATGTTGTTTGACCAGAAATGTGGTGTGTCTCTTGACATTTTTTCTGAACAATGTTTTTGTAGGGCAAAGCTCTAGTGATGGCCTAAGTCTGGACATCTCAGATGTGGCGGGTGTGTGTGTTATTAGATATGTGATTATGCTTTTTGTTAACACAATGACTTTATTGTGTGGATTAAACAATCAGCTTTCTTCCTAATAGCTCAAAATTGACAAGGGTGTGTGTATTGGGCAATGGGTTATTTTGAACAGGTATTACCTCTATACTGTTTGGACAAAATTGACCCACATTATGAACCTAACAAATAACAGGACTTTTCTAATTAGCATATGCGATGTTGCCGCCACTCTCAGATGACGATTTGCCCCTTTCTGGCAGCCTTACACCTGTACTATTTGAGGAGGAGCACACTCAGGTACCATTGATGAATTGGTTATAGGCCAACGGTTACATGTTTTTGTGACAATCAGGTTCCCCCATGTAACATACAACATACTTTGATCGTAGCAGGAATTGTTTGCGGCAACCCAGGATGTGCCCTCCTCACAAGTCCCATGTGGCCAGGCTACAGAGGCAGAACCTACGGTACGTGATAATGTAACCATAGATGTATGCAGTTTGGATTTATGTGCTAAATCCAATCTGTTAAATAATATTTGGTTTTATGTTTTAGCCTGCGCAACAACCGACTGCCCAAGGTGCCCCCATAAGTGCCGACCTGTATGAGCTAGGGGGCAGGATGCTGGAGGCCTACAGTCGCCAACAGCCACGTGATGGAACTCAGAACTAAATTTAGATGGAACTGTCTAAATTTAAGGCCTAATGTTTTACAGAATGATCCAAATAATGGGTTGTTGTACACTTTAACTATGGTGTAAACGTCAAGACACACTTCAAGTTTGAAATGGATAACAATGTTTAATAATGTTAAAAAGGCCAACATGGCCAATATAAAAATCCGCACAGCGGATCAACCCATACCCCCCACCCTACGGCTGTTTCTTCTTCCCCAGCAGCAGAGATCGGGTCCGGCGGACATACTGCCACAGTCTGTGATGCTCATTAATACAAGCTGTAGTGCGAAAAAACCCTCATAAGTGTGGTGAAATGGATCCAAACGTAAGCATATTAATTACAATGTAATAGTTGTGACTCATTATGTGGCCACAAAATTCACATTAGGCTAAACTATTGAATTATCAGGTTACATGACCTTCATTTTTGGGGCTTACATGTGCATTTTTATGCACTAACCTATATATTGACATCCCCTCTTTAAAAAATGTTATGCCTACTTAAGATTGTGGACATTGTTTTGGCGGTTTGCCTAAAGTACTCATGTCCATAGTACTAAATAAACAAATCCTTCTGCTATTCATATGATAGTTCATAAAATTAAGATTTAATGAGTTTGTTAGTGAACAAACACACTCACAGGCAAAATGTATTATGTTTTTTAGGTTTAAACAAAGGTGAGGCAACAATCTAGCATGCATTCATGCATTTCTGATTGTGGGTGGGCCAAATAACATCTACATGTTTGCTAATTAAACACATAATGATCTTTCCTCTTAGACATAAGTTTGAAAAGTATGTCTGGCAAACAAGTAATTGTACTCACCATCGCAGCTGTGGCTAGGGACCATGCTGCTCTGGGTTCCTGGACCTGGGGTGGGGAGTATGGTGACAGGGTCCGTCTGCGTGGAAACATCTGGGGAGACAAAAAGAACACCTCAAACGTCATAAGTTTGTGCCCTGAATATTATTCTTCTACATCCATGTGTTTTTGGTCTCCTCTAAATCATGCTGGTTTGACACGTTTCAAAGATCTTAGCAAATTTATTGGTTCATAAGGTCAGCTGGATAATTTATTTTAGGCCACATGGAGCAAACAATACCATTTTTGGCACACATTCCCAGTGCAATGCAAATTCAAGCTTTAACCTTGACATCCACATATTTAGTTTTGAGGCGGGCACATGTGTTTGGAAAATACTAAAACATTTGCTAACACATTTGCAATGCAGCAGCATGCTGTAATGACTCAAATGTTACATTTGTGGGGCTTGCATTTGTCAGGAACTGGAGTTGTGTTAATGAAGTGTATGAAATTTGCACTACAATCTAATGCTATGTAGCACTATCAAACATGTCTATGTAGTTTCCAATATTACATACACCATGTGAGTGAAAACAAAAAACACTTACCACGTTTATGCCCGAGTGCAAAGTCTGGCGCATAGCTGCTGGAGGTGCCGGCTCTATGATGCCCTGAAAAACAGATAATGATGGCACAGGATATTTGACTATGCACATATTCAACCTGGAACAGACAAAAAACAATTAGAAATGCACTCACCAGGTGATGAACTGCCGCTGGTAGCCCAGGGAGGACTCTGGGGAGGAGGCGTGGAGCCTCTACTTCTCACATTCGGGCCCAAAGATCCCAAAACCAATGGCCCACCCTCCTTGGACTCCCCACTTGAGAATGGGCACTAGGGTTTAGAGACTCAAGTCCGAATGTGAGGAGCTGAGGCTCCATACTGCCCTCCCCCCAGCAGCATGCTCCTCTGGGGCGTCATCCCCTTCCTCCCCTGGGTCCACTAGATAGGACTGGCGAGAGGATACCCTTACCACGTTTGCCTAGGGGAGGACGCTTATCTGTGTTGAGGGGAGCAAAAAAAAGGACACCTCAAAAAATATTCCAAAAAGCTACTACGTTATACAACGACATTATTGTTAGGATTGTCAGGTCACACTTACCTGAAGCATAGGCATAATAGTGCCTATATACGCCCTCATTGTCCCGGCGCTTGAAATCTGACCACTTCTGGATGATGGAACGATGCGTCTTGAAGCGCCGGAACACAGTGGCTTTCACCTCCAATGCTATGCGCCTTTTTGCACCATGGGCATAGTCGTACTCAAGCACACAAAAATCCTAAAAAAAAAGAAAAAATCAATACATGTATATATCCGTGCAAAAACATATATACAAAGCTAGATTATTGCATCTGACAAATAGAACCTATACTCACTTTCACTACCTGCCCGTTAACACGAGGATCCACCATTTTCCGCGTGGCCTTTCTGCTTGCGGGGGGTACACGGGATGTTGATGGGCCAGGGGAGATGGGGGGCTTAATCAGAGGAGTAGCTGGGGAGACGACGAGCAGGGCGTCTAGGCCGCATGGCGGATCCTCGTAGGTGTAAACCAGAAGTTGGAAAAATGAAAGTGTAAGCAAAAAATCTGACACTCCTCGCATTAATAATACGCTAATATTCGCTTATGAAATAGCAAGTATATGCTAAGATCTCATCCGCTACATGTACACAATGTATTTGACATATTTTGATTGATGCTGCGTAATTATTTGTAACATGTGTGAATGTGTACAAAATCAGACTCCAGATATAGCTTTAGATACATTGGAATGCTTCAATAATGGAAGGTGTCAAAATATGTGGCACAATGTGATGCCTAATGGGTTCATATTTGCTTGAACTATGGTTTCCAGGTCATGCTAGTGCAGTCAGATGCGCGCAAATGTCTGCCGCGTATTCTTCAACAGCGACTCTGGGTGTTACAAGGTATTTCTGCACAAAAACAACAAATGCACATGTATGAACAGCACAGTGCCGCAGCCAGCGACATGTAGCAACTCTGCATAGCGACTGGGCCATGCCGCAATAACCCCGATTCAACAAGGAAATTTCTAGGAAACAGCGGGGGCGCTGTTTTTGGCTGAATGCGGCATAGAGCGCCACACGCGGTTAGCAAAAAGTGATTATTTGTGTTGTTGTTAAAAAAAAAACGCTAAAAATAACGGGAATGGCATTGGGGTAGGGGTGTGAGTTTAACATTTCATTGGTACATTACAAATTAACTTTGGAAAAAAAAAAAAGATGGAAACATTACATACACTTCAGAAACAAACTATAACACATTTGCATTTTAACCTAAAAAAACAAACAAAAAACCCCAAAAAATCCATTTGACTGTCTGCCATAGAAAGGTATGGGAGAGCGCCCGGTAGCGAGAGGTAATACCTGGCATTCGGCAAGGCTGAACGCAGGCGCTGTTCGCTGTGGCTGGAAACATGTTGAATCTTACGCTACATGGCGTTCTCCCAGTCGCTAAACAGGATCGGCTTCATAAATGTGTGATTGCGCATTTGAGCCGGCGTTCTCGTGACGCTACCTGTCGCTACCTCTCATTAACAAGGCACTACCTGAATAATTGGATAGGATGAATGAAGGGTGAGTATAGTCTATCTAGATTTAAGTGGTGTGCATGTTTTATTTCTGTACTTTAACTCTTTGTAAACTACTTTGAAGAGGTCTAAAGGTCCCCTATACTGCTTCAAAGGTTATGGGGAATGACTCCTGGGTAACAGGGGTTTGGAAAAGTGTAGTATAATAGCTCCGCATATCTTTTTCATGGTGCAGAGTTTGTAGCAGAAGCGCACTGCTGTGACTTACCTCTGCCCAATTCTCTTTTGCCAGCAGCAGCGGAGCGGCCCCAGCCGGGGCTACAAAAACATGGCTGCTGGCTCCCATAAGTGAAGACACTTCTAGTGCCAGAACTATGAGTATCCTTACTCATGGGAGCCAGTGACCATTTTTTTGTAGCCCTGGTTGGGTCCAGATTCAAATGCTGATGCCGCAGGCACTCCGCTACTAAGACTGGGCAAACTGGAAAAACCTTTACAGCAACGAATTACAATTTGTATTTCCCTGGGGTGGGCTGATTACTTGGAAAAGGGTATTCAATTTAAAGTAGACCCTGGGGCATACCGATTTGAACATTTACACTGAATATCAGTGCTGACAGTGCAAAAACCATATCTCTTATAAGAAGACAGCCTGAAAGAGCTGCTGGGTCTTAACAGCCGGTTCTGCATGGTAAAGCATGGGGTCAAGGCTGCAGAAGGTAAGATGAATATAATTTTGTCCTTATTTAATTTCTATAAAGCTTTTTTATCATTTTATGGTATTTTGTATTTAACTGTTGGGTGAAATATGGTGTTTGACTCTAGAAAATCATACCTGGCAGATGCTTTTACACTTCAGTGGGTTGGCTACTTGGGATTTCCTTAGCATCACATATGCTAGGGCAAATCCTAAGAAGCCACACCTCCGGGGTATAAGCACTTCTCTACAAGACAGGTGTGTCATTCCTCTGGCAAGAAATTGGAGAAGGTGAAGAAAGGATCTGTTTTGCCCATATGGTGGAAAGTGAAAGGGTAGAAAATAGAGCTGCAGTGACTGACATGTACAGGGTCAGGCCAAAAGCCTCCAGAGACCTTAAAAGTGGACCAAAGCCCAGGATTTTGACTATCCTGGGTTTCGGTGCTTTCCCTGGGGGCACCCCGATCGTGGGGGGGGGGGGGGGCCCACTGTGTGAAACCTCTGCAGCCAACTCACTTTTTCCCAGTACCACGGCACTTCTAAGAGCAGCAGCTCTGACGAGCGCATCCTCCGCTTCCCTCTAGCAGGGCACGTCCCTGTGCCAGGCATTTGTTGGCTGCGGAAATCTGGGGGGTTTCATAAAGTGGGCCCCCCTGATCGGGGTACCCCGGGGAAAAGACTAAAACCCAGGATAGTCAAAACTATTGACTATCCTGGGTTTTGGTCCACTTTATACAATACACCAGAGCCTGGGGAAAGACACCAGACCAGATGATATTTGTGTTATTAACCCCCTATCAGTGTTAGAGAGAAATTTCCAAATAAAAAAGGATTCACATAAATCATAAAACCACTGTTGACACTAAACATTTAGTATTTAAAAGCATTACATTCACTATCTATGTAATCACTCACATTTATTAAAAGGAATGTCCACTTTGGATAGCACGTGTTGTTTTTTGAGTCAAAGGGATGTCCTCAAGGTCAGCTTACCCAGTATTTTATTTATTTTTTTCTTATGTTAGCAAATGTTTGTTACATGCAAGCAGTTTTCACAACCTCCAATCTGTTGCTATTGGCAACCATACTCTGCTGCTATGGCCGAAGAAACTTTGGGACCCTATTTCCATGGCTGAAATGTTTAAAATGTCTGGTAGCTAACTTTTTGTGGAAAATATTTTATACAAAGCAAAGACATTCTACAATGGAACTACAATGAAGGCACATGATCGTGCAGTAAACAAGTAAATGTAATTAAAAAGAATAAAGCCCTAGTTGTCTATACTAAGCAGCACTATAATCAGACAACATCCTCATTCCTTGTATAGCTGCCAATCATTGCTGCAGAGCAATCAGGTTTGCCAAGTGGGCTTGCACATCAAACCTGAATGGTTGCTGGAGGTCACATGATTGGTTGTCATTTGCTGCCAAACATGTGAATGAGGAAGTGGTGACTTGACTATAGTGTCCCTTTAATGATTGTCTACAGGCCTTACACTAATATATTGTCAGGTCTGGAGTTCCTCCACAGCCTGATTTCCCCTGCATTATGCTGCTCCACCAGCAGATGTCTCTGTCCTGCTGAGGTGTGTTAATCAGCCAGCACCTGTGGGTCTTCCTGGCCTATATAAGCTGGTCAGCACATTGCCTCAGCGGATGAGCATGAATCTGTCTTTTGTACCTGAACCCTGGAACTCTGTAACCTGAACTCTGTACCCAGGACTTACCTTAGCCTCAGCCCTAGCCTCAGTCATAGCCTTAGCCACAGCTTCAGCCTTTGTTGGACTTTGGACTCTCAAGCACGTATGTTTTCTGACGTCACAGCAATCTTTAGTGTGTTTCATGCTTCCTGAATTATCTATGTGTGTATATATATATATATATATATATATATATATATATATATATCCTTGGTTGGTGTGTACTCACTGTTTTTTATTATTAAACGTGGTTTGCCGCATATCCGCCTCTGTCTCTCAGTCTAAATCTGGTCATTTACTACTATTGGGATTTCTCCGATGTGAAACCCATGACATATATGCACTCACCCTACCTGGCAAAGTACTATCCAGCATGTCAGGATTACATGCTGTCAACTTTGGGGGAGTTAACCAACTGACCTCAGATCTTCTGCCCCCCCCTGCTTAAAGGGGACCAACAGTCAAAAATGACTTGAACCAGACAAACACAACAAACGGTGCTCCTGTGTATCCCTCCCCACGGGGCAATTGAGATTGCTGCACATAAAAATGTATTTATTTTTCTAAATCCTGCTGTAGTAAATGTTAGAAACAAAATGGCGGCTTATGCATTTGCAGGCCACCTGCAAACAGAAAGTCCTGATGGGCTTCCTGTTACTGTGCATTGTCAGTTATATCAGTTGAATAAGGCAGCAGCATGGCTGAGATTAGGGATAAGCGAATCGATCCGGACGAACCCGGATTCGTTCCGAATTTCATGAAAAATTCAAATCTGAACGAATCCAAATTTCCCTACGATTCGATCGATCGAAGTTTTCCTTTAAACTCCATTTATTTCAATTACAGGCATTCTAAGATGGTGGAAGCACATGTCCGGACATGTCCCCTGGGGCAAGGTATCATGGGACAGTCACATGCAGCCTATCAGCAACCAGGAAGCCCGGTGACGTCACCGTGCTATATAAACCGGCGGCCATTTTCCTTCTGCGCATTTCAGCCTTGCATTCCAGGGACAGAGGTGGTTGCTGCAGATAGGGAGAGAGAGTTAGAGATAGGTAGGGAGAGTCAGAGAGGCAGACAGAGAGGTAGACAGAGCCAGGGAAAGATAGTGAAAGATAGTGAAAAACCGGAATGATCCAGGGACAGCATCCAGGGACAGCATAGAAGTGACAGTGAATTATTTTTTTTTTTTTCATCAGCCTGATCAGTTTTCAATTCAATTGCAGTTCTTTGTGCTGTAAATTTTAATCTGCCTTTCCACTGTGCATCCCATCTATGCAGTGGCTTATTTAACCCTATCTGTTACACCCAATCATTTATCATAACTGGATTAGTTTGAATTTAGTTTTAATATTTTTTGGTCTGCTTTAAATACACAAGCCCACATGGGCATCCCAAACCTGCACTTAGCAGCCTATCTGTTATACTAAATACGCTTGTTCATCCTTCTTCAGCTTAATCAAACTATTACATTTTGAATTGTTTTTTGTCCTGCTGCCAAAACACTAGGCCGCAGGGTATCCCAAACCTGCACTTAGCAGCCTATCTGTTATACTAAATACACTTGTTCATCCTTCTTCAGCTGAATCAAACTATTGCATTTTGAATTGGTTTTTGGTCTGCTGCCAAAACACTAGGCCGCAGGGTATCCCAAACCTGCACTTAGCAGCCTATCTGTTATACTAAAGACGCTTGTTCATCCTTCTTCAGCTTAATCAAACTATTTCATTTTTAATTGGTTTTTGTCCTGCTGCCAAAACACTAGGCCGCCCAAACCTGCACTTAGCAGCCTATCTGTTAAACTAAATACGATTGTTCATCCTTCTTCAGCAAAATCAAACTATTGCATTTTGAATTGTTTTTTGTCCTGCTGCCAAAACACTAGGCCGCAGGGTATCCCAAACCTGCACTTAGCAGCCTATCTGTTATACTAAATACACTTGTTCATCCTTCTTCAGCTGAATCAAACTATTGCATTTTGAATTGGTTTTTGGTCTGCTGCCAAAACACTAGGCCGCAGGGTATCCCAAACCTGCACTTAGCAGCCTATCTGTTATACTAAATACACTTGTTCATCCTTCTTCAGCTGAATCAAACTATTGCATTTTGAATTGGTTTTTGGTCTGCTGCCAAAACACTAGGCCGCAGGGTATCCCAAACCTGCACTTAGCAGCCTATCTGTTATACTAAATACGCTTGTTCATCCTTCTTCAGCTTAATCAAACTATTTCATTTTTAATTGGTTTTTGTCCTGCTGCCAAAACACTAGGCTGCCCAAACCTGCACTTAGCAGCCTATCTGTTATACTAAAGACGCTTGTTCATCCTTCTTCAGCTTAATCAAACTATTGCATTTTGAATTGTTTTTTGTCCTGCTGCCAAAACACTAGGCCGCAGGGCATCCCAAACCTGCTCTTAGCAGCCTATCTGTTATACTAAATACACTTGTTGATCTTTCTGCAGCTTAATCAAACTATTGCATTTTGAATTGTTTTTTGTCCTGCTGCCAAAACACTAGGCCGCAGGGTATCCCAAACCTGCACTTAGCAGCCTATCTGTTATACTAAATACGCTTGTTCATCCTTCTTCAGCTTAATCAAACTATTGCATTTTTAATTGGCTTTTGTCCTGCTGCCAAAACACTAGGCCGCAAGGCATCCCAACCCTGCACTTAGCAGCATATCTGTTATACTAAATACGCTTGTTGATCCTTCCGCAGCTTAATCAAACTATTGCATTTTGAATTGTTTTTTGTCCTGCTGCTAAAACACTAGGTCGCAGGGTATCGAAAACCTGCACTTAGCAGCCTATCTGTTATACTAAATTCGCTTGTTCATCCTTCTTCAGCTGAATCAAACTACTACATTTTAAATGGGTTTTTGGTCTGCTGCCAAAACACTAGGCCGCAGGGCATCCCAAACCTGCGCTTAGCAGCCTATCTGTTAAACTAAATACGATTGTTCATCCTTCTTCAGCTAAATCAAACTATTACATTTTGAATTGTTTTTTGTCCTGCTGCCAAAACATTAGGCCGCAGGGTATCCCAAACCTGCACTTAGCAGCCTATCTGTTATACTAAATACGCTTGTTCATCCTTCTTCAGCTTAATCAAACTATTGCATTTTGAATTGTTTTTTGTCCTGCAACACTAGGCCACAGAGCATCCCAAACCTGCACTTAGCAGCCTATCTGTTATACTAAATACGCTTGTTCATCCTTCTTCAGCATATCTGTTATACTAAATACGCTTGTTCATCCTTCCGCAACTTAATCAAACTATTGCATTTTGAATTGTTTTTTGTCCTGCTGCCAAAACACTAGGCCGCAGGGTATCCCAAACCTGCACTTAGCAGCCTATCTGTTATACTAAATATGCTTGTTCATCCTTCTTCAGCTGAATCAAACTATTGCATTTTGAATTGGTTTTTGTATGGTTTAAATACACCAGCCCACATGGGCATCCCAAACCAGCACATGTCACCCTATCTGTTATACTAAATAAGCGTTGGTCAGCCTCATTTTAATTAAGCTATTGCATTTTTAATTGGTTTTTGTCTGGTTTAAATACTCCAGCCCACATGGGCATCCAAAACCAGCACAAGTCACCCTATCTGTTATACTAAATAAGCGTTGTTCAGCCTAATTTAATTAAGCTATTGCATTTTGAATTGGTTTTTGTCTGGTTTAAATACACCAGCCCGCATGGGCATCCCAAACCAGCACATTTGACCTTATCTGTTACACTAAAGCAGCTTTTAAAGGCTATTTCTCATAAATATATTGCAGTTTGAATCGTTTTTGTGCGTGCTGTAAAAACACCAGGCAGCACGGTATCCCAAACTTGCACATTTGACCCTATCCGTTACACTAAAGCAGCTTTTAAAGGCTATTTCTCATGAATATATTGCAGTTTGAATTGTTTTTGTGTGTGCTGTAAAAAAAACAGGCCACAGGGTATCCCAAACCTGCACATTTGACCCTATCTGTTACACAAAAGCAGCTTTTAAAGGCTATTTCTCATAAATATATTGCAGTTTTAATTGTTTTTGTGTGTGCTATAAAAACACCAGGCCTCAGGGTATCCCAAACCTGCACATTTGACCCTATCTGTTACACTAAAGCAGCTTTTAAAGGCTATTTCTCATAAATATATTGCAGTTTGAATTGTTTTTGTGTGTGCTGTAAAAATACCAGGCCACAGGGTATCCCAAACCTGCACATTTGACCCTATCTGTTACACAAAAACAGCTTTTAAAGGCTATTTCTCATAAATATATTGCAGTTTGAATTGTTTTTGTGTGTGCTGTAAAAACACCAGGCCTCAGGGTATCCCAAACCTGCACATTTGACCCTATCTGTTACACTAAAGCAGCTTTTAAAGGCTATTTATCATAAATATATTGCAGTTTGAATTGTTTCTGTGTCTGCTGTAAAAACCCCAGCCCACATGGGCATCCCAAACACTAGCATAAATATCTCAAGACTACCTGTCTAATAACTGCTTGCATTTTATAATTAACGTCACTTTTCCACAATCAAGGGAGCCCTCCTCTGTATGTGAGGAGGGGGCATCCCAAACACTAGCAGTAATATTTCAAGAGTACCTGTCTATTAACTGGTTGCATTTTGTAAAGAAAGTCACTTTGTCAAATTGCCAGCAGCCATTGCCTTTAACCGGGGGGCATCCCAAATATGCTAGCATGTGTCTTTTAAGAGTGCTCACATTGTAGTTGGCAGCAGCAGCATAGGGAGCCCATATATTGCCTGAAAGACACACCCAGGAGTTGACAGCAGCATAAGGAGCTACCAATGTTCAGCTACTACCATGGATCAGCCATTGTTGGCTGGAAATCCTGGTTGAACCATGCCTGATTCATCTTCACAAAGGTGAGTCTCTCCACATTATTCGTGGACAGACAAGTTCTCCTTGGCATGACTATGGCCCCCGCCACACTAAACACCCGCTCAGATGGCACACTACTGGCCGGGCAGGACAGCTTTTCCAGGGCAAACTCTGCTAGTTGCGGCCACAAGTCAAGTTTGGCTGCCTAGAAGTCCAGCGGATCCTCAAGGTGTGTTGGCATGGTCATGTCAAGGTATGACACGACCTGCTGGTTCAGGTCCTGCTCCAGGTCTTCATGCTGCTCATGAGTAGACTCACTATGCTGGTGTAGAAAGCTACTCATTAGCGACTGAAGACTGAGGCTGCTGCTGATGGAGCTGCTGCTGCTTCTCCTTCCACCCCCCCAGCAGCCATGGCAGTGGAAGGTGAGACCTGCGAGAGTATGGACCATGGCGCAGATAGGCATCGGCCAACTGACTACGTAGAATGTCTTTGTAGTAGGTAAGTTTGTCCTCCCTCTCGGCGGGTTTAAAAAATGCCCCCATTTTGTGCCGGTTCAGTTCCGACACGGCTTGATCGACCATTCCTGACTGCTGCCTGTACTGACCTCTGCTTTGTCTGACCACGAAGCTGCCTGCCCCTCTGGATACCCCGCGATCTCTGACCTCCTGGCTTGACCCTTTGGCTACTCCTGGCTACGCACCTGTCTCATCCCTGTACTCTGACACACCCTCCGGATTGACTACCTGTGAACGAGCTCGGCTTCGAGATACCCTCATGGTTCATCAGCCTTCACCGTAAGCAGCCATCCTTTGCACCTATTAAGACCTGGGGGCAACCGTGTCGGGTGAGGCGTACCTAGTGTCACGGCAAACGGGGGCTTGACTATAGGCAGAAGCGGGGGTGGAGATTGTCCTCCCTCTCAGTGGGTGTAAAAAATGCCCCCATTTTGTGCCGGAAGCGAGGGTCCAATAAGGTGGAGAGCCAGAAGTCATCCCGCTGACAAATGGAGACAATTCGGTGGTCACTACGCAAGCACGTGAGCATGCATCGTGCCATTTGTGCAAGTGACTCGGAGGGACTACCTGTCTCCATTTCACTGCAAACTGCCACGGTGTGTCTGGGTCCTCTGTCTCACCTTCCTCACAACCCTCTAGCTCCTGTGGCTGCTCCTGCTCCTCCTTTCCTGTCAGATGACTAGATAAAATGGCCATTTTGTCAAACCTAAACTGTGCTTCGCTGTGCCCCTCCTCCTCCTCCACTTCAGCCCCCACAGGCTTCATGTGGCTGTGAAATGTATGTGCCATGTCTCCAGTGCCCTGACCAGCCATGGTTTCCAACATGTGTTGTAGTACATGAAGCAGTGGAATCACATCGTTCATCTCATAGTCCTGGCGACTGACTAATAAAGTAGCTTCCTCAAAGGGCCTGAGCAAACGGCAGGTGTCACGTATGAGCTGCCACTGGTTTACATTGAAGTTACACAGGGGAGTCCCCTTATCCGTTTGGATCATCAAGAAATCCGTGATAGCTTTTCTCTGTTCCTAAAGTCGATCCTGCATATGGAGGGTGGAATTCCAACGGGTGGAAACATTGCAAATCAGACTATGTTTGGGGATACCGTTCTGACGCTGAAGCTCAAGAAGGGTGTACTTGGCGGTGTAGGAGTGGCTGAAGTGCATGCAAAGTTTCCTTCCCGTTGTTAGGATGTCTTGCAGATGGGGGGAAGACTTCAGAAAACGCTTGAGAACTAGATTGAACACGTGTGCCATGGCAGGACGCATGGCTCAGGCTTCCTTGTCGCAGCGCAGACAAGATGTTCTTCCCAGTGTCAGTGACTATGGGTCCCATTTGCAGTTTTCGTGGAGTAAGCCATGATTTAATTTATTGTGTTCTCATTTTTAGCAGTTCCTCCCATGTGTGGCTCTGTGGCTCAAGGCAAACCATGTGAAGAACAGCGTGAAACCGCCGTGTCCTGCACACATGGTAGGCTGAAAGGGCACTGGGAAAAAAAAATAAAATAAAAATATTTAGAAAAAACAAAATACAAAAAAAAAAAATAAAAAATGAAAAAACAAATGGTACAAAAATTCACAAAATATTAAAAAAAGACAATGGAAAAAAAATTTAAAAAAATTGAAAAACAATATATATATATATATATATATATATATATATATATATATATATATATATATGTGTGTGTTTTTTAAAAATACAAAATATGAAAAAAAAAAAATCCCCCCAAAAAAATTTTTTTATAAATGTTAACTATTAATATGTAATTGACAATTAGCCACTTTTCTCTGTGACACCATTGCTAAGTGCAAGTGCACTGTCACAGGCACAAAGGCCTAGGAGCGTGGAGGTCACAGCAGAGGGACCTGTCCAAGTTGCTGTTGTGGTTGTGCAGGAACCACAATCACCAAGTGGGCCTTAAAGGTTATGTATTGTCCCTGACCGTAGTTACAGCTCCAGACGTAGGCACTGCTGTGCACTTGGGTACACACTGACAGGCTCACCTTCTGTTCAACAAAATTGTACAGGGCTGGTACTGCCTTCTTCGCAAAGAAATTACAGCATGGGACTCTCCACCTCGGCTCGGCACAAGCCATCAGTTCTCTGAAAGGTCCACCACCTCAAAAGGGAGGGACTGCAGCACCAGCAACTTATACAGGAGCACATTTAGCTTCTGCACGTTGGATGAGTGGGCACATACTGTTGTTTCTTGGACATGGCTTGGCAATGGATTGCTGGCGGAATGACTGACTCGGATTAAGAGGAGCATCTGGAGCGACAGAGGATAGGTATGACACACAGTAGGTGGTGGAGCCTTGGCGTGCCACTGGGTAATGCAGCAGGCTGGATCACCACTTTGGAGCCAACTCTCCCAGGCCGCTTGATGGTGATGCTGCAAATGTTGACGCAGGGCTGTGGGTCCAACATTGGGACCCTGGCCACACTTCACCTTCGGCCTACACATCTTTCATATAGCCATGTTAACCTCCTGCGGATGCTTGATGACAAACTGCCACATGGCCTTGTAGCTGATTTTTCCTACCAACAGTCCGCACTAATTCACTGCTGCTGCCGCCGCTGTCGCCACCAACTCCAGGGACCCTCTTCCACTACCTCCTGGGAAGATAGCCTGCCGCGCAAGTGGTCTAACCCGAGCACATTTGCCTCCATACTTTCCCCTTCTGCCACCATGCTGCCCGCTAAATCTGTCACTCTCCATCACTCCAAGCCTTTAAAAGTGCCCTCAAAACTCACTGATGTCCTCCTCAGGTTCCTCAACAGTGTCTGCTTAAGAAGCCAAAACGCTTGCAACACCACCTCCCATGCCACTCTCCTCATCACTACTTGCCCGCCTAGTGGAAGAAGCGGCGAGTGTCTCCTCCACTTCTTGGCTGGGCAGTAGCTGCTGATTTTTCTGATTATCAGATCATGCTCACAATAGTGAAGCTGAACCCTAAGCATAAGACATAACCGACAGTTGACTGGGGGTGTCAGATGTCAATTGTGATACAGTGGATGATCGTGTTAACCAATGGATGATGGCAGATGGGTTGCTGGTCAAGACACGACTGCTAGCTGATCGCGGGAGATGAGTCCTCTCACTGAGACTCCCCCCTAGTCTGCTGCAACCTCTGCTTGATGAATTTAGGCCTCTGCAACTTCTCTGTGCCCATCCTGCCACTTCTCTGCCTGACATACTTAGTGCGTATATGAGGGGAGGACAAAACGCTACACTACACTTAAAACAGGATTTGTCGATAAGAGCAGCAGGTGTGTAACTATCTATGGTCTTTCGTAGTAACTAGGCCCTAAAGACTTTAACACAAACAAAGTGATGAAACTCTTAGATGTGCGTAAGTGATGCTCTGATGAGAGCAATTCAATGTGCTCCAGTATGCTTCAAAAATGTTTTCTTTTCAGAGACTGGCCTGCGTGGAAATGAATCAGGCATGGATCAGCCAAGATTTCCACCCACCAATGCCTGATGCATTAGAGCAGATTGATCATGGGGCCAGACCAACGCTAAAGAAATATGGATCGTGCAAAACAGATTTAAGGCGCTGCTCTCCAGTTACAGACATTCCTCCGCATCAGACAAGTAATTATTGAGAAAATGCTTTACGTTACTCTTACTTTTTATTAATATTCTTCAGATTAGATATCTCTGCCGAAATTTTGGGCTCCTGCTGCTGCTGCTTGCAACTCCAGTGTGTCTTTAGGCCGATTTGTGGGCTCCTGCTGCCAACTCCAGTGTGTCTTTCAAGCAATGTTTGGGCTCCTTCTGCTCCTGCTGCCAACTCCAGTGTGTCTTTCCAGCATTGTTTGGGCTCCTGCTGCTGCTGCCAACTCCAGTGTGTCTTTCAAGCAATTTTGGGCTCCTGCTGCTGCTGCTTGCAACTCCAGGGTGTCATTCAGCCAATTTTTGGCCTCCTGCTGCTGCCAACTCCAGTGTGTCTTTCAAGCAATGTTTGGGCTCCTGCTGCTCCTGCTGCCAACTCCAGTGTCTCTTTAAAGCAATGTTTGGGCTCCTGCTGCCAACTCCAGTGTGTCTTTAAAGCAATGTTTGGGCTCCTGCTGCCAACTCCAGTGTCTCTTTCAAGCAATGTTTGGGCTCCTGCTGCTGCTGCTTGCAACTCCAGGGTGTCATTCAGCCAATTTTTGGCCTCCTGCTGCTGCAAACTCCAGTGTCTCTTTCAAGCAATGTTTGGGCTCTTGCTGCTCCTGCTGCCAACTCCAGTGTGTCTTTCAAGCAATGTTTGGGCTCCTGCTGCTCCTGCTGCCAACTCCAGTGTCTCTTTAAAGCAATGTTTGGGCTCCTGCTGCCAACTCCAGTGTGTCTTTAAAGCAATGTTTGGGCTCCTGCTGCCAACTCCAGTGTCTCTTTCAAGCAATGTTTGGGCTCCTGCTGCTGCTGCTTGCAACTCCAGGGTGTCATTCAGCCAATTTTTGGCCTCCTGCTGCTGCAAACTCCAGTGTGTCTTTCAAGCAATGTTTGGGCTCCTGCTGCTCCTGCTGCCAACTCCAGTGTCTCTTTAAAGCAATGTTTGGGCTCCTGCTGCCAACTCCAGTGTGTCTTTAAAGCAATGTTTGGGCTCCTGCTGCTCCTGCTGCCAACTCCAGTGTCTCTTTCAAGCAATGTTTGGGCTCCTGCTGCTGCTGCTGCCAACTCCAGTGTGTCTTTCAAGCAATATTTGGGCTCCTGCTGCTCCTGCTTCCAACTCCAGTGTGTCTTTCAAGCAATGTTTGGGCTCCTGCTGCCAACTCCAGTGTGTCTTTCAAGCAATGTTTGGTCTCCTGCTGCCAACTCCAGTGTCTCTTTCAAGCAATGTTTGGACTCCTGCCGCTAGTGCTGCTGCTGCTTGCCACTCCAGGGTGTGTCTCTCAGTAATTTTTTGGGCTCCTGCTGCTGCTGCTGCTGCTGCCAACTCCAGTGTCTCTTTCAGCCAATGTTTGGGCTCCTGCTGCCAACTCCAGTGTGTGTCTTCAAGCCAATATTTGGGCTCCTGCTGCCAACTTCAGGATGTCTTTCAGCCAATATTTGGGCTCCTGCTGCTGCCAGCTCCAGGGTGTGTTTTTCAGGCAATATAGGGGCCCCTCATAGTGATGCCACCTCAACTCTCTGTAATTGTGCCGCTCTGTGATTCTAATAGCGATGCCTCTGATCTGCATGTCATAATTATTTACAGTATTATTTCACTAACTCAGCACGTTTCCTATGCATGTTACAGCAAGGCAGAATGGTTTACAACCCTATTGAGGCTCTAGGAAGCTCAGAAATAGCCGTTTTTAATAACGATTCATTGCGAAAATATTCGGGTCGAATCAGATTTTTCAAAAGTTCGCTCATCTCTAGCTGAGATGCTGGGAGCGGAAGCTCCAAAATGGCCGCTACCTTTCTTTTCCATCTGTGCCAGGCTGTTGATCTGGTTTAACTTTATCAGGTCCCACGCCCATGATCACACTCCTGTAGTCCCTGGGAGCTGCTTGCATTCCATCTGGTGGGTGGGCATGTCCAGTGTATAAGGCTCAGAAAGAGGTGCCCAATTGCAAATGGAATTTCCCCTTCATATTTTCAGATGAGCTTTAAAGGGACTCTAAAGAAAAGAAAAAATAATACTCACTTTTTCACACCCATTGCAGCTTACTGCCAGTTCGGTGCACATAGCAACTTACCAGTTTCTATGTTTGGGTTCCACTAGAATCCTCTCACCCTCCAGTCATTTCCCACATTAGTAACATTGACATTAAATTCACTGGAATGGAGGGACCTGCCTGGCACAAGCCCGGTACTGCCTCAGCACTCTCTCCTCTCTAGAGCAGGGGCGGACCCAATACTGACAGTGAGCATTGGTTGGGTGCCCAAGGACCAAATGGGAGTAGGTGGGGGGAAGTTTCAACGGGAGAAAAAGTTAAAGAATTGCAAACAAAATGATAAAATCCACATAAATATGCTGAAGGACGGGAGAAGAAGTCACTTATACACCCGGCATCAAGAAATATCCAGCCAGGCTTTTTTATCTTCCCTTTAATATAAGGAAGAGGAAATCGGGTGACAGGTTATGTCACCCCTGATACACCAAACCTGTCACCCCTTGATTTTATTCCCACCAGGAGAAGAAACCACAAGCTTAGCGGGAGTTTTATTCAGTTTAGGTGTATAAGTGACCCTTCCTCTCATTAACAAAGTGTTTAACAATTTCTCATTATACCTCCTTTAAGTATCTTTTTTTTGTTTTAAGTGAACTAACTCACCTAGTAGTTTCTATAAAAGCTAATATGATTTACTGCATTTAATTATTGCATTTCAATATCCTTTGAAAGCAAATTCTACCTTGTGACAGTGTTGGCAATGTTTTTCTTCTATAAACAGGTCTATTTTTACACAATATCTGACAGTTGCCATCTTGATCAGTAGGTGACAGTTGGGAGGTAGGATGGTTCAGCTCTTAAAATGCTTCAAGAATCTCCATGTGCAGTAAAATTGTTTGCCTATTTTTACAAGAACTCTCTTTCATACTGATCCGGTCTGTCTAGAGCGCCCAATCTGCTGAAGCTGATCCATCTGTTCAAATCATCATTAACAAACACAGTCTATAAATTTAAACACTGAGGAGAGATATGACTACACAATGTAAGGCATTTTTATATAGAACATACAATACAAATGCACTTCTCCCATGTCTTTACTTAATACAAATATCCAAAAGCCCATCATCCACCCCCAAACAGAACATACCACCATCTAACATGAAAAAGTCCACTCCTATGTTTTTAATCTTCTTGTCTTTTACTGTTTAGCATTGGGTTATTTAGTGGTAACAAGCAACTGGATATATATATATATATATATATATATTTTTTTTTTTTTATTTGATTTTTTTTTTATTGTCGTCAAATGTTGGTGGACAGTTCGCAAAGGGACTGAACAGTATTATCAAATAATTAAATACAGTATGAATACAAGTAAAAAATTATTAGACCTCTTCTTAAAGTGGACCAAAACCCACCCTGGAGTCCAGAGCAGGCATACTTTTTCCCCTTATGTAACCCCTCCCAGGTAGTCCAGTAAACTCACCTGCTCCCTGATCCGATTCAACGGCACATGTGCGAGCGGTGCACAGGGCGCACACGGGGCATTTGTGAATAGCCGGCTCAGGCATGCTTCCTGTTAGAGGGTAGCAGGGATGCGGCCGCCGGTGCCTGGTGGGACGTACTGCTATGGGGCCAGTTGGGCTGCTACTTTAGACACCTACATTCAATCCCTACCCCCTTAGTCCCTGTACCCACAACGCATTGTAACCAAAGGCCAAGGAACCCCCAGCCACCAGTTCTATAGCCCCGGCATCATGGTTGGGGGCAGGAGCTTCATTAAGGATGTCTCAGGCCAGCCGGGGCCTGGGAGAATGCAGGGCTGATTTTTGGCCTCAGTCCGCCACTGCCACTATTGTTCAATGACCACATTCACATGATCGGCAGCAGCCTATTTTGTGAAAAGCTAACGTGGCACAATCCCCAAAAGAGATAAGTATTGGCATCTCCATCCCTTGCCTTACTGGGTGGCTATGCAGTGGGGCATCCTGATTCAGGATACTCCCCCATGCTTCAAACTTAAAAGGGAGTCCAGTCAGTTTAAGTTTTAGGTATTTGAGAATCAGCCCTGATGAATAAGATTAAGTTATGTAGATTTTTACCCAAACTAGTCAAATTTTAAAATGATTGTTGGAGATACAATACTATGCTACAGCTTCTGTTTGTCTTTAAATGTGATTAGTGACTTTTGCTAGATTACTGCAGTTCACAGCTATGACAAGTTTTGGCACTAGATGGTGCTATGACAAATGCTTAACTGTAGAGTCTATGCATTTTACTGCTGTGTTGTTATTTCCTGCGCTTCCAATTGCTCTTTGGTACTTCCTTCTTTTTCCTGTCTGTGTTAGCCACCATGTAAGGTGACATTCTCTTACTGCATTCATGTTCCAGTAAACCAGTTTCTGTTATATCTGGATTATGACTTTGCTACACCCAGCACTCTCGCTCTGCAACAATCATAGGTTCCATTTGTGAGTTATTATTAGTGTTGGGCGAACTTGAAGTGCAAAGTTTGTGTTCGTGTTCGAGTTCGGCGGTCGGTCCAGACATGGGAAAGCTGGCACTTGTTTGATTCTGTCTCTGGGGGGCCCTTGACAGGAAGAATAGCCCCCGAAAGTTTGGTTCAGTTCCCGAAACCCATATTTTTATTCAAAGTTTGGCTGAACTTTTATTTAAGAAAATGACAAACCCAAACTTTGGGGGGGTTGCTCAACACTAGTTGTTATGACTTTCATTACATTTTTTTTAAGCTAATTAGACCACATTTTAGTCCTTGTACTTACCACCAGGGAAGGTAGCTACAGTACATGTTCTAGGTCAAAAGTTATCTGCATGAAGCTGGTGTGCTCTCACCCATTCACAAACATTAAGAAGTGCAATACTGGTAAGAGACACCAGAGGGCTCCAAGCATTGCAAAGCATTTTCTTTTAAGCATTGTATGCTGTTTGCTAAGCATGAATTTGGTATCTGCATATTGCAATATTATTGCATTACTACACCTAGGGCCTTATTTATCACGGGCTACCGACTCAAGTACGCCCGGCGGCGGTCACAATGACGCATTTATCAAGCTAAATGAGGCTAGCGCCGGCGAGAGCGACGGCTAGCGCGGGATTCATCATGAAGCCGCCTGGAACGAACAGCGCCGCTGCAAATTCCTTCACAGCGCCAGGTATGACCTGTCGCTCCCTGGCGTTGTCCAATGCATTTCAATGGAGCAATCTTTAATTAATCATAATTAATTGGTATTAATTTTTTTTTTTTTTTTTTTTAATGTCAAAAATTCTGAGACCACTTCTGCAATGTTAGGTTTTTTTTTTAATTAAAAAAAATTAAAAAAAAAAATTTGTGCAGAATTGATCTTACAGGTCTGATATTAATGTATTCATATTACAAAATGATTCAAAAAACATGTATAATGTTACAATCAAAAAATATGGTTGTTTAGGGGTTAAAAACTAGTTAACACCCATCGCCGCCAGCGCACTGGGGTTTAAACAAGGAATGGACAGCGACAGCAAATTCGGAGCATGATTTGTTAATGAATATGAAGCTAGCCGTTCGCTCTGGCCATTCGTTGTCAGGCGCTCACATACAACGCTGAACCTGTGAAACAGCGACCCCTAAGCCCGTATTCAACATTACCGCACACCGACTGAGTCGCTGTCATCAAGCAAACGCCGGCCAAGCACAGCGAATACTGGCTGGCGCTGTAAAAATCACGCTACAGTCGCTCATCTGTCGCTACCTGGCGCTATTAATGAATCGGCCTCCCCGTCTTTGAGCTTCTCCTAGTGTGGCAAGGGATAAATTACAGGCCAGCATTACTAAAGGTAGAGACCCCCTCTACATGTTAAGCTGGAGGGAATGTAGGGCCTTATTTAGGAAGTGCGTAGTTTATCATCATTTTGCTGGCATAGCACTAGTTTTTGAGCTCCGGCATCTCTTTCCTTTTCGGCACTGCTATTTGGACAGAATGGCCAATGTTAACTAAATAGCTTTGATGAACTAGATATTGGCCGGCCTGTGTCAGCGACTGTTGGACCCGAATGCCAATTACAACAGCGCCAGTGAGCGCCACTCTGTAACGCTTTTCTTTTGGCACAGCATATTTATTAATTTTTGGCATGCTTAAAAGATTGGCGCTGCATTTTACTGGTGCTGGTCTGCGTTTCACTATTACAGTTACAGGGTATCGTGTGTTTAGGCTGCGCTTTAATAAATTACACATTGGTAAGCAAAAGAAGCCATGAAAAACTATTTTACAAGAAAAAAATAAAACATTTGCTGACATCTAGGTCCTGCGTTTCATTACTGACAAGTCACAATGCAAGTTCTGTACAAATAAATGTGTGTAATATTATTATAAACATAAAACAGTTCAATGCAGTTCTGCTCATTGTGCTCTAACTAGGGTTGCCACCAGGCTGATACATTTTATTTTACTGGCCACTGGCCTGGTGATGACAGTATTTGTTATTTTACTGGTAGTATACTTTCCTCACCCTCAATTATCTGTAAAAAAGCAAATACCAGCACTGCCAAGCCAGTGGCTAGTAAAGTAAAAAAAAATACCGACCAGGTGGCAACCTGTAACCTACAGCGCCACTATAAACTGGTACAGCTTAAACAAGAGCACCCGGCACTGAAAACTATATGCCGCTAGTGATAAATTAGAAGCATGCTGGTGGCTGCATCTGCGCCACCTGTTTTTTGTTTGTTAAAGTAGAGTAGAATGAACAGGCGCTGACGCTTGATAAATCAGGCTCCCCATAGCACTCACTAGGATGCCACTAGATGGAGTTGTAGGAAAAGCTGGATGAGACCTATTTAGTCTGGGTCTTCTGGGCAGGCTTAGAGGCTAATTCATTACTAACGCCAGGTATTGGCAGATGAGCACCTGTACAGCGGTGCTTAGAGTGACTGCTAGTAGACACTGTAAGCGGGTATCGGGCGCTGTAACAAAGCGTCTTGTTAGCTGTAGTAACCTGGCCGGTAATGATGAATGTGATGTATGTTGGGCGCTCTAACACCAGTACAGCGCTGCAGGGAGCGAAAGGTAGCACCAGCTCCGTGCGACAGACTCTTAGCGCTCCACACCATACTTATCAAAGAAGGACACACACATAGCGTCGGCGCTCTAAATCTAGTCGCTGTGATTAAAGTCGGTTTCTGAACACATATCCACCTGTAACAAAGCGAAAACACATGGAATGACAGTGTTTTAACGCTGTGTCATTAACACTTTAGTGGCAGACCTTAAATATGCATAAAAAAAAATCAAAAATGATATTTTCAAGGCCAGGAGTGATGACACAATTATTTGAGAACAACCCCCACCCCCCAAAAAAAAACAAAAAACCCACTTTAAATAGAATAAAAGGAACATCCATTGAAATGAATGGGAGAGCGACTAGTAGCGACAGGTCTTACCTGGCGCTCTGGAAGCTAGAGCGCCGGCGCTATAAGCTGAGTCACCTTCAATTAAGCCAGGGTTGGTGATTTTTGGGGAGGGGGCAGCTATAGGTGAGGGGGGCGGCAGAGTCTAGAGCTCAGGAGAGTGTATTATGGTAGTGTGATGATGCAGCGTCTATGTCCCTGAATGAGGTCAAGGACTGAAGAGGTTGAAGTGAGGCAGAAAGGGACTGAAGATCTAGGTTTCTTAAGTCCCTGCGTTGAATTATAGGTTTGTGTGGAGGGGGGTTTGCAGGAATTGGAGAGAGGGTCATAGTCAGCAGATTATGGTCAGAGAGGGGGAGCAAAGTGGATGAGAGGTTTCATACAGAGCAGAAGTTAGATGAAGAGGAGGTCAATTGTGTGGCCATCTTTGTGGGTGGGTGCAGTCGACCATTGCTTAAGGCCGAAAGATAGGGGTTAGTGACAGTAGTGTGGTGGCAGCAGGGTTGCTAGTGTCAACAGATATGTTGAAGTCACCCATGATGATTGCGGGGATGGCTGCGGACAGAAACTGAAGCAGCCAGGTAGAAAAGTGGTTTGAAGAAAAGAGTAGTAGTTCCAGGAGGGCGGTAGATGACATTGATTTTCAGGTTACAGGGAGAATATAAGCGGACACAGTGAACTTCAAAAGATGAGAAGGATAGAGATGGCAAGGCAGGGAGTGGGTTAAAGGAGCAGAGTTTGGATAGAAGGATGCCGACACCCCCACCCTGTTTGTTTTCGGATCTGGGGGTGTGGCTGAGATGTAGTCCCCCATGTGAAAGGGCAGCGGGTGAAGCTGTATCTGATGGCGTGAGCCATGTTTCTCTGAATCCCATGAAGATAAAAGAGTTGGAGAGAAACAGGTCATGAATATAGGGGAGTTTATTGCGCACTGAGCGTGAATTCCACAGTGCGCAGGTGACAGTGGAGGGAAGGGGCTGGGAGGGAGTAAGCTGTATCAGATTAGATGGGTTGCGTGTGTATCCAGGTTAAACACGGTTACAGGTTTTTGGCTTTGATGAGAAGGGAATTGTTCTGGAGGAGGGGGGTGGAGAGAGTGGGCCCGGATTAGGGCTGATGTCACCGGCGGCAAGTAAGAGTAAAAGGAGAGAGAAGAGATGGTTGTGGCTTTTGAGGGTGGAATAATGTGTCTTGTGCTTGGATACAGAGGTGGTGTGTGATTTTGTCAGGGAAAGGAATTTGTGAGCAGAGAGGTAGGGGGAGGAGAGCAGAGAGGGGGAGATATATAGGGACTTACCAGGAGCAGGGGGATACTGTGTGCCTAGGATTCTGAGGGTAAGAGGAAGCAGTGTGATGAGGTAGATGTTGATCATTTTAGTTGATGCTGGGCTATTCAAACAAGCAGAATCTGGTGCAGGTTTCCTTCAGGTTGAATTCAGGTTACATTCGCTGCAGACTTAGAAAGATTCAGACTTGGAAAGGAGATTCGAAAATGATTCATTCTAAACAAAATGCTTCAGACCAGAAGACCTGGAGAGGGAATTTGGAGAGATAACTGGAAGATTGAAGGCATGGGGGTATTCCAAATGGTCTCTGGAAAGAACCCAAAACCAAAAAGGAAAAGAAAGGGTGGTTTTCAATATGCCATATTCTTTGCAATTCACTCAGGTTAAAAGTACAAACTCAAGTTAAAAGGTTAAAAGTTGTGCAAAAAAATGTACCAATCTTACAAGTGGATCCATCAATTGAGATAAATAATAAATTAAAACGCTATTTATACACAAGCAAAAAAACACAATTAAAATGTATGGCGCTGCTGAGCGACAGGTGCGACATGGCACTGTTGCAGGTGCTTTACACTGAGCCGTTGCTAGTGATACATGTGACTCTACATGACGCTGTTAGAGGCACTCACCAGTTTGGCTTTGATATATATGGTCTTCACATACTGCGCCCACATGACGCTATGTGGTACTACGTGGTGTTAACGTTTCTTAAATAACCGCCTTAATTTTTGTGGAATTTTTTTTCCAACACATATTTTTTAAAATACATATATATATATTTTTTTTATTTTGGCTGCACTATAGTGTCCCTACCACTTATCCACTTTTCTAATAGCTATTAAAATGATTGATTCCTCCACCTCGCCTGCTCTTTGCCATGAATCCTGGGTGCGGATGCACTGGGTGCCAATTTAGGTCGGTATGCGGTGCACAGTCCCGGGTGTTTGGGTGAAGCGAGGGTTAGATCTTTTGAGGATGCCATGGCTGGTCTCCCCCGGGTGATTCATTTCCTCCGTTGTCAGTCTGCAATCTTGCACGGAGGCTCAGGTATTTTCCCTGCGTCGTGGTGACACCCTGATACACTTCTCACTGCAGCTTCCATTTTTTTGAACTTGGAGGTGGCAACTCCCGGCTATGGTCTGTTTTCGCTACTAATTAGGAAATGCTGCTTCAAAGATTCTCAGCATGGCTTCTGCTTTTTGCTCTCTTAGTGTTGTGTGAGTGATTTATATATATAAAAGCCCTGCCCGTTGTAAACAGTAACAGACAACGTGTTTTTTTTTTTTCACCACATTGTTTATCTGACAGAAATTGAACCAATAATTCAATGAGAAATTGAGTGGCTGGCTTCCATGTGTTTAACAATTAGTGCTTTTTAGTGTTGTTTTTTAAATGAATCTATCCAATCCCTGCCTGTATATTCTATACTATATGCATGCTCGGTATTAATTATATGATTAAGGATACGGTCTATGCAGACCAGTAGCTAGGCTTTCTGGCACCTGGGGCAAATATTCAAAATGGCATCCCTCACCTGTTCCCTTCCCCCCTTTGGCATCCCCCTGGCCTGCTGCACCCAGGGCAAGTGCTCCCTCATGCTCCCCCCTAGCTAGGCCCCTGGGTCCATGCCCGAAACATGTGATTCTAACTCTGCTGTACACTTTATGCTAATTTTATGGATGTATAAAATAAACTGGACAGTTTATGGAAGTGTGCAGACTAGGTCTAAATATCCTGTGATTTGAGGACTGAGGAATCCTTGTCTAGCACCACCTCATACACACAGGGTGAGCAACTGTTCTTTTTCTTTGCTAAAAACAAATAGTAGTGAAGCTTTTTTCTGTAGAGCATCCCCCAGATGTTATTTTTGCATGACCACTTATTCACCCCAAGATGTAATCCCACCCCTCATGCATTGTACTGTTGGGCTCAGAGCAAATTTTACTGACAGCTATATAAAGAAGAAACCTGTTCTTATGCTGGTGAGCGAGAAAGACACATTCAGATCTTAAAATGCACTGGTATATTGTGCTGTCCTAAAATCTTGGATGTATTAAAGCGTCACTAAACCATTTTTCCCTCCCTCCATGACCCCCCCCCCCCCCCCCCCACGCCTCCACCCAATTTTCGGTGGCTCGAAGCCATATTAGCTCAAGAATGGCAGCTAATATGACCAGCTTGTGGGCTGCATCCCCGGTTTCCCTTTAGTCTGGGGAGTGTGTGCCAGAGCTAAAGGGTGCACCCGCTGGCAAAGACAGTGTCATGGGAGCAGTCAGAAAAGGTGAGTTTACCGGCAACCCCAGGGATTACACAGCGGGATATCAGGAAAACGTAATAAATTAAGCTAAGCTCTTGAGTTTCTGAATTGCTATGTCTGTACATGCAAAGCTATGGAACTTTCCCCGGCATTTACAGTGTGAATGAAACGTTCCATGAGATTAGAATGCTGACCTAATCACACTTCTGCACCAGTTTACATAATATATTTTACATTGCAATGGTTAATGAACCCAACAGGATTCTCTGTGTGTTTTGCCCTTCATGTATTCAGTTTACTGTAATGAAGGATGCAACAGAATGCATGGTAATGCAATGTAATATAAAAAGCACCTCAATGCATATACTCTCTTGTAAATGTAGCCATAATCATACAGCATGGAAATAAAAAAACAAAACGGTACTTATCTTTTGTCCTGCGCCACTGGTTACTGCAGGTCCTGTGCGTTGCAACGTATCTGATCGCTTTATTGGGGCCCCTGCCAAAGCCGCCAACTTCCGGCATTGTATCCATTTCGCAATATTTCCTGTATTTTGCTGTAATTAAAGAGATTGGCCAGACAAAGCAAAAAACAGCAACACAGCTCCAATCCCACCGGGAAATTGAAGATCGGACGCCCCATCAGTCCTCTCTGTTCCAAGATGGCGGCAGTGGATAAGTAATCACACTGCCATAATGGAGAGGGTGCCAAGGTGGGGTTATGCAGGCATGTCCCCTCCATTACAATGAGTGGGCATGCTGGATGGCATACACTCGTACACATATATGGCTGCCATCTCGTAATGGAGAGGACCAACGTGGAGCTTGATCTCCAATCTTGGGAAGCTGTAACCCAGTAGGTCACGGCGGCGGAGCTGCGCTGGACAAAGTGTGAGTAAAACCATTTTTTTGTTTTTGACTGGCCAATCCCATTAAATACTCACTTTACTATAAGCTCATCTCTATGTGCTCCTGCTTAGACTAAAGTGTAATCCCACAATATGAAGTGTTGCCTTGGTAAAATACAAGCTCAGTATTATGCTTTGACTTATTCTGTCTCCTGGACAGTAGTGAAACAGATTAATTTCTGATGATATCACTACAGTACATTTCAGTAGCATCCGTTAGGGCTTGGTGACATGTGTCACTGACTGGGACAACATATAGCGTAGAACACGTGGTGAAATGTCTCTTTCTGATTGGACAATCTTGGTAATATCCTATACATATCATTACATACAGGATTAAATATATCTTGAACACATCACTTGGAATATAATTAGCAATGGCCATGGTTGCCCTTAATTCATGTGCTAGTGCACTGAACTGCCTTAAGAAGCTGTTTCATTTCTGCTTTCAACTTTAAAGGCCATTAAATCCTGTATTTGCTCCCCTCCTAGTTTGTCTCAGCAGAATGCAATGTACCTTTGTTATCTCTCTTTCATTTCCAATGAGATAATGGATGCCACCTGGACTAGAATGACAGTATCTGCTTATGTATGCCTTTTTGAGATATGTCTCACTGCCATATATTCACTTACATATTTATTATTATTGTCCAAAAAAAATATGTGATATGCCTGGACAATTGTACAACTTGTGTAAATTCTATACACACTGTGTCTCTCTTCTTCAAAGCAGTACCCAAATTGAACATCATGGAACTCTCATTCGAAAGGATGTCATTGACCTTCCTGGGTTTTGTTCTGTGCCCCTGGGGCATGCTTGGGTTTTCTTCTGCTTTAAAACATGCTGTATATCAATGGTGCTCAAACTACTGCCCGTGGGCAGATCTGCACCCAGTGTCATTAGTGTTAGCATCAGTGGGGATCTGAGAGACCTGTGACACAATTTGTTTTTTCAATGTGTTGGAGACTGGATCAGTATGTTCTGCAGCATGGAAAAAAGGGGAATCATTATCAAGAACAGCACCCTTGGAAATAGGGGGGGTGAAGATTGGTCCCGGACTCCAGTGCCAGTGCCAAAGCTCACCCAGCAGGTGAACCTTGTAAGCTGTTTGTGTGTATGGTCTGAACACTTCACCTAATCCTGCTCCCCAGCCGATCATGATTCAAGTTATAGTTTTGCCTTTCAACAGTCTGAGGAACCCTCACTCTGTTTAGAAAGCCTGAGGAGCCCTGCTTTATATGATAGTTCTGCTATTCCTTCCAGCATGTCTTTGACTTTTGGGACAAAAGTCACACAAATATGGAAAGAATGTTCCAACAACCTAGATCATTCCAGCTGGAATACAAGACGGCTCGTCACTGGACTACTGGAACGTCAATGAGATGAAAGATATCCACTGAAATCATGCACTTAAATCGGGCTATCATCTCATAATGTAAACATTTATCTGGGTGTATTTGTAGCCCTCACGTACCGGGGTGTCCGACACATGACGGCAGGGAGCAGGTTCTTCTGGGCCCAGGTGTCCGATGTGTGTGTTGTGAGTAGGTAAGGGTTAGGGTTTCAGGGAAAGGTAAGTACTCACTGGTGCTGCTTGGAAAGATGTACAGCAGTCCAACTGTTGAAAGCAGAGTTCCTCTTTATTTATTCCACAAGCAAATGGCAAACACGGAACAAGTACATGTCTTCCAGTTACATCTCTGGTTCTGTCCAATATCAGGTACAATCATCAGCATTGCTTCCCATAGAGAATAATGTTCTAGGTTGGAACCTCTCCTTTCTCTCTCTCTCTTAGAGTCTGTGCTCCTGCTCCTTAAAATTCAAATGGTGAATCACACACTCTTTGGGTTGGGGGCTTCCCTATATCCCTTCTGACTACCTTCCAAAACCTTCTATCACATGTTCGACCTCATGTCCGACATCTGATAGGATGGTTGGTAAACCCTCTGACCAATCACTAGCTTTCAGTTGTAACTATGTTACTAGTCTATCTCCTGTGATGACTAACAACCCTTCTGACCTCTCCTTCTAGAATGTTCCCCATTTTAGCCTATGGACCTTTATTAGTCTATGGCCTAAACCCACTACTGCCATCTAGTGTCTGTTAGATTATGGCACTTCCAATGTACTTAAATGGGTAGAAACCATAAAAGTTAATTAATGTATGGTTAACTCTATTTAAAGGATTCTTATTAGTGAATTAAAGTGTTCCTAGTTATTACCAGGTCCTTACATATTAAATGTATCAGGGTCCGCTCACCAGTTCCCCGTTCCAGCGGCGTCTCGAGTCCTCAGCCGCCCGCTCCCGCTGCGCAGCCACCTGTCCGGCGGCCGCGGCGGGCGGCAGCTTCTGTCCCGGCTGGCGCGCACGCGCCTTCCCCCTCACTCGACGGCTCCAGCGCCGTCTCTCGTGCTTGCGCGCGTGCGCGAGCACGTTTTGTTTATACCCTCCGGCGGCGCTGCTCTCAACGCGGCCGCCGGAGGAAGCTTAATTAATTAATTAAAGGCCCAGCTGCATTAGTGGGAGTGCCCCACTGAGACTGGGCCAATCAGCTACTCTTTAGTTCTGGGCTGTACGCCCTATGTTAACCAATCCGTTTAAAGTTCATAGTTGCACCAATCACCACATTGTTTCTCCAGGGCCAATCATACCTGTTCCCTATATAATCTCACCCCAGTCAGTTTGTCATGGCCTGTTATAGCGCTTAGACCCTTGTTTGTTACTTACCTTGATATCGTTCTGTGTTCCTGTTGCCGCCCCTTACCTGCCTTTGACGATCCTCGATCTCCACTCCTGTTGCCGACCTTTGCTTGTTTTGACCACCCTCGATCTCCATTCCAGTTGCCGACCTTTGCTTGTTTTGACCATCCTCGATCTCCACTCCAGTTGCCGACCCTTGCCTGCCTTTGACCATCCTCGATCTACACTCCTGTTGCCGACCCTTGCCTTGAACCTAGACCACGATCTGTCTATTGTTATTCCTCCTCAGATCTCCTGTTGCCAACTTCCAGCCTGTCCTTGGACTTCCGTCTTACGCTCAAATTCGGGCTACCCAATTCCACTTCCAGCCGCGGGTTCTCCAGTCCTCTGTACAGTAAGGCCTCATCCTTTGAGCCATAAAGTCCTGGGGGCAACCGATCCCGAGCAGGCGTGTTCTGCGTCTCGGCAAGCGGGGGCTCCTATAGGTGAAGCTGGCTGCGGAGATTGGGGGTTGAGGTCCTTACCAAGAGAGCTGGAGTTATCCAAGTGGTTAATTGCGGTACCTGGAGCGTGATAAAATGATCTTATTGCTGTCACAGAGTCCTTAAGGCTAGCATATGGAGTTTGCTAACAAATACAGTCGTTTTATAAAATTAGCAGTATTCTAGTCATTCTCTGGTTTGGTTGACATTTTCATAACAATAGAGCTTTTTCCCAAATGTTTCTGAAGTCTCTCAGCTAGCTTCCTTCACATATTCATTGATATGCAGTAACTATTATCAGGAGCAGTATAATTTAAGAGGCTTACAATAGACTATGCTTTTCCAGCTACAACACGTTTTTATTCTTTTTTATCACAATTTGGCACACGTTCTGCTTGCTGTGCATTCATTAACAGAGTCACATATAATTACACAATTTATCCTTTTTGGCTAGCTCTAGGAAACCTGCTGACAGTATTGATTCTCTTCTCTCTCTTGTAAAGCACCATCTTTTCATTACGCTCATTATTCCCCCCCCCCCCCCCAAAAAAAAAAATCTATTTTAAAACTTTAAATAATAATGTTATTTAAAAGCTTGTCATTTTCTGCCTTTCTTTTTTGAAGGAAATATGCTTTGGAACTAAATAAAAGAAACTAGAGCAACTCTCATCTGCATTCTTATGATTATTTAATTTCCTGTGCGAAATGGGCTTGATTTTAGAAATGATACTATTGTAGTGGGGTACCTGCAGAGATGTAATATGATTGCTGAAAGGCTCAGTTTTAAAGAACACACCTATTTATTAATATGTTTCTTACAGTGGCGATATAGCCTCCTCTTATATTGCTTTAATCCCTTATATAATGACCCACCCACTTCTAATAATCATTTCATGTTTGGAATTGGGCTTCTCACCCACTCACACTGCAAGGAGGTCTGCAAAGCTGACTTTCAAAGGTAACTTGCAAAACATGTCTACTTTACAACTTCAGCGGGGGAGTGTATATATGTTTACTCACAGGCACAAGGCAGCATAAGGTCACAAGGACCCTTCATCAATGAATCCTAATGTTTCCATAGTCCTATTGATAGCATCTATACTGTAGCTGTAGCATTCCCACTGGAAGATCTGTTTGAAAAGCCCTTAAGTCACCTGGCATACAACTGAAGAGTATAACTGAAGAGATGAGGAGATTGGTATGTACAATTTATGTTAAACTGGAACAACTCTTTTTGGAAATATGGGTGTTGCCTTGAGCTCAGGGGGGCATCCCAATGTCAGAAATCGCTGTCACACTGACAGTCGGCCGGAAACTCACAGCAGCCACGTGACTGCGCCTGTCAATCAGAGCGTTGGATTTCTCCATGGGACTGAGGAGACAGACAAGATTTCTTCCATTTTGTGCTGTTAAGGCGTCTGCAATCTGAAATTGTAATGCTCCCCTGTGCAAGGCTAAACACCCAAAGTGGGTGTTGTTCCAATTTAAATAGAGGGGATAGGGAACTGCTGCTGTTCTTCAGTTATATAAAAGAGTGGGACTGTACAAGTATTTGCAGGCCTGCAACCTCAGGATGCAAATAAGCATACTACCTTACTCTGGGTACTAGATAAAGATAAACATACATTGTATGGGGTACACAATGGATATAACGTGTGTGTCTCATATGATATATTAGAGATAGCACTTAAAGAGGAACATTGCAGGTATTGGGGAGTTAATAAAACCTGGCTTGCTTGGCTACCCTGCCCCTCTGGTTTCACATTTCACAACGTTTCACTTACCTGTCCGGTCACATTGGGCTCCAGCATCCCTCAGTCCCGCACCGGCTCAGTGGGCAGCGCCATCTTGCTGTTGCGTCATGTTATGCGCCACCCCTCAGATCTCGCGCATGCACAGTGTCATGGCATAGGCTGCAATGACACTGCAAATCCTGCAAGATTTGAAGAGCAGTGTGAGACATTTGAAGAGGTACAGCGAAGGGTAAGTACGACTAAGGCTTGCAGCTTTTCCCTTAGCAACAGCCAAGGGGGGAGGGGGTGCAGAGGGGCCAGGAATGCTACCATATGTTGGTGCTTTAGGGAGGGGGGAAGGACAGGCTAGTGACATGTATTATACCCTATTATACCCTTTTATACTGAAACAATAACCACCAAAACCAGTCTAGTTACGCAAAAAAGCAGTCAACCACTTTTGCCTAAAAGTGTCTATAGATTGATCAGTTTAAAAATGACATATACTCTGATTTGGATATGGCCTTGGCATATATATTGAAATACAAAGGTGTTTTAATGCAAATAAGTAGATACATGTAAGTAAGGGATATATTGGAAGTCTTTCAATTAAAAAAACTAAAAAAACTGTTCTCCCTTGTAACTCATACAAATCATCTGTTGCTATTGTTTATTTGCCTTCTTTCTTAAAAAAAAACCTAATAAAACTTTTAGTTACATGCTCATTGATTTAATTGTAAATAAGAATCATTTAAAGAATATTCTCCAATCGTCTTATAGCAGCAAATGTCTATTAAAACGTCTCTGATTATGTCTAAGCCTATTAGGGGGATTCTAATTGAATAGGCATTAATTAGCTGACAGACTTCAGAGCTGAAACAGCTTTAAATAGCTTGAGGAATTACCATATATATATATATATATATATATATATATATATATATATTTATATTTGTATCCATACATAACCTACTGGCAAACGTAACTCATGATCTTTCACAATAAATGTGGAATATTTAGCCCACTGTATAGTGCAAAAAACTTTGCTTGTGATAGCATACTAATTGAATAAGCTTGAGCAGCTTGTTGCCAGAAGCCATTTAATGTGCAAGAATAAAAGCATAAACAGAGGGCACTTTTCTTCTGAGATTTAAAAAGGAAAAAAAGCAGAAACCATCTGCTGTGCGTTAGCATGTCCATGTAGTGTATTTATGCCAGCACAAGTTATCTATGATGGACTCCAAACAATATGTGTACAAGCATGTTTCTGTCGCCCTAGGAGAGGCAGTAAACTAAACGCACAAAATGCTTACCCAACGGCCAGCTAGAATGGCTCTCATAGACGTTATGTGTATATGTATAAAAAAATGATTAAAATATTCCACACATTTGACTAAATATTATTTAGTTTATTATTTAATATCTACTCCTATACTCTAATATTAAAAACAGCTACATTCAGAGATGTCGGAATAAGCTATCCTCAGTGCTGATCACTAGTGAAATGCCTGGCAAGCATGTCTGAATTAGCCAATAGCAAAACCGCATCAAACCACATAAAAGCCATGCACTGGGACATTTACTAACATTCACGAGTTGTTCTCCTAACAAATATTGTGCATTGAGGAACATGTTAATTATTTGATAAAGCAAGCGGGATCCATGTATCAACTAAAAATCAATTAATTAATTAAAAATGTGAAAATATTAAGATCCCAAATATTCAGATCACTGGATGCTCAAGACCTATATAGAATTTTCGTAATCCCCATAGTCCAAATAGACATGGTGGAGCTTTCACTCTGTATATTAAGGGGGTTATTCATGAAGGGATAGCGGCAGGTAGCGCCTCGTAGCGGCAGGCAGCGTCTGGTGAACTCTGGGTGCTGTACGCAATACCACATTTATGAAAGCGAATCTGGTGAGCGACTCTAACAGCGACATGTAGCGGCCGATGTATTATCACAGGCGGCTCAGCGCATAGCGCCAGCGCTCTAGCTTCCAGAGCGCCAGGTATTACCTTTCGCTCAGTGTCGCTCTGCCATACATTTCAGTGGACATTCATTTGCTTGTGTCTAAACAGCGTGTTTGACATTTTTTTAGTTTTTTTGCTCAAATCATTGTGTGACCTCTCCTGGCTGCAGACAAACACTTTTAGACACTTTTTTGACTACAGCATAGAGCGGCAGACGCTGTGTGATTAAAGTCTGTTTTTGAACACATATACACCAGTAACAAAGCAAAATGACATGGAATTACATTGTTGTACCACTATGACATTAACACTGTAGATCCAGACCTGTAATGACAATTCTGCATAAAAATATAAAAAGTCAAAAAAGTTTCTAAAAGTGTTTGCAGCCAGGAGAGGTCACGCAATGATTTGAGCAAAAAAAAAATAATGTCAAAGCAAATGAAAATGTATGGGATAGCGTCACTGAGCGAAAGATTCACTTTCATAAATGTGGTTGGCAGGGTGATTCATTACTAACGCCAGGTAGCGACATATGAGCGTCTGTAGCGAGGATTTCAGAGCAACCGCTAGTAGTCACTGTGCTCAGCCATGGTTAGTTGTTTCAGAGTGCCTCAGCATTCGCTGGCCGGCATTGATGAATATGTTGTGTGAGTCACAGTACTATGCTGTATGGGAGCGAACGGTAGCGCCAGCTCAGTGCGACTGACTCACACCACATTCATAAAAAAAAAAAAAAAACCCTTACACAGTTCCGGCACTCAAAATCGGGTTGATGTAGCCCACAGTGCCAGAAGCTGTGTGATTAAAGTCTGTTTTTGAACATGTATCCACTAGTAACAAAGCGAAAACATATGGAATTACATTGTTATTACATTGTAACATGAACACTTTAATACCAGACATGTAAGGACAATTCTGCTGGATGAGGAAAGGGATTTAAGGATCGTCCATAGAAATGTATGGGAGAGCGCCAGGTCGCAGAGGTCCCCCCGAGTCAGACCTGCAAGAGTATGGACCATGGCGCAGATAGGCATCGGCCAACTGACTACGCAGAATGTCTTTGTAGTAGTTCAGTTTGTCCTCCCTCTCGGCGGGTTTAAAAAATGCCCCCATTTTGTGCCGGAAGCGAGGGTCCAATAAGGTAGACAGCCAGAAGAAACCGCTTGACAACCAGATTGAAGACGTGAGCCATGGGTCAGCCTTCCTTGTCGCAGCGCAGACAAAATGTTCTTCCCATTGTCGGTAACCATGATTCCCATTTTAAGTTTTCTTGGACTAAGCCATGTTTGGATTTCGTGATGAATAAATTTAAGCAGTTCCTCACCTGTGTGACTCAGTTCGCCTCACCTGTGTGACCTGTCCAAGTTGCTGCCGCTGCTGCAAAGGGACCACATTCATCCAGTGGGCCGTAAATGACATGTACTGTCCCTGACCGTAGTTACAGCTCCAGACGTCGGCGCTGCCATGCACTTTTCTACACACCGACAGGCTCAAGGACTGGCCCACCTTCTGTTCAACAAAAGTTTGCAGCTCTGGTACTGCCTTCTTGGCAAAGAAATGACGGCTGTGGACTCTCCACCTCGGCTCGGCACAAGCCATCAGTTCTCTGAAAGGTGCAGAGTCCACCACCTGAAAAGGGAGCGACTGCAGCACCAGTAACTTGGACAGGAGCACATTCAGCTTCTGCGCCATAGGATGAGTGGGCGCATACTGCTGTCCCTTGGACATGGCTTCGCTGATGGATTGCTGGCGGGATGCATGACTTGGATGAGGAGGAGCAGGAGCACCAGCAGCGACAGAGGATGGGTATGACACACAGCTGCCTTCGGCTGAGGTGCTGGAGCCTTGGCTGGCAGAAATTGGGAGCGGCGTGCCGCTTGGTGAGGAAGCAGGCTGGACCATCTCTTCGGAGCCTCGGTTCTCCCAGGCCGCTTTATGGTGACACATCATATGTTGACGCAGGGCCGTGGTGCCAACATTTGGGCCCTGGCCACGCTTCACCTTCTGCCTACATATCTTGCATGTGGCCATGTTACCCTCCTGCGGATGCTTCAGGAAAAACTGCCACACTGCCGAGTAGCTACTTTTCCCACCAACAGGCCGCACTGATTCACTGCTACTGTCGCCAACTCCAGGAACCCCTGCTCCACTACCTCCCGATAAGGTAGCCTGCCGTGCAGCAGGTGCTCTACCCTGGCCCCGTTTGGCTCCAGGCTTTACAATTCTGCCCCCATGCTGACTGCCAACCATGCTGCTAACACCTTGCTGCCTCAGCTGCTGACTCCGGGGCAACCTGCGCCCCACTTCTCCTGATGATGACGATGAAGCCCCTTCTGCACCCGGCTCCCAAGTGCAATCGGCTTCTTCATCATCATCATCATCACCGAGTTGTGGCTGCACATCACTGATGTTCTCGGTTTCCTCAACAGTGTCTGGCGCAGGAGCTGGAACGCTCGCAACACCCACGACACTCTCCACATCACTATTTGTCTGCCTAGCTAAAGAAGCCACCTCCATTTCTTGGCTGGGCAGTAGCTGCTGACTGTCCTATATCTGATCATCCTCCTCACTAAAGAGTGGAGCTGAACCCAAAGCATAGGATACATCGCTGGGGGAGGGAACGGCTTAGGACAGAGGCAATGGGAGGACAGGGACTGCTCTCGGGGCATGCCAACTCAGGGTTGTGTCAGAGGAACCTACCGACCCTAGACTGGGGGTCTCAGATGTAACTTGTGATGATGTGGATGACCGCGTTAACCAATCTACCATGGCAGATGCGTTACTGGTGGAGACACGACCGCTAGCAGATACAGGCAGATCAGGTCTCTCACCGTGACTCCTACTGCCATTCGCCCCTAGTCTGCTGCAACCTCTTCCTGCTGAATCTTGGCCTCTGCCACTCCTCTTTGAACATCCTGGCACTTGTCTGCCTGACATTTTTATGTATTTGAAATGCGCAAAAGGTATGTTAAAAAATGTGTTTACTTTAAAAAGCAGAAGCTAAATAAAGTGAGGAACTGCTTCTCTGCACCAGATATTATGAAAATTGGCAATATGGGATACCCTGCGGCCTAGTGTTTTGACAGCAGGACAAAAATCAATTCAAAATGCAATAGCTTGATTAAGCTGAAGATGAACAAGCATATTTAGTATAACAGATAGGGTGCTACGTGCAGGTTTGGGATACCCTGCGGCCTAGTGTTTTGGCAGCAGACCAAAAACCAATTCAAAATGCAATAGCTTGATTAAGCTGAGGATGAACAACGCTTATTTAGTATAACAGATAGGGTGCTACGTGCAGGTTTGGGATACCCTGCGGTCTAGTGTTTCGGCAGCAGACCAAAAACCAATTCAAAATGCAATAGCTTGATTAAGCTGAGGATGAACAACGCTTATTTACTATAACAGATAGGGTGCTACGTGCAGGTTTGGGATACCCTGCGGCCTAGTGTTTTGGAAGCAGACCAAAAACCAATTCAAAATGCAATAGCTTAATTAAAATGAGGCTGTAGACGCTTATTTAGTATAACAGATAGGGTGACATGTGCTGGTTTGGGATGCCCATGGGGCTGGTGTATTTAAAGCAGACAAAAACCAATTCAAAATGCAATAGCTTGATTAAAATGAGGCTGAAGACGCTTATTTAGTATAACAGATAGGGTGCAACGTGCTTGTTTGGGATACCCTGCGGCCTGGTGTTTTTTTTACAGCAGGACAAAAAACAATTCAAAATGCAATAGCTCGATTAAGCTGAGGATGAACAACGCTTATTTAGTATAACAGATAGGGTGCTACGTGCAGGTTTGGGATACCCTGCGGCCTGGTGTTTTGACAGCAGGACAAAAAACTATTCAAAATGCAATAGCTTAATTAAAATGAGGCTGTAAACGCTTATTTAGTATAACATATAGGGTGACATGTGCTGGTTTGGGATGCCCATGGGGCTGGTGTATTTAAAGCAGACAAAAACCAATTCAAAATGCAATAGCTTGATTAAAATGAGGCTGAAGACGCTTATTTAGTATAACAGATAGGGTGCTACATGCAGATTTGGGATACCCTGCGACCCTGTTGTTTGGCAGCAGACCAAAAACCAATTCAAAATGCAATAGCTTGATTACGCTGAGGATGAACAACGCTTATTTAGTATAACAGATAGGGTGCTACGTGCAGGTTTGGGATACCCTGTGGCCTAGTGTTTTGGCAGCAGACCAAAAACCAATTCAAAATGCAATAGCTTGATTAAGCTGAGGCTGAACAATGCTTATTTAGTATAACAGATAGGGTGCTACGTGCAGGTTTGGGATACCCTGCGGCCTGGTGTTTTTTTGACAGCAGGACAAAAGCCAATTCAAAATGCAATAACTTGATTAAGCTGAGGATGAACAACGCTTATTTAGTATAACAGATAGGGTGCTACGTGCAGTTTTGGGATACCCTGCGGCCTGGTGTTTTGACAGCAGGACAAAAAACAATTCAAAATGCAATAGCTTAATTAAAATGAGGCTGTAGACGCTTATTTAGTATAACAGATAGGGTGACATGTGCTGGTTTGGGATGCCCATGGGGCTGGTGTATTTAAAGCAGACAAAAACCAATTCAAAATGCAATAGCTTGATTAAAATGAGGCTGAAGACGCTTATTTAGTATAACAGATAGGGTGCAACGTGCTTGTTTGGGATACCCTGCGGCCTGGTGTTTTGACAGCAGGACAAAAAACAATTCAAAATGCAATAGCTTGATTAAGCTGAAGATGAACAATGCTTATTTAGTATAACAGATAGAGTGACATGTGCTGGTTCGGGATACCCTGCGGCCTGGTGTTTTGACAGCAGGACAAAAAAAACAATTCAAAATGCAATAGCTTGATTAAGCTGAGGCTGAACAACGCTTATTTAGTATAACAGATAGGGTGACATGTGCTGGTTTGGGAAAAAACAATTCAAAACGCAATATCTTTATGAGAAATAGCCCTTAAAAGCTGCTTTAGTGTAACACATAGGGTCAAATGTGCTGAAATAGGATGCACATGTGGGCTGGGGTTTTTACAGCAGACACAAAAAAAATGTAAACTAATCGAGTTATAAGAAATGCTTGTGTGTACCAGATAGGGTTAAATATGCTACTGCCAAGATGGGATGCACAGTGGCAAGGAATTTTTACAGCACAAACAAAAGCAATTTAAAACTGATCTGGCAAATGAAGGGAAATGAAAATAAAATAAAGCTTTCCTTGTCACTTTCTCTGCTGTCCCTGCCTTGATCTTTCCCGATTTTCCCCTATCTTTCCCTGGTTCTGTCTGGCACTCTGTGGGTCTCCCTGACTCTCTCTTAGGCCCTTATTCATCAAGCGATAGCGCCAGGTAGTGTCCGACGAGCGCCAGGTAGCGGCAGCTATCGGCGGCTACCGACTCAAGTACGCCCGGCGGCGGTCACAATGACGCATTTATCAAGCAAAATGAGGCTAGCGCCGGCGAGAGCGACGGCTAGCGCGGCATTCATCATGAAGCCGCCTGGACCGAACAGTGCCGCTGCAAATTCCCTCACAGCGCCAGGTATGAGCTGTCGCTCCCTGGCGATGTCCAATGCATTTCAATGGAGCAATCTATAATAATTCATGATTAATTGGTAATAATTTTTTTTTTAATTTTTTTAATGTCAAAAAATCGGAGAACACTTCTGCAATGTTAGGATTTATTTTTAAGTAAAAAAAAAAAAAAAATATGTGCAGAATTGATCTAACAGGTCTGAGATTAATGTATTCATATTACAAAATGATTCTAAAAACATGTATAATGTTACATTCAAAAAATATGGTTGTTTAGGGGTTAAAAACTAGTTAATACAGATCGCCGCCAGCGCTCTGGGGTTTAAACAAGGAATGGACAGCGACAGCACATTCGGAGTGTGATTTTTTGATGAATATGAAGCTAGCCGTTCGCTCTGGCCATTCGTTGTCAGGCGCTCACATACAACGCTGGACCTGTGAAACAGCGACCCCCCAGCCCGTATTCAACATTACCGCACACCGACTGAGTCGCTGTCATCAAGCTAATGCCGGCCAAGCACAGCGAATACTGTCTGGCGCTGAAAAAATCACGCTACAGTCGCTCATCTGTCGCTACCTGGCGCTATTGATGAATCGGCCTCCCCGTCTCTCCCTGTCTCTAAACAGCTCTGTTGTGGCCGCAATACAAGGCTGAAATGCGCACCAGCAAGATGGCTGCCGTTTATATAGCGCTGTGACGTCACCGGGGCTCCTGGCTGCTGATAGGCTGCATGTGGCCTTCCCATGATAACTTGCCCCAGAGGATATGTCCAGACATATCCATCCACCATTTTACAATGCCTGTAATTGATGTAAATGGAGTTTAAAGGAAAACTTTGATCGATCGAATTGCGGGGAAATTCGGATTCGTTCAGAATCGAATATTTCCTGATATTCGGAACAAATTCGTGTTTGTCCGGATCGATTCGCTCATCGCTAGTGCCTATGTCAGGCATTTTAGTTGTTGGTGTCCAAATTACGCATTGTTAAGCAAAATAAGCCATTTAAGTTGTAATAACAAACACATTTTGGACCATTTATTATTGACAAGTCACAATGCAAGTTCTGTACAAATAAATGTGTTTAATATAATTAAAAGCAGTAAACATTTAAATCCAGTTCTGCCCATTGTGCTCTATGGGATCTTGAACTACAGAGCTAGGTTTCATCTGGTGCTGCTTCAACCAGAGCACCGGGCCCTGCATCATTTTTGGCACTATAGTAAAATAAGACGCTACCCGTCAGCCACATTGGCGTTAGCATTTTTTACAGTTAAATCTGATGCTGTATGACGCTTCTTAAATAAGGCTCCTCAATATCACAAATTTCTATTCTTTGCCTGATGTGATGTGGAACACAGTCCCAGAGCTAACAAAGCACCCAGCGCCCTTGATACATGGAACACTACATGGCATTTTTGTATCATAAATATGACCTGCTGGTGGTGCTCATGAAAAACACCTCGCTTTGTGGCATTAGTGTTTCTTAAATAAACCCCTAAGTTCCCAAGTTAAACACTATTTAAATTTAAACATGAAAATCAATTGCTTGGCAGCTTACCTGATGCAGTGTCTATTCCATGCTGTCTCTTTTCTCCAGTCAGCTTCCCCTTCCCCGGATCCTGACCACCAATTGAAGCTCGAGACTCATGTCTCTTGCATCAGTGGTAGACACGAATGGCAATCAAGCAGATCAAGGTGCAGCCCAACGGCCCTGGTACCTGGTTCCTCCTTGGGCATCTCATCCGCACACAAATTTCACCACCAGCAACATGCATGCTTTCCCTGATAGCGGGATGGCACTATGTAGTGCTTCAGCACCTGTTACAGAAGTGCAGCCCATACAGTACTGTCCCAGGCGGGAAAGGAAACTGCTGCTCAATGCACAGCACAGATGAGAGAGGAGCCAGCTAGGCAGGAAATAAGTGAAGCCTGGAATGGAAAGGAGAGCGTGATTAATAAAAATAAACATTTTTATTGTTTTGCGAGTGGGGGCCTGTGGAAGGGCTCAAGGGTCACTTAAAGTGGACCAAAACTAGACCTAGCATATATGTGACCCTAATTCCAGTTAGGCATCGACTCCTGAGGAATCCCAATATGTGAACCCAGCCAGTCGCCCAATATGCTTACCTGATTGCATCTTCCTTAGGCTGTTTGCGGCCACACCTGCTGTGTGGGATGCACGGGGTGGTGAGCGCTGATTGCAAGTGTGTCTATGTTCCCATTGGAGAAGAGACTTGTCTGCACCATGGGAATGCCATTCAAGTATGTATAGCGCCTGACTGGTGTGGGGCATCCCAAATTGTCCCCCATGGTGACAGACCAAACTATGAATTTTGGTCCACTTCAATGTGGACCTATCACCAGGATTTTCACTATCCTGGTGATAGGTCCATTTACCTAGGGCATACTGATTTGGAATGTCCCACTGTGTGAGCCCCCCAGATCACCCACACAACTCACCTTTCCTTCATTACCATGGCACATGTGTGGGCCCTCATCCAACTTTTTGCCGTGCATATTAATGCATGGAATAAATTGCTGTTTGGAAAAGAGCATCGGCAAATGGAGTGGAAGCAGCTGCATCTTCAGACTCCCTGTGGTCGCTGTCTGAGTGACTGTAAATACAGGCATTAAATACAGGTTGAGGTCCAGTTCAAAATAGGACAACAGCCAAAAATGACTGCTAGTCCACTGAGCCCTAGCATCATGTTTGACACCAGAGAAACTCCACCACTGCATTACCTTCCTAACGGCTTCCAGTCCCCCCCCCCGGGGGGGTGGTAACATGGGGCAGTGAACCCGCAGCTGGGGAACCCTTCTACAAGTGGGTACCTGTACCTGGCATTAGGCTTGATGCTTAATTATACACAGAGGGTTCTGGCATACCCCAGTGGCAGTCCACAACCATGTGGGGCACCATCGTGTATTCTCGCACAGGGCGCCTTCCCTCCTAAGGCCAGCTCTGGTAGCCCGACCTAATGGACTAACTTTTGACTATGGACAATGACTTTAAGGCTTACTATGTGCTGATAACATGTTGACATGTTGACACATTACAGACTTGAAATGAGGTAGAAAATCTCCTCCAGCAATAAGTAACACATCATCAACAACCTTACCAATCTCCTAAATCCAGCCTTCTAAATTTCATAATGACTGTTATCCTAAAGTTTGTAGTTAAAATTTCATCCAAATTATGATGTGTTTTATACATACAATAATGGTGATTATTGCATTATAATGTTGTTTATTGCAGAAAAAGACAACTCCAAGTAAAGTACTTTGTAAACTGGATAAAATAAACACTGACATTGTGGTTCAGTGAAGCAAAACACACCAACACTGCAAATGTATTCAGCAAAGGGGAATTAATTAACGCGTAACAGTGCCAGAATCTTGACATTTCCAAATGCGGAGGAACATTCCTCAGGGATGCCCGGAGATAGATATACTGTAGCCTTTCCTATGTGACACTGCAATTCTGCAGACATATATTCACTGGTAATATGGCTTCTACTGCTTGGATAGCCCAGAGTCAACTTTATAATCAGTTTTCTGAAAAAAATATATCTATATTTCACAATTATGTAGCAACCACAATAATAAATGCATTCAATCTGGATCATCTGAATCTGGCCTAGTTTCTGATATATAAAATGGTGAGTTACTGGAGAATATTTTTTGAGAATGTTAATTATTTTACCTGGACAATACTGGGCATAAGTAAATACAGTTGTGTAACTAAATGAGACGAGGCCCCAGTACAAACATTAGATGGGGACCTTTCAATGCTCATACTGTAAACTGTTTTATGTCTATTTACTCACAGCTAGACAACTAAAGAACATTTCAAATGATGCTAAATAAACACAAACTTTTTTTTTCAACTCTTTATTCAGTCCAAAAGTGCTGAAAACATATTGATATAAATGAGGACAATTTAAAAGAAAATGGTTTGTTTTAATTTAAGGTAACCATTTATTGCCTGGAAGTGTTAATATAAATAAAGTGACGTTAATATGATCACAATATTGTTTTCAATGTGATGTGACACAGCTACCTTGGTACTTCAAAATTAAATTGTATGTATACATTTTAGGCCTATTCAGGGAAAAAACGGATATGGACAGCCTTAAAAATATTGACTAACCAAGTTCACTCAGACTGTTTAAATTTGAACAACTGTAAAAACAGTCAACTAAGGTTCCCCTCTACTAAATATCACTCCTTGAAAATAAATATGTTGATAAAAAGGAAAAGTTGATTTTTTTTTATCAACACAAGTCAACTCATGGTTGTGCCAAACTGCGATCAGGCTTCCTCCCATTTGCGCACTAACGTTTGCCAATTCGCAAATTTGTGGCTGAAATTTTCTGCTAGCGCCATTTTAGTGCACCAAACTGTCACCGGCGCCTGATTCATGGTATGTTTAGAAAGCAGAAAAGCGTGTAGCAATTTGAAGAGTAAATTTCCTTCAGCAAATGTGTAATAGGCTTATTTCATTCCATTAAAAAACACATGCCAAGAGCATCTGGCATATTTTTGAGCAATGAAAGTTTCAGCTGCAAGTTCTTTTTAGGTTTTGGACCATTTTTTTGGTGTTTTTGTAATAATAGTTAAATTATTAAGCATTAATTTGCAAACCAAACGGGGGGGGGGGCTAAGAGAACATCTGGGACAAAGCATTGGACAAAAGAAAGTTAAGGCTTATAACTTGAATCAGAATATCCCCCCAAAAAATGGAGAACTTAGGTTCTCCAGAGAATACACTCCAGAATGGCGAATAGAGCTTTGCAGAAAACACAGAAGCCGGAGAGATCAGGGAACTATGGAGAAACAGTAAAGGAAAGAGGAGAAACATGGGGATCCAGCATGTTAAGCTCCCAGTGGTTAAGCAGTTATGCATGGAGTGGGGCCATTTGCGCTTCAAAACAACAGACTTTCCTTGCGGAAGGCGCAAGTTGGCGTAAAAATACGCAGTTCTCCTACGCCATACGCCATATGGTGTGATTCACAGGCACGCCTGGCAGGCACACGCAGCCATGAATCATGCGCCTAGGCACATGAAGAATCGCTTGCGCTCTGGCTAAGCATTTTTGCATACCGACCAAGAATCAAGCCTCTAGTGGTATTGGGAGCCTTATTTAAAGCCTAAACCACTCCAGGGCCAGCTGCTATCCTGCCCCTGGGGCATCCTATATCAGGATGCCCTCTTTGTGACTCCTCCCAGATCGCTGTTAAACTCACCTTTTCCGGATGGGAGAGCATGCGCCCAAGCTGAGGTCTGAGAATGCGGCCAGCCAACTAGCGCACAACGCTGCAGCACCTTTGAGATCAGTAATCTCAAAAGTGCCACTGAGCGTGGCTTAGACATGGAAAAACATGGTTTCTTTGAAAAATGGGCCACTGCAGAGCCAAAAGTAGTGTGCAGCTGCTTGGGCGGGGAGGGGACCCAGTGGATAAGCAAATAAAGCTCATTTGGGTTTCCGTCGGCTTTAAGAAGTGTCAGTCAGTGCCACGCAGCGCTACTTTTTTGGCCTCAGAGGCGAACAATTTAATAACTAAAAAACACTAACAGTGATGCGACCGCTGCCTGGCCGAAAATGAAGCAGCGTTAGATGGAACCTGCTGCTGTTCCTCAAGATCCCATAGAGCATAATGGGTAAAACTGGATTAAAGTGTTTAATGCTTATAATTAATATTAAACACATTTATTTATACAGAACTTGCTTTAGGACTTGTCAATAATTGAAATGCAGGACCTAGATGGGCTAAAAAATTTTTTTTTGCGTTTGAATGACTTATTTCATTTAACAAAGTGTAATTTGGACACCAACAACTAAAAGGCAGCTAATATGCTCTGTAAAGTTTGTGCCCTTTGTGCCCAGTAGTGATATCCTGTAACTGTAATAATGAAATGCTGACCAGAGCTGGGAAAATACGGCACCATAGATTTCAAGGAAAGCACGGAAGACCAGCACTCCAATGCAAAACAACAGGCTCCTTAAGTACATTGTTTGTTATGTTTATTTGTTTTTGACTATTATTCCTGTAATCTACTAGGCATACAGAATCCCGCTGACGTCATTATGACGTCAGGCGGGAATTTCAAATGTTTACTACTTAAGGAGCCTGTTGTTTTGCACAATTGTTGACAGTCCTCCCTGAGGAAGGGGGATATGATACCCCCGAAACGTTGGACATTGTTATGGACTGTAAAGCCGTATCTATGGACTCTGCATAATTTGGCATGTTTTACCATTATGCCCGAATTGGAATAGATTCCTTTATATTTTCATTGGAGTGCTGGTCTTCCCTGCTTTTCTGCAATTCAAGAGGCGCCACCGCTGACCGGGCATCCACACCCATCGGACATGTAAGTGTGCACCAGCAACCTTGGACACTTGTTCTATAGATTTCAAGGAGGGAAAAAATAATAAATATGCTGAAGAGCACCGGACAAACGGTAGTACAAAGTGATGCTCACTGGTGCTGGAATAATTGGCCGGCAGGTCCAACAGGTGCTGACACCGGCCGGCCAATGGAATGGGAATGATGGCGCTCCGAAGCTGGCATTATAGCTACAAAAATAATGCTAAAGGACGCACATGATAAATAAGGTCCTTACAAGAGGGGTACCTTAAATTACTGTTTAGCTATACCACCTACACAGGTGGTTATTTTTGCTACTCCAAAATTAAGTCTGAATCTAAGATTTCTGTATTTTAAATGCTGCCGTGTTGTCTAACGCAGGGGAATCCAAACTGTGGCTCAGGCTGTGCAACTAACAGGCAGCTGGATTTAAACCCTTGTGGAGGCCTAACACACTTCTGAGAATGGGGATGCACAGTACATGGTGCTTGGGGCTGGGCCTTTTCTGCACCAAACTTGGTGTTAATGAGAAATCAGGTAGGTACATTTTAATGGAAATATATATATATATTTATTTATTTATTTAAGGCAACCTGTCAATTCTCCCAGCGTAGCTTACTTTAAAAAGTTTACAATAAATATGAATTGGTATCTAAGGAAGTTTGGAGGTGCTTTGTAGGTCGGTAAGCATTGGATATGCCATAGATGTTGCAGAGAAGCGCAGTTAATTAGCTGTTTGAAAATGATCAGAGGAGTAGAGGAGTAGACTGAGCAGTCCTCATTCCTTTGCTAATTATTTGGTAGAGCATAGTGTGCACCTTGCAGTGTGAATTGCAACCTGCATCTTGGTAAGCTTTGTTAAAATTTTGCCAAAAAATTCACCTGTATCTAGCATTTTTTTCCAGTGAGGTATAGGTATTTTTTTTTTAGGATTGTAGAAAAAACAGGCCCCTGTTTGGCTCCGTGCCCGCCGAGTGGAAGGGGTGTTATAGAAGCGAGCGGCACTCACCACAGCATCCAGGCAGTGAGGGGACTACAGAAGAGTCCCTCCCTCATGTTAGTCTATCAGCCCCGAGCAAAAAAGGCGGCTTAATGCTGACAGGAATCCAAGATGGCCACCAGCTAAACTAAAATAAACAGAATTAGAGCTCCTGAGACTATATTTCTATTGCAAAGCGGGAATAAAGGGACCCAAGGAGAAATCTTACCTCAGACTATTCACCAGCTTCTCAATCTTAAGGAGGTACACAGCGCAGCTTGCCTCAGCATAGCTTGGAGTTTAAAATGGCTGCCAGCTAAACTAGAATAAACAGAATAAGAGCTCCTGAGACTATATCCATATTTAGACTATATTTCTGTTGCAAAGCGAGAATAAAGGGGCCCAAGGAGAAATCTTACCTCAGACTATTCACCAGCTTCTCAATCTTAAGGAGGTACACAGCGCAGCTTGCCTCAGCATAGCTTGGAGTTTAAGATGGCTGCCAGCTAAACTAGAATAAACAGAATAAGAGCTCCTGAGACTATATCTCTGTGGTAAAGCGGGAATAAAGGGGCCCAAGGAGAAATCTTACCTCAGACTATTCACCAGCTTCTCAAGCCTTAAAGGGGTGCACAGCGCAGCACACCTCAGCGCCTCAGCATAGCATGGAGTTTAAGATGGCCGCCAGTTTCAGTGAGACTGAAATGCTTGAGGTGGTGGGTTTTGGACGGGGGGGGGGGGCATGGGAACTGCTCTCGCGGGGTAATGTGAACCAGCATGCAAGAGGCCCTGACCTGGTAGATAAATTTGTCAATATACTTCAGAGTGCACTTTCTGCCAATACCAAGACTATTACTGATCATCTTACTAAGGAAATTGAGAAAGTGACAAGGAGCTTGGGAGCCCTGGAGAAGAAATTAGGAGATGTTATATCCATTTAGGAATCTCATTCTGCCAAAATTAATCAGCTGCGGAAAAATAGTGCTCTGCATGCTAAGCTTGAGGATATGGAGAACAGGGATAGAAGATCAAATCTGCGTTTTTAGGGGGTTACCTGAACATATGGAGGATGTGAAATCTATGGTCACTGCTCTATGCCAAGAACTGCTCCCGGGCATTGCTATTGAACGCCTCGAGCTGGACCGTGTCCATAGAGCAGTGGGGCCCCGAAAGCCACCTGAGGAACCTCCATGGGACATTATAGCAAAGTTTCACTTTTACAATACTAAATAACGAGTGATGCGGGCTGCTTGGGACACTGTTAACCTGTCATTTTAAGGCCACAAATTCCAGGTATTCTCTGATCTTTCACCTGCAACAATGGCAAGACGGAGGGAGATTAAGCCGTTTCTAAAAATTCTACAGGACAGCAAAGTCGCCTATAAATGGGGTTTCCCATTCCGTATATCTTTTTCCTATAGGGGCGATCCCTTTACTGCGGTATCTGTTGAGGAGTTACAAAGGCATCTGGCTTTGGCGGGTCTCCTACAGGATGCTAGGCAGAACAGCTCCGTGAAATCCCCCAGAACCAGAGATGACTCTCTTAAAATACAACGGGCAGGGAAAAGGCCGAGACGCAGAGCACAATCGTTAGAGCGTCGCTCATCTCGTAGCTCCAGAGTAACTAGTAAATCGTGAGGTGACGTGTTGCCTGCGGCTGAATTTAAATATATGATTGCTACTTTGTCAGTGTTTCATCTGGAAGAACCAGACTAGCTGTTGGATAGGGAAGGGAAGCAGAATTTTTTTATTTCTTCCTTTTCTCTGACCTATTTGATTGGTTGTTGTAGGATATTTTTTTGTGAATTGTTGCAAAAAATTAGAGGGGTCCTGAGAAGGGGAGCGGCGATGCAATATTGTGGCATCTTTTTCAGGCCTCATGTGTGTTTAAGTTAGTTAGCTCACAATTATAGCGTTTAGGTGTCAAGACCCTCTGCTCGGCGGCATTCACATGCTGAACTCATATCTATCTGGGAGACTTAGTCTGGTAGATAGACATATATAGTTTTATTTTACTATTTCCATTTTTATTAGCTCTCAGTTAATCAAACGTGTCCTGGGGACATTGTTCTATCCCCGGGAACAGCTGAGAAGAAACCCACCATTACTTATAGAGTCTGAGGGAATTTTTCTCCCAGTCTAAAAGTTATTTCATTGCATTACTAAATTCCTGTTTTCTTTTCTTCTTCTCTCCTTTCGCTCCATCTCCTTTTCATTCCTTCCTTCCCCTCCCCTCCTCCTTATTTTTTTATTTTCTCTCTCTATTCTATATTCTTCTCCCCACTTCTTTTTCCCCTTTATTTTAATATCAAGTTACAAGTTAAACCATGGCTACTGTATTCTCACTCAATGTACAAGGGTTTCATTTACCACAGAAAAGAAGTTTAGCATTCCGTAAAATTAGATCATTGCATCCTGATATACTGTGTCTCTAGGAGACGCATTTCTCGAACAGCTCCAAGCCCAAATTCTTTGATTCCTCATATCCCCAAATTTTCTTGGCATGTGCCAACACCAAACAAAAGGGCATCCTAATAGGATTTAGGAGGATTAGTGATCCGGAAGGGAGATTTCTGATTTTAGTTGGTTCCCTGCAGGATGTGGACGTAACAGTAGCTGGTTATTACGCTCCAAATGTCAACCATAATCTGTGGGGATTCGAATATGGTTTTAAACCCCCATATAGACAGGCAGTCCCGGTCTGGCTCTCTAGTAACACCCCATATGACGACGACTGCTTATCTTTTAGAAAGTTGTTGGATAGATGTTGGCTGGTGGACTGCTGGAGAGAGGCACACCCGGGAATGCAAAATTTCACACATCCACATGAAGTTTATATGAGAATTGATCATATCTTCTTACCGCAGAGATCTTAAGCACTTATGAGATCAGCTAAAATTATTCCCATCTCGTGGTCTGATCACGATGGCTTGTTGTTAAAACTGGGCTCCCTGATCAGCAGGCCATCAGAATATTCCTGGTCTCTTAATGAGTCCCTGTTATCAGATGACGCAATTGTTACCACTCTTAAAGAAGCATTGCTTGATTACTTTGCAGTGAATGAAACCCCTGAGGTGTCGACAACATTATGTTGGGGGGCCCATAAAGCTATGATTAGAGGGAAGCTGATTCAGGTGGTGGCTAGGAAGAAAAGAGATAGGAACGAGTATATTGACAGGCTATAAAAAGAATATCTTCAGGTTTTGGAGGCAGCTAAGCAGGGTATGACACCAGAATTGCAGGCCAAACTTCATAGAACGTCACAGGAGTTGAATCTGGCGCTAGCAGAATGAGCAGAGAAAGCTTTGTGTTGGTTTAAGCATAAATATTATTGTAAAGCGAATAAACCAAGCTCACTATTAGCTAAAAAATTAAAAGCTCCACCACAAAGTTACTTCCCGATTAGATTAAAGGATGAGAGAGGGGTTGTCACAAGTAATCCAACTATTGTTCAAACAACAGTTGCAGAAGTTGTACTCCAATCCTTCACCGCCGAGCTTGGAGACATTAGAGAGATTGTTTAAGGAAATCGACCTACCCAGCCTACCCGAAAATCTGAAAGAAATTTTAGATGATGAAATTCCTAAGCTGACTGCAATGTTTAATAATATCAGAAATGGGGGTACTTTTACAGGAGAGTCACTCAGGGCTTTAACTTTAGACCCATTTCCCTAATTAATTTGGATGTCAAAACCCTAGCTAAGGTGCTAGCGGACAGTCTCTCGGGATTCTTACCAAAACTGATAAATAATGATCAGGTGGGCTTTATACCGGGGCGACAGGCAGGGGACAATATTAGAAGGATAGTACAGTTGTCCCATATAGCAAGAGAGCGACAGATTCCAGCTATGCTATTATCCCTAGACATTAAGAAAGCATTTGATTCGGTCTCCTGGGAGTATCTGTTTTTACTTTTAGAGAGATGGGGGTTCGGACCAGTATTTATTAATGTCTTAAAGACTCTCTACTCGTCCCCTTTAGCGTATGTAAAATATAGTGGGTATAAGTCTGAACCCTTTAAACTTTCTAGAGGGACAAGGCAGGGATGCCCGCTTTCCTCCCTCTTGTTCGCCCTGGTTGTGGAACCTCTGGCCCAATTGATTAGAAAGAATTGATTAGATCGAAGAACATATCGGGTCTGGAAGTAGCGGGTAAGCACCACAAATTGTGTCTGTTTGCAGATGATGTCCTTTTATTCATTACAAACGCAATGGTTTCTCTCCCTAATCTACTCCAAATCATGGGTAAGTTTGCGACTGTATCTGGGCTTAAGGTAAACACGGCAAAATCCAAAGCGCTGAATATCACGATACCTAGGGAGTCCTGGACCCTAATTAAGACATCATTTGATTTTAGCTGGGAGGAAAAAACCATCAAATATCTTGGGATATATTTAACTGGCTCATATGACTTCCTGGCTTCAGCAAATTACACACCCCTCTTTCAGAAACTCTATAATTTGTTAGAGCAATGGAAAGACTACAATGTGTCATGGCTGGGGAGGATTGCGGCAGTTAAAATGACATTGTTGCCTAAGTTTCTGTATGTTGCCAGAGTCCTCCCAACTAGAGTCCCCCCATAACAGCTAAAAACATTACAAAGCAAGGTCATGTCCTTTGTCTGGGGTGGTAGGAGACCTAGGGTCCCCAAGGGGGTCATGCTTAGATCTAGGAAGGAGGGCGGGCTGGGGGTGCCAAATTTTGCAAAGTATTACAAAGCAGCTCAGATTTCACAACTACTTGCCCTCCATTCCACTTCAGATGTTCCAAGCTGGGTGCAGATTGATTGATCAGATGTATGCGCACCATTTTCAGTGAATAACCTTTTGTGGATTACGCCTAAATTTAGAAGGTTATTATGAAACCCAATTGTTAGACATTCGCTCCAAGTGTGGGATGATGTTAAATACTCGGGCAGTCTGGTGTCCCCGTACTTCCCTCTCCTTTCTTTGTGGAACAATCCAATGTTTCCCCCAGGGGCAGAGGACCCTGGTAGATTTAATAGATGAAAGGAGGCGGGCATACGTCGAGTTTCAGATTGTCTGCAATCTTCAGAGGTCAGTACATTCCAACAGATGAGTGATAAATTTCACTTGCCATCTAATGAGCTTTTCCGCAAGTTTGGCATTTTGTGAGATCCACGGTAGGGAATTGGCAGGAGTTTGAAAAACTAACTTTTTTTGAGACGCGTTGCTGTATGGATCCCAGAGGCAGAGGAGCAATCTCAGAGATATATCATAACTTGGCCTCAAGGGGTACGGATACATGCTCATCCTATACCAAAAATGGGCACCATGAACTGGGATGGATCAAGAAAAATGGCTGGAGGATGTGGAACGCTTCCTTTGGTTGCTCGGCGTCTGTGACTTTAATCGAGGCTAACGTTAAACTAATGGCAAGATGGTATATAGTCCCAGAGTTAATGAAACACTTTTCCAGGGGAACTGCTTCCGGGGGTGCCTCTTACTGGGGTCATACCGGCATGTGTGGTGGGATTGCCCAGTAGTTAGGGGATTTTGGTCAAGAATCTTTCAAATTCTCAGCAAGGTGTGTGGTAGATCTGGGGTCAGAGACCCTTGGGTAGCTCTCCTCAATGCCCCAATCCCCCACAGTTCTAGACTGAAAAAGTGGTTGATGTATTATATCCTATCAGGGGCAAAGCTGGTGATAGCTGGGACTTGGAGGTCCCCCACCTTGAGCTTCAACGCCTTTAAAAACAAGTGCGGTAAGCACATAGAAACCAAGGTAACCCTAACGCCAGTAATAACAATACGATTAAGCATAGTGGAAACAAAAATATTTAAGGGGACTTCATTTCTCCCCCTCCCCCATAGATCCAAACAGTCATACATTGGAATAAGATACAGAAAGAGGGACAGGAGGGAACTCTCCATCTCTATGGAGATCCGACATTCTCTGACAATTTCTTTAAAACCAGGTAATCAAATTTGATTGTCACCCATTGGGTTTTGGATTTAATGTATAATAAAGAAATAATCGTAACCTATGGTGCATAGCTTTTTCTCTAGTATGCCATAAAGGCAAAAACATAGAATATTGGATTCAATAATGGATATTTTAAATGCTATATCATTCCATATACTTATCTACAATTATGCTAAAAAATATACTCCTTCTCTTCTTTGTTATATAAACTAGGGCACTGAAGAAGCCTACAAGGCGAAACATGTCTGCCCTGTCTGGCCAATCACCGGACCAGTAAGACAAAAATAGCCATTTGGGCTTTTAGAAACTGTATCATGTTATCAGTGTTGTAAACTATCAACTTTGAGAAGCTAGTATTTGAATAATGTATATTGTGTAAATAGCCTTGGTATATCAAATGTATGGGTAACTGTATGGATTAAATGTATGGTATGTGTTTTTTGGTACTGATGATATTTTAAAATAATTTTCAAAATAAAGAATGGTTAACCAATAACCTAAATCATATAAAGGTGTGGTGGGTATGCTGGGTCCGGCAGTTTCAAATCAGGACCAGACCTAGTCCTGGAATTTCTGGTTGTGCAGTATTCAACGGACCAGTAAATACCAAACCCCCTTTTCATATTAAAGGACGGGTCACCTAAACAGTCAGGCGGATTTACCCTTAAGGGATAAACCAATCCTGACATCTAGTTGTAATCCTTTAAAAACAAGGTTAACTGCATTATGGCCATGGAAAAAATGTCCGCCATTCATAATGGGACTTTGGAGCTGTTCAGGGAGGTGTGGAATCCTTGGGTTCGGAATTTTCTGCCTACAGATTTTGATGTAAACCTGTAGCATCTGATCCTTCCTCGACCCCTTTCTTTACTCCCCCTCTCACCTCCCCCCCCCCTCATAGGGGGTTGTTACTTTTCTTTAAATTTATTTGAGTTGAACTTTTTTAGTAACTCTTCAATCGATTTTCTTGTATGCAGTGAATAAGCTTCTGATTGTGACTTAAGTTGTCTGTAATCTTTAAATTCTGTGTATGAACAGTATTATGCTAATAGAATAATGTACAGAACAATAAAAAGATTGATAAAGAAAAAAAAGGGGGAGATAAAAAAAAGTATGCCCCTCACATTTAAAAATGTCCTGTCCCATTGCAGGTACAGGTGATATTTTGGGAGAAAATGGAACAAAAACATTTTATTGCACTTTCTTGTGTGCTAAAATTAAAAAAACTCAAGGAGATGCAGGCTGTAATTTACAGCTCAAGGCACCGCTGGTGCACCATTCTTTACAAACTAATTAGCATGACCCCCTTTACTCATCTCTCACACTGGCTCTCATGTATTTTACTATTCTCTCTCAAAAGGTACCATCCACAACTACCCTCACCAAAGTCTCTAATGTGGGTAGTCCTTGGTCCATTACCAACCCTCTTCTCACACCAGAAAAGCCCTGGAGGGGGGGATGATCAGATGCCCCCCAGTGAAAGAAAAACCTGGTCGGATCGATCGAGGGGTCAGGTGAGTTTTTACCTTTTTTACGTTTTTATGTGGCTTTAAATTCCGCTACGTGAGTCTCACATAGCTGGCACTTAACGGTTGGAGTGGCAGCTACGAGAGACTCACATAGCTGGCACTTAAAGGGTTAACCTAAACTTACTCAGCAGTGGGGCCTTCTTCACTGGTAAGAGCAGTCAATCTGACCATTTCTGCCAGCATTTTGGATAAGGGGGACACCAGTCCGCAGTCTGTGTTCTGCAGCTGCTCCGTGGCAATTGGGGTTTTCCCCCAGTGACAACTAATATAAGGAGGCTGGGCCTCTAAGTATGTGTGTCATTGCAAGGAAGGGCATGGAGGGGTTTCAGTGAGAAACCCCTCTAAGCCCTGCCCTCCAGTGACACATATAAGAGCTGTCACTGGAAGAAACTCCAATAGCGACTGGGCAGCTGACAGCACTGCCAAGCTTTCCTCACTCTCTTGGAGGTCTGTTGGCAGGTGGAGCACGGGAGTGGGGGAACCCAGCCATGTTGTCAAGTGCACTTTCACCAGGAGACGTTCATGTTTGTGTTTGGGGACCTGGAAACTTTACAGGTCATCTTTGTTCACCACCAGTCTGTTTAACCATGCTTCTAAAGGCCCTGTCCAGAGATCAAGTACTGAAGTGTCTTGAAACACCCCGGCCTCCCCTACAAAGCTCTAGAATAATTTAAATGGCAGAGTCCTTATAGAATCATGCAACTGAGAGGAAAGAGAGGCAATAAGCATGATCCCAACTGGTTGGTCAAAGACTTACGAAAGTAGGTACCCCTTTGTCAGGTTAATGTTCAGGGACGCATGGACTTATCCCTTCTACTTTTTAGTTCCCTATTACTAAACCCATATTCAGGTGCAGTATATAGTATCTTTATCTATAAGATCTTTTAGTTAGAAATTACCAGTTGTGTATTACTGCTTATGTCTGGATGGCTTGGGATTCTGATTTTGGTTTGCCCCAGGTGACCTCCTGGCAGCTTGTTCTTTCAACAAGTGTGAATGAAATAGAATGTAAGCATGTATAAGCAGGGAAATTTCCGTTACCACCGCTTAAAATAAACTTGTCATTTCAATTTTAGCAATGTGCAGGACTCTGTCCTAAAAATAATTGTAGCTTTTACTAGAAATCACTCCTTAGCAGATGTGATGGTAAGACAGCTTCCATTCTCATTCTGCCTTAACAAATGCATTGTGATAAATGTCAGCAAGTTGGCGGTACAGCAGTTCTCTGCTTTAACACTCTTCTGCATTGCAAATGTTGCGCAGGACTGAGGGTCCTGGGCCAAAGAATCTTTAGCTTGTGCTGTGAAAATGAATATTTTTTGGAACACTGTCATGTATATGAATTTATACAACCAGGGGGCATCTGTGTACAAGTGGCCTTAGAGCCATTTAGATAAGATCAACTTTTATATTTAGATGTATGTTTAGAAGTTTATATTTATTCATTACTGAGGTCAACAACTCAGGAACAACACAAGTAAAGTGATCAAAATGAGCAGTCTAACCAGTAATTTAAGAAGCAGCAGTCCAGCCAAACTGTGCTACTCCTCATCCCCTACAACAGATAAGCAAGATTTGTGGATTTATAGTGTAAAAAGACTCACCCTCTTGGCACCAACAATCGTCTCCCCCTAATCCCACTTTTTTCTTTTTTTGGATATGCTGTGGCTGGTGGCCGTGCACTGATTGGGTGGGACATCTTTCCTCAAATCTGGGTTATTGCTGGTTGAGCGGTGGGAATTTTAGGATGGTTGGCCGTACTGACATGAATCTTGGCAAAGATTCAAATGTGACCAAATGGGATGTTCATGGAACAAAGGGGGTATCATATATTGTGTGCTAGTCAATGGCTGGTGAGATTTCTTTTACATCAATGACATGTACTTGTTTACCTAACATCTACAAATGGTGATTAATTATTACATAAATTATATATCCAACATGCCTCTGTAGCAATACTAGTATTTCATTTGACATAGTAAAAAAAAAAAAAAAGACATTGTAGGTTCAAATTTTTCAGAGTAAACCAGGTTGTAGATAAGGGACCAAATACAATCTGTGGGTAGAGGCTCCAATCTTCTGAAATTGGTATGGATATAGGCCTTTATTAATATAAGATAGACACTTATTCAGAGTGACCGGCCAAAATGTGTCACCACCCAGGGGTTAATTTCGCTTCTCACACATGTCAGATGAGATCGGGACCTTCTTTTAGAAAGAGCAAGATTAAAATAAGGGTTTTTGGCCACAATACAATGCCGGTTATGGCAAAATAGCATTGTAATGCACTTGATCTGTAATACATTTTGGCAATTTGCCATAAACTACATGCTCAAAACAGTGATGGGCAGTGATGGTGACCAAGATTCAAATGTGACCAAATGGGATGTTCATGGAACAAAGGAGGTATCATATATTGTGTACTAGTCAATGGCTGGTGAGATTTCTTTTACATCAATGACATGTACTTGATTACCTAACATCTACAAATGGTGATTAATTATTACATAAATGATATATCCAACACGCCTCTGTAGCAATACTAGTATTTCATTTGACATAGTAAAAAAAAAAAAAGACATTGTAGGTTCAAATTTTTCAGGGTAAACCAGGTTGTAGATAAGGGACCAAATACAATCTGTGGGTAGAGGCTCTCATCTTCTGAAATTGGTATGGATATAGGCCTTTATTATGACCTGCATGGTTCTTTGTCATAGCTGCCAACTTTGAATGTATCATCCAAGCTATTTTAAGACATAAGGTAGCTATTTATAGCAACACACCTACATGGGGGGTTCTCAGTGTACTTGATTATGCTTCCAGGCCAAGTTAGGTGTCATATTAAATACCATTCTAAGGGGTTGTTTTCATTCAGGTCATACTTTTTCTGTTGTGACAGACTAAGCTGTAAAATAATTTGAAGATGTCTCAACACCAAAGGTTAGAACTTAAGCTTTAATCTTTTCTCCTTAAAAATGTTAGTTATATGTTTTTGAATCAGCTTGAAGAAAAGGAAGAAGGCCCCAGAACACAAACTGCTAATGGGAAAAAGGCTTATGGCTAAAAGCTAAGGGCAATCTCTCAGTGAGATATTCCCCACATGATTTTTAGGTCTTTCAATACAGGAGAAAGGAGGGGTTCTTTCATCAGAATTAAACTTCTCTTCCTCATTTAACTATGATTTCTTAAATTCATGGTCAATAGTCACTACATGCTGTTGACCCAGTTGCTCAGACCTATCCATGTTCCTCTTTTCAGAGATTTGGCAAGAGATAAAGTACATAGAGCATGGTCGTAGCTCACAGCAATTGGATTGCATTGTGCCTGGAAGGAAAAAGAAAAAATAGCTTTGAGTTCAATCACACTGGGTCATCATTAGAGATGAGCGAACTTTTGAAAAATTCGATTCGACTGATTCGCCGAATTTTCCGACAAAAATCGTTTCGACCCGAATAAATTCGCGACGAATCGCTATTAAAAACGGCTATTTCTGAGCCTCCTACAGCCTCAATAGGGTTGTAAACCATTCAGCCTTGCTGTAACACGCACAGGATGCGTGCTGGGTTAGTTAAATAATACTTTGAAGAAATATCACATGCAGATCAGAGGCATCGCTAATAGAATCGCAGAGCGGCACAATTGCAGAGAGTTGAAGTGGCATCACTATGAGGGGCAGAAGGAGCCCAAATATACACTGGAGTTGGCCTCAGGAGCCCAAAAATTGGATGAATCACACCCTGGAGTTGGCAGGAGTTGGCAGCAGCAGCAGCAGGAGCCCAAATATACACTGGAGTTGGCTTCAGGAGCCCAAAAATTGGATGAATCACACCCTGGAGTTGGCAGGAGTTGGCAGCAGCAGCAGCAGGAGCCCAAATATACACTGGAGTTGGCTTCAGGAGCCCAAAAATTGGATGAATCACACCCTGGAGTTGGCAGGAGTTGACAGCAGCAGCAGCAGGAGCCCAAATATACACTGGAGTTGGCTTCAGGAGCCCAAAAATTGGATGAATCACACCCTGGAGTTGGCAGGAGTTGACAGTAGCAGCAGCAGGAGCCCAAATATACACTGGAGTTGGCCTCAGGAGCCCAAAAATTGGATGAATCACACCCTGGAGTTGGCAGGAGTTGACAGTAGCAGCAGCAGGAGCCCAAATATACACTGAAGTTGGCCTCAGGAGCCCAAAAATTGGATGAATCACACCCTGGAGTTGGCAGGAGTTGACAGTAGCAGCAGCAGGAGCCCAAATATACACTGGAGTTGGCCTCAGGAGCCCAAAAATTGGATGAATCACACCCTGGAGTTGGCAGGAGTTGACAGTAGCAGCAGCAGGAGCCCAAATATACACTGGAGTTGGCCTCAGGAGCCCAAAAATTGGATGAATCACACCCTGGAGTTGGCAGGAGTTGGCAGTAGCAGCAGCAGGAGCCCAAATATACACTGGAGTTGGCCTCAGGAGCCCAAAAATTGGATGAATCACACCCTGGAGTTGGCAGGAGTTGGCAGCAGCAGCAGCAGGAGCCCAAATATACACTGGAGTTGGCTTCAGGAGCCCAAAAATTGGATGAATCACACCCTGGAGTTGGCAGAAGTTGACAGTAGCAGCAGCAGGAGCCCAAATATACACTGGAGTTGGCCTCAGGAGCCCAAAAATTGGATGAATCACACCCTGGAGTTGGCAGGAGTTGACAGTAGCAGCAGCAGGAGCCCAAATATACACTGGAGTTGGCCTCAGGAGCCCAAAAATTGGATGAATCACACCCTGGAGTTGGCAGGAGTTGACAGTAGCAGCAGCAGGAGCCCAAATATACACTGGAGTTGGCTTCAGGAGCCCAAAAATTGGATGAATCACACCCTGGAGTTGGCAGGAGTTGACAGTAGCAGCAGCAGGAGCCCAAATATACACTGGAGTTGGCTTCAGGAGCCCAAAAATTGGATGAATCACACCCTGGAGTTGGCAGGAGTTGACAGTAGCAGCAGCAGGAGCCCAAATATACACTGGAGTTGGCCTCAGGAGCCCAAAAATTGGATGAATCACACCCTGGAGTTGGCAGGAGTTGACAGTAGCAGCAGCAGGAGCCCAAATATACACTGGAGTTGGCTTCAGGAGCCCAAAAATTGGATGAATCACACCCTGGAGTTGGCAGAAGTTGGCAGCAGCAGCAGCAGGAGCCCAAACATTACTTTAAACAGACCCTGGGGTTGGCCTCAGGAGCCCAAAAATTGGATGAATCACACCCTGTGGAGAGTCATGTGGAGAAAAAGTAGCTTAGTTAGTAATATCTACATAAAATTATGAATAAACAAATGCAAAAGTTTGCCAAAGTGAAGTTTTGTTTGAGGGTGTGTTTCCACCTTTTAATTAAATCAGAAACAAGAAGGTGTCATTGCCTCTGACTAATTAGCCCTCAAAAATTCTTGGAATTTTTAATCTGGAATCATGTCTGATCCGTCTTATCCGAAGAATATTAATAAAAAGTAAGAGTAACGTAAAGGATTTTTTATCAATACTTACTTGTGGTCCGATGCGGAGGAATGTCTGTAACTTGAGAGCAGCGCCTTAAATCTGTTTTGCACGATCCATCTTTCTTGGTCTGGCCCCGTCATCAATCTACTGGAATACATCAGGCATTGTTGGGAGGAAAGCTTGGCTGATCCATGCGCCATTCATTTCCACGCAGGGCAGTCTCTGGAAAAAAAAAGTCTGTATAAACCAGGGTCTTTTTCATATAAAAACAAATGGTTATTCTTGCTTTTCAACCATATGTTCCACAGCTTTACCAGTCATTGTGTCAGCCAATGAAGCAACTTTGTCTGGAAGTGCTGCAAAAGCAGTCCACTGCATCACAAGTGGCATCTGACACCCCCAGTCAACTGTCTGCCTGTTATGCTTTGGGTTCAGCTCCACTATCCATTGATCTGATATCCAAGATCTGATAATCATAAAATTCAGCAGCTACTGCCCAGCCAAGAAGTGGAGGAGACACTCGCCTCTTCTTCCACTATCCGGCAACTAGTGATGAGGAGAGTGTCGTGGGAGGAGGTGTTGCAAGCCGAGGTAGTGGAAGAGGGTCCCTGGAGTCTGCGGCGGTGGCGGCGGCAGCAGCAGCGAATTATTGCGGACTGTTGGTAGGAAAAATCAGCTACTCAGCGATGTGGCAGTGTTCCATGCAGCATCCTGTGGAGAAAAAGTAGGTTAGTTAGTGTATATACATAAAATTATGAATAGACAAATGCAATAGAAACATAGAAACATAGAAACATAGAAGGTTGACGGCAGAAGGAGACCATACGGTCCATCTAGTCTGCCCTTATGTGTATACTGTATGTTCTCTTTATCTTAGGATAGATGTGTGTTTATCCCAGGCATGTTTAAATTCAGTGACTGTTGATGTTTCAACTACCTCTGCTGGAAGTTTGTTCCAAGCTCCTACTACTCTTTCTGTAAAATAATATTTTCTAACATTGCTCCTGATCTTCCCCCCGACTAGCTTCAGGTTGTGCCCCCTTGTTCTATCATTAAGTTTCTTCTTAAAAACACTTCCCTCCTGAACCTTATTCAATCCTTTCACATATTTAAAGGTCTCAATCATGTCCCCCCTCTCCCTTCTTTCCTCCAGACTGTACAAATTAAGTTCTTTAAGTCTCTCCTGATAAGTTTTAAGTGTAAGTCCTTCCACCATTTTCGTTGCCCGCCTTTGGACACGTTCTATTTGAATAATGTCTTTTTGCAGGTAAGGTCTCCAGAACTGCACACAGTATTCTAGCTGTGGCCTTACCAGGGCTCTATACAGCGGCATCACAACCTCCCTCTTCCTACTGGTGATGCCTCGAGCTATGCAGCCGAGCATCCTGCTTGCTTTTCCCACTGCCTGGCTACACTGTCCACTCATCTTGCAGCTATCAGTAATCAGTACCCCTAAATCTCTCTCCTCCGAGGTCCTGGCTAACACAGTACTGCCCATACGGTACTCGGAGCAGGGATTCCTTCTACCCAAGTGCATGATTTTACATTTAGAGACATTAAACTCTAGTTTCCACAGTTTTGACCATCTATCCAGTAAAGCTAAATCATTTTCCATGTTGCAGACACCTCCAGGAATATCCACCCTATTACTAACCTTTGTATCATCAGCAAACAGACAAACTTTTCCTACCAAGCCTTCTCCTATGTCACTTACAAATATATTAAAAAGAATGGGGCCCAGGACAGAGCCTTGCGGCACACCACTTGTAACTCGCCTTTGTTCAGATTGCACGCCATTTACAACAACGCTCTGATACCGATCCCTCAGCCAACTGGAAATCCACTGAACTATCCAGGGATTGAGTCCTACCTTCAATAACTTATCTATGAGCTCCTTATGTGGTACAGTGTCAAAGGCTTTGCTAAAATCCAGATAGGCGATATCCACAGCACCACCTTCATCTAACACTTTAGTGACATTGTCAAAGAAATCAATAAGATTGGTCTGACATGATCTGCCCTCAGTAAAGCCGTGCTGTTTTGGGTCCAATAGGTCATTAATTTTTAGATGGGAAATTATCTGTTTTTTTAAGAGTGTTTCCATTAATTTGACCACTATAGATGTTAAACTAACTGGCCTGTAATTACTGGCTTCTTCTCTACTCCCCTTTTTATGGATTGGTACGACATTGGCCATTCTCCAATCATCTGGAACCTCACCAGTTGAAAGGGAATGGTTAAGTAAATCAGTTAGAGGGGCTGCAATCACAAACCTAAGTTCCCTTAGAACTCTGGGGTGGATTCCATCTGGACCCATCGCCTTACTTACCTTTAGATGTGCCAGCTCGGCTAAGACATCAGCCTCCAGAAACTCCGGAGCTGTGCCCTCCCAGTGGGATGCTGTGCTATGGCCGTGCCTGCTACTATCTGAAAATACCGAACAAAAGTAGCTATTCAGATGGTCAGCCACAGCCTTATCTCCGTCAATATATTTATTTTCCCTATTTCTAATTTTTGAGACTGCATTGTTTTTCTTCTTTCTGTCACCAATATATCGGAAAAAGGTTTTATCTCCCCTCTTCATAGATTTGGCCATTTCTTCCTCTTTTTGCCCTTTAGCAGTCCTTATAATTAGTTTTGCTTCCCTCTGTTTAATTTTATACGCCTCTCTGTCAGCTACACTTCCACTTACTTTATACTTCTTATAGGCAGACTTCTTATCTTTTATGATAGTGCTGACTTCCCTAGTAAACCATAATGGTTTCTTCTTCCTTTTATTCTTGCTAGTTTGTTTCACATATTGCTTAGTTGCCTTTAAGATGGCCATTTTTAATAGTGACCACTGGGCACTCACTTCTGCTACTCTGTTCCACTCACCTAATTTTCTTTCTACATACTCCGCCATTTCCTTGAAGTTTGTCTTCCTAAAGTCTAGCACTTTGGTTCTGGTGTGTGATTGCACAATGTCTGTTTTTATTCTGAACCATAAGCATTGATGGTCACTGGAACCCAGATTTTCTTCAACCCTGACCTCGGACACCAGATCCCCATTGGTCAGAACTAAGTCCAGAATGTTATCTCCTCTAGTTGGCAATGTCACACGTTGTTTTAGAGACACTCCATTAAGTGCCTCTAATATAGTCCTGCTCTTGCATGCCGATGCACTTGGGATATTCCAGTCCACATCAGGCATGTTGAAGTCACCTGTAATTACAACGTCCCCCTTCTCTGCCATTCCACTGATTTCATCTATTAACAGGTTATCTAGATCCTCAGATTGTCCAGGGGGCCTATATATCACACCAATTCTGACCACAGCTCCCTCCTTAGTCTGCATGGTAACCCAGAGAGTTTCTAGTTCATTATGTGTATGCTGAATTATTGTTGATTGAAGGGTAGTCTTGACATAAATGGCTACTCCACCGCCCTTTCTATCCAATCTGTCTTTTCTGTACAATGTGTAACCGGGTATGGCTATCTCCCAGTCATTGTGATCCTTGAACCAAGTCTCTGTTATTGCAACAAGATCCAATTCATCTCTGGATATGATAGCCATTAATTCACAGAGCTTGTTGCCCAAGCTGCGAGCATTGGTACACATCATGTGGATGTTGTTGGTATTGTATTTTAGTGTGTCCTTGATCTTTTCCACCTCTAGCCTACCACTAACCGGGTTTCCTGCTTCAATGTCCTGCTTCATCCTAAATGGTAGGGGACAGAAATCACCCTCGCAAGTTACATCTCTGTCCCCCTCCTCTAGTTTAAATCAAAAAATGCTCTGAGTTCCACTCCAAGTTCTTTTGTGCCTTTCTGTGAAGGATGCAAGCCATCCCTCTTAAACAACTCATTGTTCGACCACCTTCTAACATCATGACTAATACATCCAAAGCCTTTGTCTTCACACCACTGACGTAACCACAAGTTGAACTTGGCGATGTTGAGTGCCAAGTTCAGTGGCGATGTTGAGTGCCAAGTATTGCGAAAGTGAAGTTTTGTTTGAGGGTGTGTTTCCACCTTGCAATTAAATCAGAAACAACTAGCTATCATTTGCCTCTGAATAATTAGCCCTCAAAAATTCTTGGAATTTTTAATCTTGATGTCTGAGGGATTTCTCCTCTCAGACAGCGTCACCATAAGTCCAGCCTGCTGCATTACCCAGTGGTGGACCTTTCAGAGAACTGATGGCTTGTGCCGAGCCGAGGTGGAGAGTCACATGGCATGGTTGTTGAACAGAAGGTGGGCCAGTCCTTTAGCCTGTCAGTGTGTACCAAAGTGCACAGTGTTGTCTACGCCTGGAGCTGTAACTATAGACTCATGGTGGACAATATATATCCTTTTAGGCCCCCTTGGTGATTGTTGTTTCACGCTGTTCTTCACATGGTTTTCCTTGACCATCAGAGTCACACATGGGAGGAACTACTAAAAATGAGAACTCAATCCATGAAAGCATTGCTTAATCCACGAAAACTGCAAATTTGGACCCATGGTGACTGACACTTGGAAGAACATCTTGTTTGCGCTGCGACAAGGAAGCCAGAGTCATGCGTCCTGACATGGCACACGTGTTCAGTCTAGTTTTGAAGTCTTGCCCCCATCTGAAAGACATCCGAACAACAGGAAAGAAAGTTAGCATGCACTTCTGGCACTCCTACACCACCAAGCACAACCTTATTGAGCCTCAGCGTCACAAAGGTGTACCCCACCATAGTCTGATTTGCGATGTTTCCACCCGTTGGAATTCCACCCTCCATATGCAGGATCCACTATAGCAGTGGTCCCCAACCCTGTCCTCAAGGCCCACCAACAGGCCAGGCTTTGCAGATCTCCACAAAGATGCTCAGGTGGAGTAATTAGTGCAGCTGCAGAGCAATAGAGCTGGCTATTTGGAGATCCAAAAAACATGACATGTTGGTGGGCCTTGAGGACAGGGTTGAGGACCACTGCACTATAGGAACAGAGAAAAGCCATCACGGATTTCTGGATGATCCAAACGGATAGGGGGACACCCCTGTGTAAATTCAATGTAAACCATTGGCAGCTCATACGTGACACCGACCGTTTGTTTAGGCCCTTTGAGGAAGCTACATTATTAGTCAGTTGCCAGGACTATGAGATGAACGATGAGATTCCACTGCTTCATGTACTACAACACATGTTGGAAAGCATGGCTGGTCAGGGCACTGGAGACATGGCACATACATTTCACAGCCACATGAAGCCTGTGGGGGCTGAAGTGGAGGAGGAGGAGGGGGTGGGGCACAGCAAACCACAGTTTAGGTTTCACAAAATGACCATTTTATCTAGTCATCTGACAGGAGAGGAGGTGCAGCCACAGGAGCTAGAGGGTTGTGAGTAAGGCGAGACAGAGGACCCAGACACACCATGGCAGTTTACAGTGGAGATGGAGACAGGTAGTCCCTCCGAGTCACTTGCACAAATGGCACGATGCATGCTCACATGCATGCGTACTAGTGAGCGCAGAATTGTCTCCCTTTATTCAGCGGGAAGACTTCTGGCTCTCCAACTTATTGGACCCTCGCTTCCGGCACAAAATGGGGGCATTTTTTACGCCCACTGAGAGGGAGGAAAAACTGACCTACTACAGAGACATCCCACGTAGTCAGTTGGGCGATGTCTATTTGCGCCATGGCCCATACTCCCGCAGGTCTGACTCTAGGGGAACTTTGCGATCACCTTCCACTGCCATGGCTGCTGGGGGGGTGGAAGGAGCAGCAGCAGCTCCATCAGCAGCAACCTCAGTCTTCAGTCGCTAGTGAGTAGCTTTCTACACCCGCATAGTGAGTCTACTCATGAGAAGCAGGAAGACCTGGAGCTGGACCTCAAACAGCAGGTCATGTCATACCTTGACATGACCATGCCAACACACCTTCAAGATCCACTGGATTTGCTGGGAAGCCAAACTTGACTTGTGCCCGCAACTAGCAGAGTTTGCCCTGGAAAAGCTGTACTGGCCGGACAGTAGTTGATTTAGATGGCAACTGGGCTGCTCTATATAACGAAGCAAAATGGCAAATTTACCTCACTATATAAGCTATTGCCCCTCAGATTTACACAGGGGCTGCTCTATATTATGCTGCAAAATGGCAAATTAACCTCACAATATAAGCCATTGCAGCTCTATATAAATAAAAATAAATAAATAAAAAAAGGGCCTGTAGAAGCTTATTTAGTATAACAGATAGGGTGACATGTGCTGGTTTGGGATGCCCATATGGGCTAGTGTTTTGGCAGCAGTACAAAAACCAATGCAAAATGCAATAGCTTAATAAAGCTGATGCTGATCAACGCTTATTTAGTATAACAGATGGGGTGCAACATGCAGGTTTGGGATGCCCTGCGGCCTGGTGTATTTAAAGCAGACCAAAACCAATTCAAAATGCAATAACTTAATAAAGCTGAGGCTGTAGATGCTTATTTAGTATAAACAGGTAGGGTGCAAGGTGCAGCTTTGGGGTGCCCTGCGTCCTGGTTAAATGAAAGCAGTCAAAAAGGAAGTGCAAACTGAAGTAGCTTAATGAAGCTGATGCTGATCAACGCTTATGTTGTATACCAGATAGGGTGCAAGGTGCAGCTTTGGGGTGCCCTGCGGCCTGGTTTATTAAAATCAGTCAAAAACAAGTGCAAACTGAAGTAGCCTGATCAACGCTTATGTTGTATAACAGATAGGTTTAAAATAGCATGTGCCTTGGGATGCCCGTGTGGCCTGTTATATTTCAAGCTGAACAAAAAGTAACAATAATCCAAGTATGAGACATCATTTTGACCTTCTTCACAGCGCCATACTTTGAAAAAAAAAATTAATTTCATGCCGATCAATCCAAAGGTCAATGCCCCTAACAAAAATAGTGTTCGGTATAAGTTTTCCTTCTGGAAGGACGTAACCTTTAGTTTACATGGTTGGGGTAGGTTATCTTACAAATTGGGATACCCCACTGTATATGAAACCGAATATAAATGCACACCCAAAAGTGGACACTCAGCCTCCAAGAGGCCTGCTTAGTTTAAATAAGAGAGCTGCTTAGTATGGTAGGTAGGTTATGTTATGTTACAGAATGGGATGCCCCAAGCAGACTTGAGATCAGTATATATGCACACAGCAGCAGTGTGTTAGCAGGCTCATACAGGCCAAATTTCTTTAAATAAATGTGCAGCTTACAGTAAATGCAGAGGCTAATGGTATGTTAAAGAATGGGATGTCCCAAAAACCAGAGAGCACCTGGCAGGCAGCAGTAAGACTATGCACAGCAAAAGTGTCTTTATCATGCCTAATTTCAATTAGAATAGGTGCAAATGGTTAGGTTCTTAAATAGAGGCTGGTGTAGTCACAGAATGGGATGCCCTAAAAACCAGCAGTAAGTACACCTGGCAGGGTCCAGTAGTGCTATGCCTAGCAAAAGTGTCTTTATCAGGCTAATTTCAAATATGATAAGAGCAAATGCTTATATGGTCTTAAACAGAGGCTGCTGTAGTCACAGAATGGGATGCCCCGGGCAGGAATCGAGCTGGCAGGGTCCAGTAGGGCTTTGGCCAGCAAAAGTGTCTTTATCAGGCTAATTTCAAATATGATAAGAGCAAATGCTTATATGGTCTTAAACAGAGGCTGCTTTAGTCACAGAATGGGATGCCCCGGGCAGGAATCGAGCTGGCAGGGTCCAGTAGGGCTTTGGCCAGCAAAAGTGTCTTTATCAGGCCTAATTTCAAATATGATAAGAGCAAATGCTTATATGGTCTTAAACAGAGGCTGCTGTAGTCACAGAATGGGATGCCCCGGGCAGGAATCGAGCTGGCAGGGTCCAGTAGGGCTTTGGCCAGCAAAAGTGTCTTTATCAGGCCTAATTTCAAATATGATAAGAGCAAATGCTTATATGGTCTTAAACAGAGGCTGCTTTAGTCACAGAATGGGATGCCCCGGGCAGGAATCGACCTGGCAGGGTCCAGTAGGGCTTTGGCCAGCAAAAGTGTCTTTATCAGGCTAATTTCAAATATGATAAGAGCAAATGCTTATATGGTCTTAAACAGAGGCTGCTTTAGTCACAGAATGGGATGCCCCGGGCAGGAATCGAGCTGGCAGGGTCCAGTAGTGCTTTGGCCAGCAAAAGTGTCTTTATCAGGCTAATTTCAAATATGATAAGAGCAAATGCTTATATGGTCTTAAACAGAGGCTGCTGTAGTCACAGAATGGGATGCCCCGGGCAGGAATCGAGCTGGCAGGGTCCAGTAGTGCTTTGGCCAGCAAAAGTGTCTTTATCATGCCTAATTTCAAATATGATAAGAGCAAATGCTTATATGGTCTTAAACAGAGGCTGCTTTAGTCACAGAATGGGATGCCCCGGGCAGGAATCGAGCTGGCAGGGTCCAGTAGTGCTTTGGCCAGCAAAAGTGTCTTTATCAGGCTAATTTCAAATATGATAAGAGCAAATGCTTATATGGTCTTAAACAGAGGCTGCTGTAGTCACAGAATGGGATGCCCCGGGCAGGAATCGAGCTGGCAGGGTCCAGTAGGGCTTTGGCCAGCAAAAGTGTCTTTATCAGGCCTAATTTCAAATATGATAAGAGCAAATGCTTATATGGTCTTAAACAGAGGCTGCTTTAGTCACAGAATGGGATGCCCCGGGCAGGAATCGAGCTGGCAGGGTCCAGTAGGGCTTTGGCCAGCAAAAGTGTCTTTATCAGGCCTAATTTCAAATATGATAAGAGCAAATGCTTATATGGTCTTAAACAGAGGCTGCTGTAGTCACAGAATGGGATGCCCCGGGCAGGAATCGAGCTGGCAGGGTCCAGTAGGGCTTTGGCCAGCAAAAGTGTCTTTATCAGGCCTAATTTCAAATATGATAAGAGCAAATGCTTATATGGTCTTAAACAGAGGCTGCTTTAGTCACAGAATGGGATGCCCTGGGCAGGAATCGACCTGGCAGGGTCCAGTAGGGCTTTGGCCAGCAAAAGTGTCTTTATCAGGCTAATTTCAAATATGATAAGAGCAAATGCTTATATGGTCTTAAACAGAGGCTGCTTTAGTCACAGAATGGGATGCCCCGGGCAGGAATCGAGCTGGCAGGGTCCAGTAGTGCTTTGGCCAGCAAAAGTGTCTTTATCAGGCTAATTTCAAATATGATAAGAGCAAATGCTTATATGGTCTTAAACAGAGGCTGCTGTAGTCACAGAATGGGATGCCCCGGGCAGGAATCGAGCTGGCAGGGTCCAGTAGTGCTTTGGCCAGCAAAAGTGTCTTTATCAGGCCTAATTTCAAATATGATAAGAGCAAATGCTTATATGGTCTTAAACAGAGGCTGCTTTAGTCACAGAATGGGATGCCCCGGGCAGGAATCGAGCTGGCAGGGTCCAGTAGTGCTTTGGCCAGCAAAAGTGTCTTTATCAGGCTAATTTCAAATATGATAAGAGCAAATGCTTATATGGTCTTAAACAGAGGCTGCTGTAGTCACAGAATGGGATGCCCCGGGCAGGAATCGAGCTGGCAGGGTCCAGTAGGGCTTTGGCCAGCAAAAGTGTCTTTATCAGGCCTAATTTCAAATATGATAAGAGCAAATGCTTATATGGTCTTAAACAGAGGCTGCTTTAGTCACAGAATGGGATGCCCTGGGCAGGAATCGAGCTGGCAGGGTCCAGTAGTGCTTTGGCCAGCAAAAGTGTCTTTATCAGGCTAATTTCAAATATGATAAGAGCAAATGCTTATATGGTCTTAAACAGAGGCTGCTGTAGTCACAGAATGGGATGCCCCGGGCAGGAATCGAGCTGGCAGGGTCCAGTAGTGCTTTGGCCAGCAAAAGTGTCTTTATCAGGCCTAATTTCAAATATGATAAGAGCAAATGCTTATATGGTCTTAAACAGAGGCTGCTTTAGTCACAGAATGGGATGCCCCGGGCAGGAATCGAGCTGGCAGGGTCCAGTAGTGCTTTGGCCAGCAAAAGTGTCTTTATCAGGCTAATTTCAAATATGATAAGAGCAAATGCTTATATGGTCTTAAACAGAGGCTGCTGTAGTCACAGAATGGGATGCCCCGGGCAGGAATCGAGCTGGCAGGGTCCAGTAGTGCTTTGGCCAGCAAAAGTGTCTTTATCAGGCCTAATTTCAAATATGATAAGAGCAAATGCTTATATGGTCTTAAACAGAGGCTGCTGTAGTCACAGAATGGGATGCCCCGGGCAGGAATCGAGCTGGCAGGGTCCAGTAGGGCTTTGGCCAGCAAAAGTGTCTTTATCAGGCCTAATTTCAAATATGATAAGAGCAAATGCTTATATGGTCTTAAACAGAGGCTGCTTTAGTCACAGAATGGGATGCCCTGGGCAGGAATCGACCTGGCAGGGTCCAGTAGGGCTTTGGCCAGCAAAAGTGTCTTTATCAGGCTAATTTCAAATATGATAAGAGCAAATGCTTATATGGTCTTAAACAGAGGCTGCTGTAGTCACAGAATGGGATGCCCCGGGCAGGAATCGAGCTGGCAGGGTCCAGTAGTGCTTTGGCCAGCAAAAGTGTCTTTATCAGGCCTAATTTCAAATATGATAAGAGCAAATGCTTATATGGTCTTAAACAGAGGCTGCTTTAGTCACAGAATGGGATGCCCCGGGCAGGAATCGAGCTGGCAGGGTCCAGTAGTGCTTTGGCCAGCAAAAGTGTCTTTATCAGGCTAATTTCAAATATGATAAGAGCAAATGCTTATATGGTCTTAAACAGAGGCTGCTGTAGTCACAGAATGGGATGCCCCGGGCAGGAATCGAGCTGGCAGGGTCCAGTAGGGCTTTGGCCAGCAAAAGTGTCTTTATCAGGCCTAATTTCAAATATGATAAGAGCAAATGCTTATATGGTCTTAAACAGAGGCTGCTTTAGTCACAGAATGGGATGCCCCGGGCAGGAATCGAGCTGGCAGGGTCCAGTAGTGCTTTGGCCAGCAAAAGTGTCTTTATCAGGCTAATTTCAAATATGATAAGAGCAAATGCTTATATGGTCTTAAACAGAGGCTGCTGTAGTCACAGAATGGGATGCCCCGGGCAGGAATCGAGCTGGCAGGGTCCAGTAGTGCTTTGGCCAGCAAAAGTGTCTTTATCAAGCCTAATTTCAAATATGATAAGAGCAAATGCTTATATGGTCTTAAACAGAGGCTGCTTTAGTCACAGAATGGGATGCCCCGGGCAGGAATCGAGCTGGCAGGGTCCAGTAGTGCTTTGGCCAGCAAAAGTGTCTTTATCAGGCTAATTTCAAATATGATAAGAGCAAATGCTTATATGGTCTTAAACAGAGGCTGCTGTAGTCACAGAATGGGATGCCCCGGGCAGGAATCGAGCTGGCAGGGTCCAGTAGTGCTTTGGCCAGCAAAAGTGTCTTTATCAGGCCTAATTTCAAATATGATAAGAGCAAATGCTTATATGGTCTTAAACAGAGGCTGCTTTAGTCACAGAATGGGATGCCCCGGGCAGGAATCGAGCTGGCAGGGTCCAGTAGTGCTTTGGCCAGCAAAAGTGTCTTTATCAGGCTAATTTCAAATATGATAAGAGCAAATGCTTATATGGTCTTAAACAGAGGCTGCTGTAGTCACAGAATGGGATGCCCCGGGCAGGAATCGAGCTGGCAGGGTCCAGTAGGGCTTTGGCCAGCAAAAGTGTCTTTATCAGGCCTAATTTCAAATATGATAAGAGCAAATGCTTATATGGTCTTAAACAGAGGCTGCTTTAGTCACAGAATGGGATGCCCTGGGCAGGAATCGAGCTGGCAGGGTCCAGTAGTGCTTTGGCCAGCAAAAGTGTCTTTATCAGGCTAATTTCAAATATGATAAGAGCAAATGCTTATATGGTCTTAAACAGAGGCTGCTGTAGTCACAGAATGGGATGCCCCGGGCAGGAATCGAGCTGGCAGGGTCCAGTAGTGCTTTGGCCAGCAAAAGTGTCTTTATCAGGCCTAATTTCAAATATGATAAGAGCAAATGCTTATATGGTCTTAAACAGAGGCTGCTTTAGTCACAGAATGGGATGCCCCGGGCAGGAATCGAGCTGGCAGGGTCCAGTAGTGCTTTGGCCAGCAAAAGTGTCTTTATCAGGCTAATTTCAAATATGATAAGAGCAAATGCTTATATGGTCTTAAACAGAGGCTGCTGTAGTCACAGAATGGGATGCCCCGGGCAGGAATCGAGCTGGCAGGGTCCAGTAGTGCTTTGGCCAGCAAAAGTGTCTTTATCAGGCCTAATTTCAAATATGATAAGAGCAAATGCTTATATGGTCTTAAACAGAGGCTGCTTTAGTCACAGAATGGGATGCCCTGGGCAGGAATCGAGCTGGCAGGGTCCAGTAGTGCTTTGGCCAGCAAAAGTGTCTTTATCAGGCTAATTTCAAATATGATAAGAGCAAATGCTTATATGGTCTTAAACAGAGGCTGCTGTAGTCACAGAATGGGATGCCCCGGGCAGGAATCGAGCTGGCAGGGTCCAGTAGTGCTTTGGCCAGCAAAAGTGTCTTTATCAGGCCTAATTTCAAATATGATAAGAGCAAATGCTTATATGGTCTTAAACAGAGGCTGCTTTAGTCACAGAATGGGATGCCCCGGGCAGGAATCGAGCTGGCAGGGTCCAGTAGTGCTTTGGCCAGCAAAAGTGTCTTTATCAGGCTAATTTCAAATATGATAAGAGCAAATGCTTATATGGTCTTAAACAGAGGCTGCTGTAGTCACAGAATGGGATGCCCCGGGCAGGAATCGAGCTGGCAGGGTCCAGTAGTGCTTTGGCCAGCAAAAGTGTCTTTATCAGGCCTAATTTCAAATATGATAAGAGCAAATGCTTATATGGTCTTAAACAGAGGCTGCTTTAGTCACAGAATGGGATGCCCCGGGCAGGAATCGAGCTGGCAGGGTCCAGTAGTGCTTTGGCCAGCAAAAGTGTCTTTATCAGGCTAATTTCAAATATGATAAGAGCAAATGCTTATATGGTCTTAAACAGAGGCTGCTGTAGTCACAGAATGGGATGCCCCGGGCAGGAATCGAGCTGGCAGGGTCCAGTAGGGCTTTGGCCAGCAAAAGTGTCTTTATCAGGCCTAATTTCAAATATGTTAAGAGCAAATGCTTATATGGTCTTAAACAGAGGCTGCTTTAGTCACAGAATGGGATGCCTCACAGCAGACTTAAGATCAGTTCAGTATATATGCACAGTTAGTTACTATAAGCAGCCTGAAAACGCTAACAAAGGCTGGATGAAAAAAAAAAAATCTCCCTGTCAGCCAGCTCCGTTTTTCCTACCTTTCCCTGGCTTTCTGTCTGTCTCCTGTCTGTCTCCTGCCTGTCTCCTGCCTGTCTCCAGCCTGTCCCTGTCTGTCCCTGTCTCCAGCCTGTCTAACTGCCTCAGCTACACAGCGTTCTGTCTGTCTGTCACGAATGCAATAGAGAAATGAGGAAAAGCAAGATGGCCGCCGTTAAATACCGCTGTGTGACGTCACCGGGCTTGCTGGCTGCTGATAGGCTGCATGTGACTGCCCCAGCTTGCACTGACGCGGGATACATGTCCAGACATGTCCCGTCCGCCATCTTAGAATGCCTGTAATGTAAATGAATGGATGTTAAAGGAAAACTTCGAGTGATCGAATCGCGGGGAAATTCGGATTCGATCCGAATCGAATTTTTCCTGAAATTCGGATCGAATCCGGGTTCGTCCGGATCGATTCGCTCATCCCTAGTCATCATCCCTAGCATATCTATGCACTTTGCTTGTAAAGGAAGACCAGCACTGAGTTGAAGACATTTCAGGAAATGCCTAACTTCTAGCGAGCTGTGAAGTTACACATTTTGGATGTGTTTCAGCACAATGTCTACCCCCCTCAGCTACCATCACTGCCCATCACTGTTTTGAGCATGTAGTTTATGGCAAATTGCCAAAATGTATTACAGGTCAAGTGCATTACAATGCTATTTTGCCATAATCGGCATTGTATTGTGGCCAAAAACCCTTATTTTAATCTTGCTCTTCCTAAAAGAAGGTCCCGATCTCATCTGACATGTGTGAGAAGCGAAATTAACCCCTGGGTGGTGACACATTTCGGCCGGTCACTCTGAATAAGTGTCTGTCTTATATTTTTCTCACACCCTGCACATACAGATTGCTCAAATTAAAAATCATCCTACCTGCATCTACTGCATGTTATGAGCCTTTAAACATCCAAGATGGCGGCTCATGGAACATCAAGCAGCCTGCAAACAGGAAGTGTCTTCTGACTGTGCTGCTCTGCATTCTGGGACTGCTGACCTTTTCCTGACCCCCAGCTCTGCTCTGTCTGTGCCAGTCACAGCTATAAACCTCCCCTGTACTTTATCCCACTCTCCTCTCCTCAGTAAGTGTGATGCTTCTGAGTCAAGATGGCGGCGCCCATATCCTAAAGTCCTGGACAGAATTGCAGCCCAGTGGGGGAAAGAATAGTAAGTAAGTGACTAAAAACTTAAAATATATTAATTTTAGATGCTGAGGAATCGTTTTTTAAGGGTTTTGGCTTTTCAATAAATCATTAGTGAAGGTCCGGTTTAAATTTGTGGCTTGTACAAACCCTGAACAAAGCAATGTGCAATATGTAAATATTGATCCCTAATATGCTTTAATTACTCTGATAATAGGTTTATAATGTGTGTTGATTGAATATTAGAAGTGCCAGAAAGACAAGCATGGTGCCAGACAGGCACACCCAGCAAGTCTGATAGGTTGCTGGCAGTCATGTGCAGAGAGTAAGTTGCTAATATAAACACATTGTTGCTATAAAAGCCAATATAAAAAGAAAAAAACAGATACATTAAGCACATCATTTTGCCTCAAAATAATGGAAACTTTTAAAAACGCCATTGGAAGTGGAATTTCACTTTAAGATATTGCTATTGTATATTACCATTTTTATATGTTTGCTAAAAGTGGTAAACCAGTTACATCATGCTCAGGAAATGCAAAATATTATTCTTTAGGTTACTGTGGTAGCTACTAAACTTTTAAGTCTGCAAGGAACAAATAACAAAGAACAAACAAATTACCAAATAACTGGCTTGCAATCCACAGATAAATTATAACTGATCCAATTACAGATCCAATTAATCTAATTAAATTTTCAGATATTTGTCCAAGGCACTCCTCTGCATTTTCTGTTTTTTTTTTTTTTTTTTTTTTATGAAAACAGCTAAAAAGAAAATCTAATACAAATGAGCTTTTTTCCCATTGGACAATCAGAACATGTTTGGGTTCAATTTTTTCAAAAAACATATCCGAAGTAGTATATTGCCCTGGTTTATTATAACAGGTCAAGCTAGGTCTATATTTGGGCAAACATTTTGGCAGACAGTTGATAGAAACAATTTTGCTGAGACAAAAGGCTCATCATCAGATCCTACCATTATTATTTAAAAAGAACAGCATATACTCACATCACCCTGGGCCAGATGCCCCAGCACTACGTTAACAGCAGAAGAGTTCCCCTCCTTTTGATCATAACGAATTTCAGCAGCCGAATGGTAATACGAGCTTCTATAATAGTAATGCATGTCTGGAGCATACTGGAAATTCAGCTGCTGAAAATGATGACTGATAAAAGAAGAAATTTGTATGCTCTCAGTTCATTGCTGGGATAGAGGCCCCGATATAATCTGAATACAGGACAGTTGCTAGGGGTAGGTGATCAGTGCAATCGCTGTGTGTGCCAAGGCCATTGTGTAAACAGGGTGGCAACTTTATCCCAGCTATCCTGTTTTCTGGGTCAGGACCACTGTAAATTGTATATATTGGGCTCAGTCATGGGGAGAGAACACTGCCTACTGCGATGGTAGAGGCACATGATGGCACATAATGGTATGCAGCAGCACCATACCATGGGTGAGGAGAGAGCAGATTGTGTTTCCTGCACTAAGAGCTATTTCACCTAGAAATTGTTCTGGCTGAATATAGATTGGGTGACTTTGGCTGCTTGTGTACTTTACTGCTTATAATAGTATTTGTGTAATTAGTAATTAGTAATAATGTGCTACACGCTTAGCAATGATGTCTAGTGTAATTTTTGTGCCATGTACAGTATGCAATGTTGAACAGCCATTCGAAGGAGTATACTGCTTTGTAGGATGTGTGCGCATTGCACGTTTGAAAGTCCAGATTCTGGACCTAAATGAGCAACTGGCAACACTGAAATCCACTGATGTCATGGAAAGGAGAGTGGTAGCATGGGGGAAACACAGGAAAAAACAGGGAAATTAGGCAACTAGCTGAGTAACAGTTAGAAGGCAGGGGTAGGGGTAAACGTTACCAGGAGGCTAGCTCACAGGTGGCATTTCCACAATGAGTTTGTTCAGTAGGTAGATGAGCAGGATGTCCACTCAGGGATGGCACAGCTGCAGCAAAAGGCTACCTCTGTCTGTTCCAGTAAGGAGGGGAAGGAAATAGGAAATAGTACAGGGCAGGCGACACAGGTGCTATTACTGGGTAACTAAATTTTAGAGTATGAGAACTGACAAACAGTTTTGTGCCATCCTGGTACTGGAGTTTGCCATATTGCAGATCAGGCTGATAGATTACTGTGAGGGGCTAATGAGAACTCAATGGTCATGGTGCATATTGGCACCAATGAAATAGGAAGAAGTAGGTGGGAGGTCCTTAATAATAAGGTACATCAGAAAGGCAGTGGGAGATTGTGGGGATAAACAGGTATTTTAAAAATTGGAGTAAAAGGGATTTTAGTGCTTGGAGAACTGGGCTGATTTCTCAGTGGGCTACACGTTCTTTGGCAGAGATGGGGAGGGTATATCTGTTCTTGGGGAGAGGGGGGCTAAAATATTGCAGGAGGTTCAAACTAAGCACTGAGGGGAGAGGAATCTACACATGTAGAGGGGAAGCTAGGAAAGACAGAGAAATTGGGTTTGTAGTAGAGCTGGGGATGGAGGGGGGAATCTAGCATTGATAGGACAAAATAAAAAATATTCATAAGTATCTAAAATGCATGCTTACCAATGCTACAAGTATGGCAAATAAAATGGATGAACTAGAATTGGGAGTAACAGAGGAACAATATGACATAGTAACTGCTACATGGCTGGATAAAAGCTATCATTGGGCAGTACTATGTGTATAAGAGGGACTATAAAAACCACAAGGGGGGGAGTCTGCTTATTTGTAAAACCCTGTCTTAATATAACAGAATCCACTGAAAACTTGCTGCTATGGTAAATAGATAAAGCAGTCAAACAATGATACACTTGTAACTGAATAGAAGTCAGTCAGTTCTGGGAAGGATATTGTTGGCTTCACTTGTAAACACACAAAAAAAGCAAAACGATTTTTGTTTTAATTTTCCCCTAAAAATCACCTGTGCTTGCAACAGAACTTGTTTACAGGTAATGTATGTCATTCTTCTAATGAGGTAAGGATAATTTTTCTAAAAGTTTGAAAACAACATACTGGGGCTATGCAGTAAATTCTGGTGATTGATTTCTGCATGGTTAATTGGGTTATGTTGCTTACAAACTTATAAACACATATCCTTATCTCACTGGAAAACGTATGTACATCACCTGTAAAATTAACCTATAAGGCATACAGGCGAAGTTTTGGGAAATATTAGAGCAAAAAAAATGTTGCACTTTTTCTTGTTTGTTAAATTAAAAATATCATACCCAAAGGACCACCCAAAGCTAAACTTGCTTCTCCTAATAATTTGTATGACCCTCTTGGTCTACCTAGTGGTCTTTTCAGCACCGTTTAAAAAGAGTACTTTCATTTTATCAGCACTTTTTACAATAATAATTCAGGGTTACATTTTTTGATATAGTTATTTGCAATGATATGAAGTAGATAATATTTGCTGCAAATAGGATATATTCCTAGTTCCTAAGGAACTATGAGCAAGTCACCACCTCATTCATGGAATATGAATGGCAAAAAATGGCAGTTAATCACGTGAGAGCTGGTGACAAATCTGAATTTCCCAGTGTGCTTGCACATCCAACCTGTAGAGTTTCCGGGTCACATAATTAACTGACTGTCATTCACCATGAATGAGGAAGTGGCAACCTGCTCATAGTTCCTTTTTAACCCTTCTAAACCCTTCTCTAAAATGTACGTAGCTGGCTCTCCTACTGTTAAGCGCCAGCTACTTAAATTTTATGTAGCTGGCTTTCCCCCCTGCTAACTGGCAAAAAAAAAGCCTCTCACCTGACCCCTTGATCGATTCGGCCTGCTCTCGTCTTCACACGGAGGTCCCCCCCCTTCCCCCGAGGTCGTCCAGTTTCAGGAGAGGGCCCGCTTCCACCGTTGACAGTTACTAAAAAAAAATTGCATTGGCTTACCTCTGTGTGCGATCCCTCCCACTGGGTCTTCTCTTCACTGGGCTCTTCAGTCTTCATAAGAGGGTCATTAGGCCCTTTCCTCCCACTTCTGCTATTTTCTACCACTCCCACTGCCGTGAACCCTCTCCCGACCTGAGTCTGTCAGATGCAGTGATCACTAGAGAAAGGGGTGAAGGTGCCCCCCTCCAATGATCACCGCATCTGTCATCAAGATCTGAGAGGGACAGAGGAGCTGATGATCGGAGGTGAGGAAAGAAAAAAAAATGTTTTAATAAATTTCATTTTTTGAGTGGTGTCTTATTTTTTACAGTTAAGCCTTTTTGAACTGGTAAGGGATCCATGAGACCCCTATACCAGTTCACAAGGCTCAGGGGCTGGCAAGTCCCCGGCTAGCCGCAGCCCCCCATTACCTGCCTCCCAAAGCCCACAGGGAGGTAGAAGAGCCCGGGGCCATATAGGCTATGCAGGCTTGTAGGCTATGCAGGCTTGTAGTCTGCTGGGTGGGGGGGCACCGAAGATGGTCCTTGTGCCCTGTTCTACAAGCCATGCATAGCTGGTCCCTGGGCTGGGTATACTGAGTAGGTGGGACCCATCACTCAGTGTGCAGATGAGAGAGAGAGGAGGCAAGGGGTTACATGCAGACAGTGTGCAGATGAGAGAGATAGGAGGCAAGGGGTTACATGCAGACAGTGTGCAGATGAGAGAGAGAGAGGGCAAGGGGTTACATGCAGACAGTGTGCAGATGAGCGAGAGAGGAGGCAAGGGGTTACATGCAGACATTGCGCAGATGAGAGAGAGAGGAGGCAAGGGGTTACATGCAGACAGTGTGCAGATGATAGAGAGAGGAGGCAAGGGGTTACATGCAGACAGTGTGCATATAAGAGAGAGAGGAGGCAAGGGGTTACATGCAGACATTGTGCAGATGAGAGAGAGAGGAGGCAAGGGGTTACATGCAGACAGTGTGCAGATGAGAGAGAGGAGGCAAGGGGTTACATGCAGACAGTGTGCAGATGAGAGAGAGAGGAGGCAAGGGGTTACATGCAGACAGTGTGCATATAAGAGAGAGAGGAGGCAAGGGGTTACATGCAGACATTGTGCAGATGAGAGAGAGAGGAGGCAAGGGGTTACATGCAGACAGTGTGCAGATGATAGAGAGAGGAGGCAAGGGGTTACATGCAGACAGTGTGCATATAAGAGAGAGAGGAGGCAAGGGGTTACATGCAGACATTGTGCAGATGAGAGAGAGAGGAGGCAAGGGGTTACATGCAGACATTGTGCAGATGAGAGAGAGAGGAGGCAAGGGGTTACATGCAGACATTGTGCAGATGAGAGAGAGGAGGCAAGGGGTTACATGCAGACAGTGTGCAGATGAGAGAGAGAGGAGGCAAGGGGTTACATGCAGACAGTGTGCATATAAGAGAGAGAGGAGGCAAGGGGTTACATGCAGACATTGTGCAGATGAGAGAGAGAGGAGGCAAGGGGTTACATGCAGACAGTGTGCAGATGATAGAGAGAGGAGGCAAGGGGTTACATGCAGACAGTGTGCAGATGAGAGAGAGAGGAGGCAAGGGGTTACATGCAGACATTGTGCAGATGAAAGAGAGAGGAGGCAAGGGGTTACATGTAGACAGTGTGCAGATGAGCGAGAGAGGAGGCAAGGGGTTACATGCAGACATTGTGCAGATGAGAGAGAGAGGAGGCAAGGGGTTACATGCAGACAGTGTGCATATAAGAGAGAGAGGAGGCAAGGGGTTACATGCAGACATTGTGCAGATGAGAGAGAGAGGAGGCAAGGGGTTACATGCAGACAGTGTGCATATAAGAGAGAGAGGAGGCAAGGGGTTACATGCAGACAGTGTGCAGATGAGAGAGAGAGGAGGCAAGGGGTTACATGCAGACATTGTGCAGATGAGAGAGAGAGGAGGCAAGGGGTTACATGCAGACAGTGTGCAGATGAGAGAGAGAGGAGGCAAGGGGTTACATGCAGACATTGTGCAGATGAGAGAGAGAGGAGGCAAGGGGTTACATGCAGACATTGTGCAGATGAGAGAGAGAGGAGGCAAGGGGTTACATGCAGACATTGTGCAGATGAGAGAGAGAGGAGGCAAGGGGTTACATGCAGACATTGTGCAGATGAGAGAGAGAGGAGGCAAGGGGTTACATGCAGACAGTGTGCAGATGAGAGAGAGAGGAGGCAAGGGGTTACATGCAGACGGTGTGCATATAAGAGAGAGAGGAGGCAAGGGGTTACATGCAGACATTGTGCAGATGAGAGAGAGAGGAGGCAAGGGGTTACATGCAGACATTGTGCAGATGAGAGAGAGAGGAGGCAAGGGGTTACATGCAGACAGTGTGCAGATCTAGGTCACTTTATCATATATGGCTATTTGGATAACTTTAAGACACACTGTATGCTCTGTTTAATTCAAACAATCGATCAATACATACACAATCTATTTAAAATGTAAGATTAACTCTATATAATAAACTTCAGGTAGATGATGCTCTAAATTTATAACTATGCTGTAAATAGTGAGGAGAACTGAGAAAAGTTCTCTTATCCTTACACCAAAACGATCTTGTGTGGAAAATGTTGCTGACTAAAATGATGCTGTTTCTTTAAATATTTTCCTGGATATTTCTTTCTTCAACCGGTCACAGCCTCAAAGGCTCTCCTAAATAAAATGACCAAGGGCGTCCTCCAACCGCGCTGAGTCCCTTTCTTTGCGCTCCACGGGAGGCTTCACACGGTGAATAAAACACAAAAAATGTTTTTACACCCCTCACACAGTTCAGCAGTGAGGTAAATACAGAGAGTGTTAGTTTCAACCAAAAACTTCACTGTGGCCCTATAATTTATGTGGGCTCAGAAACACATACAGACACAGAAGTGCTCCCTTTGACCCACCTCATGGACATGGTGCTGTGCCTTTTATAACCTGCTGGAATTACCTCACCAGCCTCTCTCTCATGGTTGGCTCCGCCCACCCACACACAAGAGTTTTCCAGAAGCCTCCCAGCAGAGGTTTATTATATGTCTGTTACACATTTCCCACTTTTTTCTTATTAGCAGTCCTGTGGAAGCTGCCCTCTAGTATCTCTTTTTGGATATCTAGCTTCTATTTCAGAATCCCTCGCTTCTCCCTTTTCCTCCTCAATCTGTTGGGGAAAATGTCATTGGGGGTCTCCTATGAGGGATGAGGGCTCCACTCCCAGTTCTATTTCTTCTACCTGTTCCTCTGTTAAATTTAGTTCCCTTTCCATGGGTTTCTCTTTTTCCTTGTTTGACCCTGCAGGAAGTTGGATGTGTTGTTCTTGGCCTTTATGGATATTGCATTCTTTACAACTTTTACATGCTTGGTCTAGGTGCTCCCTCATCCGTGGGAAATAAAAGTACCAGAGCCTCCAATTTATCGCCTTGAAAGTGATCACCCATTTGGTGTAGAATTGAACTAATACCTTCCACCATTTCGATTGGCACTACAAACTGCCAAACACATCGCTCTTCTCCATTTTCCCATGCACGGCGATACAGAACTCCATCCTTGATGAACAATTTGTCCCATTGTCGACAAATGGCTCTGCCTCTATCAGTCAACAGTTTTCTCTCCCGGTAAGAGGGTTTATCACCAATTTGAAGGTGAGTCAAAATTTTCAACAAATCTGAGTCTTCAGACTGCCATATTTCTGCAGTTGTAGCATTTATCTGAAACTCCTCAATCTCTTCTTCTCTGATTTCCAATGGGCGAACTCGTAAGGGAGGAATTTCCACTTCTTCTAACATCTGATTGGAATCAGTGTCCAGTTTCCCCCAGGGGAAGCGAGATAGAGCGTCAGCATTGGTATGATTATGTCCTGGCCTATAGTGAATATGATAATCAAATAAGGTCAATCGAGCTACCCACCTCTGTTCAAGGGCTCCCAGCTTAGCAGTATTGAGGTATAGTAAAGGGTTGTTATCAGTAATGATATCCACTCGACCCCCGGTTAGATATTCACAAAATTTTTCAGTTACCGCCCATAGAATTGCTAAGAGTTTGAGACAAAATTAACTGTAGTTACAAGGATTCCTTTCAGTCGGTCTGAGAGAGCGATTGGCATGCACAGTGACTCTCTCTCTTCCTTCTTGTTTCTGTGCCAGAATTGCACCTAATCCCCGTAGACTGCCATCAGTTTGTAAGATAAATGGCTTACTGTAATCAGTGTACCCAAAACTGGAGCCTCTAAAAGTTTTTGCTTTATTTCATTGAAACTATTTTCCTGTTCCTCTTTCCATACAGATTGGATGTTTCCGGCCACGCATTTGTTTTTACCTTGTGGTTTACCTCTAAGTAGTCGATGGAGAGGTTCTGCACTTTGAGCAAATCCTTTGATATACCGCCTGTGGTAGCCAACTAGTCCCAGGAAACCTCTTACTTCCTTCACAGTATTTGGCCGAGGCTCCATTTTTTCTGGGTCAGGTGCTATTCCCGATTCTGCAACTATATGCCCGAGATATTTGATTTGTTGTTCAGCGAATTTGCATTTGCTGGGTTGCAGTTTGAGTCCAAATGCAATAATTCTTTGTAATACTTGTTCAATATGTTCTAAATGTTCCTAGAAATTTCTAGAAAAAATTATCACATCATCCAGGTAGATGAGAATGGTTTGAAAGTTTGAATCTCCCAGACATCGTTCCATGAGTCTTTGGAAAGTACTGGGGGCATTTGACAGTCCGAATGGCATCCTGTTAAACTCATTCAGTCCCATGGGTGTAATGAACGCTGTCTTTGGTTTATCTTGCTCTCTAATAGGCACTTGCCAATATCCGCTGGCTAAATCCAGGGTAGTATATAAGGTAGCTTTTCTTAATGCCGCCAATGATTCCTCCACTCGTGGCAAGGGATACGCATCTTTTAATGTCAAAGCGTTTAATTTTCTATAATCTACATAGAACCGGAGTTGTCCATTTTTCTTTCGGACCAGTACGATGGGAGAAGCCCAAGGACTCTGACTTATATGTCCTTTACTTCTTGATAAAGTGCTGGGGGGAATATTTCTATAGCGTTCACGACTTGGTTTGTCCTCAGTTGTGACTATATGATGTTCAATAGCTGAAGTATGTCCCACGTCATCTTCTGTTAGGGCAAAAGCTGTTATATTGCGTTGCAGCACTTCTCGCAGTTCTTCTAATTGGTCAGAAGTCAAACATGAATCACTCAACCCCAACTGTGTCAATAGCTCCTCAAGCTGTGCGGTAATGGATATTTCAGCATGTTTTTTCTGATGGGGTTTCTCTAGGATAGAATTAACAGTGGACTCTACTGCATGTACTTCAGCTATCAAGAAATAGCGGGGCAATGTTATGGGTATCTGTCCTAGATTGATGAGTCTGACAGAAACTACCCCTTGTGGGACATGGGAGAGAGTACGTCCTACCAACCATTCCCCATTCACTCCAAATTCTCTGATTGGTTCCCCTAGCACAGGGATACATTGGACTCTACAATGATCCCCCACCATCAAGGGTATGATTACCTCTTTTCTAGGGGGGAGGACTATTTTTTTCTTAGGGGGTGTGCGTATAACTCCCACCCTCCTTCTGTTTTTACGCAAGGTGTAATGTATGCTACATACACTTTTCAACTTGAGCAACCATTTTTGATCATTTCGTTTTTCAGAGATTTGGGACCAATATGCTGGTCCAAATTCATTAAACATTAGACCATCCAGTTCCCGAAGAACATTCATTCCCAATATTACTGGAGTAGATAGCAATGCAGTGTTTTGTGTGACGATCAACCCTTTTTGACCAATAATTTTATCAAAAAGTTCAATGTCCACCCAAGTCACCCCCAGTATGGGTAAAGGTTGGTCATTGGCAGCCTTTAACTTAATGTCAATCTCATCCAATGTATCCAAGTTGGCAGCGATCTGAAGATAGGTTGCGTTATTAATTAATGACACCTCCGAACCAGTATCAATTATACAACTTATCATCTGTCCATTAATTTTTGCTTTTATTACTGCCCAATTGCCCACTACCACCGGAAATAACTCTGGGGTCTTAGTATCATCGCCTCCTACAGCTTGCCCCTCAGCTGTAGGATGCTCTAGTTTAAAGGTCGAGGGTGAGGATTACCAGACCCCGATGCCCCAGAAACAGAACCTCCTGAACATTGTCTTGGTAGATGTCCAGGTTGACCACACCTCCAACATCGACGTTGGTCAGGTCCTTGAGAGTCATATTCTGCTCTTCGATATCCCCGTCCTCCCGCCCCTTTACTCATAACGGCATCTTTTAATGGGGCTAATTCTTTTTTTAAAACAGTAGTTAGGCTTTCCTCTAAACTTTTTATAGCATCTGTCAAAAATTTTGTTTCTTCCCTTTTTACTTCCCTGTAGTCCTCCCCCTTTTCTTTGATTTGTATTGGTTGAGTCCAATAGAGATTCATATTTCCCTCATCTCGATTTCGATCTAATGCTTCCACTAGACCTTTTCAGAGCAGGGTTTCTTATTCCATTAATAAATTGATCCCTTATTATTTGGTCCATTGCAGGGGTCTGATCATCCTCACTCCCCCTCACTTTTGGAATTTTTTTTCCAAGATTTTTGTAATGTCACAGCAAATTTCTGAATTGACTCTCCCTTCAACTGTTTGCGACCATAAAAACGAGTTTTGCATTCTGCTGTCTCAGTTGTCTCCCCATACAGTAACTCTAGCCTTTTTATAATGATATCCAGACTAGTTCTCTGAGATTGAGGCAACACCAGTATAGCTTCACAAGCGTCTCCCTCCAGTGATTGTAATGCCAGGTCAACTTGGTGTGCAGGTTGGACTTGATATAATCTGGCAGTAGTGCGTAGCCTTTCTGCCCAATCTCCTATTGCCAAATTATATCCATCAAATTTAGGTACATTGGCTCCCGCTGTTCCCATGGGCACAATAATGGGGAGGGGAGACCCAACCTCACTAGTTTGGCTAGACATTGTTTCACTAGATTCACAGGCATCTACCAAGGACTTCATGGCACAGAGTTTTTGATTCTGCCGACTACAGCCAAAAATATGTAGTGTGGGGTAGTTTAAATAATGGAATAAAACATACCACACCAGATAAATAAGAACCAATTTAGAATTTAACGGTTGAATATTAGGCAAAGCATTGAACACAATAGTTGGTGTATATAGCCACTGGATTAAGGCAATAAATGACTGTAAAAAAATCTAGTATAATTTCTACTTGAAGAATATGGGGGGGGGGGGGGGGAGAATATCTCAAACAAAGGATAAACTTGTGTCTAGGTCACTTTATCATATATGGCTATTTGGATAACTTTAAGACACACTGTATGCTCTGTGTAATTCAAACAATTTATCAATACATACACAATCTATTTAAAATGTAAGATTAACTCTATATAATAAACTTCAGGTAGATGATGCTCTTAATGTATAACTATGCTGTAAATAGTGAGGAGAACTGAGAAAAGTTCACTTATCCTTACACCAAATGTTCTTGGTGGAAAATGTCCTGTTATTGCTGACTAAAATGATGCTGTTTCTTTAAATATTTTCCTGGATATTTCTTTCTTCAAGCGGTCACAGCTTTAAAAACTCTCCTAAATAAAATTATCAAGGGCGTCCTCCAACCGTGCTGAGTCCCTTTCTTTGCGCTTCGCGGAAGGCTTCACACAGTGAATAAAACACAAAAAATATACGTTTTTACACCCCTCACACAGTTCAGCAGTGAGGTAAATACGGAGAGTGTTAGTTTCAATCAAAAATGTCACTGTGGCCCTATAATTTATGCGGTTCAGAAACACATACAAACACAGAAGTGCTCCCTTTGACCCACCTCACGGACTCCATTGTGTCCTCCCTCAGAGCTGTGCTGTGCCTTTTATAACCTGCTGGAATTACCTCACCAGCCTCTCTCTCATGGCTGGCTCTGCCGACCCCCACACACACAAGAGTTTTCCAGAAGCCTCCCAGCAGAGGTTTGTTATATGTCCATTATATGTGGAGGAGCGGGAGAGGGTGCAAAGGGTTAAATGCAGAGACCTATACTTTTTACCGACCTTCCAGACTACTGAGACACAGAACACACATGACCACAGCCTGATGGCAGGGAAATGGGGTCCTGTAAATGGCTGGGAAAGGATTTGGAGGCAGACTATATTTAGCCCCTTGTGGCCTCTCCCCCCTGCACATACATCTGTGGATGGGGGCAATAAGGTGCCAGCAAGGGTTTTGTTTTTATCTATAGCAGTAGTAACCCCCACCATCTGCCCCGCCCCCCGAAAGTGGCCACCCTAATGGTTGCCTAATGGTGAATATAGCCCTACTGACCTCAATGTGGTATATCTATAGCCTTTTCCTGCTGTGTCATGGAAGCAAATAAGATCAAGACCTGTACAAATCTATTTTTAGGGGTGAGCACTGGAAATGACAACAGCCCTGTCATATATAAAATGAGATGGTACTGTTACACAGCGACTCTATACTATATGTGGTAATATAGAAGATCCTGTGTTTGACCGCACAGCTTTAATTATGCCATCTATTACATTTTACTGTAAATTAGAGCCGTGTTTGCTGCTATTCTTAAACATAGCTCATTCCCGAAATGTCATCTGAAATCATCAAGTGCCTGGAAAAAAAAGAAGAAAATAAAATAAAAAAGGAGAAAAGTGTTGGCAGGAGGATAAAATAGGTGACAGTTAAAAAGCTTTTATGTATTTGCAGCCATCACTGAAGAAACCGAAGCAAAAGCTGGAGCTTGTCCATCTGTGAAAAGACATTACAGGCAAGGCATTCTAGGTGGAAGCAAGAGCCAAGGCCCAGGCAGCAATAGACAAAAGGGGAGGGGGAGGCTGACTAGGGGGAAGCCAGCGAGTACAGCGAGCAGGAGCACACAGCAAATCCCGGCAGCACAAGGCAACAATCACACACAGCAGCAGCTTGAGCTGCAAATATCCGTCACAGAAGGGATAGCTTCTTTCCACCCAGATCCAGATTAAAAAGGCAGCTCTGCTTATATTATGACAGCAACACACTGAAGATCTCCATTGCCGGATCCTTTCTGACCAGGTAATTATTCTGATTTGAATACAGCATCAGAGATTTATTTCTATGTCGTGTTTCTACAATGCTGGATGCACAAGGCGTTTAATACAAATGATGCTGGTGTAGGGAATTAAGGTCAGAAGCATCAGCATCACTGGAAACACTATTGAGTACTGTGCATGCATGTACGGATAGGAAAGGAAGAGCTATTTAAATGAAGGTAGCAGCTTCCTTCTGTATTTCTAATATATCGGAAAGCAAGGTTTCATTGCATGATCTTATTGTCTATAACGGCTAGTACGCTGAGCTTTTTTTTGCTGAAAAGGCACAATAGTGTACATACCCTGCTTGTTGTGGAATTTTTGCATAGGCTGATAAAATTAAAAAAATCCTTGGTTAGATGCCTATTCTGGACCCCTCTCCCCCCTCTCTGCTGGTACAATGTATGCACAGCAGGGCAGCAACATTAAAAGGCAAATCCATCTCAGTTGTATAGAAGACATTTTCAGTTAATGTACTGTAATCCTGATTTAGAATCAATACTTTGCACTAGGGAAGTCATTAGACCGTCTCTGCTTTTGGTTTCTTAACTTTAAAGAATAACACCATGGCTGTAGTACAATGCTTTTTGGGGAGGAAATCTGGCCCTTGATTATGGGACATTACCATTGATTTTCCTATCCAGAATGATTCAGAAAAGAGATACACAGACACCACATCCTTTAAATCAGCTTAGCTCACTCAATCTCAGCAAAAGGCAGTGAATGATTCAAAAAAAAAAAAAAAAAACAGATTAAACTTGGGAGCCTGCAGGCTTTTGTAGCTGCAGTTTATGTAACATTATTGCAAAATGATATAATCGTGGCCTTCCATATTGTTATTCAAATGTGAAGAAGAATATGGGCCTGATTTATCAAGCACTTCTGAGAGACAGTGCCACATTGGTGCAAATTTGAGTAGTACAAATATAATAAAATATTTTTTTTCACACTTGCGCATGTTGCTGCACTACAAGAAGCACATTTACTAAAACATTAGCAGCGCAGCAACGTGCTGAAAATCTATAAATCATATTTTGCACTACTCTAATCTGCACTGAAATGGCATTGCCTGGCAGAAGTGCTTGATAAATCAGGCCCTATATATATAGTTATACATTTTCATTTTGTAATTTGTTTCCTTTAAATATGTTAGCATATTCGAATTAGTATATCTTCATTTGTCATATATATATATATATATATATATATATATATATATATATATATATATATAGATATATTGTATTTTTCCCACTTAAAACAACGTAAGCGTATTCAGTTGGATCAGCACTTTCTCTAATATAAAAAATACAAATTAAAGCTTGCTAATACAGTTCTAAGCTGTTTTTCACACAGCTGAATTGCTTGTCAAAGAATATTTCAGAATATTTTTAGAAGGCTGTAAAAAGGCATTCTGGCAAATATATAGATTTATATGGGTTTATGCAAAGAAAATGTATGTATACATAGAATAGTATGAGCCAGCTTTACCTATTTTGCAGTGAGTATGCCGGGTTCAGTTTTTTCTAACCTCCCATGAGATCTTGCTTTGGCTGCTGTCTCAAGTTAGATAATCAGATTTTCTAGTATGCTTACATGCTATAATGCACATTCGGTCAGTGCATAAACTGAAAATACGAGGGCAGATTTAATCAGTAGGTTATCGGGTAACTGGAATACTATCTTTATTTAAAGTACAAATAAAATTGGTAACTAGAAAAAAATATCTATAAAGAGAAATTTGTTCTTGATCTTGTTCTTGATCCATCACAACTGGTTGATAATTGTTTTATCACTTAAAGAAATGCTATGGTGAGCATTTATTTTATATACAGTACAGTCTCTGTAGTAAAATAAACTGTCACTTTTATTACTGATGAAATAATTTTTTGGGTCACCATATTTAACACCCGAATATCTGAAAAGGGTAATATATAATGTGAGAGGTAAGTTTTATATAGGGGGATATTCACATTAAACCATTAAGTTCAGCTGCTGTGCACCCTGACCGTTATATAGTTTTGGCTGTAAGCATGAGTTAGTCTGCATGCACACCTGCCTGGATTCCTCCACATTTCTACATTTTATTTACGTGTGTAGGATCTGCAAAAAAATGGGCCCTTTACAGCTTTCTCCATTTCGATACATTGCGGCTGAGAAATGTCCAGCTTGTTGCTTTCCGACCAAATTGCATCTAGCTGCATTGTAAATGGATTCCAAAGTTGCAAACTGCAATTGGACTGCAACACATAGTTGTGAACGTAGCTGCTTCTAAAGTGGTATGTGGTTAGTAAGATACAAAGAGTATCCAGGGTTAAGGCAGTAATTTTGCCAACTAGATACCCCCCCCCCCCCACCACAGAGTGAGGAACATTCTCCCACAACCAAATCTCTCCATCCATTATTTAAGATCTTACTTTAACAATATTTTAACATCAAGTACCTCATCCTTCTGGCCACATATGTTCCTCCTTTAGCCAACAGGTCCTACCTCCTTCATCCAGATCCTAATTTTACCATTCAAAACTCCCCTCCCCGTTAATGATAATTCAGAATGCCCACGTTGCATTAGTCGGCCAGATTCATCTTTAGCAGGTAAAGTAGGACTCCCTCCCCCATAAATAGCTTTTTAGATCCATTAGTGCTTCTCAGGACCTGATACCCAAAGTATCCCTCTATGTGCCCACCCCTTAATTTCAGAATGCCCTGCAGACTTTTCCTTATATAATGATAAACCCTTCAACACGTAAGATACAAAAGAAAGAACATCATGGGGGAAAGAAACAGGCACAGTTATGGGTATTATCTATCCTAGGTTTCATGCATTGGGACTGGGCTCCTTTATATTAAGTATTGGGCCTGGCCTGGGCCCCATACAGAACTGATGCCTGCACTATCCTGATGGCTGCCCTGTATGTCCCCATACTTTGACATGACGACACCAAAATACTTTACTTTCCTTGCTTCTCATTGAAATGTTTGCGGAAACTTTGACCTGGTTTCATGTAAAAATAGTTACACATATATATGTATATAAATATAAATAATTAAAAAGGCTTTGATAGCATGAAATGACATTCCAATGTCACCAATTACTTGGCAGGGCTAATACTAACCTGTGATCAGTGACCCTGCACCATGGAAGACTGAGCTGGGTATACAGAAGTATATGTGTGTTTCAGATAGTACATTACTTCCATTTTAAAGTGTCTCATTTATAGATCATAAAACCGATCCCCTCTGATACTAGGTTATGGCAGACCTTGGATAATACAGGGTCGGAACTGGTGAGCAGAGCATAAATATTCTTTACAATTGCCAGCATAACATAACTATCCAGAACAAGGACACATTGTAGGGTTTCAACTAAAACATTGAGAATGTTTAATATTATATATTCATTTTAAGAAATAAGTTTTAATTTGTTTTTAGGTTCATATTGTCTTAATGGAACTCACAGGAACTCACACTAACAAAACAAAAAACATTGTTCTCCAAAGAGATACACGATATGTCAGTTCAAAAAAATACATTACTGGTGGTGGCCATCAGAATGTAGAACACTAAAGGAAATAAGGGAGACAGCAGCCCTCATCTGACTACACGAGCTCTCACACTTCAAATACTCAATCCGGTACAGGGGAATTGAAAACTCTGATTTCTTTTCTAGGTGATTGAATGTTTGAACAGAGAAAGTTATCTGAGTAAGAGCTCACTTCTTATCAGTAGGGTCATTGAAATGCTTTATTACAGCCAGAATTTTCAATTTTCCAGTCTTATAAGAGTTCTGCAGAAGCCAGTTGCTCCATCACTATCATCACTATTTTTGGGGGAGAATACAAAGAATATTTTGAGTCATGTACACTAAGCCACAAAGCCCAAGACTGTAAGACAACAGTAATAAATGATAAAATGCTCTGTTGCCGGCCATAACAAGAACAATGCTGAATGAAAAACATTGGGTTGCCTTATACAATCGATAATAAATTCATGTTTTATACAAAACTAGGTTCTTTTTTATTTTTTGCAGTTATAGGGTGATGCATGTCAGTGCTTTGTACAGACACCTTAAATGAAAAATAAAAAATATACAGTGCTGCTACAGTATATAGCTATTAAAATTTTGCTAAAGCCCCCCCCCCCCATGACCTTACCACTCAAAGGCTTGACCCCTTGAAGTCCTGCATGCAGGATCCGTTCGGTACCTGTGCTGTCAGTCCTATGCTAAACACTGGTTACTGGTACCCGCTCTCTGATAGCATATCAGAGGTGGACACACATCAGCACATCACTTGTGACCTATCAGTGAGGCTGTCTCCTGTGATTACTGCTGTGACTACAAGCAAGAGAGCATACTGTAACCAAACTTTAAGGGATCAAGCCTGTAGGTGGTTATCTTCTTAAAGGGTAAGTCCACTTTCTAGTAACAGGGGTGCACCAGACAATACCACTGAATATAAACATGTGCTCACTCACAAGAACCAAACAAGACTGAAGTGGACGTGTCCAATTACACACCTTTCTTCAAAAAGGAGCACCAATATCAATATGGATACAAAACTCTTTATTATGAAAAAGGAGATACTTCTAAAATACACAAAACACACTGGACAATTAAAATCACATGGATGACCCCATGGTCTCAATAATATTCCTGAACCCCCCCCCCCCTTCCCTAAGGGGAACAATGCATCAAAAGACCCTATGTGCACTTATTAGATCCTATTATAACAGTTATTTTATGCCGGCATAAAAAATTATATGTGTAAACCCTCAAAGTGTACACCCTATATCTACTACATATAAACCATGAGACATGCTGATAGTCTCCTATACAGATAAGTGTCAACTCTTAACAACAATACCTCATATGTGAAAATAAATAAAAAACTAAATTCCACAGAAAATATATTGACAGACTCGCCCAGTTCAAACAGTTATAAGTGAATGGAAACAATAAAGATATACTCAAAGTGCACGTGTGCGTGCTAAATGACACCAGCAAACCTGAATATTCAAGAATAAAGAATGGCACATAGAGTCAGCATCACAGGGTCATCAAATATAAATCACCGCGCCCGCGACTCCCATGTCGCTTCAAGGTGAGGGGGGTTTTTTCATGAATATTATTGAGACCATGGGGTCATCCATGTGATTGTAATTGTCCAGTGTGTTTTTGTGTATTTTAAAAGTATCTCCTTTTTCATAATAAAGAATTTTGTATACATATTGATATTGGTGCTCCTTTTTGAAGAAAGGTGTGTAATTGGACACGTCCACTTCAGTCTTGTTTGGTAAGTCCACTTTCAATGAAATTTTTGAGTCAGAAGGATGTGCTCCAAGTGCTAGCTAATCTAGTACTTTTACATTTTTTCCTATGTTAGCAATTGTGTATTTTATGGAAGCAGTTTTCACTACCTACAATTGGTTGCTAATGGCAATGTACACCAAGTCCTTACACCAAGAAGAGGAAAGCAAGCCCTGTACACACAGACCACTGCTGCTATGGTAACTGCTGAGGTGAGGGAGCTCACTCAAATGTACACATTCCTGGCAGCAGTGTTCTGTGCAACTATCTGCAATCTGTTGCTATTGGCAACGTACACCAAATCTGCACTTGGTGTACATTGCCAATAGCAACAGCTTGCAGTGAAAACTGCTTCTATACAACACCAATTTGCTAACATTAGAAAACAATACAAAATGCTAGATCAGCACCTTTAAGACGTAATTTTGTCACACAGAAATATACACTTTCAAAAATTCAATCGAAAGTGGACTTACCCTTTAAGTAATTTCTTTTATGTGCCTTTAAAAAACTGAAATGAATATTACCGATAGATAGTTAACACTACATAGAATAACATCCATTTTTAAATCCATAGACATCCCCTTCGCCTCTAAAACAGTGTCACTCTTCTGGGAGGACTCTATACAAGATTATTGGGTGTGTACCTTGTATACGATAAATGTGCCTTATGGACACCTCATTTGCACTGTGGAACAGTTGTACTGGCACGAAAATTGGCCTTCCCTGAACTGTACCCCGAAGCTAGAGGCCTACATTTGTCACAAATGTCTTGCTATGCTGACACATTAAGATTTACCATCGCTGCCAATAGGATGGCTAGAGCAATACTCAGTATGCCTCTTGTACCAAACATTACAGTGGGCCCACAGGTAAAGTTCATCTAGCATTTACCAAGGCCAGATTCACCCATCAGCAATGTGCTTCACACCACTCAATCCAATTCTTGGCAGTGTATTTAAAGTGGACCAACAGTCTAAAATTACTTAAACCAGGGCAATTTATATTGCTGCACATAAAAATTAATTTACCTTTTTCTAACTCCTGCTGGGGTAAATTTGAAAAACATAATGGTGGCTCATGCATTTGCAGGCCACCTGCAAACAGGAAGTGCTACTGGGCTTCCTGTTACTGTGCATTGTCACTTATGTCAGTTAGGAGTGGAAGCTCAAAATGTCCGCTACCTTTCTTTTCCAACTGTGCCAGGCTGTTAGTCCAGTTTAAGGATGTAAGGCTTGCATGCAGCTACTCAGCCATGGAAACCAAAGCCAATAAGGCACACAATAAACGTGGTACATTTTTCAGAGGAGTATTTGAACTATATTGGTGACCCCACTCAGTAAATGAATGTGGTGTTGTGTGCCAACTTCCATAATTACTTATTTACACCACACAACCCTGAGAACAATTCACTGTGTGTGCATCCACTACAAATTCTTGTTACTGTGAGATCTTCTCTGAATACAAAACCCTTTCTTTTATGTGAGCTTTAGAGAAACCCATCCTCTGAAGCTACTGTGACTAGTACAGTCATCATCATATTACCCTGCTAAAGACAGAAGAGGGCTTCTTTCACACTGCTGCAAATTAGCGCTGTGTTGCACTTGTTTGCGTTGCATTGCCAAAGACTTCTATAGAGCAGCTTTTGCATTGGAAATGCAGTATGCAGGACTATTCCAAAGTAAATGGCTAGGTGTGAAAGGAGCCTAAGACTGGGGGTAAGATACATTTTTGCTACTGAATCTTTCATACGGATACCTTGTGTGGTTTGTGAACTACTTATGCTCTTGTCCACCTGTCTGGCAGCTACTAATTCCATACTTGTCCAATATGTGAGCAACTAATGCTTTACCTGTCATTACTCTATACTAGTCTAGTCTGTCCTGTTATTTATGTGCCACTGTCTTCCCATAGAAAGTCTGCAGATGACAACCATTGCTTCTAGAGCTAGACATAGCTTTAGGGCAACCAAGGCTTAAAGTCATTGTCCTTGCATCAAAACAAAAAACACCATACTCACCTTTTATCCCCTATAGTCCATAGCCCCTAATACAGTGCTTTGACACTTGACTGAACCAAGTCCTACACCCCCCTGCCGGTAGTATTGAAAATAGGATGCCTCCGGACATTCGTCGCACACACTATAACACTCCCCCTCCATTCTCTGTAATAGAGAGGCATGCCAGGACACATTTCTCCTCAAGGCCACCAACAGGTCATGTTTTGTGGATTTCCACATAGCTGAACACTAATTAATTCATCCATGCATCGCTGTGAAGATCGGCAAACCATGACCTGTTGGTGTGCCTTAAGGTAAGGGTTGGGGACCCCTGCTCTAGGTGGCTTATTTTAGTAGTGAGGCACATTTGCCACTGCTGCATTTACTCTGCCCCTTTATCCTGATTGGTCGATGGCTAAATAAAACTGACCCCTTTCCCAGCAACCCTTGTCTGTGATAGCTTATCTCTGCTAAGGTGTGTTTTTATGTTTGTAAACTTATTTACTGACCAGCTTTATGTCGATCTGCTGTTTAATCACTGCCTGGACCGACTACCCACCTAAATGTCCCCTTTGTTTTGTAGCTTGGAGGGCGGACTACCAGTGTATGATATCTGCTTACTTATTTGACCTGTCTTTAGTATTAAACTTTGCCACTATGTTTTCTGGACTGGTCTCCTGAGTATAACCTGGGCCGTGCCCAGACAATCCTGCTCTGTGTTTCAGCTGTTATATTGTACACTGAAGTCAGGGGGCAACTTAGTTCTGGGATGACATATAGCGCCTCCCAAAGTTGAGCAATGGCTCAACTATCGGTGAAGCAGAGCAGATTGTGGGTTCACCTTTGTACAATGGCTGGTTACTGGCTGGCGCATTACATTTATGCTATTAAGTATAATCTGTGGCCTAAAATATCTTTTCAATATTTTTGTTTACAAATTTGCCTAGCAGGATATCTTACCACTGGCTATGAATCTGTAATTTGAAGCTTGTAGATTGGCTTGACCCAAGCAAATACTTTTCTGAAGGAGGTCAGTAATGTTAGCCTTCATGTCTTACCTACATCTGACCTGTAAAACAACTAGAATCAGTCTCTTGCAATGATTAGCCTGAAATGTTTACCTTCACTTGCCTATGGGGAAATGTGTGACTCCATAGCCCCTGTGGTAAAAAAAAGAACTGCAACATTTTATCACAGACTCCTTTTCTCCATCACTGTGTAATATTGCATTTTTAGGCAAGAATGCCATTAGTCCCTTGGACCCTTGTACAGTGAAGGACCTATAACCTACCCAAATATTTACATGGTGGCATATTCGCTACCTTATCATCAGAAAACCAATCGCACTATTGTGGCTACCAACCCATACCTTGTATCAAGCATGTCACTGTGTCATATAAAAGTAAGAGGTCTATAAACCCAGCAGCAATAATAGGAGAGCGGGGAGCTCCTGACACTGTGTGCCTTTTTTACATTTCCTGCAGTTACATTTCCTGCAGTTTAAGCTGTAACAGGGCTGCAAAGTTTGCGTTCTTTACAATTTCATTCCTCCAGGACCACCTGAAGAAATAGTCTGCCACCCACTCAGTAACATTGGTTTCTCAAGTTTCCTTGAAATCCCTGGAAATTCCTTCAAAATCACAGTTAAACAACATTGAGAAAAAATGGGCTGGCAATGTTTGGTGGCAACATTTCAAGTATGCTGGCAGTAAAGGATTAAAAGTACTTATGCATGTTGGGTATTGTTCTATCAGGGGACCTTGCGGTTTCAGATTTAGCTTGTTTTTTTCTTGTTTGCATAGTGATAGTTTTTTATTTTTTTTTTAATAATTTTTTTTTGTGAAAACCTGTGCAACCAGTGAATTCCTCGAGGGTTTGTGTCCTGAAAACTGCGCCCACCACAATAAGCCTGGTACCTTTGTATACCAGAGAATATATCGTTTGTGGGGGTATTTCAAATGTAAAGTGTTGTTTTTCTTGAAAAGCTGCAAGGTGCGCATAGCAGTTGTATTTTATTTAAAAATCTTCAAAAGTGCTGTTTCAGTTTGGGGTGTGTCCTGGGCAGGAAAGGATGTCTACCAAAACATTGTAACCAGAAGGAATGGGGCTTTTATAAGCAATATAATTTTCTTGAAAACTTTTATTTAAAAAAATGTGCCGAAAATTATTTAATTAATGTTCACATATTTCACCTGTTTACAAAGCATTGATTCACAACATCTCCAGTTAAAGGGTTTAACACAGCCACGTGTACTACCCATACCAGCCCAAAAGTCTTGCACCTTACAACCCATCAACACCAATCTTGGACCATCCATACTTACCATGAACCCCATTTTTACAACCCTGTGGCTCATTCATTTCTTCTGAGCTCCCCCCACACAAATCTATGCTCTGTATATGCCATAAGATAGAAATAACCCATTCCCTTTTTAAAATTACCATAATCACCCCTAATAAATTATAAGGCACCTTCTATTCCTCATTGTCAATTTGTTCTTCAGACCCTTTTTTTTAACTACACTGTACTTGCCTACAGCAGCACCAATATTAAAATAATAAGTAGGGGGGACAATTTGCAGTAAACTCGGCAGAATATAAACACAATAGTATTGCATTACGTGAAAACCACTCTGCTCAGCCACTCTAGTATCAGTGTACAGAGGGTTGAATACATGTGCACCACAGAAATACAGTACGTGCTACTTTGTGTTGCTCTTGCAAAATGAAATCTCACTAAAATACAAATAGCTTTGTGGCTGTAGCATTAAAAAATGTAAAAAATGTTGAAAAACTCAAGAGGTATGAATAGTGTCTGTGCTCGAGTTTGGCCCGAACCCAGAAAAGCTGGTTGATGGGCTGAGCAGTCCCTCAACCAGCTTAACCTAAAGTGTGCAGCAGCAGGTAGCTGTTATACAACTTATCTGAGCCCCATGATCCCGTCTGCGTTCTTTGCTCCCATGAGTGAAGACACTGGCCACTGGCACTAGAAGCACTGCTAGCTGCTGCCAGTATCCTCAATGTCCTCCACTGCAGACCAGATTGCTGGCTCAGATAAGAACAGTATACATCCGCTTCATGCTGCTCACTAACGCATTTATTTAACATGTTCCCCCCTCCTCCCCCACACACACCTGCCACCCCTTTCTTTTCTTCACAGTGCCTCTGAGGGCCCCTTTTTTAGTGGTGCAAAAGCACCTGCTGTAAGAAAGGTGATCTATAATAAATCATTAACAACTCAGGGTTAGGGTTGCTATTGGCAATAACAACTATGAAAACAGTTCTCAAAGTGATGTTCAGTGAAGTTTATTGAGAAAAACTGTTCAAAATAAATGTACTGCTTCAGTTTCAGCATACAATGGGGTGCATGTTATATATTCTCACAGCGGGGCATCCCAATTCTGGGTGCCCCTGGGGGAGGGAATCCAGTGACCCTGGAATCTTATAGATTTCAGGGCGATGGGGCGTGGGTTTTGGTCCTCTTTAACCCTAACTCATGCAGTGAGTAGCTTCTCATTTGATAAACAACCGTGACTAAAGACACATCTTGTTGTTGTCGAAAAAATGTGAATCTGTTTCAGAGTGGTCAAATTATTGGCAAGCATCAAGTAGAGAAAACAACTAAGGAGATTGCGAAAACTACTGAAATTGGGTTAGAAACTGTCCAACACATTAATAAAGAGTAGAAAGATATTGGGGAAATTTAATCTTCGGGGAAGGAATGTAGTCATAAAAAAATATTAAATGATTAACATTAAACATTTGGTGATCTCAAATCGTAGCAAAACACCAGTAAAGATCAGGGATTTGTTTAACCATATCAAGCCCTTAACTAGAGATGAGCGAACTTCTTAAAAGTTCGATTCGGGCGATTCGCCGAATTTCCCCAAGAAATTCGGGTTCGCCCGAATCGAACTGTAAAAAATGCCGGCATTGGTGGGAGCGGGCAGGCCGGCTACGCCTGTCAGCGGGCCGCCGCCGGCCCGCTGACAGCGTAGCCGGCTTGCCCGCTCCCACCATGCCGGCATTTTTTTTTTAAGCAAACACTTACCTGCATGGTCGGAGCGTGGAGGCCGGCGCCGCTCTCAGCTGTCATCAGAGGACGCGTCATCAGAGGACGCGTCATCAGAGGGCGCCTTAGAGCGGCGCCGGCCTCCACGCTCCGACCATGCAGGTAAGTGTTTGCTTTTTAAAAAAATGCCGGCATGGTGGGAGCGGGCAGGCCGGCTGCGCTGTCAGCGGGCCGGCTTCCGCCGCCCGCTGACAGCGTAGCCGGCCTGCCCGCTCCCACGATGCCGGCATTTTTTATTTTTTTTATTTCAGGGAAAATTCGATCAGCACGAACTAAAAAAATTCGGGTTCGTGCCGAATCGAATTTTCCCTGAAATTCGGACCGAATTCCGGTTCGTCCGAACTGGTTCGCTCATCCCTACCCATAACATCTGTGGCCCAAAAGCCCCTATCATCTGTGGCCAAATAAGTAGCCTCACTGTGCGCCCTCGCTTACCCCAAAGTGATCATCACCTTCACTTCCCCCAGGGTCACCAGTGTTCTCACTAATTTCAGGGTCACCAGAGCCCTTACTTTCACCAGGATTACCGTTACCCTCATCTAAGCCACCCAGCATCACGCGAGCCCTCAATTCTAACTGTGCCCTTACCCTCGCCTTCAAAAGCTGAAACCATAACTGTCTCTACTTTGATCACTTAGGAATAGACAAACTAGTAATGCCACCTTTATGTGCCAAATAATCCAGACGTATGGCTCTATCCTTCTCCATCCCAACTAAGAACCATCCTCCTTATCCATCTGGAAACTGCAATGTCTTTTAACAGCAGCGCCACCACTGGTAGCAAACAGGCACTAACAAAGAAGTTTTTCTGGAATGGGAGTTCTTCAGGAGCCCTGCTGCTTTGCCTTTAAATCCCATCTCAATCAACGTGTGTATGACCGTATTACCTATCTGGATGCCAGAGTCAAGAAGTCTAGGCCGCAAAAATAGAGAGGTAGACGGGCAGGTGTGCTACTGAGGCTTAGAAAGAGGAAGAGTCGTCTTGCTCTGCCAGACATATATCTGGCAAATGTACGCTCCCTTCCTAACAAGATGGATGAGCTGATATTAATAAATAATTAGACCTGGCAAACTCTGCACACCTGTGCCTCACCGAAACGTGGCTAAAAGATACCATCCCTGAAAGCAGCATATACCTCCCAGGCTTTGTACTATAGCAAGCTGACAATATTCCAGAAATGGCAGGAAAAACAAAGGGAAGGCAACTATTTCTATATCAATAAATGATGGCTCACAGATATCTCCTTGCTGAATAAGAGCTGCTCACCACTCCTCAAGCTCATGTGTATTATCTGTCATCCCTTCTACTCGCCCAGGGAACTCTCATCAATCATCCTCCTGGGAGTTTATATCCCTCTGGAAGCAAAAGTTCAAGTAGCACTGGATAACTTTGTGGAAGAAATCAATTGTTGGGTGACAAAGCACCCTGATTCAGTCATAATTTATCTTGGTGATTTCAACAAGGCAAATTTATCAGAAGAAATTCCCAAGTATGGAAAGCATCACTGGTCCTACCAGAGACAACTGACAGAGGTCTATTGTTCTAAAAACAAAGCTCCATTGGGACACTCAGACCACAAGCCAATTCGCCAAATCCCAACATACAGATCAAGACTAAAGTCAACAAAAGCTGTAAAAACCGTTAAAAAATGGACTAGAGAGGCAAAACAGGAACTACAGGCCTGCTTTGACTGTACAAACTGGCAAGCCCTGGAATCGCTAAACTTGGAATCGCTAAACTTGAGTCACAAATGGGCACAGCACAAAATATATAGTAAAAATATAAATCTTTATTTTAGTGACTCTACTACATAAAAAACAAATATAGACAAAATTAAAAACAATTGCACCAATAGGTAGCCCTATTGCTCTGATAAAAATAAATCAGAGACTTCATCACCTCCATACTGGATATCACATCAAAAAGAAATCTAAATTCATAATGTTACACATATCCTAAATACTTATCCTATCCAACACAGAAAAGATACAATATAAATGTGACAAAATATATATATATATATATCCAACCATGTGCAATAAGCTACATTGAAACAAATTGATGAGAGCAGCTGAGCTCTCCTATTATAAAGTGCAAATGCTGAAATGGCAATGCAATACCAGTAATCAAGCTAAATATAAATCCACTTTGTGATCCTACAAAACTATGATTGAGTTAAATACTATTCACCTATACCAAATATTTCTCACATATTTTGTACCAACTATAAATAATACTACTAAAGTGCAAGCAACATGAAAAATAACACAACGTATGTCAAATAAATGAGCAAAGAGTATATGAGATACTTCCCCTATGGAAATCTGTATATCATCTGAGGGTTGGTGCAAAACAAATGCGTAAAGCCAAAAGAGAATATGCTAGCAGAGTACAGGAAAAATTCTCCTCTGGGGGTCCAAAGCAAACCTGGAAAGGAGTACAGGAGATCAGCTATAAAGGTTGGTTCACACAAGCAACTCCTAGTAAAAAAGTCCAGAGGGACTGCGGCGAAGGTGAGTCTGTATATTTTTTTTTCTTATTCAATGATTTTTATTGAAAAAAAAATATTCCACAAAGTATACAATATACTATTATCATCCACTTAAATAATACACATACAATAACCAGTACTTTTTCCACAACAACTCTTGTTAAACGACTGTGGTTGGAGTATTCTTCAAAGGAAAAAATAAAATATTTTATTAAAATATTTTCCTAGCCCGGTTGTCCAGGCCAGACACTTTGTTCACTTTGTTAGGGAACATGGTTTCCCGCTACAGGGATACTGCAAGGCAGGCAGGGGGGAAGGGAGAAAAGAGAGAGAAGAGCGAAAGTAAGAGAAAAAAAAGGGGGAGGGGGGAGGGGGAGGGAAAGGGGGATGCGTGAAGGGTCGCCTAGACCCGCCTTTATACAATCAAGAGGTTAACATCGAAATCTGCTGACATATAACCCTGAGCCCATGGAACCCACACTCTTCCGATGTGGATTGCAACCGTTCTATAGCCCTGTTTTTAAATTTGTTAGTTTATTTTTTTTATTACATGGAAGAGAGTCTCACATAGCTGCCACTTTACAGTGGAAAAGACAGCTACATAAGACTCATGGAGCTGGCACTAAATGAGTTAAATCTTCTACTCCTCTTCTCTATAAAAAATAAAGGTTTTATGGGTAGAATGGGAGCAAAAATCAACCCAGTTTACTGGCCCTAGCTAAACCACCATCAGCCCAAAAGCTGCAGAGCACTGCGCCCAATACGCTTTCTAGCCCATCAACATGTGTGTTTGATAGCAGAAGCTATAGCAATTATAGAAACAGACCATGAGCTGCGGTGGATATGGCCACTCCTAAAGTGAGGGTGCTGATGCTTTGGTATTTTAGGGGCAGATATAGCATTGTAGGGGCAGAAAATGGGCTGAGGTGTCTAAGCTGGGGGTTAAGTTGTGTTGGGTAAGGGGAAAGGATTGAGGAGGCAGGGGGTGGAGGGGGTATTAAAAAAAGAATGAGTGGGTGATTTCTGACACAGGCTGCAGGTGAGGTGGGCTGGGGGGCCACAAGGCAGTGTGGCAGTCTACCTGCGGCGCTCCATCTGATCCACTGAGCACTGGAGCTGTATAAAGTGCTGAATGCAGCTTACCATTTTTGACCCAGTAGACCAGGGCAATTAATTCCCTTGTGGGCCATTCCAAAGCTGCAGTTAGCTAAATGAAAATTTTGCCATTAGCTGCCTAGAAATTTCTGATGATGAAAGCAAGATTAGTCTTCGACTCTTTTGAAAAGCTCCAGCCGTATATATAAAAACATTTTTATAATTTGTTTGCTTTAAGCCAACCTACAGTGCAGTATAATCAGTTAACGTGCTGTCACACTTTATTCTTAAACATCTTAATGATGTTCTTAATGATGCTTTAGGCAAAACCTATCACAATATAAATCTAATCATGGATTTAAGCTAACAAATTCTACCCCTTTCTTCACCCATCACCCATGTCTACTATGTCATCAATTCTACATATTCCATGAATATTCTTGCTTTTACAATGTGATTTCATATGACACATGTAAGCGGGAATAGGTGTTAGGCCTGAGAAGTGTAAGCCTATTGTTTTGTAATTACAGTTTCCAGTGAATAAAACAAATGTGAGTTCATTGTTCTACCGCTGCACTTTGATTCCCAGGGCTGATAAATGCAATTTCTTTGAAGGGCAACTAATGTTAAACAACTGGAGATTACTAAGTCTTTTGATGAGCAAACATTAAGCAGTACTCTATAATCAGCTGGCTTAATATAAACCAGAAGCTATTTTATAAAGCATTCTTTCAGTTTTTTTCAAACCATGACATGCAATCAGTTAGGGAAAGGTACAGTTAATATATGATGAATGTAATTTTAAAATTAAGGAGATAATATAAAGTCAATTTAAGTGGCACTTTGAACTAAAACAAAACAAAACAAAAAAATGTAAATCATTTACTCCCATTTGTAGTTGTTACATACATAGGATGCAAGGCTGCAAAAAGACTATAGACCCTTCAGTTCTTTCTGTTTATGAAGAAATCTAGTAGCCATAGTTGGTAATGTTAGGCCACTTTTAAACTCCTTTAGTGTATTTCTCATGACTACCTCCTCTATCAGAGGGCAGAGTTCTCTCCTATGCCAGTGCAAGAAGCATCTTTCCTCTAACCCCCGTGAAATAGTTACATTCCTGTGTATAAATAAATTGTGGGACAGATCTGTGTATTGCCCCCGGATATATTTATACATAGTTATTAGATCACCAATTTTTTACTTCCTATCAGGGTAATTTAGTCCCCTAATTCCATTTATTATTTATTTGCCCTTCTTTGAATAAGCTCCAGTTCTGATTTGTCCTTCTTTTGCACTGGTGCCCAGAACTGTACATAATGTTCCATATGGGGTCTGACCAGTGACTTATACAGGGGTAAAATGATGTTCTGGTCAAGAGCACCTATGCCCCTCTTGATGCATTGTTGGGGTTGATTACAATGGGCACATATCATTTTAAAGCAAGGTAAATTACACTGACGGGCAAAAGGGTAACAATGTTTTCAACTTTTGAATTTCAGGCTCTATATCTTATCATCCACTACAGTTTTGAATATGATTCAAAATTTCCCATTATTTGGTCTTAGCTGTTCTCTGCCCCCTCACTGCCTTGTTTGTTTAGTGGCTTGGTGCTTAATAATTGAGCTACTAACATTTTCTTTTTTATTTAAATAAAACGTTTGTGGCCAATTGTCCACCTTATTGGTTCTTTTAGCTAAAAACAATATTATATACTTCAACTTTTTCAACTATTTTCCAAATAGTAAATAATAGTTGGAATTATGACACTTTCATTCAAAATAAACATGTCAGCTAGTACGACGTGTGTTTAATAAATAAAATCAACTGCTTTTTGATGGACATGAAACAAACACACTTTCGCACACTGTTCACCCCTCCAAACAAGCTCTAAATCGCAAATTCACATGCAAAAATAGACGCACAAAAATGTGTCTCATGAATTGGGAGGAAAAGGGGAAAACATGACTTAAACCATTTTATGTGCATGGAAAGTGTGCACAAATACCTTGGCAAATGACCATGAATCAACCCCTATGTCGTTCTTTTCTTACACCAGTTACACAAAATAACTGATCTTGTAGGATATGCACTGTAGGATATGCACATATAGCTCAGCATTAAGACCACCATCAATCCTGGTCAAGTATCATTTGTCTTTGGCTATGAAACAACCCCATATCATCGGGCTTCCTCCTCTTATTGCTCCAAATCACCCCTTTCCAATCTTCTACTGTCCACATTTTGTACTTTTTTGCAAACTCAAGCCAACACGATAATGTCAATATTGCTACCATGCCAATTCCCGGGGTGAGATACCTGGCCTGGCATGGTAGCCACTGACGTGGGGGTGCCGTCTTTGCTTTGGGTTCATCATTTGGTATACTGCTAAATTCTGCTTAAAACTGCTTATATCGTTAATCAGTTGCATTATAGATAACAATGGTCCTTGGGATTGAGATTGGACAACAATAATATTTTCTAGTATTTGAGTATTGTCTTGTGTATATATGTTTTATTGTGAAATAAAGTTCATGATTATTGCATAATATTTGGTGGTGCAGCTACTTGTTTCCCTTGGGGGATATCCAGGTATAGCTTTCATACTTGCAATGGGCCATTTTCACAGGTAAGGTAAATTATATTTCCAATTAAGTATGGGTGGTTTCTTGAAGGTATGGAAACAACAGCACCCTGTGGGTTATTGTAAAGAGAATGGGCCAGCTCAATCACTTACTCAGGCACCACTGAGTCCACCAAGACCAGGAAAATCTTGCAAAGCTTGTAGTGAATATCCAGCACTCCAGTTTCTTTAAAAAAAACGTAGCATTTAATATGCAATATAAAAAGTGTGACTGTCACCACCCCCTCCAATATACTGGGCTGAAGTATGTATTGTGCTAAATAACAGTTAGAGATAAGGGGCAAAACTAATGGTTTTGTTTAGACCTGGTTTCCTAAAGTTGCCCCCCCCCCAGGGTTTCCTATGTAGCTTATCCAAGCCTTGAAAATATAATCCCAAGGGATCCTTGTTATGTTTAAAGTACAATGACGCCCTGCTGGTTTTCCCTGTGGGGATGTCATATAGATGTTCATACATCTGATTTTTTTAATGGGCGATTAGTCTTCCCAATGTAAAAACATGTCACATGGACAGGTGATAATATAAATTACTTCTGTAATACAAGAATTCACAAAATGTTTTGAATAGGTGCAGCAGTGGGAATAACTCTTTTCCTTCCTGATTTAATATATTTACAAATGTGCACCCCTCACAGTGAAATGTCCCCTTTACCTTTATCTTATAGTGTCTTTGCATTAATCTATCTTTTACATTTTCCCCCCGTCTATAGGTCATTTGTGGTCTATAAGATAAAAAATGTCTTCAAATGTGTATCATTTAAAATACAATATGCCAGTGTCTATTCAGAATATCTTTTACTTTATTGCTTTCTTTTGAGAAAGTAGTAATCATGGATGGACCCCTTTGCTCTTTTGTTGTGGCTTAAAAATAAGTCCCACCCCATTTGCTTTCTTCGCCTTTTTGAAAGCTTTAGTCAAAATCTGCTTGCTATACCCGCACTCTAAGAGTCCATCCATCTGCTATTGAGGTAAATTCCTCCATTGTCCAGCAATTCTGTCTCAGATGGCTGTATTCTCTGTATAGGATGCTCTCAATTAAATAGGGTGGGTCTGCACTCGATGCCTGCTATATGGTGTTAGCCACAGATGATTTGCGGTATAGTCCTTTGCTGATCAATCCCAACTCATCTTTCCTGATCTCTAGATCTAGGAATGCCACAGATGACGTATAATAGTTGAGAGTAAACTTTAAAAACCTGTTTACAAAATCTCTGAGCACCAATTTACTCCCTGTCCATATAATCAAAATATCATCAATGTACCTGTGCCACGTAACTACAAGGAACAGATACACCAACACCTTATCCTCACACCACAAATTCCTCTCCCAACCTCCCAGATACAGGTTTGCAAATGATATTAAAGAGAAAGAGATTGTGGGTGAGGATGAAGTTTAGGAGCCCCAACAGAAATAGATTATAGTAATGGGACTCTACAATCAACTAATTCAGAAAAGATCCAATGGTCCTTATTCCAAAAACATGTGGGATGCTGGAGTAGAGGGCATTTACATCCAGAGTCTCCAGGAACAACTCAGGGGCACTCGCATGTCCTCCAATAAACAGAGCACATGTCCCGTGTCCTTCACATAAGATGATTATTTTTGGACAAAGGGTTACAGGTGGTGATCAATGTACTTGCTAGCATTATCCATCAGAGATCCCATGCCCGAGACTATGGGACTCCCAGACGGGGACACCATAGATTTATGTACTTTAGGCAAGGCATAAAAGGTGTCGGACATAGGGGCTCCAGACATTCTGCCGGTTCTTTCCCGAGATGATGTATCAGAGGAGCTCCACCCTGTACATCTACGTTGGGCCTCTCTGCGGGCTGGTCTTTGATTTTCACTTGGCCATTTATAGGCTTCTTTGTTTTTATATGTCATTTTATCCCTATACATTTTCTTCTGTTTAATTGTTAGCAATTTCCCATTTAGTTTTTCACTACTAGCTTGAATTTCCATAGCTCATTGTAAGAATTTCTCATCTCTTCCCTGTTTTTCTAGTATTTCAATAGTGCCTTTTAATCTCTGTTTGCTTTTTTATGATGTTCTATTAATAATTGCATTAATTTCAATGAACATTGTGGTTTTCCCACTGTCTCTTAAATTCTTCCTCAATCCCTGCAACAAAGGGGAAAAAGTCTTAACTCTTAGTCCCATAGGGACCACATTAACATCAATATACTCTTGTAAGTACTGTTTGTCCCACCACAACCTTGTTTTTTTTAAAGCAACTTATACAGATCATTGAAAGTTGTCAACATGAACTCCTCCTTTTCTAGGTATCTTTGTTCGAAATTTTACATTTGGATAAATCCTTAATCATTTTCACCTAATTTTCTTCACCTAATTGTGTCATTTTTCTGGGGGGTACATGGGCGTAACTATATAACACTCTTAATTAGTTGGGGGTCCACCAATGGCTTTTTGCCCTAGTGTTATCCAGAATCCAAAGTAAGTCCACACTAAGACAACTGCCCCAGGCCATTGTATGTTGGGCACATTGCTTGTAAACCAGGTGTGTAACAAGAAATTGCATCAATACATCCTTATTGTAAATACAATATCATCATGTTTCATATATTGTAGTTACACCATAAGGGCGCTGAAAAAATATGTCTGCCTGAAGGAGATGATGTGGTTAATTTTTTTTGCCAAACTATCTTGTGGTCGATCGAAGTATAATTTTATGAGCAAACCTTTGGATCCCAAATGATCCAAAAAACCTAATCCCGTGCTCAGTAATCTAATCAGTTTTTTTAAAATGATATAAAAACAAATAATAATCTACTTAATATATTGAAAAATCAAGTCCATTCACAAATAAGAAAAACGTTCTTTCTTCCATGTGAATCTGAATTTTCAGCACAAACCACACGTGATTCCCAGCCACCAAAGCATAAGGTTGCACGTAACAACTAGAAAGCATAGATCATGCATTTAGATCCTCTTTGTTTGTAGCAGGTCTTCACAGCTTTTTTTTTAACAAAAAGCAGGAACTTTTTTTCTCCTTTTTTTCTCCTTCCAAATATATTCTTTTATAAAAATTCCAACCAATGGCTTTTTCAATTTAATATTAGCTTGCAACTCATAAAACAAACAAATAAGATAACATAGCGTGATACTGTCAAATAACAGATTGAGCTACACACAAATATATGATCACCAAATCACGGAGTAGTGCAGGCATTCAAATTGTACCCTGAGGAGAAGCAAGGTATTTTTACAATCTGCTTGTTTCTTTTAAATTCCTCCTTCCCAGTTATAAAAGCCTGATCTCCGTCCATGAGAGCCGGCAATGCTCACAGCAAGACAGCTGGGGGGAAAATGAAAGTAAAACGATCTGCTGTATACCGCCCAGACGCGTTTCGTCTTGCTGACTTGCTCACTGGTCATATATTATATGTTATGGTATATGTCATAAATTTTAAAATACATTAAGTAGATTATTATTTGTTTCATATAATTTTAAAAATGGGTTAGTAGATTACTGAGCGCGGAATTAGGTTTTTTGGATCATTTGGGATCCAAATGTTTGTTCATATATATGTTAAGATTATATTTAGTACACAACCCCATACAATCTATTGATCGATTTGTTATCTTAAGTGTAATAATGGTGTATGGCAAGATTTCAGATATAGGGTCTTAGTCCAGCCCCTTTCCACATAGTGTATCATATAGGGTGCTGTTATTTCCAAATGATAAAAATAAATAAAAATATCCTTATTAGAGATGAGCGAGTAGTGAAATATTCGAAATTTCGAATTTCGATTCGAATAGACCGCGTTACTCGACTACTCGACCGAATATCGAATCCCATTATAGTCTATGGGAAAAAAATGCTCGACACTTGGAAATCTCAATTCGACCACTTGGAGGTCACCAAGTCCACCCTGAAACATCAGAAAATGATGCCAACACTGCTGGAATGCAACTGGGACAGCAGGGGAAGCATGTCTGGGTGCATATAACGCGCCCAAGTCGCACTATTACGCCACTATCACAGCCTCTCAACAATACACTCCAAACACAATATTACTTCTACGTAAAGTGAGACAAGACAAGGAAACCTTCTTTCCTCTACATTGCCATGGACCCCAAGCCAAACTGTACAAAAAAGAAGAACAAAATTCTGCACCCCTTAAAATCACGTTGCCTAATGACAACCACAGATGGCATAGGCAAGGGGGAAAATAAATATACCCCACCCCTAATTGTCATTGTGTGTGTGTGTGTGTGTGTGTGTGTGTGTGAGATGTGGTTAGACATGTCCTCTTGTGTCATTGTGTCACCCCAGCAGTAAGGGAAGCTTAAAGGAGGAGGTTTGTTACAGTGTGTCACCCCAGCAGTAAGGGAAGCTTACAGGAGGAGGTTTGTTACAGTGTGTCACCCCAGCAGTAAGGGAAGCTTACAGGAGGAGGTTTGTTACAGTGTGTCACCCCAGCAGTCAGGGAAGCTTACAGGAGGAGGTTTGTTACAGTGTGTCACCCCAGCAGTAAGGGAAGCTTAGAGCTGAGACCTCTTAAAAATTGTGTGGAGGCCCAAGAGCTGAGACCTTTTAAAAATTGTGTGGAGGCCCAAGAGCTGAGACCTCTCAAACATTGTGTGGAGGCCCAAGAGCTGAGACCTTTTAAAAATTGTGTGGAGGCCCAAGAGCTGAGACCTCTCAAACATTGTGTGGAGGCCCAAGAGCTGAGCACTTATTAGTGCTGCAGCTATGGCTGCTTTAGTGAGGGGTAGCTGCTGCTGCTGGAATAGGGACAGAAAGACTTCAGTGGTGTATTACCACCTATATACAAAACTATATACACTCTGCTCAAAACGGCTGCTTTAGTGAGGGGTAGCTGCTGATGCTGGAATAGGGACAGAAAGACTTCAGTGGTGTATTAGCACCTATATACAAAACTATATTTTGCACTACTGTTTTGTGTCCTCTGTGCCAACAAAACACTGTTTTATACACGGTGCGTATAGGCACCATTTCACCTTCTGGCAGTATACGGCTGTATAGCCAGGTGTTTTTCTTAAAAATATTTTTTATATTTGGCACTACTGTTTTGTGTCCTCTTTACCAACAAAACCTTGTTATATACCCGGTGCGTATATAGGCACCATTTCACCTTCTGGCAGTATACGGCTGTATAGCCAGGTGTTCTTAAAAATATATTTATATTTGGCACTACTGTTTTGTGTCCTCTGTGCCAACAAAACACTGTTTTATACACGGTGCGTATAGGCACCATTTCACCTTCTGGCAGTATACGGCTGTATAGCCAGGTGTTCTTCTTAAAAATATTTTTATATTTGGCATAACGCGTGGCCAAAAAAGTAAAACGTCTGAAATGCGGAGGGCTAGCGCAAAGGGACGTGGACGAGGACGGGGGCGCGAAAATACTGGTGGGGGCACAAACCGCGTTGAAGCCAGTGGGGATACAATGCGTGCTGGTGAGGGGCAGCCAGCATTACGCTCATCCAGCTTCCCTGCCTTTATGGGACAGTTATGCGGGGGGCGGGGTACACCTCTGTTAAGGCCTGAGCAGCGTGAACAGGTGGTGCAATGGATGGCCGATAACGCTTCCAGTCACTTGTCCACCACCCAGTCATCCACACAGTCTCACTCTGACCCTCCTTCCTCCCAACCTGGCCAACAGAGTCAGCTCAACCTTGACCCCTCCCAGGACCTCTTTTCGGGTCCTTTTCCAGATGTGCTGCAAGAATCCCAGGAGCTAGCAGAGGAATTTGTTTGTAGTGATGCCCAAACACTTGAGTATCCGCCATCTGCTAGTGATGTGGACCCGGAACCAGCATCTGCTATCATGAGCGATGATGATGATGAGACGCAGTTGCCATCAAGGGAGGCTGTTGGAATGTCCAGTGGGCAGGAGGAGGAGCAGAGAGAGGAAGTGGAAGAGGAGGTGGTGGACGACGAAATGACCGACCCCACTTGGACAGGGGTGATGTCCAGCGGGGAAAGCAGTGGAGATGCGGTCTGCGCATCACCGAATAAGGCAGCAAAAAGCAGAGGACAGTCCAGAGGCAGAGGACAGTCCAGACAGAGAAGGCAGGCCACAGCCAGCAGGGCCGAAGCTCTTCCCGGCAGCAGGCAGTCGCGCGAAGCTCCCCCATCGAGGCCTCGTACTTCTGTGGTGTGGAGATTTTTTAACGTTTGCGCGGATGACAAACTGAGCGCGGTTTGCGCAATCTGCCACTCAAAACTGAGTAGGGGCTCTGAGAAGAGCAATCTGACCACCTCAGGCATGCGCCGTCACTTGGAATTCAAGCACTGGGCTGAGTGGGAGAGAGCAAACGCAATACAACCTGCGCCCCGTCTTGCTGCCACTGCCTCTTCCCCTTTGTTGTGTGCTGCCACTGCGGTCCAGACCTCCAGCCAGGACACCTCCACATCTGCCTCTGCCTCGGCTACTTTGGGGCCTTCTCCTTCAGCCCCACCTTCCCCCGCATCTTCGTCTGCACCTTCCATCTCCTCGTCCCATCAACTGTCCATCTCGCAGGCGTTCAACCGCAGGCGGAAGTACGCCTCCAGTCACCCCCAAGCCCAAGCCTTAACCTGCCTCATCTCCAAACTGCTGGCCCCGGACATGTTGCCGTTTAGGCTTGTGGAGACGCAGGCCTTCCGCGACCTGATGGCGGCTGCCGCACCTCGCTATTCCGTCCCTAGCCGCCACTATTTTTCCCGGTGTGGCGTCCCCGCCCTGCACCAGCACGTGTCGCGTAACATCAGGCGGACCCTGAGGTACGCAGTCAGCGCAAAGGTCCACTTGACCACCGACTCGTGGACAAGCGCTTGCGGCCAAGGACGCTACATCTCTTTGACGGCACACTGGGTGAATGTTGTGGAAGTGGGGACGGGGTCGCAAACAGAGACGGCCTACATACCACCCCCGCCCAAGATTGCCAGCACAGGTTCTGATAGACCCCCCTCCTCCTCCTCCTCCTCATCCTCCTCCTCCTCCTCCTCCTCCTCCTCCTCCTCATCCTCCTCATCCTCCTCATCCTCCTCCTCATCCTCCTCCTCATCCTCCTCCTCCTCATCCTCCTCCTCATCCTCCTCCTCCTCCTCCTCCTCCTCCTCCTCCTCCTCCTCTGCCTTAACATCGCCCTCAGCCTCTAGCTGGAAGCGTTGCAGCACTGGCACGGGGAGACGTCAGCAGGCGGTGCTTAAGCTCATCAGCTTGGGCGACAGGAAGCACAGCGCCGCAGAGGTGAGGCACGCCATATTGCAGCAGACAGAGATGTGGCTGTCGCCGCTGCAGCTAGGACCAGGCATGGTCGTGTGCGATAACGGCCGTAACCTGGTGGCGGCTCTGGAGCTTGCAGAACTCAATCACGTACCATGCCTGGCCCACGTTTTTAATTTGGTAGTAGAAAAGTTTCTAAAGACTTACCCCAACCTGGCAGAGCTACTGGTCAAAGTGCGGCGCTTGTGCGCTCACTTTCGGAAGTCAACTGTAGCTGCTGCTAGCTTAAAAAAAAATCCAGCAACGCCTCCATTTGCCTCAACATCGGCTGTTGTGCGACCTGCCCACTCGCTGGAATTCCACCTATTGCATGTTGGCCAGGGTGTGTGAGCAGCAGAAAGCATTGATGGAGTACCAGATGATGCATCCACGCGTGCCTCCAACTCAGCTCCCTCAGTTTGCCAACCACGAGTGGCCATGGATGGCAGACATATGCGATGTATTGCGTATCTTTGAGGAGTCCACTAAGAAGGTCAGCAGCGAGGACGCTATAGTGAGCGTAACCATCCCGCTCCTAGGCGTCCTTAAAGAATCGCTCATCGCAATAAGGGAGAACGCATTGCACACAGAGGAGATGGGGGTAGGAGGAGACGCAACGCAGGTAGACAGTCAGACCACACTTTTGTCTGCTGCTCGGTGGCAGTTGCAGGAGGAGGATGAGGAGGAGGAGGACAACGTGGAGGTGGCTGTGGAAGAGGATGCTGGCGGCGAGGGTAGCAGTCAGGCTGTGTGCGTCCCATTGGTTCAGCGCGGATGGGGCGGAGAGGAGGAGGAAGAGGAGGAAATGGAAAATGATCCTTCTGGTGGGGGCAGTGACGTCATGCCTACTCAGAGTCTGGCACACATGGCTGACTTCATGCTGGGCTGCTTTTCCCGGGACATACGTGTTGTCCGGATATTGGAGAACAAACTATACTGGGTCTTCGCACTCCTGGACCCCCGGTATAAAGATAACTTCTCCTCTTTTATTCCGGTAGAGGAGAGGACGAATCGATTACTGGAATACCAGAGGGAACTCTTGCAGAACATGATGCAGATTTTCCCACCCAGCATCGCTGGCGGCAGAGAGGAGAGTGTCTCCCAGAGTCTGACAACATCGATCAGGCCCACAGCCACCAGGGGAACACTCTCCAAGGTGTGGGACACGTTCATGTCACCCCCTCGTGCAACTTCCATCACTGCGGGGCCCGCTATCAGCGGGAGGGACAAGTATCGGCGGATGTTGCAGGACTACCTGGCAGACCACACCCCTGTCCTCCCCGATCCCTCGGCGACCTACACTTACTGGGTCTCCAAGTTGGACACGTGGCTGGAACTGTCCCTGTACGCCTTGGAGGTGCTTGCCTGCCCTGCCGCCAGCGTGCTATCAGAAAGGGTGTGTTCAGCGCAGCCGGGGGCATTATAACCGATAAGCGCAGCCGCCTGTCAACCGACAGTGCCGACAGGCTGACGCTAATCAAAATGAACAGCAAGTGGATTGACCCGGACTTTGCTTGTACAACAGTGGAAAGCAGCCAAGAGTGAAGTGCCATCTGTATGAAGTGCCATTTCCTCCTCCTCCTCCTCCTCCTCCTCCTCCTTAACCGCCGTAGAATTGCTGTATTAATGAAAAAAATTATGGCTCACCTCTTAGGCTTAATACAATCAATTTTTAAGAGGTCTCAACTCTTGGGCCTCCACACAATTTTTAAAAGGTCTCAGCTCTTGGGCCTCCACACAATTTTTAAGAGGTCTCAGCTCTTGGGCCTCCACACAATTTTTAAGAGGTCTCAGCTCGTGGGCCTCCACACAATTTTTAAAAGGTCTCAGCTCTTGGGCCTCCACACAATTTTTAAAAGGTCTCAGCTCTTGGGCCTCCACACAATTTTTAAAAGGTCTCAGCTCTTGGGCCTCCACACAATGTTTGAGAGGTCTCAGCTCTTGGGCCTCCACACAATTTTTAAAAGGTCTCAGCTCTTGGGCCTCCACACAATTTTTAAGAGGTCTCAGCTCGTGGGCCTCCACACAATTTTTAAAAGGTCTCAGCTCTTGGGCCTCCACACAATGTTTGAGAGGTCTCAGCTCTTGGGCCTCCACACAATTTTTAAAAGGTCTCAGCTCTTGGGCCTCCACACAATTTTTAAAAGGTCTCAGCTCTTGGGCCTCCACACAATTTTTAAAACATAGCAGCCCTAATAAGGGCTCTCAATGACTCTCTTGTCTTCTGGTAGCTGGTATATATGGTGGTAAATGCGATATTCTGAGCTTCTGGGGCCCTGCCTGACTACATAGGATATGAGATATATACTGTTCAACATAGCAGCACTAATAAGGGATTAAGGACTGTCTTGTCTTCTGGTAGCTGGTATATATGGTGGTAAAAGGTATATTCTGAGCTTCTGGGGCCCTGCCTGACTAAATAGAAAATGAGCTATATACTGTTCAGCGTAGCAGCCCTAATAAGGGCTCTTAAGGACTGTCTTGTCTTCTGGTAGCTGGTATATATGGTGGTAAAAGGTATATTCTGAGCTTCTGGGGCCCTGCCTGACTAAATAGAAAATAAGCTATATACTGTTCAGCGTAGCAGCCCTAATAAGGGCTATTAAGGACTGTCTTGTCTTCTGGTAGCTGGTATATATGGTGGTAAAAGGTATATTCTGAGCTTCTGGGGCCCTGCCTGACTACATAGAATATGAGCTATATACTGTTCAACATAGCAGCACTAATAAGGGATTAAGGACTGTCTTGTCTTCTGGTAGCTGGTATATATGGTGGTAAAAGGTATATTCTGAGCTTCTGGGGCCCTGCCTGACTAAATAGAAAATGAGTTATATACTGTTCAGCGTAGCAGCCCTAATAAGGGCTATTAAGGACTGTCTTGTCTTCTGGTAGCTGGTATATATGGTGGTAAAAGGTATATTCTGAGCTTCTGGGGCCCTGCCTGACTAAATAGAAAATGAGCTATATACTGTTCAGCGTAGCAGCCCTAATAAGGGCTATTAAGGACTTTCTTGTCTTCTGGTAGCTGGTATATATGGTGGTAAAAGGTATATTCTGAGCTTCTGGGGCCCTGCCTGACTAAATAGAAAATGAGCTATATACTGTTCAACATAGCAGCACTAATAAGGGATTAAGGACTGTCTTGTCTTCTGGTAGCTGGTATATATGGTGGTAAAAGGTATATTCTGAGCTTCTGGGGCCCTGCCTGACTAAATATAAAATGAGCTATATACTGTTCAACATAGCAGCACTAATAAGGGATTAAGGACTGTCTTGTCTTCTGGTAGCTGGTATATATGGTGGTAAAAGGTATATTCTGAGCTTCTGGGGCCCTGCCTGACTAAACAGAAAATGAGCTATATACTGTTCAACATAGCAGCACTAATAAGGGATTAAGGACTGTCTTGTCTTCTGGTAGCTGGTATATATGGTGGTAAAAGGTATATTCTGAGCTTCTGGGGCTCTGCCTGACTAAATAGAAAATGAGCTATATACTGTTCAACATAGCAGCACTAATAAGGGATTAAGGACTGTCTTGTCTTCTGGTAGCTGGTATATATGGTGGTAAAAGGTATATTCTGAGCTTCTGGGGCCCTGCCTGACTAAATAGAAAATGAGCTATATACTGTTCAACATAGCAGCACTAATAAGGGATTAAGGACTGTCTTGTCTTCTGGTAGCTGGTATATATGGTGGTAAAAGGTATATTCTGAGCTTCTGGGGCCCTGCCTGACTAAATAGAAAATGAGCTATATACTGTTCAGCGTAGCAGCCCTAATAAGGGCTATTAAGGACTGTCTTGTCTTCTGGTAGCTGGTATACATGGTGGTAAAAGGTATATTCTGAGCTTCTGGGGCCCTGCCTGACTAAATAGAAAATGAGCTATATACTGTTCAGCGTAGCAGCCCTAATAAGGGCTATTAAGGACTGTCTTGTCTTCTGGTAGCTGGTATATATGGTGGTAAAAGGTATATTCTGAGCTTCTGGGGCCCTGCCTGACTAAATAGAAAATGAGCTATATACTGTTCAGCGTAGCAGCCCTAATAAGGGCTCTTAAGGACTGTCTTGTCTTCTGGTAGCTGGTATATATGGTGGTAAAAGGTATATTCTGAGCTTCTGGGGCCCTGCCTGACTAAATAGAAAATGAGCTATATACTGTTCAGCGTAGCAGCCCTAATAAGGGCTCTTAAGGACTGTCTTGTCTTCTGGTAGCTGGTATATATGGTGGTAAAAGGTATATTCTGAGCTTCTGGGGCCCTGCCTGACTAAATAGAAAATGAGCTATATACTGTTCAACATAGCAGCACTAATAAGGGATTAAGGACTGTCTTGTCTTCTGGTAGCTGGTATATATGGTGGTAAAAGGTATATTCTGAGCTTCTGGGGCCCTGCCTGACTAAATAGAAAATGAGCTATATACTGTTCAACATAGCAGCACTAATAAGGGATTAAGGACTGTCTTGTCTTCTGGTAGCTGGTATATATGGTGGTAAAAGGTATATTCTGAGCTTCTGGGGCCCTGCCTGACTAAATAGAAAATGAGCTATATACTGTTCAACATAGCAGCACTAATAAGGGATTAAGGACTGTCTTGTCTTCTGGTAGCTGGTATATATGGTGGTAAAAGGTATATTCTGAGCTTCTGGGGCCCTGCCTGACTAAATAGAAAATGAGCTATATACTGTTCAGCGTAGCAGCCCTAATAAGGGCTCTTAAGGACTGTCTTGTCTTCTGGTAGCTGGTATATATGGTGGTAAAAGGTATATTCTGAGCTTCTGGGGCCCTGCCTGACTAAATAGAAAATGAGCTATATACTGTTCAACATAGCAGCACTAATAAGGGATTAAGGACTGTCTTGTCTTCTGGTAGCTGGTATATATGGTGGTAAAAGGTATATTCTGAGCTTCTGGGGCCCTGCCTGACTAAATATAAAATGAGCTATATACTGTTTAACATAGCAGCACTAATAAGGGATTAAGGACTGTCTTGTCTTCTGGTAGCTGGTATATATGGTGGTAAAAGGTATATTCTGAGCTTCTGGGGCCCTGCCTGACTAAATAGAAAATGAGCTATATACTGTTCAGCGTAGCAGCCCTAATAAGGGCTCTTAAGGACTGTCTTGTCTTCTGGTAGCTGGTATATATGGTGGTAAAAGGTATATTCTGAGCTTCTGGGGCCCTGCCTGACTAAATAGAAAATGAGCTATATACTGTTCAACATAGCAGCACTAATAAGGGATTAAGGACTGTCTTGTCTTCTGGTAGCTGATATATATGGTGGTAAAAGGTATATTCTGAGCTTCTGGGGCCCTGCCTGACTAAATAGAAAATGAGCTATATACTGTTCAGCGTAGCAGCCCTAATAAGGGCTATTAAGGACTGTCTTGTCTTCTGGTAGCTGGTATATATGGTGGTAAAAGGTATATTCTGAGCTTCTGGGGCCCTGCCTGACTAAATAGAAAATGAGCTATATACTGTTCAGCGTAGCAGCCCTAATAAGGGCTCTTAAGGACTGTCTTGTCTTCTGGTAGCTGGTATATATGGTGGTAAAAGGTATATTCTGAGCTTCTGGGGCCCTGCCTGACTAAATAGAAAATGAGCTATATACTGTTCAACATAGCAGCACTAATAAGGGATTAAGGACTGTCTTGTCTTCTGGTAGCTGGTATATATGGTGGTAAAAGGTATATTCTGAGCTTCTGGGGCCCTGCCTGACTACATAGAAAATGAGCTATATACTGTTCAACATAGCAGCACTAATAAGGGATTAAGGACTGTCTTGTCTTCTGGTAGCTGGTATATATGGTGGTAAAAGGTATATTCTGAGCTTCTGGGGCCCTGCCTGACTAAATAGAAAATGAGCTATATACTGTTCAGCGTAGCAGCCCTAATAAGGGCTATTAAGGACTGTCTTGTCTTCTGGTAGCTGGTATATATGGTGGTAAAAGGTATATTCTGAGCTTCTGGGGCCCTGCCTGACTAAATAGAAAATGAGCTATATACTGTTCAGCGTAGCAGCCCTAATAAGGGCTCTTAAGGACTGTCTTGTCTTCTGGTAGCTGGTATATATGGTGGTAAAAGGTATATTCTGAGCTTCTGGGGCCCTGCCTGACTAAATAGAAAATAAGCTATATACTGTTCAGCGTAGCAGCCCTAATAAGGGCTATTAAGGACTGTCTTGTCTTCTGGTAGCTGGTATATATGGTGGTAAAAGGTATATTCTGAGCTTCTGGGGCCCTGCCTGACTAAATAGAAAATGAGCTATATACTGTTCAACATAGCAGCACTAATAAGGGATTAAGGACTGTCTTGTCTTCTGGTAGCTGGTATATATGGTGGTAAAAGGTATATTCTGAGCTTCTGGGGCCCTGCCTGACTAAATAGAAAATGAGCTATATACTGTTCAACATAGCAGCACTAATAAGGGATTAAGGACTGTCTTGTCTTCTGGTAGCTGGTATATATGGTGGTAAAAGGTATATTCTGAGCTTCTGGGGCCCTGCCTGACTAAATATAAAATGAGCTATATACTGTTCAACATAGCAGCACTAATAAGGGATTAAGGACTGTCTTGTCTTCTGGTAGCTGGTATATATGGTGGTAAAAGGTATATTCTGAGCTTCTGGGGCCCTGCCTGACTAAATAGAAAATGAGCTATATACTGTTCAACATAGCAGCACTAATAAGGGATTAAGGACTGTCTTGTCTTCTGGTAGCTGGTATATATGGTGGTAAAAGGTATATTCTGAGCTTCTGGGGCCCTGCCTGACTAAATAGAAAATGAGCTATATACTGTTCAGCGTAGCAGCCCTAATAAGGGCTCTTAAGGACTGTCTTGTCTTCTGGTAGCTGGTATATATGGTGGTAAAAGGTATATTCTGAGCTTCAGGGGCCCTGCCAGACTAAATAGAAAATGAGCTATATACTGTTCAACATAGCAGCACTAATAAGGGATTAAGGACTGTCTTGTCTTCTGGTAGCTGGTATATATGGTGGTAAAAGGTATATTCTGAGCTTCTGGGGCCCTGCCTGACTACATAGAAAATGAGCTATATACTGTTCAACATAGCAGCACTAATAAGGGATTAAGGACTGTCTTGTCTTCTGGTAGCTGGTATATATGGTGGTAAAAGGTATATTCTGAGCTTCTGGGGCCCTGCCTGACTAAATAGAAAATGAGCTATATACTGTTCAGTGTAGCAGCCCTAATAAGGGCTATTAAGGACTGTCTTGTCTTCTGGTAGCTGGTATATATGGTGGTAAAAGGTATATTCTGAGCTTCTGGGGCCCTGCCTGACTAAATAGAAAATGAGCTATATACTGTTCAGCGTAGCAGCCCTAATAAGGGCTCTTAAGGACTGTCTTGTCTTCTGGTAGCTGGTATATATGGTGGTAAAAGGTATATTCTGAGCTTCTGGGGCCCTGCCTGACTAAATAGAAAATGAGCTATATACTGTTCAGCGTAGCAGCCCTAATAAGGGCTATTAAGGACTGTCTTGTCTTCTGGTAGCTGGTGGTAAAAGGTATATTCTGAGCTTCTGGGGCCCTGCCTGACTAAATAGAAAATGAGCTATATACTGTTCAGTGTAGCAGCCCTAATAAGGGCTCTTAAGGACTGTCTTGTCTTCTGGTAGCTGGTATAGATGGTGGTAAAAGCGATATTCCGAGCTTCTGGGGCCCTGCCAGCGACAGCCTGTCTTTCCCTGCTGTGAGCGTCTGTCCCTCACTAAGTTCAAGCTGCTAATGCTGACGAAGAGGAAGTGCTGAGTTTTGTATATTCGAGGTCACATGGTTTTTCCAGCCAATGCGTGTAGACGCCGTTTTCGCGATGTCAGCGTCCTCCCAGGACCTGTCCCACCCCCCCTGCATGGTGATTGGTGTAAAAAACGCGCCAGGGAAGGTGGGAGGGGAAACGAATTGTGAGTGCGCCATCGCCGCTGTACTCGATCGAAATCGAGTATGACGAACAGCGTAGTATTCGATCGAATACCGGCTCGGTCGAATACTACTCGCTCATCACTAATCCTTATCTCACTAAAAATATAATGAACCATACCTGGAAAAATGCCTCATTGTAGACGCAATATAATTTTTTTTTATTGCAGTCTTTGTGTGTTATAGTAAGTAAAGCTCACTCAGATGTAAGTTGGCTTAAAAGTTTAACCTACTTTACAAAATAAATAGTATAACCCGAAATGGGCAGAAATTTTTTGCTTTTTCTATGCATTGTTGAATTTTGTTACTTCAACCCAACAAAAGCACGTGGGTGTATTACTGGTGCATTGCAGCAATGCCATTATGTTCTTATGTTATCTTTTAGTTGAGGAAGTTAGTGGTAAACCTGAGTCCAATAGAAAAACAAAACAGTTGAAAGATAAATACCTTGTCCTTACACCTAGTCCCCAGAAACTCCTTCTTGAGGACTGGCCTCTACAGCAGACATATTCTATGCTATAGATTTTGCTTTTATGCTTTGTATCACTTAGGACTTGCTTTTGTATGCAGCAATAAAGTCAAGATATTTATAGACAGTGGATACGTTATTGCACAACCTGACATGTTATCCTCTAGTGATTTGGTGTGTCCTACAGTGATAAAAAGAAGTCTGCTATCTGTGTAATTATCTGCTCCCAGGTTTTTCACAAGTAAAAACATGTTAGCTACTATGTAGCGCTACTACGGGTGATAAGGTAATAAATCATATTTACCGACAAGACAAAACAGTAATTGGCATTTCTAACAAAAGTAGGCTTTGTGAGGTGCGTGTTTTTATGCAGAAAACATTATATTCTAAGTATGCAGCACGCCCTGCTCCAGTAATGATTCATTACGTCTGGGATATAGTCCACAAGAGGGCGCTTTACTGCAGAGATGGCAAAAAAGAGGCCCCTCCCGGTCCTTATATACCCAGGACCTCCCACTAATTCCCCAGTTCCTTCTCTGCAGTGGGCTGCGAAGGTCAAGATGATGGCTTCTCTTCTCGCAGGTAAGCTGGGCTTCACAGCCCCTGGCCCTGTTGTTCTATTCCCACCCGTTCCACCTTTATTTGCCTCCGAGCCTTGGCTGCGTGGTCGGGTGATGGAAGGCAGCACCTATTAAAGGTGCTTCATTGGAGCTTGCTCCACCGCAAATCCCCCACCAAAGGGTAGGCGGTTTTCAGGTTACTGGTGATCCTGAATTGGGATGCCCCGTCCGCTATTGCCCTGCCTTACATTTATTAATGATTTAATGGGCTTTCTACTTCCCCCTTCTCCCATTATACTGCTCGTCGGGGGGGGGGGGGGGGGGGTGAGTGCCTGTCAGTGTAAATGTGTTTGCATTTTTGACATTACTGTTATGTGTTATAATGCCTTTATTCTGTCTCGCTGGCACTCTCCTCGGCGCTGCTCCTCTCCCCTTATGTTTGAACTTCCCGCCGCTGACTCGCGCGCCCTGCGGCATCTGCGGACAGTGGCGGCTTCACTCAGGGACCTGATGGCTGCTGATTGGCTGCGGGGTGGCTGTCTTCAGCCTGTAACCCCGCGTTTTCCTGGCCAGCCCCTTCAGAGCCCTCCAGCGCCATCTTGTCTCTCCTGCAGGATCGATTGCAAGCTCTTCGGTGGTCTGTGAGTGCCCTTGCGGGCCCCCCCGTTTTATAATTTAATTATTTTTCACTCCTGTTTAATTAATGCAGGTATTGTCCTCTTATGTCTTTCAGGCGGGAAAACTGATTAGAGGTTTCTCCCGGTCCTGTGCCTTCTATTAGTCTAGTAACTATATTAGAGGCCTAAAACATTAAAAACCTCCCACTATCCTAGCGGACATTTAAGGGGCATCCCGGGTAGCTGCACAGCGTAATTCACATTGGTCATTGTGACACCAATAATCACCATATGGAGGCTTCTCAGGATACTGTGCTCGGGTCCCATCTGGGCAAGCCCGGCTGTGTGTGGTGTGCAGGGCATCCCCTGTAAGTGATGATGTGCGGGTCTGTGTACCCTGCGCCCAGCAGGCGCTTGCTTGCTTGCATTTGTCTGGGGCTGCGCCCACCATTTCTTCCCCACACCCCCTCTCTTGATTATGACTCCCAATGAGATAAACACTAGTGGGGAGTCGCAACCTGATGTTTCCACCAGGCTGGCCAACATTGAGAGACTGATTGCTAGCTCTGTGGCCCGTAAGGCCCCAGCTAAAAGACGGCACGTGGAGCCTGCTGCGCCGGCCTTTTCTATGGAGCCAGAAGATTTTCTTGATTTGTCTGACTATACCCCTCTTGAGGAGGGGGAATTATTCTCTGATTCAGAATTTTCTGATGATCAGCATTGCCTTGGCACTGATGCCGGCTCAGAGCATTGGGATGCTGATGACACCCATAGACTTTTGACTCAAATTTTTGAAGTACTTTCCATTTCTCTTCCTGCTGCGGCACCTAAGCAGCAGGGGGAAATGTTTGGTACCGCAAAACCACGTTTGGATTTCCCAGAAAAGGCACATTTCAATAGTCTGGTTCTCAAGGAATGGGAGCGGCCTAGCCGGCTCCCCGGTATCCCTAAGGCATGGGATAAGAGGTATCCGTTCCCAACGGATGTGGTCAAATGTTGGTCAACTCCCCCAGAAGTGGATGCCCCTGTGCTGGGGTTGTTCAACACTTCTGTGGTGCATTCCCCTGATTCCACTACCTTGAAGGATGGTGAAGACCGGCATATTGACCAGCTTCCCACGCCTTTGCCTGTGTGGGTTCTGCCTTGCGCCCGGTCTGTGCTTCCGCTATTACTGCCGTGGCTATTAGGACTTTGATCAAGGGCCTTCTGCAAGGTTCCCCTGATGATCCTTCTAGTGCCAAATTTAGAGCCTTATCACAATGTGAGATGTTTATCGCTTATATTCTTTCTGCCTTAGATGACACCATTAGGATGTGTAGCAGGACCTCGTCTCTGGTTGTTTCTATTTGCCGCTCGGTCTGGCTGCGCCAGTGGGCAGCTGACAATGCTGCTAAGAAGGCTCTCACAGGGCTACCCTTTAAGGGGCTGCACCTTTTTGGTGACCGTTTGAAACTTTTTGCGAATGGAGGTAAGTTGCCCCAACGCAAAAGACAACCGTGGCCCTTTCAGGGTTCAGGGTCCTTTACTCCCTCCTTTCGTGGATCCAGGTCAGGGAGGGGGGTTTCCTTTGCGGGGCACAGGGGAGACTTCTGGGGCAAGGGCAGAGGCCGTGCCCGTCCCGGATCCTCCTGGGGATCAAAGCCCAAATCTGTCATCAAGCCCGCTCAGCCATGAAGGGGCACCCTCACCCTTACGGGTGGGGGGGCGGCTGCGGCTCTTCACTCATGTCTGGGGGCAACAGGTCTCAGACAGGTGGATTCTGGAGGCTGTGTCCTCCGGCTACAAGCTAGAGTTCACTGCATGGCCCCCTCCAAGATTCCTCAGGTCTCTGATTCCTCTAGACCCCCTGGCAGCTCAGGGTCTATTTCTGGCTGTACAGAACCTATTGGATATGGGGGTCATCTGTCCGGTCCCTCTGGGGGAAAGAGGTCAAGGTTATTATTCCAATCTCTTCACAGTACCCAAAAGGGATGGTTCCATCAGGCCCATCCTGAACTTAAAGCGTCTCAACAAGTTCATCAGAACCAGACGCTTTCACATGGAGACCCTGCGCTCCGCGATCAGCTCTATGCGCCCGGGGGACTTCATGACTTCTATAGACATCAAGGATGCTTACCTTCATGTGTCAGTTTTCCCAGTGCATCAGCGGTTCCTCAGGTGCGCCGTGGAGGACCAGCACTACCAATTTGTGGCACTTCCCTTCGGTCTCACCTCAGCCCCCAGAGTGTTCACCAAGGTGCTGGCGGGGGTGATGGCCCTTCTCAGAGCCGGGGGCATTCGCATTCTCCCTTATCTGGACGACCTTCTCATTACATCTCATTCTCCCCAGCAGGCAGAATTGGATACCCAGACGGTGGTAACTGCCCTGGAAACGTTCGGATGGGGGATCAATTATCCCAAGTCCTCCCTCTCTCCGTCCCGGTGACCCCCTTCCTGGGCATGAATCTGGATACAATTTTGGCCAGGATTTTTCTTCTTCGGCAGAAGGTGGATTCTCTTCAAGCTCTGGTTCATTTCCTGCTGTCCAGTCCTCATCCTACTATCAGGCAAGGGATGCAATTGGTGGGACAGATGGTGGCCTGCTTCGAGGCAGTCCCTTACGCTCAATTTCACATGAGACCCCGTCAGCTCCATCTCCTTTCAGCCTGGGACAAGTGTCCCCTGTCTCTGGATCAGGCCTTTGTTCTCTCTCCTCTGGTCCGGCGGTCCCTCCTGTGGTGGCTGGACTCGAGGAATCTTCTGGGGGGCAGATCATTTCTGACACCATGTTGGGAGACGATCACTACGGATGTCAGGTTGGGGGGGGGCTACTGGAGAGCCCTCCAATTCCAGGGGCTGTGGGGCCCTCAGGAGGCTCATGCTCCTATCAACATCCTGGAGCTGAGGGTGGTTCGGTTGGTGCTGGCACAGTTGACTCCTCATCTTCAGGGCCGGCCGGTACAGGTTCGCTCCGACAACCAGACGGCGGTCGCCTATATCAATCATTAGGGAGGAAGCAAGAGTGCCCTCAAGGAGGTGTTGTTGATTCTGTCCCAGGCCGAGAACAATGTCCCGTGCATCTCAGCAGTTTATATTCCGGGAGCGGAAAATCTGGAGGCAGATTCCCTGAGCAGGGGGACCTCTCGCTGGGAGGAATGGTCCCTCAACAGCGAGGTCATCCTATCCCTTTGTCACCATTGGGGGATGCCAGACGTGGATCTGTTTGCTTCTCGCCACAATCACAAGCTGCCAGCATTTGTCTCCCTGTTCCAGGATCCTCTGACTCTGGCGGTGGATGCTCTGTTGCTACCCTGGCAGGGACTCGGTCTCCTGTACCTTTTTCCTCCATTTCCTCTTCTGAGCAGGGTTCTGCGTAAGTTGGTGCAGGAGAGGGTGCCAGCCATTCTGGTGGCGGCGGTTAGGTGGCCAAGACAGGTGTGGTTCGCAGACGTCGTGCTGCTGGCAGTGGATCAGTACAATCTACCCTTGGTTCCGGACCTTCTCACTCAAGGAAGGCTCTGTTATCCCAATTTACAAACGCTGGCTTTGACGGCCTGGCTGCTCAAGCCTCCTAAAGGTGGAAGGACTGTCTGATTCGGTTGTTCGTACTTTTGTCAGGGCTAGGAAGAAATCTTCCTCTACTATCTACTATAGGACCTGGCGGACCTACATTGACTGGTGTGAGTCTAGGGCCCTTCCCTGTCATGTGTTCTCCATTTCTAGTATCCTGGAGTTCCTTTAACATGGTTTGGATTTGGGTTTTCAGCTCAGCACCTTGAAGGGTCACGTGTCCGCCTTGGCTGTTTTCTTCCAGAGGTCCTTCGCTCTGGCCCTCTGCTCAAGACATTCTTCCAGGGGGTCGTTCATGTGCGCCCTCCCCGCAAACCCATGTTACCGGTCTGGGATTTGAATTTGGTGTTGTCTGTCCTTCAAGGTCCTCCATTTGAACCTGTGCATGAGGCTGCCTTGTCTATCCTTACCCTGAAGGTTGCCTTTCTGGTGGCTATCACTTCTGTCAGGCGTGTTTCTGAGTTGGTGGCTCTGTCTATTCAGGCCCCCTACTTTGAGAGACACCAGGACAAGGTGGTTTTCCGTTTTAAACCTGACTTCTTGCCTAAGGTTGTCTCTGCCTTCCATCTCAATCAGGACATTGTGCTTCCTTCTTTGTGCCCTAATCCTGGTAATCCCAAGAAGAGGGCCTTGCATTCTCTGGATGTTGTCAGGAATTTGAAATACTACCTGGTGGCTACTGCGCCTTTCAGAAAGACGGACGCCTTGTTTGTGGTTCCCTCGGTTCCCAAGAAGGGGTTGGCTCCTGCTAAGTCTACTATTAGCAAATGGATTCGTCAGGCTATTGTTAGGGCCTATTCTACTAGAGGGAAGGATCCTCCTTTCCGTGTTACTGCTCATTCTACCCGTGCTGTTGGGGCTTCCTGGGCCTTCCAGCACCAGGCTTCTGTTGAACAAGTTTGTAAGGCCGCTACTTTGTCTTCTGTTCATACCTTTTCCAAGTTTTACAAGGTTGATGTTCGGGCCTCAGCGGATGCTGTTTTTGGCCGTAAGGTTCTGCAGGCGGCAGTGGTTTGAACTGCGCATTGTTGCCTTTTTGGGATCCCCACCCGTTTATGAACACTGCTATTGGATGTCCCAGCTGTTATGAATACTATCTGGAGCAGGACGTGCTGCATACTTAGAATAATAAAATTTTGTGATTACTCACCTTGTAGAATTGGTATTATAAGTATGCAGCACGTCCTGCTCCACCCCACCCTGATTGTCTTATTCTTGGGTCCTCTATATGGTGATTGTTTTCCTTGTTAACGTTGTTGAATTTGTTATTGGCTTCTCCTGGTTCCCTTACTGCTTTTCTATACTGGGGAATTAGTGGGAGGTCTCGGGTATATATGGAACGGGAGAGGCCTCTTTTTTGCCATCTCTGCAGTAAAGTGCCCTCTTGTGGAGGTATATCCCAGCTGTTATGAATACTATCTGGAGCAGGACGCACTGCATACTTATAATACCAATTCTACAAGGTGAGTAATCACAGAATTGTATTACTGTATTGCATTTTATAGCATATGAAGCCTACTGATATTTTTGGATAGCTTTTTACTGTTTTAGTCTGGTTTTTTAATACATAGTAGTATTGTTCTACATCCTCCACTTTTCTATAATTGATCTAACCTCTTTGATATAAAGAGAGATGATATAAACAGGTATAGAACTGGATGCTGCTGGTCATGGAAGTCTAGACTCAGACTTCCTGTGATTTAGTTGGTTATGGGGCTTTTGGGGAAGGCAATGACCACTTTGAGGTTATGATGTAAAGGCACAACTAAAGCAACAAAGACACAAGTAAAGTCGAAAGGAGGCATATCTGGTCTGCTGCACAAACGACTAGCCAGAATCAACAGCCCTAGTGCTGGCCAGCAGCATTATGTATTGTTTTAGTGATGGATACCTGACAAAGCTAGAAAGTTTCAGGGCTCTTTGCTCTTAAATTTGATTGAGGAATCATCTGTTCGTGGAAAGATATTATGACTTCCTATGTATTTTATAAAGGAGAGGTTTTCTGACCAGTCTGAATCTCTTTACTGAATTTAAAGTATTGGTCACCTTTATACAATTTTACTCACAAATATTGTGTTGGTCATCTGCCCCCATGAATAAATGCCACTGATTTTCATGTGAAGCCACAGATGCTTACGTCAATTTAAAAAGTCATCTTCAAAAGACCTTTCAGATGATATTCTACCCCTTTGCAATGGAGTGCAATCAAGAGTGGCAAAATGTAGAATAGATATAGGTGTGTGTGTGTGTGTAAATTAAATAGCCAATGATAATACATATAGAAACATTTCGAGGAAGGTGAAGTACTGGAAATATCTAGTTTATGCAAATCACAGTTTTAAAAGCAGCAGTTTGAAGTTCGAAGGCTCAAATTGAATCTAATTTAAATGAACATTTTATTTTAAAGCAGATCCCCACTAAGCTCAGTTTGTTGAATGAAATAAAAAAACACACACCTCATCCTGTTTTTTTGTCAAAAGAGAGAGTTCAGCGCTGTAGTCTCAGTTAACAGTTTGCTCAGCCAACGGGGATGATGATCAACTGTTTCATCATCCAATTAGTGCATTAGCTGGACCACTGCTGCTGCAGTATTTGGTTGACAAGATAATCGCTTATGACCCCCAGGGTTTGATAGCCACAGAGGCCACATGGGCATATGGTTAGAGGTACTGTGTGGCCTTTCAATATGAAAACCAGGAATCAGAATGGCCTTCAATTTTTTTAGACTATTTTGGAATTTAAGGGCCACTATACCCAAAATCAAAAATAAAAACAGCACTCATCTTATCTCCCACGCATCTGCCCGGTTGTTCCAAGAAGAACAAGGGGCACTGCAAGCGTATGCCCCAGAATTCCTTGGGCTACAACCAGTTAGCATAACTCTAGGTCATGGCCCCACCACTCTTGCCAGTCATTGGGACCCATCCAGAGAGCTGATTATTTTAGTTAGTTTAGGACAGTGCCAAATGTAGCCTGCTACAATGGTGTTACAAATACAATTATAATTACAATTACCTTTGCCCCGCAGTAGCACTTTAATATCTTATTTAGGCTCTCAAAAAATTCAAAGCACATCACATTCAGCTATTAAAATATTGAATTTATACAGATTTCATCTATAGTCTCTGCATGCCAAGAGGCCTTTGCCTTCCTTAGGGTAACACAATTTGTGCAGCTGCTGCTACTGCTGTCCTGCTGTTACATTGTAAAAAGCCAACCATCTCCCTGCTCTGTTACATTGTAGAGAGCAAGACAGACGACGGTTGTTACAGTGTGATCCCCGCTGTGTTACATTATATAGAAGACAGACACCTAGGTGTTAAAATGTGAACAAGTTTAGAATTGACTGACTGTTTTTGCTCAGCTGTAATGGAGAGACCACTTATAAAAATGCTGTATTTTTATGGGGAAATAGTTAAAAATATAGTTTATTTAAACAAAACCTCTTACAATAACCTGTGCTCATATGCATCACTCCCCAGGGCAATTCAGATTGCCACACATAAAAAAATATTTTGCTTTTTTAGTAACTCCTCCCATGGTTAATTTTACTGCCAAAATGGTGTTCTATGGATCGGCCAGTAGCATGGAAAGAGTCCGTGTTGCTGGGTTTTCTGCCACTGTGCATTGTTGGATTATGTCTATTAAATCCAGACAGCAGAAAAATGGGATATAGAGAACTTGGGCTAGGAGCCCACGCAAACAGCAGTTCTTTATTCCATAGTGTGTGCAGCACCTGACTGAGCTTGCTGGCACTGAAACCAGCATCCTATGACTTCTCAAAGGAAAGTTATAATATCTTTACATTTCAGTTAGCATTTCTAAGGGGCCGAGATGGAGTCTCCACCCTGAGAGAAAGGGGAGTGTATCACCTGTGTATAAGGGATTATATATTTTTTCTGGGTGTCACATCAGATGCGAAAGTAGTACTGGGATCCAGCAGGCTACACTTGCCCCCTGCGGTTGCCTGCTGCAACCTGCTTATCATCTGTCTGTAATAAGGTATCTGACATTGTATCTGCTTATTCTGATTGTAACTTATGCACTTGTAACTGCTCTTCTGACCTGTACTGCATCTACACATTGTATGTATATAGTTTGTCTAGTGTGATTGTAAAGTTATTAAATATATAGCTTAATCTTGGGTTGCTCTGTTATCTTGTTCCATTAATCCATTTGTCCATGTTCTCTGGGTTATATTACACACTACCAGGTTGCCTTCTGGCAGATATCATCCCCCTAACAGACCCAGGCATATAAAACAGAGCTGGTGGCAGTACTATGGCATTGGCAGAGCTTGGCTCACTGTTGGTAGTGAAACAGCCCTGCAGACAGTGAGGGTCATAAAGACTCATATTAATGTACTACATGATTTACGTGAAAGTGACGTCAATGGGGGCCACGAGGTATATCACACCTACTCTGCATTATCTCCCATGCATCACGCTGACAATACCCAGCTCTGGGAATCATGTACCTCGCCAGGCTCAATAGTGTGCAAGACCATAACCAGTACTCTCATCTAACAGACAGGAGCTGCAGAACAGGGGCTCTCAAGCCACATGTGGCTCCCGAGCTGTAGGTTGGGGACCCAGGTTTTAGAGTGTTAAAACTCATTATGCGTTTTTTATACATTCACTTCTTCCTCTGAGCCTTTGTACTGTACAAGTAACAAGAATAACATTGTAACAAACCGGTCAGCATCCTGCTTTTTTTACTGTAACTTATGTTACATTGTAATAAGATGTTCCAGTATTCCAGTATGTATTTATTTGGTGTGTCTATGATGCTTATATTGCCACAGTTTATCAAGTCATGACAAAGCAAAGACACTTGTGGTTATTGACTGTCTCACTGCTTAGTTACTGCTGACTATAAAATGCTGAACATATGTTTTGCTTGATTTCTGCTGACAGATTTAAAGCGTCTTTCTTGCCTTGTACAAAGCCTAGCTATAAAAAAGCACCCAAGATTTTACTGACAGCAGCACAATTTGAGTAGTTACATTTATATTAGCTATAAATTACATTGCTACCCTGAGGTCATTGAAGTGTGGACTTCCCTGTTCCTCGGTACTGGAGGTATACTGAGGGCAACAATGAGTGCCGACAGTGATGCTGTGTATTTGGAGCATTCTGGGTGGCGCATAGCTACGGGTGTTTATTAATGTGATTTAGCAAATAAAAGAACCATGCTTTATCTTGTTCCGCATTTTTTTCACTTAGCCTCGCTCATAAGTGAAAATTCAGCAAAAGTGAAAAGAAGAGCAAAAGATATTTACAAATGTAAAAAAAACTTTGTCACCACTACTTACTGTTCTTTACATTTTCTTTTATTTACACCTGTCCTGATCTCCTATGTTGTTTTAGCTAAAGGAAAGCCAGACCTGCAATTGCCAGCATAAAAAACGTGATCAGGGCAGGTGTAAATATCAGTGAAAAAATTTAAGAAACTATGTAGGCAAAGTTCATAAACTGTCTTTCAGCAGCTCATCTCATCATGGCTGCCCTCTCCATTCTTGTCAGAACGCAGCTGCTTTTGAAAGTCGAGGCAAGACAAAGAGTAGTGGCACACCCCCGAATTCCGGAGCTTTAGACCACCAATAATAGGGCTGAACTGGAGGTCTAAAGACTGTGGACACTGGGAGAGAGAGAGAACAGCCAGAGTGACCCCGCCCATGATGCTGATTATTATGCGGCATCACAGAGCCGAAGCCCACGCCCAAATATTTCAAAAGTCATAAGGTGAAACTGTAAACATTGATACCTCTGCAATTGTTTCTTCAAATTAAAAAATAAAAAACAATTTAGGGCAGTGCCAAATGTAGCCTGACAAAATGGTTTAACAATAGCCTTTGCCCTTTTTTTTGCCCATTTAATAAAAAAAAAACATGGCACCTCTCTCGACAAATTACCAGACCTGGGTACTCCCCTTCCTGAGCACTGGGGGAGCCGAAGCACCTGGCACCATCAGCATTGGCATCAGCAAGCGCCAGAGGCCATAGGGACTAGTAAATGGCCAGGAACAGGGTCAGGCTGCTCGGCTTTATGGTGTACACCGGGCCATACTGGTATACCAGTCTGTTAATCTGAAGGGAGGGGGATGTTTTTAATTTTAATCAAGACAGTAAAATAAAAATAACTCCCACATGTCTGTAGGAATAAATCTAGGCAACTGCAATAGCTGTTTATTTACTTCGAAACATTTCACAAATCATCCAGCCTATCCCAATAGGCAATGTTGAATTCACACATCCAGTGGGATGAATAACAAAACATGCAAAGCAAAAGAAAACAGCATGTCCAGTTGGCTTTACCTATTACTAAACACATATCTAACATTGCATGGATGAATGTAATCCTTCATAACAAAGCTGTAGTAGTAAGTAGTTGCACAAATGCATTAAAATATAATTGTTATGGATTTACAATGGTATATTGCATTTAGGGACATCAAGTACATTTCATGGGGAGGTCACCTGTTCAAGGCTTCTCAGCACCATAGATGCTTTCAACGGGTTTCATCTGGAAAATGCGAGCTGATTTTCTTTGCACTCTCCTAGGTTTCTTTCCTCCCCCCGGGAAATCCTAAATCAGGATGGAAGGAACAAAACCCAGGAGATTGAAACCCCCAGGGGTTTTCCTCTTCAAGCCAAACACCCAGTTGTTGTTGTTCTCCCTGGGTATGTATTTGCTTTAAAAGGTAGGCAGAGTCCGTGGTCTCTGAAACAAAGCATCTGGAACAGATCCCAGATCGAGATAGCAGACCCGCACTGCTAAATGAAATGGCATATATGTTATATAGGAGGCATTGGTAGTTTAGTAAATAATACCCCCCTCCCTCACCATGCGCTACCTACAGACCCAGAGATGCTGGCAATGCACCGGCAATGTTTACATAGCCAGTTATAGGTGAGTTTTGCGGTGACCCGGGGTGCTTTCAAACAGCAAGGCATGCCAATTTGGGATATCCCCCAGGGTAAGGCCAACAGCTGGCCCTGGAGTCTTTTAGAATTCAGGAACGTATGTGATTATCATTGCTGCACCTGGCTAGTGTAAATAGGTGCAACGTTTATAGTTTTTTTCTCAATACAGTGACATTAGTTTTCTAGAATTGTATACAAAGGTACAAGAAGAACCCTGAAATCGTCAACAGCCCAGCGGAAAAAGCTGCACAGCACAAATAGAAATCAATTCTTCTAAAATATTCAAATATTTTATTAAGGAATACATTTGCATAAACACACTAGACCAGGGATTCCCAACCTTTTTTTCATCAAGTACCACTTTCCATTTTCTAATTATGTCAAGTACCACCTGTGTGCTACAAGTGGGTTAAGTGCATAAAATGCACATAAATAGTCATAGACATCACCATTTGGAGGATTTTTGTACCTAATGAGCAAATCAGGTCTGAGTAAAGTATATACAGCAGTGAATGTGGTAGGGGTACAGGTCAGTGTGCAACCTCTGTGAGTACCACCTAAAAGGCTCTTGAGTACCACCAGTGGTACTAGTACCACCTGTTGGGAACCCCTGAGCTAGATAATCTAAAAAAAAAAACACCACATCAGTGGGACCCTTACAATTGTTTATACACATAAGAGGCAATTTAGCACCATGCAAATATATGTCCTTCCGATGCGAATATATGTATTTGTATGCAGATTACATTACAGTAGCAGCATTGCATGTGGAACAGCAAGAAATGTCTGTGCGATATTCAAATGCATTGATGCTTGTGTATGCCTATCTGCTTTAGTGAGAATACATGTATCTATATGAGTAGTAGTTGCACAAGTGCATTAAAATATAATTGTTATGGATTTACAATGGTATATTGCATTTAGGGACATCAAGTACATTTCATGGGTAGGTCACCTGTTCAAGGCTTCTCAGCACCATAGACGCTTTCAACGAGTTTCATCAGGAAAATGCGAACAGATACATGCATAGATGATTTGGGATGTACAAACAGATGCAGGCTTTCTCATCTATGCAGATACATTAAAATCAATGCCAAAAGCAAATTTATTTGTTTTTTGTTTTTAGATGATGTCTTGATTTTACTGTAATATATGTGTTATTTATGTTAATTCAAACTGCTTTTTCCTTTCTACCCTCTTTAGTCCTCCTAAACGTATACCAACATCCCCCCTGGAATGTGCTCAGCTAACCTAGGCCTTCACCAAACTTCCCTGGTAATAGGGTCTCTTCAGCATCAGGAGAAAAAGTGCCCTACTTTTAAGGAGAGAAATTTGTAATTTTCTTTCAAATTAATCTCTCCTTAAAATAGTTCACTTTATGTACAAAATGCTAAACATATATCAATAAACATAATTATATACACACACTCAAAAAATGGTGGTTGCAGATGTGCACTTGTGTGTTTTCACATGTTTGGCTAAATATTGTCCTTACTTGTACTTGCAATGTGTGCCTGGCCCTTACGGTACATTAGGATGTCGTTCTAAAGGTCTTTTTGCTCCATAGCTACTTACCTTATTTGAGTGGTAGCACAATGTATGTGAGGCAAAGGCAAGTTTTGCATGAGAGAAGACCACACAAAAATAGTTTCGACCCGAATTTATTCGCGACGAATCGCTATTAAAATGGCTATTTCTGAGCTTCAATAGGGTTGCAAACCATTCTGCCTTGCTGTAACACGCATAGGATGCGTGCTGGGTTACTGAAATAATACTGTAAATAATTAGGACATGCAGATCAGAGGCATCGCTACTAGAATCGCAGAGCGGCACAATTACAGAGAGTTGAGGTGGCATCACTATGAGGGGCCCCTATATTGCCTGAAAAACACAACCTGGAGCTGGCAGCAGCAGGAGCCCAAGAATTGGCTGAAACACATCCTGGAGTTGGCAGCAGGAGCCCAAAAATTGGCTGAATGACACCCTGGAGTTGCAAGCAGCAGCAGCAGGAACCCAAACATAGCTTGAAAGAGACACTGGAGTTGGCAGCAGGAGCCCAAAAATTGGATGAATCACACCCTGGAGTTGCAAGCAGCAGCAGGAGCCCAACATTGGCTGAAAGAGACACTGGAGTTGGCAGCAGGAGCCCAAAAATTGGATGAATCACACCCTGGAGTTGCAAGCAGCAGCAGCCCAAACATAGTTTGAAAGAGACACTGGAGTTGGCAGCAGGAGCCCAAAAATTGGATGAATCACACCCTGGACTTGCAAGCAGCAGCAGGAGCCAAACATTGGCTGAAAGAGACACTGGAGTTGGCAGCAGGAGCCCAAAAATTGGATGAATCACACCCTGGACTTGCAAACAGCAGCAGCAGGAGCCCAAACATTGCTATAAAGAGACACTGGAGTTGACAGCAGGAGCCCAAAAATTGGATGAATCACACCCTGGAGTTGCAAGCAGCAGCAGCAGGAGCCCAAACATTACTTTAAAGAGACACTGGAGTTGGCAGCAGGAGCCCAAAAATTGACTGACACACCCTGGAGTTGGCAGCAGCAGCAGCAGCAGGAACCTAGAAATTGGCTGGAAGGCACCCTGAAGTTGGCAGCAGCAGGAGCACATACATTAGCTGGAAGGCACACCCTGGAGTTGGCAGCAGCATAAGCAGGAGCCCAAACATTGCTTGAAAGACACCCTGGAGTTGGCAGCAGAAGGCCAAAAATTGTCTGAGAGAGACACTGGAGTTGGCAGCAGGAGGCCAAAAATTGGATGAATCACAACCTGGAGTTGCAAGCAGCAGCAGCAGGAGCCCGAACATTACTTTAAAGAGACACTGGAGTTGGCTTCAGGAGCCCAAAAATTGGATGAATCACACCCTGGAGTTGCAAGCAGCAGCAGCCCAAACATTACTTTAAAGAGACACTGGAGTTGGCAGCAGGAGCCCAAAAATTGGATGAATCACACCCTGGAGTTGCAAGCAGCAGCAGCAGGAGCCCAAATATTACTTTAAAGAGACACTGGAGTTGGCATCAGGAGCCCAAAAATTGGATGAATCACACCCTGGAGTTGCAAGCAGCAGCAGCAGGAGCCCAAACATTGGGGTGCCCTGCGGCCTGGTTTCTTGAAAACAGTCAAAAACAAGCGCAAACTGAAGTAGCTTAATAAAGCAGCTGATGCTGATTAACGCTTATGTTGTATACCAGATAGGGTGCAAGGTGCAGCTTTGGGGTGCCCTGCGGCCTGGTTTTTTAAAAGCAGTCAAAAACAAGTGCAAATGGAAGTAGCTTAATAAAGCAGCTGATGCTGATCAACGCTTATGTTGTATACCAGATAGGGTGCAAGGTGCAGCTTTGGGGTGCCCTGCGGCCTGGTTTATTAAAAGCAGTCAAAAATAAGTGCAAACTGAAGTAGCTTAATAAAGCAGCTGATGCTGATCAACGCTTATGTTGTATACCAGATAGGGTGCAAGGTGCAGCTTTGGGGTGCCCTGCGGCTTGGTTTATTAAAAGCAGTCAAAAACAAGTGCAAACTGAAGTAGCTTAATAAAGCAGCTCATGCTGATCAACGCTTATGTTGTATACATCTGGTTAAAATAGCATGTGCCTTGGGATGCCAGTGTGGCGTAATGTATTTTAAGCTGAACAAAAAGTAACAATAATCCAAGTATGAGAAATGCTTTTAGCAGATAGGTTTAAAATAGCATGTGCCTTGGGATGCCAGTGTGGCGTAATGTATTTTAAGCTGAGCAAAAAGTATTAACTATAATCCAAGTATGAGAAATCCTTTTGTTTAACAGATAGGGTTAAAATAGCATGTGTCTTGGGATGCCAGTGTGGCGTAATGTATTTTAAGCTGAACAAAAAGTAACAATAATCCAAATATGAGAAATGCTTTTAGCAGATAGGGTTAAATAGCATGTGCCTTGGGATGCCAGTGTGGCGTAATGTATTTTAAGATGAACAAAAAGTAACAATAATCCAAGTATGAGAAATGCTTTTAGCAGATAGGGTTAAAATAGCATGTGCCTTGGGATGCCAGTGTGGCGTAATGTATTTTAAGCTGAACAAAAAGTAACAATAATCCAAGTATGAGAAATGTTTTTAGCAGATAGGGTTAAAATAGCATGTGCCTTGGGATGTCAGTGTGGCGTAATGTATTTTAAGCTGAGCAAAAAGTATTAACTATAATCCAAGTATGAGAAATCCTTTTGTTTAACAGATAGGGTTAAAATAGCATGTGCCTTGGGATGCCAGTGTGGCGTAATGTATTTTAAGCTGAACAAAAAGTAACAATAATCCAAGTATGATAAATGCTTTTAGCAGATAGGGTTAAAATAGCATGCGCCTTGGGATGCCAGTGTGGCGTAATGTATTTTAAGCTGAACAAAAAGTAACAATAATCCAAGTATGAGAAATGCTTTTTGCAGATAGGGTTAAATAGCATGTGCCTTGGGATGCCAGTGTCGCGTAATGTATTTTAAGTTGAACAAAAAGTAACAATAATCCAAGTATGAGAAATGCTTTTAGCAGATAGGGTTAAATAGCATGTGCCTTGGGATGCCAGTGTGGCGTGATGTATTTTAAGCTGAGCAGAAACTTTTAACACTAATCCAAGTATGAGAAATGCTTTTGTTTAACAGATAGGGTTAAATAGCATGTGCCTTGGGATGTCAGTGTGGCGTAATGTATTTTAAGCTGAACAAAAAGTAACAATAATCCAAGTATGAGAAATGCTTTTAGCAGATAGGGTTAAAATAGCATGTGCCTTGGGATGCCAGTGTGGCGTAATGTATTTTAAGCTGAGCAAAAAGTATTAACTATAATCCAAGTATGAGAAATCCTTTTGTTTAACAGATAGGGTTAACCCTTTCAGTGCCAAGCACGTAGATTCTACGTGCTTGCATGCACTCCACTTAAGTGCCAAGCACGTAGAATCTACATGCTTGACTTTCCCCCCTGCTACAGTAAAAGTAAAAAAAAAAAACACTCACCTCACCCCTTGTTCTATCCGGCCGGGTCTCCTCTTCATCCGGGGAGGCTTCGATCCCCCACCCAGGCCCCCCCGGGTGCAGGGGAGAGCCCGGAATAGCCACCCCCCCTACAGCAGCCGCATATATACATGTTAAAAAAAATATATATAAAAATGACATTTACTTACCTTAGTGATCGATTGCTCCCGCCGGATCTCCTCTTCACCAGGGGGGCCTCCGATCGCCCCTCCCCCTGGCTCTCCAGCTTCAGGAGAGGGCCTGGAAGGCCCTCTCCCTGTCCTGCTCGATGGGCGCCACCATTTTGCCGAAAAGACCCACCCCTTTGGGGGCGGGGCTTATGACGTCACACCCCAGGTGTCGTCCTGGCTCCGGGCTGCGATTCTCACACTTGTCATCGCTGGCCACAGGAGGAGGAAGGCAGGTGATGATCTGATCGCCTGCCTCCCTCCTCCACTGGCCAGCGATGACAATATTTGTCATCAGAGCTGCGAGGGACACAGAAGCTGAGGATCAGAGGTGAGTAAAGTAAAAAAAAGTTTTTATTTTTTAATAAAGTTATTTTTTAATCTGTGTGGTGTTTTTTTTTTTTTTTTACTGTTAACCCCTTGTGAACTGGTAAGGGGTCCATGACCCCTATACCAGTTCACAAGGCTGGGGGGATGGCAAGCCACCTGCGCTAGCGGGTGGCTTGCCATTAACCCTTGGCACCCCCATTACCTGCCTCCCCAAAGGCCAGGGGGGGGGCAGAAGAGCCCGGGCCCACATGGGGTATGTGGGCTCATAGGCTGCAGGGTGGGGGGGACACAAAAGCTGGTCCCCCCACTCTGTGCCTACAAGCCCCCATAGCTGGTCCCGGGCTGGTAATGCTGGGTAAGGGGGACCCCACGTCATTTTTTTTTTATTTTTAAGGGGTTTTAACCCTTAAAAATAAAAAAAAATGGGGTCCGCCCCCCCTGGGAGGGGGGACCCTATGTCGTTTTTTTTTAAATTTACCCCTTATGGTCTGTCACCCAGCAGCTATAAAAGGCTTCCAGCAGATGAGCAGAAGCCAGTGATTGGGAGGGGAAGATGGATGGGAGGTAAGTATTAAAAAAAAAAAAAAAAAAAAAAAAAAAAATTTCTGCGTCTGTGTGGTGTTTTTTTTTTTACATTTAACCCCTTGTGAACTGGTAAGGGGTCCACGAGACCCCTATATCAGTTCACAAGGCTGGGGGATGGCAAGTCACCTGCACTAGCGGGTGACTTGCCATTAACCCTTGGCACCCCCATTACCTGCCTCCCCAAAGGCCAGGGGGGGGCAGAAGAGCCCGGGCCCACAGGCTATGCGGGCTTTGTAGCCTGCAGGGCCAGGGGCCACAAAAGCTGGCCCCTGTGCCCTGTTCCTACAAGCCCTGCATAGCTGGTCCCGGGCTGGTTACTTCGGGTAAGGGGGCCCCCATGTCGTTTTTTTTTTTATTTTTAAGGGTTTTTAACCGTTAAAAATCCCCCAAAAAATGGGGTCCCCCCCCCTGGGAGGGGGGACCCTATGTCATTTTTTTCCCCGATTTAACCCTTTGTAGTGTGGATGGTAGTTGTATTTTACTTGTAAATGTTATAAAGTACTTGTTTCAGTTAGGGGGGTCTCCTGGGCAGGAACGGGGGGCTACCGATAAATATGTGGTACCGTTCTAATCTGTAGAAATGGGGCTTTCACATGCAATACGGTTTTCTTTAATAAAATACATTTTTTATTTAAAATAAAGGAGGCAATTTTCTAAACAAAAATGTTATTTATTTATTTTTTTTTTACTTAATAATATTGTAAAAAACAGAATAAAATTTACAAACAATACATTTCATGTTAAAGCCTAAACTCTGCTGCAAAAAATATATATATAATTTTCCTGAAAATTCCAGCAAAAATGTCGCAAAACATGGCGCAAAATGGGGAAAAATGTCCTGTCAACAGAGGGTGACAAAATCTCAAGTAGGCTGACAATTAAAAGGGTTAATAGTACCTATGCATGTTGGGTATTGTTCTTTTCGGGGGACCTTGCGCTTTCAGACTTAGCTTGTTTTTTCTGGTTTGCATATTTATATTTTAGGAAAAGGTTTTTTATTCAGCTTTTTTATAACTTTTTTAGGGAAACCCTGCGCAACCAAAGAATTCTTTGAGGGATTAATTCCAGAAAGATGAGCCCACTACAACAAGCTGGGTACACTTAGAAAGCTTAACATGTGTACTTTTAGGGAATATATGGTTTATGGGGGATATTCCAAATGTAAAGGGTTGTTTTGGTTGAAAAATCGCAAGGTGCGCACCTTGTCTGCAGAGCTGAAATTTTCAAGAAAAATTACCGTTATGCGCATGCTTTACTTTGGGGTGTTTGGCAACTCTTCCCTTGACAGTAGCTATGCATGTTGGGTATCGTTCTGTTCGGGGGAGGTTGCTTTTTCAGATTATACTTGTTTTTTCTTGTTTGTCTATAGTTTTTTTTAGGAAAATGTTGCTTTGATTCTGCTTTTTTATCCTTTTTTTAGGGAAACTCTTTGCAACCAAAGAATACATTGAGGGATTACTTCCAGAAAACTGTGGCCACATCAACAAGCCTGGTACACCTAGAAAGCTTGAGGTGTGTACTTCCAGAGAATAAATTGTTTGTTGGGGGTATTTCAAATGTAAAGGGTTATTTTTCTGGAAAAACTGCAAGGCGCGCATAGCGCATATCACAGTTGTATTTTTTTCTGAAAATCCCCTAAAGCGCTGTTTCAGTTTGGGGGAGTCTCCTGGGCAGGAAAGGGTGTCTACCTAAACATATGTGGTACCGCTGTAACCGGGAGCAATTGGGGTTTCACACGCAATAAGATTTTATTGACAAACTTAAATTTTTTATTACAAAAAAACACTAAAAAATTTTTTTTTAATTTTTTTGCACATATTTCACCCAAAAGTATTGAGAATACACAAAAAAAGGCCAAACAAGACATCGCCTGTTGAAGCCCAGACTCTGCTGAAAAAAACAATATATAATTTTCCTGGGAAATCCCTGGAAATCCCTTCAAAAATCACATTTGAACATGGGGAGCGCAAAATAGTGCAAAATGGTCTGGCACCAAGGGTGACAAAAACTCCAGGTAGGCTGGCAGCGAAAGGGTTAAATAGCATGTGCCTTGGGATGCCAGTGTGGCGTAATGTATTTTAAGCTGAACAAAAAGTAACAATAATCCAAGTATGAGAAATGCTTTTAGCAGATAGGGTTAAATAGCATGTGCCTTGGGATGCCAGTGTGGCGTAATGTATTTAAAGCTGAACAAAAAGTAACAATAATCCAAGTATGAGAAATGCTTTTAGCAGATAGGGTTAAAATAGCATGTGCCTTGGGATGCCAGTGTGGCGTAATGTATTTTAAGCTGAGCAAAAAGTATTAACTATAATCCAAGTATGAGAAATCCTTTTGTTTAACAGATAGGGTTAAAATAGCATGTGCCTTGGGATGCCAGTGCGGCGTAATGTATTTTAAGCTGAACAAAAAGTAACAATAATCCAAGTATGAGAAATGCTTTTAGCAGATAGGGTTAAATAGCATGTGCCTTGGGATGCCAGTGTGGCGTAATGTATTTTAATCTGAGCAAAAAGTATTAACTATAATCCAAGTATGAGAAATGCTTTTGTTTAACAGATAGGGTTAAATAGCATGTGCATTGCATGCACACTGTGCAGCTGTATTTAAACCAAACCAAATATATTACCAGTAACCCAGTAATTATGAATCATAGCCAGCACTAGGCACCCTGTCAATGTGACTTGTATGCTGCTGGATTGTTCCGGTTTTAAACCTCTTTCCCTAGCTCTGTCTACCACTCTAAATCTCCCTAACTATCTGTAAATCTCCCTACCTATCTGTAAATCTCCCTACCTATCGCTAACTGTCTGTCCCTGTCTGTCCCTGTCTGCAGCCAGCCAGCAACCACCCTTGTCTCACGAATGCAAGTCTGAAATGCGCACAAGCAAGATGACCGCCGCTTTATATAGCGCTGTGACGTCACTGGGGCTCCTGGCTGCTGATAGGCTGCATGTGACCTTCCCATGATACCTTGCCCCAGGGGATATGTCCGGACATGTGCTTCCACCATTTTAGAATGCCTGTAATTGAAATAAATGGAGTTTAAAGGAAAACTTCGATCGATCAAATCGCCGGGAAATTCGGATTCGTTCAGAACCGAATTTTTCATGAAATTCGGAACGAATCCGGGTTCGTCCGGATCAATTCGCTCATCCCTAGTGGTGAGCAATTTCCTTGTCTTTTATTTCGCATGGGAATGGTCAGGTCACAGTGCTGAATCAAGAGAATATGTGTTCGCATGCAGACTGCATTTGTTCATGCAAAAGCACCTGCTGATATCACAACGCATATACGAACTAGGTACGCAAATAAAAAATCACTACTGAATCACAAAAAGGAAAAATAGCATGCAAAACTACAGACTCTCACAAAAAACGGTGTGGAAATACAAATTTGAATGGTGTTGAATCAGCCCTATAGATTAAAAATGCAAAATGTAGACCCCAACACATAAAGGGTCCCCTTAAACAGCAGCATTATAATTATAAACCATGCTCAGCACCATGATCATAAACAAAAGTAATCACCTGGACCACACACCCAGATTAATAACATAAAATGCAAATGCAATAAATAAAGTGAATATTTAAATAGGGATGCCAAAGGGGACAAGGAGGAAATATGGTACAAACTATATCACCTATATAATAAAGATGTGCGGGGTCCACTACCGGCTCCAAAACCCAAGGGTTTCGTGACAAAATACACCATCACTTCCTAAAGATATCAAAGGCAACACCTGTATATTAAGGTGTAAATATATTTTCCGTATTTTAAGTGTGTAAAGTAGATGATGTTAAAACGTATTGATTATCAAACAAATATTTCCATGTATATATTTGTTTTCCTTAGCTCGAAACATAATAAATAAGGGATAGATTTCATAGATGAATCTAAAAATATGCAATGGCAGAACTTTGCCATTGTGTTTCATGAGAGTGAGCCTCTGTGTGCCAGCTTGAAGGAGGCTAGCTGGCCAACCTGCACCCTAAGCTCAGCAGAGTTGTAAATATACAGTAGGATTACCTCAGTGACAGTATGCTAATTTTCTGGAATATAGTTAAAAAAAACAACTTTGTCTTGTGTGCATGTGGGTCTGGCTTTGCCGGTCAGGCATAGGTTAGTGGAGCCTAGATGCTAAATGCCTAGAAAATAATCCCACCATGTGTCCTATAATCTGTCAAGTTTTATGCATCTGAAGCTTAAAGGACGTGTTTAGTGCCTTAGTTCCCCCGAATATACTGTATAGGTCCCATATTTATAGCCGTTCCCTTATCACTTATAATATCAATCATATTCAGTCCTAAACCATCTATGCTCCCACCAATGCTAAGAATGAAATTCATATTGAAAAACTATTACTTGATTATTGTGCCAGAATTTTGGCCAGGATCTGAGGTGGTGTGATACAAGTGATCCCCCATTTTATTGCTATCTGTACTTGAAATATACATCTCGAGCTCACCACCATTCACATCAATACACCATGCTCAGCTATAATGCAAAACAAAAGGGTCCAGCATTCAAACCATACAAAGCTGGAAAATATGGTGACTTAATAAACTTAACCCCCCCCCCATAGAGAATAGAAGGTCTCCCATGTGTCTCTGCAATGCATTTTGCAAGATATACCCTCCCTCCTTAGGCCTCAGGATTCTTATCAAAAGTTATGTATCAACCTCTTGAAGTTTGGACCCTGGAGCCCTTGTTTTGCTGTCTGAGATTGCCTTTGAATATCACAGCCAATCATTGCATTCCATCAAGCAGCTGCTACTCCTCTACTAGCAATGCTAATGAGCTGATCCTATATCACTTCCCTTCCAAGCCTAATAAAATCTTGGTTTATGAAGTACGCCTTTCTGTGCCATTTTGTTGGCACTAGTGTTGGTGCTGTTATCTTTCCTTAAGCACTCATTGAATGGCACCGCAAATCAAAACTGTTCTTATATAATCAGCTTGCATTGCCACTCTAGGTTCATCTCTATTGGCCAGTCTGTGTCAGTGCCTGCTTGTGTACCTTTTGGCTCTTATGCCAGATATGACAACGCCAGTGAGCGCTACTCTATCCAGCCATAGTGTTCCATGCCGTATTTGCTAATTTTTAAGACACAGGCGTTGGTTGACAGTGGATCTTAAAAGCGCTGGTTGCCATAATAAAATGAAAACTATCTGAAAGACACTGTTGCAATAAAAATGTGGCCAACGTTGTATTGCATTTATTTCCATTTTTAGTTATTGATAAATGCATTGATGTGAAAATCAGGAGGAAAAAGTGATTTGACAACTTGTGAAAGAATAGCAGTTGGTGACACTCAAGTCATGTATTTGCATCTTTTACATGTTACACAAACTATTTCCTTTTTTAACTTTCATTTCAGCATTTTATAGTTATAAAACACACTACTATTTTTCCTGCCTTTGTGCTCTATGGTAGCTTAAGCTTCAGCACCACTATAAACTGGTGCTACTTATACAACTGCAGGGGTGTACACAGTAAAAAAAGCCTAGGTCATAAATCCGTCTCTATTTGACATGCGGATTGGCTCTGTTAACGCTTCCTTAAAGTGGACTTCCAGTCCAAAGAAAGGTGGTTAGGTTAGGTTTTTTTTTTTCTTTGTAACCCCCCTATCAGTGCCAGGGGATGGTGGCAGGAGGGTATCCCATGACTGGACTTTTGCTTTAATGAATCCTAAAGTGATGTTGGGGTAAAACCATTGGCATTAAATTACTTTTAATGGTGCAGAGGCTTCAGAAAGTGGGTCCCAAGTCTTTTTAGTCGTTTAATTATAGTACCCTTATGTACCAATCATATCTCCCCTTAACCTTTCCTACAGCAAGGCACTTGCCCCATTTGGTCTACAAATGTAAAAAATGTTATGATTTTTCTTTATGATGATTACTGATGCAATATGAGTATTGCACCTGGACCATGGTAAGCACATTGTGCGGCTATATGCTGGTTTCTTGGTGCACAACACAATAAATTGCCCAGTGTAGCGCAATGTAACTAGCAGCAAGTCAGACTCAGACTAGGCCTGTGTGCCGATGGTGGCAAACCTTGTTTACTAATATTTATGCGAATGCAGTAGTAGATGCACAAATCACACATTCTGATGGTGAAAAGAATGCATGTACAAACTGAAAAATAATAATTTAAATTAAAAAATTATGATATAGATCCTCCGTATGTGACAAAAAATAATTGGTGTTATTTTTTAACCTACAAATACTTAAAAAACACCTGCATATATATATATATATATATATATATATATATATATATAATAATATACATAATAATATAAATATATGATAAGGATATATATAGATAGGATACATAGGATATATATAGATAGGATTTAGGATAAATGCTCTTTTGACATGACCATATGTGTGAATGTGCACTCTGGCTTAATGCTTGGTAAATAAGGCTCCAAGAGATATACAGTAGTTTAAGGTTGCCATTTAAGACCTTAGATCAAATTGTGCCAAGAGGCACAAGCCACACTGGTATGAGAAGCTGGCCCCCAGGGGGGCATGGTCTTAGCCCAGTGTGATCCCATTGACTTCAGTGGTTACTTTGGTACACGGAGGTGCCTATTGAAGACAATGGGAGTGCTCAGGACTGAGACCACGCCTACCTGCCATGCTAGCTTCCCATATTGGAATGGCGTGTGAGCGATGTGCAGCACTGGTAGCTTCGATCGGGTGGGTTGCCTTGGGCCTGTTGCTACTATTTGGCTTGAGGTCTGTGGGGAAAGTCCAAAGTTGACATTCCCTTTAAAAATACAAGTAAATTTGTCAAAAATTGTAATTCCAAATATATAAATTATGATATTATAAATAACTGAAATATTGATATTATATTATGATTTCAAATCTGATTGATTTAAGCCTAGAAGTGTTTTCCTTCTTTTGGCACCCTAAAATTTAGGCTACTTCTGTTTCAGAGATATTCTTGGGGTAAAGGTTCACAATTATAGCAAAGTTTACAGTTTAAGAGGTAGTTAATAAAGCCTGGAGAAATGTCGAACATATAGGACAATTTATTAACGTCACTTAAATTAATCTTAACTTCTCTATATTTTTATAAGAGATAATAACGTTTGTAATATATCCCCACCTATCTGATTAAATTTCCATTCCCTCAAAAGTTCTGTGAGTTGTGGGAGTAATCCTAAAGTTCTGTTATAAGGTTTCTAATTGAAAAAAAGATCTTACTTGCAAAAAACTGTGAGTCAGCTGTGAATTAATTACACTGTAAACAGCAGCCATGTGCTTGGTGTTTACAATGTAACTCAATATAGAGAGAATTCTTGTTACTATGTACAGCACGAGCATAGAGAGGAAGCAACACAAGTTTTAAAACTCAGCTGAGTTTAATTATAGTGAGATTCCTCTGTACATTTCTTGTTAGATACCAAATGACAAATGAATACAGAATTCTTATGAAGCAGTACTATCTGGTGGCAGTAGAACTGATTAAGGCCCCTGTCCGGGCTCACAAACAAAAAATAATCTACCTACCAGCTTGCAGATCACAGGTCATTCCACATAGTCCTGCATGCTGAACCGATCAGTTCTGGTACTAAAAGTAGACCCAATGCTTCAGGGGTCCAGCTTGCTCTCATCTTCAGAGCTTATATCACCACAACCAGACGATCTCAGCCTGCAGAACTATGAGGGATCAAGATAGGCTGGCAGCTAACTAATGTTTTTTTTGGTGGGGGGGGGGGGACTTGAACTGCATATTTAAGCAAAAACAACAGTCATAAAATCATCCGAATAATGACATTTTCTTTTTTGTATATTTTAGGTGTTTTTTATCTCAAGAAAAGCATCTGACCCACCCAGAAAATGCCAGAACAAAGTAATGATTATAGAGTGGTGGTGTTTGGAGCAGGAGGAGTGGGCAAAAGTTCCCTTGTATTAAGGTTTGTGAAAGGCACATTCCGTGAAAGCTACATCCCAACCATTGAAGATACCTACAGACAAGTAATAAGCTGTGACAAAAGCATATGTACTTTACAAATTACCGATACCACTGGGAGCCACCAGTTCCCAGCTATGCAGCGCCTGTCGATATCCAAGGGACATGCCTTTATTTTAGTTTTTTCTGTTACCAGCAGGCAGTCACTTGAAGAACTGAAGCCAATCTATGAACAAATCGTTCAAATTAAGGGGGATGTCGAGAGCATTCCCATAATGCTGGTTGGAAATAAAAGTGATGAATCCCAAAACAGAGAACTGGAAAGCTCAGAAGGAGAAGCAATGGCTAAAAAGTGGAAATGCGCATTTATGGAGACCTCAGCCAAGATGAACCACAATGTGAAAGAGCTGTTTCAAGAGCTTCTTAACCTTGAGAAGCGCAGGACTGTCAGTCTCCAGATAGACGGCAAAAAGAGCAAACAGCAGAAAAGGAAAGAGAAGCTGAAAGGAAAATGTGTTGTCATGTAGTTACCTAACAAGGTTATTGAAGCAGTTCTATACACGTTACAGCACCACTGAATAAGGGGCATAGCATGTTTGACATATGTCAATGCACTTATTTTATCATCTTGCTATATCATTTATGATTCACTTCCCAAAATACTGGGCTTTGGTGTCAATATATTTTCAGTTTCTTAATGGTAAGTGTAACCTAATAGGACTGATTTGTCACTTCTGGCATGTTAATTGCAAAACATGTTCCTAAGGTTAAGCATTCAATATCCATGCAGACTGAAAATGAGTATTGCATGCAATGATCATGAGGCATCTAAGCACAGGGATCTAGTCTTGGCACTATGCTCCCAAGAACCATGACGCTCTGATTAAAGTATTTGGACTTTGCATGACAGCACACACAAGCACTCTAAAGGCAACCGCACTTAGTTATGTACAAAATCAAGATATAATCTTTTAGGTTTAACATATTTTTAAATTAATTTACCAAGATTTCTCTTAATATCCAAGTTGAACCAATTTTGGAAGTCAAAATGCAAATTGACTAGACAGAATATGACTTATTAAAATATATAGCATATTCTATGTTCTGATTTTTATTTCTTTTCAAAGTTGATCAAGACAGAACTAATGTGTGGAATTAATTTGTAAGAAAGCCTTCATGTTTAGACTTGCACTGTAAAAACGTAACAGCAATATTATTGTTATATTACTATTGTTCACTAAGGACAGCATTTTTTCAATGTTCTTTGCATTTTTGTAATTGATTCCCAACATTTCCTTTAGGTTTCTGCCTTTCTTTAATAGGTTGAGCAGCCAGTGAAAATGAGAAGTAGGGCTAAAACAGAATCCCCAGGGATGTAGAAACTATTTAGACCAGCTGTCCCCAACCTTTTATACCATGAGAGCCACATTTAGCAGTAAGAGAGGGTCGGGAGCAACTTTTTACCTGAATAGATCATAAAAGTCATATAACTCTTATAGAGCAGGAAACAGTTTCACAAAACAAATACAGTGACATACTTGATGGCATAGAATAATAGTTTATTGAACATAGACCCCCCCCTCCAGTACCCCCAAAAATAATAAATGGAGTGCATTCTTCTCTGCCCATAAAATACTTACTCCGCAGAAGGGGATCCCCCAGACCCAAGGTGATTAAATGGCTGACATGGGCAGGAAAGGCATGCTGGCTTACTGCACTCTGATTTCCAGCTTCTGTCCTCTTCGCTCCCCAGGAAAGTGGGGGGGGGGGAGGTTAGAAACAGATATTTTGTCAGCATCATTCGATGCTGACAAATTAGGTAACTTGGCCAATTTATCCACTTGAGTCTGAATTTACCCCTGCATGGCACTGACAATGCCCAGCTCAGGGAGCTATCCCCCATAGCATCAGCAGTACACTAGTATTTTAGTCCAGCATACAGTTCACACGCCACATAGCAAGTGTCATCAAGTCACATGTGGCTCCAGAGTTTGGGGACCCCTGGTATAGATCATGACCACTTTGGAACCGTGACTGTAACAATTTTTGCTGGCCCTTTTCCTATGGGCTACTTATAGTGGTGGCCAAAGGAAAAAAATAAAATAGTGAGTGGTCTCACTGGTACTGTGTCACACACAAGTAGTTATGCTCACACTAATCCTGGATATGGGCTTACCAAAAATCACAGTGCATCTTATTTGTTCTGCAACAAAAGCATACGTATATGTTTGGGAGTGTAAAGTATAGATTGATTTTATTTAAAAAATGTTTAGGTATTGCCATGTAGAATTCTGTACAGCATATGGGTCAGATTACATAACTATTTGATCCTTAAACCCTTAAAGTTATTATTATTATGATGTCAAACACTTTTATGCTATTTTGATTACCTTGTTTTACTGTAATGCTGACATGGCCACCCAAAAAACTATATCAATAACTGGAAAAACACACTCTTTTTTTAGTCTGATTCACTTAAGTTTAAAAATTTGCATTAAAAGTTAAACTTTTTGGATGGGTTGGTGGACGTATGTGCAGTGGAATTAAATGTAATTTTACAACCTGTACTTGGTACCTCAACATTCTTGGTGCTAAATGCACAATGTTGGCACCATCAAGATCATTTTTGCCTCTCAAATAAAATCTAGGTTGACTAGTAAGGGCTTGGCATCTCAATCTAGACAATCATAATGCAGTAAATTATATTAACATGAGAATCCAATTATGGGCTTCTGACACTAAGTAGAAGTATTGATGGGTGTTTTTTTCAATTATGTTTTTTTTACATTTTAATTTAATCCTATTTCCTGGTGAGTTTAGTACCCTAACTCAAGGCAGGGGGTTAGAAGAAATTAAGGCACCCTGTCCTGGCATCAACTGGTTACCACAAGTCATCTGGTGATGGCCACAAAGTCATGCCCTGCTGTGAACGGGCTCATTGGTAGTCATTTAAGTTGCTGAGCCCATGGGCCCCTGGAGTACATATCAAATAAACAATCCACTCATTATGGATTCAAGCTGCTCATCGCTAGTTTCCTTTGAGAGATCAGGCAGTTAGATTAAATGCTTGCATAAACTGAATTGCAAATCCTATACAATGGCTGTTATTTTGCTGTGCAATTTGTGTTGTTTCTGTTGGATCAACACAAGCATATTGTGTACCTCTAGGGCTTCCTTCTTTTTAACTTATTATCCTACATGATTGATCATTATTTTCTTATCTTTTAAACTCAATAGTGGTTTTAAAATAGATTTCTTTATCAGTACATAATTTGCTGAAATTAGTGAATACCTCTGCACTTCAGTACCTTTCAAAATGGTATCTTCACTGGTCTCTGTCAACAGTGGTGTGTAGTTTCCATATTAATCATGTTTACTGATAAACAGAAGTACAATCCATAATCTGTACTATTAATTCATTTCTTATGTCCACATCCCAGAAACCCTCACTAAAGGCAGCTGATCATATAAAATGTTACATCATTTCTGGTGTTCCTTCAAGGCACAATAAAGCATTATAGCTAGATTACAAACATACATTTACCATTTCCGCCAGGGGACTGTACAATTTAGTATTTTTATGGTGTTGGACCTCATTGCATGAAATGTGTACATTCTTCTTTGTGGGTGTTTAACCAGTCCTGCTAGGTTGACTAGCTTCCAACCATACATTATAATTTTCTAAATATTTTTCGGACTATAGACGCTAAACTACAGCTATCTTTTTAGCTTTGGATATAGTTTCCCTACTCTATCCAAAACTAAAAAGATGTCTGTAGTTTAGCTTCACCTTCCTGAAAGAGTAGCAACTATAATCAGTTATTATAGGAATACAGAATTAAGCTTTAACATATCACATTTATTTTTGTCAGAGAACATCCTAATCATGTGTTGTAGGTTTCCTGTGGATGCCTTTAGACCATTTATGTCACCGTCTATGTGATTTGAGACACAGAGATCATATGCCCCTTTAGCTGAGCTGATGAGTACTATTGGACTCTACAGATCTATCAACATGATGTAATTGACCAAACAAGTATTACAAGTTTTACAGATTTTGATGTCACCTTCAGGGACAAGGATTACTGTGTTGGTTGGAATCATCTCATAGATTTCTAGAGAAAATGGCAGTGTGAATAATGTGAAGAATTTTCAGAATAAGAACCAATGTTCTTGGATGGTTGTTCTTCTATTGGACCATGTGTAGGACCATTTGCTTTGCACATGCCCACTTCCCCAAAAGTAAACATGTTACTTTTTTGAAATTCAACAATGGGCTTGCTCTCAGTATGCTCAACTTTGATGAAGACTTAGAAATGGCAAATGCTTTGGCTGCAGGGACTAATATGAAATTGGAAATATAGTCTCTTTGTGAAAGAGCAAATATATTAGCTTTAGTGTTACTACTGTATCCCTAGAACTAGAGTATCATTAACATACATTTTATAGTAATGTAGTTCAGGGAGCAAAGCACAAAAGGTTTGCTATATCAGTTGACTCCACCTATCAACACAAAAATAACAACAGTTGTTTGCACAAAAAAAAAACCTTAAAACATTTTAAAGCACAAATTCTAGCACAGGATCAAACTTATAGACCACGTTATTTTGGCTCTTTTAAAACCATTACTGGAAATTCACAGATAGATTTGGTTTACAGGATATATGTGAACTGGTAATGTTTGGTACTAGTGTTATCTATTTGTCTACTTTCAGAGACATTTGATAAGACAGAGAAATTTACTTAAGCATTGGCTTAAATAGTAAGAGACAATTTTGACAATTATTTTCATAGGCATTTCCAATGTCATGAATTCTATGTTTATGTCCTCTGGAGGATAAAGCATTAAAATAACTCCTAACTAGCCACCTTAACAGGGCACATCATAGTTTATAGAGTGTTTGGCACATATGCCACTGCACATTTTTGGCACAGTCTGATGCAGTGCTTGGTAAATCAGGCCCATTATAAGTTTGCAGATATCAGTGATGTCAGATATCAGAGTGGATGATCATCCTACAACCACCTAATTTTTCTGCAGCACATTACAGTGGTGAAAAGGAGGGGAGATTATTTACAAGTACTATTTTCACTCTTGAGGAAGTGATCACGTGCTAGATAATGAATATAAAAAATGTGTGAATGAGAAGGCTTCCACCTGAGAATTCTCTACATACAAACCAGAGAAAAGAAAATGGTCTAAGCTAATGCTGGTTAAGTGAGGGTTAGCTGAAGAATTTACATTAAAATAAAACAGTTTTAGTCCCCTGCGGTAGCCGGTTTGGTGTATGGTCCTCCGAAAATGACTGAATGGTGGGGATCAAGTTCCACAATGTGTTTCTTCATACAGAATTGGTGTGCCAAGGTAGTGCTTTTCATGCCCCCTCTGTTACAGTGAATTAAGAGGCATGCTCCAGTTACTGTGACATGAGGCCATGGTGAAATCTTGTCCACCAGTATGGTTGAAAATAATGGACAAGCTCTCAAAGAATCACTGGGCTTGTGCAAGCCACCAGACCAGATTTTAAAAATAAGTTTTAAAAGACCTGACCTAAAGGCAGGGGCGGACACCCAAGGAAACCTGGGACAATGCTTGGTGGGCCGCACTGCTTTGGGGCCAGTTGGGCTGCTGCTTTTAATACATGAAATCCCCGCCCCCTTAGTCTTCCTCTCAGTTCCCTATACCCATCCGCATTGTACCCACAAGCCAAGGAACCCCAGCCACCAATGCTATAGCCCCAGCATCATGGTGGGGGGACCTCAACAGGGATGCTTTGGGCCAGCCAGGGGCTGGTAAAATCCAGGGCTGATTTTTGGCCCCGGTCCGCCACTGCCTTGAGGAAGCAGCTGAGGGAAGAAAAGGCAGTCTTACCTTTAGAGAATTATTTAGGATAATCAACTGCAGTGTATACATACCTACATAGAATGTTGAAAGTTTCAGAGTTGTGCCCTAATCAGAAAATTACCATTTCAAATTGCAAAACATATACAGGAAATTGTGTTTGAGCCATACAATTAAATGGGCTGTCCAGGCTAATAGATAAAAAAAAATAATACTCACATATTCTTCCCACAGCTGTTTCATCAAGGTCTACTGCTCATAAACATACCTGTTTCTCAGAATGAGTCCCAAGGTGTGCATGTCCACCCTTCAGTGGTGAAATGAGGGACTGGCCCTGCATTTTGTGTTGGTAACAGTGATGGCCAATGCTGATTACTGCAAGGAGGAACTACCTCGGTATGCACCCTCTGTAAGACACGCCAAGATGCAGGGGGATCCAACCTTAAAAGCTGGCACGTTTTTGAACACTAGACAAGGACTAAGCTTCTTTGGGGGGTCAATTGTGAATATCCTTTATTATTTTAATGTCTGGACTGCTCCTTTTACTATCCTGGAAAACACAATGCTCTTTATTTAGCATCCCTAGTGTTTTAGGCTACACGTCTTTCTATATCTTTCTATATCTTTCTAGATATTATGGATTCTCTCATTTGACATAAATTACATGATTTTCTGCATTATTCTTTAATTAATTTACACAATAACACTATTATTACTTACTTCATGTCCTACCAGCAGAAGATTCTAAAGTGTTTACAAAGGTTTGGTATGTTGCTTTACTCAATATACCTGGGTATGAAAGAACATATCCATAATGGAAGCAAAAAAATAACTTTATCTTGGAAACATTTTAAAGTAAAAGAGTTTTCTCTTATGATTTTCCATGTCCTATGTATTAAAGCCATGATCTGTAAAGTTGTCTTGCATGAGTATAAGCAAGGCCAGTAAGCAATACTGTATATGAATCAGTAATTCCTACCATATTTTATACCCCTGTATGGTTATTGTAGTTTTTTTAGTACAACTTTGCATAGCTTTTGCTGGTTAAAATGATTGTTATGCTCTCAATGGAAAAAATGCTTATTTTAGTAGTAAAAAAAAATTATTATAGAAAATTGTAGAACATACAAAATAATATATAGCTTTAATATATTTTCCGCTTATTTAATTATTTTTTTTCTTTTTGGAATGTATGCAAATGTACACAAATTGTAATATGTATATAAATTATTAAATCTATTGAACATGTAAGATGAACGGCTAATTTTATCATAAGCATGATATTTATTATATGATACTGTGTAGCATTCAGGTTGTATTTATTGTTAAAATGTCATCTATTTTATGCGAAAAACAGATACACAGTTCATTTGTGCCTACATGTTTTTACGTTTCCAGTGCTGTTATAAAGCATAAGAAAATAAAGTTTTGAAGTACAGTGATGGAACTGAATGCCATGGGTCTACTTTTATTGCAGACATTTTCTTTTACTTTTTACTTTAACTGAAAATGCCCTAAGCATGACCTAGACATCTGTTTCTCAACCTGCGGTACGCGTGCCCCAGGGTGTAATCAGCAATGTTAAAGGGTGCACCAACAGAGTTGCTCTGATAGTTCTGGTATACTATTTTAACAGTAAAATAGTAATCATTCTTGCTTCAAAAAGTGCTTCAAGGCCAGTGATCTACCTGTACTTATTTCGGTAACATAAGTCATCGATCCCTCTGCCCCTTTTACGGGAAACTTGGTTGCAACTGCTTTTTGCTAGGGGGTACTTGGCATAAAAAGGTTGAGAGCTGCTGCACTAGACAAACAAATAATCATGGAAAACAATAACCATGTGTGTCATCATGACTTGTGGTCTGTGTCTTTCAGAAACACTTTCTGACGTGTTGGTTTAAAATATGAGCCTAAAATTTTTTCCACTATATTCAAAGCTATAGCAAAATTGTTGGTTGGTGTTGTTCTTTAAACACATTTTAAATTAGGCCTGAAGTCAAAAATCGTTTAACCTTAACACGTAGGAAATCTTCATTTGGAATATCCCTCCAGCTAAAGGGTCCAAATGGGACATAAATACTCGCTCTTTCTTGTTTTTGTGGCTGCAACAACTGTGTCATTTTTCTCTGTGTATGGTAAACCCCATTGGTCACAGCAGCCAAGTAGGAAGCCCAAACCAGGTGAGAAATCCTGCATATTTCAGACCTCCTAAGGATTCTTTACCGGAAGGGCATTCCGAATTAAGTGTGGGGGGAAGGGAACCTCAAGTTATATTGGACTTTGTAATCCTTTGTAATACATTTGTGATGAAGAAGACCAAAGAGAAAATAAAGGGAAAGCCCTGAGATAGTTTATACTATCTGCACAGTTACCAATAGCAACAGATTGCAGATAGTGAAAACTTCTTTCATAAAACACTCATTAGCTATCATAATTCTGTACAAAAAAATCTACAAGAAGAGAGAAGTGAGCCCTCTGCACACATAACAATGCTAATATGGCTGTTGCTGAGAGGAGGAAACTTACCCAGTCTTCCACATGTCCAGCAGCAGTGTTCTATGTGTTAGGTAATCACTTGTAGATCTTGGTGTACAGTTGCAAACAGCAACAGATTGAAGGTAGTGAAAACTGCTTCCATAAAACACACGTTTGCTAATATAAGAAAAAAACTAAATCAGCTCAGGACCTTAAGGACATTTTGGCACAAAATATTTACTCTTTCAGAATGCCATCAAAAGAGGATCTTCCCTTTAAGTAAATGCCCACAGACTTTTAGCATTATCCCAATTACCTCAGCAGAAGTGTCCAATTGGGGTATGGTCTCGGCCTTCTCCTGTCTGTGTGAGGCGTTATGACTTCTATTTGACGCATTGGGTCTTAGGCCTTTTGTTTCATGTTGGATTTCCAAAATCCTGTAATTTGTGTCCTGTTTCTTGGTTGTCTCTCCCCAAGTCTGCAACCACCACAAGACTGCTTAGGGCCTGTACATTGCCATCATCAGGGGCTAGGCTGAAAAAGTGGGACAGTAACATGTTCACCGCAGGGTACCGGATATCCTGTGCCCTGAGTAGTTGGATCCTTGTCTCTCAGGTGGTGCAGAAGGGTTGTTTCAGTATTGCTTGCCTGTTCTCAGCCTGTGGCTCTTACCTATTTTCATGCTGTGCTCTTGTTCCTGGTCTCCTCCAGGTGCTTTTCACCAGTTACTAGCTATTGCTTTGGTCTTTGACCACAAGGATGTATTAATCTCTTGCTGACCCTGACAACCAGTAGGGTGCAAGCAGAAAGCAAGCTTATTTAACCATTTGCCTGGATTGTCTGCTTAAGTCTTCCACCAGAAATCAAAAGCGGAGCTTAAAAAATCAACATTTAGAAAATAAATTTAAGAAAGCCACAAAGCATTGTACCCTAAATAGCATTTGATAGCATGTGATGGTATTTTTCAAGTAAGGCATTAAATGCCCTCTCCTTCAGCTTTACATATGTCTGTAGTAATAATTGGGCTGAGTTCTTCATGATATCTGTTCTTCTTCAGAAGGAATTTTGTCCTTGGTGCAGAAACCACCAGATCCTTCACTTTTCTGGCAATGTAGTTATTTGTGTTGACATAAAACAAGGAGTGTAGGGCTTAGGCAATGCATACACTGAAATAATGTCTTTACATCTGCCTAAAAAAAATGTCCAATCACTCTCAAAGCTTTGAGCTTATGTAGCTGAACGGGGGGAGAGAGAGGAAGGGGTTGGAGAAGGGACGGTCTGTGTGCTCTCTTTAATGCAGAGGTATTCATTAGAAACGTTTGATGTCAAAAATAACTTCCTTACTTTAAGTACCCAACCAGTTGTGGAGAATTAAAAATAACTGAAATTCTTTATTTATTGAGTGTTTAGAGTTAAGAAATACAGGTTTAGTAAAATATATGTGCTGTAATTCACCTGCACTAGCAATATCCCTCACTCGCCAGCCTTATTGTTCATCAGCTGACATTGCAGTGTATTTATTTCCCAAAAGTTGGTGGTAAAAAAGATAACAATATTCATTTAATCTTCCTTGGTGATTATGATGCTACTTTCAATGCTAATTGTATCAATTACATCACTGAGAGTGTCTACCAGATACACTTGAGCATAGATAAAGATCTGGGAATAACTACGGGCCAAAACCTCTGCTGATAGTCTCTTCTTAGTGTGTGGAACTGTAAATGGATACTTTCCCTTTTTTTCCCTTTTCAAATGGTCCTGGAACACTGATTTTTTTTGCTGTACTGCTCTGTAAGCTGGCAGGCGATCAGCCATTGCCATGGGATGTGGCAATGACATCATTGCCACACACAGCAGTACCAATTAATGGATTATGCAGAGCTTTACAGCTAAAACAAACACCATTATCTGGGATAAGAATGAAGCAGGAGCAGTAAAAATTGGTAAAAGGTGCTCTTCATGGGAGGAGAAATTCAGGGAATGCTAGGTAAAAATGTGGGTTTTGGTCTGCTTTAAATTGATACGTGGGAGAACACTTGTGGGTGAAAGAGTGGTGAGAGCTTCCTCGCTCAGCTCGCTCATGAGGATATCAAGAGCTCTGGTGGTTGGGTTGGCCAGGTAGAGGCCAGCTGATCGGGTAGTGCCATGGGATACCTGTGTAGGACGATAGACATCACCCCACATTGCAAAGCAAGCCAGATATTTTTGAGTGATTTGATAACATTTTATTAGCGTCAAACAAAATTTCTTGGAGAAATTAGACAAATTGTTCAAATCAAAATTTAAATAAATGTTGTCACGATCCCCTCACCTGATCCTCGTTCCCCCGCTGTCTCCGATCCTTCGCAGCCGGCGGCGGGCCGGCGTCGCTCCTGCCCGCCCGCCGCTCGGCTGTCACGAGCAGCCGCTCAGGCGGCTTCCGTCCTAGCCACGCCGGGAGCGGGCGCGCCGCTCTCTGTGCGGCGCGCTCCCGGCGCGTGGCCCCGTACGCGCGCACGTGCGCGCTTGTCACATTCCTATGTCCTCCGGCGGCGCTACACACAGCGCGCCCGCCGGAGGTGATCTACATGGGCCAATGAGCCCTTTTGCTTGCATGGGCCAATGAGCCCTCTCCCCTTGAAATCCATTAGCCCAAAGTACGGGGCACGCCCCCTGATTTCACTGGGCAATCAGCCCAAAGTTCCTGTAACACCCAATCACCACATTCACCTTCCAGCCAATCCTGTTAGCCCCCATCATTTAAAGGTTTTCACCCTGCGGTCAGTCCTTGCCCGTTATAGCGTGCTACTGGGTGCGATTTGGATTGCTCTCCTCATTGTGATTTTGCCTCGTTTTTGACCATCCCTGATTGCCGCCTGGACCGACCTTGCTTGCCCTTTGACTACGATTCTGCCTGCTCCTTTTGTACCGCGAACTTCTGACCTCCCGTTGTGACCCTTGGCTTACCCCTGACCATTCTTCCGTCTAACCCTTCTGTACCGTGCCACCTCGGATTGACCACCCGTGTATGACCCCTGTCCGTTTTCGCTACTCCGTCTTGTCTTTGGATTCATCTACCTTCCCCTGCATAAATCAGCATCCTTTGTGCTAATAAGACCTGGGGGCAACCGTGTCCGGTGAGGCGTGTCTAGCGTCCCGGCAAACGGGGGCTTACTATAGGTGAAGAAAGCAGCGGAGATTGGGGGTTGCTGGTTTATTGGAAGGTGGGTGTCTCCGGGACCTGACATTATAACGGGCCTACAAAAAGAAGAATATCTTCTAGATGGAAGAATTGATCCAACAAGTTCAAGCTATGGCCACTGCCATTAATCAGCTGGCTCAACGAGTGGCCGCGCAAGAAAATCGTCAGGTGCCTGCGCCAGCGGATCCTTCTCCGGCCGTCGAGCCCAAGATCCCTCTCCCGGAAAAATTTTTGGGAGATCGGGCGAAGTTTTCTAACTTTAAAAATTCTTGCGAACTGTACTTCCGCCTTCGACCCCACGCATCTGGATCCGAAGCGCAACGCGTTGGGCTAGTCATTTCTCTTCTCCAGGGCGACCCACAGACCTGGGCGTTTGGTTTAGCTCCGTCTGATGAAGCCTTGCAGTCGGTCTCCTCTTTCTTTTCGGCCATGGAACTACTGTATGCTGACCCAGATCGGGCCGCGACGGCGGATTCTAAATTGCGGAACCTGAGACAGGCCAAACGTTCTGCTGAAGAATATAGCGCAGAATTTCGGCGGTGGGCTATAGATTCCCAGTGGAACGATCCGGCTTTATGTAGCCAATTTAGAATGGGGCTCTCCGATAACATCAAGGACATCCTGGTGAACTATCCTTTGCCTAAAAACCTAGATGAATATATGCAGCTGGCCATCAGGGTGGATCGACGTCTTCGTGAAAGGCGCCAGGAGAGAGGCAAGGACCAACCTTGGGGGTCCTCGCGTCAAGAGTCAAGCTTTAAGGGGGCAGCCGTTTCCTCTCCTTCCGTGTCGCAGGAGGAACCGATGCAGCTTGGCGTTACCCACCTCTCTCAGGCGGAGAAAGTTCGGCGCAGATCCCAAGGCCTCTGCCTCTATTGTGGTAATCCGGGTCATTTTGCCAAGTCCTGCCCAAACAAGGCTCCGGTGGCGGGAAACTTCAACGCCTAGATCTTGCAGAGGGACCTCTTCTAGGCGATCAGGTATCGTTCCCTCCAGACAATCGTGTACTCTTACCTGTTACACTCTCTTGGGGTCCGTCCCGGACTATTGCCTCCGCCTTCATCGATAGTGGAGCGGCTGGCAATTTCCTGGATAGATCCTTAGCCATCACTCTAGGGATCCCGTTAATCCCATTAGAAAATTCCCTCCGGGTCCTGGCGGTCAACAATAAGCCCATTGAGGGGGGGTTGGTCTCCCACAAGACCCCTAGGGTGAATTTAGTCGTAGGATCTGCCCACTCGGAAGAAATAGAATTTTTGATTATTGAAAGTCCCGTCTCCCCTATCGTTTTAGGATTTCCCTGGTTAAAAGTCCATAACCCCGTGATAGATTGGAGATCGGGGGATCTGGTGAAGTGGAGTCCTTCATGTCAAAGTCGTTGTTTTTCTATATCCCTTAGGACCACACCTCTTGTCCCTGATGGGTTACCTCCAGTCTATGCAGATTGGGCAGACGTATTTTCGGAGAAATCCGCCGACATTCTTCCACCCCATAGGGCCTACGACTGTCCTATTGACTTACTCCCAGGTACTATGCCCCCTAGGGGGAAACTATATAATCTCACTAGATCCGAAGAGCAGGCCATGAAAGATTATATCACCGAAAATCTCCAGAAAGGTTTTATCCGTCCTTCCACCTCGCCTGCCGGTGCTGGGTTCTTCTTCGTCGAGAAGAAGGACGGCGGCTTACGCCCTTGTATAGATTATCGTGGGTTAAATAAGATTACTGTAAAAAATAGATATCCTCTACCATTAATCAATGACCTTTTTAATCAGGTCTCTGGGGCCCAGGTCTTCACTAAGTTAGACCTTCGAGGAGCATATAACCTTATTCGCATACGGCAGGGGGATGAATGGAAGACGGCCTTTAACGTAAAGGATGGGCATTATGAATACTTAGTAATGCCATTCGGGTTATGCAATGCTCCTGCAGTGTTTCAAGATTTTGTCAATGACATATTCCGTGATTTTTTGGGTCAGTTTCTCGTGGTCTATTTGGACGACATACTGATTTTTTCTCGCTCTCTGGTGGAGCACCGACAACATGTCAAAACGGTGTTGCAGAGATTGCGGGAAAATCGTCTGTATGCTAAAATCTCCAAATGTGTTTTTGAAATGTCTGAAATCCCGTTCCTAGGATTTATAATCTCCAAACGGGGATTGGTGATGGATCCTTCCAAGGTTTCTGCTATTTTGGAGTGGGAACAACCTAGAACCCTAAAGGCGCTTCAGAGATTTTTAGGTTTTGCGAATTTTTACAGGCAGTTTATAAAGGGTTTCTCGTCCATTGTGAGTCCTTTAACAGATCTCACTCGTAAGGGCGCTTTTGTTGAGGAGTGGCCTCCCTCAGCTAAAAACGCCTTTCAAGTGTTAAAGGAGACTTTTACCTCCGCTCCCATTTTGATACATCCCGACACCCGGCTTCCATTTCTATTAGAGGTTGACGCCTCGGAACTGGGAGTAGGAGCGGTTCTTTCTCAGTATGCGGGTAATCCAGAGAAACTACATCCCTGTGCATTCTTCTCTCGGAAGTTTTTACCTGCTGAACGCAATTACGATGTTGGGAATAGGGAACTATTGGGTATTAAACTGGCCTTTGAAGAATGGCGCCACTGGCTAGAAGGTTCCCTACACCCCATCACGGTGTATACTGATCACAAGAATCTGGAGTATTTAGAGTCTGCCAAGAGACTCAACTCCCGTCAGGCGCGATGGGCACTCTTCTTTTCTCGATTTAATTTTATTATCACCTATAAGCCGGGGAAGAAGAATGCCAAAGCAGATGCCCTATCCCGTAATTTCGGGGATTGCAAGGACCAGAGTGGTCCTCCAGAATCGATTTTGCCTTTGGGTTGTGTTGTGGCTGCACTTCTCCCTGACCTGTCTAGCTCGTTGGTACCATTTCAGGTTGATTCTCCTCCGGGTAAACCCTCTGATTGTTTATTTGTCCCGCCTCATTTGCGTCTGGCCGTTTTACAGGAACTACATGATGCCAAGTCGGCTGGTCACTTAGGTGTTCGTAAGACTTTAGCTATCGCCAAACGTCATGTCTGGTGGCCCACCATCCGACGCGATACTTCCGCCTTTGTCGAAGCATGTCCGGTATGTGCTCGAAGTAAGACCACTCATGGGTCCCCTGCGGGATTATTAGTTCCCTTAGAAATCCCCGCTGAACCATGGTCGCACATATCCATGGATTTTATTGTTGATCTTCCTCCATCACAGGGGAATTCTGTAATTTGGGTGGTGGTGGATCGCTTCAGTAAAATGGCACACTTTATTCCATTGATAAAACTTCCGTCGGCACCAGATTTAGTACAACTATTCATTAAGCATGTTTTTTCGCCTCCATGGTTTACCTCAGAATATTGTTTCAGATCGAGGAGTTCAGTTTGTTTCTCGTTTTTGGAAAGCTTTCTGCAAGCGTTTAGGTATTAAAGTGTCGCTCTCTACCGCCTATCACCCGCAGTCTAATGGACAGACCGAACGGGTAAATCAATGTTTAGAACAATATCTACACTGTTTCGTCTCCGATCGCCAAGAACAATGGGCGGAATTCATCGAATTTGCAGAATTCGCCTTTAACAATGCGCCGAGTGAATCTACTAGGTTTTCACCTTTTTTTTGTAATTACGGTAGAAACCCAAAGGCATCATCTTTTTCTGGTCCTTCCTCCAACTTGCCGGCCTTGGAGGAATGGCTACGAGAAAGGACTAAAGTATGGTCTGAAATACAGTCTAACTTAAAGAAAGCCTCTGGAACTTACAAAATCTTTGCGGACCGACATAGGTCACTCGAACCACCATTTCAGGTGGGTGATTGGGTCTGGGTCTCTACTAAAAATATTGCCCTTCGACAGCCCTCGTCTAAGCTGGGACCTAAATTTATCGGTCCGTTTCCTATCACTGATAAACTAAGCGACGTTACCTTTAAGGTCCAGTTACCTTCATCCATGAGAATTCCGTCGTCCTTTCATGTCTCTTTGTTAAAGTCTGCCAAGAATATTCAGGTGTCGTCTCCTCCTCCGGTCATAGTGGAAGATGAGCCTGAATATGAAATTAATAGAATACTCGACGCTCGGGTGTTGCATAACTCTCTACAGTATTTAATTGATTGGAAGGGTTTTGGTCCTGAGGAAAGGTGTTGGGTACCAGCCAAGGATGTCCATGCTAAAACCCTTATCAATAGGTTTCATCGTGAGAACCCGGATAAGCCTGGTAAGGGTCCTGAGGCCCCTCGTGAAGGGGGGGTAGTGTCACGATCCCCTCACCTGATCCTCGTTCCCCCGCTGTCTCCGATCCTTCGCAGCCGGCGGCGGGCCGGCGTCGCTCCTGCCCGCCCGCCGCTCGGCTGTCACGAGCAGCCGCTCAGGCGGCTTCCGTCCTAGCCACGCCGGGGCACTCTCTGTGCGGCGCGCTCCCGGCGCGTGGCCCCGTACGCGCGCACGTGCGCGCTTGTCACATTCCTATGTCCTCCGGCGGCGCTACACACAGCGCGCCCGCCGGAGGTGATCTACATGGGCCAATGAGCCCTTTTGCTTGCATGGGCCAATGAGCCCTCTCCCCTTGAAATCCATTAGCCCAAAGTACGGGGCACGCCCCCTGATTTCACTGGGCAATCAGCCCAAAGTTCCTGTAACACCCAATCACCACATTCACCTTCCAGCCAATCCTGTTAGCCCCCATCATTTAAAGGTTTTCACCCTGCGGTCAGTCCTTGCCCGTTATAGCGTGCTACTGGGTGCGATTTGGATTGCTCTCCTCATTGTGATTTTGCCTCGTTTTTGACCATCCCTGATTGCCGCCTGGACCGACCTTGCTTGCCCTTTGACTACGATTCTGCCTGCTCCTTTTGTACCGCGAACTTCTGACCTCCCGTTGTGACCCTTGGCTTACCCCTGACCATTCTTCCGTCTAACCCTTCTGTACCGTGCCACCTCGGATTGACCACCCGTGTATGACCCCTGTCCGTTTTCGCTACTCCGTCTTGTCTTTGGATTCATCTACCTTCCCCTGCATAAATCAGCATCCTTTGTGCTAATAAGACCTGGGGGCAACCGTGTCCGGTGAGGCGTGTCTAGCGTCCCGGCAAACGGGGGCTTACTATAGGTGAAGAAAGCAGCGGAGATTGGGGGTTGCTGGTTTATTGGAAGGTGGGTGTCTCCGGGACCTGACAAATGTGCTCATTATTTTTACCTTATTCGTGGCAAATATATTTTACGACAATCAGTATCACACAGATTACACAATAGGTTAATAAGTGATAAGGATCAAAATTCATTTATGGACTACTATGCTCTAAAATGCAGTTGTTGCGAATGGCCTCTTTAGCTGTCAATGACAATAGATTTTTGCAGACTCCAGTTTGTGGATTACCCAACCATTTAAGAAAGTCAATGTTTGCAATAACTTTTTACAAACTGGCCAGCATGCTTGCTAGCTTTATAAGAAAATACCTACTAAACATGTCAGAAGCTGCTGTAGGTCAGAAGCTGACAATATCACCAAGGGGTCAGCAGAAGGGAGGGTTAGATACAAACAAGAACAAACAGCAGCTACTCCAAGAAGCATTTCTTGGTTACAGTTTATGTACACAATTCTATACTTACTCTATCCTGTGTACATGGGCTTCAGATCTACATATAAACATTTTATAATTATTCTTCTATGTTCGGCAGGGTGAACTTCCATGGCCGGCTCAGTGTACTCCTTCTCTTGATCATGAGGATTGGAGGAAGGAGCAAGTCCATAGTCATCAGGGAGCCTCCTTGCTAACTGGCGGATGGAGCATGCTTACTAACAAGAAATGCTAAATGATTTCAGAATGCCAGTCTAGTCTATAGGAAGATGCAGATATAGGGGCAGGGGATTAAATCCAGAAGAAGACAAAAGAAACCCCTAGATGCCTAGAGACAAGGTGAGTACAGAATGTTTTAGTTTTTTTTAGTAATTTGTTTAGTTTGGGGATATAAATAGTAATGATTATTTTCTAACAAATTAGAAAAATAAAAATGTATGCACAATGCATAATATTAATAAAAAATATCTCTTGGACTTTTAAGAGGAAGATGCAGGAGTGCCAAACGCCCATCACTACTGATATAACTTGAGTTAGCAACTACCACTAGTTATCAAGCATGTCAAGGATGTTTCAATGAATTAAGCCCACTGCCATTCAAACGTATCTACATGGTCTACAAAATTGGGGCATTATACTAGTTTGGTTAATTCTTCTTTTGTTTGGTCTACCACAAAATGGTAATGATGACAATGAAAGTGAAGCCATTGTGATATCTTTTATCTAACAGCCATTAGGAATTAAACTAATATATTTGTATACACAGAAAATTACAGTGTAATGGATGGTTACATTGGATTTAGAGATTGTGATAAACTCTGACAAAATTCCCTACTTGGCAACAGTAGTTTCCATAGAGATAATACTGTGGTAGGGAAGTCTATGACTCACTCTATTTTCTATGCTTGGATTCATCATCAGCAAAGAAGACATAATGTGCGTCTGGCCTAGGATTACCTTTCAGGTCTTTCTGCTATCTCTTTCACTGCCAGCTAGGAAAAATGAGATGACTGCAGTCATCTTATTAAATTCAAATTTGTTTCAGTGCATAATGGATGTACTATTTGTTTTCCTTCAAACCCGGCAGAAAAAAGAGGAGCCACCCTTTTACGCAAATTGCATTAATGTCAAGCAGGGTAATATACTTTTTGGTTAGTCATCAATTGTAGTTTTAGCTTGTTAAATAACATGTACAGTATCAGAAAATACAGAAAATGCATTTTTTGTTTATAATGCGTATGGCTTTCATGACATAAAAAAGTGCATTTGTTTTTGACCAGGAGCTTCTGGTAAACTAAGGTGCTAGCCTTGCCCCTAAGGGAACAATGGAGGCCTGGAACCCACGCTATTCTATTCTTTTCTTTTCTCTCTTTCTTCTGCCTTTTCTTTTCTATCCTTTCCAACATTATCTTCCTCCCCCCATCCTACCTTTTGTCCCACAGTTTTGCTCACTCCCCTCTAAGCAGTTTGGGATCTTATGCAAATTCTACCCCTCTCCCCCATCCAGGTCCTTGGGGTGGGGGGGGGGATTATAAAGGGGAGGTGGGGTGGTGGGGAGAGCAGTAGAGGTGTTGTTTTACTGTTAGCAGCAGATGGACTGCAGAGGTATCCTTAGTATTTTTTTGCTCAGCTTGATGTTTAAGCTCTAATGTATGAACAAAAATTACTGGATGGCAGTGTATGTTGTGTAATGCTTATTCTCGTAATAAAAACTTTTGAAAGTAGAAAAAAGTGCATATGAGTAAACACTCATCACAGGATTTATAGGATACCTGATAATAAAGAAAATTAGGAAAATATCACCTGTTTCAAATATGGTGCATCCCCCATTAGGAACCCCAATGACTGTGGATACCGTGCTACTTCCAAGGGTAAACATGAACCTTTGAACTGTAATATTTAATTATGGGAGTAACTTCCCTTTAACATTATTAAAAAGAAAAAGTAACCTTAAACAAAAAGTAAAAAGGAAATTCGAAAGAAACCTCTAAATCTAATCTAAGTCAGTGGCCATAGGCTTAGCCTAATAACAAGTGTAGTCTGGCAAGATTGAAGATATATATATATATATATATATATATATATATATATATATATATGTATATATATAAGCTACATCTGGCCCTGGTAAATTGAGCCACTTGGAAGGACAAAATATACTACTGTATAGCTACTGTCCTTTGTTTACAAAATGTAAATGTTTCTGATTGATGTAATATGAGAGTCAGATTATATGCACAATTATCTTTATATTTGCCGCAAACATAGTTATTACTCTCATTAAAATAAAATATACATAAACAAAGAAATGTATTTAAATCTGTATTTATATCCAGCCACCCTAAATCTATTCACAGATACAAATCCAGTGCCAGTTTGAATACAGTGGTGCATGAATACTTGTTAACACTTAAGATTTTTTTAGTTTATTATAGTCCTGCTTTAAATTTACCTTACACTACATCAGATTATCAGACACGTTTTAAAAGTAGATAAAAAAAACTAAATTAAACAAATAATTAAAACATATTAGATTTTGGGCCTGATTCAGCACAGACTAGAATAAAATCACTTCAAAATTATCACTTGCTCAGGCAATTCAGCAAAACACACTGAGGGCCTTATTTATCAAGGGATAGCGCCAGGTAGTGTCTCACTAGCGCCAGGTAGCGCCAGCTATCGGCGGCTAACAACTCCAGAACGCCAGGCTGCGAACACAATCACGCATTTATCACGCTAAATGAGGCTAGCGCCGGCGAGAGCGTCAGCTAGCGCGGGATTCATCATGTTGCAGACTTCAGCGAACAGCGCCGCTGCTAATCTCTCTCGTATGACCTCTCGCTACCTGGCGCTCTCCAATGCATTTCAATGGAGCAATCTTTAAATATTCATAATTAATTGATATTGTTTTTTTTTTTTTTTTTTTTTTTAATGTCAAAAATTCGGTGACCACTTCTGCAATGTTATTTTTTTTTTTTAAGGTAAAAAAAAAAATAAAAAAAAAAATTGTGCAGAATTGATATTACAGGTCTGATATTAATGTATTCATATTACAAAATGTTTATAAAAACTTGTTTATAATTTTTTTCCAAAAATAAGGTTGTTTGGGGGTTAAAAAACTACACAAACAAAAACACATCGCCGCCAGCGCTCTGGGGTTTAAACATGCATTTTTCAGCGCGAGAATTTTTTGAGCGTGATTCGTTAATGAATATGCTGGGAGCCGTTCGCTATGGCCATTCGTTGTCATGCGCTCCCATACAGCGCGGAACCTGTCAAACAGCGACTCCTAACCACGTATTCAACATTACCGCACACCGACTGAGTCGCTGTCAACAGCCGAACAAGGCCAAGCACAGCGAATACTAGCCGGCGCTGTGAAAATCACGCTACTGTCGCTCATCTGTCGCTACCTGGCGCTATTAATAAATCGGCCTCCCCGAAGCCAATTTATTACTAGCATGTCAGAGCGTCATTTGAGCATCTGCGGAAAGATGCTATTAGCGCCTCAGCCACAATGCCGGCCACAGGCAGATAGTGCTGTTAGGGTTCAGCACAGTAGGCTACCTGCCGTGCTGTGTCTTGTTTGTTCTTTTTTCCAATAGAGCTAGCGACAGGTAGCACTGGTGTAGAGGGCCAGAAAACATATGCATTTAACATGTAAATGAACAACGCCAGTGTTGGCGATATTCAGTCATACAGCTCCAAGTGCAATACAAAAAAAATCTTTAGCTGAGGATGGCAGCACAGTGACCAAGCGAAAACACATCTAATTACAATGGGAAGTTAGCAGCAGGTAATTTAAGTACAATAATGAAAAAAAAAACATTCAGAAAAGGCTAGGGATCCTTTGTCACTTGATTGAGCACAAAAAAAAAAAAATGCTAACCAGAAGTCACAAAAAAACAGGACTGGAATGGCTAATTGAAGTCTATGGGAGTCTATGATGTGATGTGGTGCTATAGGGAACCCAGTGCTGGCGCTAACAAAACACCCAATGTTTTTGATACATGGAACGCTACATGGCGCTAAGAGAGGCACTAAATTGGTGAAAAGTTCCTGCCGGTACGCGTCACTACGTGGCACTACCGATTCTTAAATAAACCCTTAAATCAACATTCATACATTTCCCATCCAAGTTACTAGCTCAGACATCATGGTTTGTAACGCAGGGCTCAAGGGACAGCCCAGCCCCAGCTCTAGTAATTATTAGCCCCACTGATTTTGGCATAGGGCCAGTGCTCCATAACAGGTGCTCCTGGGCTCTTCCACACACCTATGGCCAGTGGGGTTATTGCTAAGCAATCCACCAGCATGTCGGATAGGTAGCTTGTGCCCCCTCTACCCTTTGAACTGCTCCTGAAATAGTAAAAGTATTAGGGATGGCCTGGTACATGCACATCCTGATACATATCCAGCTGTGATGCAGCCAGCGTTGAGTGGCAATGAAAATCTGAAAAGAACGCGAGTATACTGCAATTTGTAATGTCGGCTGTAGGGGAGAGAAGGTTATTTATTTTACGAGAGGGGGCCTCTGTGAATCTCTATATATATAATATGTATATAATAAATAAGCTATACATAGTTCAGGTTTTAGCGATGCTTACTGATGCCCCTCATCAGATTACCTGCACACTCACTGATCAATGGTGTGCGGAAGAGCATGCTACCCATCAGTATAGGCCCAGTGTTCTTCTAAGGGTGCTTGGTGCATGTCTGGAAGGGCACCGGAACTGTACCAAAAGGCATAGGGGCTGGTAATTACTAGGTCCTTGTACCAGTCCATATATCTGCGCATTGGGATGGTAACCCAGAGTGGAGGGGGGAGCATGTTTTTTTTTTTAACTGAATAATAAACTGCTGATGTAATTGCTGATGTATTGTTGGAGAGAAAAAAACATGCCGCTAATTGCTGACATATCTTTCTTCATTAAAAAATTAAATAGAGACACAATAAAGAATTAGTGCTGAATCACACTATTTTTATATCCAATAATTGGAGGTGCTTTTTGTATGATTTCACATAATATGATAATTGAAAAAAAAATGTGAAAACATTGCTAAATCGCAGAAACCTGAAAAAAAGTCCTTTTAGGATGAAAATGGAATCCAAGGGGGGCGTGTCCTGCCATGGCGGAGTGAGGAACGCGATCTGAGGGCTCCTGCTTAACCGGCGCACAGTGTGACAATTATAGGCGACTTACCTTTCCCTGGAGAGCATGGGCAAGAAGAAGATGAAGGGAGGAGGCAGCGGATCGGGTCTGAGCGGGCCCCCGCAGCGTGGACCGGCTCCAGCACCTCAGCAGCGGAGCGGTGTCTGGCCATCCAACATGGCGGCGGAGGTGAGGAGGAGCAGCGGTCTGAGTAAGGAGCTGATCCGGAGGGGGGAGCCAACGAGTGAAGCCGCACCGTGGGGAGAGCGGCCCCCGCCTGCGCAGCCTCGCCGCGATCTAATAGCTGGAGCGGAGACTCAGCGCAACCTTAAAGGGGCAGCCGCACCAGGAAAGATGGCGGACGGAGGTGGCTGCACCCGAGCAGCAGTAACATGTGGCGCCCGGGAAGGTACTGTCTTGCCCTCTGGGGTTGCAATAGGCGGATTGGGGTCCCAGCTCACGGAGGGGATGCATGTGGACTGGCCTGCCAGAGCTGTGGGGACAGAGCCAAAGGGGGGAAATAAAGGACACCCCTGCCAGGGGAGCGGGCCTGAGGGGAGAGGACTGGCCTTAGACCCGGGTGAAAGTGGGGGAATGCCGGGAGCTGTCCCCCTCCCATCTCCTGACCGCAGTGTGCGTGACCCCCTGATTGGTAATGGACTGGCCAGGTTCGCATATGCCCCCCGATGTGCTCATAGTGCAGACGGCAGCCCTGGAGTGGTCAGTCAGAGGGCAGCTGAACGGATCCTGACGTCCAGCCTCCCCCAGCGTCCCCGCAGGGAGCGTCAATCATTCCAGTACCCCCTGGAGCCAGAGGTCCCCGTGAGGGTGAGAAGCCCGGGTTACGCCCACTCTCCCACGTCAACGCTATCGCCATCCCCGGTTCAGAGCTGCACCCCTGCTGGAAACAGTCTGGCGCCCATGTCTCTGGCCCGGCTGTGTTTTTCTCCTGAATCCTTGGAGGCTGACTGGCCCCCGGACGCCTCCCGGTCGGGGACGGGCTCTTGGACCCATTGCCGACCTGTGATGAAAGTGGCGCCGGAAAAACGACATCCATGCCGAAACAATCTCGCTGCTGAAGGGTCTGCCTTCTCGAGCGGACATAGAGGAGCTGATAACTAAATATGAAGCGGCCCACAGGCGCGAGTTAACGGCAGTTAAACAACACATAACGCAGGTTGAAACGCGAGTCACCGCCCTTGAGTCAACAGAAGATTCAACAGCAAACCGTCTCCAAGCGCTTGAGGCCCGATGCATCGCACAAGAGGCTCTGCTACAGTCCCAGATGCTACACATTGATGATATAGAAAACAGAAGTCGGAGGAACAACTTGCGGCTGAGGGGCATCCCGGAGGCCTCCGGCAGTGAAGACCTGAGACAGATAGTGACGGCGATTTTCAACAACTTGCTTGACAGAGAAGCGACTTCCCCACTGGAGATGGACCGGGTACACAGGGCCCTAGGCCCGAGAAGTTCAGATCCCTCTAATCCCCGCGATGTGGTCTGCAGAATACACTTCTTTACTCTGAAAGAGGATATCGCCCGGCGAGCTTGGCAAAGAGGTAGCGTGGAATTTGATGGAGCCAACATCCAGATTCTCCCGGACCTGTCGAGGAGAACCCTCCAGATGCGGAGAACATTGAAACCTCTTCTGGACCTAATCCTTGCTAAGGGGGCTTTTTACAGATGGGGATACCCCTTTCACCTTATTGTGAGGAAGGAACGCAACACCTTTCTACTGAAGTCCCCCAGTGATCTGCAGAACCTTTTTGTATTCCTTGGTTGTGACCCAGTTGCCTTTCCGGACTGGTTGGCGATGGACTTGGCACAGCCTCCCCCCCGCCCTGCCGGAGCGAGACGACAGGGACCTAGGGGGCAGGAAGGTCGGAGGCGCCCTCGTAGACCCCCCTGGGCCGTACGATGCAGATGCTTGAAAGGCTGCGCGGGGTTGTGACCCTTCAGGTCGGAACTTTGCTCTGGGGCGGTCTCCCCCCCCCCCCCTCCATGGTGGTTTCCGAGGAACTCTTTTCTTGTGAGACATCGTCTGCCGGAACGTGCATAAGGTGTCCCTCTGGCATCTGATGAGCAATGTGATTTGGACTGCACCTGGAGCTGCCCTGCCAGTATCCTTTGCCCTAAGAGATTAGTTTACTGCCGACAATTTGGCAGCTGTATATTATTTTTTCTTCTACATGTTCTTGTTGTTCTCTATTCAATGTAACTATGTGTTGTCGCCTTATGGTCTGTTCTGACAACGTTGCGCCGGGTGCGGGCTGCCGTGGTCTCGGTTGGTTGCTTCGTAGTGACAGACACCCTACCCCCAATAGGGTTGCCTGGTAGGTACTTGGGACCTCCCGGGCAGTATCCTTAATAGGATAGCTAGTTCAACTGTGTGTTTTACCCCGTCATCCTTTTGTGTTTTCCTTCCCCATCCCCCACCCCCATCTCAAGGTCGGCTACACCTCCTGATACACCTAAGGGTCCTCACGCCCAGAGTGGGTTCCACCACCTAGCTCCCCTGGGGCGACCCGATCCACGAGCGCAGTTAGTCAGGTCACGTAGTTGCGGGCTGTAATGACAGAGATAAAGATAGTGTCCCTTAATACCAGGGGTATGAATAGCCCAGAGAAACGCTCCACGATTTTGAGATATATGAGAGGTCTGAGAGCACAGGTGGCTCTCCTGCAAGAAACCCATTTTAAAGCAGCTAATCCACCCACACTAAAAGATAAATACTACCCGCAGGCATTCCATAGCTTTTCCCCAGACTCGAGGTCCAGAGGGGTCAGTATCATAATAGCAAAGGGTCTCCCATGGGAGTTGCTGGACTGGAGGGCCGATGGGGAGGGACGTTGGCTGTTTGTTAAAGGGAAAATCTACTCTAAACTGTACACTTTGGTGAGTGTCTATGCTCCCAACTCTGGTCAGATTACTTTTGTGGAGCGGATGCTGGACTCCCTGTCGGCCTTCTCGGAGGGTGATCTAGTGGTCGGGGGAGATCTCAATCTGGTGTTGGAAACGCTGCTGGACACCTCCAGGGGGGGCCCGCACCTGGCTTACTCTAAACTTAGGCGCCTGCGAGGTATTCTTTCGCAACACCAGCTGGTTGACCCCTGGAGGATCCAGCACCCCAACACCCGCGACTATACTTTTTATTCCCCGCCACACGGATCGTACTCGAGGATTGACATGTTTCTCGTGCCTCATGCCTCCCTAGAGTTGATAGCTGACACCTCCATCGGCAATATCACGTTGTCTGATCATGCGCCTGTCTCACTTATCCTGACCTACCCGGTCCCTGCCCACGAGAAGCTGGGCCTGGAAACTTAATAATTCACTTTTAGAAGACCAGAGAGTGGTAGAGGATATACAAAAAGAAATCCGGGGTTTCTTTGAGCTTAACTCTACCCCTGGAATCTCCCCCCCTTGTATACTCTGGGAAGCACATAAATGTTATATTAGGGGTTTGTTCATAAAACATGGGGCTAGAATTAAGTAGGAGTGGGGACAACACATGCTAGAGCTCCTCGGTGAGATTGCTAGACTTGAGGGTATGCATAAAGAGTCGCTCTCGGCGGCCTGTCTACCGGCCCTGACCACACTGAGGGAACAACTTAAGGTGGTCAAGTGCGACAAAATCAAAGCCCAAATGATCAAATGCCATAAGGTGTTTTATGAATCCGGCGATAAGTGTGGCAGGTTACTGGCTAGAGCACTACGAGTTGAAAGGGCTAGAACCTACATACCCAGTATAGCAGACTCAAAGGGACGGATTCTTCACCATACTAAGGACATAGCGGAAACCTTCCGCAAATTCTACGAGGGCTTGTATAATCTTCAGGGGTCATGAGGGGAAACTGGGGAACAATTAATCAGGCAGTACATCAGGGAGTCGGGAATGCCCAAACTACCGGATTCTGTGGTGGAGGACCTGGAGGAGCCAATTTCTCTGGGGGAACTGCAAGGGGCGATAGCTAATTCAGCAATGGGCCAAGCGCCGGGTCCGGATGGCCTACACCTGCAGTACTATAAAATATTTTCTCCCCTGGTTGCCCCCAGGCTATTGGCTGTGCTTAACTCCATCAAAGAAGGTACTCAAATCCCGGGTGACACCCTAAGGGCGCATATCACGGTTATCCCTAAGGAAGGTAAGGACCCTAACCTCTGTTCCAGCTACAGACCTATTTCGCTGTTGAATGCTGACATGAAGCTTTTCGCAAAGATCCTCGCTACTAGGCTGTCGTCACATCTCCATCAGGTCATAGGACCCGACCAAGTGGGTTTTGTGCCTCACCGTGAAGCGAGGGATAACACCACTAAGGTGCTAAACCTGATCCACCTGGCGCAGACAAGAAACATCCCCACCTTTCTCCTTGCGACCGACGCAGAAAAGGCATTCGACAGGGTGGATTGGCAGTTTATGCAGTCCACCCTTCGTCATATCGGATTAGGCCCCAACTTGATGGGGTGGATTAGTAGCCTTTACAGCTCGCCTACTGCGTCGGTGCGAGCGAACGGGTTTTCGTCAGGCCCCCTGGGAATCTCTAATGGGACAAGGCAGGGGTGCCCCCTCTCGCCCCTGATTTTCATTCTAGTGCTCGAGCCCTTTCTGTGTAGAGTACGTGGTAACCCGGATGTTAGAGGCCTTGAGGGACTCTCCAGTCACTATAAGGTAGCCGCTTATGGGGACGACTTAATTTTCTTTCTGACATGTCCAGAGACGTCCCTGCCGAATCTGATGGGAGAGCTTAGGAGATATGGGTGCCTGTCAGGCTATAAAATAAATTTTCAAAAGTCTGAAGCCATGAATGTCAATATCCCAACATCAAGATTTAATGCTATCAAGAGCTCTTTCCCCTTTAGGTGGGCGGGTGACAGCGTGGGTTACTTGGGCACCCGAATTAGCAGTAACTTGTCGAACATCTTTACTCTTAACTTCCCTCCACTCCTTAAGAAATTCGAGGAAGAAATAGCACGTTGGTCTAGGGGTAGACTCTCGTGGTTTGGTCGGTGTAACGCCGTGAAGATGACCCTTCTCCCTCGCTTGCTGTACCTGATGCAAGCCCTCCCCGTGACGGTGCCGCGGGCATTCCTGCTTAAGGTCAGGTCCATATTCATTAAGTTTATCTGGGCAGGAAAGAACCCAAGACTAAACAGAAATCTCTTAGCGAGGGCGTAGGAAAGCGGGGGCATAGGCGCCCCAGATCCTATTCTCTACCACGCAGCTGTACACCTTAACAGGACGATAGATTGGTGCCTCCACAAAGTGCACAAGCAATGGGTGAACATTGAGCAGGGCTTCCTGGACTTCCCCCTACTGGCCGCCCCTTGGCTGGAGGGGGGGGCAGGGTATGCCAGACACCACCCCATGATTGGCCCAACACTGAGTATCTGCGGGGCCTTCTTCTCACACCAGGGAATCTCGCCTTCCCCCTCACCACTCTACCCGATATTGGGCAACCCCCGCTTCCCCCTGGGGTGCGAGGGCCAGACAGCAAAAGCCTGGAGGCAGGTGGGCCTGTATAGAGTGTGCCATTTTTTGGTGGGTGAGGAGTGGGCGGATCTGTCGGACCTGGCGGTTGAGAAGGGAGTCCCGGGATGGTCATCATGGCAGCAGCTCCATCTCTTTTCCACTTTGGGGACCCATAGAGATAATCCGCGTAACTGTACACTGTATGAAGAGCTTTGCCAGAGTAAACATCCCGAGTTGCACACCCTTTCAATAATCTGTAAGTTACTTACGACCCCCTCAGAGCCCGATTCAGATGTCCTTCCTTTTCTCGCTAAGTGGGAAAGAGATCTCAACATATCCCTAACACCGACTCAAAGGAAAAGAATTGTGGTCCTACCGCACAAAACATCGATTTGCACAAAGTACCAGGAGTGCAATTACAAATTACTCAGACGTTGGTACAGAGTGCCTTCTGTCCTGAACAAATGGTACCCGAATGTCCCAGCCCTCTGTTGGCGATGTGGAGAGGAGAGGGGGGACCTTCTTCATATTTTTTGGTCCTGCCCAAGGCTCAAGGGGTTCTGGGATGCGGTCAGAGAAGTGGCAGGAAGGGTGTCGGGCGCTGAGGTTCCTGCCGACCCAGCGCTATGTCTCCTTCAAGTTTCAAAGACCCCACTTAAAAGGTATCGCAGATCGGTCTGCTGCCACCTTCTGAACGCGGCCAAGGCCTGTATCCCACAACTATGGAAAAGTACTCACCCTCCATCTATTGAGATGTGGATCAGAAAGGTTAATGACATAATGAGGTTTGAGAACCTCATACTCTCCAAGGGAGATGGGTATGAGAGATTTGCAACGACCTGGTACAGGTGGATTGAATTCACGGAGTCCCCTGAGTGCTTGCAATTGCTTGGTCAGTCGGGAGAAACCGCCGCCAGTCCCCCCCTCCCTCCCCTCCTCCTCCCTCTCCCTTCCCCTCCCTCTCCCTCCCCCTAATGTTGTTATTACACTTGTTCGTGTGTGCTGTTCTGACTTTCTAATGTTTAGTGTCATTTTCGCAACCTGCTCTTGTGTTATATGCTTATTGTCATTTGTTGACAGAAACAGTTGTGTTATAACTCTTGCTTAGAATCGATTTATTTATTTCTCTGACACCGTCATTTATCAGATATTCTTAAGTGTTACTTTGTGCAGGTTTAATAGCTTGATACCCGTGTCTTGAATGTTTTTTGTATTTGAAAATAAGTAAAACGCTATCTAAATAAAGAATACATAAAAAAAAAAAAAAAAAGAAAATGGAATCCAATATTGCATATGGGCAAGTGGCAAAAGTATGTGATTTTTTGAATTCAGTTTCTGGTATCCCCCCCCCCCCCCCCGTGCAGCTACGGTATGATTGCATCTAGATGTTTCTGGTAAATCTTGATTAGTTCTGTGCATAGCCCTGGAGGAATATTAGCCAATTTCACTGCACCAAACAGCTTCAAATCTGTTATGTTCTTAGGTTTTCTCACATGGACTACAAGCTTCAGGTCCTTCCACAACTTGTCTTTTGGGTTACGATCATAACTTTAACTTTGTACTTCTTATATCATTCTTATATAGAAAAATGTGTGAGCTTAAATGTAGCAAAACAGACCCCCACTATACTGCCACTGCCGTATTTCATAGATGGAATGAGTTTGTGTGCTGGATTCTAGTGTTTTGCTTTCCCTAAACATAAGGCTTCTCACTAAAATGAAATAGCCCTATTATGGCCTCAAACACAAAGCCCTGTTCTAATAGCCCTGTCTTTAGCAAACTGCAGATGAGCAGCAATTTTTTTTAATTAGCTTTCTAATTGCAATCCTGCCATGCACAACATAGTTGTTTAGTTTCCTCCTGATGGTGGCGCCATGAACATTAGCTACAACAAAGACAAGGACAGAACATTATAGGCCTTGTTGTTAATGTGATATTTGTTGATCGACAATCTTGGGGAGGGGAAAAATCATATACTTGTACACAATTTGACTGTCTATACACTCCCAAAGACAAGTGTTGCACATATCAGACTTTTATAGATACATTTAAATAAGAATAATGCCCTACCTGGAGTCTAAAAAACTCCAGAGAGGCCGATTCTCTAATCCATGGGGCATCCTAGTTTCAGATGCCCTGCTGTATGTACCCCCTGGACCCCTGCTTTTGGGAGCATGTTTGGGCCGCAGCTGCACCCCCACTATACCTCAATCTGAGACACTTACATGGGACGGCAGGCATTTCTGAATGACTGATGCGGGTAAACAGAGGAGTGGGTGTGGGGCCACTGGCATGTGCTTCTTTCAGCTTTACTAGCTGATATGTTGACAAATCTGTTTTCAAGTCGGCTTAGGAAGTTATGCTAAAGAATGCAACAAATCTGTCTGCATAGCCCATAGGGTGCTGTTGTTTGCTTACTTACTTTACTTTAAGTATGAAAGCTCACTCTGATGTATATTTCAGTTCATATCAAAAAGTAAAAGGCGTAGTAAAAAGGATTGTGGTGTAATAGGAAAGTCCCTTGGCTAGGGTTGCACCTGGGAGGATGTCCCCGGAGAGTGGGGGGATGCCTTGTAGTACCCTGGATGGATGGATTGTGATAGAATGGGGATTAATTGTGTATAGTTTAGATGTAGGTACCTAGGTATGCCACTAGAGGCCCCCATAGGATAAAAAGTAGAATAAGCAGTGTATATACTTAAGCTCATGACTATAACTCATGACCGTACTATTATTTTTGTTTATTTATAAAGCACCATCATTTTCCAAAAAGTTGGAAAAATGTAGGAAAAAAAGACAAAAACTAATCCTGGATCTATTCGCATTTTTCCAAATGAACTTACTAAATGCCTTGTTTAATAATTTCTCATCTTTTTTTCTGATCAGAACTGTTAGAGGATATAAGAGTTTTGGGAACAAAACTATATTTGTTAAGTGTCCTCTACCTGTCAAAGGCAATGGAAGAGACCTCCACTCCCCGAGGCGCCCCAGAATTTTGTGTATTATGGGTATAATATTTAATTTGTATATTTTGCTTACTCCAAATATTTTACTGCCCATATTTTCCACTTGAATAGGAACTTTTCTGTCCAACCTTGTCTTGCTGTCCTATAAATTGCCAATGTCTTTGATTTATCATAATTAACCTGGAACCCATATATCTTACCAAGTGCTGCTATTATCTGCATTGTGACAGGGTTTCCCACTTTTGGGTTCCCGAGAAGGAGCTCAATGTCATCCACAAATGCTACCTGTTGTACCTGTTTATAAACCCTATCTTTTTTGCTCCTGCTCAATTGCCTTAACCAACGGGTCCTACGCTAAATTAAACAGAAGTAGTGACAAGGGGCACCCCTGTCTTGTACCCCCACCCAGGAAAATGCTTGGAAGTTTATACCATTTGTGTTTTTTTGTAGATTGAGGGTTTCTGTAGATAGCACAAAAGAAGTCTATGAAAACTAAACTCCAATATTCAAATGAAGTGTTCCCATGATATGTGGTCATCCAGACTTACCAAGATACCTGTATGTAAGATAAGTGTATTAATGCCCCTATAGCCGTCCTTATATTAGAAGTAGAAAATCTCCCTCTTATAAAACCAAGTCTTGGATTGGGTAGTAATTTGCGGGAGGATCAATTGCAACCTGTCTGCCATTATTTTAGTTTAGAGTTTAAAATCAATATATAGTAATTAAATAGGCCTGTATGATTTGGGGCAAGCAGGGTCTTTGCCCTCCTTGGGGATTACAATGATCCTTGCTTCATTGAAACTGTCTGGCATCAATTTATCATTGAATACTGAATATTTAATATTAATATTTAATGTTAAACAGTGTACATAAATGAGGTGTTATTTTCTTTTCTAGAATCTCATATTATTTGCCAGACAGGCCATCAGGTCCCGGGGTCTTTCCAATGTTACTTTCTTAATAGCTCTCTTGATCTCTTCAGCTGTAATTGGGTCATTCATTATTTGCCGTTGTTGTGCAATTTGCCTTCCCAGTTTGGATTCCTTTTAGAAATTCTACCCTTCCACCTTACTATCTGCAATAGGTGTGTATAGTTTTTCATAATATGTTTTGAAAATGTTGCATCTTTGTTCGGGGTCATGTGTGATGTTCCCATCTGGGTTTTCAGGTGTAGGATGTTTGCCCCTGTTTTATAGGGTTTTGTCATGGATACCAACAATTTACCAGTTTTATTTCCCCACCTGAAATGTCTATTTGTACAGTGTTGTTTTTGTGTGGATGCCTGCTCGTGGAGTAGTGTTTCTAATAATTGTCTTGCCTCTTCATAATTGGTTTGAGTATTTTCTTTTTGTATTTCTTAAAAGCTGTTTTCTGTTTGCATATACTTTCTATATTATTTTATGCCTCATCAAGACTGCTTTTGATGTAGCCCAAAATAGTTGCATGTCCTATATGTTCGATGTTACCGTCAATGATATGCTCCCAATGTGTGTGAAGGTTTTTTCTAAAGGCCTCTGAATAGCATAAAGAAGCTGGGAACTGCCAATTGGCAAAGTTAACTGTAGGTGGAAAGCGTGACCAAACCCTATCTTGTAAATTTTGATCAGAGATTACAATATTATTCATCCTTGTGTTTTCTACTATAGGCAATTAGGAGGCAGATACCAAAACAGAATCTATTATTGTGTAAACTCCATGGAGTGGAATGTGAAGTCATTGTGAGTTGGGTGCCCTACCCTCCAGGGATCCACTAAGTCTAGGCTCTCAATCAGTGCTTTAGGAGTTCTATCATAACCTTTGGTCCTTGTATTACATGGAAGTTTGTCTATGTTGGGGTCTTGGACTAGGTTAAAGTCTCCCCTTATTATGATGGGTATATTTCACCATTCATGTAGCTTGTGTAGTGTACTAGCAAGAAAAAAAATTAAACAGTATAATTTACCTTCAATGCTAACTTTCATAATCAAATATCTACCTTCTCCATCTATTACTGTGTCTTGTACATGGAAAAGGATAGCTACTCCGCGTTTCTTTTTATTGAATGATGCGCTGTAGCAATCCTGGTAGGCGCTACTGCAGAAAGTGCAACCAGTGCACTTCTTTCAATAGGACAACATGGGATTTCAATTTTTGGATGTGATTGAGCATCTCTTGGTTTATTATTGGGGTGATCAGGCCCACCACATTCCACAAGAAAAAAAGCTATTAAAAGATGGTGCTTAAAGCTATTAAAGATGGTGCTTCTACTAGTTGAAGTGTCAGTCAGCAATTACCCAATGCCCCTGTGGTGATTCGTTGTGGGATTGGTTAAACTAAAAGCTCCAGGGAATCCATCCCAGCAAGTAGAAGAATACACCCAGCAGCCCCTCCTTACTTTAGCTTCCTCTCCTGAACCTGAAACACTCCTCCCTCTACTTCTTTGAGTGTCAATGCAGAACCACATTGTCAAAAAAAAATAGCAACTTGCAATATGTAACTTAATACTATAGAACATGCACTCACCAAGACCATTCCAGATCTCTGAGCTTCCGGGGGCCTTTTGGTGTCAGGAACCTTAAGTTATCATAAAACAGTGAGAAAACTTAAAAAGAAGCTAATGAAAAGAGGATGAGAAAGACAAACCTTTAAACTTTAACTTTGAACTTTTCAAGTCCAAATGTGTCCTCAGGTGAACAATTGTGGTAAATGGGGTGAGGAAGAAGCCATGGGTGTTGGACCAAATTTCTTCATTGCATCTTCTGGGAAAATGAAGAACATATCCTTCCCATCTACCAGCACTCGCAGACTTGCAGGGTAAATGAAGGAAAATCACATGCCTCTATCCACCAAAATCTTTCAGACTGGTGAAAAATCCTTCCTCTGAGTTGTCAATTTAGCGTAGAAGTCCTGGAACAGCAACAATGGGTTGTTGTCATATTTAATGTCTCTGTTTTTCCCAAAGGCTTCCAAGAGGCTTTGCTTATCCCGAAAGTCCACTACCTTAAATATGACCTGGCATGGTCTAGCATTATTTTCTGGTCTGAGTAAGCCTAATCTATGAGCCCTTTCCACTGCAATGGGACTATTAAGTTTCAGGGCTTGTGGTAACCAGACAGAGGCGAAGCGCAATAGGTCCTGGTGCTGTTTCTGGGACTCCTATCAAGCATAAATAATTGCACCTTCTTTGATTCTCCAGATCTTCCAGCTTGTCTAGAACCATCTGATTTGTGGTTTCCTGTGCCTCTGACAAGGCTTGAAGCTCTCTTAAGGAGTCCTCTGCATCAGAGATTCTTTGTTCAGCTTCTACAATTCTTTTATTATGCCCTGTCATTTGGAAAGTGATAAGATCTAAAGAAGCATGAATGCTTGTAAATTTTTTGTCAATTTGAGGCATGATGATTGCTGCAATGTCTTGTGCTAGGGAGTGGGCTGCTGGCAAGGACGGGGGATCGCCCTCAGTTATAGTAGGGGTGCACAATCTGAGTGCTTTGTTACCCATTGAGGCTGGGGTATTTTTATCGATGAATTTATCCATTGCAATGAGTTTGAGAATCATTTATTGATCAAGGTCAGAGGCTCCTAAATGAGTATTACTACCTTGCAGGTGGAAGGGGCGCCTGTGGCCAGCCTTATTTTCCTTAGGTAACTCAGCTGGAAGAAAAAGTAGTACTGGCAATTGGATGTCATTCTAAATATATAGTGTCAGTTACTAGTAAAAATGACAGGCCTGTAAGCACAAATGATTCTTTCTATGCGAAGGGGTATTCACTATTCAGAGGCCCACACCAAGTAGGAAAGAGATGTCCCCTGATTATTACCTCTCTCCCTCTAATGTTCTTCTGTGGTGTGCTCTACCTCCCTCTGGGTCTCGCTGTTGCAGGTGAGGCTCCCACCCCCCCCCCCCCAGCTGGTCTGTTAAGATGGTGCTGCCAACTGTGTCTGTGAGTGAGGAAAGATGGCTCTGTCATCCAAATCTTGTTCTCTAGGTCTGGGAGTACTCTGGGGCAGCTTTCCGGGCCGTTCATCCTGGATGTAAGTATGTGCCCTCCTAGGTGCAGAGTCGTCATTTTAGCAGGCAGTCCCCCTTTCCTTGCATGACTCCAGTTTTAGAAAGTGAGCTATGATTGCAAAATGGCAGAATGTGGCCAGACTAGAGAGAAAGCTTCAGGTGCCACAATAAAACGGGCATAGAATTAAATTAAACCAGAACAAGAAGGATCAGCTTCATGGTAGCTAAAGTAAATATGCTTGGAATTTACACTTGTAAACTGAACAAGCCCATTTTTATGATAATTATTTTTATTCACTGTATTTTAGACATTCACGAGGACCTTACATTTCAAATCTGCAGTGTGAAACTGTACTTCCTCTTAGCTATTACCTATGTAAAATAAGCTCAAGAATGAAAGCATTATATGCGACACAAGCCCTCTGCATGGCAGGCGACAGTTTCTTTAACATTAAATGGCAAGTGGCTTTATTAAAGAACACCATGGGCAAATACTTGTTTTTGTGAAGGGATCATTTCAGGTGAATACAAACTCCTACCACTCACTTAAAGGTTACTTATTGCCTCTTTGGATTGCCTTGATTGTGTTTTGGCAGCTCCTTTGTGTGATGAATAATTCATTGCAGCAGTAGGTGGGTTGTGCCTTTAGTAGCGATCAGAACTCATTCAATTAGAATACTAATTCCATGACATTCTATAATAACACTTGTCATCTGTTCTGTGATAAAAGTAAATAACAGCATTTGCTCTCCATATTTTTTTACTAAAATTATTTTTAAACAAACAGCACGTTTTTTTCTGTTATAAATCTTTGAGAGGAATCATGCTTTGTACTCATCCTTTCCATGATTTAGTGAGTATAAATTTTTTTACAGCAACATCATTGTTAATGTACATAGATATTGTGTTAAGTATTTACATGAGCATAGATAGGTTTAGCACTGATTCGGAGCCCAATAGAGAAATGAAAATATACAGGGGAAAGAAGGAGAAACTTTACAGAAGCATGGGTGTAAATGTCGGTTCCCTATTTTCCAGTGCTTCTATCCCATTTTTTAAAAAAACATTTAAAAGTTTCTGCACACTAAAGTGTGCCTAGCGCAGGCTTCATTTCCAATCCACAAAAGCAAACCAACACATGACCTAGCGTCTAAAAGACAGTTGAATCCCTTGCTTGGGAGCATCCCAAATGCCTCACATTGTAAAGCTCACAGTAATACATTGAATCCCTCTTCTTTGTGAGCTTACAACCCCCAATCTCCGCAGCTAGCTTCACCTTTAGCCAACCCCCGTTTGCCGGGACGCTTTAAAGTGGACCAACACCGTGAAGGATCAGCCAATCCAATCCCTCCCTGAGGGGCATCCAACATCAGGATGCCCCGCTGTGTGAAACCCCTGCACCCCGCTCCAAATGCCCGAGCTGCGGCCGCATCTCGTGCTTCTCTTCTCACAAATGGCCGGCGCGGGTGCGCTCCCTGTTAGAGGGAAATGCGAAATGTGGCCGCCAGCGTGCTCGGAGCCGCTGAGGTTAGACGCGGCTTTGACGTGCATACCTCTGCGGCTCCGAGTGCGCTGATTGGACGAGTGGCCGTGCATGCACCATAGGAGTGGGGTGAAGTGAGTTTTATTAGGAGATCTGGGGGGTTACACGCAGCGGGCAGCGGACCAAATACCCAGGATAGTCAAAATCCTGGGTGTTGGTCCACTTTAAACACGTCGCCGGACACGGTTGCCCCCAGGACTTATTAGCTCAAAGGATGTAAACTCATGGGGGTAAAGACGGATGAACCAAAGGTAAGACTGGGCGTAATAGGGTGGCCGATGTAAGTACAGATTACAGTTCTGGGAACTCCAAGGGAGAAAACAGGCAAGGTTGAAGGTCACACCGATCAAACCAGGAGATCAGAGAGCTTGGCGGTACCAGGGATGAGACGGGTTCTTAGGTCAGTACAGACAGCAGTCTGGATAGTCGGGCTAGCAAGGTCGGCAACGGATAAACAATACGGGAAATCTCAGGATAAGGCACATCCAGCTAAGCGCTATCACGGACAGTGACAAACTGGGAAAGTAAAACCTTTATAAGGCATGGGTGCAGGGGACTGGATGGGAAGAACCAGATTCATTGGACAGTAAAACAAGCTATGGACAGTAAAACAAGCTATGGCTATGCCCCAATTAAACCTTTAGGGCATTTTCGTCCACAGTAAACCTTGGGCTCAATGGCCTTTTAATTCAGCCTCTGTGTGCAGCACCACCGGAGGGCTTAAACTACCTGTGATGTGGCAGGGAAGGGAGGTGGAGGACGCACTTGTCTTGCTTGAGCAGATGACGACGGAGCCAGCGTCTGACGCAGATGCGGCTGGCGGGGAGGGGAAGTCCCGCATGATGATGCCTTGGGAATGGACTGCAGGTAAGCTCGCATGACATACATTCTGTGCAGCTGCTGATGTAGGGAGGGGATCAGACGCAAAATGGTTTGAAGGTAAAGTCCACTTTTGATGGAATTTTTGCAAATGTATATATTTGTGTGCCTAAACAATGCCCTTAAGATACTGAGCGGATTGAATTTTTTCTTATGTTATAAAATATGTGTTTTATGGAAGCAGTGTTCACCATATACAGTCTGTTGCCATTGCCAAAATACTCCAAGTATTTACACTAGGGATGAGGGAATCGATTCGGACGAACCCGAATTTCCCCGCGATTCGATCGATCAAAGTTTTCCTTTAAACTGCATTTATTTCAATTACAGGCATTCTAAAATGGTGGATGAACATGTCCAGACATATCCCCTGGGGCAAGTTATCATGGGAAGGTCACATGCAGCCTGTCAGCAGCCAGGAAGCCTGGTGACGTCACCGTGCTATATAAACGGCGGCCATTTTCCTTTTGCGCATTTCAGCCTTCCAGAAACAGCGGTGGTTGCTGCAAACAGGGAGAGACTTAGAGATAGGCAGGAACAGTCGTTGAGACCCACAGAGAGGCAGACAGAACCAGGGAAAGATAGGGAAAAATCGGGAACGATTCGGGATCAGTTTTCAATCGGTGTTCTTTGTGCTGTAAATATTCCTTGCCACTGTGCATCCCATCTTGGCAGTGGCATATTTAACCCTATCTGTTATACACAAGCATTTCTCAAAACTGGATTAGTTTTAATGTTTTTTTGTCTGCTGTAAAAACCCCAGGCCACATGGCCATTCCATTTCAGCACATGTGACCCTATCTTTTATACTAAATCAGCTTGTTCGGCCTCAGCTTTATTAAGCTATTGCATTTTTAATTGGTTTTTGTTTGCTTTAAAAACACCAGCCCACATGGGCATCCCAAACCAGCACATGTGACCCTATCTTTTATACTAAATCAGCTTGTTCATCCTCAGCTTTATTAAGCTATTGCATTTTGAATTGGTTTTTGTCTGCTTTAAAAACACAAGCCCACATGGGCATCCCAAACCAGCACATGTGACCCTATCTTTTATACTAAATCAGCTTGTTCGGCCTCAGCTTTATTAAGCTATTGCATTTTGAATTGGTTTTTGTCTGCTTTAAAAACACCAGCCCACATGGGCATCCCAAACCAGCACATGTGACCCTATCTTTTATACTAAATCAGCTTGTTCATCCTCAGCTTTATTAAGCTATTGCATTTTGAATTGGTTTTTGTCTGCTTTAAAAACACCAGCCCACATAGGCATCCCAAACCACCACATGCCACCCTATCTTTTGTACTAAATCAGCTTGTTCAGCCTCAGCTTTATTAAGCTATTGCATTTTGAATTGGTTTTTGTCTGCTTTAAAAACCCCAGCCCACATGGGCATCCCAAACCAGCACATGTGACCCTATCTTTTATACTAAACCAGCTTGTTCGGCCTCAGCTTTATTAAGCTATTGCATTTTGAATTGGTTTTTGTCTGCTTTAAAAACACCAGCCCACATGGGCATCCCAAACCAGCACATGTGACCCTATCTTTTGTACTAAATCAGCTTGTTCAGACTCAGCTTTATTAAGCTATTGCATTTTGAATTGGTTTTTGTGTGCTTTAAAAACACCAGCCCACATGGGCATCCCAAACCAGCACATGTGACCCTATCTTTTATACTAAACCAGCTTGTTCAGTCTCAGCTTTATTAAGCTATTGCATTTTGAATTGGTTTTTGTCTGCTTTAAAAACACCAGCCCACATGGGCATCCCAAACCAGCACATGTGACCCTATCTTTTATACTAAACCAGCTTGTTCAGCCTCAGCTTTATTAAGCTATTGCATTTTGAATTGGTTTTTGTCCTGCTGTAAAAACACCAGGACACAGGGTATCCCAAACCACCCCGTTGCACTCTGTTATACTAAATAAGCTTGTTCAGCCTCAGCATTATTAAGCTATTGCATTTTGAATTGGTTTTTGTCTGCTTTAAAAACACCAGCCCACATGGGCATCCCAAACCAGCACATGCCACACTATCTGTTATACTAAGTAAGCTTGTTCAGCCTCAGCTTTATTAAGCTATTGCATTTTGAATCGGTTTTTGTCCTGCTGTCAAAACACCAGGCCGCAGGGTATCCCAAACCACCACGTTGCACCATATCTGTTATATTAAATAAGCTTGTTCAGCCTCAGCTTTATTAAGCTATTGCATTTTGAATTGGTTTTTGTCTGCTTTAAAAACACCAGCCCACATTGGCATCCCAAACCAGCACATGCCACCCTATCTGTTATACTAAGTAAGCTAGTTCAGCCTCAGCTTTATTAAGCTATTGCATTTTGAATCGGTTTTTGTCCTGCTGTCAAAACACCAGGCCGCAGGGTATCCCAAACCACCACGTTGCACCCTATCTGTTATACTAAATAAGCTTGTTCATCATCAGCTTTATTAAGCTATTGCATTTTGAATTGGTTTTTGTCCTGCTGTCAAAACACCAGGCTGCAGGGTATCCCAAACCACCACGTTGCACCCTATCTTTTATACTAAATCAGCTTTTACAGCCTCAGGTTTATTCAGCTATTGCATTTTGAATTGGTTTTTGTCCTGCAGTTAAAACACCAGGCCGCATGGGCATCCCAAACCAGCACATGTGACTCTTTTATACTAAATCAGCTTGTTCATCCTCAGCTTTATCAAGCTTTTGCATTTTGAATTGGTATTTGTCCTGCTGTCAAAATACCAGGCTGCCGGTTATCCCAAACCACCACGTTGCATCCTATCTTTTATACTAAATCAGCTTGTTCATCTTCAGCTTTATTAAGCTATTGCATTTTGAATTGGTTTTTGTCCTGCTGTCAAAACACCAGGCCGCAGGGTATCCCAAACCACCACGTTGCATCCTATCTGTTATACTAAATAAGCTTGTTCATCCTCAGCTTTATTAAGCTATTGCATTTTGAATTGGTTTTTGTTCTGCTTTAAAAACACCAGCCCACATGGGCATCCCAAACCGGCACATGCCACCCTATCTGTTATACTAAGTAAGCTAGTTCAGCCTCAGCTTTATTAAGCTATTGCATTTTGAATTGGTTTTTGTTCAGCTGTCAAAACACCAGGCCGCAGGGTATCCCAAACCACCACGTTGCACCATATCTGTTATATTAAATAAGCTTGTTCAGCCTCAGCTTTATTAAGCTATTGCATTTTGAATTGGTTTTTGTCTGCTTTAAAAACACCAGCCCACATGGGCATCCCAAACCGGCACATGCCACCCTATCTGTTATACTAAGTAAGCTAGTTCAGCCTCAGCTTTATTAAGCTATTGCATTTTGAATTGGCTTTTGTCCTGCTGTCAAAACACCAGGCCGCAGGGTATCCCAAACCACCACGTTGCACCCTATCTGTTATACTAAATAAGCTTGTTCATCCTCAGCTTTATTAAGCTATTGCATTTTGAATTGGTTTTTGTTCTGCTTTAAAAACACCAGCCCACATGGGCATCCCAAACCGGCACATACCACCCTATCTGTTATACTAAGTAAGCTAGTTCAGCCTCAGCTTTATTAAGCTATTGCATTTTCAATTGGCTTTTGTCCTGCTGTCAAAACACCAGGCCGCAGGGTATCCCAAACCACCACGTTGCACCCTATCTGTTATACTAAATAAGCTTGTTCATCCTCAGCTTTATTAAGCTATTGCATTTTGAATTGGTTTTTGTCCTGCTGTCAAAACACCAGGCCGCATGGGCATCCCAAACCAGCACATGTGACTCTATCTTTTATACTAAATCAGCTTGTTCATCCTCAGCTTTATCAAGCTTTTGCATTTTGAATTGGTATTTGTCCTGCTGTCAAAATACCAGGCTGCCGGTTATCCCAAACCACCACGTTGCATCCTATCTTTTATACTAAATCAGCTTGTTCATCTTCAGCTTTATTAAGCTATTGCATTTTGAATTGGTTTTTGTCCTGCTGTCAAAACACCAGGCCGCAGGGTATCCCAAACCACCACGTTGCACCCTATCTGTTATACTAAATAAGCTTGTTCATCCTCAGCTTTATTAAGCTATTGCATTTTGAATTGGTTTTTGTTCAGCTGTCAAAACACCAGGCCGCAGGGTATCCCAAACCACCACGTTGCACCATATCTGTTATATTAAATAAGCTTGTTCAGCCTCAGCTTTATTAAGCTATTGCATTTTGAATTGGTTTTTGTCTGCTTTAAAAACACCAGCCCACATGGGCATCCCAAACCGGCACATGCCACCCTATCTGTTATACTAAGTAAGCTAGTTCAGCCTCAGCTTTATTAAGCTATTGCATTTTGAATTGGCTTTTGTCCTGCTGTCAAAACACCAGGCCGCAGGGTATCCCAAACCACCACGTTGCACCCTATCTGTTATACTAAATAAGGTTGTTCATCCTCAGCTTTATTAAGCTATTGCATTTTGAATTGGTTTTTGTCCTGCTGTCAAAACACCAGGCTGCAGGGTATCCCGTATTGCCAATTTTCATAGTATCTGGTGCAGAGAAGCAGTTCCTCACTTTATTTAGCTTCTGCTTTTTAAAGTAAACACATTTTCTAAAGCACGTATTGCGCATTTCAAATACATAAAAATGTCAGGCAGACAAGTGCCAGGATGTTCAAAGAGGAGTGGCAGAGGCCAAGATTCAGCAGGCAGAGGTTGCAGCAGACTAGGGGCGAGTGGCAGCAGGAGTCACGGTGAGAGACCTGATCTGCCAGTATCTGCTAGTGGTCGTGTCTCCACCAGTAATGCATCTGCCGTGGTAGATTGGTTAACGCGGTCAGCCACATCATCACAAGTTACATCTGACACCCCCAGTCTAGGGTCGGTAGGTTCCTCTGACACAACCCTGAGTTGGCATGCCCCGAGAGCAGTCCCTGTCCTCCCATTGCCTCTGTCCTACGCCGATCCCTCCCCCAGCGACGTATCCTATGCTTTGGGTTCAGCTCCACTCTTTAGTGAGGAGGACGATCAGCTCCATCAGCAGCAGCCTCAGTCTTCAGTCGCTAATGAGTAGCTTTCTACACCCGCATAGTGAGGCTACTCATGAGCAGCAGGAAGACCTGGAGCAGGACCTCAACCAGCAGGTCATGTCATACCTTGACATGACCATGCCAACACACCTTGAGGATCCGCTGGACCTCTGGACAGCCAAACTTGGCTTGTGGCCGCAACTAGCAGAGTTTGCCCTGGAAAAGCTGTCCTGCCCTGCAAGTAGCGTGCCATCTGAGCAGGTGTTTAGTGCGGCGGGGGCCATAGTTACGGCAAGGAGAACTCGTCTGTCAACTAAAAATGTGGAGAGACTCACCTTTGTGAAAATGAATTAGGGATGGATCAGCAAGGATTTCCACCCACCAATGGCTGATGCATGCGACTAGATTCAGCATGGTGCCACGTTTTACACTTTCCAAATGGTGCAAAACATATTTATGTCTATAGGCCAATTTTTGGGCTCCTGCTGATGCCAACCTCAGGGAGTGCCTTTCAGCCAATTTTGGGCCTCCTGCTGCTGCTGCTGCCAACTGCAGTGTGTCTTTCAAGCTATGTTTGGGCTCCTGCTGCTGCTGCTTGCAACTCCAGGGTGTCATTCAGCCAATTTTTGGGCTCCTGCTGCCAACTCCAGTGTCTCTTTCAAGCTATGTTTGGGCTGCTGCTGCCTGCAACTCCAGGGTGTCATTAAGCCAATTTTTGGGCTCCTGCTGCCAACTCCAGTGTCTCTTTCAAGCTATGTTTTGGCTCCTGCTGCTGCTGCTTGCAACTCCAGGGTGTGATTCATCCAATTTTTGGGCTCCTGAAGCCAACTCCAGTGTCTCTTTAAAGCAATGTTTGGGCTCCTGCTGCTGCTGCTGCTGCTGCTTGCAATTCCAGGGTGTGATTCATCCAATTTCTGGGCACCTGCAGCCAACTCCAGTGTCTCTTTCAAGCTATGTTTGGGCTACTGCGGCTGCTGCTGCTGCTTGCAACTCCAGGGTGTGATTCATCTAATTTTTGGCCTCCTGCTGCCAACTCCAGTGTCTCTTTAAAGCAATGTTTGGGCTCCTGCTGCTGCTTGCAACTCCAGGGTGTGATTCAGCCAATTTTTGGGCTCCTGCAGCCAACTCCAGTGTCTCTTTCAAGCTATGTTTGGGCTCCTGTTGCTGCTTGGAACTCCAGGGTGTGATTCATCCAATTTTTGGGCTCCTGCAGCCAACTCCAGTGTCTCTTTCAAGCAATGTTTGGGCTCCTGCTGCTGCTGCTTGCAACTCCAGGGTGAGATTCAGCCAATTTTGGGCTCCTGCAGCCAACTCCAGTGTCTCTTTCAAGCTATGTTTGGGCTCCTGCTGCTGCTTGCAACTCCAGGGTGTGATTCAGCCAATTTTTGGGCTCCTGCAGCCAACTCCAGTGTCTCCTTCAAGCTATGTTTGGGCTCCTGCTGCTGCTTGCAACTTCAGGGTGTGATTCATTCCAATTTTTGGGCTCCTGCAGCCAACTCCAGTGTCTCTTTCAAGCTATGTTTGGGCTCCTGCTGATGCTTGCAACTCCAGGGTGTGATTCATCCAATGTTTGGGCTCCTGCAGCCAACTCCAGTGTCTCTTTCAAGCTATGTTTGGCTCCTGCTGCTGCTGCTTGCAACTCCAGGGTGTGATTCATCCAATTTCTGGGCTCCTGCAGCCAACACCAGTGTCTCATTCAAGCTAGGTTTGGGCTGCTGCTGCTGCTTGCAACTCCAGGGTGTGATTCATCCAATGTTTGGGCTCCTGCAGCCAACTCCAGTGTCTCTTTAAAGCAATGTTTGGGCTCCTGCTGCTGCTTGCAACTCCAGGGTGTGATTCATCCAATTTTTGGGCTCCTGCAGCCAACTCCAGTGTCTCTTTCAAGCTCTGTTTGGGCTCCTGCTGCTGCTTGCAACTCCAGGGTGTGATTCATCCAATTTTTGGGCTCCTGCAGCCAACTCCAGTGTCTCTTCCAAGCTATGGTTGAGCTCCTGCTGCTGCTTGCAACTTCAGGGTGTGATTCATCCAATTTTTGGGCTCCTGCAGCCAACTCCAGTATCTATTTCAAGCTATGTTTGGGCTCCTGCTGCTGCTTGCAACTCCAGGGTGTGATTCATCCAATTTTTGGGCTCCTGCAGCCAACTCCAGTGTCTCTTTCAAGCTATGTTTGGGCTCCTGCTGCTGCTGCTTGCAACTCCAGGGTGAGATTCAGCCAATTTTGGGCTCCTGCAGCCAACTCCAGTGTCTCTTTCAAGCTATGTTTGGGCTCCTGCTGCTGCTGCTTGCAACTCCAGGGTGTGATTCAGCCAATGTTTGGGCTCCTGCAGCCAACTCCAGTGTCTCTTTCAAGCTATGTTTGGGCTCCTGCTGCTGCTGCTGCTTGCAACTCCAGGGTGTGATTCAGCCAATTTTGGGGCTCCTACAGCCAACCACAGTGTCTCTTTCAAGCTATGTTTGGGCTCCTGCTGCTGCTGCTGCTTGCAACTCCAGGGTGTGATTCAGCCAATTTTTGGTCTCCTACAGCCAACCCCAGTGTCTCTTTCAAGCTATGTTTGGGCTCCTGCTGCTGCTGCTTGCAACTCCAGGGTGAGATTCAGCCGGATTTGGGCTCCTGCAGCCAACTCCAGTGTCTCTTTCAAGCTATGGTTGGGCTCCTGCTGCTGCTTGCAACTTCAGGGTGTGATTCATCCAATTTTTGGGCTCCTGCAGCCAACTCCTGTGTCTCTTTCAAGCTATGTTTGGCTCTCCTGCTGCTTGCAACTCCAGGGTGTGATTCATCCAATTTCTGGGCTCCTGCAACCAACACCAGTGTCTCATTCAAGCTAGGTTTGGCTGCTGCTGCTGCTTGCAACTCCAGGGTGTGATTCATCCAATTTTTGGGCTCCTGCAGCCAACTCCAGTGTCTCTTTAAAGCAATGTTTGGGCTCCTGCTGCTGCTTGCAACTCCAGGGTGTGATTCATCCAATTTTTGGGCTCCTGCAGCCAACTCCAGTGTCCTTTCAAGCTATGTTTGGGCTCCTGCTGCTGCTTGCAACTCCAGGGTGTAATTCATCCAATTTTTGGGCTCCTGCTGCCAACTCCAGTGTCTCTTTAAAGCAATGTTTGGGCTACTGCTGCTGATTGCAACTCCAGGGTGTGATTCATCCAATTTTTGGGCTCCTGCAGCCAACTCCAGTGTCTCTTTCAAGCTATGTTTGGGCTCCTGCTGCTGTTGCTGCTTGCAACTCCAGGGTGTGATTCATCCAATTTTTGGGCTCTGGGCAGCTGCAGCCAACTCCAGTGTCTCTTTCAAGCTAGGTTTGGGCTGCTGCGGCTGTTGCTGCTTGCAACTCCAGGGTGTGATTCATCCAATTTTTGGGCTCCTGCTGCCAACTCCAGTGTCTCTTTCAAGCTATGTTTGGGTTCCTGCTGCTGCTGCTTGCAACTCCAGGGTGTGATTCATTCAATTTTTGGCCTCCTGCTGCCAACTCCAGTTTCTCTTTAAAGCAATGTTTGGGCTCCTGCTGCTGCTTGCAACTCCAGGGTGTGATTCATCCAATTTTTGGGCTCCTGCTGCCAACTCCAGTGTCTCTTTCAAGCTATGTTTGGGTACCTGCTGCTGCTGCTGCTTGCAACTCCAAGGTGTGATTCATTCAATTTTTGAGCTCCTGAAGCCAACTCCAGTGTCTCTTTAAAGCAATGTTTGGGCTCCTGCTGCTGCTTGCAACTCCAGGGTGTGATTGATCCAATTTTTGGCCTCCTGCTGCCAACTCCAGTGTCTCTTTCAAGCTATGTTTGGGCCCCTGCTGCTGCTTGCAGCTCCAGGGTGTGATTCATCCAATTTTGGGGCTCCTGCAGCCAACTCCAGTGTCTCTTTCAAGCTATGTTTGGGCTCCTGCTGCTGCTTGCAACTCCAGGGTGTGATTCAGCCAATTTTTGGGCTCCTGCAGCCAACTCCAGTGTCTCTTTCAAGCTATGTTTGGGCTCCTGCTGCTGCTTGCAACTCCAGGGTGTGATTCATCCAATGTTTGGGCTCCTGCAGCCAACTCCAGTGTCTCTTTCAAGCTATGTTTGGGCTCGTCCTGCTGCTGCTTGCAACTCCAGGGTGTGATTCATCCAATTTTTGGCCTCCTGCTGCCAACTCCAGTGTCTCTTTAAAGCAATGTTTGGGCTCCTGCTGCTGATTGCAACTCCAGGGTGTGATTCATCCAATTTTTGGGCTCCTGCAGCCAACTCCAGTGTCTCTTTCAAGCTATGTTTGGGCTCCTGCTGCTGCTTGCAACTCCAGGGTGTGATTCAGCCAATTTTTTGGCTCCTGCAGCCAACTCCAGTGTCTCTTTCAAGCTATGGTTGGGCTCCTGCTACTGCTGCTGCTTGCAACTCCAGGGTGTGATTCATCCAATTTTTGGGCTCCTGCAGCCAACTCCAGTGTCTCTTTAAAGCAATGTTTGGGCTCCTGCTGCTGCTTGCAACTCCAGGGTGTGATTCATCCAATCTGTGCCCTCCTGCTGCCAACTCCAGTGTCTCTTTAAAGCAATGTTTGGGCTCCTGCTGCTGATTGCAACTCCAGGGTGTGATTCATCCAATTTTTGGGCTCCTGCAGCCAATTCCAGTGTCTCTTTCAAGCTATGTTTGGGCTCCTGCTGCTGTTGCTGCTTGCAACTCCAGGGTGTGATTCAGCCAATTTTTGGGCTCCTGCAGCCAACTCCAGTGTCTCTTTCAAGCTATGTTTGGGCTCCTGCTGCTGCTGCTTGCAACTCCAGGGTGTGATTCATCCAATTGTTGGGCTCCTGCAGCCAACTCCAGTGTCTCTTTCAAGCTATGTTTGGGCTCCTGCTGCTGCTTGCAACTCCAGGGTGTGATTCATTCAATGTTTGGGCTCCTGCTGCCAACTCCTGTGTCTCTTTAAAGCAATGTTTGGTCTCCTGCTGCTGATTGCAACTCCAGGGTGTAATTCATCCAATTTTTGGGCTCCTGCAGCCAACTCCAGTGTCTCTTTCAAGCTATGTTTGGGCTCCTGCTGCTGCTTGCAATTCCAGGGTGTGATTCATCCAATTTTTGGGCTCCTGCTGCCAACTCCAGTGTCTCTTTCAAGCTATGGTTGGGCTCCTGCTGCTGCTGCTTGCAACTTCAGGGTGTGATTCGTCCAATTTTTGGGCTCCTGCAGCCAAATCCAGTGTCTCTTTCAAGCTTTGTTAGGGCTCCTGCTGCTGCTTGCAACTCCTGGGTGTGATTCATCCAATTTTTGGCCTCCTGCTGCCAACTCCTGTGTCTCTTTAAAGCAATGTTTGGTCTCCTGCTGCTGACTGCAACTCCAGGGTGTGATTCATCCAATTTTTGGCCTCCTGCTGCCAACTCCAGTGTCTCTTTAAAGCAATGTTTGGGCTCCTGCTGCTGCTTGCCACTCCAGGGTGTGATTCATCCAATTTTTGGGCTCCTGCAGCCAACTCCAGTGTCTCTTTCAAGCTATGTTTGGGCTCCTGCTGCTGCTGCTGCTTGCAACTCCAGGGTGGGATTCAGCCAATTTTTGGGCTCCTGCAGCCAACTCCAGTATCTCTTTCAAGCTATGTTTGGGCTCCTGCTGCTGCTTGCAACTCCAGGGTGTGATTCAGCCAATTTTTGGGCTCCTGCAGCCAACTCCAGTGTCTCTTTCAAGCTATGTTTGGGCTCCTGCTGCTGCTGCTTGCAACTCCAGGGTGTGATTCAGCCAATTTTTGGGCTCCTGCAGCCAACTCCAGTGTCTCTTTCAAGCTAGGTTTGGGCTACTGCGGCTGCTGCTGCTTGCAACTCCAGGGTGTGATTCATCTAATTTTTGGCCTCCTGCTGCCAACACCAGTGTCTCTTTAAAGCAATGTTTGGGCTCCTGCTGCTGCTTGCAACTTTAGGGTGTGATTCAGCCAATTTTTGCGCTCCTGCAGCCAACTCTAGTGTCTCTTTCAAGCTATGTTTGGGCTCCTGCTGCTGCTGCTGCTTGCAACTCCAGGGTGTGATTCATCCAATTGTTGGGCTCCTGCAGCCAACTCCAGTGTCTCTTTCAAGCTATGTTTGGGCTCCTGCTGCTGCTTGCAACTCCAGGGTGTGATTCATCCAATGTTTGGGCTCCTGCAGCCAACTCCAGTGTCTCTTTCAAGCTTTGTTTGGGCTCCTGCTGCTGCTTGCAACTCCAGGGTGTGATTCATCCAATTTTTGGCCTCCTGCTGCCAACTCCTGTGTCTCTTTAAAGCAATGTTTGGTCTCCTGCTGCTGACTGCAACTCCAGGGTGTGATTCATCCAATTTTTGGCCTCCTGCTGCCAACTCCAGTGTCTCTTTAAAGCAATGTTTGGGCTCCTGCTGCTGCTTGCAACTCCAGGGTGTGATTCATCCAATTTTTGGGCTCCTGCAGCCAACTCCAGTGTCTCTTTCAAGCTATGTTTGGGCTCCTGCTGCTGCTGCTGTTGCTTGCAACTCCAGGGTGGGATTCAGCCAATTTTTGGGCTCCTGCAGCCAACTCCAGTATCTCTTTCAAGCTATGTTTGGGCTCCTGCTGCTGCTTGCAACTCCAGGGTGTGATTCAGCCAATTTTTGGGCTCCTGCAGCCAACTCCAGTGTCTCTTTCAAGCTATGTTTGGGCTCCTGCTGCTGCTGCTGCTGCTGCTGCTGCTGCTTGCAACTCCAGGGTGTGATTCAGCCAATTTTTGGGCTTCTGCAGCCAACTCCAGTGTCTCTTTCAAGCTAGGTTTGGGCTACTGCGGCTGCTGCTGCTTGCAACTCCAGGGTGTGATTCATCTAATTTTTGGCCTCCTGCTGCCAACTCCAGCGTCTCTTTAAAGCAATGTTTGGGCTCCTGCTGCTGCTTGCAACTTCAGGGTGTGATTCAGCCAATTTTTGCGCTCCTGCAGCCAACTCTAGTGTCTCTTTCAAGCTATGTTTGGGCTCCTGCTGCTTGCAACTCCAGGGTGTGATTCATCCAATTGTTGGGCTCCTGCAGCCAACTCCAGTGTCTCTTTCAAGCTATGTTTGGGCTCCTGCTGCTGCTGCTTGCAACTCCAGGGTGTGATTCATCCAATTTTTAGGCTCCTGCAGCCAACTCCAGTGTCTCTTTCAAGCTATGTTTGGGCTCCTGCTGCTGCTGCTGCTTGCAACTCCAGGGTGTGATTCATCTAATTGTTGGGCTCCTGCAGCCAACTCCAGTGTCTCTTTCAAGCTATGTTTGGGCTCCTGCTGCTGCTTGCAACTCCAGGGTGTGATTCATCCAATTTTTGGGCTCCTGCAGCCAACTCCAGTGTCTCTTTCAAGCTATGTTTGGGTTCCTGCTGCTGCTGCTGCTGCTAGCATCTCCAGGGTGTGATTCATCCAATTTCTGGGCTCCTGCAGCCAACACCAGCGTCTCATTCAAGCTAGGTTTGGGCTGCTGGTGCTGCTTGCAACTCCAGGGTGTGATTCATACAATGTTGGGCTCCTGCAGCCAACTCCAGTGTCTCTTTAAAGCAATGTTTGGGCTCCTGCTGCTGCTTGCAACTCCAGGGTGGGATTCAGCCAATTTTTGGGCTCCTGCAGCCAACTCCAGTATCTCTTTCAAGCTATGTTTGGGCTCCTGCTGCTGCTTGCAACTCCAGGGTGTGATTCAGCCAATTTTTGGGCTCCTGCAGCCAACTCCAGTGTCTCTTTCAAGCTATGTTTGGGCTCCTGCTGCTGCTGCTTGCAACTCCAGGGTGTGATTCAGCCAATTTTTGGGCTCCTGCAGCCAACTCCAGTGTCTCTTTCAAGCTAGGTATGGGCTACTGCGGCTGCTGCTGCTTGCAACTCCAGGGTGTGATTCATCTAATTTTTGGCCTCCTGCTGCCAACTCCAGTGTCTCTTTAAAGCAATGTTTGGGCTCCTGCTGCTTGCAACTCCAGGGTGTGATTCATCCAATTGTTGGGCTCCTGCAGCCAACTCCAGTGTCTCTTTCAAGCTATGTTTGGGCTCCTGCTGCTGCTTGCAACTGCAGGGTGTGATTCATCCAATTTTTGGGCTCCTGCAGCCAACTCCAGTGTCTCTTTCAAGCTATGTTTTGGCTCCTGCTGCTGCTTGCAACTCCAGGGTGTGATTCATCCAATTTTTGGGCTCCTGCAGCCAACTCCAGTGTCTCTTTCAAGCTATGTTTGGGCTCCTGCTGCTGCTGCTGCTTGCAGCTCCAGGGTGTGATTCATCCAATTTCTGGGCTCCTGCAGCCAACACCAGTGTCTCATTCAAGCTAGGTTTGGGCTGCTGGTGCTGCTTGCAACTCAAGGGTGTGATTCATACAATTTTGGGCTCCTGCAGCCAACTCCAGTGTCTCTTTAAAGCAATGTTTGGGCTCCTGCTGCTGCTTGCAACTCCAGGGTGTGATTCATACAATTGTGGGCTCCTGCTGCCAACTCCAGTGTCTCTTTCAAGCTATGGTTGGGCTCCTGCTGCTGCTTCTTGCAACTTCAGGGTGTGATTCATCCAATTTTTGGGCTCCTGCAGCCTACTTCAGTGTCTCTTTCAAGCTATGTTTGGGCTCCTGCTGCTGCTTGCAACTCCAGGGTGTGATTCATCCAATTTTTGGCCTCCTGCTGCCAACTCCTGTGTCTGTTTACAGCAATGTTTGGTCTCCTGCTGCTGATTGCAACTTCAGGGTGTGATTCATCCAATTTTTGGACTCCTGCAGCCAACTCCAGTGTCTCTTTCAATCTATGTTTGGGCTCCTGCTGCTGCTTGCAACTCCAGGGTGTGATTCATCCAATTTTTGGCCTCCTGCTGCCAACTCCAGTGTCTCTTTAAAGCAATGTTTGGGCTCCTGCTGCTGCTTGCAACTCCAGGGTGTGATTCATCCAATTTTTGGCCTCCTGCTGCCAACTCCAGTGTCTCTTTAAAGCAATGTTTGGGCTCCTGCTGCTGCTTGCAACTCCAGGGTGTGATTCATCCAATTTTTGGGCTCCTGCAGCCAACTCCAGTGTCTCTTAAGTTATGTTTGGGCTCCTGCTGCTGCTGCTGTTGCTTGCAACTCCAGGGTGTGATTCAGCCAATTTTTGGGCTCCTGCAGCCAACTCCAGTGTCTCTTTCAAGCTATTTTTGGGCTCCTGCTTCTGCTTGTAACTCCAGGGTGTGATTCAGCCAATTTTTGGGCTCCTGCAGCCAACTCCAGTGTCTCTTTCAAGCTATGTTTGGGCTCCTGCTGCTGCTTGCAACTCCAGGGTGTGATTCAGCCAATTTTTGGGCTCCTGCAGCCAACTCCAGTGTCTCTTTCAAGCTAGGTTTGGGCTACTGCGGCTGCTGCTGCTTGCAACTCCAGGGTGTGATTCATCTAATTTTTGGCCTCCTGCAGCCAACTCCAGTGTCTCTTTAAAGCAATGTTTGGGCTCCTGCTGCTGCTTGCAACTCCAGGGTGTGATTTTTGGGCTCCTGCAGCCAACTCCAGTGTCTCTTTCAAGCTATGTTTGGGCTCCTGCTGCTGCTTGCAACTCCAGGGTGTGATTCAGCCAATTTTTGGACTCCTGCAGCCAACTCCAGTGTCTCTTTCAAGCTATGTTTGGGCTCCTGCTGCTGCTTGCAACTCCAGGGTGTGATTCAGCCAATTTTTGGGCTCCTGCAGCCAACTCCAGTGTCTCTTTCAAGCTAGGTTTGGGCTACTGCGGCTGCTGCTGCTTGCAACTCCAGGGTGTGATTCATCTAATTTTTGGCCTCCTGCAGCCAACTCCAGTGTCTCTTTAAAACAATGTTTGGGCTCCTGCTGCTGCTTGCAACTCCAGGGTGTGATTTTTGGGCTCCTGCAGCCAACTCCAGTGTCTCTTTCAAGCTATGTTCGGGCTCCTGCTGCTGCTGCTGCTTGCAACTCCAGGGTGTGATTCATCCAATTTTTGGACTCCTGCAGCCAACTCCAGTGTCTCTTTCAAGCTATGTTTGGCTCCTGCTGCTGCTGCTTGCAACTCCAGGGTGTGATTCATCCAATTTTTGGACTCCTGCAGCCAACTCCAGTGTCTCTTTCAAGCTATGTTTGGGCTCCTGCTGCTGCTTGCAACTCCAGGGTGCGATTCATCCAATTTTGGGCTCCTGCTGCCAACTCCAGTGTCCCTTTCAACTAATGTTTGGGCGGCTGCTGCTGCTTGCAACTCCAGGGTGTGATTCAGCTAATTTTTGGGCTCCTGCTTCTGCCAGCTCCAGGGTGTGTTTTTCAGGCACTATAGGGGCCCTTCATAGTGATGCCACCTCAACTCTCTGCAATTGTGCCGTTCTGCGATTCTATTAGCGATGTCTCTGATCTGCATGTCATAATTATTTACAGTATCATTTCACTAACCCAGCACGCATCCTATGCGTGTTACAGCAAGGCAGAATGGTTTACAACCCTATTGAGGCTCTAGGAAGCTCAGAAATAGCCGTTTTTAATAGCGATTCGTCGCGAATAAATTCGTGTCGAAACGATTTTCGGCGAATCAGTCGCATCGAATTTTTCAAAAGTTCGCTCTCTAATTTACACAAAAAAGAGAGACGTGAGCCCTGTACACATAAAACGTGGAAGTGAACTGTCAGAAATGGGCATACGGGCATTCTCTGTCCTGCTGAAGACGGGGGATTGGAGGCCACTCGGGGGTAGAGGAGACACTGAATCCTATATGGAGGTGTGCTTTTTTTTTGCCACCATCTAGGGTAAACACTAACTACATACAATCTACTTAGCTGCCACTTAATGGTCAGAGCCCTGTATGGGTTAAAATAAAAAATAGCTGATACTCACAAGTAGTCCTGTGCCGCTGTTGCCCTCTAGGGCTAGGTTAAACTTGCTGAAATCAACAATCTTAGTAACTACTTTTGATCACCATGTTCGGCCAAAGAATTTGAGTGCACATGCTCAGCATAATTCCCAGAGATTGTCTATTTAAAATTGACATATGTTTGCTACCACCATTGCTGCAGAGGTTAAAGGGGTGAGCGTGGGTGGTCAGCTTGTCATTGCTCAGACCTTACGTCACACACTACATGGCTGTCATCCCAGAAGGAACCTCTTCTAATGATGATGTGAAAGCCTGCAAACAGTTTGCTGAAGACAAGCAGCCTAAGTGCATGTATTACTGGAACTTGTGATGTGGTTTGATGAGATCAAGATAACGTATTTACTTCATATGGCTTGTGTGATGACAACTAGGTGAAGAGTATGCTTGCCTACAGTCAAGCATAGTGGTTGGAGTGTCATGGTTTGGGGTTGCATGAGGGCTGCCAGCTATGAGGAGCTACATTTCATTGATGGGAATCATGAATCCCCCCCCCCTCCTTTGGAAACTGGGCCACAGGGTAATATTCCAACAAGATAATGAACCCAAACCCACCTCCAAGATGAGCAATGTTTTGCTAAAGAAACAGAAGGTAAAGGTGCTGGACTGGCCAATCATGTCTCCAGACCTAAAGACTACAGAGCATCTATGGGCCAACCTCAAATGAAAGGTGGAGGAGTGCAAGGTCCCCAGCATTCACCAGCTCAGATGCATTGAAAAGGATTCCAGTGGTAACTTATCAAGCTCTAGTGAACTCCATGCTAAACAGAGTTAAGGCAGTGCTGAAAAATAATGGGCACAATTTGGTCAAGAGGCTTCGACATTAATGGCTATGTGTTGAATTATTGTGAAGAAACATTCAGTTTACACTGTTATACAAGCTGTACACTGACTACTTTTCCTGGTATCAAATGTCATATCTTTAGTGTTGTCTGGTAAGTTATAACATTTTACTATGGTGGAGCAGGCTTCCTGTTTGACAATTTCATGAGCATCCATTGCTGATGAATGTAAGCAAGTTTGTCAGGCTTCTAGAGAGTATGCGCTGTGGGACATCCAAACAGACTAGCAGTCAACAGAATAACAGAGTTAAGGAAAAAGCCCTTTTTAACTACATATTTGGGGTAAATGACAGGGGCCACCATTAGCCAGCTAATATATTGTTAGTAGAGAAAGGAGGTAGTAAATATCTGTAACCAGTTTACTCTATAGTACAATAATTAAAAAAATGTTTTACTGTTACATTGAAAGTAGTAAAAATGTTTGCTACAGTTTAATATTCCCATTTCTCTGTTAAAATACAAGAAGTGGATAAATAACAGTTCCTGTTACAAAGAAGTTTATTTTCTGCTGTATGCATTAAGATACAAAATGAAAATAATTTAATCCAGGGAGCAGAAATCTAAACCCGCAAAGCCTTTGAATTGTTTTTACAACTGAGTGAAGGACTCTGAAAGTCTTCTAATCTGCTTTGACAGTGATTCATCCATTAGCTTTTCGGCGACACATATAATATTTCAATCTGCTGCACCCAGTCACAAAGCTAAAGCACAAAAATCTAATCAGACTTTTCCTAAACAAATCCATCAGCAGCTTGATTCATAGAAATGTTCCAAATGGCTCTTATATAACATTTCATTTAAGAATATGATCCCATACACATCTGTATTACATAATGTGTTAGATGTAGCCAACCCCTACCTAAACAAAATTGTCCTAAATCCTATATCCTATATAGGTGTATACTGTATATCTCATCCAGGATGCTAAGCTGTGTGAGATAAGAGATTCATTTATTAAAGTGTTTTCTCCGTGTCTGAATTGTTATGGAATGGCAGGTAGGTTTAGTAGTGTGACTAGGCAGGAATTTTCCTTTCTACCTCAACCCACATAGGTTTATAGGGTGAGGCGTTACCTAGGTTGTAGATTACAGAAATTGGAATCAAATTAATTTTGGATCATGTTTGGTTAATGTATATATCTCTTAATTTTCAATAGTATTTTTTGCTTTTTCTATTGCCCCCTCTTCTTTTGTAGTAGTTTTGTAGTAGTCCTATACTCGCAAGAAATTCCCCATTCCCCATTCCTTTTAACTCCCTGCTAAATTTGATTAAAGTATTTACATAAAAAAAGAATTCTGTTCTGTTGCCAGAAACCCTGTGCTGTATTTTTAGTGGCCTCACTGGCAAACGTAAGAACCTTTGCTGTAGACTAGTTGAGTATTTTATCAAAATAGGTTAATTGGGGTTAATGGCGTAGGGAACAGGAAGGGTTTTTTTTGCAAGTTGGTATAACACTGTTTCAAGACAGGAGACTGAACACTAGGGAGGGCAAAGAGAACATTCTACTTCCTGTAATACCATCTGGGGGTTGGGCATGCACTTCATTTTATTAACTCAGTACTGGTTTTAGGTTAACTAACTTCCTTGTTGTATGCTTGTCTACTGTGAATTGATTTAATTGTATTATCTGTAATTTATTGTCATTATTTTATAAAGACACTAAATATACCTGTTCATCAAATTCAGTCAATGAAAGTAAAAAAAGAAAAAAGACTGTGGATCGCAGCCAGTATAACTGATGGTACTCAAGCTCTTAAATGGTGGTATGATTCAAGGTTGCAGACAGATCTGTATCCTCACCCTACAACCACAGCCCAAAAGACGAAGTAGTGCACCCCCGAAGCACAACCGCGCCCTTCCCCTCATTTTGTAAACTATAGGACTGTGCGTTTGACTACTACTCACCTTCAATTGGAGAATACTGGTAGTGGCTAATGAATCCCAATACTGGACACTAGAGGGCATCACAATTCCTATTGGTTGATGCAATGATTATTATTAAATTCACAAAATGGTGTAAAGGAGAAAGCTTAAAAGCGAAACGTGTCAACCATAGCTTGCTATAACTGAATGCTGCTACAAACCTGAATGTACAAACCCTGACTAACTAATGTGAATTAGAGCACATTCAAAACTACACTGTGTATTATATTCATGGCATGTGTTTAGTACTGTAATGTATGAATTAATGTATGTTTGTATAAAAATTCAACGCAGCCCCAACAGGTTAAGTGGAAGGGACCCCACCCCGAACTTCCCCCAATTTTCAAATATAGCACTTAACCCCGCCCTGAGAAATTTAAAAGGTGGATGGGAGGTTAGAATTTAGGGAGGACTTCTGACCCCACACAGGTCATTACCCTCCCCATAACCCGTCCCCCTGAACTGATCTGTATCTTACCTAATCTACTGCTATATATACTTTACCCAAACCTAATTTGCTATAAAATTCCTAATGCCAGCAGAAGCAATATGAATGGTGGAGAAGGTGGCGTGGGACCCCGTCCCATGAGGTATGGGCAAGTATATGTTAAAATAAGAAAAGATTGTTTTAAATGTATTCCTATAGCTATAAGGGGGCCAATGGGGCTGGTTAGTGACTTGGAGGGAGGACCTCATGCAATTTAAATATATTTTTTGCAAAAAAAATGTACACAAACTAAAAAAATGCCCCCCTCCCAAGGCACTTACCTGCCCAGATGACCAAACATAGAGGGTGGTAAGTATAGAGCCAAGGGGCCCAGCTGCCATCCCCTAGCCCTGGTGCATTGCCAGCACCTATTATCTTTGACAGAGCTTGGTGCTCCTCCAGGAAGAGCACTGAGTCATGCCATTGGGCAACGCGCTCTCCCACACCTCCCTGGCCATTGGGGGTGTGGGGCCACACTGTCAGATGCATGTCCCAGCTGACAGCAGAGCTCCAGGGAGTGGGGGAAGCTGGTGGTGCTGTTCGGCATCTAGACTTTGTACATGTACACAATCTTGGGCATACCCCCCTTGTCTAAGTCAGCTTGTAGGTTGTTTCTCTGATGATAATTATTTACCCTCATTTGCTTAGTGTGCAAACAATGTCTGCTTTTATAGCAGCCTACATGTTACCAGGATGCAATGCTGAGCCCTCTTGATTTTCCTCTGTGTACTGAGCCCAGCCCACACAGACACATTGTCGCTTTGATTGGCTGACTCCGAGGTCACAGTAGGGCCTCTTCTACCTTACTGTGATGGGGCTTCATAGTGTTTAAAGTATGACTGCAGCAATTATGTTAGTATCTATTTTGATTTTTTTCATCCAAATCTTGCTGACCTCAGGGAAAGGACAGGGGGTAGGGAAGGGTAAGGGAAGTACAAATACCACAAACATATTTGATTTTTTTCTATAACCTTTCAGTAGGCTTTTGCCAGTGTGCACTTTTTCCAGAATATAAAAATGTTGGTCCAAATTCAAGATTGAGAGAATTGCCTTGAGTTATGAGTCATGGCTATGGGTTTTGTGTGCTTCCATGCAGCTGTTCATATTTATTAGCACACATTGAAATGCTGGATTGCATTTGACTTTATTTTCTATTTGCATGTGGTGAGTAATAACTGATGCCCCCGCATAAGCACAGATGCCATTTCATGAGTGTAGAATAAGCTTTATTCGGTCCAAGATCTTTAACCATTCCAGAGTGGATACACTATACAAAAATATAATTCACTTTTTATAGTTTGGCGTGCCTGGGTGCATAGAGACAACTGACTATTGGACAGATAAAAGAATAATCAACTCTTTTGACCGCTTATCAAAGGACAATTCTTAAAATATGCCAGAGATCTCGACCATGAAAGAGAAAAGAAAAAAAAGAGGAAGAGGTAGGGTGGGAGAATAAGATGGGAATTGGGGGTATATTTCTAAGTTAAGGTGGTTTACATTTATTGCAGTAGATAGCGCTGTTACATATAACTATGTGTAGTTTCAGTTGTACATTCGCTGCTGCATGTTGTTTTCCCTGTACATTGGGTTGATCTCTATTGGCTTGATGCAGAGCCTCCCCGTTCAGCTCTCCAGTGCGTTTTCCCGTTCGTTTTGGGCTTTGATCGGGTCAGGAAAGGGTGCTACGTTGATTTTAGTGTGCGTTTATGCGCTCAGGTGTGCGCTCAGCCGCCTTTCCGATTGTCGGCTCGCACGAGGCTGTTTCCCGGCAAAACGAACGCCTCGTTCATTGTTCCGTTTTTTTCAGTGATGCAGAGCCTTGTTTTCCGATTGAAATCACCCTAATGAAACGGGGCCGCCGAGCCTTCACTTACGGCAAGTCAGAGCAGCCGTATTTGCACTCGGGCAATAATATGCAGTCCTCTGTTGGAGCACATCAGCGGCGCCAGCTCCGCGGTCTTGTCCTGCTGAGTATGGCAGAAACCAGGCTGCACCTATTTGAGCTCACCCGCCTTACTGGGTATGTGTATGAAACTTGTATTGGTTGCCCACCCTGTCTTTTATTTTTTTTTTCCCTTAACACACTATTTGGTAATTTTTTTGTTAGTATATTTTTAGCCTAATTTTTTAAGTTTAAATTAAATGGGTTAAGTGATCGAACCCTATTGCGTCATGTTCTTGCCCTCTTATGTAAGTAGTATTCCCCAGACTTTTTTAATGAGTGTACAGGTTGGATGTGCATGTATGCTCAATACAAATGTCCTTTCCTCCAACCCTACCCTGCTCACCTATTTGTCCCTCTTTTCTATTGGTGAAATGCACACCTTTTTTTATTTTTATTTTGTTTGTTTTTTGATTTGGTTTTTGGGCAGGAGGCTCTGGCCATCCTTTGCTCCCCTGGCTGCTGACCCCAATCCTGCACCCATCTTCACAGGCAGAGGAGCCCTACAATACTGCCCCCAGGAGGACTCGCTCTGTGGTGGAGCGAGCCTTTGGTCTCTTGAAGATGAGGTTCCTTTGTCTTGATCAGACTGGGGGGGGCACTACAATATACGCCTGCAAAGGTCATTAAACTAATCATGGCTTGTTCCGCTTTAAGAGAGGGAGTCTGCCATTTCTGAGTAAAGTCTCATTAAAAAGGGTTTCACACAGTGGGGCATCCAGATCTGGGATTTCCAGGGGGAAGACCAGTGGCCGCTCTGGGTTTTGTTCTGCTTTATGTGAGGGAACCTGTGTTACTTTAAGAATAATGTAAAGGAGGTGGGTTATTCCATCCTAACCTGATTTGGTCATGATGTTTTAAAGCAGGCCAAAACCCATGTAACCCAGCCCTTTGGAGTGTGAAGGAATCCAGGGCTGGGTTACAGGCATCATGTCTCTGGGGCATTCCAATTTGGGATGTCCTGCACGTCACTGCGGGGGAACGTCAGAGCTATACCAGGAGCTATGCCATCTTTACACAGGAGCAGGACGACATCATCATGGATGTGAGTATGCGAGCGTGCGTTTATGTGCGCGCACACATTCCTTATAATAAAAAAAAAAACAAAGTGCAAGAATAGTCTGAAACAACTTAGTTTGTCACGTTACATACCAGCCCACCTTAGTTTAACCCATGTACGCAGCTACAAACTAGGCTACATGCAGATAGAAGAACTAGGGCAATGTGAGGCAGCAAAAGGTTAATAAAGTGACTTGAGTTAGGCCAGGAAACTTGTTAATGTATTTTGTGGATTAATGGTGGGTCCTTGTATCTTTTTTTAACAGATGATGCTGCGGAATCGTTTTTTAAGAGTTTGGGCTTTTCATTAAATCACGCTGAAGGTCCGGTTTAAAAAGTGCCCCAAAAAAAACACGCCCAACCAAACCATAAAAACAATGCTAAACTAATGTTGTTTATCATTCACAGATACTAGAAAACCACAGGCACAAGACCCCGAGGCCTAATGTTTTTTATTTTGCATTAAATTTTTTATTGTTTTTTAGTTTTGGCAAAAAAAAAAAAAAAAGAAAAATCCAAATCCCAAAAAAAAATAAAAACAACGTTTGAATAAAAAACAAATAAAAAGATTTGGTGTGTTGTCTTTCCTGCAAATGTACAATCACACAACATCATCACACATTTACATGACACAAAAGGTTTAGATATGGGACAATAAATCAAAAACAATCAGAAAGAATTAAGGTATGCATTAATGGCAAGGAAAAAGGAACACAAAGGAGATTAAGGTATGCATTAATGGCAAGGAAAAAGGAACACAAAGGAGATTAAGGTGTGCATTAATGGCAAGGAAAAAGGAACACAAAGGAGATTAAGGTGTGCATTAATGGCAAGGAAAAAGGAACACAAAGGAGATTAAGGTATGCATTAATGGCAAGGAAAAAGGAACACAAAGGAAATTAAGGTATGCATTAATGGCAAGGAAAAAGGAACAACAAAAATTTAACAGAAATATATATATATATATATATATATATGTGTCAAATTGGCAGTTGGTGCCATATGCATGTTCCAATGGAGGTTTAGGGATGTGCGCTTGCATGTAGCCAGATTGGCAACTGAAGAGCCATGGAGATGTAAGTATACTAGCTAAAACCACCAAAATGGAAGGTCAAATACGACGGAAACCAAGCAGGTACGTTCAAAAAGGCAGGAAAAATCAGGAAAAAACGGGCCGCCCGTGTGAACGTGAACGGGAGCCCCGATCAAATTGAAGGCACCCGAGAGAGCAAAAAAAGCTTTCCGAGTAAAGTGAAATTGACGGATCAGTTAGGGAGCCATTCCGACAGAGGCTCTGCATCACATTTGAGCCACGATTCAAACGGGAGCCCCGGACAATCGGAAGGTTTTAAGGGCAGTTCAGAGGAGGCTCTGCATCAGGCCCTATGACTTCTTTTTTTCTTGTTTATTTTATCCACCATGTAAGGTGACCTTCTCTTACTGCACTTATGTTTCATTAAAGCCAGTTCCTGTTATACCACAAATGTCTATCCAGATTTGACTCCACTCAAACTCACACTCTGCAACATTATTTGTAGAGATGAGCGAACTTTTGAAAAATTCGATTCGACTGATTCGCCGAATTTTCCGACAAAAATCGTTTCGACCCGAATAAATTCGCGACGAATCGCTATTAAAAACGGCTATTTCTGAGCCTCCTACAGCCTCAATAGGGTTGTAAACCATTCAGCCTTGCTGTAACACGCACAGGATGCGTGCTGGGTTAGTTAAATAATACTTTGAAGAAATATCACATGCAGATCAGAGGCATCGCTAATAGAATCGCAGAGCGGCACAATTGCAGAGAGTTGAAGTGGCATCACTATGAGGGGCAGAAGGAGCCCAAATATACACTGGAGTTGGCCTCAGGAGCCCAAAAATTGGATGAATCACACCCTGGAGTTGGCAGAAGTTGGCAGCAGCAGCAGCAGCAGGAGCCCAAATATACACTGGAGTTGGCTTCAGGAGCCCAAAAATTGGATGAATCACACCCTGGAGTTGGCAGAAGTTGGCAGCAGCAGCAGCAGGAGCCCAAATATACACTGGAGTTGGCCTCAGGAGCCCAAAAATTGGATGAATCACACCCTGGAGTTGGCAGGAGTTGACAGTAGCAGCAGCAGGAGCCCAAATATACACTGGAGTTGGCCTCAGGAGCCCAAAAATTGGATGAATCACACCCTGGAGTTGGCAGAAGTTGGCAGCAGCAGCAGCAGGAGCCCAAATATACACTGGAGTTGGCCTCAGGAGCCCAAAAATTGGATGAATCACACCCTGGAGTTGGCAGGAGTTGACACCAGCAGCAGCAGGAGCCCAAATATACACTGGAGTTGGCTTCAGGAGCCCAAAAATTGGATGAATCACACCCTGGAGTTGGCAGAAGTTGGCAGCAGCAGCAGCAGGAGCCCAAATATACACTGGAGTTGGCCTCAGGAGCCCAAAAATTGGATGAATCACACCCTGGAGTTGGCAGAAGTTGGCAGCAGCAGCAGCAGGAGCCCAAATATACACTGGAGTTGGATTCAGGAGCCCAAAAATTGGATGAATCACACCCTGGAGTTGGCAGGAGTTGACACCAGCAGCAGCAGGAGCCCAAATATACACTGGAGTTGGCTTCAGGAGCCCAAAAATTGGATGAATCACACCCTGGAGTTGGCAGAAGTTGGCAGCAGCAGCAGCAGGAGCCCAAATATACACTGGAGTTGGCCTCAGGAGCCCAAAAATTGGATGAATCACACCCTGGAGTTGGCAGGAGTTGACAGTAGCAGCAGCAGGAGCCCAAATATACACTGGAGTTGGCCTCAGGAGCCCAAAAATTGGATGAATCACACCCTGGAGTTGGCAGAAGTTGGCAGCAGCAGCAGCAGGAGCCCAAATATACACTGGAGTTGGCCTCAGGAGCCCAAAAATTGGATGAATCACACCCTGGAGTTGGCAGGAGTTGACAGTAGCAGCAGCAGGAGCCCAAATATACACTGGAGTTGGCCTCAGGAGCCCAAAAATTGGATGAATCACACCCTGGAGTTGGCAGAAGTTGGCAGCAGCAGCAGCAGGAGCCCAAATATACACTGGAGTTGGCCTCAGGAGCCCAAAAATTGGATGAATCACACCCTGGAGTTGGCAGGAGTTGACACCAGCAGCAGCAGGAGCCCAAATATACACTGGAGTTGGCCTCAGGAGCCCAAAAATTGGATGAATCACACCCTGGAGTTGGCAGAAGTTGGCAGCAGCAGCAGCAGGAGCCCAAATATACACTGGAGTTGGCCTCAGGAGCCCAAAAATTGGATGAATCACACCCTGGAGTTGGCAGGAGTTGGCAGCAGCAGCAGCAGGAGCCCAAATATACACTGGAGTTGGCCTCAGGAGCCCAAAAATTGGATGAATCACACCCTGGAGTTGGCAGGAGTTGACAGTAGCAGCAGCAGGAGCCCAAATATACACTGGAGTTGGCCTCAGGAGCCCAAAAATTGGATGAATCACACCCTGGAGTTGGCAGAAGTTGGCAGCAGCAGCAGCAGGAGCCCAAATATACACTGGAGTTGGCCTCAGGAGCCCAAAAATTGGATGAATCACACCCTGGAGTTGGCAGGAGTTGACAGTAGCAGCAGCAGGAGCCCAAATATACACTGGAGTTGGCCTCAGGAGCCCAAAAATTGGATGAATCACACCCTGGAGTTGGCAGAAGTTGGCAGCAGCAGCAGCAGGAGCCCAAATATACACTGGAGTTGGCCTCAGGAGCCCAAAAATTGGATGAATCACACCCTGGAGTTGGCAGGAGTTGACACCAGCAGCAGCAGGAGCCCAAATATACACTGGAGTTGGCTTCAGGAGCCCAAAAATTGGATGAATCACACCCTGGAGTTGGCAGAAGTTGGCAGCAGCAGCAGCAGGAGCCCAAATATACACTGGAGTTGGCCTCAGGAGCCCAAAAATTGGATGAATCACACCCTGGAGTTGGCAGGAGTTGACAGTAGCAGCAGCAGGAGCCCAAATATACACTGGAGTTGGCCTCAGGAGCCCAAAAATTGGATGAATCACACCCTGGAGTTGGCAGAAGTTGGCAGCAGCAGCAGCAGGAGCCCAAATATACACTGGAGTTGGCCTCAGGAGCCCAAAAATTGGATGAATCACACCCTGGAGTTGGCAGGAGTTGACAGTAGCAGCAGCAGGAGCCCAAATATACACTGGAGTTGGCCTCAGGAGCCCAAAAATTGGATGAATCACACCCTGGAGTTGGCAGAAGTTGGCAGCAGCAGCAGCAGGAGCCCAAATATACACTGGAGTTGGCCTCAGGAGCCCAAAAATTGGATGAATCACACCCTGGAGTTGGCAGGAGTTGACAGTAGCAGCAGCAGGAGCCCAAATATACACTGGAGTTGGCCTCAGGAGCCCAAAAATTGGATGAATCACACCCTGGAGTTGGCAGAAGTTGGCAGCAGCAGCAGCAGGAGCCCAAATATACACTGGAGTTGGCCTCAGGAGCCCAAAAATTGGATGAATCACACCCTGGAGTTGGCAGGAGTTGACAGTAGCAGCAGCAGGAGCCCAAATATACACTGGAGTTGGCCTCAGGAGCCCAAAAATTGGATGAATCACACCCTGGAGTTGGCAGAAGTTGGCAGCAGCAGCAGCAGGAGCCCAAATATACACTGGAGTTGGCCTCAGGAGCCCAAAAATTGGATGAATCACACCCTGGAGTTGGCAGGAGTTGGCAGCAGCAGCAGCAGGAGCCCAAAAAATGGCCTAAAGACATAAATATGTTTTGCACCATTTGGAAAGTGTAAAACGTGGCACCATGCTGAATCTAGTCGCATGCATCAGGCATTGGTGGGTGGAAATCCTGGCTGATCCATCCCTGATTCATTTTGACAAAGGTGAGTCTCTCCACATTTTTAGTTGACAGACGAGTTCTCCTCGCCGTAACTATGGCCCCCGCCGCACTAAACACCCGCTCAGATGGCACGCTACTTGCCGGGCAGGACAGCTTTTCCAGGGCAAACTCTGCTAGTTGCGGCCACAAATCAAGTTTGGCTGCCCAGAAGTCCAGCGGATCCTCAAGGTGTGTTGGCATGGTCATGTCAAAGTATGACATGACCTGCTGGTTCAGGTCCTGCTCCAGGTCTTCCTGCTGCTCATGAGTAGCCTCACTATGCGGGTGTAGAAAGCTACTCATTAGCGACTGAAGACTGAGGCTGCTGCTGCTGATGGAGCTTCTGCTGCTGCTGCTGCCAACCCCCCCAGCGGCCATGGCAGTGGAAGGTGAGCGCAGAGGTCCCCTCGAGTCAGACCTGCGAGAGTATGGACCATGGCGCAGATAGGCATCGGCCAACTGCCTACGTAGAATGTCTTTGTAGTAGTTGAGTTTGTCCTCCCTCTCGGTGGGTTTAAAAAATGCCCCCATTTTGTGCCGGAAGCGAGGGTCCAATAAGGTGGACAGCCAGAAGTCATCCCGCCGACAGATGGAAACAATTCTGGGGTCACTACGCAAGCATGTGAGCATGCTTCGTGCCATTTGCGCAAGTGACTCGGATGGACTACCTGTCTCCATCTCCACTGCATACTGCCACGGTGTGCCCGGGTCCTCTGTCTCTCCTTCCTCAAAAACCTCTAGCTCCTCTGGCTGCTCCTGCTCCTCCTCTCCTGTCCGCTGACTAGATAAACCAGCCATTTCGCCAAGCCTAAACTGTGTTTCGCTGGGCAACTCCTCCTCCTCCTCTTCCTCCTCCTCCTCCTCCAGTTCAGCTCCAACGGGGTTCATGTGGCCGTAAGATGTAAACGCCATGTCTCCAGTGCCCTGACCAGCCATGGTTTCCAACATGTGCTGTAGTACATGAAGCAGTGGAATCACGTCGTTCATCCCGTAATCCTGCCGACTGACAAATAAAGTGGCTTCCTCAAAGGGCCTGAGCAAACGGCAGGTGTCACGTATGAGCTGCCACTGGTTGACATTGAAGTTACACAGGGGAGTCCCCCTATCTGCTTGGATCATCAGGAAATCCGTGATGGCTTTTCTCTGTTCATATAATCGGTCCAACATGTGAAGGGTGGAATTCCAACGGGTGGAAACATCGCAAATCAGACTATGTTGGGGGATACCATTCTGACGCTGTAGCTCAAGAAGGGTGTGTTTGGCGGTGTAGGAGTGGCTGAAGTGCATGCAAAGTTTCCGTGAAGTTGTTAGGATGTCCTGCAGATGGGGGGAACACTTCAGAAACCGCTTGACAACCAGATTGAAGACGTGAGCCATGCAGGGGGCATGGGTCAGGCTTCCTTGGCGCAGCGCAGACAAAATGTTCTTCCCATTGTCGGTAACCATGATTCCCATTTTAAGTTTTCTCGGAGTAAGCCATGTTTGGATTTCCTGATGAATACATTTAAGCAGTTCCTCCCCTGTGTGACTCCGTTCGCCAAGACAAACCATGTGAAGCACTGCGTGACACCTCCGTGCCCTGCACACATGGTAGACTGGAGGGGCACTGAGACTTGAGCCTACAGTGGAGGGTGAGGAGATGGCGGAGGATGAGGAGGCCGAGTCGCACGGTGTCACAGGCCCAATGGGCAGAGAGCGCGGAGGCCGAAGCGGCGTGACCTGTCCAAGTTGCTGCTGCAAAGGGACCACATTCACCCAGTGGGCCGTAAACGACATGTACTGCCCCTGACCGTAGTTACAGCTCCAGATGTCGGCGCTGCCATGTATTTTGCTACACACCGACAGGCTCAAGGACTGGCCCACCTTCTGTTCAACAAAAGTGTGCAGCGCTGGTACTGCCTTCTTGGCAAAGAAATGACGGCTTGGGACTCTCCACCTCGGCTCGGCACAAGCCATCAGTTCTCTGAAAGGTGCAGATTCCACCACCTGAAAAGGGAGCGACTGCAGCACCAGCAACTTGGACAGGAGCACATTCAGCTTCTGCGCCGTAGGATGAGTGGGCGCATACTGCTGTCTCTTGGACATGGCTTCGCTGATGGATTGCTGGCGGGATGCATGACTTGGAGGAGGAGGAGCAGGAGCGACAGAGGATGGGTATGACGCACAGCTGCCTTCGGCTGAGGTGCTGGAGCCTTGGCTGGCAGAAATTGGGAGCTCACTTGGTGAGGAAGCAGACTGGACCACCCCTTGGGAGCCTCGGTTCTCCCAGGTCGTTTTATGGTGACGCATCATATGTTGACGCAGGGCCGTGGTGCCAACATTTGGACCCTGGCCACGCTTCACCTTTTGCCTACATATCTTGCATGTGGCCATGTTACCCTCCTGCGGATGCCTCAGGAAAAACTGCCACACTGCCGAGTAGCTACTTTTCCCACCCCCTGGCCTCACTGATTCACTGCTGCTGTTGCCAACTCCAGGAACCCCTGCTCCACTACCTCCCGATAAGGTAGACTGCCGCACAGCAGGTGCTCTACCCCGGCCCCGGCCCCGGCCGGCTCCAGCCTTTGGAATTGTGCCCCCATGCTGACTGCTACCACCTTGCTGCCTCAGCTGCTGACTCCGGGGCAACCTGCACCCCTCTTCTCCTGATGATGACGATGAAGCCCCTTCATCACCCGGCTCCCAAGTGCGATCGGCTTCATCGTCATCATCATCATCATCACCGAGTTGTGGCTGTACGTCACTGATGTTCGTGGATTCGTCAACAGTGTCTGGCGCAGGAGCTGGAACGCTCGCAGCACCCACGACACTGTCCACATCACTATTTGTCTGCCTAGCTAAAGAAGCCACCTCCATTTCTTGGCTGGGCAGTAGCTGCTGACTGTCCTCTATCTGATGGTCCTCCTCACTAAAGAGTGGAGCTGAACCCAAAGCATAGGATACGTCGCTGGGGGAGGGAACGGCGTAGGCCAGAGGCAATGGGAGGACAGGGACTGCTCTCGGGGCATGCCAACTCAGGGTTGTGTCAGAGGAACCTACCGACCCTAGACTGGGGGTCTCAGACGTAAGTTGTGATGATGTTGTTGATGAGCGCGTCAACCAATCTACCACGGCAGATGCGTTACTGGTGGAGACCCGACCGCTAGCAGATACTGGCAGATTAGGTCTCTCAGCGTGACTCCTGCTGCTACTGGCCCCCAGTCTGATGCGAGCTCTGCCTGCGGAATCTTGGCCTCTGCCACTCCTCTTTTCACTTCCAGGCACTTGTCTGCCCGACATAGTCTAACTGGCGTGGTAGTAGGTGATATTTAAAAAAACCCCGGGCAGCGGTGGGTCTATATGAAACAGAATATAATGCACACCAAAAGTGAGCAGTAACACTCAGCCTCCAACAGGCCTGCTTAGTGTAAATAAGAGAGCTGCTTAGTGTAAATAAAGAGGGGTATGCTATGTTACAGAATGGGATGCCTCAACAGAAGTGCACCTGGCAGGCAGCAGTAAGCCTATGCCCAGCAAAAGTGTCTTATAATATAAATATAATAAGAGCAAATGCTTATATGGTCTTAAACAGAGGCTGCTTTAGTCACAGAATGGGATGCCCTGGGCAGGAATGGACCTGGCAGGGTCCAGTAGTGCTTTGGCCAGCAAAAGTGTCTTTATCAGGCTAATTTCAAATATGATAAGAGCAAATGCTTATATGGTCTTAAACAGAGGCTGCTGTAGTCACAGAATGGGATGCCCCGGGCAGGAATCGACCTGGCAGGGTCCAGTAGTGCTTTGGCCAGCAAAAGTGTCTTTATCAGGCCTAATTTCAAATATGATAAGAGCAAATGCTTATATGGTCTTAAACAGAGGCTGCTGTAGTCACAGAATGGGATGCCCTGGGCAGGAATGGACCTGGCAGGGTCCAGTAGTGCTTTGGCCAGCAAAAGTGTCTTTATCAGGCCTAATTTCAAATATGATAAGAGCAAATGCTTATATGGTCTTAAACAGAGGCTGCTTTAGTCACAGAATGGGATGCCCTGGGCAGGAATGGACCTGGCAGGGTCCAGTAGTGCTTTGGCCAGCAAAAGTGTCTTTATCAGGCCTAATTTCAAATATGATAAGAGCAAATGCTTATATGGTCTTAAACAGAGGCTGCTGTAGTCACAGAATGGGATGCCCTGGGCAGGAATGGACCTGGCAGGGTCCAGTAGTGCTTTGGCCAGCAAAAGTGTCTTTATCAGGCCTAATTTCAAATATGATAAGAGCAAATGCTTATATGGTCTTAAACAGAGGCTGCTGTAGTCACAGAATGGGATGCCCTGGGCAGGAATGGACCTGGCAGGGTCCAGTAGTGCTTTGGCCAGCAAAAGTGTCTTTATCAGGCTAATTTCAAATATGATAAGAGCAAATGCTTATATGGTCTTAAACAGAGGCTGCTGTAGTCACAGAATGGGATGCCCCGGGCAGGAATGGACCTGGCAGGGTCCAGTAGTGCTTTGGCCAGCAAAAGTGTCTTTATCAGGCCTAATTTCAAATATGATAAGAGCAAATGCTTATATGGTCTTAAACAGAGGCTGCTGTAGTCACAGAATGGGATGCCCTGGGCAGGAATCGACCTGGCAGGGTCCAGTAGTGCTTTGGCCAGCAAAAGTGTCTTTATCAGGCCTAATTTCAAATATGATAAGAGCAAATGCTTATATGGTCTTAAACAGAGGCTGCTGTAGTCACAGAATGGGATGCCCCAACAGGAATCGACCTGGCAGGGTCCAGTAGTGCTTTGGCCAGCAAAAGTGTCTTTATCAGGCCTAATTTCAAATATGATAAGAGCAAATGCTTATATGGTCTTAAACAGAGGCTGCTGTAGTCACAGAATGGGATGCCCTGGGCAGGAATGGACCTGGCAGGGTCCAGTAGTGCTTTGGCCAGCAAAAGTGTCTTTATCAGGCCTAATTTCAAATATGATAAGAGCAAATGCTTATATGGTCTTAAACAGAGGCTGCTTTAGTCACAGAATGGGATGCCCTGGGCAGGAATGGACCTGGCAGGGTCCAGTAGTGCTTTGGCCAGCAAAAGTGTCTTTATCAGGCCTAATTTCAAATATGATAAGAGCAAATGCTTATATGGTCTTAAACAGAGGCTGCTTTAGTCACAGAATGGGATGCCCTGGGCAGGAATGGACCTGGCAGGGTCCAGTAGTGCTTTGGCCAGCAAAAGTGTCTTTATCAGGCCTAATTTCAAATATGATAAGAGCAAATGCTTATATGGTCTTAAACAGAGGCTGCTGTAGTCACAGAATGGGATGCCCCGGGCAGGAATGGACCTGGCAGGGTCCAGTAGTGCTTTGGCCAGCAAAAGTGTCTTTATCAGGCCTAATTTCAAATATGATAAGAGCAAATGCTTATATGGTCTTAAACAGAGGCTGCTGTAGTCACAGAATGGGATGCCCTGGGCAGGAATGGACCTGGCAGGGTCCAGTAGTGCTTTGGCCAGCAAAAGTGTCTTTATCAGGCTAATTTCAAATATGATAAGAGCAAATGCTTATATGGTCTTAAACAGAGGCTGCTGTAGTCACAGAATGGGATGCCCCGGGCAGGAATGGACCTGGCAGGGTCCAGTAGTGCTTTGGCCAGCAAAAGTGTCTTTATCAGGCCTAATTTCAAATATGATAAGAGCAAATGCTTATATGGTCTTAAACAGAGGCTGCTGTAGTCACAGAATGGGATGCCCTGGGCAGGAATGGACCTGGCAGGGTCCAGTAGTGCTTTGGCCAGCAAAAGTGTCTTTATCAGGCCTAATTTCAAATATGATAAGAGCAAATGCTTATATGGTCTTAAACAGAGGCTGCTGTAGTCACAGAATGGGATGCCCCAACAGGAATCGACCTGGCAGGGTCCAGTAGTGCTTTGGCCAGCAAAAGTGTCTTTATCAGGCCTAATTTCAAATATGATAAGAGCAAATGCTTATATGGTCTTAAACAGAGGCTGCTTTAGTCACAGAATGGGATGCCCTGGGCAGGAATGGACCTGGCAGGGTCCAGTAGTGCTTTGGCCAGCAAAAGTGTCTTTATCAGGCCTAATTTCAAATATGATAAGAGCAAATGCTTATATGGTCTTAAACAGAGGCTGCTGTAGTCACAGAATGGGATGCCCCGGGCAGGAATGGACCTGGCAGGGTCCAGTAGTGCTTTGGCCAGCAAAAGTGTCTTTATCAGGCCTAATTTCAAATATGATAAGAGCAAATGCTTATATGGTCTTAAACAGAGGCTGCTGTAGTCACAGAATGGGATGCCCCGGGCAGGAATGGACCTGGCAGGGTCCAGTAGTGCTTTGGCCAGCAAAAGTGTCTTTATCAGGCCTAATTTCAAATATGATAAGAGCAAATGCTTATATGGTCTTAAACAGAGGCTGCTTTAGTCACAGAATGGGATGCCCTGGGCAGGAATGGACCTGGCAGGGTCCAGTAGTGCTTTGGCCAGCAAAAGTGTCTTTATCAGGCCTAATTTCAAATATGATAAGAGCAAATGCTTATATGGTCTTAAACAGAGGCTGCTTTAGTCACAGAATGGGATGCCCTGGGCAGGAATGGACCTGGCAGGGTCCAGTAGTGCTTTGGCCAGCAAAAGTGTCTTTATCAGGCTAATTTCAAATATGATAAGAGCAAATGCTTATATGGTCTTAAACAGAGGCTGCTGTAGTCACAGAATGGGATGCCCCAACAGGAATCGACCTGGCAGGGTCCAGTAGTGCTTTGGCCAGCAAAAGTGTCTTTATCAGGCCTAATTTCAAATATGATAAGAGCAAATGCTTATATGGTCTTAAACAGAGGCTGCTTTAGTCACAGAATGGGATGCCCCGGGCAGGAATGGACCTGGCAGGGTCCAGTAGTGCTTTGGCCAGCAAAAGTGTCTTTATCAGGCCTAATTTCAAATATGATAAGAGCAAATGCTTATATGGTCTTAAACAGAGGCTGCTGTAGTCACAGAATGGGATGCCCCGGGCAGGAATGGACCTGGCAGGGTCCAGTAGTGCTTTGGCCAGCAAAAGTGTCTTTATCAGGCCTAATTTCAAATATGATAAGAGCAAATGCTTATATGGTCTTAAACAGAGGCTGCTGTAGTCACAGAATGGGATGCCCTGGGCAGGAATGGACCTGGCAGGGTCCAGTAGTGCTTTGGCCAGCAAAAGTGTCTTTATCAGGCCTAATTTCAAATATGATAAGAGCAAATGCTTATATGGTCTTAAACAGAGGCTGCTGTAGTCACAGAATGGGATGCCCTGGGCAGGAATGGACCTGGCAGGGTCCAGTAGTGCTTTGGCCAGCAAAAGTGTCTTTATCAGGCTAATTTCAAATATGATAAGAGCAAATGCTTATATGGTCTTAAACAGAGGCTGCTGTAGTCACAGAATGGGATGCCCCAACAGGAATCGACCTGGCAGGGTCCAGTAGTGCTTTGGCCAGCAAAAGTGTCTTTATCAGGCCTAATTTCAAATATGATAAGAGCAAATGCTTATATGGTCTTAAACAGAGGCTGCTTTAGTCACAGAATGGGATGCCCTGGGCAGGAATGGACCTGGCAGGGTCCAGTAGTGCTTTGGCCAGCAAAAGTGTCTTTATCAGGCCTAATTTCAAATATGATAAGAGCAAATGCTTATATGGTCTTAAACAGAGGCTGCTGTAGTCACAGAATGGGATGCCCTGGGCAGGAATGGACCTGGCAGGGTCCAGTAGTGCTTTGGCCAGCAAAAGTGTCTTTATCAGGCCTAATTTCAAATATGATAAGAGCAAATGCTTATATGGTCTTAAACAGAGGCTGCTTTAGTCACAGAATGGGATGCCCTGGGCAGGAATGGACCTGGCAGGGTCCAGTAGTGCTTTGGCCAGCAAAAGTGTCTTTATCAGGCTAATTTCAAATATGATAAGAGCAAATGCTTATATGGTCTTAAACAGAGGCTGCTGTAGTCACAGAATGGGATGCCCTGGGCAGGAATGGACCTGGCAGGGTCCAGTAGTGCTTTGGCCAGCAAAAGTGTCTTTATCAGGCTAATTTCAAATATGATAAGAGCAAATGCTTATATGGTCTTAAACAGAGGCTGCTGTAGTCACAGAATGGGATGCCCTGGGCAGGAATGGACCTGGCAGGGTCCAGTAGTGCTTTGGCCAGCAAAAGTGTCTTTATCAGGCCTAATTTCAAATATGATAAGAGCAAATGCTTATATGGTCTTAAACAGAGGCTGCTTTAGTCACAGAATGGGATGCCCTGGGCAGGAATGGACCTGGCAGGGTCCAGTAGTGCTTTGGCCAGCAAAAGTGTCTTTATCAGGCCTAATTTCAAATATGATAAGAGCAAATGCTTATATGGTCTTAAACGGAGGCTGCTGTAGTCACAGAATGGGATGCCCTGGGCAGGAATGGACCTGGCAGGGTCCAGTAGTGCTTTGGCCAGCAAAAGTGTCTTTATCAGGCCTAATTTCAAATATGATAAGAGCAAATGCTTATATGGTCTTAAACAGAGGCTGCTTTAGTCACAGAATGGGATGCCCCAACAGGAATCGACCTGGCAGGGTCCAGTAGTGCTTTGGCCAGCAAAAGTGTCTTTATCAGGCTAATTTCAAATATGATAAGAGCAAATGCTTATATGGTCTTAAACAGAGGCTGCTGTAGTCACAGAATGGGATGCCCCAACAGGAATCGACCTGGCAGGGTCCAGTAGTGCTTTGGCCAGCAAAAGTGTCTTTATCAGGCCTAATTTCAAATATGATAAGAGCAAATGCTTATATGGTCTTAAACAGAGGCTGCTTTAGTCACAGAATGGGATGCCCTGGGCAGGAATGGACCTGGCAGGGTCCAGTAGTGCTTTGGCCAGCAAAAGTGTCTTTATCAGGCCTAATTTCAAATATGATAAGAGCAAATGCTTATATGGTCTTAAACAGAGGCTGCTGTAGTCACAGAATGGGATGCCCCGGGCAGGAATGGACCTGGCAGGGTCCAGTAGTGCTTTGGCCAGCAAAAGTGTCTTTATCAGGCCTAATTTCAAATATGATAAGAGCAAATGCTTATATGGTCTTAAACAGAGGCTGCTGTAGTCACAGAATGGGATGCCCTGGGCAGGAATGGACCTGGCAGGGTCCAGTAGTGCTTTGGCCAGCAAAAGTGTCTTTATCAGGCCTAATTTCAAATATGATAAGAGCAAATGCTTATATGGTCTTAAACAGAGGCTGCTGTAGTCACAGAATGGGATGCCCTGGGCAGGAATGGACCTGGCAGGGTCCAGTAGTGCTTTGGCCAGCAAAAGTGTCTTTATCAGGCCTAATTTCAAATATGATAAGAGCAAATGCTTATATGGTCTTAAACAGAGGCTGCTTTAGTCACAGAATGGGATGCCCTGGGCAGGAATGGACCTGGCAGGGTCCAGTAGTGCTTTGGCCAGCAAAAGTGTCTTTATCAGGCTAATTTCAAATATGATAAGAGCAAATGCTTATATGGTCTTAAACAGAGGCTGCTGTAGTCACAGAATGGGATGCCCCGGGCAGGAATGGACCTGGCAGGGTCCAGTAGTGCTTTGGCCAGCAAAAGTGTCTTTATCAGGCCTAATTTCAAATATGATAAGAGCAAATGCTTATATGGTCTTAAACAGAGGCTGCTTTAGTCACAGAATGGGATGCCCTGGGCAGGAATGGACCTGGCAGGGTCCAGTAGTGCTTTGGCCAGCAAAAGTGTCTTTATCAGGCTAATTTCAAATATGATAAGAGCAAATGCTTATATGGTCTTAAACAGAGGCTGCTGTAGTCACAGAATGGGATGCCCTGGGCAGGAATGGACCTGGCAGGGTCCAGTAGTGCTTTGGCCAGCAAAAGTGTCTTTATCAGGCCTAATTTCAAATATGATAAGAGCAAATGCTTATATGGTCTTAAACAGAGGCTGCTTTAGTCACAGAATGGGATGCCTCACAGCAGACTTAAGATCAGTTCAGTATATATGCACAGTTAGTTACTATAAGCAGCCTGAAAACGCTAACAAAGGCTGGATGAAAAAAAAAAAATCTCCCTGTCAGCCAGCTCCGTTTTTCCTACCTTTCCCTGGCTTTCTGTCTGTCTCCTGTCTGTCTCCTGCCTGTCTCCTGCCTGTCCCTGTCTGTCCCTGTCTCCAGCCTGTCTAACTGCCTCAGCTACACAGCGTTCTGTCTGTCTGTCACGAATGCAATAGAGAAATGAGGAAAAGCAAGATGGCCGCCGTTAAATACCGCTGTGTGACGTCACCGGGCTTGCTGGCTGCTGATAGGCTGCATGTGACTGCCCCAGCTTGCACTGGCGCGGGATACATGTCCAGACATGTCCCGTCCGCCATCTTAGAATGCCTGTAAATGTAAATGAATGGATGTTAAAGGAAAACTTCGAGTGATCGAATCGCGGGGAAATTCGGATTCGATCCGAATCGAATTTTTCCTGAAATTCGGATCGAATCCGGGTTCGTCCGGATCGATTCGCTCATCCCTAATTATTTGCTATATTTGGTAGTGAAGAGTTTCTTTTAAAGCTAACCAAAGGTGGTACACCTGGCAACATTTTTGCACCTTAGCTTGCTTAGAGTAAACAATATCCTCTATCTACTCAATGAGATTAACTTGTGTAAACCACTCTTTAACAGTGGAGGCTGATTGTGATTTCCAGTATCTTGTTATTATCAACTTAGCTGCATTAGGCAGATGTAACTGCACCCAGTTCTTGTATTTGTAGGTAGGCATTTTAGAGTGATGAAGCAGAAACTGTGATGCTGAGAAATCTAAATTAGCCTTCAAGGTAATGCTCATGGAGGTATGAACCATCTTCTAGTACTTCATTTCAGGACTGCTCCACAACATAGGGTCCCTCCTCCCCTCACTTCACCTCTAACGGATTTCCAGGACCTCGGTATATATGTGTTAATGTACAAACCTTGTCCCACTCATCTACTGGAGGTGACAAATCTAGATATTTTTCCCATTTAGCCCTCCAATTTTGCTCTCTGAATGCCGACAGCTTACTAAGCAACAGCTCATAATACCAAGGAAGTAGGTAACGGAGGCTTCTTAAGAATTTATCCTTCTTGTACATTCCTTATGCTGAGTTGGTTTATACACTTGATTGGCTCATTCCTCTAACGGCCGTAGTGGAATAAGGACAAGGAAGGATCCCCTTGAGATTTATATATACAACGCCTATATATCATTGGAAGTTTGTGAGTGCTAAATTTTTATTCATTAAAATGTTTTATTAATTTATTGATGGAGTTGCACTAGATTTTTTGTGCTCTCTCTTTTCTTAATGTACACATGAGATCAACATGCGATTTTAAGGACAGACACTTCTGCATATGATTGAAGGATTGTACGGAGTTGTCCTGTACTAGTGGAATATATTATACAGCTATTAGATCAGATAACATCTTGATGATACATCGCGGAGCTGTTCCTTATTGGTGGAATATATTCTAAAGCTATTTGATCAGATAATATCTGGTAAGCGTTTATCCATAAGGTGGTAGGCACGAGTGCTGAAATAGTTTGTTGATGTGCACGCACCGTGGGATCCATTTTTTGAGGAAAAATGGTAGCCATGTCTTTACTGGTGAGGTAGTGTCTAATTTGGCCGCATAAATGGCTCCAATGAAAAGATCAGGGTGGTCAGGGGATTTGTCAGGTACTGTTTACAATGTCAAATCATTCAAAGAGAACGTTTTCTGTACAAACACTAGCAGATGGGCCTGAGTACAGGGCCATGATCTTGTTTGTCATCTCCTGACCTTATCCCATTCAGATTTCTGTTTCACGCCACTCTGCCAAACGCCTTCTCAGTCAGTCAATAAGCATTGAGCATCAACGCCCCTCTTTTTAACCCAGTGATGGATATTAATGGACTTGATAACACTATCCCTCACTTCTCTACCTAGTATGAACCCAATCTGATCTGAACCAATCCAAAAGCAAAGAGGTAATTGGGGCTTTCCAAAGCCTCAATTTCCTCTGCCGTTGGGGTTGGTTGGCCAAATTTATTCAAATACTCTCTAACTACTTCTCGTAGTATTTACAAAAAAGACAGGTATAATATTTACCGCTATTTCAGCCAGTCATGTATATAGTCATGCATCAAGCAGAAGTAAGGAGCAGGAAGGAAGGCACAGTAGCAGGAGGCATAATAAATAATTGAAAGAAGGAAACAGACCAACTGAAAGCCAGAGACAAGTAACCAGACCATATAACCAAATCATGAACTGTGAAGCAAAGAAACAATGATGAAGTCCATAATAATTAGCCTGTAGCCGGGTAATAACGAAGTTGAAATAACCTGAAGTAAGATCATGAACTTCTTAAAGGCACATCAATTATATATCCTGAGCCTCAGATGAATTGGACTTATATCCTCATTGAAAAGCCATGCATTGGTTAGCCTGTAACAACTCCTTCAGCTGAAAGGAGACATGTCAAGCTGACTTCCCATACATTGTGGTCTAGTGTAAGTAGTAAAAAAGTTAAACTGCCATTCTGCATTGCAACTCTTTTTGGATCTCTGTGGTGATTGCCATTGCTCACATGCCATCAGATGGGTGCAGGAACAGGTCCCGGATGTGACTGCATTTGCATTCTCCTAATGGAGTGTACAAATCCCTAACAGCACGGCTATACAGGTCTCCCTACATAGCTTGCAATTCATGTGGGATCAGGGCCAAGTTTGATATCTGCCGACATGGTCACCAGTGTTCGTGTCGAGGTTGGCATCTGGAAAAGCTCCGCAGCCCATTAACCAGCTTAAACTAATGCAGTGTGTACATTAGAGTGGCTATACAACTAGATATCCCATTGATGGTCGGCATTTCTGCTGTCGACTCGGCTGTGGCCGGGGCTACAGAAAGATGGCCACTGCTCCCATGTAGGGGTTATGTAGGGGTGAAGCAAGCTGAATGCCCCATGCAACTGTCACTTTGCGGTATAAAAAAAATTAGGCATTGGACTGCTTTAATGAGTAATACACTATTATTTAGTGTATATTGTAAACAATCACTACCAAATGTTTCACTATTGGAAAATGCAACATATCACCTGTATGTTTATAGCGGCAGTCTTGCTATTACAAAAAAAAAGCCCAGATTGAAGGTTAGTTAAAAAAAAAAGACTCACCTGTTTGCCCGATCCCACGGTGGTTCTCAGCGTATATGCGCCGATTGTCGCTGCTTAGCCATCCAATCACTGCACAGCAGAAGTGCCACTGTTGCACTGAGTGCCCCATTTCCAATTTCTTTACTAATATACAATAGCTTATTGTTGCTTTCCTAGTAGGACTAGCTTTTCCAGCTTGAAAGTGTGATCATCAGATTATAGACCGGAGTGTCATGTGGCATATCTATGTGAACACGAATACAAATCTACAGAAAATAATGCCATGTGATTCATAGCACTGCTCTTCCCTTGGGGCTTTCCTAAAGCAAACCAGATGTTATGTGCGAAATGCAGCATTGTTTCTGTGTCCGCATCATTTGCTTTACATGACATTTACATGACACTTGTATTAGCATTTGATAATTAAACTTATTTTAAACTTAGTAAGGTAGTCCCATTACATATTTGTATTTTAAAATCATAGGTAAATATAAATATATCTGCAGTTTTAAGCATATAGCTATATATATATATATATATATATATATATATATATATATATATATATATAAATATTTGTATATGTACATATCCATACTGTATTCACCAACTAATTTAGTAAGTGATCCGGGTTAAGTGAGCTTCCTCACCTCAGCAGCAGCCATAGCAGCAATGTTCTCTGTGCAGTGCTCTGTTCTTGTAGATCCCGTGTAATTGCTAATACCAACAGACTGCAGGTAGTAACAACTGCTTCCATGAAACACACATTTGCTAGCATAATAAAAAAATGAAAATGCTAGAAGATGCTAGAACTCAGCACCTTGAGGACATCCTTTTGACACACATTTATATACACATTCAAAAATGCCATTGAAAATTGACTTTTTTTTAGCCTTTCCCTGAGGTCAAGTTTAACAAATTAGGTTATTCAGAACCACAGTGTGTCCATGTTTCCAACAATCCAAGGTATATACACTTGTATAAAATAGGAACTTTATTGAAAATATAAAAACATAATGTTGAATATATTTTCCATATTGTATTGCTTTTGCTTCATGACTCATAGGACTATGTAATATAATTTCTGTTAAAAGGTACAATTTGCGTATTTGAAATTACCATGATTGACAACTATTACAATCGTTGACTATTGAAAGGTTTAACAAAAAAAAAACGTTGACTGTATTAATGCAAATTAAGCATAAGTGCCATAAAAAGCAATTTAATGACAATTGGCATTCATATAATGAAAAACTGAATTGTAAGTATTCAGTACTTTTATTTGTGAAATACAAGAAACATTACATATTGTTTGTACTGATCTTTAAACACCAATATACTTTCTCTCTTTATAGGGGAAAGTTAAACTTTATAGGGGAAAGTTATTTAAATGAATTAATAATCTAAGGTCCCACAGACAAGCGCACAGCAGAGCAAGTTAGGAAGGGGGTTAGAAAAATGGAGAATTCTTTATTTCTTGGAAGCAGGTCTGTAGAGTCGGACACCAACAGCAAGTCCCAACTACAATTCTTTTATTTTGCCATGCTCCAACTATTTTTCTCACTATTATAAAACCAATTAGGCTACTTCGACAAACAATAAAACAAATAACTTAACCCTTTTGTTGCCAAGCACTTAACACCTACGCACTGGCTTGCCTGGGCCTTAAGTGCCAAGCCCGTAGGTGTTAAAATTTAAATAAAAATGACATTTACTTACCTGCAGTCGTGCTGCCTCCCGCCGGGTCTTCTCTTCACTGGGGGGGCCTCCGATCGCCCCCCCCAGCCTCTTCCGTGGTGAGGAGAGGGCAGAAAATGCCCTCTCCCCCCACTTCCTGGATTGCCCCTGGGGGCGGGGCCAGTTGACATCATTGTGATGTCACCAGCAGCCGGCTTCTTACCTCCAGCACCCGAGACTCTGAATCAGTCTGCTCGGTGCTTGGAGCAAAGAGCAGAGGAGGAGGAGAGGGCTGTGATCGCCCCCCCCTCCCCAGGCTCTCTCTTCCAAACACGCGAGCAGACTGTCAGCGGAGATCGCCGGGGGACACAGGATCTGAGGTGAGTAAAGTTTAAAAAAAAAATAATAAAGATCATTTTTTTTATTTATGTGTCTGTGTTTTTTTTATTCAACATTTAACCCCTTGTGAACTGGTAAGGGGTCCATGAGACCCCTTATACCAGTTCACAAGGCTGGGGGGGTGGCAAGTCACCTGCCCTAGCGGGTGACTTGCCATTAACCCCCGGCACCCCCATTACCTGCCTCCCCAAAGCCCAGGGGGGGGGGGGCAGAAGAGCCCGGGCCCACATAGGCTATGTGGGCTCGTAGGCTGCAGGGTGGGGGGCCACAAAAGCTGGCCCCCCCACTCTGTGCCTACAAGCCCCCATAGCTGGTCCCGGGCTGGTTACTTTGGGTAAGGGGGACCCCACGTCTTTTTATTTTTAAGGTTTTTTAACCCTTAAAAATCCCCCCAAAAATGGGGTCTCCCCCCCCCCCCGTGAACTGGGACCCTATGTCATTTTTTTTTAATTAACCCTTTGTGTTCTGTCATCCAGCAGCTATAAAAGGCTTCCAGCAGGTGAGCAGAAGCCAGTGATCGCCGAGGGACACAGTGCTCCAGGATGGATGGGAGGTAAGTATTAAAAAAAAATAAAATAAAATAATTTTTTCTTTTGCGTGTGTGTGTTTTTTTTTACATTTAACCCCTTGTGAACTGGTAAGGGGTCCATGACCCCTATACCAGTTCACAAGGCTGGGGGAGGTGGCAAGTCACCTGTGACTAGCGGGTGACTTGCCATTAACCCCCGGCACCCCCATTACCTGCCTCCCCAAAGCCCAGGGGGGGGCAGAAGAGCCCGGGCCCACGGGCTATGCGGGCTTGTAGCCTGCATGGCCAGGGACCACAAAAGCTGGCCCCTGCACCCTGTTTCTACAAGCGCTGCATAGTTGGTCCCGGGCTGGTTACTTTGGGTAAGGGGGACCCCATGTCAATTTTTGGGGGGATTTTTAAGGGTTTTTAACGCTGAAAAATCCCCCCAAAAAAATGGGGTTCCCCCCCCCCCCCCCGGAGGGGGGACCCTATGTCATTTTTTTTTCTTGATTTAACCCTTTGTAGTGTGGATGGTAGTTGTATTTTATGTATAAATGTTATAAAATGTTATAAAGTACTTGTTTCAGCTTTTCCTTAATAAAATACATTTTTTATTTAAAATAAAGGAGCAAATTTTCTAAAAATGTTTTTATTTATTTTTTTTACTTAATAATATTGTAAAAAACAAAATAAAATTTACAAACAAGACATTTCATGTTAAAGCCTAAACTCTGCTGCAAAAAATATAAATATAATTTTCCTGAAAATTCCAGCAAAAATGGCACAAAACATGGCGCAAAATGGGGAAAAATTACCTGTCAACAGAGGGTGACAAAAATACAATTCTGTGAAGTACTCACCTGTAGAATTGGTATTATATGCATACAGCACGTCCTGCTCCAGATGTAGTAATTACATGTGGGTAATCCTCCGCCTGAGGCGCTGTTCACTGCAGACATGTAGAAAACAGGCTCCTCCCGGCCCTACATATACCGAGGGACCTCCCACAAATCCCCAGCATTGAAAAGCAGTGAAAGGAGAAGCCAGGAGAAACCAACCACCCAAAAACTGGCAATAATAGTAATGATAACAATCACCAAACAGGGGATCCAGAACAACGTGAAACCAGGATGGGTTGGAGCAGGACGTGCTGTATGCATATAATACCAATTCTACAGGTGAGTACTTCACAGAATTGTATTATTCTAAGCATACAGCACGTCCTGCTCCAGATGTAGTAATTACATGTGGGACATCCAATAGCAGTGTCCGTAAAGCAGGGTGGGATCCCCAACAGAAAAGGCAACAGCAAGCAGTTTAAACGACTGCCGCCTGCAAAACCTTGCAGCCAAACAAAGCATCAGCTGAGGCCCTAACATCAACCTTGTAAAACTTAGTAAAGGTATGAACAGAAGACCAAGTAGCGGCCTTGCAAACTTGTTCCACAGAGGCCTGGTGCTGAAAAGCCCAAGAAGCCCAACAGCTCGAGTAGAATGAGCAGTAAGACGGAAGGGGGGAGACTTCCCCTTAGTAGTATAGGCTTGAACCACAGCCTGACGAATCCATTTACTGATGGTAGACTTGGCGGGAGCCAAACCTTTCCTAGGCCCATGAGGCACAACGAAGAGAGCATCAATCTTCCTGAAGGCATTAGTAATAACTAGGTAATACTTGACGCACCTAACCATGTCCAAGGAATGCAAAACCCTTTCCTTAGGGTTACTAGGATTAGGGCACAAAGAAGGAAGCAATATATCTTGATTTAAATGAAAAGCAGACACCACTTTAGGTAGAAAGTCTGGCTTGAAGCGGAACACCACCTTATCCTGGTGTCTCTCATAGTAGGGAGGCTGAATAGATAAGGCAGCCAACTCAGACACACGCCTAACAGAGGTGATAGCTACTAAGAAGACAACCTTGAGCGTGAGAACAGTGAGAGCAGCCTCCTGAATAGGCTCAAAAGGAGCACCCTGCAGGGCCGATAAAACCAAGTTTAAATCCCAAACAGGTACCATAGGCTTGCGAGGGGGACGCACATGAGTGACCCCCTGAAAGAAGGTCTTGATAAGAGGATGCTGGGCAAAGGTCTTCTGAAAGAAGATAGACAGGGCCGAAACCTGGCCCTTCAGAGTACTAAGCTTAAGGCCTAAGTCTAGACCATGTTGTAAAAACTCCAGCACCCTAGAGACTAAAAATTCCCGGCAGGGAAGAGACCTGGACTCACACCAGTCAATGTAAGAACGCCAGACTCTATAATAGATAGCAGAGGAAGTCTTTTTCCTGGCTTGCACCATAGTAGCCACTACAGATGCAGACAAACCCTTTTCCATCAGGATGGAGGTTTCAATAGCCAAGCTGTCAAAGCCAGAGTTAGTAAATTGGGATGGCGTAGAGACCCCTGAGTTAGAAGATCTGGCAACTTTGGCAGATCGTACTGATCTACTGCCATTTGAACCACGTCTGCGAACCACACTCTTCTTGGCCACCTTGGAGCCACCAGAATCGCGGGTACCCCTTCCAGAGCGATCTTGCGCAGAACTCTGCCCAGAAGGGGAATTGGTGGAAACACATACAGGAGCCGAAACTCCCTCCAAGACATGGACAGGGCATCCGTGGCCAGAGCCAGAGGATCCTGAGACAGGGATACAAAGCTCAAGAGCTTGTGATTGTGACGGGACGCAAACAGATCCACATCTGGCACACCCTAACGGTGACACAGGGACTGAAATACCCTGTTGCAGAGGGACCATTCCCCCTGACGGGACGACCCCCTGCCAGCAGGTTCTCTGCCCCCAGAATGTAGACAGCCGAGATGCATTGGACATTGGCCTCCGCCCATGTTAGAATCAGAGAAACTTCCTGAAGAGCCCCCTTGCTCCGGGTCCCTCCCTGATAGTTGATGTAGGCAACCGCCGTTCTGTTGTCTGAGCGTACCTGAACCGCCAGACCCCTCAGGTGATGGGTCAATTGTTCCAGCACCAATCTGACCGCCCTGAGTTCCAAGACATTGATAGGTAGATGGGCCTCCTGAGGGCCCCACCTCCCCTGGAAGTGCAGGGACTTCCAGAATCCCCCCAACCCGACAGACTGGCATCCGTTGTGACCGTCTTCCAGGAGGGAGCCAGGAAGGATCTGCCCCTTGTCAGGTTCCTGTATCCAGAATCATCCCCAGGAACGGGGTCACTGAGGAGGGGGACAGCGAGGACTTGGGGTAATTGATCACCCAGCCGAATGACTCCAGGGTGGACACTACTAACTGAGTGTCCAGCTCTGCCTGCCGCAGAGACCGAGAGGTGATGAGTATGTCGTCCAGGTAGGGCAACACGCGTATGCCCTTTAGTCTTAACAGGGACAGCACCCCTGCCAGCACCTTGGTGAACACCCTGGGAGCCGACGTGAAGCCGAATGGCAGGGCCACGAACTGGTAATGCTGATCCAGCAGCGCAAATCTGAGAAACCTTTGGTGTCCTGGAAACACAGGAACGTGCAGGTAAGCATCCTTGATGTCCACAGATGTCATGAAGTCCCCTGGGCGCAGCGAGGCGATAGCCGAGCACAGTTTCCATACGAAAGTGCTTGTTTCTGACAAATCTGTTGAGGATTTTTAAATCCAGAATGGGTCTGACTGACCTGTCCTTTTTGGGTACCGTGAAAAGGTTGGAATAGAATCCCCTGCCCCTGTCTCTTAAGGGGACCTTGCAAATGACCCCTAGATCCAGAAGGTCCTACACAGCCAGCATCAAGACCCGTGCTGATACAGGGTCTTGAGGGATCCGAGACCCAACGAACCTGGTAGGGGGCCGTACAGCAAATTCTATCTTGTAACCAGAGGACACTACCTCCTGAATCCACAGGTCTGAGACGTGTCGACTCCAGACATGTTTGAAGTGCTGTAGATGTCCCCCCACCCTGACGGGCGAGGGCACCCCTTCATGCTTGAGGGGTCTTGGGAGGGGCCTTGGGCTTGGGCCCCCAGGAGGTACCGGGACAGCGTCCCTTATTCTTGTTCCAGGGCTCTGCCCGAGACCCAGCGAAGGACACTCCTCTGCCTTGGGGTCGATAGGGAGCTTGGGCCACGAAAGGGCCGAATCTGACGCTTGCGCTGGGGTAACTTGCCACGCTTGGCAAAGATATCTAACCTTTCTCCAAACAGGCGCAATCCGTTAAATGGAAGCCCCGTAAGGGCCTTCTTGGCGGCGTTATCAGCGGCCCACTGGCGCAACCAGACCGCTCGGCGTATGGCTACCACCAGAGCAGAAGCCCTAGCACTCAACTTAATAGCATCGTCCGATGCAGATAGGATATAGTTTACAAAAGTTTCACAGGTGGCCAGAGCATTGGCAGCATCAGAGGGCAAGACATCCGCCCCTTCAAGAGCAGTCTTAACCACGGTCCTGAGCGCCACCGCTGTGATGGCTAAGGCGCACACTGGGCGGAGCGACGCTCCCCCAAATGCAAAGGCATGACATGCCAGTTGGTCAACACGCCGATCCTCCGAATCCCGCAGTGTAGTAGTGTCGGGGGAGTGCATAATAGAGGTGTTGGGCAGGCTTAGGATTGGGGCATCAACCTCTGGTGGTGATGTCCAACACTTGACCAGGTCAGCAGGAAAGGGATATTTCTTATCCACACTTTTAGGGACCCCATGAAGTTTGCTGGGGTGTTCCCATTCTTTCAGCACGAGGCTATTAAAATGGGTTTGTTCGGGGAACTCCAACCGTGCTCTAGCGGTGTGGAACAGATCCCCCCTTTGCCGGGGAGCCGCGGCAGGGGGAGAGAGGGACAATACGTCAAAGATCTGGGTCAACAGTCTATCCATGTCGTCCGAGGACCAATGATCAGAACCAGAATCTTCCTGTCCCCTGGACTCGTCATCGTATGACCCTGAGTCAGAGATCAATTCCCCTTCGTCTGAGGGGGAATGAGTGTAGGAAAGAAGTAAATCATCAGATTCTATAGGAAATATAGTAGATTCAGGATTCAAATGTCGCCTCTTGGCGGTGGCCTTGCGGAGCCAGCAATTAAGTTTTCCACACTAGCCAGCCTAATGGCCCAATCGGTATGAGAATCCCCACTGGTATTGGGGGTTAGGCTCAGACTTGGGGGAGTAGGTGAAGTGAGGCAAGGTGCGGGCCCAGCCTCAGAAGAGGTGGGGAGACCAGCTAGCGCCTGCTGGGCACAAGGGACGCAGACCCATACATTGTCACCGCTGCTAGGTAAGACCCCACAAGCTACACACAGAGGGGCTTGTCCCGAAGGAACCCCGTTCACAATATCCTGAGATGCCTCCATATGGTGATTATTATGTGCAATATGCCAGTAGGGATTGACGCTATAAAGCAACCCTGGATGCCCCAATGACCCGCTGGGAAGTGGGAGTGATGTTTTTAGAAGTTAAGGCCGGGCGTTACGCCGGGCCGGGAGAAGCCACCGAAGCTCACGGTCTGAAAGACACAAGGGGAAGAGGGATGTCAGAGCCAAGCGAGGAGAAGCGAAAGCTAAAGAAAGGTCGCCCGTGAGGGCACTTACAGAACAGCGAGGGAGGACAGTCTTCACCACGCGCACGTGCGAAGGAAATGGCGCCAGCGAACCTCGAAGGGCGGGCCAGAGCTGAACCTGACGCGGAACGCGCCACATCAGACCACGCCCCCCCTGGAGAGCGCGAAGCTCTGAGCGCATATCCAATAGAAAAATGAGCAGTTAGAAACTGAGCCCCTAGCGAGTGAATCACCTCAGGGACTGACATGACAGGAAAGAAAAGAGAATAAACCAATAGCGTCCGAGATCGGAGCCGCCATACGCGCCGAGTAAACAACATTAAGGCGCTGCGGCTAAGGTTAAGATAAGTGTTGAAAAGCGGCTCTGACACCCAGTAGCCGTGCCGTCAAGGGCTTCAACTCACAGTGTAATGGGGCAAAGTTAAGCCGTCTGCACACACAAGCCCCCCCCTCCTTTTCCCCCAATAGCGGGGGAAATAGGAAGGAAGGTGACCCAATACTCGGGGTTCACCGCTACACGGGGTATGGGGTGCTGATGCGGGAGGGGCATCCTCTGAAGGCTCACCATTAGCCTTAACCGCCTACCCTATGGTGGGGGATTGCGGTGGAGTCTAGCTCCGTAAGCACCTAAGGTGCTGCCTACCTTCACTCGACCGACGCAGCCCAGGCTGGGAGGCATATTCTTTCATAAAGAGGATGGGTGGGAATAGTCCCGCAGGGCCTCGAGCTGTAAAGCCCCCGCTCGCCTGCGAGAGCGTGATACTTCATGTCTTCGCAGTGAGCACTGCAGAGAAATCTGGGGATTTGTGGGAGGTCCCTCGGTATATGTAGGGCCGGGAGGAGCCTGTTTTCTACATGTCTGCAGTGAACAGCGCCTCAGGCGGAGGATTACCCACATGTAACTACTACATCTGGAGCAGGACGTGCTGTATGCTTAGAATATCTCAAGTAGGCTGGCAATTAAAAGGGTTAATAGTACCTATGCATTTTGGGTATTGTTCTATTCGGGGGACCTTGCGCTTTCAGACTTAGCTTGTTTTTTCTGGTTTGCATATTTATATTTTAGGAAAAGGTGTTTTTTATTCAGCTTTTTTATACATTTTTTAGGGAAACCCTGCGCAACCAAAGAATTCTTTGAGGGATTAATTCCAGAAAGATGAGCCCACTACAACAAGCTGGGTACGCTTAGAAAGCTTAATATGTGTACTTTCAGGGAATATATGGTTTATGGGGGATATTCTAAATGTAAAGGGTTGTTTTGGTTGAAAAATCGCAAGGTGCGCACTTTGTCTGCAGAGCTGAAATATTCAAGTAAAATTACCGTTACGCACATGTTTTACTTTGGGGTGTTTGGCAACTCTTCCCTTGACAGAACCTATGCATGTTGGGTGTTGTTCTGTTCGGAGGATGTTGCTTTTTCAGATTAAATTTGTTTTTTCTTGTTTGTATATAGTTTTTTTTAGGAAAATGTGGCTTTGATTCTGCTTTTTTATCCTTTTTTTCGGGAAACTCTTTGCAACCAAAGAATACATTGAGGAATTACTTCCAGAAAACTATGGGCACATCAACACGCCTGGTACACCTAGAAAGCTTGAGGTGTGTACTTCCAGAGAATATATAGTTTGTTGGGGGTATTTCAAATGTAAAGGGTTGTTTTTCTGGTAAAACTGCAAGGTGCACATATTGCATAGCATAGTTGTATTTTATCTAAAAATCCCCTAAAGCGCTATTTCAGTTTGGGGGAGTCTCCTGGGCAGGAAAGGGTGTCTACCTATACATATGTGGTATCGCTGTAACCGGGAGAAATTGGGATTTCACACGCAATAAGATTTTATTGACAAACTTACATTTTTTATTACAAATAAACACTACAAATTGAAAAAAAAATGTTTTCACATATTTCACCCAAAAATATTGAGAATACACCTAAAAATTACAAACAAGACATTTCATGTTAAAGCCCAGACTCTGCTGAAAAAAACAATATATCATTTTCCTGGAAAATCCCTAGAAATCCTTTCAAAAATCACAGTTGAACATGTGTAGCGCAAAATAGTGAAACATGGTCTGGCAACAGAGGGTGACAAAAGCTGCAGGTAGGCTGGCAGCGAAAGGGTTAAAGTACCTGTACAGGCATTAACATAAAAGTCTATACTCAACCTTTGAAGCACCGGAATTTTCATACTTACCAATGAGGGAGAGTGAGAGTTTCCATCATCCATCGTCGGGCTGACATGGTGGCATCCATCAACATGGCTTTAAAGTGGACCAACACCCAGGATTTTGACTATCCTGGGTATTGGTCCACTTCCCCGGGGCACCCCGATTTGGGGTGCCCCGCTGCCTGAAACCCCCCAAACACCCCCGAAAACTCACCTCTCCACGCTCCCACGTGAGTGCGCTGTCCAATGCCCGCCGACGGACAAGTGACGTCCGTCGACGGACAAGGGATCGCGCCCGCCGCCACCTCCCGCGCGTCACTCTTGATGTGTGCGCGCCTGTGACGGCCATTCAGAGACGGCCGGCGCGGGCGCGCACACATCCAGAGGAGCGCGAGAGAGGCGGCGGCGGCGGAAGCAGCGGCTGGAGAGGTAAGGTTTTTCGGGGTTTTGGGGGGGTTACACCCCGCGGGACATCCCGATCTCGGATGTCCCGCGGTGTGTGAGGTGATCGGCCCGGGAATCTTATAGATTCCCGGGCCGATCACCCCTGGGTGTTAGCCCACTTTAAGCTCCCCCAACATTCCTATTTCATTCATTGCAATAGATGGTGTGTACCGAAGCAAGGCAATGCAAACCCATCTGGCACTTCCCCTACATTGCAATAATAGAAGTAGTCATGTGTGGGAACAATCAAAGCTCTATGGACACCACCATAAATGGCTGCCAGTGCTGGAAAACTGAATTGCCAGCTCTGCATCATAAGTAAGTATGAATATACCAATATACCAGCGCTACACAGAGGAGCTGTTCGGGAATACTGGACCTGCATGCAGGAGCTGTGAGGGACAGACAGTGAGTATAGGCAAATTTTCTGCCCCGACTTTCCTTTTAACTTAATTTAAGTTTCAGGCATTATAACGAAAGGCCCTGAGACACATGAAGATACCTATTATAAGGGCAGGGAGATCGGAGAACTAATGATCACCACTAGAAAACACTGCTGCTTATCACTGTTTTTTATAGATTGAGAGAACATAACATATATGTATTATTACTCTTTATAAAATTCCTATGAAAGTTACATTAATCAAACAACATTAGAGATTTTCTCTGTAGGCGGGAATTAAAAAGCCCCTTTTCAACTCTTTCTTAGAGCTCAAAAATGAAATATATGTCTGTTTTCTTACCTTTTTAGCTGTTGCTTTGTTATTTCAGCTAGTGCTTCCCCTAGCAGCAGCTATTTGATACTGCATTAAGTATTTACTATATTACACCTTTTTAATTGCACATACCTCTGTGGTTTAAACATGAAAGAGTACCAAAATGTTGGCCTGACTGGGGCAGGGAAGCATTTTTGCAAGGGAAGCAAGTGTGGGTGCACACAAAACACTGTGTAAGCCTGCGTTCCAAACCTCACTGATGGTGGTCAGCGAGGAAGCTGGTTAGCCTGGGCCTGGGATTGGCCTTTCCCTGCTGGTATACCAAGGAGAACATACTGCAATTGGATGCCCATTCACTGCAGGGCCTAGGGAAATTTAGTTTACAGTATAGTTGGGAGCACATAAGCTGTGGCCACTACAGGGAACACTAGCTCAGTTTATCAGAAAACAAAGCTAAGTAAATGAAAAGACACAAAGTTTAAAGGGGTAATAACAGCTAATTTTACCTTCGGTGGCATAAAAAAGCGTTATATTCTTTGTTTCTCCCACACAGCAATTCCTGCAGAACCTCAGTCCTTCCCCATTCTAAAGATATGTGCTGCAGGGCTCCACATGATTCCTGCTGCTTTTAGCAGAGGGAGCACTTTGAGGCAATGCCTGCCATTCCTTCTCTCTACACAGTTGAAGCTGAGTGGCTAATTCACAGTGATTGAGGGATCTGTTGCTGGAAGAAAGAAACATGGGTTACTTTTATGTAAAGCTAATTATATTGGACAGAATTACCCGGTCAAATGTATAATCTAAAAGAGCTTTTCAGGGAGTAAGGAGTGGGATCCAAAATCTAACTTATATACTAGATTCTGGTTCTTATGGATGAGCCAGATGTCTCTGATAATGAGAAGCATGGATGCATTACAGACCTGCCATTTTTACCTTTGGGGCGTGCTGCAACTGGGGAACATAGCGGCAAACTGAGCCATAATGCTAGTAAACAGAGCTGTATTTGTAGGACCGAATAACTGACTGGGTTTCAGCTGAAGAGCTTTCACGCATTTCCATACAAATGCCACCCTGGACCGAGACTTTCACAAGGATTACATTTAACAATACACATTCAGTCACCCTGATTGTACATATATGTTTTCTTTACATGTTGCTCTAGGTTCACGTTGTTTATATATTATTTTGGAGCCTTCGCTGAAATGGAGGTAATGCAGAAAAATAATTTCATTGTTCAGTGTAACTGTAGTTTACTGTGCATACAGCAATAAAACTATTCAATCTTGAATCTTGGTATTTTGAAAAGCTTCATATTAATAGTTGTAAAAAGAAGTATTTATTTGTACAATTATTAAATATCAGGTACAAATGCAAAATAACCTAGATAATTTTGGCACAAAAAAAAACTATTGATTTTAATGGGGTTCTCCAATGTCAGCTCCTCCATCCTCTTAATGCTCTCCACCTCCCCGTACGACTCCAGCAGGGAAGGAGCAACAGTGGTACGCCAGTGCCTGGGAATTACTGATCTGGCAGCTGTGAGTTAATGCCTCAACAGCCCTTTTTAATTTGCCGCCACCGACCCCGGGAGCATCGATAAGAGGGTTACCTGCGGTGTGTTCGGGACGCTTTCCAGCGACAAGTGCTTATAGATTCCAAGTGCCCCTTCCCATAAGATCTTCACTACTGGGCATTCCCACCAGATGTGGACCATAGTCCCCGGGGCCCTCCCGCATCTCAAGCAATCTCCGGATTCCACTCCCCCAAATTTTTCCAAGTCCGATGGGCATCTATACCATCTTGCTAGGATTTTGTAATTTCTCTCCTGCGCCCTGTACCATATAGATAGTTTGTGAGTGAGCGCAAAAGACTTCTCCCAGTCCTCAGGTTCAGTCGCCTGTCCCAATTCCTCCTCCCATTTCCTACAGAACTGGGGTAGCTCCCGGCTCTCCCCTTCCCCCTGAAGGATCTTGTATAGGGTAGAAATCACATGTTTAGGGGGTGCTGAGGCCTTCAAAAGCCTCTCAAAGGGCGAGAGAGATTCGAGGTTGGGGCAAGGGATTTAACAAATGCGACCAGTTGGGCGTGCATGAGCCAGGAGATATTCCTACTTGCACCCCGAGCCCGTAAGTCAGAGAGAGAGAAGGCGGGCCCGCACTCGTCACTATGTCTCCCAATCCGGTATCCCGAGAAGCCTCCCAAAGGAGGAACACCTTAGAATTCATACCTGGAGGGAACGCCGGATTGTCAAATAGCGGGGTGAGGGGTCCAGGTCTGAATGACAGTTCCCCCGGTCTCAAAAACCTATCCCATAACTTCAGCAAGGGACCCACTAGGTAGGGTAGTTCCTGTTTTTTGGGGCGGCGTGGAGGGTCCACCCAAGGCAGGGCAGTGAGTCTGAGTGGGGAGGTGTCCCCTTCGATGCTGACCCAACACTTATTCTCCTTTTGGTGAAACCAAAACGAGAGGCGTACCAGCACTGATGCAACGTGGTAGACTTTTAGATCTGGAACCCCAAGTCCTCCCTCGTTTTTGGGCCTGCAGAGCGTCGCCCTCCGCGCTCTTGGCTTCTTATTAACCCAAACGAATTTGAAAAAGGCTTTTTGAAGAAGCTTGAAGAAGCCACGCTCCGGGGCCAGAGGGATTGCCTGGAAAAGAAAGAGGAATCGGGGCAGGATATCCATTTTCAGAATATTCATGCGCCCCAGCCATGAATATTGTTTTTTGCTATAGAGGCTTAGGTTGGTGACCATTGAATTGAGGAGCGGAGCGTAGTTGAGTTTGTACAGCTTCCCTAGATCTGAGGGCAGCTGGACCCCCAGGTATTTTATGGCCTCTCCCTGCCACCTGAAGGGGAAGTTCGCCTGTAGGAGTTGCTGAGTCCGCGAATCCAGGGAGACATTTAAGATCTCCGTTTTGTATAGATTCACTTTAACCCTTTAAATGCCAGCCACGTAAAATTTACGTGGTTGCCTCTCCGTCACTTAAGTGCCAGCCACGTAAAATTTACATGCCTGGCATTTACCCCTGCTAGTGGGCAAAAAAAATAATAAAATACTCACCTGACCACTCGTTGGATCCGGCCAGGTCTCCTCTTTAATTTGGTGCCATCCGATCCCCCGTGGGGGGTCGGATGGCTCCAGGAGAGCTCCCGGAATAGGCCGCCCCTCCCCCGCTTCTGCATCAGCAGCTGCTAACTGTAAAAAAAAAAAAAAAATGACATTCACTTACCTCCATGTGCGCTGGCTCCCGCTGTCCCTCCTCTTCACCTGGGGGGCCTCCGATCCCCCCCCCAGGGCTTACCGATCTTCAGGAGAGAGCCCGGGAGGCTCTCTCCTCTCTCTCCTCCTCGATGGCGGACGCCATCTTGCCGCTAAGCCCCGCCCCCTTGGGCTATGACGTCATCCCGTTCCGTCTCCCCCCATCAAGCCCCACCCCTTTTGGGGGCGGGGTTATGACGCCATCCCGGTCCCGATCATCTGCTTCAGCGTTCTCAGCTGTCAGATGCCGGTGATCGGTGCTCGGGGAAGGAGCTGGCAGGAGATCCTCTGATCTCCTGCCTCCCCCTTCTATGGATGCCGATCACCGGCATCTGTCATCAGAGCGGCGCGGGACAAAGGAGCTTACAATCGGAGGTAAGTACAGTAAAAAACATTTTTTTTTTTTCAATAAAATACTTTTGTGTGGTGTTTTTTTCCAGTTAACCCTTTGTGAACTGGTAAGGGGTCCATGAGACCCCTTATACCAGTTCACAAGGCTCTGGGTATGGCAGGTCACCTGCGGCAAGCGGGTGACTTGCTATAACCCCCAGCCCCCCATTACCTGCCTCCCCAACGGCCAGGGGGGGGCAGAAGGGCCCGGGCCACTTAGTGGCTATGTGGGCTAGTAGCCTGCAGGGCCAGGGGCCACCAACGCTGGCCCCTGCGCCCTGTTCTACAAGCCCCCATAGCTGGCCCGGGTCGGTAATGCTGGGTAGGGGGGACCCTACGTCATTTTTTGGGGGGATTTTTAAGGGTTTTTAACCCTTAAAATTCCAAAAAAAAATGGGGTCCCCCCCCCCCCCAGGAGGGGGAACCCTATGTCATTTTTTTTTAATTAACCCTTTTGTGTTCTGTTATCCAGCAGCTATAAAAGGCTGAAAGAGTGCTCCACTATGGATGGGAGGTAAGTATTAAAAAAAAAAAAATAATAAAATATTTTTTCTCTTTGTGTGTCTGAGTTTTTTTTTTTACATTTAACCCCTTGTGAACTGGTAAGGGGTCCATGACCCCTATAGCAGTTCACAAGGCTGGGGGAGGTGGCAAGTCACCTGTGCTAGCCGGTGACTTGCCATTAACCCCTGGCACCCCCATTACCTGCCTCCCCAAAGCCCAGGGGGGGGCAGAAGAGCCCGGGCCCACTGGCTATGCGGGCTTGTAGCCTGCAGGGCCAGGGGCCACAAAAGCTGGCCCCTGCGCCCTGTTCCTCCAAACCCTGCATAGCTGGTCCCGGACTGGTTACTTTGGGTAAGGGGGGGCCCATGTCATTTTTTTTTATTTTTTAAGGGTTTTTAACCCTTAAAAATCCCCCCCAAAAATGCCCACCCCTCCCCTCCTGGGAGGGGGGACCCTATGTCATTTTTTTTTCTCAATTTAACCCTTTGTAGTGTGGATGGTAGTTGTATTTTATTTGTAAATGTTAAAAATTACTTGTTTCAGTTAGGGGGGTCTCCTGGGCAGGAACAGGGGGCTACCGATAAATATGTGATACCGTTCTAATCGGTAGAAATGGGGCTTTCACATGCAATATGGTTTTCCCTAATCAAATACATTTTTTATTTAAAATAAAGGAGGCAATTTTCAAAAAAAATGTTTTATTTATTTATTTTTTTTTACTTAATAATAAATAAAATTAATAATAAATAAAATTTACAAACAAGACATTTCATGTTAAAGCCTAAACTCTGCTGCTGCAAAATATATATATAATTTTCCTGAAAATTCCAGCAAAAATGACGCAAAACATGGCGCAATGTACACTATGAGGTGGGACCCACAACCCTCCTCAACCCCCATATATGATGGCACCACTGTTAATATAAAAAATATAATTCTTTATTAATAATGAAGTCACATGACATACAAAAACTAGACTATAGTTAAAAAACACTAAACACAAGACAATAATGTACAATAAGGAAGAGAACCACACTTCTGGGGGCAATGGAGATGGCAGTCACAGTTCATATATTTACAATAATATAGTAACACTCCTGGCTGGATCAACGTGAACTAAAGTGCTACAGTGCTACAGTGAAAAAGTGCTAAAAAACAATCCATCTAAAGCCAATACAAAAACTAAACACATGTGTGATAATTAATAATACATATTATCCCTATTATTGTGAAAGATGCACCCCTAATAGGGCCTAAAAGCATACTTAAGAGACTTCCAAAGGTGAGAACACACCAGGGGGGAAGGGAAAAAAGCAATCCCCTGATATAGAGAAAGAGTAACTTACATTATAATACGACCGCCAGCCCACTGCCCCTCTGTCTACGCGTTGCGTGACGTCACTTCACGTCACTTCCTCAGGACATACAATGTGTATCCACTAACCTCCTTAAATACCTCTCATGTTCCCGCTCATTGGACCCGCCGGTAGTGACCCCATCCGGGCTTCAATCAAGGCTGGCTACTTGTCAGGTGTGCATTGGCCAAAGACACACCCGACAAGGTAAAGACTAACGTGCGTCCCGGCCGGAGACGCGCTGTGTTAGCAGCTCGCTGATGACGTGTATAACATGCGCCAGGGCCGAGCGCGTCAGTGCTGCGCATCACTGGCGCGCGCGCCCATGACTGGGGAGCTGTGCACAGTGTCAGCACGCAGCACATGCTGCGCGCGCACAGCCGGTTCGAGCTGTCAGATAAAAAGCCAGTGTGCGTCCATATCAATAAAAGCGCCTAGGTGCTGAGACCCGGGGCACAATCAGGCGGATCACATTGAGCGGGAGACATATATAGGTAAGTATTTATAGTTTATTAGAAAAAAATAAAAAAGTAAACACCATTAAACACCTAACCCGTGACTACCTCTAATTCTAAACTATATTAACAGACTCTATAGATACATGATTTTTACAGCAGATAAGACTTGCACAACATGAAATAATTCACATATTGCCAACCAATACTGTTTACTGCGGGGACTACCTATACCACTATACTGTACCTATTATAATGGGACCTACAGTACCCGGGCACAAATGCCCAATATATCTCCACCAGAGGGATATAAAAATATAACTCAATGTACCCACATGCTATTAAGCAGCTGTCCCTCCTGCTAGATCAACATACAATAATATGGGGTCCCCTCCCATAGTGAACCTTCACATGTACCCTGTTAATCAGAACAAGGGTGCGGGAAGGTGCAAACGGGACAGAGGGAAAGGCAAAGGTGGGGGCAGGATATAGGGAAAAATAACTGAATAGGGACAGGACAGATAGAGTAGAACCAAACATAAGGGAGGCCAACAAAAACCAACCAAGGGCAATGGATAGCTCGATGGCCCTAACCAACTGAGGGTATATTGATTATCCATACTAAAAATGTAGAACACTGGTATATACAGGTAGCCAAATGGCAGCTACATATTGGTTAATATTCTAACCGCCAATGTTGGGAGAGTTTACTCATCCGTGCATCGGCAACTCACAAACCTGGTCAACATATATGGTATTATTCAAACTGGATTTAAAACTGTCAAGGGGGGAATAAATGTTCTCTTATTTATGGCTACATGTCACACATGTGGTCTTCACATCTCTTGTTGCATAAGTTCTTCTACATAGTCGACCGACCAGACATCCCATCGGATTAATCCAAGGAAAGGCAACTACAGAGGACTGGAACTCCATGTCACCTACGGAATGGCCTCACTCCCAAGATCAAGGCGCCCGGCCCACTCTGTATTTACAAACAAGAAAGTGTGTTAAGTGAACCATACAGCAAGTGCAAAAATAAAAGTGCAACCATCATATAGACACCACCACACACCCACCCCCCCTACCTAAGACCACCCCAACCACCCAAATACCCACCCGCCCCTGAAACAAACACCTACCTCCTAAACAGTGCCCCAACACCCAAAAAACGTATAAGTGCAAAGTGACCTGAATCATAATAACACATATGTGCATATAGGCGTAGCTCAAGTCCCTAGAAATGGGGTGAAGGCTGTATCTTCATTTAAGCCCCCAGGTGACTGCGAGTCCAAGTTCCATATCCACCTGAGTTCCCTCTGTTGTAATATACGCTTGATATCCCCACCCCGTGGGCCTATCATGACCCGTTCCAATCCAGTGACTTTAAGGCAACTATAGTCACCACCATGCTTGTTGAGCATGTGAAGGGCAACCGGGGGAATCTTTTTCCCTTGTTCAAGATTTCTACTGGCCAGTCGGATGCTAGAGAAGTGGGCCTGAACTCGCGCTTTCAGAGTATTGCGAGTTTCCCCCACATAGATCTTAGGACAATTGCAGGTGAGGGCATAAATAACTCCCGTGGATCTGCAGTTAATCATCTGTCTAATAATAAACTCCTGGCCTGTTTTGAGATTTTTCACAATCTTTTGTCTGACCATGTGTGGGCATATTGAACATGTGCCACAAGGGTAATTACCCTTTATTTCTTTCCGTTGGTCAAGCCAGTTCGATACAGGAGACAGATGGCTACTGCAGACCCTGTCACGCAAGTTAGGTGCCCTTCTAGCCGTCATTTTCGGACCACTCTGTGTCCATCTATTGAGAGAGGAATCAGTTTTTAAGATGTCCCAGCTCTCCCTAAGCAATCCCCTTAAACGATGCCAGTCCGTATTGTACTGTGTAATGTACCTTACCTCACCATCTTTCCGTTTACCATGTCTGGGATTCAGAAGGTCCATTCTATCAGTCTCCTTGGCTCGCTTACATGCTCTCTCGACCACCCCTCTAGGGTAACCTCTTCGGAGAAAACGTTGGGAAAGGTCATTGGCCTGTGCTCTGAATTCCTCCTCGCTGGAGCAGTTTCGCCGTAATCTAAGGAACTGACCGGTTGGAATCCCACATTTCAGATTTGTTTGGTGAAAACTCTCATACCGTAGTAGAGAGTTCACGGCAGTATCCTTCCGATGGAGGCCAGATTTTAAGGAGCCATCCTCTTGTACGGTGATCAACAGGTCAAGAAAACACACCTGTTCGGTAGATACCTGTGCTGTTAGAAATATGTTCAGGTCATTGGTGTTAAGACAATTCAAAAACTCAAAAAACTAAAGGAGGCAATTTTCAAAAAAAATGTTTTATTTATTTATTTTTTTTTACTTAATAATAAATAAAATTTACAAACAAGACATTTCATGTTAAAGCCTAAACTCTGCTGCTGCAAAATATATATATAATTTTCCTGAAAATTCCAGCAAAAATGACGCAAAACATGGCGCAAAACATGGCGCAAAATGGGGAAAAATCAACCTGTCAACAGAGGGTGACAAAATCTCAAGTAGGCTGGCAGTTAAAAGGGTTAATAGGGGGGGCGTGGCTTGCTATGGCGCCGTGAGGAAGCGAGACGAGGGAGCTCCACACCAACTTAATCTGCTGAGCACCCAGGCATCCCACCGTGACCCCCTTTCCCTGATGCCCAGGAGGGGGAAGGTGAGCAGACAGCGCCGGAGGGGACAGGAGCGTCCCATCCCCGCTTATTTCGTGACACGGGGAGGAAGGGGAGAGATGGAGGCCCCCCGCAAGATGGCGGCGCACGTGGTCCCGGCGGGAGGAGAGGGGAAGAGAGGCGCTGATCCCCCTTCGGACTTACCCCGGCGGCCGCGTCCGGCGGCGGAGACGGGAGCGGAACCCCCCGGTCGTCTGGAGTAGAGGAGGCGGCGGACCCGGGGCTGCCGGCGATGCAGATGCGGGGAGAGGAGGAGGAGGCGGGAGCTCCCGACGAGATGCCGGCACTTGTACCCCCGGCGGGCGGCGAAGAGAGAGGACGCGCTGCAGAGCATCGAGGCCGCCGGCCGCCTGGCGAGACTGGGGGATCACCCGTTGGGCCCCGGGCAGACCATCATTGTAATCCACCCCTGACGGAGCCCCCTGTGGCCTACACAGACGGGGGAGCACCCATCACATGTGACCGGCGCCCGAGGGAGGGAAGGACCCAGCCAGAGATCACAGGATGGGCTGAATGGCTGGTGGCAGACAGCCTGGCCCCAGCCCGAACCCTTAGCCCAGCAACAGCTGCCTCGCCCGGGGTGTGGCTGCGCCAGGAGGGCATCCCGAGCCCGGACTCCCCGCCTTGCCCCCCAGCGCTTGGAGTTGACTCCCCCCGCCGGCTCCCCCGGCTCTGGTCCCCAAATGGGGCCGCGCAGCGCTCCCTGTCCCCGGGAAGCGTGATTGGCAACCCCTCCCCCCCGGTGAGCCCTATGCCGGCCTGGGACAGCCAGGAAATCTTCGCCCCTGGACCCTCCCTGGGGGGCCCGGGGTCCACCGGAAATGGAGGAGTTCTACCGACTGGCGGCGAGGCAGCCTCTCCGAAGTTCAGCGGGGGCCCTGTGGATGGGCGGGGAAGCCCTACATCACCTACTTACATCGGGCGTCCCTTGGGAGCTGCCGGTGAAGCTGCTGCTGCTTTGCATGCTGCTCCTTATGCTCCGCTTGATCTTCTGTCCCGCACCATAGCTGAGGCAGTGAGAATCAACATCAATGAGGCCCTTAGGGGCCTACCATCCCGCGGTGACTTCGATGGATACGTCTCGAGAATGGAGGGTACCATAAAGAGGGAGCTGGCGACCCTTCAGACCACAGTAACGGAGGTTGCTCAGAGAATGGACACCGCGGAGGCCTCCCACAGATCACTGGAGATGCGAGTTGCGGAGCTGGAGCATCAACGGGAGGGAAGCAACCGCCTCCTGTCTGAGCTTTTCCTGGCGCAGGATGATGTGGAGAATCGCAGCCGCAGGAATAATCTCCGCCTTCGGGGCGTCCCAGAGTCAGTCGAGCCGCGGCTGTTGTCTCTATCTTCAATGGGCTCCTGGACTTGCCGGAATCGAATCACATTGAATTGGACCGCGTGCACAGGGCCCTTGGTCCCCGCCCTCCGGACTCTGGAAGACCGAGGGACATAATATGTAGAGTCCATTTTTTCAAGATCAAAGAGGACTTGCTGCGAAAGGCGTGGGAGAAGGGCCCAATTCAGTTCAAAGGAGCGCAGATCATCATTCTTCAGGACCTTTCCCGGAGAACATTACTTATGCGGAGGCTGCTGAGACCGCTCCTTGAAACCATCCAGAGGCAGGGCGCCTCTTACCGCTGGGGTCACCCCTTCCAGCTTTTAGTTCGCAGAAATGGGGAGATCTTTGTCCTCCGGTCCCCGATCCAGTTACCGGACTTGTTCCGCTTTCTGGAGGCTCATGCGGTAGACATCCCGGACTGGACGGCCCCGGACCTGGGGGTGTTCGACAGACGGCTCCCGCAGCGTCCTGGAGGGGTCCTGTGAGGCGTTGGGAGAGATCGTAGAAGACGCCGCTGATGACCCTGTGGGGTGCGGGGGATGCTTTCCTGCCTCTCCCAACGGCCCACCCTTATGTTGAGATTTTTGATGTGCTCCGGGTGGGGGGGGGGTGGGGGTGGCGTGGGGAGGGGGGCTGGGTTGGCGATCCCTGGTACCTAGTGGTGCTGGGCTACGTGGTGGTCTTGGCGGGCGCTGGCTTTCTGGGCCGCCTTGGCGGGGCCGGAGGGCGGGCGTCCCCGGGCTATGCCCTATTTCATGGTTAAGATTGAGATCTGCGGCCCCGGAGGGCCCTGTTCTGTTCTGCTTAGTCACCTTAGCGGGGTCCACGCGGGGGGCGTATTGCGCCCCCAGCCGTAGGACTCCCCTTCTGTATCCCTTCCCCGCGATTAGGGGTGGGAAGGTGGTGGCTGGACGGACAGGCCCCCCCCCCCCGATTTACCGGGTCTCGCTGTTGGCAAATGCTTCTGCTGGGCGGGCTCTGATGGGGGGGGTGACTCTGGGCCGTGCCCTGGTCGCCGGCCCCCTCAGGGTTTCTGCAGTTTCCTATCTTTATTGTTGCGGGTTGCGCTTTGCTATGTTATGTTCTACTGTCTCCCCCTAAAAGTTAACAATGCCTTGGGTTACAATACTAACTGTTCATTAAAATGGTGTGGCTCCCTTGCTGCTGCTCCGTGTTCTGATCCTCCACCCCCCCCCCACGATTTTTGGTGCCCCCCTCCGTGACTGACGGCGGTCTTTCACGAATGGGGTAAAGCAGCGCCTGATTGAAATTCACGCTTGCTTATTCCACTTGGAGGACGTGGTGAAGAGTGGTGAACAAAGTTGCACCAGCTCCGGAGGTCCCTTGTAGGCCACTCTCCGGTTGAATACACTAGTAGTCTGTTGCTAAGTGCTAGTTAGTTTCTATCTACTAATTTGTGATCATCCCCTTTGTACACCCTCTCATTCCTGTCTCCCCTCCTACCCCACCTTTTGCCCTCCCCCCCTGGACTCCCACCCCCCCTCCCCCGTGAACCAGGCCACTCGTGATACAGCACCTGGCGTTGAGCTGAACTCCCGAGGGGATCTGGTTGTCTAGTGATATCTCTGAAATCATTGAGTAATGTCCGGAACGAAGCTATTATCCTTGAATGTGAAGGGCCTCAACTCCCCTGAGAAGACGGCGATCCTGGGACAGGAGTTGCGTAGGCTCAGAGCGAAAATAGTCTTTATACAAGAGACGCACTTTAAGAGGTCACAAGCCCCCCGACTAAGCAGCCGGGTGTTCCCGCACGTATTTACCAGTAGTGCGGCAGATGCCCAGCGGAATGGCGTGGCAATCATGATCGCAGGCGGGGTGCCATTCACCCTCCGGGACTCTTGGAGTGATGACTCGGGACGGCTTCTTATGGTAAAATGTCTCCTAGGTCAAAAAACTTACACCTTGGTATCCTTGTATGCCCCCAATCAGGGACAAGTCCAGTTCCTTACACGCTCACTGACTAGGATTATGGAGTTCGCAGAAGGCAAAATAATCCTCGCTGGCGACTTTAACCTGGTCATGGAACCACTATTGGACTCCTCAGCGGGTAGGTCTGCGGTTTCCCACCTGGCGCTGAGAACCTTGAGAAAAAGACTCCATGAACTACAGCTGGTTGATGTGTGGAGGGTACTGAACCCGGCGGGGCGGGATTATTCCTTCTACTCGAGGGTGCACGGGACATACTCCAGGTTGGATTACTTCTGGGTCTCGCACAGTTTGCTGGACTTGACAATAGATAGTGGGATTCTCCCAACCTCCTTTTCGGACCATGCACCGGTTTCCCTCGAACTGAACTTGATCGATAGGCCTCCGCCCCCTCTGACCTGGCGACTGAATGAGTCTTTGTTGCAGGATGAGGCGGTGGTTCTGGCAGTGCGGGAGGGGATAGAGGCTTACTTTAGCAGTAATGATAATGGGGAGGTATCACCTATGCTTCTGTGGGAGGCTCACAAAAGTGTCATTAGAGGGGTCCTGATCAGCCATGCTTCAAGGTTGAAGAGGGAGAGAACGAAGCAGCTAGAGCAGCTCACGGATAAGGTTCGGCGCTTAGAACTGACTCATAAACAAACCGAGGCAGCAAAAGTACTGGGGGAATTGACACAGACGCAGGAGGCCCTCAATGCATTACTTAGGCAGAGAGCAAAGTACATGATTAAGAAATGTAGGCGTAGATACTATGAGCATGGGAACAAAAGTGGCACACTTCTGGCGAGAGCCCTAAAGCAACAGTACACACAGAACTTTATCTCTGAGATCATAGATGGCTCACAGCAAAAACAATATACCTCCGGGAAGATAGTGGAGACCTTCCGGACGTATTATTCCAAGTTGTACGACCAACGGAAAGGATGAGCGGACACTCCCAGAGAGGGTCAGGGCATATATAGGGGGGTCAGGTATGCCGGTGCTGCCACGAGAGGTAGTTGAGTCCCTAGAAGGCCCAATCAGCATGGAGGAGTTAGCCGAGGCACTCAAACACACGCCAGCGGGAAAGGCCCCGGGTCCGGACGGGTACACCGCCAAATACTATAAAGCATTTCTTGCACTACTGGGCCCCCGCATGGTGAGGGCATGGAACACGATCATGGATCGGGAGACCCCTGGGCGGTTCTCTGGGAGGGAACTGGAGGCTCAAATCTCGGTGATACCTAAACCGGGTAAAGACCCGTTGTCATGTGGGAGCTATCGTCCCATTTCCCTGCTCAACACAGACCTCAAATTGTATGCAAAAATCCTGGCCATGAGACTGGCTCCAGTGGTTGCGCGGATAGTGCACCTCGATCAAACGGGTTTCGTGTTGGGTAGGGAAGCCAAAGACAATGTGGTGCGGGCTATTAACGTGATACACGGGGCTAAGACATCCTACACCCCTGCCATGTTCCTGTCTACGGACGCGGAGAAGGCCTTCGATAGGGTGAGATGGCCTTTCCTCAGAGAGACCCTGAGACACATAGGATTGGGAGATGGGATGAGGCTACTTATAGAGGCGCTGTATACCACTCCATCGGCAAGGGTCAGAGTGAATGGCGTTCAGTCGGAGCCGGTTCTCATCCGGAATGGAACCAGACAGGGGTGCCCGCTGTCCCCCTTACTTTTTGCTTTGTCGCTCGAACCGTTCCTCTGTAGGGTGAGAGGTAACAGCGACATCCGAGGGGTGGACTTAGAGGATGGCTCACACAAGGTCGCTGCGTACGCAGACGACATGCTCTTCTTCATTGCGAACCCTGTAGTGTCGGTTCCAGTCCTGATGAGGGAGTTTGAGATCTATGGGAGGTTATCCTATCTCAAGATAAATTTCGACAAGTCAGAGGCCCTGAACGTCTCGCTCTCTGGCGAGACGGCTAGAACCATCCAGCAGTCCTTCTCATTTAGGTGGGCCAGATCCTCTATTCCATATCTCGGCACACACCTGCCCAGCCAGCTGTCTAGGATCCTGACCTTAAACTTCTGGCCTTTGGCGCGGAAAATCGAGACAGACTTGGAGTCCTGGGACCGCCCTGCGTTCTCCTGGATAGGCAGAGTAAATATCATTAAAATGACTGTTCTCCCAAGGCTGCTGTTCCTGTTTCAGGCTCTCCCGATCCGCATCCCGCAGCGTTTCTTTCGGGAACTTAATAGGGCCTTGTCGGGTTTTGTTTGGGACAGGAGAAGGGCGAGACTGAGATCCCACTTGCTGTGCAGACCTAAGCGAGCTGGCGGTATGGCTCTTCCGGACATAAAGTTGTATTGGATTGCCACGCACCTGCAAAGAGTTTGTGAGTGGCAGAATTGCCGAGAGACAAAAAGATGGGTCCAACTGGAAACAACGATGATCTCCGCCCACCTAGAATTACTGGTGTGGAATAGGTCACCCTCCACCCCGGACACTAGAGCTCACCCGTCCATAGGGGCGTCACTGGGGATTTTCAAGGAATACAGGGAGCGGCCGGAGTTCTCCCCATGGCCTACTCCGGTACTGCCGATAATCGGGAATCCTCTGTTGCCCGCGGACCCACTCGGGCCGGGCCTGCGGGAGTGGAGAGGCCTGCGACAGCTCCGAAGCGGAGATCTAATTAATAGAGAGGGGTGGATCAATTTGAATGACCTTAGAGCAAGATGGGAGAATGATAGATTGGACCCCTGGACCCTCCTGCGCTTCCAGTCCTTCCTCTCCCAACTGGGGTTTAAAAGGGGTCTGAGTAGGTGCCCCACGGAATTTGAGAGGATTTGCCTGGATACCCAGCCTTTCCCGCACTTGATCTCAAGTCTATACTCCTTACTGATTAATGCGGAGATGGCTCCCCCGACCTTTTGGCGTGAGTGGGAGAGGGACTTGGGCAGACCCCTGGGGAGGAAGGAGAAAGAGAAAATTTCCCTGCTGGCGCACAAGTCTTCTGTCGCCTCCAGAGTACAGGAGACTAATTATAAAATCCTCACTCGCTGGTACTACACCCCGGACAGGCTCAATAGGATGTTCCCAACAGTAGACCCAAAGTGCTGGAGGTGTGGAGCCGAGAGCGGTACGCTGTTCCACATCTTCTGGACATGTCCTAAGATCAGAGAATTCTGGGGTAAAGTTTTGCCCATTATCACACAAATCACGGGGGTAGATATGCAGAACGACCCGGCCCAGGTCCTGCTTCACTCAACAAAGTGTCCAGTTGGGAAATACAGGAAATCGCTGCGAGTCCACCTGCTTAACGCTGCTAAGCAGGTGATCCCCAGGCGATGGAAACAAAATACCGCACCGTCGGTGAGGGATTGGTTGGCGGAAGTACTCAATATATGTGAAATGGAGGATCTCACGCTGTCGCTCCATGACAGGGAGGAACAGTTTAGGAACACCTGGATGTCCTGGTTAGTGTTCTAGGAGTCGGAGGAGTTCAGGGCATTGTATGTCTGATCGGGCCTGGGCCTGCGTTGCCTTGTTGGGTTCGACTCGACTGGAGCTCGGTCCCTCAAGAGAAGTTTACAAATATGCCCCAGCGTAATTGCCCGCTGCTAGGGGTTACTGTACTGTTTTGCACTATGCGTGCCTCCTTCCCCTGGGGCCCCCTCCTTTCTTTCCTCTCCTTTCCCCCCCCGTGCTTCCCTAGTTCCCCCTCCCCCTTTATGTGTAGTCCCGTCCTGTCTTGTGTCTGGGAGTGGGGCCGGAGCACCCCGTGCCCCTGTGTACTGGAGGACAGTGGTCCTTGACTGGAACCCATACGCTATGAGAGGTCACCAGCAAGCCAAGAGCTAGAATACTGTTCTGAAATAGTAGACATGTAGAGACATCTGTTGATTATAAGGACAACTGCTCTGTGACACTTTTGTATGAAGCTGACATGTGGCCTGACTTCCTCCATCCCCCTCCCTTTATTTTCTCTACTGTGCTTTTTGTTTCTTCCTTGTATCCCATTTGTTGGTTGTATTGTACCTAAAAAATTGCTAAAATAATTAAATAAAGAATATTAAAAAAAAAAAAAAAAAAGGGTTAATAGTACCTCAGCATGTTGGGTATTGTTCTGTTCGGGGGACCTTGCGCTTTCAGACAGATTTTAGGAAAAGGTGTTTTTTATTCTGCTTTTTTATACATTTTTTAGGGAAACTCTGCGCAACCAAAGAGTTCTTTGAGGGATTAATTCCAGAAAGATGAGCCCACTACAACAAGCTGGGTACACTTAGAAAGCTTAACATGTGTACTTTCAGGGAATATATGGTTTATGGGGGATATTCCAAATGTAAAGGGTTGTTTTGGTTGAAAAATCGCAAGGTGCGCACTTTGTCTGCAGAGCTGAAATTTTCAAGAAAAATTACCGTTATGCTCATGCTTTACTTTGGGGTGTTTGGCAACTCTTCCCTTGACAGAACCTATGCATGTTGGGTATCGTTCTGTTCGGGGGATGTTGCTTTTTCAGATTATACTTGTTTTTTCTTGTTTGTATATAGATTTTTTAGGAAAATGTGGCTGTGATTCTGCTTTTTTATCCATTTTTTAGGGAAACTCTTTGCAACCAAAGAATACATTGAGGGATTACTTCTAGAAAACTGTGGCCACATCAACAAGCCTGGTACAAATAGAAAGCCTGAGGTGTGTACTTCCAGAGAATATATAGTTTTTGGGGGGTATTTCAAATGTAAAGGGTTGTTTTTCTGGAAAAACTGCAAGGTGCGCATAGCGCATATCACAGTTGTATTTTTTCTGAAAATCCCCTAAAGCTCTGTTTCAGTTTGGGGGAGTCTCCTGGGCAGGAAAAGGTGTCTACCTATACATATGTAGTACCGCTGTAACTGTGAGAAATTGGGGTTTCACACGCAATAAGATTTTATTGACAAACTTACATTTTTTATTACAAAAAAACACTACAAATTGTAAAAAATTGATTTTTTTTTTTTTTTGCACATATTTCGCCCAAAAATATTGAGAATACACCTAAAAAATGACAAACAAGACATTTCATGTTAAAGCTCAGACTCTGCTGAAAAAAACAATATATCATTTTCCTGGGAAATCCCTGGAAATCCCTTCAAAAATCACATTTGAACATGGGGAGTGCAAAATAGTGCAAAATGGTCTGGCAACAGAGTGTGACAAAAACTCCAGGTAGGCTGGCACTTAAAGGGTTAAAGTTGCTGAGTTTGCTAAAACGCTTGAACTCCGATAAAATAGAGGGCATAGATATATGTGTTGAGGTTACATACATGAGCAGATCATCAGCAAAGAGAGAAAGCTTGTGCTCCTTTCCCCCACAGGAGATCCTCCCAATAGAAGGGTTAGCCCTCAGGGCATTGCCCAGGTGTTCCATCACCAACACATAGAGCAGTGGAGATAGGGGGCACCCCTGTCGAGTTCCATTTCGGATGCTAAAGGGGCTCGACAGGGATTCATTGACCTTTACCTTTGCGGTGGGGTCATGATACAAGGCCATGATTCTGGCCAACATGACCGGACCTATTCCAACTTGAGCCAATATAGCTCTCAGAAACCCCCAATGCACCCTGTCGAAGGCTTTTTCCGCATCCACCGCTAGCACGCAGGCCGGAATGGCCTGCGACTGCGCGTAATGCATCAGGGAAATCGTCTTGATAGTGTTATCTCTCGCCTCCCTTCCTGAGACAAACCCCACCTGATCTAGGTTGACCAGTGAAGGAAGCAGCGGCTGAAGTCTAAGAGCAATGATCTAAGCATATATTTTCATATCTACATTAATCAGTGAAATTGGCCTGTAACTTTCCGGCAAGGTGCTATCTCTGCCGGGCTTTGGGATGACCGCAATGTGCTCCCCTAGGGCCTGCCTCGGGAAGGGACAGCGGCTTGAGACCGAATTAAACACGTTAACAAGAAAGGGGGTAATCAGAGTCCCTAATGTTTTGTAAAACCTGGGGGTGAATCCATCTGGACCCGGGCTCTTACCTGCGGGGGATTTCCCTATGACGTTAACTACCTCCTCTATTTTAAATGTATCTTCCAGCAAATCACTGTTTTCTGGTTGGAAGGTTGGAAGGGTCATTTCCTCTATATAATCTACTATTGGGGTGCTCTCTCCCTGCCAACTCTTCTTTTTTTAATCAAATACCATTCTCTTACTATCTAAAGAATCAATTAGGTGGTACAAATTGTTGTTAATCACCTAAAACTGTAACTGTAAAATCACCTAACACACCCTGTTGGTACACATTTCTATGGAGCAGATCACACAGTAGACCATTTGAAAGTTACAGATTTGATGGGTGGTTTTGAAGCATAGAGAGCAAGAAAAAATTGGAAATATAAATGTATGCAAACACATATATTGCCATTCTGAAAAATTTCAAACACCCCAAAGTGGGCTCAATATACATGCCAGCTTTATAAATCTTTAGATCTAAACTGTGCTGGAGTGTAAGTCTGAATTGTTGTAAATTGAGGCTCAGACAGAATACTGATAAGGCAGAATGAGATGCTGCCTTGTAACGCTTCACAAATTTGCAGTTTTTGGGTTAACTTATGTTGAATAACTCACTCTCTGCAACTGGACTGTTTTCTTACGTCTTTAAAGATCTTTTTTGATGCTCATTGTTCTGTGTGTACGAAAGTTGATGATTTTTCTGTGATTCTGCATAAAATCAGGTCTGATGAAGAGAACTGAGTTTTCTCGAACTCTTACCTTAAATATACCCAGTTAGCCTGAAAAACTAGGGTCATTTTTGTGTATTAAAACACTAATAACTCCACGGGAAATATCAATAATAAAATATTTCAATCATCAGTAACACCTTCAGTGTAGAAAAAAAGAATGCAGGCTTTGTGAATCCCAACACCACTTATGGTTAAATCACGTACCAGATTCCTTAGTATTATCTGAAGGCTTACAACACTTGATCAGCGTCTAATTGTGATATGCAAGTTACTTTTGTTGTTCTGGTAAGCAACTATTAAAAGTGGGCAGGTAGCCCAGTGTTTTAAGGATCTTATGCTATGTTAGTCTAATATTTTACATGTGAATTGCGCAATTTGAGGGGATTGATCCCTAAAGAAGTACCTTCATTATATTTGATTCCCATTTGGCTTTATGGAGGAAGCAAATGCTGATTAATTCATTGAAACCCTGAAGATTACATCTGCTGTTTATTATAAAGTGTCCCTTGAGAGAAGTTATACTTATGGCATTATCTAACTAAGGAATCTGGTACGTGATTTAACCATAAGTGGTGTTGGGATTCACAAAGCCTGCATTCTTTTTTTCTACACTGAAGGTGTTGCTGATGATTGAAATATTTTATTATTGATATTTCCCGCGGAGTTATTAGTGTTTTAATACACAAAAATTACTATTGTTTGAAGACTGCACCAATACGGTCTTATCAACTCCAGCGGAAGAAAGGACTTCCTTCATAATATGATTTAATTTAATTATAATTCACTGTAATATTTTTTAGCGCGGTTTTAGAAGAATTTTCTTCTGTGTTAGCCTGAAAAACTGCCATTTAAAGTGCATGACACAAAAAATGACACCTGTTGGAGCAAATTAGGTTTTTATAAAATAGAGTTGGCCATCTGCACCTCACCACCTACGTCCTGATAGGAGCTTGTGTACCACCAATGGTGCAAGTAGGGAATGCTGTTCCCCACCTTCGATAGAAAGTGCTGCTACAAGGACCAGGTGAGGATACTATTTTAAATTCCCCGCCCTGCTTCAGTCCCTGGAATCAAAATTAGGGTATATAGTCATCAGTTTATGGTGCTAGAATAATAAGGTACAGTAACATATATTGAGTAAACTGAGACTTGACATGCGTCCTGCAACACTAAAAACCAAGATCGTGTTTTACTGTAAAATATATTTATTAGTAAACTTATTAAAAAATATTTAAGATCCATTTAAAATTGTTGTTTGAGAACTGTGGGTAAAAGAATAACCAATAAAAAATATATAATTCTCATCATTTAGGCCTTTACATGGTAAACTTGCCTCAAAAATTCTCATGAGAACCTTTTCCTTAATAAAAATATTTTTCTTGAGTAATGTGACAATTTATAAAACCTTACATTTTTTAAAAGGTTTGTTAAGCTTACACATGAGAATTGAGGGGAGTGCTGTGCCAGCAGCAATTCACACCAAATGTAAAGATATATATGCCTCAGAAACAAGGAGAAGCTTTCCTGTCATTTTTACACATGCACATACTGAATAAACAGCTAATGTAGCAAATGAAATCTGTGTTCATGAATCTATTACAGTGTATCTCTATGGCAGTGGGGGCTGCAAAAGCATTCAGGAAAACAGTGTATACAATGTATGTAATTCAGTGACGAGTCATTACAGCTGAAGGCTTAATACTACTAGCTAGAAATAATAGATGATTGCACAGAGCTATGGGGCTATTTCGACTGAGGAAGTTCAAGATGCATGTTTAAGAGTGCAGAATCTGCCTGCTATTCCAAATATCTCTTAATAAGCTTACGTCACTGATCAGAGGAGGGCTTTAAGGGAGGAATTTACTAAGCTTTGATTTTTTGACTGAAGGTCCGCTTTAAAATCAAACTTAAAGCACTGTTGCAATATGTTATCTTGAAATCTTCAATGCTTTTCAATGACTTCAATGATGAGATAATTCAATTAGTTGAGCTGAGCTCCTATGTTTAACAATGGTTGCATCTGTACTTGTCCTTTTTAAGCATTTAAAATCTATGTATTGTTCTTTATTCTGTGAATCACATCTTATTTTAACTCATGCCTAATTTTGTAATTAAGCAAGAAATGATTCTATTCTAAGGAAGGTTTCATGAAACAAGGCCTTGGTTTTTCATTATCAGGTTAGCAGGTTGCCAACATACTGCATACTCAGTTAACAGAATCTCTTAAATTACCTTTTTTTAAATGTACAGGAAAAACACAGGCCACTGAATTGGAATGTACATAATTTGTTAATTAAAGCAAGCTACAAAGTAATCACATTAGAAAGCAGTTGCTTCCCCTTAGCTGCAACCTGTAATAAAGATGCCATCATGATCACTGTAATTTCCTAAGAGGAAAATCCAGCCTGATAAACAGGGATTCCCGTCTCAGCATTCTCTGCCTGAACTGCTTATAGAGGACTGGTAAATATAACCTGCAGTCTAATAAGGAAAATGCATTTACTGCAAGCAGTGAATGAGTTTTACAGTTGGATGATTGAGATTGTATACGTTGCATATTCACATAACTATCAGCATTTATCTGGGCTGAAGAAGGTGTTGTTTAGAATTTCTTCTGGTAATGCTAACCATCTCCATGTCCCCAAAATAAACTAAAAATACATATGATTTGACTGAATAACCAATGAACTTTCTAGGACCTCTACTCTTTTCAGTTTACACCCATGGTCTGGTCAGAATGGGAGGCGATGCGGTCGGTGCGGGGATCGACATAAAATAGCTTCCACTGAGACATCTCCTTTATACAAGTAAGACAGAGTTCTTATATTAAAAGGAGGGAGTATGGTGAGCAGCTCAGGGCTTAAACTCTCAGTGGCCAAGCTGAACAATGACAATTATCAGCTGTGGATGTTTAAAGAGGAAATGCTAATATCCAGAGATGACTTGTGGGAGGTTATCACCACAGAGAGGGCACAGGGTAATAATCAGGAGTGGGACAGGCATGGGCTACCATAAGCTTACTAGTTAAAGATCATCAGCTTATTCACATACTCAGTAAGAATACAGTGAAAGGCATGTGAGATGAACTGAAAAGACTGTATGAAAGATCCAGTTTAAACAGCAACTTAAAAAAATTAGGAAACTTTAAAAAATAAAGCTTAGCAGAGAGCAGGACATGCAGGAGCATATAAATGTCATGCTGGAAGTAATCACACAACTCAGATCAGTCGATGAGAATATAACAGTCATGTCGCTGCCATGTTATTGTACAGCTTACCTGATATATATACTGCACTGATTAATGTGCTGGAGAGCTGAAACAGATCTGACACTAGCATTTGTAAAGACCAGACTCTTAGATGAGTATCAGTGAAGAAAGGAGCTTGTGCATGACTCCACTGAAACAGACATATACAAAATAATTGTATATATTATAAAATATATACGGAAAGGAAACCAGGTTGTGCTATAGATGCAACAAACTATTTGGGAGCGACACGTTTTGTGGGACTTGGCTGTGGGCTTACCTGATAGCCAGCTGTACTTTAGTTCTCATTATATAGCTACATCCCCAGTGCCAGCTCGGCCCATTATTATTATTTTCATTTTGTGGTACAAACCTAACTTGGTTTCACTACATTGTCATTGGACAGCCATCTGAACACTTGCCCGTATATGACATTGAACTAGAAAAGGTTGCTGGCAGAACAAAAAGGGTGCACCCCAATCTGCTTTAGCCCTGTGTAAGAGACAGATATACCCATTGGAGTCCCAAAAACAGCTACAGATACAGGACACCACTGAAGTGTGGTACGCTCCAATTCCTGAGATTGCTCTTGTGACTGAAAGTGAGGATACAAGTGTACCCTCACCTCGCTTACCTCTACGCTTTACCAGGGGTAGACTCACAAGCAGATTTGATGAATATGTTTTATAGCAAAGGACTGCTATCTTTGTAACAAGGTACATGTGTGTGCAAATATATGCCTAAGTTGATGTTCTCAAGAATATTGTTCTATTAGTGTTGAAATTGAAGTGAAGTGATGGCTGGGTGCAGCAGTCACCATCAGTTAACAAAGTTCCTCTGTAGTCTCATTATCCACCCTGAGAAGAGATTCCCGTGGCAGAGATGTAAGGAAAGCCCTCACAACATAACTGCTCTAAACACTGCTGCTCTAAACACTGCAGCATAAATTCCAAGGGGTTAACTATGATAACTGAAAAAATACACCAACAACCATGATTAAGTGCTAGGCTGGCAAGAAACACTGTCCAGGCTCAAAATTTGCCAAAAAGACATTCTATTTAATATCAAAAATTGTGGCACAAAACATATATGCACATATATTTACATTGACTAACACTGCTAATGAATAAAAAGCAATTGCTGTATTAAAAATATTTACAAAAAACACAGCGCTTGATCTCAATGATAATAATTGAATTACATATGGTGACAACTCTATAGCTAAAGAAATGCTCAAACGTGCTGGACCACTTATTCCTCCAGTCCTTAATATAGTATAATAAAAGAAGCACAGAGCGAAGAGTTCAATAATTCCACCAGTGGACAATTCCTAGGTATAATCAGGAAGATTCCGCAATCCCAGTGCGCATGCACCAAATCCACAATGTGCCTGTCACCTTTTGGAAATATTCTTACCAGAATATTCAAGGAAATTACGCAAAGACAAAAGTCACGCTCTCCTGCTGTACAAATATCCTGTTTCAAGATACACTTTTGGATATGCTTCCAATCTATATGCAAAGTTGAGCTCAATGCAGTCCAATTGGCAATAAAAGAAAAACAAAGAATATCTAGTGCAACTCTGATAGATATAAAACCATACTTACTAAAACATAGATGCACTTACAAACCAATGCGGATTAATAGCTTTAAAATGATTTTCAGTCTGGGCGGTGTTTCCCCAAGTTCCCATACGCGGCCGTTCGTTGGGAAATAAACAGATCCACTCCAGATAGAAAAAAAGGATTAGAGTCCCACACTCCTCCGCCTAACGCGTTTCGTTGGTTAAACCAACTTTATCAAAGGCAGGGAATGGAAAGAGTGGGACAAATATATAGAACACTAAATCTTTACTCACCCCACCGCTTCCGGTGTTGAGAAATTAGAAGAGCACACATCCCGGAATGCTGCAAACTTAAAGCGCGATGGCAAGTGAAATGAATAGATGCCAGATGGAAAAACGCTACAGATGACGTCCAGCAAAAGATCCAGACAACATAATCGAGCGCTGAATGATGACTTCAGGCGCTCCAGCGAAACTCCCCACTGTCAATAGACAGGGGCAGGGGTGTAATAAAACACATAATCTTAAACTGATAATAATTATTAATTATAATATCTGTGGAACATATTAGGACCATCCATACCAATAAAGACACACTAAATGATTAAATGATTGTGTAGATAAACTAAGTCTATACATCTTATGCCATCAAACGGATAGCAGCAGAGATAGACAGCGGTAAAATAATTTTTTTATAAAAATCACAAAAACAGAAAAGGAATAGGAATAAAAAACCAGTGGGAATCGCAGGAAAACACCACCCAGTTACAATACAACGGATATATATACAAAATATACGCAAAAGTACAAAAATAACAAGGAATGCAAAAATAAACATAAACAGCTGAGGATAAAAATATATAAATATAAATGACTAATGTATGAACAATCAAAATTATTTTAAGCATTGTCTATGAAACAATTTAAATCCAGTTCTACATTTAAGCCCCTGGGTGCTAAAGTATCCAATAAAAAAATCCATTTAGTCTCCTGTTGGGAAACCTCTCGCACTAGATGGGAACCCCTCCAGTGTTTATCCACTTTGTCTATCCCCACAAAGGTCAGTCCCTTCGGATCACAATTATGTTTTTCTTTGAAATGTGCCGATAGACTATGTTGGGTAAAACCCCTCCGGATATTGTACAGATGTTCCCTTGTGGTCCTACCCACATAATACAATCCAGACGGACAAATTATTAAATAGACTACATATGTGGAATTACAGGAGATGAACTTATTGATGCGAAACTCTTTCAAACCCTGATATGTAGTGAAGATTTTTACTGAGTTGGGTTGCCCATAAAGTAATACAGGACCCACAGCGAAAGAAACCCTGCATGGTTGCTATAGTACTTTCCAATTTCTGCGGCGGATCAACAAAACTCTTAGTTATTAAATCTTTTAGATTAGGAGCCTTCTTAAAAATTAATTTGGGGTGATCAGGTAGAAGTGGCCCTAAGCACAAATCACTCTTTAAAATGTGCCAATGTTTAGAGAAAAGGTGCCTCAAAGCTTTATGTTGTGCACTATAGGAGGTAATGAATGCAAAATCAAAGGAGGGGGAGTGTTTACTCCTAGTGGTAGAGCTGAATAAAGATGCCCTATCCATAGCCCTAATCTGATTCCTTTGTACCAAAGTTTCGTTGGCATTATAACCCTTATCCAGGAAGCGTTGCGTCAATTGTGAAGATTGTAAATCAAAATCTTCCAAGGAGGTACAGTTTTGTCGCAACCGAGTAAATTGGCCCCTAGGGATAGCATCCAACCATTTAGGGTGGTGACAACTATCCCTAGGGACATACCCATTCCTATCAGTAGTTTTGAAGTAAGTGCAGGTAACCAAAGCAGAGCCTGATTTTTTGATCGTTAGATCAAGAAAATTAATAGATAACTCACTGCTTTCTACCGAGAACTCCAGATTAAAATCATTCCCATTCACCCTGCAAAAAAAGGAATCTAGATCGAGTTGCTGTATTAAGAAGAGCAATGAAGAGGGCCCCCACCAGGAACTCCCTGGGCTTCATTCACCCTCCATACGTAGACCACGCATACCAGCTGGCCAGCCTTAAATAAGAGGGAGAAATGTCCACCAATAAACTATAGCATGTAATCCAGGTGCGTCTCCTACAGATATTCGCCCAGAGCAGGATTATTAAAGCCAGGCAAAGTGAATCCAATATGCGGCGTCACGTTATCACATAAAGTTCCATGCGCAGGAATCACTACTCATGTGACGAAGCTCCATAGGAGGAGCGAAACGATAGTCGGTGAGGGGTCTCCCGACCACGCCCCCTCCGACGTAGCCCAGCGTACCATGGCAGCATGGATCACATGAAGGTGTGATCATGGCAGAAGCGCGAGTGATGTGTGATACAACGCCCCGCAAAGCGGACACGTGGATGCCAGACTTTCAAGGGCGGTGAGATTATAACTTTGCGGATGTGGTGTCAGCAGCCTATGCTGCCGGCTTCTCTGTGTCTGATGCTCCCACACTCAGTTTCCAGCGTTATGATTGTCATAATAGGCTCGATTCAGAGAGACAAAAAAAAACTTCCGTTTTAGTGCCGATCTGTTTTTTTTGTGAAATGTTTCCGTTCTCGTATGAGCGTACGAGCGATTCTATGCATGCATTGAAAACCTTCTGTAAAGTTTCCGTCCGTTCGTACGGCAGATTACGAATACGAGGATGTCATTTTCCATCCAGACTTTTCCGTTTCATTTCCACATGTTACAACCTAGGCTTTCGTTTTTGCCCTTTTCCCAACGAATCCTTTACGTTTCCCGTTCGATTCTGTTTCCCTTTTTCAATAAATATTCATCCAGACGGAAATCCTTACGATCTTGCGCCTGCGCACTACAAACTTAACTCATTAAAGTGCTCGCCTACATATTTGCCACTTCTACTACAATGTTAGCACTATCCTCCATCTTCCCTTTTGAAACCTTAAAGCTCACCCAAACCACTTAGCACTATCCTCCATCTTCCCTTTTGGAACCTTAACCCTTTGAGTGCCAGCCTACCTAGATTTTTTGTCACACTCTGTTGCCCGACGATTTTACACGTGTTCAACCTTGATTTTTGAAGGGATTTCCATGAAAATTATATATTGTTTTTTTCAGCAGAGTCTGGGCTTCAACATGAAATGTCTTGTTTGGCCTTTTTTTAGTGTATTCTCAATACTTTTGGGTGAAATATGTGCAAAAAAATGAAAAAACCTATTGTTTACAATTTGTAGTGTTTTTTTGTAATAAAAAATGTAAGTTTGTTAATAAAATATTATTGCGTGTGAAAGCCCTATTTCTCCCGGTTACAATGGTACCACATATGTATAGGTATACCCCCTTTCCTGAAACAGCAGTTTAGGAGATTTCAGATAGAATACAACTATGCAATATGATTGCATAGTTGTAAGGGGTTAATAAAAAAAAAAAATGACATAGTGTTCCCCCTCCCGGGGAAGGGGGGGGGGGACCTCATTTCTTTTTTGGAATTCTAAGGGTTAAAAACCCTTAAAATCCCCCCCAAAAAATGACATAGGGTCCCCCTTACCCAGCATTACTGACCCGGACCAGCTATGGGGGCTTGTAGAACAGGGCGCAGGGGCCAGCGTTGGTGGCCCCTGGCCCTGCAGGCTACTAGCCCACATAGCGACGTGGCCCGGGCCCTTCTGCCCCCCCCTGGTCGTTGGGGAGGCAGGTAATGGGGGGCTGGGGGTTATGGCAAGTCACCCGCTTGCCGCAGGTGACCTGCCATACCCAGAGCCTTGTGAACTGGTATAAGGGTCTCATGGACCCCTTACCAGTTCACAAAGGGTTAAGTTAAAAAAAAAAGACACCAGACAAATATTTTATTATTCTTTTTTTGACTTATACTTACCTCCCATCCAGTCTCCCACGCTGCTGCAGATGACAGTTGTCGGTAGTGATCGGAGCAGGGAGGGTGGGAGGCAGGGAGATCAGAGCCTCCCTGCCTGCCACCCTCCCTCCACCGATCGCTGCTGACAACTGACAGATCGGAGCCCGGGTGCCGGTAACCCGAGGAGCGGGATGACGTCATCAAGTGGGCGGGGCTAGGGGCTGGGTTAGGGGCAGCATCGGCCGAAGAGGATGGTGGGCCCTCACAAGCAGCGTGGAAAGCCCAGGGGGGGGGGATCGGAGCCCCCCCTGGTGAAGAGAAGACCCGGGGAGAGCCATCGCGCTGCGAGGTGAGTAAATGTCATTTACTGTTTTTTTTTTTTTACAGATGTCGGCACCGGCGGGGGGGGGGGGGGGGCTATTCCGGGCCCCCTCCTGAAGATCAGAGGCGGAAATCTAACAGCGGATTCTTGTACAGAATCGCTGGCCCTTTCAAATGAGGGGTAAGGTAAGTCTGTATGTTTTTTACTTTTTTTTTATGGGCCTCTAAAGTCAGCTATGTAACTCTCACGTAGCTGGCACTTAACGGTTGGAGAGGCAGCTACGTGAGAGTCACGTAGCTGGCACTAGAAGGGTTAAAGCTCACCCAAATCACTTCTCGGTCATTTCAATATTCATCTTTAAATATTTCTGGGCCCATTAGTTTTGTGTTAATGTATTTTGTAAATGAAATGACACTGTAACATTTTTTTTTGGATTCCATCATAAAATATAAAATGTTTCAAAATTTTTACAATTTCAAATTTTTACAACTATAAAAAGCAAAATATATAGCAATGGCAGGCCACAGAACATTATTCTTCATCTGTGGTCCCCAACGAGTTGCGCAGCTCCTGCATCTCTCCCACCAACTGAAGAACCATGACGCTCAGTTGTGCCACTCTGGCATGTGTGGTCCCTGTTAAAAAACTTAAGTTAAAATATTGGTATAACCTTGTTGGGGTCATACTGCAGTGCCCCCCCCCCCCCACCTAAATCTGGACTTCAAAAGCCAGGCAAAGAATGGGCATCAGGAGCAAGGGCAGGAGTGGATATCCAGAATCCCCTGGAATAATTTAAAATACTAACATAAAATACACATTCTAAGCTACAATATTGTTTAACATGTCATCAAGGGCTAAAAACAGCAATAGGTTAAGTCATGAGTCATCAACTATATTCATTGCCATACAGTGAAAATGGATTGATGGAATGATGGAATGTGAGCAAACTTACCCTGGAGCCATCCACCACATAATTCTCCTGACTCAAACTGCCGAAATAAGCCGGAGCTCCGCAATATATAAGCATCATGGGACGACCCTGGATGCCCTGCAAGAACACTGAGGAATCGCATAGCTGGACCAATCACTGCTTTTATGTTGTGTGTCATTTTGCGGTTCCTGCAACCAAATATAAAATAATTACACAAAGCAAAGGTAACCGACTAAAACAATAACTCCTACAACAAATTAAGATTCAAGTTCAACAATCCAAATATAATTCACAAAGGACATAAGTCTAAAAAAATATAGCAATTATATGGATGTGTGGGAAAATAAATGTTTACATGCTAAGGACTAATTAAGGTCAGCATTAAAATGCATCTATAAGGCATACATGAAATGTATTGATTCAGGTATGCATTGCTATACAATTTATGGGCTCGGCCATGCTGATACATACAATGCCTTGGTGCTAAAGGCAAGCAGACTCCTCCTGCAAAACATGTTCAACAATAGCAATCCGAGCCCTCAAAGGTCTCATAAATGGATCGGAAATGAAACGGATTTATAGGGTGGTGATCCGTCAGAACTCTCTGAATCAGATAGAAACCCATCCCAAGAACGGAAGTTTTCTGAACGAACGGAAAATTTCCGATTTTGTTTGGAAAATGATCCGGACTAACGGAAATGTTCCGATTTGCTTCCGTTCATCGAAAGCGCATTCCCGATCGTTCGTACGAATAAAAAATGAACGAAAAAAAGCAAAGAAATAACAAACACCCACCAAAACTTTTACAGACAGCTACGGAAGTCCGGACGAATGTGTCTTTGAATCGAGGCTAATGAGCGGCCGCTCACATGAGTAGTGATTCCTGCGCATGGAACTTTATGCGATAACGTGACGCCGCATATTGGATTCACTTTGCCTGGCTTTAATAATCATGCCCCCGGGACGAATAGCCGTAGGAGACGCACCTGAATTACATGCTATAGTTTATTGGTGGAAATTTGTCCCTCTTATTTAAGGCTGGCCAGCTGGTATGTGTGGTCTACATATGGAAGGATGAATGAAGCCCAGGGAGTTCCTGGTGGGGGCCCTCTTCATTGTTCTTCTTAATACAGAAATTGATTTTTATTCATTAGCAGTGTTAGTCAATGTAAATATATGTGCATATATGTAGGGATGAACGAATCGATGCGGACGAACCCAAATTCGTTCAGAATTTCATGAAAAATTCGATTCTGAATGAATCAGAATTTTCCCGCGATTCGATCGATCGAAGTTTTCCTTTAAACTCCATTTATTTCAATTACAGGCATTCTAAAATGGTGGATGAACATGTCCAGACATATCCCCTGGGGCAAGTTATCATGGGAAGGTCACATGCAGCCTATCAGCAGCCAGGAAGCCCGGTGACGTCACTGTGCTATATAAACGGCGGCCATTTTCCTTTTGCGCATTTCAGCCTTGCATTCCAGAAACAGCGGTGGTTGCTGCAGACAGGGAGAGACTTAGAGATAGGCAGGGACAGTCGTTGAGACCCACAGAGAGGCAGACAGAACCAGGGAAAGATAGGAAAAGATAGGGAAAAACGATCCAGACAGGGACAGTGAGAGGGAAAGCTTTTTTTTTATTTTCATTTGCCAGATCAGTTTTCAATCTGTGTTCTTTGTGCTGTAAATATTCCTTGCCACTGTGCATCCCATCTTGGCAGTGGCATATTTAACCCTAGCTGTTATACACAAGCATTTCTCATAACTGGATTAGTTTTAATTTTTTTTTGTCTGCTGTAAAAACCCCAGGCCACATGGCCATTCCATTTCAGCACATGTGACCCTATCTTTTATACTAAATCAGCTTGTTCAGCCTCAGGTTTATTCAGCTATTGCATTTTGATTTGTTTTTTGGCCTCCTGTAAAAACCCAAGCCCACATGGGCATCCCAAACCAGCACATGTGACCCTATCTTTTATACTAAATCAGCTTGTTCAGTCTCAGCTTTATTAAGCTATTGCAATTTGATTTGGTTTTTGTCTGCTTTAAAAACACCAGCCCACATGGGCATCCCAAACCAGTAAATGTGACCCTATCTTTTGTACTAAATCAGCTTGTTCGGCCTCAGCTTTATTAAGCAATTGCATTTTGAATTGGTTTTTGTCTGCTTTAAAAACACCAGCCCACATGGGCATCCCAAACCAGCACATGTGACCCTATCTTTTATACTAAATCAGCTTGTTCATCCTCAGCTTTATTAAGCTATTGCATTTTGAATTGGTTTTTTGTCTGCTTTAAAAACACCAGCCCACATGGGCATCCCAAACCAACACATGTGACCCTATCTTTTATACTAAATCAGCTTGTTCAGCCTCAGCTTTATTAAGCTATTGCATTTTGAATTGGTTTTTGTCTGCTTTAAAAACATTGCCTACATGGGCATCCCAAACCAGCACATGTGACCCTATCTTTTATACTAGATCAGCTGGTTCAGCCTCAGCTTTATTAAGCTATTGCATTTTGTGTTGGTTTTTGGCTTCCTGTAAAAACCCAAGCCCACATGGGCATCCCAAACCAGCACATGTGACCCTATCTTTTATACTAGATCAGCTTGTTCGGCCTCAGCTTTATTAAGCTATTGCATTTTGAATTGGTTTTTGTCTGCTTTAAAAACACCAGCCCACATGGGCATCCCAAAGCAGCACATGTGACCCTATCTTTTATGCTAAATCAGCTTGTCCATCCTCAGCTTTATTAAGCTATTGCATTTTGAATTGGTTTTTGTCCTGTTGTCAAAACCCAAGCCCACATGGGCATCCCAAACCAGCACATGCCACCCTATCTGTTATACTAAGTAAGCTTGTTCAGCCTCAGCTTTATTAAGCTATTGCATTTTGAATTGGTTTTTGTCCTGCTGTCAAAACACCAGGCCGCAGGGTATCCCAAACCACCACATTGCACCATATCTGTTATACTAAATAAGCTTGCTCATCCTCAGCTTTATTAAGCTATTGCATTTTGAATTGGTTTTTGTTCTGCTGTCAAAACACCAGGCCGCAGGGTATCCCAAACCACCACGTTGCACCCTATCTTTTATACTAAATCAGCTTGTTCATCCTCAGCTTTATTAAGCTATTGCATTTTGAATTGGTTTTTGTCCTGCTGTCAAAACACCAGGCTGCAGGGTATCCCAAACCACCACGTTGCACCCTATCTGTTATACTAAATAAACTTGTTCATCCTCAGCTTTATTAAGCTATTGCATTTTGAATTGGTTTTTGTCCTGCTGTCAAAACACCAGGCCGCAGGGCATCCCAAACCTGCACGTTGCACCCTATCTGTTATACTAAATAAGCTTGTTCATCCTCAGCTTTATTAAGCTATTGCATTTTGAATTTTTGAATTGCCAATTTTCATAGTATCTGGTGCAGAGAAGCAGTTCCTCACTTTATTTAGCTTCTGCTTTTTAAAGTAAACACATTTTTAAAGTACCTATTGCGCATTTCAAATACATAAAAATGTCAGGCAGACAAGTGCCAGGATGTTCAAAGAGGAGTGGCAGAGGCCAAAATTCAGAAGGCAGAGGTCGCAGCAGACTAGGGGCGAGTGGCAGCAGGAGTCACGGTGAGAGACCTGATCTGCCAGTATCTGCTAGCGGTCGTGTCTTCACCAGTAATGCATCTGCCGTGGTAGATTGGTTAACACGGTCATCCACATCAGCACAAGTTACATCTGAGACCCCCAGTCTAGGGTCGGTAGGTTCCTCTGACACAACCCTGAGTTGGCATGCCCCGAGAGCAGTCCCTGTCCTCCCATTGCCTTTGTCCTACGCCGTTCCCTCCCCCAGCGACGTATCCTATGCTTTGGGTTCAGCTCCACTCTTTAGTGAAGAGGACGATCAGATAGAGGACAGTCAGCAGCTACTGCCCAGCCAAGAAATGGAGGTGGCTTCTTTAGCTAGGCAGACAAATATTGATGTGGAGAGTGTCGTGGGTGTTGAAAGCGTTCCAGCTCCTGCGCCAGACACTGTTGAGGAATCCGAAAACATCAGTGACGTGCAGCCACAACTCGGTGATGATGATGATGATGAAGAAGAAGCCGATCGCACTTGGGAGCCGGGTGCAGTAGGGGCTTCATCGTCATCATCAGGAGAAGAGGGGCGCAGGTTGCCCCAGAGTCAGCAGCTGAGGCAGCAAGGTGTTAGCAGCATGGTTGGCAGTCAGCATGGGGGCACAATTGTAAAGCCTGGAGCCAAACGGGGCCGGGATAGAGCACCTGCTTCACGGCAGGCTACCTTATCGGGAGGTAGTAGAGCAGGGGTTCCTGGAGTTGGCGACAGTAACAGTGAATCAGTGCGGCCTGTTGGTGGGAAAAGTAGCTACTCGGCAGTGTGGCAGTTTTTCCTGAAGCATCCACAGGAGGGTAACATGGCCACATGCAAGATATGTAGGCAGAAGGTGAAGTGTGGCCAGGGCCCAAATGTTGGCACCACGGCCCTGCGTCAACATATGATGCGTCACCATAAAGCGGCCTGGAAGAACCGAGGCTCCGAATAGGTGGTCAATCCTGCTTCCTCACCAAGCGGCACGCCGCTCCCAATTTCTGCCAGCCAAGGCCCCAGCACCTCAGCCGAAGGCAGCTGTGCGTCATACCCATCCTCTGTTGCTCCTGATGCTCCTGCTCCTCCTCCAAGTCATGCATCCCGCCAGCAATCAGCGAAGCCATGTCCAAGAGACAGCAGTATGCGCCCACTCATCCTATGGCGCAGAAGCTGAATATGCTCCTGTCCAAGTTGCTGGTGCTGCAGTCGCTCCCTTTTCAGGTGGTGGACTCTGCACCTTTCAGAGAACTGATGGCTTGTGCCGAGCCGAGGTGGAGAGTCGCAAGCCGTAATTTCTTTGCCAGAAGGCAGTACCAGCGCTGCACACTTTTGTTGAACAGAAGGTGGGCCAGTCCTTGAGCCTGTTGGTGTGTAGCAAAGTGCATGGCAGCGCCGACGTCTGGAGCTGTAACTACGGTCAGGGACAGTACGTGTCATTTACGGCCCACTGGGGCCTTTGCAGCAGCAGCAGCAACTTGGACAGGTCACGCCTCTTCGGCCTCCGCACTCCCTGGCCGTTGTGCCTGTGACACCATGCGACTCGGCCTCCTCATCCTCCGCCATCTCCTCTCCCTCCACTGTAGTCTCAGTGCCCCTCCAGTCTACCATGTGTGCAGGGCACGGAGGTGTCACGCTGTGCTTCACATGGTTTGTCTTGACGAGTCACACAGGGGAGGAACTGCTTAAAAGTATTCATCACGAAATCCAAACATGGCTTACTCCAAGAAAACTTAAAATGGGAATCATGGTTACCGACAATGGGAAGAACATTTTGTCTGTGCTGCGACAAGGAAGCCTGACCCATGCGCCCTGCATGGCTCACATTTTCAATCTGGTTGTCAAGCGATTTTTGAGGTGTTCCCCCATCTGCAAGACATCCTAACAACTTCAAGGAAACCTTGCATGCACTTCAGCCACTCATACACCGCCTTCTTGAGCTGCAGCGTCAGAACGGTAGCCCCCAGCATAGTCTGATTTGTGATGTTTCCACCCTTCACACGTTGGACCGATTATATGAACAGAGAAAAGCCATCACGGATTTCCTGATGATCCAAGCGGATAGGGGGACTCCCCTGTGTAACTTCAATGTCAACCAGTGGCAGCTCATATGTGACACCTGCCGTTTGCTCAGGCCCTTTGAGGAAGCCACTTTATTTGTCAGTCGGCTGGATTACGGGATGAACAACGTGACTCCACTGCTTCATGTACTACAGCACATGTTGGAAACCATGGCTGGTCAGGGCACTGGAGACATGGCGTCTACATCTTACGGCCACATGAACCCCGTTGGAGCTGAACTGGAGGAGGAGGAGGAAGAGGAGGAGGAGTGGCCCAGTGAAGCCAGGATGCTCAAAGAGGAGTGCCAGGATGTTCAAAGAGGAGTGGCAGAGGCCAAAATTCAGCAGGTAGAGGTCGCAGCAGACTAGGGGCAGCAGGAGTCACGGTGAGAGACCTTATCTGCCAGTATCTGCTAGCGGTCGTGTCTTCACCAGTAACGCATCTGCCGTGGTAGATTGGTTAACGCGGTCATCCACATCAGCACAAGTTACATCTGAGACCCCCAGTCTAGAGTCGGTAGGTTCCTCTGACACAACCCTGAGTTGGCATGCCCCGAGAGCAGTCCCTGTCCTCCCATTGCCTCTGTCCTATGCCGTTCCCTCCCCCAGCGACGTATCCTATGCTTTGGGTTCAGCTCCACTCTTTAGTGAAGAGGACGATCAGATAGAGGACAGTCAGCAGCTACTGCCCAGCCAAGAAATGGAGGTGGCTTCTTTAGCTAGGCAGACAAATATTGATGTGGAGAGTGTCGTGGGTGTTGAAAGCGTTCCAGCTCCTGCGCCAGACACTGTTGAGGAATCCGAAAACATCAGTGACGTGCAGCCACAACTCGGTGATGATGATGATGAAGAAGCCGATCGCACTTGGGAGCCAGGTGCAGAAGGGGCTTCATCGTCATCATCAGGAGAAGAGGGGCGCAGGTTGCCCCAGAGTCAGCAGCTGAGGCAGCAAGGTGTTAGCAGCATGGTTGGCAGTCAGCATGGGGGCACAATTGTAAAGCCTGGAGCCAAACGGGGCCGGGGTAGAGCACCTGCTGCACGGCAGGCTACCTTATCGGGAGGTAGTGGAGCAGGGGTTCCTGGAGTTGGCGACAGTAACAGTGAATCAGTGCGGCCTGTTGGTGGGAAAAGTAGCTACTCGGCAGTTTTTCCTGAAGCATCCACAGGAGGGTAACATGGCCACATGCAAGATATGTAGGCAGAAGGTGAAGTGTGGCCAGGGCCCAAATGTTGGCACCACGGCCCTGCGTCAACATATGATGCATCACCATAAAGCGGCCTGGGAGAACCGAGGCTCCGAAGAGGTGGTCAATCCTGCTTTCTCACCAAGCGGCACGCCGCTCCCAATTTCTGCCAGCCAAGGCCCCAGCACCTCAGCCGAAGGCAGCTGTGCGTCATACCCATCCTCTGTTGCTCTTGATGCTCCTGCTCCTCCTCCAAGTCATGCATCCCGCCAGCAATCCATCAGCGAAGCCATGTCCAAGAGACAGCAGTATGCGCCCACTCATCCTACGGCGCAGAAGCTGAATATGCTCCTGTCCAAGTTGCTGGTGCTGCAGTCGCTCCCTTTTCAGGTGGTGGACTCTGCACCTTTCAGAGAACTGATGGCTTGTGCCGAGCCGAGGTGGAGAGTCGCAAGCCGTAGTTTCTTTGCCAAGAAGGCAGTACCAGCACTGCACACTTTTGTTGAACAGAAGGTGGGCCAGTCCTTGAGCCTGTTGGTGTGTAGCAAAGTGCATGGCAGCGCCGACGTCTGGAGCTGTAACTACGGTCAGGGACAGTACGTGTCATTTACGGCCCACTGGGGCCTTTGCAGCAGCAGCAGCAACTTGGACAGGTCACGCCGCTTCGGCCTCCGCACTCCCTGGCCGTTGTGCCTGTGACACCATGCGACTCGGCCTCCTCATCCTCCGCCATCTCCTCTCCCTCCACTGTAGTCTCAGTGCCCCTCCAGTCTACCATGTGTGCAGGGCACGGAGGTGTCACGCTGTGCTTCACATGGTTTGTCTTGACGAGTCACACAGGGGAGGAACTGCTTAAAAGTATTCATCACGAAATCCAAACATGGCTTACTCCAAGAAAACTTAAAATGGGAATCATGGTTACCGACAATGGGAAGAACATTTTGTCTGCGCTGCAACAAGGAAGCCTGACCCATGCGCCCTGCATGGCTCACATCTTCAATCTGGTTGTCAAGCGGTTTCTGAGGTGTTCCCCCATCTGCAAGACATCCTAACAACTTCAAGGAAACTTTGCATGCACTTCAGCCACTCATACACCGCCTTCTTGAGCTGCAGCGTCAGAACGGTAGCCCCCAGCATAGTCTGATTTGTGATGTTTCCACCCTTCACATGTTGGACCGATTATATGAACAGAGAAAAGCCATCACGGATTTCCTGATGATCCAAGCGGATAGGGGGACTCCCCTGTGTAACTTCAATGTCAACCAGTGGCAGCTCATATGTGACACCTGCCGTTTGCTCAGGCCCTTTGAGGAAGCCACTTTATTTGTCAGTCGGCTGGATTACGGGATGAACAACGTGACTCCACTGCTTCATGTACTACAGCACATGTTGGAAACCATGGCTGGTCAGGGCACTGGAGACATGGCGTCTACATCTTACGGCCACATGAACCCCGTTGGAGCTGAACTGGAGGAGGAGGAGGAAGAGGAGGAGGAGTGGCCCAGTGAAGCACAGTTTAGGCTTGGCGAAATGGCTGGTTTATCTAGTCAGCGAACAGGAGAGGAGGAGCAGGAGCAGCCAGAGGAGCTAGAGGGTTGTGAGGAAGGTGAGACAGAGGACCCAGACACAGGGATACTGTGTGTTTAGGAGGGGCCGTAACAAACGCAAAGGGGGTGGAATCTGCTTAATTGTAAAATCCTCTCTACAGCCTGCTCTGCGGGAGGATATATGTGAGGGGAATGAGTCTGTATGGGTAGAAATACATGGAGGGAGAAACAAAAATAAAATACTGATGGGGGTTTGCTATAAACCTCCAGATATATCCGAATCCATAGAAAATATGATGCTAGGGCAAATAGATATAGCCGCTAAACTAAAAGAGGTAGTGATTATGGGGGACTTTAACTACCCAGATATAGACTGGGATGCTGAAACATGTGTTTCGCATAAAAGTAATAGTTTTTTATCTAAAACAAAAGATGGCTACCTTTCCCAACAAGTACAAGCTCCAACAAGGGGGAAAGCCATATTGGACCAAATACTAACCAATGTACCAGACAAAGTAATAAAGGTACAGGTTGGGGGACACCTTGGAAGCAGTGATCATAATATCATTAATTTCCAATTAGCAGTCACTAGGGTACCTTATCAAGGAGCCACAAAAACGCGGGACTTCAAAAAGGCAAAGTTTGACCAACTTAGAGATGCCCTACACTGCATTGACTGGGAAAATGTCCTTAAAAACAAAAGCATGGACGCTAAATGGGATACTTTCAAAGGAATATTTAATTTTCATTGTGACAGATATATACCTTACAGGAATAAAACTATTAGACACACATGTAAACCGATGTGGCTAAATAAAAAGGGTAAGGGGGCAATAAACAACAAAAAAAAGGCATTTAAACGTTTAAAACAGGAAGGGACAGCGGAAGCGTTAAAAAACTACAAAGAAGAAAATAAACAATGTAAACAACAGATAAGGGCAGCTAAGCTGGAGACATAAAGACTGGTCGCGAAAGAGAGTAAAACTAACCCCAAATTATTCTTTAGCTACATAAACCGTAAAAGGTACAAACCTGAGGGTGTGGGCCCCCTGAAAAGCAAGAAGGGGACCCCTATAGAGGGAAATGAGGAGAAAGCAAATTTGCTTAACAACTTCTTTGCTTCTATATTCACAGAATTTGACATGTCGAGTGAAATGCAGGGGTATAACCAAAACCCTCCATTAAATGTCACTGGTCTAACCAAGGAAGAAGTCCAGCACCATCTCAAGCAGATAAAAATCGATAACTCCCCGGGACCAGATGACATACATCCTCGTGTTTTAAGGGAGTTATGTATAGTAATAGACAAGCCGTTATTTCTAATATTTGTGGATTCCATAACTACAGGGTCTGTTCCGAGGGATTGGCGCTTGGCAAATGTGGTGCCAATATTCAAAAAGGGATCTAGGGGGGAACCGGGGAACTACAGACCGGTAAGCTTAACATCTGTGGTGGGCAAGCTGTTTGAAGGTTTCTTAAAGGATACTATCCTGGAGCACCTTGGGGAAAATGACCTCATTACTCCATATCAGCATGGATTTATGAGGAATCGCTCCTGCCAGACAAACCTTATCAGCTTTTATGAGGAGGTAAATTCAAGATTGGATCAGGGGGAGTCATTGGATATCATATATCTTGACTTTTCTAAAGCATTTGATACTGTGCCACATAAAAGGCTGGTACAAAAGATGAGAATGCTTGGACTGGGGGAAAACGTGTGCAGATGGGTGGGAAATTGGCTTAATGATCGGAAGCAGAGGGTGGTTATCAATGGTACACACTCAGATTGGGTCACTGTTACTAGTGGAGTACCACAAGGGTCAGTTCTGGGACCAATTCTCTTCAATATATATATATATATATATATAAATGACATTGGGTATGGATTAAACAGTAAAGTATCAATCTTTGCAGATGATACTAAGCTGAGTAAAGTAATTAAAATAAAAGAGGACAGCAGGCAGCTACAAACAGATTTAGATAGATTGGAAGCCTGGGCAGTTAAATGGCAAATGAAGTTTAACACAGATAAATGTAAGGTTATGCACATGGGAAGGAGAAATCTGTGTCATGATTACACAATAAATAAAGAAACACTTGGTAAAGCAACAATGGAAAAGGACCTAGGGGTTTTAGTTGACAGTAATCAATGCCAGGCAGCTGCTGCCAAGGCAAATAGGATCATGGGGTGCATCAGGAGGGGCATAGGTGCTCATGACCAGAGCATCATTTTACCCCTGTACAAGTCACTGGTCAGACCTCATATGGAATACTGTGTACAGTTCTGGGCACCTGTGCTTAAGAAGGACATATCAGAACTGGAGCACGTTCAAAGAAGGGCAACAAAGTTAATAAAAGGAGTGCGGGGGCTAGAGTACTCGGAAAGATTGTCCAAGTTAGGTTTATTTAGTCTAGAAAAAAGACGATTGAGGGGTGATCTAATAACTATGTATAAATATATTCGGGAACAATACAAAGATCTGTCCCACAATCTGTTTATACCCCGGAGTGTAACCATAACCCGGGGGCATCCACTAAGGTTAGAGGAAAGGTGCTTTCTCTACCGACATAGGAGGGGATTCTTCTCTGTAAGAGCAGTGAGACTATGGAACACGCTGCCAGAGGAGGTAGTAATGATGGATACAGTAAAAACGTTCAAAAGTGGCCTTGATGCCTTCCTGGCATGTAATAACATTTCCAGCTATGGCTACTAGACCACTGGAAGGAGTTAAACATGCTGAACTGGATGGACTAAAGTCTTTATTCAGCCTTACATACTATGTTACTATGTTACCGTGGCAGTATGCAGTGGAGATGGAGACAGGTAGTTCCTCCGAGTCACTTGCGCAAATGGCAGGAAGCATGCTCACGTGCTTGCGTAGTGACCCCAGAATTGTTTCCATTTGTCGGCGGGATGACTTCTGGCTCTCCACCTTATTGGACCCTCGCTTCCGGCACAAAATGGGGGCATTTTTTTAAACACGCCAAGAGGGAAGACAAACTGAACTACTACAAAGACATTCTACGTAGTCAGTTGGTCGATGCCTATCTGCGCCATGGTCCATACTCTCGCAGGTCTGACTTGGGGGGACCTCTGTGCTCACCTTCCACTGCCATGGCTGCTGGGGGGGTTGTCAGGAGCAGCAGCAGCAGCTCCATCAGCAGCAGCCTCAGTCTTCAGTCGCTAATGAGTAGCTTTCTACACCCGCATAGTGAGGCTACTCATGAGCAGCAGGAAGACCTGGAGCAGGACCTGAACCAGCAGGTCATGTCATACCTTTACATCGGCGGTGTTACCGGCGTCCCCCAACTGCAGTGGGAGACAGCACGGTCCCGCACAGCCTGTTTGCGTACCTAGACGCACTTCCGCGCTCCAGGCTGGAGCGCGAGTGACGTAATTTCCGCCTGACCGGGCGTGACGCACTTCCGGCCGGAGTGCGTCCGCCGACCGGCGGCCTGCCATTCAGCGCGGCGGGGGAGCGGGGAAAGGTGTGTATATAAAAGGCTCCCACAGCACCTTCTGCCACGCACTCTGCCTTGATAAAGATACTCACGTCTCAGAACGCGTGGGCTCGCGAAAAAAGGGGGGGGGGGGCGCTTACTGCCGGTTTCCACATTTTGATTGATAAGTAATTGCCTTTTTTGCATTGTTTTTTTCTGTTGATTTGTGTTCTGTTCTCTGTTCTCATTGCACTTATGTTGTACTATTAATTGATGTACTATTGGGATAAGCACTTAGCACTTTACGAGATAAATGAATTATTTTTAACAGGTGTTTATACACTGTATTGTATATTCACAAATTATTTGTATGGCAGTAAGGTTCATCAGCGCCCCCTCCTGGCAGATTAGGTTTTAGCATGTCTTATATGTCTTTTAATAGTCTGTCCTTGATGTAAAAAATGTATCTTTTAGAATTGATAGAAATTAATAAAATTACACATTAACTTTATTCTTTGGTGTTGTGCAGTTATAAGACTCTGTTAAGCACTTCCTGGGGGACTTTTTAGTGGGGCACCCCCCATTTTTTAGTTACTGATTATATTGGGTCATGAACAGAGCATTGCACCACAATTACTAATAATACCATTCCACTGGTGCCAACTACATCCTTTGCCTCGTAATACCTTTACATGACCATGCCAACACACCTTGAGGATCTGCTGGACTTCTGGGCAGCCAAACTTGGCTTGTGGCCGCAACTAGCAGAGTTTGCCCTAGAAAAGCTGTCCTGCCCGGCAAGTAGCGTGCCATCTGAGCAGGTGTTTAGTGCGGCGGGGTCCATAGTTACGGCGAGGAGAACTCGTCTGTCAACTAAAAATGTGGAGAGACTCACCTTTGTGAAAATGAATCAGGGATGGATCAGCAAGGATTTCCACCCACAAATGGGCGATGCATGCGACTAGATTCAGCATGGTACCACGTTTTACACTTTCCAAATGGTGCAAAACATATTTATGTCTTTAGGCCAATTTTTGGGCTCCTGCTGATGCCAACTTCAGGGTGTGCCTTTCAGACAATTTTGGGCCTCCTGCTGCTGCTGCCAACTGCAGTATGTCTTTCAAGCTATGTTTGGGCTCATGCTGCTGCTGCTTGCAACTCCAGGGTGTGATTCATCCAATTTTTGGCCTCCTGCTGCCAACTCCAGTGTCTCTTTAAAGCAATGTTTGGACTCCTGCTGCTGCTTGCAACTCCAGGGTGTGATTCATCCAATTTTTGGCCTCCTGCTGCCAACTCCAGTGTCTCTTTCAAGCTATGTTTGAGCTCCTGCTGCTGCTTGCAACTCCAGGGTGTGATTCATCCAATTTTTGGTCTCCTGCAGCCAACTCCAGTATCCCTTTCAAGCTATGTTTGGGCTCCTGCTGCTGCTTGCAACTCCAGGGTGTGATTCATCCAATTGTTGGGCTCCTGCAGCCAACTCCAGTGTCTCTTTCAAGCAATGTTTGGGCTCCTGCTGCTGCTGCTGCTTGCAACTCCAGGGTGTGATTCAGCCAATTTTTGGTCTCCTGCAGCCAACTCCAGTGTCTCTTTCAAGCTATGTTTGGGCTCCTGCTGCTGCTGCTGCTTGCAACTCCAGGGTGTGATTCATCAAATTTTTGGGCTCCTGCAGCCAACTCCAGTGTCTCTTTCAAGCTATGTTTGGGCTCCTGCTGCTGCTTGCAACTCCAGGGTGTGATTCGTCCAATTTTTGGGCTCCTGCAGCCAACTCCAGTGTCTCTTTAAAGCAATGTTTGGGCTCCTGCTGCTGCTTGCAACTCCAGGGTGTGATTCATCCAATTTTTGGCCTCCTGCTGCCAACTCCAGTGTCTCTTTCAAGCTATGTTTGAGCTCCTGCTGCTGCTTGCAACTCCAGGGTGTGATTCATCCAATTTTTGGGCTCCTGAAGCCAACTCCAGTGTCTCTTTAAACCAATGTTTGGGCTCATGCTGCTGCTGCTTGCAACTCCAGGGTGTGATTCGTCCAATTTTTGGGCTCCTGCAGCCAACTCCAGTGTCTCTTTCAAGCTATGTTTAGGCTCCTGCTGCTGCTGCTTGCAACTCCAGGGTGTGATTCATCCAATTTTTGGGCTCCTGCTGCCAACTCCAGTGTCTCTTTCAAGCTATGTTTGGGCTCCTGCTGCTGCTGCTGCTTGCAACTCCAGGGTGTGATTCATCCAATTTTAGGGCTCCTGCAACCAACTCCAGTGTCTCTTTCAAGCTATGTTTGGGCTCCTGCTGCTGCTTGCAACTCCAGGGTGTGATTCATCCAATTTTTGGGCTCCTGCTGCCAACTCCAGTGTCCCTTTTTAAGCTATGTTTGGACTCCTGCTGCTGCTTGCAACTCCAGGGTGTGATTCATCCAATTTTTGGTCTCCTGCAGCCAACTCCAGTATCCCTTTCAAGCTATGTTTGGGCTCCTGCTGCTGCTTGCAACTCCAGGGTGTGATTCATCCAATTGTTGGGCTCCTGCAGCCAACTCCAGTGTCTCTTTCAAGCAATGTTTGGGCTCCTGCTGCTGCTGCTGCTTGCAACTCCAGGGTGTGATTCAGCCAATTTTTGGTCTCCTGCAGCCAACTCCAGTGTCTCTTTCAAGCAATGTTTGGGCTCCTGCTGCTGCTGCTGCTTGCAACTCCAGGGTGTGATTCATCAAATTTTTGGGCTCCTGCAGCCAACTCCAGTGTCTCTTTCAAGCTATGTTTGGGCTCCTGCTGCTGCTTGCAACTCCAGGGTGTGATTCGTCCAATTTTTGGGCTCCTGCAGCCAACTCCAGTGTCTCTTTAAAGCAATGTTTGGGCTCCTGCTGCTGCTTGCAACTCCAGGGTGTGATTCATCCAATTTTTGGCCTCCTGCTGCCAACTCCAGTGTCTCTTTCAAGCTATGTTTGAGCTCCTGCTGCTGCTTGCAACTCCAGGGTGTGATTCATCCAATTTTTGGGCTCCTGAAGCCAACTCCAGTGTCTCTTTAAAGCAATGTTTGGGCTCATGCTGCTGCTGCTTGCAACTCCAGGGTGTGATTCGTCCAATTTTTGGGCTCCTGCAGCCAACTCCAGTGTCTCTTTCAAGCTATGTTTAGGCTCCTGCTGCTGCTGCTTGCAACTCCAGGGTGTGATTCATCCAATTTTTGGGCTCCTGCTGCCAACTCCAGTGTCTCTTTCAAGCTATGTTTGGGCTCCTGCTGCTGCTGCTGCTGCTTGCAACTCCAGGGTGTGATTCATCCAATTTTTGGGCTCCTGCAACCAACTCCAGTGTCTCTTTCAAGCTATGTTTGGGCTCCTGCTGCTGCTGCTGCTTGCAACTCCAGGGTGTGATTCATCCAATTTTTGGGCTCCTGCTGCCAACTCCAGTGTCCCTTTTTAAGCTATGTTTGGACTCCTGCTGCTGCTTGCAACTCCAGGGTGTGATTCATCCAATTTTTGGTCTCCTGCAGCCAACTCCAGTATCCCTTTCAAGCTATGTTTGGGCTCCTGCTGCTGCTTGCAACTCCAGGGTGTGATTCATCCAATTGTTGGGCTCCTGCAGCCAACTCCAGTGTCTCTTTCAAGCAATGTTTGGGCTCCTGCTGCTGCTGCTGCTTGCAACTCCAGGGTGTGATTCAGCCAATTTTTGGTCTCCTGCAGCCAACTCCAGTGTCTCTTTCAAGCTATGTTTGGGCTCCTGCTGCTGCTGCTGCTTGCAACTCCAGGGTGTGATTCATCAAATTTTTGGGCTCCTGCAGCCAACTCCAGTGTCTCTTTCAAGCTATGTTTGGGCTCCTGCTGCTGCTTGCAACTCCAGGGTGGGATTCGTCCAATTTTTGGGCTCCTGCAGCCAACTCCAGTGTCTCTTTAAAGCAATGTTTGGGCTCCTGCTGCTGCTTGCAACTCCAGGGTGTGATTCACCCAATTTTTGGGCTCCTGCTGCCAACTCCAGTGTCTCTTTCAACCAATGTTTGGGCGGCTGCTGCTGCTTGCTAACTCCAGGGTGTGATTCAGCTAATTTTTGGGCTCCTGCTGCTGCCAGCTCCAGGGTGTGTTTTTCAGGCACTATAGGGGCCCCTCAAAGTGATGCCACCTCAACTCTGCAATTGTGCCGCTCTGCGATTCTATTAGCGATGCCTCTGATCTGCATGTCATAGTTATTTACAGTATTATTTCACTAACCCAGCACACATCCTATGCGTGTTACAGCAAGGCAGAATGGTTTACAACCATATTGAGGCTCTAGGAAGCTCAGAAATAGCCGTTTTTAAAGTGGACCAACACCCAGGATTTTGACTATCCTGGGTTTTGGTCCACTTCGGCGGGGCACCCCGATCGGGGGTGCCCCGCTGTGTGAAACCCCCCAGAAACCCCCAAAAACTCACCTCTCAACGCTCCCACGTGAACGCCGCAGCCAATCCCCGCCAACGTCCAGGCGGGGATCAGGAACGTCCAAGCCGTTTCCGCCGCCGCCGCCTCCCGCACGTCACTCTCGGCGCGTGCGCGCCCCCGCCGGCCATTCACAGAGGGCCGGCGCGGGCGCGCGCACGTCTGGAGGGGCGCGCGGGAGGCGGCGGCGGCGGCGGAAGCGGCGGTCGATCAGGTAAGATGTTTTTGGGGTTTCTGGGGGGTTTCACCCCGCGGGACATCCCGATCTCGGATGTCCCGCGGGGTGGGAGGTGATAGGCCCGGGAATCTTATAGATTTCCGGGCCGATCACCCCTGGGTGTTGGTCCACTTTAATAGCGATTCGTCGCGAATAAATTTGGGTCGAACCGATTTTTGTCGTAAAATTTGGCAAATCAGTCGAATCGAATTTTTCAAAAGTTCGCTCATCTCTACATATATGTTTTGTGCCACAATTTTTGATATTAAATAGAATGTCTTTTTGGCAAATTTTGAGCTTGGACAGTGCTTCTTGCCAGCCAAGCACTTAACCATGGTTATTGGTGTATTTTTTCGGTTAGTTTTTGGTTAGCTGAGTGTGGGCAGTGCATGACACTGATATAGGTAGGGGTCTCCCAAGTTTTTTAATTCTTTGAGTTCGTTAACTATGATAACTGTGCTAATAAGTTTATTTATCTGGTCTGTGAGCTTGTGATGTCATCCAGTGGGAAAAGTTGAATGGTAAATATATATAACATCCTTTGTGAGGCTGGAGCACCACCTTGTGGACACTGAATGTTATTATACATGGTGTATGCACACTATTCCTGCAGTTTAAGATGTATTAATTCTGTTTTGCTAAAGACCTGATGAAATTAAACTAAGTGAGCAATCTGAATTACATTGATTGGGTCAACATCACAACATATATCTTAGAGACCCTAACAAGACATATCATTGCCCTGCTCACAGCTGAGAGCTCCTGGATACATTTTAAATAAATTAATCACACAGTATGAAGTTCTGTGGCACGATTGGCATAGTATGAAGAAACAATGTAACAGCTTCCCCCTCACACAGAATTCCTCCAGCAGTTTGTTCAGTGTGTGTGTGTGTGTGTGTGTGTGTGTGTGTATAGAATGATAGACAGACTTTATTATTTTTTATTTTTCTCAGTTTGGTGTAAATTGCTGCTGGCACAGCTCTCCCCCCTCATAATCATATGTAAGCAGGACTGTCAGGTGTGTAGTAAGATGGCTGCTTTCATGCAATTCTAGGAGGATGTAATGCTTGTCTGAATACGTGGGGTTTGGGGGCCTTTTTGAAAACTTAAGACATTCCAGAAAATTGGAGAGGCATGTGGTAAGTTCCAAAAGCAAGAGGAGGTGACCAGGGTGCAGAACAGGATAAGGTTGGTGGCAGAGCAGAGGTTGTGTCTAGGTTAATATTTCTGGATTAGCGATGAAATATAGGAAGAAGCCTTGCTGGAGGGAACTTGACTGCGAGAAGCTGAATTAAAATATGCTACACTCTTTTAGTGTATATTACATTTATGGAGTCCCTTTCACATAGTATTAAACTTACAGGGATCTGCCGCCTATTCATCAGCAGTATCATGCTTGCAAGATTCTCCGAGATAAACAGCTGCAAGATATAATAAATACAGGAAACATAGTCACAGAACTTACCTGCTGTTGGGCTGTTTTTAAATAATCCTCTGAACTGCAAGGCAATTTCATGATCATGAAAAGTGATGCCGCAGACTGTGATATTTAATCTTGCTTCATTTTCTGAAACAGGTTATTGCTGAATTTCTTCTGGCAGTTCACCAGTCCATAACCAAACATATATTTAGTTTAGATTCCTGTTTATTTCTACTATATATTTTATTCTATAACAAATAGAAAATGATTTGGAGTGAAAAAAGGGAAGACCTTGTGTTACTGTATAAAATCATTCAAGAAAGCCTTTAAAGGCATTGTTCATGCATAGCCAAGTGTTAGCCCATTGTGTAGGGCTACACATGGCAATGTCCTAAATGTCCTTTGATTCAAGTGGGAGTGAAGCAGACACTGTGATCTAAGCACAATGTGAGCTTTGCATCGGCAGGCTAGATTAAAAGTGGTGGAGGCCCCTGGGCACAAGATTAGGTGGAGGTTCCCAGTAAAGTATGTTTTTTTCCTTCAAAGTAATAGTGCAGCTAAGTAACAAATCAGTAGTAGTCACTTAAACCGGAAAAACAGCCTGGCACAGTTGGAAAAGAAAGGTAGTGGCCATTCTTGAGCTAACATCTCAGCCATGCTGCTGCCTGGATTCAACTGACATAGCAAACAATGCACAGTAACAGGAAGCCCAGCTGCACTTCCTGTCTGCGGCCTGCACATCCATTAACCACCATTTTGTTTCTAAGATTTACCCCAGTGGGACTTAAAAAAAGTATATACATTTTTATGTGCAGCAATCTAAATTGCCCTGGGGAGGGGTGCATATGAACACTGTTTGTTGTATTGGTCTGGTTTAAGTCATTTTTGACTGTTGGTCTGCTTTAACACTTTAACCGCCAGCCTACCTTGAGATTTTGTCACCCTTTGTTGCCAGACCATTTTGCACTATTTTGCGCTCCCCATGTTCAACTGTGATTTTTGAAGGGATTTCCAGGGATTTCCCAGGAAAGTAATATATTGTTTTTTCAGCAGAGCCTGGGCCTGTCTTCTGCCCCCCCCCCCTTTGGGGAGGCAGGTAATTTGGGTGGCCAGGGGTTAATGGCAAGTCACCCGCTAGTTGCATGTGACTTGCCAGACCCCCGAGCCTTGTGAACTGGTATAGGGGTCACATGGACCCCTTACCAGTTCACAAAGAGTTAAAAGTAAAAAACACACAGACACACTCTTTCAAACAAACTTTATTAGAAAAAAAAAACATTTTTTTTTTACTTTACTCACCTCCGATCTGCATCTCCTGTGTCCCGCGGCGATCATATGCAGGTGACGGCTGGGCAGAGGAGGGGGGAGGCAGGCGATCGGAATATTTGTCCAGCCCTCACCGGCATCTGAAAGCTGAACTGCCGGGTGCCCCTACGACACCCGGCGGTGACGTCATCGGTGAAGGGGCGGGGCTAAAATCCAAGATGACGGCCACAATCGGAAGCTGCAGAGGGAGGAGGGCTGCTATGCCCCCTCCAGATGATGGAAGAGCCGGGGGGGGTGATCAAAGCTCCCCCCCCCCCCGTGAAGAGGAGAGCCGGCAGGAGCCGGCAGGCACAAAGGTAAGTAACTGTCATTTTTTTTTTATTTTGCAGGCAATCCTGGCAGCTGCTGAAACGGGGGGGGGCACCCTATTTTGGGCACTCCCCTGCAGCCGGAGGAGCCCCAATCGGCAATCGGAGCCCCTCTGGCTGAAGAGGAGACCTGGCCGGATCGAACAAGGGGTCAGGTAAGTGACTTTTTTTTAAACTTTTTTTTACTATTACTGGGGAAAGTCAGGCACGTTAAATTTACGTGGCTGGCGGTTAAAGGGTTAAATGTCTGATCATCCAGGCCGTATCGCCTCCCACCAGGAAGCCTTCACGATAAATGTCCTCCCCTGTGATGCTGGCCCATTCACTGCAATGGAGGGGACATGCCAAGTCTTCACACTCCCGTCCTTTTGCAGTGAATGGAGGGGGTGTGGCATAGTTCCTGTGATGGACAGCATCAATAGTACAAAACGGTGGGTGATCAGGCCAGGCAGGAAGGGAATTAAATCTACAGAGTTAGAGCTCTAGACTAGCAGCGATTGTCTGCAGAGGATAAAAGGTGAGTATAGGGCTTTCAATTTTACTGCTTGGACGATTACTTTAATTATAGCAGGTCAACAGACTGTAAGATGTCACACAATGATGTACGTATCTCCTCTTCCTCAGATTCGCGTCACCCGGGCGCAGTGGTTCAATGAGGAAGTGTTGGCTTCCTCTGTGTTCCTGGCCGGCCTCTGGGGGAAAAACAAACTCTAAAGATTTTTATCTCACTCCCGGGTGGCCTTGGTTTCAGCTGTAAATTTTCAAAAACAAACCAAGGTTTGCCCACACACCAACAGCAACTTCATTGCTGGGCTGCCAACTGTCAGACTGCAAAGCCCAGGCCAGACCAAAGGTTGGAAGGAGACCCCTTTGGCAGTGCAAGTGGTGGAGGCCCCCAAGTTGTGCACCCCCCCTCATAATCCGTCCCATGGGTGGTCTAGAAGATGTATTTAAAGTAATGTATTCTGTATATACGCCATGAGCACATTTTTTCCCACAACATAAGGCAACAAATATGCCAATGTTCTATGATATGCATTAGTAAAAGAACTATAAACAATACTCAAATACGTTTGCTTGAATCATTTATACACACCAGCAGAGGAACGTTTAATCCACAAAGTCCCATAAGCTGTGTAGAAGGAAGGGGGTGCAGGCTCTCAAGAGCACATTGTGCTTCCACAGCTGTGACAAAGACACAAACAGCCATGTGCTATTTATATGTAAATTAGGCGTGTCAGAGCTATAGACCACCAGTCGAGTCCTGAGTGGTTGTCTAAAGTTTTATGTAGCTGCCACAGATGGATCACACTACAGACCAGCACCAATCACCCCAAATAATCAAATAGAATCAATGCATTAGATAATCCTCCTAAATGTTATTAAATTAAGACATAAAATTAAAAAAAAAGTTAAAATTGATCCACATCAGGGACATCCCTATCATACTCGTGTAACATTCCACCAATAGACCCTATACATATTATCATATTCAAGAACAATTTTTTGTCCATAAAATGGATATGCAAATCATGCCTCAAATAAAGTGCTAAGTAAAGTACTAGTGTATATGTGCTATACTCATCCAAAAGAGAAAACAACAATAAACCAATGAAGCAATGAGGCTTATGCAGTGGAAAAACACACTACATGGAAAGAAATCACCTCTGTGTCAGGAATGAGTGGTGGTCTCAGGGCCTGGTTTCTTCTTCCAGGTGTTGCTGAGAGCTGATGGAGAGAGAAGCCATGAGGAGGTAAGCTGATAAAACATAAATGATAAAAAGTGTTTATACACTGGACGGTCTTTAGGGCAGGTAACTGCCAGGCATTCATAAGCCTTCTATCCAATTATGTTATAAAAGAGGATGCAAAATCGCCCTACACTGGCAGCTTTTTGCTGCACTCACAGATGATGTATTCTTATTAAAACGAATTACTGTAATGGCCTGGGTCTGTAGCAGCACCATTGATTGGTGATCCTCCTGCACGAATTCCTGACATACACTGGTCCCCACTGTAGGCATTGCAGCTTGCTCTCATAGTAAGAAATATTGAGCCAGCCCGTAAATGTTGTAAAATCTTCTGCTTTAATTTTCTTCCATTAAAATCAATAATCCAACAGGTCACAAAGTAGTAAATATGTACAAGATGGGCCCTAACGCCAACGCGTTTCGGACAATAGGTCCTTAATCATGACATCTAATGGAATAAATGAGTAAAAACCTTTTATCTATTCCTTTAGGGGACACTCCCATTGCAGCTTGCTCTGATGACTTGTCCTTGTCCTTCATTGTGCACACAGGCAGGCTGATTCATTACTAGCGGCAGGTAGCGACAGATGAGCGTCTGTAGAGCAGATTTCAGAGCGCCCGCTAGTAGTCGCTGTGCTCGGCCGTGGTTCGCTAGTTCAGAGCGCCTCAGTCGCTGTGCAGCATTGATGAATACGCTGTGGAGAATCGCTATATGAGCAGTACAGCGCTTTATAGGAGCGAATGATAGCGACTGGTCAGTGCGACCAACTCACACCATATTCATCAAAAAAGCAGCCTCACACACTGTCGGTGCTCAAAAATGCTTCGCTGTAGCCCAGAGCGCCGGAGGCTGTGTGATTAAACGCTGTTTTTGAACATGTATCCACCAGTAACAAAGCGAAAACATATGGAATTACATGTAACATGAACAAATTAATGCCAGACCTGTAATGTCAATTCATCATTAAAATAAAAAAAATGAAGAGAGTGTGAAAAAATGGCTTTTTCTAGGCCAGGAGAGGTCACAACATTATTTGAGAATTAAAAAAAATTAATAAAAACCCCCTGTTTAAAGAGAAGTAAAAGAACGTCCATTGAAATATATGGGAGAGCGACAGGTAGCGAGAGGTAATACCTGGCACTCTGAAAGTTTGAACGCCGGCACTGTTCGCTGAGGCTGGGATAATGATGAACCATACGCTACATGGCGTTATCCCAGTCGCTCACCAGAATCCGCTTGATAAATGTGTAATTGGGTTTTGATTTTGATTTTTAAACCGGACCTTCACCATGATTTATTGAAAGCCCAAACCCTTAAAAAAAGAATCCCCAGCATCTAAAGTTAATATATTTTAAGTTTTTAGTCGCTTACGTATTATTCTTTCCCCACTGGGCTGCAACTCTGTTCAGGACTTTAGGATACGGGCGCCGCCATCTTGACTCAGAAGCATCCCACTTACTGAGGAGAGGAGAGTGGGATAAAGTACAGGGGGGCAGGTTATAGCTGTTCTTTGCTCAGACAGAGCAGAGCTGGGGTCCGGAAAAGGTCAGCAGTCCCAGAATGCAGAGCAGCACAGTCAGAAGACACTTCCTGTTTGCAGGCTGCCTGATGTCCCATAAACCGTTTAAAGGCTCATAACATGCAGTAGATGCAGGTAGGATGATTTTTAATGTGGACAATCTGTATGTACAGGGTGTGGGAAACATAAGATAGACTCTTATACAGAGTGAAGGTCTGCTTTTAGGGGTACTTTTGGAGGTTTTACTTGAAGAGTGTTGAAGTTTATGTGTAATATCATTATCATGATTGCTTTTTTTCTGCCACTGAGTTCCATTTACGATCCCAGTTAAATGGTTATGGGCAGCATTTTACTGGCAATTGCAGGGCAATTCAAATAATGTAAAGAGAAATATTTTATACCATTGCACAATATTCCAAATAATCAAAACTACTGGCACTGCATGGGATCAAGCCTGTAGGCAGGGAGGCAAGTATAATTTGCAAAGCCTTTAGGTCTTACATGAATCTTGAATATTTAAAATTCACATTAAACTGAGGGTTTGAGTGGGGTATTACAGGGGGGGGGGGGGGGGAGCAGGATGATCAAACTGGGTCCAATGCTGTTGTGTACGTAGGAGGGCTCCCTTTTACAAGTCATTCCATTTTTCACAGATGGGTCAGGACCATTGTTAGTGGTGTTGCCCATACTCCAGGCCCCTCATTCCCCCCATATTGGGCTCAGTCATGGGGAGGGGACACTAACTGCTGCTAAGGAAGAGGCACAGCAAGGCACATACCGGTTTAGAGTTCCATAGGATGGGTGCAGAGGGGGAAGACTTATTTTTCTTCCCACTCTGAGAGCTATTTCTCCTAGAAACTGACCAAGTATTAAGATTCGCTTGCAACTGTGCAGCAACTCATGGATTTGATTCTGAACCACTTAGCTATTAGGGTGTGTTGTTTGCTTTTTGCTTTGAATTGTGAAAACCAGGGCAATTACAATGCGGTAGCGGAAAACACTACAACCACTTCACCAGCTAAATCAATGGCACAGCAATTTTAAAGCAATTGCGATTGCTGCTCAATGGAATTAAATTGCTCTCAGTGTACCCTTATAATTGCAGGCAAGGCTTTGGCCACTGTGATCACTCTGCAATTGCAATCACCTCTGTTAATGTACCCATAAGCTACAATGGCGATTGCAGGGTGATCACAATTTCCCGCAATTGAGGCAAACCCCCCCCTCGGTGTGATAGGGACCTCAGGATAGTCATTAACTGGTAGATTTATAGTAGAATACTAGCATTTTGAAAAGTATATCAGTTGTGCATGGAATATCATAATTTTTAGAATCAAATGGCCTTAAAGCAGTCCTTCAGTCAAAAAAAGAAAGTTAATAATAAAATAATAATTTTCCCCTGTAAGTAGAAAAGGACCAAAGGGTAACATTTTTGTCTACACAATGCCTAATACACCAGTAATAGCAAACAGGTATTAATAGTGACCCAAAATTATTATTATTGTTTATTTATATAGCGCCATCATCTTCCGTAGTGCTTTACAAAGTAGTAATTACAGACAGGGTAGAAACATACGGTACATATACTATTTCAAATGAAGTTTTACAGTGTTGACAATGGATATTCTGAGTACAGGATACAATAGGAGAGAGAGCCCTGCCCTTGCGAGCTTACAGTCTAAAGGAAGAGGGGTGAAGACGAGGGGGAAGGATCACAAACAGTCAGTATTGAGCTTTGTGGCATGTGCTCTTTAGAAAATTGGTTAGGCCAGATTATATGCTTGTCTGAATAAGTGATTTTTAAGGGCGCCTTTGAAGGTTTTGAGGGTTGTGGAGTGGCAGATTGGGTGCGGGAGGGCATTCCAGAAGATTGAAGTTGCACGTGAGAAGTTCTGGAGGCGGGCGTGAGAGGAGGTGACCAGGGTGGAGGACAGGAGAAGGTCGGCAGAAGAGCGGAGGCTGCGTCTAGGTTGATACTGTTGGATTAGAGATGAGATGACCCAAAATGCGCAGAAGGAATAAAAGGGGGGCACAACTGCACAGCAAATTGTATGAACATAAATTAGCAACACAAAAAGTGTCATCCTGCATGGTCCCGAGCAGGAATTAACACCAGATATGTTTTTGAAGCTTTTCTTGGGGATGCACTGTAAGGGATTGACCACTTAAACAAAAAAAACAAAAGGGTGCTCACCTTATACCATGCAGCTGATCGGTCCTACTCACAAACTCAACCGTTGCACCCCTCTACTATCACTTACTGAGCCACTGCCACACCCTCTCCATTCACAGCACTGGAGTGATCATGTCATACATTGGCTCACCCCATCCATTGTAATGAATGGCCCAGCCGGCATGGGATGTGCTCCAGGATCGGGTGAGTTGCTGATTGCTGGAGTTGGGACCAGTTGCGGAGGACAAGAGGTCAATGTCCTTCTTTTAAACCATTGCATGGTGATAAGGACATTTAAATAACAATATTTCAGATAGTAATAATAGCTGAGCAGACAGCAGACATGTTTTTGGGCATCAGTGCAGTCACAGACAAGTGCTGTCCTGACTGTTTTAACGGCAGCTTCTCATTGTCACATAAAAATGGAAGTTCATGTCTAAATAAACAGGCAACCTAGGGGGTGCTAACATAGAGGTTTTATGGAACCTAAATATTTCTAATGGTAGGGTTTTGACCCAGAGATGAGAGTACTTGTATTTCATTTTTTACCTAAAGTGTCCTTTTTTTCTCCAAAGTTCACTCTATGCACCTGGGGTTAAATCAACGCCTCTAGGTAGTTTTTTAATTAGAAGAACTATTGGCATTACTAGCAAAAAACGTTTTAGTTAAAAAAACACCATTTGCAAGCATATATATATATATATTATTTTTTTTTGGGGGGGGGGGGGTAAAATGCTACAGCTTACATAAGCTATGAAATCCACAAAGCCACACGTGAAGCAATTGCATGAAATGGGCAGGCTGATTTATTACTAGCGTCTGGCTATTGGCAGATAAGCGTCTGTATAGAGGCGCTAGGAGTGACCGCTAGTAGACGCTGTGATCGGCTATCGGGCAGAGCGCCTCAGTCGCTGTAGTAACCTGGCCGGCATTGATGAATGTGATGTATGTTGGATGTTCTAACACCAGTACAGCTTTGCAGGGAGTGAAAGGTAGCGCCAGCTCAGTGCGACCAACTCTCAGTGAATCACATCATATTCAACAAAAAAACAGACACACACACACAAGTCTGTTTTTGAACACATATCCACCAGTAACAAAGCGAAAACACATGGAATTACAATGTTGTAACATTGTGACATTAATACTTGAATGCCAGACCTGTAATGACAATTCTGCATAGAAATATAAAAAATCTAAAAAGTTTTCAAAAATGACTTTTTCTAGGCCAGGAGAGGTGACACAATTATTTGAGTGACAAAAAATGAAAAAAAAAACCCTGTTTGAACAGAAGAAAAGGAACGTCCATTGAAATGTATGGGAGAACGACAGGTAGCGACAGGTAATACCTGGCGCTCTAAAACGCTGAGCTGACTGTAATGATGAATCATACGCTACATGGCGCTGTTAGAGTCGCTCACCAGAAATGCCTTCATAAATGTGGTATTGCGTACAGCGCCCAGCGTTCACCAGACGCTGCCTGCCCTACGAGGCACTACCTGCCGCTCTCCCTTGATGAATAAACCCCTAAGTAAACATTTGAGGGTTTTCCAGTGCTTATTTACCTCTATAGTAGATTATAAAATAAATTAACATAAGCACTTCCCATATTGGGCAGCTAATTAAGCCAAGCAAAGCAGAGACTATTCTAAGCTATGAGACTGGCATCCTGTGCTATGTGGAAAATGCCCCATTGGAAGAGTCTCTCATATAGCAATAATAGAGACTTATACTATTTTAGGATGTTAAGCAAACCATTAATTCGTTTAGTTTTCTCACTTGGGTAAGTGACACCATGTTAATTAAACAGAGTTGAAAAAGTAATCAACACCATAAATGTGGTGATGATCTATCCTGATTTTAGTAATGCAAGAATTTAACCCTTATCTTATAATAAAAAAACCCATGATATTCACACTTAATGTCACTCTTACTTATTGTGCCAACCTGCCATTTCAGAATCCTTGTATAGGAAAAAGATGGCGCTAGCAATTAGCTTCTACTATGCTTAATGTGTTTGGAAATGTTACTTATTCAACTATTTATAAATCTTAGCAGTAGAGATGGAAGAACAGGTTGAATAATTCATTCTGTTTATTGCTAGGGGACCATGTCTCTACAGATCTGTATTAGTAGAAAAACACGTACTTTGCAAAACCGATAATAGCCATTTTTTAAATAATGCATTACACATAACTACATGTACTATATTCTAATAATGATGACCAAAGTCTTTATAAGTGAAGATATGTTACTTTATGCTCACTATAGTAACTACTACATGGATATATATATACCTGCTAGGAGCCTAATTTGGGCTGGCACAGAAGATGATATCGGAATAAAGTGAGTATTACAGTGGGCATTTCCTACTAACTGCTTTTACACTGGGTACCACATTAAAGAGATTGGAATGCTCTAATAATCTTTTATAATCTTACCTGTTCCTTGTTCCACCAGTGAAATGCAGCCCTGAAGTCCGGTGTCTATCAGCGACCAAAAGTGCGGACCATGTGACTGCTGGCAGCCAATCACAGAGCTGCATTCCGCTGGTGAAAGTTCACATAAGGTTTGGACATTCTTACCCAATTTCTGGATGTAGGTATTTCAAGATGTGAATCCAATTATAGTGTATGAGTGGAAAGTTTAGCCATTTTCCTGTGGCTGCTAGCCCAGAAAACCAGCCATAGATGCTAGTTTCCCCAGGGCATAGCATTGGCAACATACTGGAATTTATGCCCCTCTGCATAGGTACAGTGTTCTTCCTGGGTACCAAGGAAACCGGGAGGGGGTATAGGTAATATGGTGGGGGTATCGACGAGCCCCCTGTCTGTTTGGGAGGCAGGTAGCTTGCCGTTCCACACTTTAAACTGGTAAAGGAAGCTTCTTGTTCAGGGTGGAGGTCATGGCCTAGTGGGTCAGTGCGCACAAGCATACAATGTTCAAAAAAGGCCTTTTTATAAAAGGGCTGTAAAGTGATTCCAATTGAAAGGCACCAAAAGATGTGGTGCACTTAATTTGTAGTTGCATTTCTGATACTACGCAAGTTTTTTTAATCCACCATTTGCATATTAAAGGGGTCCAACAGCCATTTTCAGCAAATTGGTACTGGACTGCTCTGGGACAGGTTTGAGGGTATCCAGATTGCTGGAGCCCCCCTATGCATACCCCCATCCCAGAAACCCACTCACCTGAACCACGATCCTCTGGTGGAATGCGGACCTGCGATTGCCCACTAGCAGTGAATAACAGGGCTGCATTTCATTGGGGGATCGAGGGACAGGTGAGTAAAACTCGGTGTTGCACAGGGGGTGGGGGTATGCATGGTGGAGCTCCGGCAATCAGGATGCCCCCCAAAGCCTCTCCCAGAGTGGCGCAGCACCCGTTCGATTAAAAATGGGTTGTAGGACCTCTTCAAAAAAAGTAAGCACAGTATATGGTAAAATCCAAATTTGAAAATACAATGACCCTATATCCAAAAGGTAAGTCATTTAATAGCATCTTAACAGAATATATGTTTCAGTTGTTCACCCAAGTACAGGTTCATAATAAAGCTGAACAAAACAAAGCCCAGCCGATGGCCTTCCCCTGGGGCGTCCCAAATCGTGGCATCCCAAAACACAAACCTGCTTCCTCTCCCCCTCACTGATGTAAATATCATCTCAAATTGGGATACCCAGGGGCAAGGAACAAAATCTGAACAAAATATTAGTTATAATGTTTTTATTACATATTTACATTGGCCCATAATTAGATACTGTAAGGCTTTTTTATTTAAAGGAATGCTATATTAGTAGATTTTTTGTCAGGATAAACTCAACATTAAGGCAGGATTTGAAGTGTGAAGTTAAAACAACAAACTTAAAACACTGGCATCAACAAGAATTCACTTATTTGCAAGAGGAGCTAATATATATATATATATATATATATATATATATATATATATATATATATTAAACTGACCAGATGTCCAGCTTTTGATGTCATACTTTTGTCCCACTGATATTTTGTCCCACTGTCCCCCCGAAAACTCTAGGAGCACCTAACTGTCCGATGTTGCTGACATTATGGGGACAACTGTCACAAAGAATGCAGGATGCAGGATTTCTGGTCAGTTTAAACATGCTCTGATTTGACTGAATACCAGTAGTGGAATGCATGGATTGGCTGAGCATTGGTTCAATCACCAACATCTTAGCATGTGACTGGGGGCAGGGCTACACCTAATCACATACATGAGTAGCCTTTAACCCTTCAAATGCCTCTCCTGTAGTTAACTGCCAAACATGTGGAATCTACATGCCTGATGTTCCCCCCTGTTGTAGCGAAAAGAAAAAAAAGAAGAAAAAAAGCAGCTCAGCTCCATCTGGACCCTGCCTGGGTCTTCTCCTCCTCTGGGGGCAGTGGGGCAGGAAAGGGTGTCTATTGATACATATGTGTTACTGTTGTAATTGTGAGGAATGGGGCCTTTACAAACAATATGATTTTCTTGGAAAAAAAAATGTACATTTTTTATTTAAAAGAAGCACCAAAATATAAAAAATGTTTACACATATATTTTACCCAAAAATATTGAGAAAGCCAAGGCATTTCATGTTAAAGCCCAATCTCTGCTGAAAAAAAATCCTGGGAAATCCCTAGACATTCGTTCAAAAATGACAGTTAAACATGTATATAGCACAAAATGTTGACGAATGGCCTGCCAACAGAGGGTGACAAAATCTCTAGGTAGGCTGGCAGGTAAAAGGTTAAATACGCCACACCCCACTCACATCTTGTTTAAACAGTTCTACTTTTAGATTTAAAAAAAATAGTCAGTTTAATATATTATAGATATCATTTTTACTTTCTATCAAGACACAAAGATACAAAAGCATTCTCGTGTCTAGGCAAACAAATCAACGTGCTTAACTTGCATGGGCAAATCTGTATTAAAGAGAAGTAGGGGCTTACAATGTCCAAAGTAGGGGGTTGGTAGTCAAACAAGATATCGGTTCCATTCCCACTGCTATCCAGGCCAGTCCATGTGGAACCTGCGAGTTTCACAATCAATACTGACAGCAAGATTTATGACTAAGGTAATGAAAATATAATGACTTCCACTTGTTGCTTATTTTTCATTCTATCACAAACAGGCAGTTTTCTTATTCCTCAAACCAATCTCGAGGATTCACAAAAAATGAATGAATGAACCTATGCATGCTTCCACATTCAATGAATAACAAATATAGCAAACATTTTATGTATGATTTTATGTTGGCACTTTGATATGTTTACTACTATAGGCACAATTAGTGATTGTGGAGGCAGGAACCCTCCTTAGATCAAGCTTCAAGAACCTTTGTCTGTCCAAGTTTTTAGTTTTGGTTTACTTACTAGAGCAAAAATAGTCATGTCTGTATTTACAGCATATCAGCTGTCCATGTTTCCTGGCTCTTCAAACAGATGAATGAATGTAGTAATGGGGCTACCCTGTGTGGAGATAAAAAGACCTGTTGATGGTACTTCAGATTGTGCTATTTAAACTACACAAAAATGTACACCCACAAAGTAAAAAAGAGAAAAATACATTCGAAAAAAAGCAATTCCTGACCACACTACAGTTTAACAAGCCAACACCCCCCCCCCCCACACACACACACGTACAATATATTGTAAAAAAGACTATATAGTCAGTTAAGAACCACAATATTACAAATAATCATTAATGCATTTAAAAATAGTAAATAGTCATAGCAGGTAAAAAGAATTAACCTTATGGTACGTGGCCAACTTGCCACTTGTCTCCACATTTGCTTCAATAAAGGTCACAGGTTTGTTGGTGTATTTGCAGGGCTGGCCATGCGTTGGATGACTGAACTTTCAAGCACAGAACAAACTGGGAGCCCTTTAATGGACCATCTATTCCTAAAAAAGAGTCTGAGATGAGCCCTTTACCTTCACCAGGGGCAAATCAATATCTACCCCCCCCCCCTTCCCCGGCATTCCTAGGAATACACATGTATGGCTGCTTTATCTGAACACCCCAAAGGCTGGCCATAAAAATGTGTAACCTTCTACACTGAGCACCAAGCCATAATGCTTCCCTCTTTGGCGAATTCCTAAGTTGTATTTTATTTTCCTGTACTACCTGTGATTTTTTACTTTTCAAGTCCGTCTGCCTCTAGGCAGAATTCTAAATCTCACATCATGTGTTTTAAGCCCCTGTGGGACAGAAATACTTTCTATTATATGGCAATAAAATCCTGATCAGTATGTACATAGCAAAAGCTATCAGTCAATGTGATCACGGACTGATTTCAGCCTTTTCTCAGCAGTCTTCATATAGTGTGTTGTAGAGCTCAGTAGCAGCCACAAAAAATGAATGAATGAACCTATGCATGCTTCCACATTCAATGAATAACAAATATAGCAAACATTTTATGTATGATTTTATGTTGGCACTTTGATATGTTTACTACTATAGGCACAATTAGTGATTGTGGAGGCAGGAACCCTCCTTAGATCAAGCTTCAAGAACCTTTGTCTGTCCAAGTTTTTAGTTTTGGTTTACTTACTAGAGCAAAAATAGTCATGTCTGTATTTACAGCATATCAGCTGTCCATGTTTCCTGGCTCTTCAAACAGATGAATGAATGTAGTAATGGGGCTACCCTGTGTGGAGATAAAAAGACACAACCTGTTGATGGTACTTCAGATTGTGCTATTTAAACTACACAAAAATGTACACCCACAAAGTAAAAAAGAGAAAAATACATTCGAAAAAAAGCAATTCCTGACCACACTACAGTTTAACAAGCCAACACCCCCCCCCCACACACACACGTACAATATATTGTAAAAAAGACTATATAGTCAGTTAAGAACCACAATATTACAAATAATCATTAATGCATTTAAAAATAGTAAATAGTCATAGCAGGTAAAAAGAATTAACCTTATGGTACGTGGCCAACTTGCCACTTGTCTCCACATTTGCTTCAATAAAGGTCACAGGTTTGTTGGTGTATTTGCAGGGCTGGCCATGCGTTGGATGACTAAACTTTCAAGCACAGAACAAACTGGGAGCCCTTTAATGGACCATCTATTCCTAAAAAAGAGTCTGAGATGAGCCCTTTACCTTCACCAGGGGCAAATCAATATCTACCCCCCCCCCCCCCCTTCCCCGGCATTCCTAGGAATACACATGTATGGCTGCTTTATCTGAACACCCCAAAGGCTGGCCATAAAAATGTGTAACCTTCTACACTGAGCACCAAGCCATAATGCTTCCCTCTTTGGCGAATTCCTAAGTTGTATTTTATTTTCCTGTACTACCTGTGATTTTTTACTTTTCAAGTCCGTCTGCCTCTAGGCAGAATTCTAAATCTCACATCATGTGTTTTAAGCCCCTGTGGGACAGAAATACTTTCTATTATATGGCAATAAAATCCTGATCAGTATGTACATAGCAAAAGCTATCAGTCAATGTGATCACGGACTGATTTCAGCCTTTTCTCAGCAGTCTTCATATAGTGTGTTGTAGAGCTCAGTAGCAGCCACTTTGTTTTCAGCAAAGTGCTCTTTATGTGTGTACAGAAAACATTCTGGAATATTGCTCATGTTATTCTGCTTTATGATATGCCATGGTTCAAGAAAAATGCTGTTTTGCTTGGGTGTAATTTTTCTAAATTTCACAAGTTTGCAGCCCTTAAATGTATAAGGCAATTTAAAAAGCTCATATATATATATATAGTTCTAAAATTGCACCATGTTGTCTAATAAGTTCATTTGTCAGTAACTCCAAGGCACTTTAAAGAGTTATTTCTATACCTTGCTTGCATAAAATGTACAAATACAAAAACGCTACAAGCACTGTTACAACACAGAAAGCCTAACAGGGCAAAAGCATATATTAAAATCGATTACTCATCTGTTTAATCTAGTCCAAGCAGAAATCAGCAGGCCCCATCCAATCTCCAAACAAGATGGCTGCTGTATTCAGGAACACAAAGCAGGTCTCTCTATCCCAAAGCAAATCTTCTCATCATCTGTCTGTGCCCGTCTCCATTCCAAACACCACTGTGTGTGTCCTTCAGCTGCACGAGTGAATCTCCCTGTCTCTCACCAGCCAGCTGTTTATTTTTTCAGGCTGACCCCTTTGTTTCATTTGAAATAGCACAGGTGATCTCTGATTGGCCCAGACAAACTAACCAAGGTGCTACTCTGATTGACTCAGATAAAACTATCACAAGTGGTTTTCCGCTGGCCAACTTAATATGCATGTGAATGCACACATGAAACTAAGCTCAGGCCAAAAGATACCAAACCCAGTTTTCAGAACAAAGGAAGGTCTCCCACAATGCAGAATATTAATTAAGGAACCAACCATGCTGGCTAAACAAAAGGAGGCCAGCCTATACAGTAATTTTTTTGTATAAGATTTCTACTTTCTTTAGGAAAAAAATATATAAAAATATCATTTTATATATATATATATATATATATATATATATATATATATATATATTACAGCTTTAATGTGCACGAAAGCTAAAGAGAAAACTTTAGAAAAACTTGAGAAAATGTTTTCCTTACTTTTGAATTTCTGGTATCCATGTTAAAATTAATTGTTATAAATACAATACAAGTAATTCTGACCAACTTACCTGCTAGTCATTCCTGCAATCTTTTTCGGGTTCCAAGAGGATGGCATCTCTCCTAGATAAAGCCGATGCCACCCCTGCTGCTGTAACAGCTGACTGGTGGGCGTTAATTTAACCCCCCCTCCAGGATACAGCTGATCATCATATTTAGCATGCAAGCTGTTCCAGCCTTCTAGAAAGCTTTTATCTACTGCTTCTAACCCTGCCTTATCTGACCATATCTTCTTCCAATGCGCTGTTGCCATCTCTGAGTATGTCTGTTGCCAAAGCCCTGTTGCTAACCCTTCCACATCTGATTATGTCTTCTGTCAATGCCCTGTAGCTGGCCCTGCCACATCTGACCATGCCAGCTTCTGCATTTGTATACACGCACCATCAACTCTGACCCTGTCCCAGGTTGATCCTTTATCCTTGCCATTTACACCACTTGGGAGTCCCTGGTTTAAAGTGGCAACCACTGAGTGGCCAAACAGCCCAGGCTTTGACTACTGTCTATGCCACATCTCAACATCATCAGCATAAGGTATGGAACTAGTTGACTGCACATTACTGGTGATCCATTGCACATGCAGAGGTGACAAAGCTCGGAGATCCATATAGTGGAATGGTAAAACCTTGGAACATGCTATCTCTCCCTCCTGCTGGGACTAAAACAAACTATAAAGTCATTCAGAAATGCCTGCCAGATCCCCACTGAAAGGTCCATTGTGCCACACTGTTTAAGCCAAACTGAATTTTTTTACATTGTTTCTATTGTAGCTGTGATACTTTCTAAAGCAGTCATGTGCCTGCTATTGGGATTTAGATAGCTTTCAGTGCGATGGGATGTGTGCATCGCACTGTGGGATGGTATTTTTCTCTCCTCTGTATACAATTTTACCAGCAGCACCAACAGTACCCCTTAAAGTGAGGACCTAACCATAATTTCTCCTTTTCCTTATTTTCTGGCTTGCCTTGTCAAGCATTACTTGTTAAAGCCTTTTGTAAGTAGGATAAGACTATAAAAAGATGATATATTTAAATCTAAAATTAAAGTAATACCATTTTTGCCTAACCCAAAAGACTAAAGATGCATGGCTTTGAAACACTCCAAGTTTCTTCTTCAGGAATCATACAAATCAGAATTTCATACACAAATCAAAAAGTATTCTACATTCTTCACATAAATATGGACAGTGATGACATTTAACTCAAGCAAATAAGGAACATGGGTTATATATTGGAAGTTAAACTATGTGGAATTCATATTTGAGTGTGGGAGTAAGTCTGGTATTCTATGGGACCCAATTATAACAGCTAAAATGTTTTATTTTTAAGATCCTATTGTCAAAGCAGACTGTTTACTTTTATCAATATAATAAATTTCTCTATACTTTTATATTCACACTCCAGACTTTTTTTTTACCTGCAGTGTCCCATACATTTAGTGATTTTGAAGTCTCTCCCTCTTCAGATAGGGGGAAACACAGGCCCTTATTTAACAAGGGATAGCGACAGGTAGCGACTGGTGAGCGGCCGGTGGCTCCGCCACGAGAACGCCGGCTCCCCACCACAATCACACATTTATCAAGGCAATCCTGCTTAGCGACTGAGATAGCGCCATATAGCGACTCATTCATCATTATTCCAGCCTCAGCCCACAGCGCCAGCGTCCGACCTTGAACAGCGACAGGTATGACCTCTCGCTACCTGGCGCTCTCCAATGCATTTCAATGGAACAATCTTTAAATATTCATAATTATTTGTTATTAATTTTTTTTTTTTTAAATGTGAAAAATTCTGTGACTACTTCTGCCATTTTAAATAATTTTTTTAAGGTAAAAATATTACAGGTCTGATATTAATTTATTCATATTACAAAATTATTTAAAAAACTTGTTTTTTTTGGTTTTCAAAAATATGGTTGTTTGGGGGTTAAAAAACTACTTTTAACCCATCGCTGCCAGCGCTCTGGGGTTTAAACATGCATTTTACAGCGCAAGAATTTTTTGAGCGTGATTTGTTAATGAATATGGTGGGAGCCGGTCGCTAGGGCCAGTCGCTATCATGCGCTCCCATACAGCGCGGAACCTGTCAAATAGCGACTCCTCACCCAATATTCAACATTATGGCAAACGCCATATGTCGCTATCAACTACCGAACAACGGCCAAGCACAGCGACTACTAGCGGGCGCTCTGAAAATGCCGCTACAGTCGCTCAACTGTCGCTACATGCCGCTATTAATGAGTCGGCCTCACAGTCTTGTACAGTCTCCCAGCATTCTCAGCTGGGAGGTAATTGCTGCTGCTTTGTTTAGCCAAAGCTGCTTATGAGATCACCTGTTATACTGGGAGGACTCTGGGATTAGTAGTCAGTATTCTTAGAGCTTTACTAAACAGCAAGAAAGCCACTCCTGCTTACCAAGACAGACACACAGGAACATACTTGGAAAAAGCGTGCGGATTGTTCCAGTGCTTTAAATCACTTAGGTGACTACTTGCGTATTTATTTGTTAGTGAGTCATATCTAAAATTGATGAACAGTGTGAATAAAGGCACAAAATATAGAGGATACAGGTCAAGGATAATACATTGTACATTTACAATAATGTTAGATACCTGGATGACGACATGCTTAGTCTGCATCAGTGTTTAGCCAGCATTTTTAGAGGAAGATCATTACTAGCAGCATCAACAATTTCAGGACATGTACTTTAAGCTGTATTTGAGAGTAGCATATTTATTATAGTGTTTAGTAATGCACTATAGCGTATTTTGTAAGTAGTAGACACAGAATCTTGATTTTAATTATCCTGTGTATATGTTTTTTCACCTTCGTATTAATATACTGTAGATATTTTTATTGTTTTTGGGGATTTTGATGGTGCAGTCTACTTTGTATTTGTGGTACATGAGGCTGTGCCTTGGTGTGATAGAATGATGGTATTTTGTTCCCCATGTGGAGAGCAATACGTGATTTACATGCGGTGGACAAGCTTTGTTCTGTAGATCCTACATTGCAGGTAGAAAAGGGATCACCAAACTTCATTGATGTTGCCAATTGCTGTCTGTGACCACATCAATTATATTTTCCCCAGCTGAAATTGAAACTCACAACTGAATGTGGTCTATGTACAGTCTTTGGGGGTCATGCTAATTATTGGGTGAAGCAAGATGCACTTTGGGTGTGCCTTGTGGTATGAATTGCAACCTGCATACCAGTGAGATTTTTACCTTTAAAGAGGACCAAAACCCACTGAACTTGTGAAATAAATTTGGCCAAAGCCCCTGCCAATACTCCATTCTTAGTATGTAAAACTAGAAATGGATATTTTTTGATATTTTTACTTTTTTTAATCGTCCTGGAACAGTTATATTTTGCTGGCCCTTTCTGTAAGATGGGCATCAGTGATTGAATAAGTGTGGCAATGACATAATTGACATACACAACAATGGTAATGAATGGAGGAAGCGGAGCTTTGCAGCAAAAACTGACGCCATTATCTGGGATTAGAATGACGCAAGAGCAGTAAAAATAGGCAAAAGGTACTATTCATGGGGGAGCAATTCAGGGCATGCTAGTTAAAAATGCGGGTTTTGGTCTGCTTTAACATGCAAGAAAGTACAATGAAAAACATGTGTTCCAGTTTTTACACAATCCCCCTGCATATGAGATGGATTAATTTTACAGATAAGGTACATGTTTCCAATGAGGTAAGGACATTTTTGTAGGAGTTTAAATATGTTCTATGGGGTATGCACAATAAAATTGACACATTTTTCTACATAGCCCATAAGGTGCTGTTGTCTCCAAATGTAAAAAAAAGTCATGATAGCTGCACTTCTACCATCATTTTCAAATCCATATGTGGAAATGGGTACTCGGTCAGCAGAGGTGCTGCAGAAACCAGGGAAACAAGTACTCCAGGTATAAATCCAAAAGTCTATATTGTAAATCCAAAGCAATCATATGTGAGCTAATGTAATCTAAAGTTGACGTTTTGGGGTCGTGCAAGACCCCTTCCCAAAGACCAGGAACAAACACCAGATACCCCACAGTGAAACACTTTATGAAAGACAGGGAGCAGAGGCTGCTAGCACAGCCTGAGATTCCCACCTGACATCATCACTGACACCATCAATGCTGTCCAAACATGACGCTGGTTTCACACCAGCACGTCAGTGCAGCGCTCGCGCTTTCAGGCGAGCACCCCACAGCCGCCCCACATAGTAATCTATGGGTACTTTCACATGTGAATTGGGCATTTGCAGAGCACTCAGAGTAAAGGCCCTGCCAGCAGTGTCCTGAGGGTGCAGCCCTAGCGATCTCCCTCCATATGAGTGGAGAGTGCTAGTCCTGAATACCCTCAACACACTGACAACAGTGATTGCAGGATGCTTGTGCGAAAGCGGACTGGTGTGAAACCAGCCTGAGGTATACCTCCTTAAAGGAACATGCAGGAGAGGGCCGGAGGTGCCAGAGTGGCGCTATACTCTCCTGTTGGTACCAGGTCTAGGCACAGCCAGGTGTACTTCAATTAGAAGCCACCTGAAGCAATGGTCATCTTTTGCAGACGAGTGAGGTTGATGACTCTGCACAGGCCCTCTCCTATTGGTGAAGACGGTATCTTCTTGTTGCCTAGCAACCGGGCACCTTCGTGACAAACGGCGGTGCTGTTCAGAACCATGGACCCCCCCCCCAAGGAACCCAGTTTTCTGAATGGGGGGTTGACTGGGCCTGTGAGACGCCCAAGCCACCAGATGGAAGCCCTGAAAGACCGGCATGTGCTTAAAAAAAGTTGAGACATTTTCCTTTAGGACAGCATTGATGATGTCACTGATGACGTCAGGTGGGAACCTTAGGTTTGCTGGCAACTTCTGATTGTTCCTTGTCTATTATAAAGTGTTTTACTATGGGGCATCTGGTTGTTTGTTCCTGGTCCTGAGGAAGGGTCTTGCATGGCTCAGAAACCCCACAAGGTTCACCCAAAATGCACCTTGCTTCACCAAAAATTTAGCATGACCCTCATAATTTTGGATCCCAACCTTATTTTTAGAGATGAGCGAACTTTTGAAAAATTCGATTCGACTGATTCGCCGAATTTTCCGACAAAAATCGTTTCGAATTTATTCGCGACAAATCGCTATTAAAAACGGCTATTTCTGAACCTTTTAGAGCCTCAATAGGGTTGTAAACCATTCTGCCTTGCTGTAACACACATAGGATGCGTGCTGGGTTAGTTAAATAATACTTTGAATAAATATCACATGCAGATCAGAGGCATCGCTAATAGAATCGCAGAGCGGCACAATTGCAGAGAGTTGAAGTGGCATCACTATAAGGGGCAGGAGCCCAAACATTGCTTTAAAGAGACACTGGAGTTGGCAGCAGCAGGAGCCCAAAAATTGGATGAATCACACCCTGGAGTTGGCAGCAGCAGCAGCAGGAGCCCAAATATTACTTTAAAGAGACCCTGGGGTTGGCTTCAGGAGCCCAAAAATAGGATGATTCACACCCTGGAGTTGGCAGCAGCAGCAGCAGGAGCCCAAATATTACTTTAAAGAGACCCTGGGGTTGGCTTCAGGAGCCCAAACATTGGATGAATCACACCTTGGAGTTGGCAGCAGCAGCAGCAGGAGCCCAAATATTACTTTAAAGAGACCCTGGGGTTGGCTTCAGGAGCCAAAAAATTGGATGAATCACACCCTGGAGTTGGCAGCAGGAGCAGCAGGGGTCCAAACATTACTTTAAAGAGACACTGGGGTTGGCTTCAGGAGCCCAAAAATTGGATGAATCACAGCCTGGAGTTGGCAGCAGCAGCAGGAGCCCAAGCATTACTTTAAAGAGACACTGGGGTTGGCAGCAGGAGCCCAAAGATTGGATGAATCACACCCTGGAGTTGGCAGCAGCAGCAGGAGCCCAAACATTACTTTAAAGAGACACTGGGGTTGGCTTCAGGAGCCCAAAAATTGGATGATTCACACCCTGGAGTTGGCAGGAGTTGGCAGCAGCAGCAGCAGCAACAGGAGCCGAAACATTACTTTAAAGAGACCCTGGGGTTGGCTTCAGGAGCCCAAAAATTGGATGATTCACACCCTGGAGTTGGCAGCAGCAGCAGCCCAAACATTACTTTAAAGAGACACTGGGGTTGGCTTCAGGAGCCCAAAAATTGGATGATTCACACCCTGGAGTTGGCAGCAGCAGCAGCAGGAGCCCAAATATTACTTTAAAGAGACCCTGGGGTTGGCTTCAGGAGCCCACAAATTGGATGATTCACACCCTGGAGTTGGCAGCAGCAGCAGCAGGAGCCCAAATATTACTTTAAAGAGACCCTGGGGTTGGCTTCAGGAGCCCAAAAATTGGATGAATCACACCCTGGAGTTGGCAGCAGCAGCAGCAGGAGCCCAAACATTACTTTAAAGAGACACTGGGGTTGGCTTCAGGAGCCCAAAAATTGGATGAATCACACCCTGGAGTTGGCAGGAGTTGGCAGCAGCAGCAACAGGAGCCCAAACATTACTTTAAAGAGACACTGGGGTTTGCTTCAGGAGCCCAAAAATTGGATGAATCACACCCTGGAGTTGGCAGCAGCAGGAGCCCAAATATTACTTTAAAGAGACCCTGGGGTTGGCTTCAGGAGCCCAAAAATTGGATGAATCACACCCTGGAGTTGGCAGCAGCAGCAGCAGGAGCCCAAATATTACTTTAAAGAGACCCTGGGGTTGGCTTCAGGAGCCCAAAAATTGGATGAATCACACCCTGGAGTTGGCAGCAGCAGCAGGAGCCCAAACATTACTTTAAAGAGACACTGGGGTTGGCTTCAGTAGCCCAAAAATTGGATGAATCACACCCTGGAGTTGGCAGCAGCAGCAGGAGCCCAAATATTACTTTAAAGAGACCCTGGGGTTGGCTTCAGTAGCCCAAAAATTGGATGATTCACACCCTGGAGTTGGCAGCAGCAGCAGGAGCCCAAATATTACTTTAAAGAGACCCTGGGGTTGGCTTCAGGAGCCCAAAAATTGGATGAATCACACCCTGGAGTTGGCAGCAGCAGCAGGAGCCCAAACATTACTTTAAAGAGACACTGGGGTTGGCTTCAGGAGCCCAAAAATTGGATGAATCACACCCTGGAGTTGGCAGCAGCAGCAGCAGCAGGAGCCCAAACATTACTTTAAAGAGACACTGGGGTTGGCAGCAGGAGCCCAAAGATTGGATGAATCACACCCTGGAGTTGGCAGCAGCAGCAGCAGGAGCCCAAACATTACTTTAAAGAGACACTGGGGTTGGCTTCAGGAGCCCAAAAATTGGATGATTCACACCCTGGAGTTGGCAGCAGCAGGAGCCCAAACATTACTTTAAAGAGACACTGGGGTTGGCTTCAGGAGCCCAAATATTGGATGAATCACACCCTGGAGTTGCAAGCAGCAGCAGCAGCAGCAGGAGCCAAAACATTACTTTAAAGAGACACTGGAGTTGGCTTCAGGAGCCCAAAAATTGGATGAATCACACCCTGGAGTTGGCAGCAGCAGCAGCAGGAGCCCAAATATTACTTTAAAGAGACACTGGAGTTGGCTTCAGGAGCCCAAAAATTGGATGATTCACACCCTGGAGTTGGCATCAGCAGGAGCCCAAAAATTGGCCTAAAGACATAAATATGTTTTGCACCATTTGGAAAGTGTAAAACGTGGCACCATGCTGAATCTAGTCGCATGCATCAGGCATTGGTGGCTGGAAATCCTGGCTGATCCATCCCTGATTCATTTTGACAAAGGTGAGTCTCTCCACATTTTTAGTTGACAGACAAGTTCTCCTCGCCGTAACTATGGCCCCCGCCGCACTAAACACCCGCTCAGATGGCACGCTACTTGCCGGGCAGGACAGCTTTTCCAGGGCAAACTCTGCTAGTTGCGGCCACAAATCAAGTTTGGCTGCCCAGAAGTCCAGCGGATCCTCAAGGTGTGTTGGCATGGTCATGTCAAAGTATGACATGACCTGCTGGTTGAGGTCCTGCTCCAGGTCTTCCTGCTGCTCATGAGTAGCCTCACTATGCGGGTGTAGAAAGCTACTCATTAGCGACTGAAGACTGAGGCTGCTGCTGCTGATGGAGCTGCTGCTGCTGCTCCTGCCAACCCCCCCCAGTGGCCATGGCAGTGGAAGGTGAGCGCAGAGGTCCCCTCGAGTCAGACCTGCAAGAGTATGGACCATGGCGCAGATAGGCATCAGCCAACTGCCTACGTAGAATGTCTTTGTAGTAGTTCAGTTTGTCCTCCCTCTCGGTGGGTTTAAAAAATGCCCCCATTTTGTGCCGGAAGCGAGGGTCCAATAAGGTGGACAGCCAGAAGTCATCCCGCCGACAGATGGAAACAATTCTGGGGTCACTACACAAGCACGTGAGCATGCTTCCTGCCATTTGCGCAAGTGACTCGGATGGACTACCTGTCTCCATCTCCACTGCATACTGCCACGGTGTGCCCGGTTCCTCTGTCTCGCCTTCCTCAAAAACCTCTAGCTCCTCTGGCTGCTCCTGCTCCTCCTCTCCTGTCCGCTGACTAGATAAACCAGCCATTTCGCCAAGCCTAAACTGTGTTTCGCTGGGCAACTCCTCCTCCTCTTCCTCCTCCAGTTCAGCTCCAACGGGGTTCATGTGGCCGTAAGATGTAAACGCCATGTGTCCAGTGCCCTGACCAGCCATGGTTTCCAACATGTGCTGTAGTACATGAAGCAGTGGAATCACGTCGTTCATCCTATAATCCTGCCGACTGACAAATAAAGTGGCTTCCTCAAAGGGCCTGAGCAAATGGCAGGTGTCTTGTATTGCGCTGCCACTGGTTGACATTGAAGTTACACAGGGGAGTCCCCCTATCTGCTTGGATCATCAGGAAATCTGTGATGGCTTTTCTCTGTTCATATAATCGGTCCAACATGTGAAGGGTGGAATTCCAACGGGTGGAAACATCGCAAATCAGACTATGTTGGGGGATACCATTCTGACGCTGTAGCTCAAGAAGGGTGTGTTTGGCGGTGTATGAGTGGCTGAAGTGCATGCAAAGTTTCCTTGAAGTTGTTAGGATGTCTTGCAGATGGGGGGAACACTTCAGAAACAGCTTGACAACCAGATTGAAGACGTGAGCCATGCAGGGGGCATGGGCCAGGGTTCCTTGGCACAGCGCAGACAAAATGTTCTTCCCATTGTCGGTAACCATGATTCCCATTTTAAGTTTTCTTGGAGTAAGACATGTTTGGATTTCCTGATGAATACATTTAAGCAGTTCCTCCCCTGTGTGACTCCGTTCGCCAAGACAAACCATGTGAAGCACTGCGTGACACCTCCGTGCCCTGCACACATGGTAGACTGGAGGGGCACTGAGACTTGAGCCTACAGTGGAGGGTGAGGAGATGGCGGAGGATGAGGAGGCCGAGTCGCACGGTGTCACAGGCCCAATGGGCAGGGAGCGCGGAGGCCGAAGCGGCGTGACCTGTCCAAGTTGCTGCTGCTGCTGCTGTAAAGGGACCACATTCACCCAGTGGGCCGTAAACAACATGTACTGTCCCTGACCGTAGTTACAGCTCCAGATGTCGGCGCTGCCATGCACTTTGCTACACACCGACAGGCTCAAGGACTGGCCCACCTTCTGTTCAACAAAAGTGTGCAGCGCTGGTGCTGCCTTCTTGGCAAAGAAATGGCGGCTTGGGACTCTCCACCTCGGCTCGGCACAAGCCATCAGTTCTCTGAAAGGTGCAGATTCCACCACCTGAAAAGGGAGCGACTGCAGCACCAGCAACTTGGACAGGAGCACATTCAGCTTCTGCGCCGTAGGATGAGTGGGCGCATACTGCTGTCTCTTGGACATGGCTTCGCTGATGGATTGCTGGCGGGATGCATGACTTGGAGGAGGAGGAGGAGGAGCAGGAGCGACAGAGGATGGGTATGACGCACAGCTGCCTTCGGCTGAGGTGCTGGAGCCTTGGCTGGCAGAAATTGGGAGCGGCGTGCCACTTGGTGAGGAAGCAGACTGGACCACCCCTTGGGAGCCTCGGTTCTCCCAGGTCGCTTTATGGTGACGCATCATATGTTGACGCAGGGCCGTGGTGCCAACATTTGGACCCTGGCCATGCTTCACCTTTTGCCTACATATCTTGCATGTGGCCATGTTACCCTCCTGCGGATGCTTCAGGAAAAACTGCCACACTGCCGAGTAGCTACTTTCCCCCCCCCCCCTGGCCTCACTGATTCACTGCTGCTGTTGCCAACTCCAGGAACCCCTGCTCCACTACCTCCCGATAAGGTAGACTGCCGCACAGCAGGTGCTCTACCCCGGCCCCGGCCGGCTCCAGCCTTTGGAATTGTGCCCCCATGCTGACTGCTACCACCTTGCTGCCTCAGCTGCTGACTCCGGGGCAACCTGCGCCCCTCTTCTCCTGATGATGACGATGAAGCCCCTTCATCACCCGGCTCCCAAGTGTGATCGGCTTCATCGTCCTCATCATTATCACCGAGTTGTGGCTGTACGTCACTGATATTCGTGGATTCGTCAACAGTGTCTGGCGCAGGAGCTGGAACGCTCGCAGCACCGTCACTGTCCACATCACTATTTGTTTGCCTAGCTAAAGAAGCCACCTCCATTTCTTGGCTGGGCAGTAGCTGCTGACTGTCCTCTATCTGATCGTCCTCCTCACTAAAGAGTGGAGCTGAACCCAAAGCATAGGATACGTCGCTGGGGGAGGGAACGGCGTAGGACAGAGGCAATGGGAGGACAGGGACTGCTCTCGGGGCATGCCAACTCAGGGTTGTGTCAGAGGAACCTACCGACCCTAGACTGGGGGTCTCAGACGTAAGTTGTGATGATGTTGTTGATGAGCGCGTCAACCAATCTACCACGGCATATGCGTTACTGGTGGAGACCCGACCGCTAGCAGATACTGGCAGATTAGGTCTCTCAGTGTGACTCCTGCTGCTACTGGCCCCCAGTCTGCTGCGAGCTCTGCCTGCGGAATCTTGGCCTCTGCCACTCCTCTTTTCACTTCCAGGCACTTGTCTGCCCGATATAGTCTAACTGGCGTAGTAGTAGGTGATATTTTAAGAAACCCCCAGGCAGCGGTGGGTCTATATGATACAGAATATAATGCACACCAAAAGTGAGCAGTAACACTCAGCCTCCAACAGGCCTGCCTAGTGTAAATAAGAGAGCTGCTTAGTGTAAATAAAGAGGGGTATGCTATGTTACAGAATGGGATGCCCCAACAGCCAGCAGTGCACCTGGCAGCAGTACTACTATGCACAGCAAAAGTGTCTTTATCAGGCCTAATTTCTATTAGAATAAGTGCAAATGGTTATGGTATTAAATAGAGGCTGGTGTAGTCACAGAATGGGATGCCCCAAAAACCAGAGAGCACCTGGCAGCAGTAAGGCTATGCACAGCAAAAGTGTCTTTATCAGGCCTAATTTCTATTAGAATAAGTGCAAATGGTTATGGTATTAAATAGAGGCTGGTGTAGTCACAGAATGGGATGCCCCAAAAACCAGAGAGCACCTGGCAGCAGTAAGGCTATGCACAGCAAAAGTGTCTTTATCAGGCCTAATTTCTATTAGAATAAGTGCAAATGGTTATGGTATTAAATAGAGGCTGGTGTAGTCACAGAATGGGATGCCTCACAGCAGACTTGAGATCAGTTCAGTATATATGCACAGTTAGTGTATAAGCAGCCTGAAAACGCTAACAAAGCCTGTCAGCCAGCCAGTAACACTCAGGCTGGATAAAAAAAAAAAAAATCTCCCTGTGACTGCCTCCGATTTTTCCTAACTTTCCCTGCTTTTCGCTGACTTTCTGTCTGTCTCCTGCCTGTCTCCAGCCTGTCCCTGTCTGTCCCTGTCTGTCTAACTGTCTCTCCCTGCCTACAGCAGCGTCCTGTCTCTCACGAATGCAATAGAGAAATGAGGAAAAGCAAGATGTCCGCCGACTTAAATAGCGCTGTGATGTCACCGGGCTTGCTGGCTGCTGATAGGCTGCATGTGACTGTCCCAGCTTGCACTGGCGCGGGGTTGATGTCTGGACATGTCCCGTCCGCCATCTTAGAATGCCTGTAATGTAAATGAATGGATGTTAAAGGAAAACTTCGAGCGATCGAATCGCGGGGAAATTCGGATTCGATCCGAATCGAATTTTTCATGAAATTCGGATCGAATCCGGGTTCGTCCGGATCGATTCGCTCATCCCTACTTATTTTCTCTAAAATGTAAAAAAAAAAAAAAAAAAAAAATGAACAAACTTACCATCTGTAAAATTGGCGTCTAAATCCTAGTTTTGACCTACACATATTTGTGTTCGTGTTCTGCAAGCAGACCTATAACTTTTGTTTCTGTAGGGTACTATGCCAACAACACAATAATTACATTTTCTATGGTGCTTAAATCTTAATTAGAATAATTAAAAACAACATAATTCACACAACATTGTCCAAAATCTATTTAATGAATACAGCCTGTGTTCTCGGCATGCCATAGTTTGCCACTTGTTTTGTTTCCAAAGAAACCAAATGAAAAGTTTCAGAAATTCACATTTCCAAGCAAATAGTTTAATGACAGCAATCGAAACAAAGGTTAAATTAAGCCTAAAATTGCTCTCCTGCATTCTCAGGGAAAGTGGAATGCATGCTGCCAGAGGATGTCACGCCGCGAACGCGTGGCACCAAACTGCACTGCATGCTGAGCAACCTATTGCACTGGAAAAACTCGACTGGAAAACAAATGACATCACTATGAGACTGTGATAAGCACCACTTAGGGAACATTCAGTCAATACCACATCATAGCTCAAAGTCATCTAAATATGGGTCTTTGGAAGGTTTGTTTGATGCCACCTTCACTTCAAATATATTGGTAAGTGTCAGGTAAGGGTTTAGTCCTGCTGCACACTCTGTATTATGTTAAAATGCACCCCTCACTCATAGCTATGGGCTGAAAGCTGGTTAATGGGCTGCTCAGCAGCCACAAACTTGGACTTGGCACGGACCAGAACTCTATGGCTCAGGTTTGCTCATCACTGCCCATCACATCATAAGTTTCAGTTGTATGCCGGTCATTTCCAGACACACAGACATAGCTGTGGCAGATGTTTAGGAAAAGATAGACACCAAATCAAAACTTTAAAATCTATACAAAATAAACTAAACTGACTGAAAATAACTTAAATTGTTCTTTGAATAACTGTGCAGGAAAATCTAAAGGTATTAAAATGGAACAAAACACTGAGTGGCCGACCCTGAAGTCTATAAGACCCAGCCATTGACCTTCCCCCTTGGGTATCCTAAATCGGGATGCCCCACTGTGTGAAACGACCCCTGGATAACCACAGATCCCCCCATTTTTCTGGCGCGCTCATGCAGATAGTCATTTAGACAGGCCGGGCAGCCAGGAAGGTTACTGCTCAGGCTCCCCATCTGCGTGTAAACAGCACTGATTGGATGAGAGCCCGCGTGCGCGCTGTGGGACAGGGAAAGGTACGTTTTCACAGGGGAACTTGGGGATTTCACATATCAGGGCATCCCAAGTCGGGATGCCCCTAGGGGCACAAAACAAAAATCCTGGGTTGGGCTTTGCTCAAAACACACAAAGCTGAAAGAAAGATCATATGGAAAAATGAAAAATAAGAATATGAAAGAAAAAATGGTAAACTGAAAGATTCTGCAGCAGAGCCAACATGAAGGGAAAACTGTCAAAATAAAAAATGTTTAGAGCAAAAAAACAGGATGTAAATATAAAAATCCAATTCTGAAATAAAATTACCCCCCCCCCCCCCAAAAAAAAAAAAAAACCTGGTGAGTCTGAGATTCGAACCAATGACTCTCTGGTTCAAACTGACATTGAATTTACCAATGAGCTAAATGACTTCCAGAGCTTTTCTTTCTGTTTTAGATATGAGTTCTGGCCAGGCAATGTTGCAATATTATCTTATGCTGGATGGCTGCCAGCACTGAACAGCTGATTACTTTGTTACATTGTTTCCCCCTCTCCTCAGCATGGAACAGGCCAGAGTGTTGGGCCCGACACTCAGCAGGCATAAACATGAGCTATTAGTCTCCAGCTGCACAACACAGACATCATTATTTTCTAAATTTGTAATTCTTACTCCAACACTTACCTACATTCAAAGTACCATTTAAATATAAGTCACCAAGAATTTGCTATAATGCTTCTTTAACTACTTGAGGGTTCGTGAGTACAATATACCGGTGTTGTACACAATCCCAAAGGTCCATAAGTGTCTGTCTGCGCCGCCAGGGAGGCCCATTGTGTCTGGGAATGGGGGGCCATTGGAAAGAATAGCCAGATTTATTGATGAAAATCTAAAACCTCTAGTAAAAATGTTACTGTCATTTGTATTGGATAGCAATGATTTACTGCGTAAGCTGAGGCGGGTCCATATGAATGAAAATTGGTTACTTGCTAGCATTGACGTTGAAAGTCTTTATACCTCTATTCCCCACGCAGTGGGCCTTGAGGCGGTGTTGTTACCCCTAACAACATCTATTTCCCTTTATTCCATTCCATTATTTCCGCATTACCCTGTTCTCACCTACTGAACTAAGTGGCCAACCTATTTTAATTTTACAATTGTATGCCTTAACTCTTTAGGCACCTGTTTCACCCAACGATTAGGGCACTTTATTTATTTAACATGTGAAATGACCAAACATGACCTTCTATTGCGCTAAAAGTCTAACCGGGGTGAAATGACCAAACATGACCTTCTATTGCGCTAAAAGTCTAACCGGGGTGAAGCGCTTCATTTATCTTACAAAAAGTCTTTGTGTAGTGCTAAACTCTCATTCTGTCACTATGGGGTTAATAGATACCAGTGTGCAGCAATTGCAGCTAGCTGGACCAACACCATATATATGATCCATTTATACACACACTAACAGCCAATCAGCAGAGCCTGTAAGTAGCTGGATGGTTCAGCGCTGTTTACTGACTACAGTTCCCATAATGCACGGCTTGCGCTACGGAACTACGTCACCTTGACAGGCTGTACATGTCAAAATGGCCAGCCAATCACCGACCGGATCCAGTAAGAACCAATCACGGACCGGCATTAGGATGTATGCACTGGCTGACCACCCAAGCCCCGCCCAAAACACACTTGTTAAAAGACAGCGCAGACCGCCACGCCGCCAGTCTTGAAAAAGTTGCGGGATCGCAACGAAACGCGTTGACGGCGGCAGGGCAGTTAGATGACAGAAGCCACCCAGTATTGGTCTCTTAGCAGCAATATACAGCTTTCTCCCCCCCCTTCCACTCAAGGGCACCAGCGGCCGAGGTGCGGTGTGGATGTGGTGAGAATCTTCTGCTACTCATGCTGTTGTCATTGTTTTTAAATGTGAGTGCGCATTTTATATATTCTTAAGAGGAACGCAATAAAAGCGGTATTATGCTAGATATGTTTATCACTTCTTTTTCATGCTAAAATCTTTGAGACTACTAAAGCAATGGTTTGAAACATCTTGATTGGAAAAGACACCTAATTCTTAAAAAGGAAGGATCAAGGCATTGTGCAAAGGCTATCTGTGAAATGCTCAGCTGATATTGCCATCTGGTAAGAGTTTAATATACAGTTGGTGGGCACAAGGTGTAAGCTCTCTCTTGGAATTGAGCACCCATTTGAACGCATGTGGTGTGGGATAGCCAGCCAAATAGTGCTGAAGAAATTCTTTTTGAAAGAGACTAATTGCATAAGGACTCTTGTGGACATTTAAGCTTCTGTGTGTCCGGACAATTAAGAGGAAGGTTCTATTTATTTGGATATATTTTAATCACGTTTTAATTAAGGCTATTTGAATATCTGCTCTGTGCTTTATTGTTTGTTATTGTCATTTTGAGCTTATCTGGGATATCTAAGTTCTATGCACGTTGAGCAGACATAATTATTTTATCTTGTATACTTAAGATAGCAGCACGGGTTTTTATACATCACTTTGAGGCGGTGAGACAGACACTTGAGGAGTTAGGACCAGGTGATGCCCATTATAACGAGTTTGTCATGGAACTATTGGAATTCGTAAATAATTATTTCCGGTTCAATCAGAAGTTCTTTCACCAGATCCATGGGACAACCATGGGGGCGGCCTGTGCTCCGTCGTACGCCTGCCTTCACCTGGGGCGGTGGGAGAGCCTGGAGGTGTTTGTGCGGGTGGACTTCGAAGCACGGGTCACCCTCTGGCTGCGATATATAGATGACATCCTGGTGGTCTGGAAAAGAATTGCGTATGAATTCGAGGAATTTGTAGGTAGCTTGAATCACAATGACCGTAATATTCGGTTAACGTTTAAATGGGATCCCCTGAGGGTGGAATTTCTGGATCTTCTAATCAGTAAACAGGCAGGAAGATTGACTACAACGACGTACCGCAAACCCACTGCAGGGAATAAGCTGCTTCACTTTTCCAGCCACCACCCGGGCCCCTTGAGGCGGGGTATACCCTTTGGACAATTCCTGCGAATCCGCAGAAACTGCTCTTCTGATTCTGATTACCGGCGTGAGGCATGGGACCTAAGATTGAGGTTTAGGGAAAGAGGGTACCCCCACAGGCTGTTACGGACGTGTAGCAGAAAGCCTATGGAGGTGGAACGGGATGCCCTCCTTGAAGGCAGGTATAGAACCAAAGATAAGGGAAAGAAGAATTGCTCCGAGGGAGACTCAAATAAGCAACCAGTGCGACTTATTAATCAATTTGGGGCCCACTGGGACAGTTCTAAAAATATCTTAGAATCCCATTGGCACATTTTGCAACTAGATCCCTCAATAGCACAATGCATAGGATCTAGGCCACTCCTCACGGCTAGGCGGGCCAGCAATCTACGTGATCAATTGGTTCATAGTGACCTTGGCCCGAAAATAACAGGAGGGGGGATTTTAGGAAGAAGGCCTAATGGATGTTTTAAATGTGGGCATTGCCAGATATGTAAATTTATGATGAAGACTACGACATATACTGGCCAGAGAGATACTAACCCAAGAGTGATCAAAGGATTTATAAACTGTGCGTCAACCCTGGTTGTCTATTTATTAACTTGCCCCTGTGGAAAGAAATACGCCGGTAAGACGAAACGCGCATTGAGGGTAAGAATAGGGGAACATATAAGAGACATTAGAAAGGCAAATGATAAGAGCCCAGTGGCGGAGCACTTTTTAGGATGCCAAAATAGTGATCCATCACGTCCAAAAGTTTGTGGTATTTTTAGGTTATATTTGGAGGGGAGACGTGGTTTCTGGGACCAAAGACTAAGGCAACAAGAGGCGCGGCTAATCTTTCAATTAGGAACTATGACACCCCATGGCCTCAACACTGAGACAGGCCTGAGGGCCTTCCTCTAATCCTTATTGATAAGAAAGGAAAATACGTGGCAGCATGGTGGACGTCTAACATGATACCTGTAATAGGAAGTCCACTATGGGGATGTAGCAGCTTAGTGTAAATGTGATGAAGTGTTGCCGTTATAGATAGGCTATATATAGATATGTCTTTTTCCCCCTGTGCGTGCCCTTCTTCTCTTCTGATGCCCTTTGTACTCACCTTTGCCCTCCCTTTCGAATGTATTACTTGTCTGTCCCGTCTGGTTTTCCTCCTCGTCTCTTGTGGGTGATGTGCAGTTTGCCAGGTGTGGAGTGTGCAGCAGCATAGGGTCTGTTATATATCTGTGATGGTGGTACGAGGTAATATACTCATTCTGTTGATAGGAAGTATGCATGTGGATGTGTATGCGCTGACATTAATAAGGTTACTTTTCCCTCCTTTAATATCTTGGCTAAGAAAATAGCAGATGAATGTGCTTCCCATACAATATAGGCAATGAGCCTGCATGATGATACCTGTGAAACCTCTGTCTGTGGAAACATCAATTGGATGGTACCCTGATATACATTTATAATAGATTGCGGATGCCCGTTATATGTTTTATATCCATCTCTGCCTGAAATCACAGCCTAAACAGTGAAACAGTGAACATGCATAACAAATGTTGAAAGCGCAAAGCCCATACAGGGTTAATGACAAGTACCTGAGGTAATCAGGCTGCAGGAAGTGTGATGAAATAAAAGCCAGGCAGTGATTGGCTCTTACCACCCTGACGAAGCCCCAGTAGGCGGGGCGAAACGGCGTTGGTGGACAGACGGCCCGGCAACGCCCCCTCCACAGCTCTCCTCACCACACAGGCTGGCCGGCCATGACGCGATGCTGACTATGGGAGACGCGAGACAGCTCGAGATCACACCACTGGCTGCGGCCTGGGAGAGGTATTGCAGGCGGTCGAGCTGCGGTGACTAGGGTTGGAGGCCAGACGCATCTGCGTGGCCAGACCCAGCGCGGCTCCCGCACGGCGCTATCACACTACTTATGTGGCCTGTGTAGCTATACTCCAGTATTTCAACTATACTGCCAGCTTATCAGCATTGCTAATTCTGATACACGGAGGACTTGAGCTTGCTGTGAAGTGTTAATTGAGCTCCTGCTCTTTGGCATAACTTATAAGCTCTAAGCACCTTACCTCAGATACGATGTTTTGATGTGGCTATTACACCCCTAGGAATGTGAATCCAGGCTATAATTAGCACCAAGCACTTTATATATCCATCTCTTGGACTTTGCTGCTATTTTGCCAGTCTGAGCCTGAGCCTTGTTTACAATACAGCACCAAGCACTTTACTACACGTGTGAAGCGGCCCTTCGAATGTGATTAACCCTCCGTTATTGATCGCTAGAGCCCAGAGCGTGTAATATTGGCTGGCCAGCCATTAGCCTTGTGGATGTGTGGTGGTGTGCATGGCTATATGAGGGGGTGTGGTGTGTATGGGGGCCCCCCGTATCTATTCAAGCTACGCTAGCTTTTTAATTTTTTAGGGACATTGGGGTTTATTTGTAAATGTGCCAGTATTCAATAAATTCAGGTGTTGTTGGTTAAGCAGCCGTGTATGTGAATTCTTGCTTGGAAGTGCCAGCCCTATCAGAACCAATTGTCTTGTATGTGTTTTTGTGTCTGTATTCTTGAGGTTTATGGGCGCCCGCTATGTATCAGGGCAGTGCACCAGATTATTAAATACATGTTCTCCCTGCTGGTTTTAAATATGGTGGCTCATGTAAGTTGTACAGCCGATTTCTGTTGCTGCCCACCCTGCATTAGGTTAAGCTGGTTGATGGGAGCCCATCAACCAGTTTTTCTGGGTTTGGCCATCCGCCAAACTCGAACATGGACTAATGGCTGAATTCTGCGGTTCAGATTTGCCAAACACTATTGGAAAGGATCAATCCAGAATCAGAATACACCTCAGTGCTTTAACCCACTACTATAGAAGCAGTCACCTGGAACTTTGGAGTTGACATTGAGCGTTTTATTTATGTTTTATTTAAGTATAACCAGCCATTATAGAAATGAAGATTAGCACTTGCACCAACTAAAACCATGGCACTTCCTTGTGAACTGGTAAGCGGTCCTAAGGAACCCTATACCAGTTCAAAGGGGAGAGGGAATTGACAAACCCTGGGGATACCACTGCCCTACATCTTGAACTGCTAAACTTCTTGGAACCCTTGCCCATTTCCAATTAAGTGACAGTTCTAAAAACACAAGGTTCATGGGGTAGGGGGTCTACCTTCATGATACCCCTGCCTGATTACCCACACCCCACCTGACCATGGGAGTGCATAAAAGCCTGGTGCCTATTAGAAAAGTCTGGTGCTTATTATCATGTGACCCTCTGGAGCACATGACATGCGTTGAAGGGCTGGTATGCCCAATTTGGAGGCTGGTTGTGTGTTTTTCCAGCCACATAAACTCCTTTGTCTGGTGTGCTACAATGATAGCCGGGGGGGGGGGGGGGGAATCGCCCAAATATTTTTCACCATGGGGGTGTAAAAAAAAACCCTGAACAGTTGGACACCTTCAGAAGAACAGCCTCTGGACCAAATAGAGGGCTGTTTGACTAATTGCTGCCAGTTCTCTCAATTTATACCAGCTTGCATGTTATTGAGGAGGGGGGTTGAAACAATTAACAATACAAAACCTAATGGAATGTAAAATCATTTTTAGAACCACTGTAACATGGTTGATGTGTAGATGTAAAATGCACACAAATATCAAGTGATGAAATGTCAATGCCGTATATCCTTTACAGTTGCAGGAGCACTGCATTAAAATTATAGGATCTAATCTCCACTATGTAAGGCTTAATAATCAGTGCTTGGAGATCTGACAAACAACATGGGAAATGACAGGTTTTCTGAATGACCAGGACTAGGATGACCTATAAATCTCCTCCTAATCTTTTGTCAGTTTACAGCAGCAAATGACAATTATCATTACGCAATATGCCTAGACAGCTCTCAGAAGAGAAAATCCCTGTCAGAGGATGGAGATGCAGCTTTTTTCTCTTAAGTCTTATGTCAGTTTTGTGTATACTGTATTTTTCTCTTTTTGTCATAAATAATTTATAGTGTTTGCTTACTGTAGTGTACCTCTTTCATGATAAACTGCATTGCTCTTCAGATTCAGGTCAAAGTTAAATTCAATTGAACAAAGGGGGTGGGAGCAGCTCAATCACTATTATTTATACAAAATTATTATTATTATTCAGGGCCTGGGAACTAATTTACCGCCCAGTTTAACCCTCTCATCAATTAAATATCAAGCAACAAACATGTCTAGCTATGTGGAAAGACAGAGATTTGGTTGCATATATCTGCAGATACATGTGGAAGCCACACTTCCCCGGCAAGGCACTCTGTGTTTAGTGTGGTCCCTACTCTTTATTCTGAGTCCCCAAAGTTGGGACATGCAATGCAGACAAATATCTGAGAGCTACTCACCTGTGAAGTAGCCCCTTGCCGGGGCAGTGTGGCTTCCACATGCATCTGCAGATATATGCAACCAAATCTCTGTCTTTCCACATAGCTAGACATGTTTGTTGCTTGATATTTAGTTGATGAGAGGGTTAAACTGGGCGGTAAATTAGTTCCCAGGCCCTGAATAATAATAATAATTTTGTATAAATAATAGTGATTGAGCTGCTCCCTCCCCCTTTATTCATTTGAATTGCCATGAGCACAAGCAGGGAGGAATTCAGTCAATATGGATTTCTCCCTGTGAAGTGTTCTAAAGGGAGGCTGGCAGCTTCCCAGGTGAGTAGCTCTCAGTTATTTGTCTGCATTGCATGTCCCAACTTTGGGGACTCAGAATTAAGAGTAGGGACCACACTAAACACAGAGTGCCTTGCCGGGGCAGTGTGGCTTCCACATGTATCTGCAGATATATGCAACCAAATCTCTGTCTTTCCACATAGCTAGACATGTTTGTTGCTTGATATTTAGTTGATGAGAGGGTTAAACTGGGCGGTAAATTAGTTCCCAGGCCCTGAATAATAATAATAATTTTGTATAAATAATAGTGATTGAGCTGCTCCCTCCCCCTTTATTCATTTGAATTGCAATGAGCACAAGCAGGGAGGAATTCAGTCAATATGGATTTCTCCCTGTGAAGTGTTCTAAAGGGAGGCTGGCAGCTTCCCAGGTGAGTGGCTCTCAGTTATTTGTCTGCATTGCATGTCCCAACTTTGGGGACTCAGAATTAGGAGTAGGGACCACACTAAACACAGAGTGCCTTGCCGGGGCAGTGTGGCTTCCACATGTATCTGCAGATATATGCAACCAAATCTCTGTCTTTCCACATAGCTAGACATGTTTGTTGCTTGATATTTAGTTGATGAGAGGGTTAAACTGGGCGGTAAATTAGTTCCCAGGCCCTGAATAATAATAATAATTTTGTATAAATAATAGTGATTGAGCTGCTCCCTCCCCCTTTATTCATTTGAATTGCCATGAGCACAAGTAGGGAGGAATTCAGTCAATATGGATTTCTCCCTGTGAAGTGTTCTAAAGGGAGGCTGGCAGCTTCCCAGGTGAGTAGCTCTCAGTTATTTGTCTGCATTGCATGTCCCAACTTTGGGGACTCAGAATTAAGAGTAGGGACCACACTAAACACAGAGTGCCTTGCCGGGGCAGTGTGGCTTCCACATGTATCTGCAGATATATGCAACCAAATCTCTGTCTTTCCACATAGCTAGACATGTTTGTTGCTTGATATTTAGTTGATGAGAGGGTTAAACTGGGCGGTAAATTAGTTCCCAGGCCCTGAATAATAATAATAATTTTGTATAAATAATAGTGATTGAGCTGCTCCCTCCCCCTTTATTCATTTGAATTGCAATGAGCACAAGCAGGGAGGAATTCAGTCAATATGGATTTCTCCCTGTGAAGTGTTCTAAAGGGAGGCTGGCAGCTTCCCAGGTGAGTGGCTCTCAGTTATTTGTCTGCATTGCATGTCCCAACTTTGGGGACTCAGAATTAGGAGTAGGGACCACACTAAACACAGAGTGCCTTGCCGGGGCAGTGTGGCTTCCACATGTATCTGCAGATATATGCAACCAAATCTCTGTCTTTCCACATAGCTAGACATGTTTGTTGCTTGATATTTAGTTGATGAGAGGGTTAAACTGGGCGGTAAATTAGTTCCCAGGCCCTGAATAATAATAATAATTTTGTATAAATAATAGTGATTGAGCTGCTCCCTCCCCCTTTATTCATTTGAATTGCCATGAGCACAAGTAGGGAGGAATTCAGTCAATATGGATTTCTCCCTGTGAAGTGTTCTAAAGGGAGGCTGGCAGCTTCCCAGGTGAGTAGCTCTCAGTTATTTGTCTGCATTGCATGTCCCAACTTTGGGGACTCAGAATTAAGAGTAGGGACCACACTAAACACAGAGTGCCTTGCCGGGGCAGTGTGGCTTCCACATGTATCTGCAGATATATGCAACCAAATCTCTGTCTTTCCACATAGCTAGACATGTTTGTTGCTTGATATTTAGTTGATGAGAGGGTTAAACTGGGCGGTAAATTAGTTCCCAGGCCCTGAATAATAATAATAATTTTGTATAAATAATAGTGATTGAGCTGCTCCCTCCCCCTTTATTCAAAGTTAAATTCATTCGGGATTTTGTTGATTTGGTTCTCATTAATCACAGCAGTCCTTTGGGTAGTTTAATCTGCAAACCCTTTTAAATGATAGATTTAAAAATAACATTAATTCTTACGTAGCCACAACAACAAGAAAGGACTGGAAACATTTCTTAAAGTGGACCAAAACCTGGGATTTTGACTATCCCGGGTCTTGGACCTTGCCCCTGAGGCACCTCGATGTGGGATGCCCAACTGTATGAAACCTCCTAGCTTGCCCACCAAAGCTCATCTTTCCCCAGCACTATGGTGCATGCGAGGCCTCTCGTCCAATCAGCACGCTCGAATGTGCTGACATCATAACCTGAGTGGAGAAGCGTTTTGGCGAACGTGCCGATGGCCGCATTGCTGCTACCCTCTAACAGGGAGTGTGCCCGCGCTGGCCATTCACAATTGTTACACTTGAAAGGACTCCCACTCTGTGTACAGCCCAAGTCTGGACACTCTGTTCTGTTTTGCTCTAGGGTCACTAGTTTTCGCCTTGTCAGCATCCTTTGCACAAGTAAGTCCTGGGGGCAACCGTGACTGATGAGGCATTTCCAGCATCTCGAAAAACGGAGGCTTGACCAAAGATGATGCAGTGGGGGAGATTGGGGGTTGCTGGCTGACCAGAAGGCAGTTGTCCCACGAGGCATTACATTATCACGGCCCCACACAACTGCCATTAGGAAAAACTTGGCTGAAGAAGTTAACTTTATTGCTGCTGCACCAGAACTTTTTACACAGTGGGTCCAGGTTATTGAAAGCCTGAGCCAAAACCTGGAACAAATATATGCCTTTGCTGATGCTTTGGGACCTATTAGTCAGCAGCTGGCAGCTGGAGAGACCCAGAAACTTGTTTCTGTTTTCTCTGTGGTGACCAAACCTGCTGATTCTGAAGTGCCGCTGACTGAGAAGTTCTCGGGGGGGAACACCATAAGTTCAAGCTCCATCCTCATTCAACTGGTCTAGAGCCACAGAGAGCAGACATAATAATTTCTGTGCTCCAGGGAAACCCTCAGACCTGGGCCTTTGGACTCTCGTCTGAAGATCTGACACTACAAGCTGTGGAAACTTTCTTTAAAACTATAGGGGGTACTCCTCTCTGACCTGAATTGCTTTGGGTGTACTCTACTCTGGACCAACGCCTGCCTGCCCAACCTTGGACTTGCCTGCTCCTTAGGATACCGCAAATCATCTGACTCCCTGGCTAAGACCTCTGGCTTAACTCTGGACCACTCTCCTGCCTATTCCTAGTGTTGTTACATTTGAAAGTTAGTCTGGACACTCTGCTCTGTTTTGCCCTAGATTCACCTGTCGTCACCTTGTCAGCATCCTAACATTTCCACCGTAACGACAGAAGGGAGATTGACTAAAGGTATAGCAGCTGTGACATAATAATTTCTGTGCTCCAGGGAAAGCTTCAGACCTGGGCCTTTGGACTCTCGGCTGAAGATCCGACACTACAAGCTGTGGACACTTTCTTTAGAACTATGGGAGTACTCTACTCTGATCTGAATTGCTATGGGGGTACTCTACTCTTGACCGCCTGCCTGCCTGCCCAACCTTGGACTTGCCTGCTCCTTAGGATACCTCAAATCATCTGACCTGGCTATTCCTAGTGTTGTTACATTTGATAGGATTGATACCCTGTGCATGACCCCAGTTAGTCTGGACACTCTGCTCTGTGTTGCCCTAGGTTCACCCGTCATCACCTTGTCAGTATACTGACGTTTCCACCGTCACGACAGAAGGGAGTTTGACTAAAGGTAAAGCAGCTGTGGAGAATGGGGGTTGCTAGACCGTCATCACCTATGACTTAAAGTGAACTAACTACATCAACTTTTTTGTGAGAAAGGCCCAATAAAGACTTTACTTCTTACAGCAACTTCAGAAATATGGCCTACCACTTAAGCGGTAGGCCACTTTTAATACTGCAGTCATTAAGTCAGTGATGTGGGCAATAATGTTGGTTTGGAGGTGCCACCTAAAAAGCCTAAGGAGCTGACAAGATTACAGGTAACCATACTCATCTGTTTAAAAAAAAACTCCCCTTAGGTCACGAGTTTAGGCCTGATGGTAGGAACTGACAGATTAAAAAAACTATTTTTATTCCAGGGAAATACAATTGCTAAATAGATTACTTCCAACCTAATACCATAATCAAAAAACTGCATAGGCTTAAAGGGTAAGACTACTACTAATTTTTTAAAGTGTATATTTTTTGTGCTAACAGGATGTGTTCAAAGTGCTGGGCTAATCTAGTATTTTTTAATTTTTTGCCTATGTTAGCAAATGTGTGTTTTATGGAAGCAGTCTTCACTACCTGGAATCTGTTGCTATTGGCAACGTACACCAAGTCTGTACACCAAGAACTACAAAAAGAGAGAAGTGATCCATGTAAACACAGAACACTGCTGCTATGGCTGCTTCTGAGGTGAGGGAACTCACTCAACCTTACAAATGCCCAGAATCTGTGTTCTGTGCAACTATCTGTAATCTGTCGCTGTTGGCAATGTACACCATTTCTGCATGTGGTATGTTGCCAATAGCAACAGATTGCAAAAACTGAAAACTGTTTCCATAAAACACACATTTCCTAACAGTAGAAAAAAAAATAAAAAATACTTGATCAGCTCAGCATCATTTGCCACACAAAAATATACTTTTTCAAAAATGCAATCAGAAGTGGACCCTTTTAAAATCATATATTTCCTTTAGTATGTGTAATTTACAGTATGTACTTGGTGAATACAATAAAAAGTAACATCTCCTTTGTAGGGCTAGCACTGTCTCCTTTTTAGGTAGACAGATCACATGACTGGCAGCCAGCGCCATTTTTAGAATTAGTTGGGAAGAAGAATGAGTCTGATTAGAAAAGCACATAAAGATATTAGATTATAAGAGGGGCTTAAAGCAGAAGTCCAGTCTATATAAAGTCTATATAAAAGCTCCCCCCAGCCCTAAAGCAGGACAGGGGGATTGAAAAACATTTTACCCTAAATCAATAATGCAGCTTGTGCACAGAGCAGGGAATGCCACTCTGTGCAGCCTCCCTGCAGCCACCACCCAAAGCGCTGATGACATCACTGGGATCGGGAACAGATAGGGTCCTGCCTCAGCATTGAAGAAGGGGGTCCAACTTAGATCCAGTATTGGGGGATTGCTGAACTGCCATCCCATCAGCCAGCCTGGAACAGTTTAACCAGCTGATGTATAGGCATCATCAGTTGTTTGTAATGACCTAAGATTTCTTTAGTCCAATTAAAATAACATTAGTTATCCATTCCCATTTCCCCTTAGGCATATGGTTTTAACAATCTTTATTGATTTTAACTTCACTACGTTCTATAGTTATGCTCTGATCCTATAGCTACCTCATTATGCCTGAGCCTTATTGTCATAATAGTCGAGGGAGGTGGGAGGACCAGCTTATGACTTGAGCTGTCAGATTTTTTCAATACATCCGCCCATCCGTTTCAGTAAATACTCACCCATAAAGGAATGTCTTCACATGGTTCATTCTACTTTACCATGCGCCCAATGGTTTCAATACATATCAATCAAGGCTGACAGAATTGGGGGATGGGATGTTTGTCCCTATGTAAGCACAATGCATATTGATATTAGCATATATAGTAAAAGTTACATTTGAAACGCTTTTTGAAGCAGACAGGATTGTTGATTTTTTGCAGTTGAGCTATATGCTGAATTTATGGGTGTAAGTACACAATTACAGAACCAACATGCACGTATGCTGTCCCCTTAAAGGAGCACTATCGCAAACAATAGGCCAATAATAATATACAGTATATTCTAAGTATACAGCACGTCCTGTTCCAGAAGATATTCCTTACACTTGGGATATACTCCAGTAGATGGCGCTGGACTGCAGAGACAGAAAAGTGGCTCCTCCCGGCCCCATAAATACCCGGGACCTCCCACAAAATCCCCAGTTCTTCTCTGCAGTCCTGGCTGCGATGACTAGAAGATGGCTCTCTCTACTCGCAGGTGAGCGGGGCTGTTAGCCTGCGGCCCTGTAGGACTATTCCCACCCGTTTCCTTCTACTGCCTCCCAGTTCATGCTGCTCTGGTTCGGGTGAAGGTAGGCAGCACTGCTGTCAGGTGCTAAGGAGCGCTGCTCCAACCGCAGTCCCCCACCAAAGGGTAGGCGGTACAGGCCCATGGTGAGCCTTATGGGATGCCCCTCCCGCATTTATTGCCCCTCGCCCCCTGTCCCCACAGTTGGCTCCCTTTAGGCTGGCTGTTGCTTCCCCCTCGCTCTCCCTTGTAGTTCTCGGGGGGGGGGGGTGCATGTCTTTGCTATATATATTGTGCATTGTGTTTGATCCCTGTTGAATTCATTGCACTGGTTTCTTTCACCGCCGCTGTACGTTTGTACTGCGCTCCGCGGCGACATCGCCTCAGGCGCTGCTGCGCCATCATTGGCTGGTCTTGTCAGGGGGGCGCATTTTCGCGCTCTTCGGGGGGCGGGCCTTTGCGGATGACGCGTTTTGCATCACTGTCTCCGCAGCCCACCCCTCGAGGTATATGCGGGCACCATTTTAATTCTCTGCTGCGTGTGCCTAAAGTCTCACTATCGTGGTCCGTAAGTGCCCCTGCGGGCTGATTTATTTATGTACATATCTGTATTGCATATCGCTTATGGGATCTTTTGCTTATGTCTTGCAGGCGAGGACCTTCAAGAGAAAGTTCAGTTCCTGCTGTCTTGTCCCAATCCATCCATCAGGCAGGGAATGCAGCTGGTGAGCCTGATGGTGTCCTGCTTCGAGGTGGTTCCATATGCTCAGTTCCACATGAGACCTCTTCAGCTTCACCTCTTGTCAGTATGGGATCGGGACCCTGTGTCCCTGGATCAGGTGTTTGTCTTGTCCCTTCAGGTCAGGCGGTCTCTAGTGTGGTGGTTGGTCTCAGGGAACCTGTTGGGGGGCAGGTCCTTTCCGGCCCCCTGCTGCGAGACTGTCACCACGGATGCCAGTCTGGCAGGTTGGGGGGGATTCTGGAAGTCCCTGAAATTCCAGGGTCAGTGGGGCCCTCAGGAGGCCCATGCCCCTATCAACATTCTGGAATTGAGGGCAATCAGGTTGGTTCTCGCCCACTTAACCCCTCACCTGAGGGGTCGGCTGTTCAGGTCTGCTCAGACAACCAGACGACGGTTGCCTACATCAATCATCAGGGAGGGACCCGGAGCAAGAGGGCCCTCAAGGAAGTGTCCCTGATACTGTCCTGGGCGGAGGAAAATGTTCCCTGCATCTCAGCTGTGTACATCCCAGGGGTGGAGAATCTGGAGGCAGACTCTCTGAGCAGGGGGACCTCTCGTCTGGGAGAGTGGTCCCTCAGCAGCAGGGTGTTTCGCTCCCTGTGCCATCGCTGGGGTCAGCCGGACGTGGATCTATTTGCGTCCCGTCACAATCACAAGCTTTCAGTCTTTGTCTCTCTGTCCCAGGATCCTCTGGCCTTGGTCATGGATGCCCTGGCAATGTCCTGGACGAGGTTCCAGCTCCTGTATGTGTTTCCCCCGTTTCCACTGCTGGGCAGGGTGCTGCGCAAGATAGTTCAGGAAGGGGTGCCAACCATCCTGGTGGCCCCCTGTTGGCCAAGAAGAGTGTGGTTCGCAGACATTGTGCAGTTGGCAGTAGATCAGTACGCACTGCCACTGGTTCCAGATCTGTTCACTCAGGGACACCTACGCCACCCCAATTTACAAACGCTGGCTTTTACGGCCTGGCTGTTGAAACCTCCATCTTGATGGAAAAAGGGCTGCCTGCCTCGGTGGTGAATACCATGATCAGGACTAGGAAGAGGTCCTCTTCTTCCATCTATTACAGGGTCTGGCGTACTTACATTGACTGGTGTGAGTCCCACTCGCTTCCCTGTCGTGTGTTTTCTATTCCTAGGATTCTGGAGTTTCTCCAACATGGTTGGGATCTGGGTCTTCAGCTCAGTACTCTGAAAGGCCATGTGTCTGCTTTGGCTATTTTCTTCCAAAGATCCTTTGCTCAGCATCCCCTGGTCAAGACCTTTTTCCAGGAGGTTACTCACATGCGTCCCCCACGTAAGCCTATTGTCACAAATCGGCACTTACCTGGGCCCCTTGTCCAGCGTTGTCGGCGGCCGGCCGGCCCCAGCAGCTTCTGCCCGGCGGCTGCGCCGTGCGGCGTCTGCTCAGGCGGCGCTGAGCACGGCCGCTCTCCCTCCTCGCGCGCGCGTCATCGGCTCACGTGCGCGCGCGAGCCCTAGACCTGTTTTCCCTCCGGCGGCGCTGTGCTCAGCGCGCCCGCCGGAGGCTGTAGATTAGCCAGGGGGCACTGGCACGACCCCTGGTTCGGATTAAAGGGCCAATAAGCCCTAGGTTCTGTGGGGCTTACGCCCCCCCTCCTTGTCTGGGCCAATGAGCTCCATAGATGGGATTGGGCACTCCTTGCTCTCCCAATCAGACCTGTGATCATACGTACACCAATCACATACACCTTCCCTTCTTGTCTGTCCCTATATAAGGTTTCCCCCCTCAGTTGCCCAGTGCCTGTTATAGCGCCTTGTACCTTGCTTTGACTCGTGATATTCCTTGATCTGATCTCCGTTGCCGACCTCTGCCTGAACCGACTACTCTCAATCTGATCTCCGTTGCCGACCTCTGCCTGAACCGACTACTCTCAATCTGATCCCCGTTGCCGACCCCTGCCTGAACCGACCATTCTCGATCTGATCTCCGTTGCCGACCTCTGCCTTGTACCTTGACCTCGAGCTGTCTCTCCCCTCTGTACCGCTGCAAACTCTGACTCCCCGTGTTAACCTCTGGCCTGGTTCTGGACTTCTGCTACACTCGCTCTTAGCCATTGGTTCTTCAGACCTCTATACCTGTAAGCTCTCATCCTTTGAGCCATTGAAGTCCTGGGGGCAACCGATCCCGGGCAGGCGTATTCTGCGTCCCGGCAAGCGGGGGCTCCTACAGGTGAAGCTGGCTGCGGAGATTGGGGGTTGAGGGCTTACCTAGAGGGCTGGAGTTACCGGAGCGTGACATTATAACAGGCCCCAACATGGATGACCTGGTACAGCAGGTGCAAGCTATGGCCACAGCGATCAACCAATTCGCTCAAAGAGTGGCCACCCAGGAGTCTCGTCAAGTGCCGACTTCCTCTGTACCACCTCATTTCTCTGAACCGAAGATTCCTCTGCCTGAAAAATTTTTTGGAGAGCGAACTAAGTTTTCTAACTTCAAGAATTCATGTGAACTGTATTTCAAGCTGAGGCCTGTCTCCTCTGGCACTGAGACCCAACGAGTAGGCTTAGTCATTTCTCTACTTCAAGGAGACCCGCAGTCCTGGGCCTTTAGTTTGCCGAGTCATGATATTGCCTTACAATCTGTAACTGCATTTTTCAACGCTATGAGCATCCTATACGCTGACCCTGATTCACAGTCTACAGCAGAGAATAGGCTTCGGGCCTTAAAACAAGGGCGAAATTCGGCTGAAGATTATAGTACTGAATTCCGCCGCTGGGCTATCGAAGCTAGATGGAACGATCCCGCTCTGTGTAGTCAGTTCAGGGTGGGGCTGTCGGAAAGCATCAAGGATGCTTTAGTCAATTTTCCTCCGCCAGTGGATCTAGATCAATTAATGCAGGTCTCCATTAAAATAGACCGACGCCTTAGAGAAAGGGCCAGAGAGAGAGTCAGGGCTCCCACGTCTTTCAGGCCAGCCCAAGGTCATAGGTCTCCGGTTCCCCGTGGTGAGAGTACCTCATCATCTCCCCAGGAAGAACCTATGCAATTAGGGAGAACCCGCTTATCCCAAGAAGAGAAACAGCGTAGGCGATCCGAGGGGTTATGCCTGTATTGCGGGAATGCTGGTCATTTTGCAGGGTCCTGTCCCAACAAGGGGAGACCGGGGGAAAACTTCCGCACCCAGACCAGGTAGAGAGTACTGATCTGGGTGAGTCAGTTTGCAACTCTCGCCAAAATAAAATGTTAGTGCCTATTGACCTGTCTTGGGGTTCTTCCAAGCAAACAGTTTCCGCCTTTATCGACAGCGGTGCGGCGGGAAACTTTTTGGACAGGAGTATGATCTCCCTTTTAGGTATCCCTTTAGTTCCTCTTGAAAGATCCCTACAAGTTTTGGCTATCAATGGGAAGGCCATCCAGGGGGGACCTATAAACACCAAGACCCCACCTCTTCGGTTAATTGTTGGCTCTTCCCACTCTGAGTTCTTAGAATTTTTCATCTTCGACTGTCCAGAAACTCCGGTGGTTTTGGGATACCCCTGGTTACAACTCCACAACCCGGTGTTAGATTGGCGGGTTGGAGAGTTGATCAAGTGGAGTGACCATTGTAAAAATCACTGCTTTACTACAGGCCTCAGAAGTGTGCAAGTTTTACCTCAGGGATTACCTCAGCCATACGCAGACTGGGTTGATGTCTTCTCTGAACGTTCTGCGGATACCCTTCCTCCACATCGGTCTTATGACTGCCCTATTGACTTGCTTCCTGGCACGATTCCCCCGAGGGGAAAAATTTATAATCTTACAATGCCCGAAGAGCAAGCAATAAGGGAGTACATCACCGAAAATTTAAGGAAGGGATTTATTCGCCCCTCTACCTCGCCTGCCGGGGCTGGATTCTTTTTTGTAGAGAAAAAAGATGGCGGCCTGAGACCATGCATTGATTATCGAGCCTTGAATAAGATCACTGTTAAGAACCGATACCCCTTGCCCTTGATCGGGGATCTGTTCAATCAAGTCACAGGGTCCCAAATTTTTTCCAAGTTGGATTTAAGAGGGGCATACAATCTGATTCGCATCCGACAGGGGGATGAGTGGAAAACTGCATTTAATGTGAAAGACGGCCATTACGAGTACCTGGTCATGCCTTTTGGTCTTTGTAATGCGCCAGCCGTCTTTCAAGATTTTGTTAACGATATATTCAGAGAGTATCTCGGTAGATTTGTGGTCATATACTTAGACGATATTCTCATTTTTCTAATTCCTTGTTGGAGCACAGACGTCATGTTAAGTTGGTACTACAAAAATTAAGAGAGAACAACTTATTTGCTAAACTTTCTAAATGCGTGTTTGAAGTCACCACAGTTCCTTTCTTAGGGTATATTATTACCAACCAGGGTTTAGAGATGGACGCGGGGAAAGTTTCGGCGGTTCAGGATTGGGTTCAACCCAAGACCTTAAAAGAATTGCAGCGTTTTCTAGGTTTTGCAAATTTTTATCGGCGGTTCATCAAAGGCTTTTCTCATGTTGTTGCACCTCTTACCAACCTTACCCGCAAGGGGGCCTTTACTGATAACTGGTCTCCCTCTGTCTGTGAGGCCTTCCTGACCTTGAAACGGGCCTTCACTTCGGCACCAGTGTTAATTCACCCAGATATTCGTAAGGCCTTCATTGTTGAAGTGGACGCTTCTGAGCTGGGAGTGGGTGCAGTTTTGTCGCAATATTCTGGTAACCCTGAGCGTCTTCATCCATGCGCTTATTTTTCACGTAAATTCAGTACCGCGGAGCAAAATTATGATGTCGGTAATAGGGAACTATTAGCTATTAAACTGGCTTTTGATGAATGGCGAGACTGGCTGGAGGGTTCATTACATCCTATAACTGTGTATACCGATCACAAAAATCTTGAATACATTGGGTCTGCCAAGAGGTTGAACTCTCATCAGGCACGTTGGGCATTATTCTTCTCGCGTTTTAATTTTTTTTTTTTTTTTCCACAATATTTTTATTGAAGATAGGCAATTGTTACAACCAAAAACAGTTTGCATTTCAGTTTGTAAAGATCACATCCAGTTGAAATCAATGTCAGATAAATTAGAGCACAGGTAAGATGTTATACAAAGCATTCAACGCATTTTGGAAACAACAACAGCTGAAAATTTAAATACAGAACATAATGAAAGAATAAAGAGAATAGCCGAGGGATGAAAAAGAGGGAAAGAGGGGGCGGGGTGGGTGTCTATACTACTTTCAAGTCAAAAAGGTTAACACTAGGTTACAGAAAGATGGGAGTTAAGATACAAATAGGTGGCGGTCAAAGTGCTTAGGCTGAAAGTGGGAGATCCAGGCTTCCCAGGTCGCTAGGAAGGGAATAAGATCCCCCTGCATTTAGGCAGCCATCTTTTCAAATAGCATTACCTCGTTAATACGAGGTATGAGACTACCACTGGGAATGGACTTACTCTTCCATGACCGAGCGATAGTCATTTTAGCAGCTGTTAGGATATGCCTCACTAGCTCAAAATGTGTTCTGGAGCAGTCGGGAGGTCTTAGATTTAGAAGAGCTAATTGGGGTGAGGGGGTCAAACGTAGGCCTGTTGCCTTAAATATAAGATAGAATACCTTAGCCCAGAACTGTTTAACCAGCCTGCACTCCCACCAAATATGAATGTAGGTTCCTTGCTCGCTGCAGTTTCTAAAGCATTCTGCAGAGTACGTAGGGCAAAACTTGTGGACTCGCTCTGGAACCAGGTACCAACGAAGTAGAACTTTGGTATTGGTCTCCTGGGCGCCTGTGTGGAGAAATTTAGTAAATGAGTTCCTCCATACTGCCTTCCAGTCCTCACCCGAGAGGTTTATACCAAGATCCTCCTCCCATCTAGTAGTATAGGCCGGAAGGGAATTCCCATCCGCCTCACCCAATAACTGGTATAGCATCGATACCGTCCCTTTGCCAAGAGGCTGCTTCTCACAAATGGACTCGAAGGGCGAGAAAGGTTTTGGTACTGACCCCAACTCTGTTTTAGCTCCTATATAATGAGTGATTTGCAGAAAGCGGAGAAATTCTTTACTCGATATATCCTTGAGTGATTGAAGGTCGGAAAAGGTTATCATACCCCTGTGTGATAAAAAATCTTTAAATTTCGTTAAATTGTGGGCTCTCCACCAGGAGAAGGCCGATGGTTCCTGGAAGGCAGGGAGGAACTCAGGATTACCAAGTATGGAAAGCAAGGGGGTCTGAGGGGAGGAGAGGTTAGCTTTCAATCTATTAGTCTTCCATATTTTGAGGGAGTGGTTCAAAACAGGGTTGTTAATGACTTTATAGGTCGACGATGGCAGCCATAATACATTCCCTATCTCTATCGGGGAGCAGCTGGTCTGTTCGATATCAACCCACAGTGGTCTCTCCATACCAGCGTGGAGGGCAGATAGTTGGGCAATCTGACAGGCAGAGTAATAACGTGCTAAGTTGGGAACCCCAAGGCCCCCCTGATTCTTAGATCTGTATAGTGTCCTACGATTAACCCGCGGTTTTTGCTTCCCCCAGATAAAGGAGTTCAAAGATGCCTGGAGACCCCTAATAAAGGGAGCCGGGATTGGAATTGGAAGGACCCGAAAAAAGTAAAGTATTTTAGGAAGCCAAGTCATTTTGACCGCCATTATCCTTCCCAACCATGACAGGTTCAATCTGGTCCAGGTGACCAGAAGAGCGTGAAGATCCTTAGCCATAGCAGGGTAGTTGGCGGCGTAAAGGGAATCGTAATTTGCTGTGAGACGAACACCCAAGTATTTAATGTGGTGGTCTTGCCAGGAGAAACTAAAAGAAGACTTAAGCGTGGCCACTGTACCCTCAGATAGAGAGATATTGAGCGCTTAAGACTTTGAAGCATTAATTTGTAGGCCGGATATTCTGGAAAAATCATCTAAGGTGTGGAGGAGGTTCGGGAGGGATGTTATAGGGTCAGATACCAACATTAAAATATCGTCTGCAAATAAAGAAATCTTATGGTCATAGCCTCCTATCTTTATCCCCTTAATATTGATATTATTCTGCAGCAGCTTGGAGAGGGGCTCAATGGCAAGAGCAAATAGTATAGGGGAAAGGGGGCAACCTTGTCTCGTGCCTCTGCCAAGGGTAAACCTGTTGGAAGAGTAGCCCGAATATCTGATAAAAGCTCCCGGATTGGAATATAATGAGGCAATCCAAGCCGTGAAGGAGGGACCCATACCCCATTTCTTTAATATAAACTGCAGGTAGTCCCAAGCCACAGTATCGAATGCTTTCCGGATATCCAGAGTTAATAACATGGCTCTGGAACCCTCCTTCCTGGCGTGATGAATTAGATTAATAGCCTTGCGGATATTATCCCCGACCTGACGGTGGGGAATAAATCCTGCTTGCTCTTTGGAGATTAGAGACCCTATAAACTTATTGAGTCTTGTCGCCAGGACTTTAGCGAGGAGCTTAACATCAATGTTTAATAGAGAGATGGGCCTGTGGTTGGACCAAAGAGCAGAGTCAGCATTGGGTTTGGGTATCATACAGACTGCTGCGGTGAGAGCATCCATACTCCACGAGTCACCTTTACTAAGGGAATTAAATATGTGAACCAGGCGTGGGGAAAGTACTTGGGAGAATTTTTTATAATAGAGGGCGGTAAAACCGTCTGGGCCCGGCTGTTTCCCAATTTTTAAAGAGCTAATGGCATCCTGGACTTCAGAAAGCTGAACCGGCATCTCCAATGAGGCCCTGGCCTCTTCAGAGAGGGAGGGTAGTTGTAGTTGGCCTATCAATTTCTCAGCAAGGTGCTCATCAAGTGCAGCCTTAGGCTTGTAAAGGTCTTCAAGATGTTTACTGAATGTCGCTACCACCTTTGCAGGGTTGCTTGAAAGTGAGCCATCTAGGGTCTTAATACGTAGAGGTTTAACCCTCTGTGAAACTCCTTTAAGCCTTCTAGCCAGAGGGGTGTTGGGCTTATTACTAAGACGATACCACTTGAACCTAGATCTATTAATTTGGCGTTCAGCCTCACAGGAGAGGTACATATTAAGCCGGTCGCTGGCCTGGTTAAGTGCAATCCTGTTCCGTCTAGACGGGCAGGTCTTATAGTCAGAAGAGGCTAAGTGGTATGCATCTAGTAATGTATTGAGCTGCTTCTTGTACACAGCCTTTCTTCTGGCTGATTCTTGGATGAAATGACCCCGAAGAACAGCCTTATGGGCTTCCCAAAGCAGAACATCCGAACTTACGGACCCTATGTTTTCCGAGTAAAAGTCCTCAATCACCTTTCGTGTGCTTTCAAGGAGGATCTCATCGGATAGCATGGGGTCGTATAGTTTCCAGGATTTTTGTGGAGATCTTTGCGTAAGGGAGTTTAATTCGATCAAGACCAGGTCGTGATCGGACCAGACAATTGGTACAATAGAGGAATGGGCCAGGAGAGGCAAGGAAGAAAGCTGTAAGAAAATGTGGTCGATTCTAGTAAAAACGTTATGTGGACAGGAATAATGGGTATAGTCTCTTTTAGTGAGGTGGAGTTCCCTCCACGCATCAGCTAAGTGATAATAATTTAGAAGGGAGCAGAACGCCTTTCCTGAGGAGCCATCCTTAACCGCATCTACTGGACGACCAACCGCATAGCGATCTAGAGTCGGGTGCAAAATTTGGTTAGAATCCCCGGCTACTATTAAGAACCCCTTTATCAAGGGATCAAGGGTTTTCAGGAACTCCTCGAAAAAAGCGCCCTGATTCTGATTTGGAGCATAGTACGTAGCAATCGTAATTGGTTGATCCTGGATTGTACCCACAATTATGAGAAAACGACCCTGAGGGTCTCGTATTGTCTGCTCCGAGGAGAAGGCGAGTGAGCGCTTAAAGGCGATGAGGACCCCTCTTTTTTTGGCGTCGGCCGAGGCCGTAAAAAAGAGGGGGCAATCAGCGCTTAGGAATTTGGGAGTATTGTTCTTGGTGAAATGGGTCTCCTGAAAGCAGACAATATCAGCGTGTAGAGCCCTCATCTGACGAAAGGCTTTGACTCTTTTCTGGGGAACATTCAGGCCTTGCACGTTGAGCGAAACCAATTTAACTGCCATATTTAAAGTGTTTAAAAGCTGTTACTATGAAGAAGATGGACACCCAGAGACGGGAAGAAGGGAAAGCTAAAAAAGTGGACAGAGGGAGAAAGGTTGAGAAAGACATATCGTGAGAGACCTAAGGGAGGAAAAGGTGCCTCCCAACTTGAAAAGAAAATTTCCCACTGGGGCTAAGAATCCTAAGCCCCAATGGGGAATGCTGTCACAATAAGGGACCTCCTAAAGAGGTTACAATCTGAACTGGAGGATTGACTGACCCTCAATAAGGGGTCAGTATCAAAAACTTCCCAACTCGGTGGAAGCCAACGGGTTGGGGAGCTTGGAGTGTGCAAGACATAGAACCTGGGCCCCCGGCCTGGAATACAATTAGCAAAACATTTAACAGCAACAATTTATACAATCAACATTCTATAGAATAAGGGTAACGGTGCTCATTTGAAGATAGTTTTAGAAGTTTGAAAAACTCCTTTGTTCAACAAACAGAGTCATAGAACCTAAGGTAAGGGTGCATTTGTAGAAGTAGTGTCCGGTTAAACTTGAAACCTCAATTAAAGTAAACTGCAAACAACATTAAACAGGAACAGCAGAATAGACGCCAGGCAGGATCACCTAAGGATCGAGGTGGTGAGTAAGAGTCCCAGCATATCACACCGGGAATCTCACCCATCACCCCTCTCCCGAGGCCGGCCTACCAAACTTATGGGACAATGCAGTCACTGACTTGCTCGTAGAGGGAGTGCTTCTCCTTGGACCGCGTTTGTCCTTAGGCGCTGGTGAGAAGGAAAGTGCTCTCTTCTTTTGTGGAGGAGGGGTTGGTACTACGGTATGGGCTTTTAAACCCGTTGATGCCAGAATATTCTCCAACTCTTGTGGCGTGGATGCCTCGTACCTCTGGTCGGAGTAGAGAAAAGAGATTTTGAAAGGGAACCCCCATTTGTATCGGATTCCTTTGGCCTGCAGAATTTCAAGTGATGGTTTCATAGCCCGCCTCCTGCCAATAGTTTGTGGGGAGATGTCAGCAAATAATTGGTAGTCAAAATTCTGAAATTTAAGTGAGCTTTGATCCCGCGCAGCCGCCATAAGCAATTCTTTTGTACGGTAAAAGTGAAATTTTACCAGAACGTCCCGCGGAAGGCCATCTGCTCTCTTCTTCTGCAGGGCCCGGTGAATTCTGTCGAATTCCAATCTCTCAATTGGAATGGATGGAGCAAGCTCCTGGAAAAGAGCCGTAGCTGTGGGTTGTAAGTCCGTAACAGATTCTGGGATACCCCTGCTTTTGATGAATGGCGAGACTGGCTGGAGGGTTCATTACATCCTATAACTGTGTATACCGATCACAAAAATCTTGAATACATTGGGTCTGCCAAGAGGTTGAACTCTCATCAGGCACGTTGGGCATTATTCTTCTCGCGTTTTAATTTTTTTTTTTTTTTTCCACAATATTTTTATTGAAGATAGGCAATTGTTACAACCAAAAACAGTTTGCATTTCAGTTTGTAAAGATCACATCCAGTTGAAATCAATGTCAGATAAATTAGAGCACAGGTAAGATGTTATACAAAGCATTCAACGCATTTTGGAAACAACAACAGCTGAAAATTTAAATACAGAACATAATGAAAGAATAAAGAGAATAGCCGAGGGATGAAAAAGAGGGAAAGAGGGGGCGGGGTGGGTGTCTATACTACTTTCAAGTCAAAAAGGTTAACACTAGGTTACAGAAAGATGGGAGTTAAGATACAAATAGGTGGCGGTCAAAGTGCTTAGGCTGAAAGTGGGAGATCCAGGCTTCCCAGGTCGCTAGGAAGGGAATAAGATCCCCCTGCATTTAGGCAGCCATCTTTTCAAATAGCATTACCTCGTTAATACGAGGTATGAGACTACCACTGGGAATGGACTTACTCTTCCATGACCGAGCGATAGTAATTTTAGCAGCTGTTAGGATATGCCTCACTAGCTCAAAATGTGTTCTGGAGCAGTCGGGAGGTCTTAGATTTAGAAGAGCTAATTGGGGTGAGGGGGTCAAACGATTCTAGTAAAAACGTTATGTGGACAGGAATAATGGGTATAGTCTCTTTTAGTGAGGTGGAGTTCCCTCCACGCATCAGCTAAGTGATAATAATTTAGAAGGGAGCAGAACGCCTTTCCTGAGGAGCCATCCTTAACCGCATCTACTGGACGACCAACCGCATAGCGATCTAGAGTCGGGTGCAAAATTTGGTTAGAATCCCCGGCTACTATTAAGAACCCCTTTATCAAGGGATCAAGGGTTTTCAGGAACTCCTCGAAAAAAGCGCCCTGATTCTGATTTGGAGCATAGTACGTAGCAATCGTAATTGGTTGATCCTGGATTGTACCCACAATTATGAGAAAACGACCCTGAGGGTCTCGTATTGTCTGCTCCGAGGAGAAGGCGAGTGAGCGCTTAAAGGCGATGAGGACCCCTCTTTTTTTGGCGTCGGCCGAGGCCGTAAAAAAGAGGGGGCAATCAGCGCTTAGGAATTTGGGAGTATTGTTCTTGGTGAAATGGGTCTCCTGAAAGCAGACAATATCAGCGTGTAGAGCCCTCATCTGACGAAAGGCTTTGACTCTTTTCTGGGGAACATTCAGGCCTTGCACGTTGAGCGAAACCAATTTAACTGCCATATTTAAAGTGTTTAAAAGCTGTTACTATGAAGAAGATGGACACCCAGAGACGGGAAGAAGGGAAAGCTAAAAAAGTGGACAGAGGGAGAAAGGTTGAGAAAGACATATCGTGAGAGACCTAAGGGAGGAAAAGGTGCCTCCCAACTTGAAAAGAAAATTTCCCACTGGGGCTAAGAATCCTAAGCCCCAATGGGGAATGCTGTCACAATAAGGGACCTCCTAAAGAGGTTACAATCTGAACTGGAGGATTGACTGACCCTCAATAAGGGGTCAGTATCAAAAACTTCCCAACTCGGTGGAAGCCAACGGGTTGGGGAGCTTGGAGTGTGCAAGACATAGAACCTGGGCCCCCGGCCTGGAATACAATTAGCAAAACATTTAACAGCAACAATTTATACAATCAACATTCTATAGAATAAGGGTAACGGTGCTCATTTGAAGATAGTTTTAGAAGTTTGAAAAACTCCTTTGTTCAACAAACAGAGTCATAGAACCTAAGGTAAGGGTGCATTTGTAGAAGTAGTGTCCGGTTAAACTTGAAACCTCAATTAAAGTAAACTGCAAACAACATTAAACAGGAACAGCAGAATAGACGCCAGGCAGGATCACCTAAGGATCGAGGTGGTGAGTAAGAGTCCCAGCATATCACACCGGGAATCTCACCCATCACCCCTCTCCCGAGGCCGGCCTACCAAACTTATGGGACAATGCAGTCACTGACTTGCTCGTAGAGGGAGTGCTTCTCCTTGGACCGCGTTTGTCCTTAGGCGCTGGTGAGAAGGAAAGTGCTCTCTTCTTTTGTGGAGGAGGGGTTGGTACTACGGTATGGGCTTTTAAACCCGTTGATGCCAGAATATTCTCCAACTCTTGTGGCGTGGATGCCTCGTACCTCTGGTCGGAGTAGAGAAAAGAGATTTTGAAAGGGAACCCCCATTTGTATCGGATTCCTTTGGCCTGCAGAATTTCAAGTGATGGTTTCATAGCCCGCCTCCTGCCAATAGTTTGTGGGGAGATGTCAGCAAATAATTGGTAGTCAAAATTCTGAAATTTAAGTGAGCTTTGATCCCGCGCAGCCGCCATAAGCAATTCTTTTGTACGGTAAAAGTGAAATTTTACCAGAACGTCCCGCGGAAGGCCATCTGCTCTCTTCTTCTGCAGGGCCCGGTGAATTCTGTCGAATTCCAATCTCTCAATTGGAATGGATGGAGCAAGCTCCTGGAAAAGAGCCGTAGCTGTGGGTTGTAAGTCCGTAACAGATTCTGGGATACCCCTGATTCTAATGTTGGCTCTACGGGAACGATTCTCCATGTCCTCAAGCTTATGATGAAGAGTAAGATTTTCGTTTCTCAGGGCCTCTACTTCCGTTCCAAAGGAGGACAGCTCAGAGGTATATACTGACTGTTGTTCGAGATCATCGACTCTTTGGCCCAGTTCTTTGATTTCCGCCGAAAGGTTGGTGGAGATCTGTGTTGTAATGTTCAGGGCCCAACGTTCAAGGGCTTTCTCAAGCATGGCCTCATATCTATCCAGTGGCGGCGGTTGCGGTTTAGTAGGCGAACCATGCAGGGAGTCATCCATCCAGGACTCATCCTCTGGCAGAAGGTCGGAGGGGACTTGAGGGTCGCCCTGGGGGGGCGTAGACGCTTCCATCCTAGATATAGGACGTGGGCAAAATTGATGCCAAAATTAGTTGGAGCCACGCTGCAAGGCCACGGAAGGTAAGGCCTGCAGCCCAGTCTGGTTTTGTTAATAGCTTAGATAAGTGACTTGCTGTGGCTAGTGGGGACTGCGCTGCGGACTGTGGAGAGGTGAGACCCTTTCAATGCTGATGCGAGCTGCAATAATAGCTAGGTATGTGAGCACTGAGGTATAGCCTGGGCTGAAGGGTTAATCTGTAATCCGGTATTCTTGTGTTATATGTCTGGCAAGCTTTATAGAGCCATTTATAGATCTGATATGGCATCACTGGGGAACAGTGAGGGGCAATGTGGAGAGTACTGCAGGAGCTCGGGCCCCCATTTATGAAGTGCCTTCCCCCTTTATTAATGGCTGCTCCAGGGAGGATATTGGCAGTGTCAGAGGAGGCTAGATCGAGATGGCAGGGGCTGCTTTTCTCTGCCTGCTGGCCTGATTTCGGGACCCCCCTCAGAAGTGGCCAGACTACAGATGATGGGGTCCTGGGATCTGCCCCAACCAGCGGAGCCCGAAACCGCCGGACCTGCAAGCTGTGGGGGCTGGGGTACCTGATAGCTGGCAATCCAAGATGGCGGCGTCCTCTCCTCTCTGCCAGCCGCCCTGCACGTTCTCGGGACCCCCCTCAGATCGGGTCAAGACTTGGCAGATGGGGTCCTTGGGTCTGCCCCAGCTTGCGGATCGCAAAACCGCCGGTCACTGAAGCTGTAGGGGCCGGGGAGCCAGGCTGCAGCTAAATGCAAGATGGCGGCGGCCGCTCCTCTCTGCCTGTCGTCCAGCGGCTGTTCGGGACCCACCACGGATCCGTCCAGGAATTGGTGAGTGGGGTCCTGGGGTCTGCCCCAACTAGCGGAGCCCGAAACCGCTGGTCACTGTGGGCTGTAGGGGGCCGGGGAGCCAGGTAACAGCAGAGCGCGGAGCGCGTTTTAATTTTATTATTACTTTCAAGCCGGGGGTAAAAAATACTAAAGCGGATGCTCTATCTCGCATGTTCGGTGAATGTAAGGATCGGGGTGATACTGGTGATCCGATCCTACCTATGGGTTGTGTGGTCGGGGCGTTACTTCCTGATCTCTCTAACACCTTGGCGCCGTTTCAAGATGAATCTCCTAGTGATGTTCCCTTGGGATGCCAGTTTGTACCGCCACATTTGCGTTCAGATGTAATTCGCAAATTTCACGATGCTAAAACTGCTGGTCATGTGGGTAACCGAAAGACGTTTATGCTTGCCCGTCGCCATGTATGGTGGCCAACCATGAGACGCGATATTACTGCCTTTATCGACGTTTGTGCTCGAAGTAAAGGGGTTCACAAGGCTCCCAGTGGCGGTTTGGTTCCTCTTGAAATCCCAGCTGAACCATGGACTCATATTTCTATGGATTTTATTGTAGATTTGCCTTTATCACTCGGGAATACTGTTATTTGGGTGGTCGTAGATCGTTTTAGTAAGATGGCACACTTCGTTCCTTTGGCCAAGCTTCCTTCTGCACCAGAGCTATCTCGACTATTTACTTCACATATTTTTCGAATTCATGGTATTCCGTCCAATATAGTCTCTGATCGGGGTGTCCAATTTACTTCCCGTTTTTGGAAACATTTCTGTTCACGGTTGGGTATACAGATCTCTCTTTCGTCTGCCTACCATCCCCAGTCTAATGGGCAGACGGAAAGAACTAATCAAACTTTGGAACAGTACTTAAGGTGTTATGTCCCTGATGCCCAAGAACAATGGGCGGAGTTTATTGATTTCGCTGAATTTGCTTACAATAACGCGCCTAGTGAGAGTACCAAGATATCACCTTTTTATTGTAATTTAGGGAAAAATCCTAGAGCTTCTTCCCTTTCAGGGTCACCTTCCAACTTGCCGGCGTTGGAGGAGTGGCTTCAAGAACGGAAGAATATCTGGACACATGTTCAGGAAATTCTTAAGACCACTAGTTTAAGATATAAGAAATTTGCCGACCGCCGTAGATCACGGGAGCCTACTCTTCAAGTAGGCGATCTTGTTTGGGTCTCCACTAAAAATATTGCGCTCCGTCAACCTTCTTGCAAGTTGGGTCCAAAATTCATTGGCCCTTTTCCTATAATCAAAAAGTTGAATAATGTGTCTTTTAAAGTTCAACTCCCGCCGACTATGAAAATACCTAACTCTTTTCACGTTTCACTGTTAAAACTGGCAAAGAATACTCCTCTTGCTGGTCCTGCACCTATTCTTGTGGATAATGAGCCCGAGTATGAAGTAAATAAGATCTTGGATTCTCGTAAGATGCGCAATTCTTTACAATATTTGGTGGACTGGGTTGGCTATGGTCCAGAAGAAAGATGCTGGGTGGCTGCGAGGGATGTTCATGCCAAAGCTCTTGTACGGAAATTCCCCCGTGATAATCCGGAAAAACCGGGTGAGGGTCCGGAGGCCCCTCGTGAAGGGGGGGGGGGGGTAGTGTCACAAATCGGCACTTACCTGGGCCCCGGTCCAGCGTTGTCGGCGGCCGGCCGGCCCCAGCAGCTTCTGCCCGGCGGCCGCGCCGTGCGGCGTCTGCTCAGGCGGCGCCGAGCACGGCCGCTCTCCCTCCTCGCGCGCGCGTCATCGGCTCACGTGTGCGCGAGCCCGAGACCTGTTTTCCCTCCGGCGGCGCTGTGCTCAGCGCGCCCGCCGGAGGCTGTAGATTAGCCAGTTATAGCGCCTTGTACCTTGCTTTGACTCGTGATATTCCTTGATCTGATCTCCGTTGCCGACCTCTGCCTGAACCGACCATTCTCGATCTGATCTCCGTTGCCGACCTCTGCCTTGTACCTTGACCTCGAGCTGTCTCTCCCCTCTGTACCGCTGCAAACTCTGACTCCCCGTGTTAACCTCTGGCCTGGTTCTGGACTTCTGCTACACTCGCTCTTAGCCATTGTTTCTTCAGACCTCTATACCTGTAAGCTCTCATCCTTTGAGCCATTGAAGTCCTGGGGGCAACCGATCCCGGGCAGGCGTATTCTGCGTCCCGGCAAGCGGGGGCTCCTACAGGTGAAGCTGGCTGCGGAGATTGGGGGTTGAGGGCTTACCTAGAGGGCTGGAGTTACCGGAGCGTGACTCCTATGTTACCAGTCTGGGACTTGAACTTGGTCTTGTCTGCCTTGCAGAGGTCTCCCTTTGAGCCCTTATTTTGAGAGACACCAGGACAAGGTGGTGTTTCGTTTTAAGCCAGATTTTCTACCTAAGGTTGTTTCTGCCTTTCATCTCAATCAGGACATTGTTTTGCCTTCTCTGTGTCCTAATCCTAGTAACCCTATGCATTCTTTGGACGTAGTCAGAACTCTGAAGTTCTATTTGGTGTCTACTGAAGCCTTCAGGAAGACTGATGCTCTTTTTGTGCTTTCGTTTGGACCTAAGAAAGGCCTGTCTCAGGCTAAGTCCACTATCAGCAAGTGGATACGTCAGGCTGTGATTCAGGCCTACTCTGCTAAGAGGAAGGAATTTCCCTTCCGCCTTACTGCTTATTCTACTCGTGCTATTGGTGCCTTTTGGGCTTTTCCGCACCAAGCTTCTGTTGAACAAGTTTGCAAGGCCGCTACTTGGTCTTCTGTTCATACCTTTTCAAAGTTTTACAAGGTTGATGATAGGGCCTCAGCTGATGCTGCTTTTGGCCGCAAGGTTCTGCAGGCGGCAGTGGTTTAAACTGTCTGCTGTTACTTTTGGGGATCCCACCCTACCTTACGGACACTGCTATTGGATGTCCCAAGTGTAAGGAATATCTTCTGGAACAGGACGTGCTGTATACTTAGAATAATGCAATTCTGTGATTACTCACCTGTAGAATTAGTATTATATGTATACAGCACGACCTGTTCCACCCCACCCTTGTTATCATTATCTTTAGTTACCTCTTTATGGTGATTGTTCTTATGTTCACATTTTCATATAATGGTTATAGTTCTCCTGGTCTCTTGCTAACTGCTTTTCAATACTGGGGATTTTGTGGGAGGTCCCGGGTATTTATGGGGCCGGGAGGAGCCACTTTTCTGTCTCTACAGTCCAGCGCCATCTACTGGAGTATATCCCAAGTGTAAGGAATATCTTCTGGAGCAGGATGTGCTGTATACATATAGTACCAATTCTACAGGTGAGTAATCACAGAATTTTATTTTTTCGCCCCATAAGATGCACCGATTCTAATCCAAATGGTGTGCTAAAACCCCCCATTACAGACAGTTTGGCATTCCTTCATCCCATTCCCATAGGCATTGTGACATTCCCCCCATCCCATTCCCATAGGCAGTGTGTCATTCCCCCATTCCATTCCCATAGGCAGTGTGGCATCCCCCCATCCCGTAGGCAGTGTGGCATCCCCCCATCCCGTAGGCAGTGTGGCATCCCCCCATCCCATAGGCAGTGTGGCATTCCCCCATCCCATAGGCAGTGCGGCATTCCCCTCATCCCATTCCTTGTTTTTTAGCTTTATTAATGGACAGGTTCTGCCACCCCTAATACACTAAACCTGTCACCCCTATATTTTATTCCCACCAGGTGAGGAAAACCAATAAAGCCTGGCAGGAGTTTTATTCAGTTCGGGTGTATAAGTGACCCCTGATTAACCAACGTGTTTATATGGGTTTTTAAAATTACACAATGTTGCGATAGTGCTCCTTTAACTGTGAGCATGCAGCCAGCTAGAGTCAATCCTAAATAATTCCTAATTTTTAAAGATATGAAAAAAGAATGGTAATGCCTAACCATTTGCATGGAATAATATTTACATACTTTTTTTATCTTTATTAGGTCCTTTTCGGTAGCACTAATCTCCATTCTGGCTTGTGAAGGCAATTGTTATTCAGAATGTAGATGAGCAGCTTCTGATCCCACCTGCGGCTTATTCTTATCACACGGTTATAAAAATAGTTACACAAGAGCTTGGGAATAATAACATCACACAGGATCGCTCTAGAAAGCAGGAACAATATTTCCCATATTCTTGCTACGAGTCCCACATCATAGATAGAGATAAAGCATTTTCCATTTTCAATGCAATGTTTATTATCTTGCTAAGCATTCTTTATTCGAGAGGGCTGCGGTAAAATAAATGTCTTATGGAAAATGCTTGTGTGCTTTTTACTTTGTTTATTTAATATTGTCCAGGAAAATAAAATATGTAATCCATACTCACCTTTTGTCCCCTGCTGCTTTTCTGTCAGTTACAGGAGTGTGTCAGTCCTTGGCATGCCCCCTCCATTGCAATGCATGGATTTGCAATGATGCAGACACTAATGTAGATGGTGTCCTATGTTGCTAGTAAATGGAGAACAGGTCTGCCAGCTATGCAGGACGCAATCTCAGGAATCTGGAGCTAATGGCATGAGTTTGGAGATTTTGTCCCTGTAGCCTCCATCAAGGTGAATGGCTGTGACTTTGATTTCAGTTGCATGAAGGTCCATTTCTAGACACAGTTACATACATTTGCTGTAATGTGCCAATTTCAAAGTTCCTGGAAACCCCAGTGTCTGACCTAAGCCCATTGTCCACTGATTGCTCCTCCAATCCACAGACAATGGCTGGGATTCATCATAGATGGAATGAAAAATGGGTACTCTCTACTCTATCTGATTCCTCCTCCTCCATGGCTTCCACCTCCTTCTCCATCTATCTAGGATAGACATAAATGCTCCCTAGTGGTGGCCAAACCACAACCCTGTTTTCATCAATAGTGAGCTGGTACTGACATAGTGAGACCCTTATCAGCATAACTGGGCTGTGGCACCCCCCAGAGGACAGAAGATCCCTCGCATATGGGGATGCACTTGTGCTTGCTTCCTATTCCCAAGCATTAATATGCACAGCAAGTGGCTCCGATTGTACAAGAGCTTGCGCATGTGCCATAGGGTACGTTTTTATGGGCAATCTGGGGAGCTTCACACATCAAGGCTTTCCAAAGTGGGATGGGGGCAGGGATCTAGACCCAGGAAAGAGAAAATCAGAGGTTTTGTTCGCTTTAATTGTGCACCTTGGCAGATTGAGTGCAACCCGCGGGTACTCGAAGTCTGCAGCACTAGGTGTGTGTGGTGTAAGCCTTTGAGGTGCATACTAAGGAGAAGAGGGAGGTGGACACATGCTTTCTAGGCACTGACACTAGGGATCTCAGGTGAGCAGAGGACGGTCTCAGGTGAGCAGGGGAAGGGGATACTTGCTGACATTCTCTGCAGTGCTCTGTTCTGTGGAGTTGCATTGTGCTTGTTTGTTTATATCTGTATATAGTTATATGGCACCTTCTGTATTCCACAGAACAGAGTATGGCAGTTTGCTTCACGTGTGAGCCCCCCTCCCTCATCCTCCAATGTCACTAAACACAATTGAGTGATAAAATTTTGATGTCCTTTTTTAACTGTTTGCTGCAGTGGCCCCTGCCCGGCCCCAGGCTAACCTTTGCCTTGGGCATCTGCAGCTTTATCCTTCTGCTCTTCTGTCAGGCTGGCTGGGTATCCATGTGCTTCTCCTCGCGGGCTGGTCAGAGAATGAAGAGCAGTGTGCACTGTCCTGGCTGGCCCTGCCCTCCCCTGTACATGTACATGCGTGCTTCACTGACAGGCAGGAGGCAGGAGGGAGGCCAGGACAGGATCAATGCGCTGCTCCCAGAAATAAAAATAAAAAAAGTCATCAGTTGGTCAAATTTTATTTTGATGCAGGGCCCCCAGCACAGCAATTCTGTCACTCTGACTGCTCTCCCACTACCAATAGACATTCTGTGCTTCCACACTGGGACCCATGTGCGCTCACTGGTGGCTATCTGTAGCAGTAGCATAAATACTTGTTAATTTTGCAAAGGGGAGCCTGCATAAGATCTAAGCAGAGGAAGTATGAGAAAGCCATAAGTAAGATGCTGATAGAGACTTTGTAAGTGGACCTTAAATGGACTCCAGTGCAAAGAAGTCTGCAGAGAGGAGCCAGTATGAAATGACAGTCCTTGCAGAGGCACTGGAGTGTGCCAGGAGTGTGCCAAGATGTCAGATGCTGATAAGAATTGATGTGATGTGTCAACTGTACTGCTAAAGCAGAACTGATGTGAATATAACGGTGAACCTGCAACTACTTATAAAGTAAGTGGAACTTCTTCCAGAAACCGGTGTTGATCTGTGTTAAGAGGAGCATCAGAGGCTCTGCAGTCTAAGACTTAGAGGCCGATTCATTAATAGCGCCAGGTAGCGACAGTAGCGTTATTTTCACAGCGCCCGCTAGTATTCGCTGTGCTTGGCCGTTGTTCGGCTGTTGACAGCGACCCCGTCGGTGTGCGGTAATGTTGAATACGGGGTTAGGAGTCGCTGTTTGACAGGTTCCGCGCTGTATGGGAGCGCATGACAGCGAATGGCCATAGTGAACGGCTCCCAGCATATTCATTAACAAACCACGCTCAAAAAATTCTCGCGCTGTGAAATGCTTGTTTAAACCCCAGAGCGCTGGTGGCGATGGGTTAAAAGTAGTTTTTTAACCCCCAAACAACCATATTTTTTGTAAAAAAAAAAAAACGTTTTTCAAAAGATTTTGTAATATGAATACATTAATATCAGACCTGTAATATCAATTCTGCACAATTTTTTTTTTTTTTTTTCTTACCTTAAAAAAAATATCTAACATGGCAGAAGTGGTCACAGAATTTTTGACATTTAAAAAAAAAAAAAAAAAAAAACATTAATAGCAATTAAGAATATTTAAAGATTGTTCCATTGAAATGCATTGGAGAGCGCCAGGTAGCGAGAGGTCATACCTGTCGCTGTTCAAGGTCGCTCGCTGGCGCTGTGGGGTGAGGCTGGAATAATGATGAATGATTCGCTATCTGGCGCTCTGTCAGTCGCTAAGCAGGATCGGCTTGATAAATGTGTGATTGCGGAGGGGAGCCGGCGTTCTCGTGGCGGTGAGCGTCATTACCGTTCGCTCACCATTCGCTACCTGGCCCTATCCCTTGTTAAATAAGGGCCTAAGAGTCTAATTTCTTGTCCTTGGGGCCTCCTGAATTGAGATTTCCCACAGTGTGAAACCCCCCCAGATGCCCAGATCCACTCACCTTCTCTCAATCCCTGTGTGCTGCAGCTACATATCCGCTCGCCGTGCGCGTCAGGCCTTTCTGAAGGAGCAACGCAGGTTCGTCACAGCTGCAATGCGAGAGGGGGATGGAGGCACACTCGGCTCCTTTCGGCATCACTGTGGTGCTTAGCCTTCCAGACAGCTTAGCCATCAGCAGAGGTAAAGGGAGCCAAGTGACAGCCAATCAACTCACTCTCACCCGGAAGAAAGGTGAGTGTATGGGGCGACCTGGGGGGATACACAGTGGGAAATCCCAATTTGGAATGCTGCCGCACGGAGGAACAGCATACAGGAAAGTGAGATTCCTGTGTGTTGTTCCTCTTTAAAGGATCTTGCCTTTCCACATCCAAACATGTCCAACTAGACCTTCTGGAAGTGGGCCTTCTTTGGACCCCTAAGGCAGTGGAGTATCTAGACTTTCTGGAACCCAGAGAAAAGATTCAAAGTGGCGCTCCCACCTGTGCTCAGGCCACCCTTTGGCGCCCACTGACCTGCTGCACCTGCGGCACGTGCCCCCCTTCCCCTAGCTACACCCCTGCCTTAGGGGCCCAAAGATACCCGTGGCCTGAACTCACCACCTTCTAGCCAGGTCAGGTGGGTAACAGTCAGTTCAACTTATTACTATTCCTCACTCTCCCCACAAAGGATTAATCCAACTGAAGTTGAGCTTAAATGTGTATACCTGTTTAAATGATCTAAAACCAAGTACTATGAGGTGATGGAAGACGACACAACATATAAGCCATGTCTCTTTTTTGAATACTTGCTGTTCAAAACTATTAAACATGTCTGGAATTGACAGCAATGTGAGATCATAGAGTAGCTCATTTGGATCACTGCCAAAATCATTCACTGTTGACTGAATGTTCACTCGCTAAAGTGATAACCAAAATCTACTAATGTTCATGCCAGGCTGCATTTTCTGATTCATGGGTTATGATAAGAGCGGGTGACACTAGGTCACAGGCTGAGCTTACATTTACATAAATAAGCACTATATATATATATATATATTTTTTTTTTTTTTTTTTTTCATAAATGCATGCATACATATTACAATCAATATCATATATTTGGGTCAACAGAAATAAAAACGTGATGAGGGGGTTAAGTAAACACAGATGTCTCACATTTAACTCTGTGCCAGTCTTCATTTCAGTGTTGCCATTAAAGTGCAGAAGTCATATTCCAAGCAGGGAAGGATTCAGGACAGTACAGGTCATGCAATGGGGTTGTTAGGTATAACTAGGGGTTGGTGAGTATGACTGGTTGGGGAAGGTAAAACATGTGTTCAGGCTCTAGAAGTTGGGAAGTTCCACTCATATGCATGGGCATGTGCTCTGTTCTGCTAATATTGCAGCCAGGGAGCTGAAGGCCCAGCTACCTAATGGTGTGAGTTGCAACCAAAAAGAGCAAGTGAACAAGAGATGGTTAACTGCTACAGGGAATGAACACCCAAAGGCTTTAAAAAAAAAAATCCAAAGGTTATTGTTACAAGATCACCAAAATATAAAACACAAGAAAATCACAATGACCGACATAAACGTTAAAATCAAGGCTAGAGGTCCCTCCGACAGCAATTGGACCAATTAATAAGATCTCTAGCTGAGGTCAGTACTAAAGTATGTATTATGCACACCCAGCAGACCAATAGATCAAAAAGGAGAGTCAGTGCATACAACAATATTGAATCACTAATATAAGAGATCCCACATTATAGAGTGGGTAAAGTGCGGGTGCATAGATCAATATAAAAAATAATGCAAAGTAAACAAACACTGTGGAAATAAAGTTAATGAGCTACCTATATAATAAAGTAAGTGCTCCCCTTCATATGCATATACTAATCAAATGCCAAAGAATTACAAAATTGTTATAAATACTAATCAAAAATATGGTAAGAAAACACTATAAATAAATGAGGTTAAATAAACTGCCTGTATGGCAAATGAATTAAGTGTTCCCATTCATATGAATATGTCAATCAAACTCTGAGCAATCAAAAGATAATAGTAGTAAAATGAATGAACGTGATCGCTGTATCCAAAATCAGTCTGGAGGAGCATCTGAGCCGGCACCTGCACGCTCCGCAGTCCCCCACACCACTGTAGGGTTGAGGATAATGGTGTGAGTTGAACAGTTCTGTATAAGTTGAAGCTACTGTAGTGGAACCAAGGCTTGGTGTTGCTATGAAGAACTGGAGTGACTGTGCTACTAATACTCTGTTAAAGTATAAATTGCTAGAACACTTTGATGTGAAGTCAGAGTTATCTTTTAATAAAGTAGGTGGAACCTTACTTAAAGTGGACCAAATGATTTGGCCTATTCTGGGTTTTTGGCCATGCCGTGCCCTCCCATATACTGAGTAAGACCCCCAGAAGAACCTGGTATTCATTTCTTCTCCAATCAGTGTTCTATGGCATGCATATACAGCATAGACTTATGTTTGTACTCAGAGCCCAACACAGAGTGTTCAGTATCACTTCAGCTGCACCCCCCCCCCCCCGCAGTACATGGGTGCCCGTATCAGTAGAGGATGCTGTTGCAGTCCAGGCATGTGCCATAGAATTGCCAGACCAGTTAGTATACATATGGGATGAGATTCATGGGATTCACAAAGTGGGCCATCCTAAATTGGGTGCCCTCGGGAGAGGAATAGGCCTAAATCTAGGCCTAGAGTCTTATGGACTCTTATGGTCTTATGGATCAGGAAAAAAACCTGCTCATGGACACAAGTTTACAACAACCTGCAATTCCATGCATATGTTCTAATAAGGGTGTCCCTACCAATTAGCCAAACAGGCCTGAAATGTTTACATAATGGGCCCGATTTATGAATGGTGTGCGCCCTTGTGCACCATATAACACCAATATACAACACTGTTTTGACCACCGCAGCACGCTGTACAACATTTACAAAGTGTGTGCCACTTTGAATGTATGTTTTCCGCCTATTTTATGGTGCAGTGAGTGCATGTTATACAAGCCGTGCCAGTTCAATGCGGGGTAGATGCATAAAGGACCATAGAGAACAATGCCAGGAAAAGTATTGAAATGAAATGCAAAAAAATGAAATGGTTTGTAACATGTCAAATATACCAACGCAAGCGTTAAGTTTTGACAACTTCTCAACTTTCACAAATTGTCAAAAATCACTTTTTTGGCCTGATTTTCACACCAATGGATTCCTCTAACCTCAGTAACTAAAAATGGAATTAAATGCACTACAAAGTTTGTTACATTTTTATTGCAGTGTTTTCATTATATTACAGAACAGAGTAGCATACACTGGCATTATCCTGCATAAGGGGGCCCATAGGTACACAAACAGGCCTTGGCCCCTGACACAGGCTGGAATATAGGGAGAAACCTAGTACGCCAATATTAATTGATCGTTTAATAACATGTCTGTGAAGGTTCTCATTCATCCAGGGCATGATGTATCTGCAGGGCCGGATTAAGAGTGGTGGAGGCCCCGGTATTTTTTCCTGGGTGAGGGAATCGACTGGCCCTGTTATTATTAGACTCTATTAGACTCCAGGACAGGCAAAATGTGCCTCTTAAAAGTGAATCAAAGGAAATTTGGTTTTCCCAGGTTTTATTCCAGTCGCCTGTGGAATCCCAAATTGGGATGCCCTTCTTTTTGAAAACCCCCAAAAATGCAGCTTTTCACTCACCTCTTCCTGGTTCCAGTGGCGCATGTGTGCGGCTTTTGTCCAGTGAGATCCGCCTGCGTGACCATGCCATTCAGCAACGGCTCTCATTGACTAGAATGGGGAGCATGCACTGTTGCATCCTCCATGGCCTGCATGGTATAAATGGCTCGAGAGGGAGTGCTAGCACGCTACCGCGGTACGCTCTTCATTTACAACAGCGAAATCTGCCTGCCGAATGACATAGTCACGGCATACGGCTCTCATTGGACGAGAGCCAGGGCATGCGCTGTTGGATAGGGAAAAGGTGAGTGTTTAAGGGCACACTGGGGGGTTTCACACAGCCGTGAATCCTCAGGAAGAGGGACAGCGGCATTCCAGGGCTGACCCAGGTGGGTTTAGTTCTGCTTTAAAATGGATCAAAAACAGCACTGGGGTCCATAAGACTCCAGGGTCACTCTCCCTGGGGCATCCCAAATCCCCAGTAAAACTCACCTCACCAGGCCACATTACATGCCTGGCTGACGGCAGCTTTGCCGTAACTGTATGGATGGGGGGGACTGAAAACCGGGATAGTGATAATCCTCATTTTTTGTCCTTCCCTTTGGGGCACCCCGGTTTGGGATGCCCCACTTTGTCAAACTCCCCCAGTACGCCTGGCTAACTCACCTCTCCTCAACCGCATGACGCAGACATGGATGTTCCTCCAATCAGCTTATCCCGTCATGCATAATAATGTGCAACTAGAGAAGCTGAATAGAGACCCTAGCCACACATGCCAGTGGCGCGTAGCATCTCTCGCTCCCTTCGACTGTGCCCGACTCTTCACAACCATCCAGTTGCGGCTGGCGAGGCCACACACAGCAAGAAGGAATGCGTGATGATGCCACTGCCAGCCGAGCATGTGCCGTGGGCTTGGGGAAAGGTAAGAATTTTGGGCGCCCTAAGGGGTTTCACACAGTGGGGCATCCCCATTCAGAATGTCCCGGGGGTGGGCGAGTTTGAGTGAGTTTTGGTCCACTTTAAGATAGGTTAAGTAGCCGGGTGGGTAGGTCAACAACCACACATGGCACTTTAATGTGGATTTATTTTACTGTGAATTCAATGGATATGCTACAGCCTGGGCTCACGTGATGTCGCTGTCCGGCGTGTTGCTGCGCCTCCTCCCCTCAGCCGCCACCGCCGATGATGATTTTTCTCTACCTCCCCGCGGGCTTGCCTTCTGTCACCCCTTGTTACTGCAGCCTGGCTGCAGGCAGATTTGTGCTGCGCCCCCGGAAGAGGAAGTGATAGCTGTGCTCCGGTGGCCGGCCTCCGGAGAACTATGCTGACGCTTTTTGTTCCGCCCAATGGCACCCCAGACACCATAGCTGGCCTTAAATTTTAACACAGCAACACCCAGGCTTGCACGGGCACACAGGTGGGCTGCTACTGGTAACTTCTTTGTCGGCCCGCCGCTCCCAGACCCGAGGTCACGAACCAGACCACAAGTGTACCCAGATTGGTGGAGGCCCCCTTGCAGGAAAAGTGGTGGAGGCCCCGGGGCACGCACCCCTCGAGTCCCGCCTATAATCCGGCCCTGTGTATCTGTAGGAATAAATGAAGCCAACTGGACTTGCTGACTTATTTTCTTAAAGACTTTTTGCTAGTCATCCCACTGGCTTTCTCAATTCAGAGTCACTCTGAACTGAGAAAGTCAGTTGGATGATGAGCAAAATGTCTTTAAAATAATAACACAGCAAGTCCAGTTGTATTAACTAACTAACTGAAAAAGCTGAGTTTTGACATTCAACACACAATAAAATAAAAATATGTTTCTTCTAATTGTTTAATTTAATTTTTAAAGGGACTGTAAGCACCCCAAAACAAAAAAGGGTACTTTCTGAGGCACTTGCTTGCTAATTTGTGTTGCTCTATCACATAAAATTTCAATAAAATACATGAAAGCGACACAAAACCCTTCCCTATCACCCTCCTTGTCCAAGTACCTGGGGTGATGCAGCTGGCTCGGTGGTGGCTGGGTTTTTAAAAAAAGTAACTTTCCACCACCGAGGCCACATCCACCTGCCATTATTGAGACTGCTGATTGGCCGATCTCAAGAATGCTGTGACCAGTCCGCTGACCACATCTGTTTGCCTGTAGACTGGGAAGCACTCCTGACCCCAGCGTATCTGAATGGCTGGGCATGAGAGGGAGCCACAGTTACAGGAAAGCTGGCGATGTGGCTGCTGGTGAAGACAGTGTTATGGAAGCAGTTGGTAAAGGTGAGTTTAATGGCTACCCTTGGAGCTTGCTTGCCCCCTTGCATGGATTTGCCATCAGGGGCAGGCTTGCGGCACAGCCAGGGTTGCTTTTGAGACGCTTTGTAACTGTAACTCTTAAAAGTGTGAAAATGTTCATAGGGTAGGAATACTTGTTTAATTCAATGTACGATTTACAATGTGACTCCTTGACTGCTTATAAAGTGGCAAGAGCTCAGCTGATTCCCCTTCCTGCGTAGCCCACTTTCCCTCCCTACCCAGATACCTCGTGTGCTCGAGTGAAGATGTGGCCTAGACTAGAGGGATACAGGGGATGTAGCCGCGATAGTGGCCTCGATAGCGGAAAGCTGGCATTTTTGAGATTCCCAATTAGCTGACCTCTGGCTGCATCCCTGGCTTCCCTCTAGTCTGGGACCACACTGCATGGCTTTACAGCCACTCTAAAACTGTAAACAGATTGTCCGGTTTATTATGCAGCCAATTCCATCGACAGTAATGAAAAATAAAAACACACTGTTGGTATTAATAAGGTTTGTGATTAATTGATGGTCTCAGGATTAGCAAAAACAAAGTAAATGGAATTAAAATGACATGATTGGTTTTTTTTTTTTTGTTCAGTATTATTTGCCTCTATACATTGTGTAAATTGTTTGGAGATGTTTAGTTAACCTCAGCAGCTAAAGTCATGTCTTATGTTTTTTTAAGTAGTAAACAATCGAAGGACAAATACCTAGCTGACTAACATATATAACAGCACTAAAACTTGTAATGTCCTATTTAAAATGAAAAATAAAACAGCATTTGTGATTATGTTATTATACAGGTGAGCTTAATATGTTTTGCAGTTACAAAACTGGAAACAACAGTACCCTATGGGTTATATAGAAACATTCAATGAGGCCTTTCTAAATCTTTCTGCATAGCACAGATGGTGCAGTTATTTTCAGTTTTGTACTTCATGCGTGGAAATGGCTCATTGCAGGTGATTTACTGAAAAAATATATTTTTCATCAAGTACCACTTTCAGTTTTACAGTTTTGATAAGTACCACCTAGGTGGTACATGGCAGTCACATAAAACACCCAAAACAGCCATTTAAAGTGAATAAATAAAACATGCACATAAATAGTTCCCATCAACCTTTGGAGCAGTTTTGTACTTATGAAGCATATAAGGCTTGGGTTAATTATAGATGGAAGCAGATCTTGGGGTACAGGTCAGTCTGCAGTCTTGTCATGTACCATCTGAATACCACCTGTGGTACTACTACTACTGGCTGGGAAAAACTGGTTTAGGGGATTATTCACTTAAATGTGTCAGTTTCTTTATAATTTGTAGGAGAGTTTGCAACCTTCTGCATCAAGCGCATTGTTCTAATTGGCCAGTATTTATGAATGCAAACTCTCCACCTAAACACACAGTAAAATACAGAAAAGGTATAATTTTTACTTTAAAATTCCATACACCTAATTGGGTAGATGCCCAGGTAAGAAGCAGCATCTTTTAAAACTTGGAGAGCCTTGTACACAGGGTCGGATTATAGGCAGGGTACAAGGGGCACACACCTTAACCAACTTTGGGTCTATGGTTGTGGTTCCGAGATTTTGCAGTTCAGATGCTTGGGCCGGTCCGCCATGATGCCCTTGTATAGGTGTATACCCGAGATTCTCCCCTTTATAACAACACCTCCAGTGGGTCATTAGTCCCCCTAGGTCCGGAGATCTGGCACTCATAAGTACAACCCTGGCACCCGAGAGCAACTGGGATTTGCGGTACCAAATCTTGGTCCGGTTGGCCCCAATCCACACGCCCTTGCAAGAGTGTATACCTGAGGTTCAACCCTTTCCAACAATACCTCCAGTGGGTTGTTAGCCCCCCCCCCCCCCCCTAGATCTGAAGATCAAGCACTCGGAAATGTATGCCTGAGGTTCTTCCATTTCCCACCTCCAGTGGGTTGTTAGCCCCCTTAGGTCCGGAGATATGGCACTCACAGAAGTGTACCACCCTGAGCGTCAATGGTACTGGGCATCAAACCACATGCCCTTGCAGGGCTCTATACCTATTGTGTGCAAAGAAGCAATCAGCAAAACAATACAAAAATATATACATAAAAAATATAGTCAAAAAAGGAAGAGAGACACAAATAAGATTTCCCAACAAAACAAGTCACAAGCAAACCTATTAAGTATCCGGTAAGCGGATGCCAGGGGTTGGAAAGCTGTACCCACAGGGCCGCGCTTTCTGCAGTCGACACTAGCTGCTTCCTCAGACCAGAATGGAAAATACATACAGTGTGATATATATATATATATATATATATATATATATATTATACCCAGTGTTAAAATCATGCACCAAACAGCCACAGCTGCAAAAGCAGCCCACCCAGTGCCTGTGGATGACAAAATTGGTGTTTGGGTGGACGTGTGAATAACCAAAAAGATGGCGGCTCCCATTCACAGCGACAGCCGTGGCTCTTTTAAACACCAGTGGCTGCCGCTAACCATGAAAACGGAGAAGGAGAAACCAGGCCTGCAAGCAGACTGCATCCACCGTATGAGCACAAAAAGCTGCCTGGGCAGCATCAGCAACCCCCAAGCCACATCTGCCGTTCCCATCACCAGTGGCTAATGCAGAGGGCAGCCAAGGACCAGTAAGAACACAGGGCACCAATACATATTCAAAATCTACAAAAAATACAAAACACAACTTTAATGCTGCCCTAGCAGCATAAACAACAAACACAACATAACCAGATCAGCAGCCTATCTACATGCTGACTCAACCACCTACCTATCTACCTACCTTCCTACTGACTCACCCACCAATTTACCCACCTACCCACGCACACATCTACCTATCCACCTACCTACTGACCCACCCACATACCTACATACCTACTTGCCTTCCTACCCAGGACCTGGAGCTGCAGATTGCAGCCCTAGTGTGAAGGCAGAATTGTCAGACCCTGGAGCAAAGGTGGCAGCCGCCCACCCACCTACCTGCCTTCCCACTTGCCCACTTCCATACCTACCCTCCCATCAACTTCGCTACATGCCCAACCACCCACCTTCCTACCTACTTACCTTCTTACCCAACTATATACCTGCCTACTTACCCATCCACTTACTGACCTATGTGTCTAGATGTCTACCCACCCATCTGCCTACCCATCCTAAATTCCTATCTAACAGAAATTCATATCTCTTCCTATCTAAATTACCACATACTCCTGGAAGAACAAGCAGCCCATACCAGTGGACAGTTAACAATTCCTTAGTGGAGGGAGGAAGTGAAGGTAATTGAACATACCCCCCTTGTTTAAACTGATCCAGTGCATTCTTGCTTAACCCCACCTTTTTACCAAGCTTAAAGAAAGCTAAAAGAAAGTCATCGCACCATCCAAATGGTACACCAAACATAAATAAAGGGCCAGGTAATGGGGGATCCAACAAACTAATAGGAAAAACAACCTAAAGTGCACTGCAATTAAAAGAACAAAAGGTGTAGAAAAAAACTCACAACATGTTGGTACAATGGATACAAAACTACAATATACAATATTTATTAAAAAAAACAACAAAACATGACTGCCCCGCCAGTATGCTACCATTGAGAATAGGAATATACATTTTGCTAACTCAAAGCACAGTGGGCCCCGGCCCTTGGGTGCTGATACTCGCCCTGTGCCTGGTGCTCACCCTGAGGCAGTTTCCCACCTTGGGATTGCAGGGTGCTTGAGCTCTTAGAGCAAGTGATCCACAATCGCTGTGTTCAGCGTGTGAATGTTTTTTTTGCTAGCGATTTCCATTCACATTGAGTGGAAACACTAGCCCAGCTCCCTCAAAAATGCTGCAGGCAAAGCTTTTGCAGGTCGACATGATTGCTCTGCAAATGCAAAAAATGGAGATGGAAGCACCTATAGATTACTTTGGGCAGAGTTTCACAGACGATTGCAGGGTGATCACAAATGCCTCGCAATCACCCTGGTGTGAAAGGAGCCCCAAAGATGAGTTTGAGGAGCCAGCTCACCTCTGGATCATCCATCTGAAGGTGTTAGGTAAGCATTTTCATCTTAATTACAGTCCCTAAATTCCCTTTTAAATCTGAGAGCATGTCACGGTACGAGATCTGGCCTTACTATAGTGCGCCAGAGGGCGTATGCTCATCCACGTGACCATAGCTTGAAGGTGATCATTGCGCTGGCCTGCTCATGCACAGATGGCCCCTGCACTTCTGCACATGCACGGTGGGCACTTCCTGGTGCCAAACGACCTTTAAAAAGAGGCCTGCAGTACTGGGAAGTTGCCTGCAGATCTTCCTGAATTGACACTTGCCGCCTACCCCATGTGACATTCCGGCTCTGACTCTCTGGCTTTGGATACCAACTTGGCTCCCTGAAACCTTGGCTCTGGATTATGGCTCTTCCTGGCTCTGGACCCTCTGGCTTGTTTTATCAGTTTCCCCTAAAATCTAAACTGGAATCTTTCCATATTGGGCTCACTGGTCACTGGCAACAGTAGCGGAACCCTGGCTTGTCTGCAGTGCAGTCCGACCCTCCATTGTGGAATGTTCCAGTGAAAACCAAACCTGACGACAGACTCTCAACGCTGGAACCAGTGCATGTGTGGTGTAGCACTTCCCCAGTCGCTCATTGCTGGCTCCCTCCAGATACAGGTGTTCCTGATCCGTCACCATCACACTTGACATTCCGGCCCTCCCCTCTGCTGAGTCTCCCCAGTATCCACTCTCTGCGGAGGTCGCAGGTTGCATTTCTGGCAGCTATCTGTATTTACATCAGCCTGGTCTCCAGAAAGGTTAGTGACAGTATTTGTAGGCCAGACAAAATAGACCAGGCCCAGACACAGGCAGTTTTGAAGCTATTATGCAATTATGCAAGGCAAATTACCCCAAGTTGTGGGGGAACTCCTTCAAGGCAACTCTGAACTCCAGGGTGAAATAAACACCATTCGGCATCCCCCAGTTGCTACACCTCCCTCAAGCCCAAGACTCTCCGAAACTCAGGTCCCTCCTACATTTTCTTGCGGGAGCAGAAAAAATGTTGTTCTTTTTAAAATTGTAGTCAGGTGTTTTTCACTCTGCAACGCCACACCTATGCTTCAGACATTACCAGGGTAAGACAGCTACAAGGAGACCTACAATCCTGGGTTAACCACCTCCTGGAACAGTATGATCCCTCCTTGGTTACCCTGGACAGTTTATTCAAGGCGCTGGGTGTTTTGTACTATGATCTAGGCCTCATGGCTTTTGCTGAGTTTGCTCTACACAAAGAGACATGTTGTGGAATATGCTGCCGAATGTCGATGTTGGGCTAGTGATACAGGTTGGAATGACAGTGCCTTAAATTTCAATTCAGATAGGGGCTTTCCGACTCCATTAAAGATGAACTGGCTGGTGTAGAGGCACCTGATACCTTTAAACAACTATTTGACTTGTCAATCCAGATTAACAGACGTATTTGTGAACACCACTCAGAGCGCTCCTGGTATAATTCAGCAAATTTCTAGTTTTCCTCCGCTTCAAGGGGAACCAAATTCCGCTACTGAATCTGCACCTAGACCTATATGCAGCTGAGCATAGTACAACCTTCTTTGTCTTCTGAAGAATGGGCCCTCCGATCTGTCCCACTTCTTTTTCAGCTGCCCGACAGAAAGATTAAATTCGTGACCATTGTGGACTCACAGCTTTTTTTGGATGCTAGATTTGCTTTTGGACACAAGATCCCCATCCAACCAAAGTCAACCCCACTTGCTGTCACTGTGGCAGACCCAAGAACTCAGGCCCCATTTGTTTTGAGTTTATCCGTTTGGAAACCTTGCCATCCTGTTAACCCATAACCTGAATGTTAATTAGACCCAAGGCACAATTACATTTAACTCGGACTATTGCTCTAAAAATTGTGAAATTCTGGACCCTTTTTCTCCTTCACAGACTATCTATGTGGTTGCCTCTAAACTAAACCTGTCTTCTTCACCAGCTGGCACAGGAATCTTTTTTCGTAGAAAAAAAAGACGGGTCCCTTCGGCCCTATATTGATTACAGGGAGGTAAACAAAATTACCATTAACAACAAGTAAGTCCTGTTAAATCCAAAACTCTGCCAGGGTCTTCATGCTGCCATGGTCTTTACCAAACTTGATTTAGGAGGAACTGATAACCTAGTGCGTATTCAAGAGAAGAATGGGTGGAAGACTGCCTTTCGCACTTGTTACGAGCACATTGAGTATTTAGTGATGCCCTGAGCATAGTACAACCTTCTTTGTCTTCTGAAGAACGGGCCCTCCGATCTGTCCCACTTCTTTTTCAGCTGCCCGACAGAAAGATTAAATTCGTGACCATTGTGGACTCACAGCTTTTTTTGGATGCTAGATTTGCTTTTGGACATAAGATCTCCATCCAACCAAAGTCAACCCCACTTGCTGTCACTGTGGCAGACCCAAGAACTCAGGCCCCATTTGTTTTGAGTTTATCCGTTTGGAAACCTTGCCATCCTGTTAACCCATAACCTGAATGTTAATTAGACTCAAGGCACAATTACGTTTAACTCGGACTATTGCTCTAAAAATTGTGAAATTCTGGACCCTTTATCTCCTTCACAGACTATCTATGTGGTTGCCTCTAAACTTCATTCCTTGCCCGAACCATACATTGAATTCCAAGAATTATCAAAGCCAGAATTAAAAGTCTTGAAATAATATTCTGAGGAGAACCTGTCTTCTTCACCAGCTGGCACAGGAATCTTTTTTCATAGAAAAAAAGACGGGTCCCTTCGGCCCTATATTGATTACAGGGAGGTAAACAAAATTACTATTAACAACAAGTAAGTCCTGTTAAATCCAGAACTCTGCCAGGGTCTTCATGCTGCCACGGTCTTTACCAAACTTGATTTAGGAGGAACTGATAACCTAGTGCGTATTCGAGAGAAGAATGGGTGGAAGACAGCCTTTCGCACTTGTTACGAGCACATTGAGCATTTAGCGATTCCCTTCAGTCTGGTCCCCTGCCAGCTTTTAGCACTTTATTATTGACGTCTTGCAAGTTTATCTGTATTTTTTCATTACAGTTTATCTGGATGATATACTAATCTTTTCCAACCTTCAGCTCTATCAGGTGCATGTCATGGAATGAAGATCTGGGAAAAAGTGCCCACCGATTCTGGGTCTTTGTCTATTTGCAAAGCATGGGTATTCCAAATTTTTATCATCTGTGAAAATCAGGATCAGGTGCTGAGCACCTTCAAGCATATATTGCCAACTTGATTGCTAACAGCTCTCTGTCCTCCACATCGTAATTCATCTCTGAAGGGGAGAAGAAAGTTACCGGGTGTAGAGAATTCCTTTTGCCTTTTCTTTGAGACAAAATGGCACCAACCACCTCGAGCATCTACCTCGACGATAAAGGGGAGCTGGGAGTCAGGGTGTTTCAAGAGTAGAGTGGAAGTAAAACGATGTTTTAGGCTTCTTGTGCTACCTTGGACCATTTGAATTTGTTTTTCGCAATTTACTGGATGACCTTCGATAACCCACAGATACATTTTCTGTAGAAGTTGGTAAACCACACAAATTGCTTGACCTCTTTGCAGGAGATGGGAACAAGCCATTCCAGGGTTGCTGAGACCTTACTGGGAAGAGTCCTTTTCAAATTCACATTTCTTCAATTTAATATAAAGATTATGGTCATTGTAAATATTTACAACACCTTTATATTAATGTGTAATAATGTATGATTACATATTATATAAACATTTACAATGTTTACGAGACCATCACCTCACCACCATGTGGGGGACAGAGATCTGTTAGCAATCAAGTTGGCTTTAGAAGAGTGGCAATATCTGCTTGAAGGTGCTCAGCACCCAGCCCGGAATTTCACTGATCCTAAAAATTTGGAATACCTATGCTTTGCAAAAAGACCCAAACATGGTGCGCACTTTTTTCCCCAAATTTTCATTCTATATAACATATCACCCAGGATTATGAATGGAAAAGCAGATGCCCTGTTCTGCACCCATTCAGGGTCTGAGGATGAGTCTTCCAATGAACCTGCCCTGATTCTTCAAAACAGTCACTTTATTGCAATCCAGCCCCAATTTTTTTTTAGAAATCAAGTAATGGTCAGACCACATTGCCCCTGCCCCTGTGATCAAATGTACTTTTATGGATGGACTTTTTCTATTTAAGGATATAATCTTTGTTCCGGAACCATTACCACCCAAGGTCTTAGCTCTCTCCCATAATCACCTGGTGACTGCCACTTGGTTAAGCGATCTTTTTGGTGGCCTACCATCAATTCAGATTGCATAAATCATGTTAACAACTGTGACACCTGTGCCAGATGCAAAACCCCAATATTGCCATGGACTTTATAATTGAATTGCCATTGTCTGAAAGGGACAATAATATCCTGGTGGTGGCGGATTAATTTTCAAGGATGACACGTTTCATCACCCTTTCTGGTCTCCCGTCTGCAGCTGTTTTTGTGAAAATCTTAATTGAAAACATTTTTCGTCTTCATGGCCTCCCTGGTGATATTGTGCCTCGATTCACGCCAGAATTTTGGACAGCCCTGTGTAAGAGTCTAAACATTTTTTTATCTTCCTTGGCATATCATCCTCAGAGTAAGGGACAAACAGCAAGAACTAACCAGATACTTGAGCAGTACATCCGCTGTTATACCACTTATCTTCAGCATAATTGGAAGTCGCTCCTGGCACTTGCAGAGTTCGCTTTTAACAACTCCATTCACTACAAATTTTTCACCATTTTTTGCCAACTATGGGTACTATCCTGTGGTGGTTTCCAATTTCCATGTGGATATCTGTCTACCGGCAGTTCAGGATCTTACCAATGAATTATCCCAGTTACATCAGCAACTTAAAGAGAATACTGAGAACACCCACAAGAAACATCCATGCTCCCTCACTTGTTCTAAGGTTCCATCAAGACCATCCTAACAGGCCAGCACCCGAGGTCGTCCTGAGGCTGCCAGTGTGTGTTGTAGCACTTCCCCAAGTCACTCATTGCTGCCTCCAGATACAGCCAGCCCTAACTTGATATTGTTTTCCAGACCTTCTTCCACTTCTGATCTGTCTCCATCATCACACTTGACACTCTGTCCCTCCCCTATGCTGAGTCTACCCAGTATCCACTCTCTGGGAAGGATGCAGGCGGTATTGCTGGCAGCTGTCTTTATCTACATCTGCCTGGTCTCCAGAAAGGCACATGACAGGGCAGCTGAAGTTGGGCTTGGAATGATGAGCAGCTGCTGGAAGGCCAAAGCAGTTTAAAGGGTAGTTGTACATAACAATAAATCATACTCTCTTGTAGACTTGACCAGGCCCTGTGCTGTAAAACATACATAGAAACATAGAAACATAGAAGGTTGACGGCAGAAGGAGACCATACGGTCCATCTAGTCTGCCCTTATGTGTATACTGTATGTTCTCTTTATCTTAGGATAGATTTGTGCTTATCCCAGGCATGTTTAAATTCAGTGACTGTTGATTTTTCAACTACCTCTGCTGGAAGTTTGTTCCAAGCATCTACTACTCTTTCTGTAAAATGACAGAAATGACCGGCCGGCCCGCTCCCACCATGCCGGCAAAAATGCTTTTTTTTTTTTTTTTTTTTTTTTTTTTAAATGCCGGCATGGTGGGGGCTGGGGGCTTTGCCGGCCCGCTCCCACCATGCCGGCATTTTTGATGGGGAACTTCGTAAAAGTTCGATTCGGCCGAACCCGAATTTCTTTGTGAAATTCGGCGAATCGGCCGAATCGAACTTTTCAAAAGTTCGCTCATCTCTACTGGTGATTCAGCAACTGTGAAATTCTCAGGCTTTTTTCTCATGAATTGAATCTTTTACTACCGTGAGAATTTCTTTGTGAAACCGCAATGACTCCATTATTGTATGATATTGTGAAATGTGTGTTCTCCTGCCATCTAGTGGTCTTAGATGTAAACTGCATTCTTGTAATGAAATAATGACAATACATCTGAAGGGAAGTTAAATAAGATAGGACAGAAAAATCCTAAAGGGTCACATGTGCCTTACCTATTTTGTTTTTATCAGAAAAAAATGTTTATTATACAGTTTTATTGTTTGTTTACTTTTGTTGCTTTTTAACTGTATATAGATCTGCCCACACACATTTACATTTATGCGAATCACAAAATAAGAATATCCCTCCCTTAAAGAAGACCAAAATCTAGATAACCTGCCCCTAGGGTCTAAAAAAATTCAGCAGTTTCCCCTGGGACATACCGATTTGGGATGCCCAGCTGTGTGAAACCCCCTGGTGAAAATCCTGGGGTTTAAAAGACACCTGTTAAACATTTACATGTAGTTCAACTCCCCTGCTGATTCTTTTGTCTTACTCATATTGTTTTTATCTGTAAAATTGTTTCTTATACAGTTTTATTGTTTATTTATTTTTGTTGTTTCTTTCTGGATAGAGCTGTGCTCATACACATTTGAATGTATGCAACTTTTTAATATTTTGGAAATACCGATTTGGGATGCCCAACTGTATAGCACACCCTGGTTCCCCAGTTGGAGGGGGGTGGAGGTCAAGCAAAAAGCAACCTAGCAACCCATCCATTCAGAATTAATTGTTGGAGATTATTATTAAGGTGAATTAATAAGCAAACCAGGGTTTTTTACACACAGAGACATCCCAAATTGGGATGCACCTGTAAGGCAGCCCAAATCCCAGAAGACTAAAAAAACCTGGGGTTTAAAATATATCTGTTAAATCTTTATGTATATTTTAACTATCCTGCTGATTCCATTATCCTTCATTCAGGAAATTGTACAGACTCGGCATCCCCAGAGACAGGAAATCTTCTAGACCAGGGGTATTAAACTGTAAGACAGACGGGTGTGCAGGAGGAGAGACTGGCAGGCGGTATGCGAGATGGGTGTGCGGGCAGGAGGTGAGGTGGGCAGGCAGTAGCAGAGGCAATCAGGTAAATCTTCTAGACCAGGGGTATTCAACTGGCGGACCACTGTGCGAATGAGGACCGTAGCTGCCAGTCTTCCGGACTCAGCAGAAGGGCATGCAGTAAGAGAGATGGGTGTGTGGGAGGAAAGACATGTAGGTGGTAAGAGAGATGGGTGTGCGGAAGGGAAGAGACATGGGCATGCGGGCGGGAGCTGAGGCGAGGGGGCAGGAGCAGAGAGAATCGGGCTAGGGGAGGGCAGTCAGCTTCCTGCTACGATCGCAGGAGGCTGAGCGGTGCCCATTCACAGACATCCCATGTTGTGCACTATTTTATATCCGCCAGGCAGCAACAAGCAGGGCGATGTATTAGTTCCACCCTGCATAGTTCTGATTTAGCTGCCCAGCGGATATAATACAGTGCACGATGCAGGTTCTCTGTGAATGGACACCTTTTTTTTTTACTGTGCAGCATCGGATTGCCAGCCAGCAGCCAGTGAATTACGGTAAGGTAAAACCTGATAGGCTGGCTTTAAAGCAGAACAAACCCCGAATCAGGATGCCTCCACTAAAAACCCCCAAGGCGCTTGTAAAAAAAATTCACCTTTTCCCTCTCTAACTGCTCATGCGTGGGCTCTTGTCCAAACTGATTACAATGGGGAGCTTGCACGAGGCCAGGGATATGGGGGATGCGGCAAAGGGCTCTGATTGGATGAGAGCCCACACATGCAATGTTGGAGCGAGGAAAGGTTAATTTTAGTGGGATTCCTGGGGGGATGCCCGGGGGCATGAACCAAACCCCGGGGACGTCAAATTCACTGGTTTTGTTCAGATGGACAAAAAGCGTCCCTAAAGTCTATCAAACTCCAGGACTGTCTGATTCCATTTCCTGGGGCATCTTGATTTGGGATGCCCTGCTTTGTGAAATGCCCCAGATGCCCGGTAAATGTTACATATCTGTCAATTCCTTGGTATGCGCGCCCCATATGCACCGTTGTCTTGGCCCTCAGGTCGCTTTTACTGGGGATCCAGGTCGTTCACATAGCAGGGCATCGACCAAAAGCAAAGCCAGGATAGTCAAACTCCTGGGTCTGGTCCATTTTATATAAAAAAAATATGGGGGGGATAAGATAAAAACGAGTCACGGGTGATAGCATGGGCAATAAAAATTAGTTGGCTCCAGGGCTAGCCAACTAAGTGCTCCGGGATGCCCCACTATGTGAACCCCCCATGTAGACCTGCAATCACTCACCTTTCTGCCGCATGCCACAGGGATGTGGATGCTCTCGCAGCCTATGGTGGTGGGCACACTGTTTAAAACAGCTCTTTAAAGCAGAACAAAATGCCTGTGGCACGGCTCTGGGATCTAAGAGGTTTGAGTGCTGGGTGCAGGCCTTCTCCCAGGGAATCACAGATATGCATGCCATGCTGTGTGAACCCCCCAGGGCACCACCAAAGTTTAACAAGACAGCTTGGACCTTCACCATACACCGGACTCTAGTAAGTGGACCTTAACAGAAAGTAGTTGAGTACCCCTGTTCTAGACTTTTGGTCCGGGACTTAAAGCGGCCCAAAACCCACATATTCCCAATATGTCACACACCCCGCTTCCGAATATTCGTGACACTTGGGAACTGACCTGTAGAGGGCGATCTTTACAGAGATGACATGAAAAAAAGGAGCCCCTCCCGGCCCATAAATACCTGGGACCTCCCACCATTCCCCAGTCTTTCGTCTCTGCAGTCAGCGAGCAAGTCAGAAGATGGCTATCTCCTTCTTGCAGGTAGCCGGGGTAACCCCCCGGCGTTTTGTTTCTATTGCTGCCTGAACCTTTTTTAATTTAAACTATAGCAGTATGCCTCCCAGCCTAGGCTGAAGGTCCAGGCAATGGTAGGCTGCACCTTGTGGTGTATATGGGAGCTTGCTCCCCCGTGCGACCCCATACAAGGGGTAGGCGGTGTCCGGGTTGGTGATCCCGGCTTGGGATGCCCCGTCCCTCTTGCCCTTTCACCTATTGGTGTGGGTTCTCCCCCCTACCGTGTCCCTCTGTGCCCCTTGGGGGGGGGGCTTTTCTCCCATGGATTTTTAGTTGGGGGGAAAAGTGTGTGTGTGTGTGTTTGTTGGCATGTTGTCTTGAGTTTTGGGCGGCGCGGCCGTTGCTTTGCAGCTGGAGTCAGGGAGCTGTCTCTCCTCAGGTGCGGTTGAGGAGGGGGCGGGGCCGGGCGCGCGGTGTCGCAGTCCGCCTCCCTCGATGATTGGCTCCACTGTGGAGCTTGGGTTCTGGCTGGGGCCGAGTCCTTCATGAGGGGGTGGGGCCAGGCGCGGCACGTACTCGCGCTGGCCCGCCCCTCTGTTTCCTTGTCTCTCTTTCACTTCCCTCGCTGCGAGGGCTGACTGTCGCCATTTACCATTTTTGGTCGTGAGTAACTTAGATCCTTGCGCTGTGCTGCCCTACTAGTCTGCGCTATTAGGCCTGGTTAAGTCTTTACATGCATTTACATTGTTACAAGATGTGTGTTATTTTTGGCATATTGCTAGATGTTGGGGTGTGTATGTTTGGTACTTATGTACCCCTGTTCTTATATCTTCCAGGTGGAATCCCTTTGTTTTGTAAGAAGGAGGTTCTCCTGGTCCAAGGGTCCCTTGAACTTTAAAATTGGGGTTCCTAAAATATATATATAAAAAAAAAAAAAAAATCCTCCCACTTGGGACTTAAAGTGGCATCCCGGGTTGCTTATCAGCGTAATTTCCTCTGGTCATTGCGACTACCTTAAAAATCACCATATGGAGGCTTCTCAGGATACCGGGCTTGGGCTCCCCTCGGGGCAATCCCGGCAGTGTGTGGGTTGTGGGGTATCCCTTGCGGGGGATAATGTACTTGTTTGCATACCTTGTGTTTAGCAGGCCATAACGCAGCAGTCGGGGGCCCAGGCGTCTGGGTCCGTGGCCCCGGCCTCTTCCCCTACCCCACCCTGCCTTATCCGTACCCCTAGTGATGTTGTCATAGGCGGGGAGTCGCAATCTGATGTGTGTGCCAGATTGGCTAATATTGAGAAATTTATTTCTAGCTCTGTGGCCAGAAAGGCCTCGGCAAAGAGAAAACATTTGTCTCCAGCCGTGCCGGCTTTTGAGTTTAATGATTATGATTTACTTGACTGGTCTGATTATTCCCCGCTGGAAGAGGGGGAATTATTTGAGGAATCTGATGGCTCTGACGATCAGCAATTTGTTGGTGCTGATACTGAGCAGGGGCAGGGGGATGCTGTGGATACCCCGAAGGTCCTGGCTCACCTTTTTGAGGTTCTGGCGATTGTTCCCCCAGAGGAGGCTCCTCTGCAGAAGGGGGAGTTCTTTGGGACTTCTAAACCGTGCCTGGAATTCCCAAATCAAAAGCATTTTGATGACATTATTCTTAAGGAATGGGAGAGGCCTACTCGGCTTCCAGGTATTCCGCAGGGTTGGAATAAGAAATATCCCTTTCCAGTGGACGTGGTAAAATGCTGGTCGTCCCCTCCCGAGGTTGATGCCCCGGTGCTTGGGTTATCTAATTCTTCTATTTTGCATTCTCCTGACTCCACCACTCTCAAAGATGGTGAGGACAAACGCATTGATCAGATGGCTTGCCACGCTTTTGCTAGTGTTGGTTCGGCCTTGCGGTCTGTTGGTGCTTCGGCGCTTACAGCGGTGGCTACCAGGTCTGTTGTTAGGGACCTGTTGAGTACTTCCAGGCTTGACCCGGCCAGTGATGAGTTTGCCGCCCTTAAGTGGTGTGAGTTGTTCATGTCTTTTGTACTAGCCGCCCTGGATGACGCCATGGTTATGTGTAGTAGAACCTCGGCCTTGCACGTGGCTATTCGGCGGTCGGTGTCATTGCACCAGTGGGCGGCTGATTTCGTGGCCAAAAGTCGCTTACAGCTCTTCCCTTCGTGGGGTTGCGGCTTTTGGAGAAAAATTAGATTCTATCACGAAAAGATGGAAGTTACCTCAGCGTAAGAAGCAACGTCGTCCCGGGGGGGGGGGGGGGGGGGGCGGCCTCCTTTAACCCTTCCTTTCGTGGTGCCAGAACTGGCAGAGTTTTGGCCTTCTCTACCCACAGAGGTGATTCCTGGAATAGAGGCAGAGGATGTGCCCGTCCAGGTCACAACTGGGGTTCCAAGCTCAAGCGCGCTGCCAAGCCAGCTCAGCAATGAGGGGGCGCCCTCATCCTTGCGGGTCTGGGACCGGGAGGTCTCAGACAAATGGATTCTGGAAGTGGTGTCTTCCGGTTACAAGCTGGAATTCGAGATCCGGCCTCCTCCCAGATTTTTCAGGTCTCGGATGCCTTCGGGTCCACTGGCCGCACAGGGGCTCCGGGCGGCAGTAAGGAGTCTGCTGGACATGGCTGTCATTTGCCCAGTGCCTTCCGCTGAAAGGGGCTTGGGCTTCTATTCCAATCTATTTACGGTGCCCAAGAAGGACGGCTCCGTTTGACCCATTTTGGATCTGAAGCTCCTCAATCGGTTTATCCGCTTCAGGAAGTTTCGCATGGAAACCTTGCGTTCAGCCGTCGATTCACTTCAACAGGGGGACTTCATGACGCCCATAGACATCAAGGATGCTTATCTGCATGTACCAATTTTCCCGGCACATCAGAGATTCCTCAGGTTCGTTGTGGAAGATCAGCATTTTCAGTTTGTGGCCCTTCCATTCGGGCTTACCTTGGCTCCAAGGGTGTTCACCAAGGTACTGCCGGGGGTGATGGCCCTCCTCAGAGTCCAGGGCATTCGCATTGTACCATATCTGGACGACCTTCTCGCTACGGCTTCCTCCCTCAGCCAAGCAGAGCTAGACACCAGAGTTGTGGTATCCACGCTGGAGAGGTTTGGCTGGGTGATCAACTATCGCAAGTCCTTTGTCAGGACTGTACCGAACACCCGTCTGTCTTGAGCTGGTATCCCCCAATCTCCACCGCCTCTTCTGCCTATAGACAAGCCCCCGCTTGTAGGAGACGCGGGTAATGCCTCTCCCAGTCGGTTGCCCCCAGGACTTATAGGGCGCAAAGGATACCGGCTTAAGGTGCAGACAGATGTTTGGCAGGGAATCCCGAATGAGGATGCCGGATGGCAGAAGTCCAAATACAGGCCGAGGTCAAACCAGGAGGTCACAGGGCGTGGTATCCGAAGGAGGTAACAAAGGGGTAGTCAAAACGAGCCGAGGTCAAATCCAGGAGGTCACGGTGCGAGGTATCAGAGAGGTCAGGCAAAATCGTGGTCAGGCAAAGCGAAAGGTCAGGGCAGGCAGCAAGCAAGGGAAGTCGAGGTCCAAAAGCCAAATAATCACAAAAGACACTGCAACGCACATCCAGAACCCAGAGGCTATAACGGGCACTGGGATGAAGGAGCAGGAAAACCTTATAGGGAATACTGGCCAGTAGGGAAGGGGGCAATTGGAGGGAAGGACAGTGATTGGTGCATACAAACTAAATGGGATCGGTCCCAGGAGCTGGACGGCCCAGGCCAGACAGGCCGACCAGTCCCTGGGTCCGATCCCAGGATCCAGCCGCAGATTGGTCACTTTAAACTCGCCCCCGGCGGGCGCGCTGGGGAAAGCGCCGCCGGGAGGCATAAGAGAGACGTGCTCGCGCGCGCGCGCGAGCACGATACGAGACAGGCGCGTCCCCGCCTGGAGGAGGCAGCGTCACGCCACCCGGAAGCCCAGCAGGCCGGCGCAGCCGCGCGGAGCGGGCTGCGACGCGGCCATCAGCCGCGTCCTGCGCCGCCAGCCCCTGGACCCCACGGAGGTGCCGAGGGGACGGAAGACCCGGGGACCGCCGAGCAGCAGCCCACTGGGGCCCACCCGACAGCGCGCCGCGGGACCCGGAACGGCGACAAGGTAAGTGTCTAACATTACCCCCCCCCTGAGGAGGGGCCACTGGACCCTGCAAGCTGGGTTTCAATGGATTCTCCTTGTGAAATCTCTTCACCAGATTCTGCGCATGAACCTCTCTAGCCGGAACCCAAGATCTTTCTTCCGGGCCGTACCCCTTCCAGTCAATTAAATACTGAAGAGAGTTCCTAAAAAGGCGGGAGTCAAGAATCCGGGCGACTTCAAATTCCTGATGACCATCGACTAACACAGGACTGGGGGAACTATTGGGTTCATGGTTTCTAGCAGATTTAAGAAGAGAAACATGAAAAGATCTACAAATCTTCATGGACGAAGGGAGGGCTAACTGAAACGTGACCTGATTGATTTTCCATGCTATGGGGAAGGGGCCAATAAATTTAGGCCCTAACTTAGCGGAGGGCTGGCGTAATGCCAAGTTCTTAGTTGAAAGCCAAACCCAGTCTCCCACCTTATAACCAGGGTTAGAGGAACGTTTGCGATCTGAAAATTTTTTCTGTTGAAGAGCGGCCTTAGTAAGATGTTGTTGGATCTTATCCCATTCCTCTGGCCATTTGGAAACCCATTCATCCACGGAGGGAACTCTAGAGGGTTGGTCCGGAAGGGCAGAAAACTTCAGGTCTTTGCCATAAACACAATGGAAGGGAGAAACCCCCGTGGAAGAATGTGCAGCGTTGTTAAATGCAAACTCCGCAAATGGTAAGAAGAAGGCCCAGTCAGTCTGGGTATCAGCCGTAAAACAACGCAAATACTGTTCTAAGGACTGATTTGTTCTCTCGGTTTGTCCATTCGACTGAGGATGGAAAGCCGAGGAAAGGGAGACGGTGAAACCCAGCTTAGTACAGAAAGCCCTCCAAAACCAGGAGACAAATTGGACCCCCCTATCCGAAACAATGTCTATGGGAATACCGTGGATTCTAAAAATGTGAGTGATGAAGAGTTGAGCTAATGTTTGGGCTGAGGGAAGTTTTTTTAAAGGAATGAAATGAGCCATCTTGCTAAAGCGGTCCACAACTACCCAAATAACAGTATATCCCTGGGAAGGGGGAAGATCTGTAACAAAGTCCATGGCCAGATGGGTCCACGGAGAGGCAGGAATGGGTAATGGTTGGAGTGGGCCTTCAGGAGAATGTCTTAAAGATTTACTTCGAGCACAGACTTTACAGGTGGAGACAAATTTTTGAACGTCCCTCCTAATAGAGGGCCACCAAACTTGGCGCGTCAATAAAGCAATGGTTTTCTTGACCCCCGGATGACCCGCTGTTTTGGTATCATGAAAATGGGACAAAAAGACAGTACGGTAAGTAGAAGGCACAAACTGGGTTGACTCAGGTTTTCCAGGAGGAGCTTGGGCCTGGAACTGAGCAAGATCAGGAAGTTGGGGTTGGATAGCGGCTACCACTAGGGAGTGGGGTAAGATGGGAGAATCCAACCTTTCAGGTAAGTCAGGGAAGGAAAAACTCCGAGACAGGGCATCTGCTTTAACGTTTTTGGATCCGGGCTTATAGGTTATAGAAAAGTTAAATCGAGAGAAGAACAAGGACCAGCGGGCCTGTCTAGGAGTTAGTCTCTTTGCAGATTGAATGTATTCTAGATTTTTATGATCCGTAAAGACCGTGACTGGGTACTGAGCCCCCTCCAGCCAGTGTCTCCATTCCTGGAAGGCTAACTTGATGGCCAATAATTCTCTGTTGCCGATATCGTAATTTCTTTCGGCCCCTGAGAATTTCTTGGAAAAGAAGGCACATGGATGGAGGCGTTCAGGTGACCCGCGATATTGTGACAAAACCGCCCCCACTGCAATTTCAGAAGCATCTACCTCCACAAAGAAGGGCAGTTGCTCGTCTGGATGAACTAGGACCGGAGCGGCACTAAACACCCTTTTAAGATTCTCGAAGGCCTGGACCGCTTGAACAGGCCAAACTGAGGGGTACCCGCTTTTCTTGGTAAGATTGGTTAATGGTGTAACAAGGGCAGAAAAATTTTTAATGAACCTCCTATAGAAATTAGCGAAGCCCAAAAACCTTTGCAGGCCCTTCAGATCCCTGGGCTGCTCCCATTCTAAGACTGCCTTCACCTTAGACTGATCCATGGATAGACCAGATTTAGAGATAATGTAACCGAGAAATGGAACCTCTGACACTTCAAATTGACATTTCTTTAACTTAGCATATAAACAGTTTTCTCTAAGTTTTTGCAAGACCAAACACACATGTTTGCGATGTTCATCGAGGGATGAAGAAAAAATCAGAATGTCGTCTAAATAAACGACCACAAAACGGCCAAGATAGTCCCTAAAAATTTAGTTAACGAAACTTTGAAAGACCGCGGGGGCATTGCACAGGCCGAAAGGCATTACCAAATACTCATAATGCCCTTCAAGGGTATTGAAGGCCGTCTTCCACTCGTCCCCCTGCCTAATCCTAATGAGGTTATAGGCCCCCCGGAGATCAAGTTTAGAAAAGACCTGCGCCCCAACCACCTGTGTAAATAATCCCTCAATAAGTGGTAGGGGGTATTTATTCTTTACAGTGATGTTATTTAAACCCCGATAATCAATACAGGGGCGGAGTCCCCCATCTTTCTTTTCCACAAAAAAAAACCCTGCTCCTGCCGGGGAAGATGATGGCCGAATAAACCCTTTCTCTAAGTTCTCGGCAATATATTCCCGCATGGCAAGGGTTTCAGTTCGGGTCAAATTAAATATTCTCCCTCTAGGAGGCATGGTGCCGGGGAGAAGTTCAATAGGGCAATCCCATGGCCCATGGTCTGCCGCCCTTTCAGAAAAGACGTCAGCAAACTCTAAGTACGGAGTGGGGACTCCAACCGGGGCTAGATGCGCAACCCTGAGTGGAAATTCTAAACAGCTCTGAAAACATTGGCGCCCCCACTTAGTGATTTGCCCTGAGACCCAGTCAATTTGGGGATTGTGCTCCTGCAGCCATGGCAATCCCAAGATTAAAGGGGTACTAGGCATACTCAATACCAAAAAACTGATTACTTCAGAATGATTGGCTCCCACTTTGAACTGTACAGGAGGGGTTCGGGACCGAACTAAACCCCCGGCCACTGGAGTGCCGTCCATGGCTGAAACCCGGATGGGAGTCGGCAAGGGCTGGAGCATAATTCCTAAACTCTGAGCTAGCTCAGAGTCTAGGAAGTTCCCAGCTGCTCCAGAATCTAGGAGAGCCTTTAAATTCAGAAACTTAAAATTAATCTTAATCTGAACTGGAATAAGAACTGGAGACGATACTTGAGGTGATACCTTACAGCCTAGGAGGGCCCCCTCGAAACCCCCTAGGCTCTGGAGTTTCCCGACGGCTTCTTTGGGCATAGCCTGACCATATGGCCGTTCCACCACAGTACAGACAAAGCCCCTCGGATAAGCGTCGTCGTCTCTCGCCTTCAGTGAGCCTTGTGGCACCTAGTTGCATGGGCTCTTCCGAAGGTTGTGCAATTGGGACCTCAGACCTTGAAGCTGCCTCAGCATGCGACCCTTTTTCTTGGCGTCTTTCCCGAAGCCGACGGTCAATGCGGATGGCGAGGTGCATTAACTCGTCTAGGGTCTGAGGTTCCGGGTAATTCACCAAGGTGTCCTTGACGGTATCAGCCAATCCTAGTCGGAATTGACCGCAGAGGGCAGGATTGTTCCAGCGAGAATCTACCGCCCAGCGACGGAATTCTGAACAATAATCTTCGGCTGGACGGCGTCCTTGGCGAAGAGTACGCAGCTTGGCATCAGCTGTGGCCCCTTTGTCGGGATCATCATAAAGAACCTCCATCGCAGAAAAAAAACTATCCACAGAGAGACGGATTGGGTCCTGAGATGATAAACTAAAGGCCCAGGATTGAGGATCTCCTTGAAGGAGGGAGACAATCAAGCCGACCCTCTGCTCTTGTGACCCTGAGGAGACAGGACGGAGCTGGAAGTACAATTTACAAGAGTCCCGGAAGTTGGCAAATTTTGCCCTGTCGCCGTGGAATTTTTCAGGAAGTGGAATCTTAGGTTCCACAAACATTGCGGCCGGAGTCCCCTGAGGACTGGGGACGTTAGGAGCAGGACGGTTCTCCTGGGCCGCAACCCGATGAGCCAGGTGCTCTACCGCCGCTGTTAAGGCTTGCACCTGTTCCAGGATTTGGTCCATTCTTTTGGCCCGTTATAATGTCAGGACTGTACCGAACACCCGTCTGTCTTGAGCTGGTATCCCCCAATCTCCACCGCCTCTTCTGCCGATAGACAAGCCCCCGCTTGTAGGAGACGCGGGTAATGCCTCTCCCAGTCGGTTGCCCCCAGGACTTATAGGGCGCAAAGGATACCGGCTTAAGGTGCAGACAGATGTTTGGCAGGGAATCCCGAATGAGGATGCCGGATGGCAGAAGTCCAAATACAGGCCGAGGTCAAACCAGGAGGTCACAGGGCGTGGTATCCGAAGGAGGTAACAAAGGGGTAGTCAAAACGAGCCGAGGTCAAATCCAGGAGGTCACGGTGCGAGGTATCAGAGGGGTCAGGCAAAATCGTGGTCAGGCAAAGCGAAAGGTCAGGGCAGGCAGCAAGCAAGGGAAGTCGAGGTCCAAAAGCCAAATAATCACAAAAGACACTGCAACGCACATCCAGAACCCAGAGGCTATAACGGGCACTGGGATGAAGGAGCAGGAAAACCTTATAGGGAATACTGGCCAGTAGGGAAGGGGGCAATTGGAGGGAAGGACAGTGATTGGTGCATACAAACTAAATGGGATCGGTCCCAGGAGCTGGACGGCCCAGGCCAGACAGGCCGACCAGTCCCTGGGTCCGATCCCAGGATCCAGCCGCAGATTGGTCACTTTAAACTCGCCCCCGGCGGGCGCGCTGGGGAAAGCGCCGCCGGGAGGCATAAGAGAGATACGAGGATCCAGGCGTCCCCGCCTGGAGGAGGCAGCGTCACGCCACCCGGAAGCCCAGCAGGCCGGCGCAGCCGCGCGGAGCGGGCTGCGACGCGGCCATCAGCCGCGTCCTGCGCCGCCAGCCCCTGGACCCCACGGAGGTGCCGAGGGGACGGAAGACCCGGGGACCGCCGAGCAGCAGCCCGCTGGGGCCCACCCGACAGCGCGCCGCGGGACCCGGAACGGCGACAAGGTAAGTGTCTAACATCCTTCCTCTCCCCGTCCAGGGAGATTTCGTTTCTGGGCATGATTCTGGATACTTTTCAGGCCAGGGTTTTCCTTCCTCAGCCCAAGATTCATCTGATTCAAGATTTGATTCGGTTTCTTCTATGCAACCCTCGTCCGTCTATCCGGCTAGGGATGAGACTGGTGGGATTAATGGTGACTTCCTTCCAGGCAGTCCCTTTTGCCCAGTTTCACATGAGGACGCTTCAGCTCCATCTTCTGGCGACTTGGGACAGGTGTCCCCTGTCATTAGATCTGTCTTGTCTGTTGTCTCCCCGGGTTCAGCAGTCCCTTCATTGGTGGCTAGTGTCGAGGGACTCCCTGAGCAGGAGCTCCTCTCGACGAGGGGAATGGTCCCTCAATCACAAGGTATTCCGGTCCCTTTATCTCAAGTGGGGGACTCCGGAGGTGGATCTTTTTGCCTCTCGTCACAATCACAAGCTTCCTGCCTTTGTGTCTCTGTCTCAGGATCCTCTGGCCCTGTCTCTGGCCTGGGGGGACCTGGGGTTCCTGTACCTATTTCCCCCCTTCTCCATGGTGGGCAAGGTGGTGCGCAAGCTGGCTCAAGAAGGGGCACCAGCAATTCTGGTGGCTCCAAGGTGGCCAAGACGAGTGTGGTTCGCAGACGTTGTGCGGCTGGCAGTAGATCAGTTTTATCTGCCTCTTCTTCCGGATCTTAACACCCAGGGTCAGCTACGCTACTCCAATTTACCAACGCTGGCTTTGACGGCGTGGCTGCTGAAACCTCCATCTTAAAGGAGGAAGGTCTTTCTGATGCGGTGGTTCAGACTCTTGTTAGGGCTAGGAAGAGGTCTTCCTCTAGCATCTACTATAGGACTTGGCGGTCTTATATTGACTGGTGTGAGGCTAGGGCCTTGCCTTGCAGGGTGTTTTCTATTCCAAGGGTTTTGGAGTTTCTACAACACGGTCTGGATTTCGGGTTCCAGCTTAGTACGTTGAAAGGGCAGGTCTCTGCCCTGGCGGTTTTCTTTCAAAGGTCTTTTGGTCTTCATCCTCTGGTTAAGACTTTTTTCCAGGGGGTTACGCATGTGCGGCCTCCTAGGAAACCTCTGCTCCCAGTTTTTGGGATTTCCTCAATCAGGATGTAGTTCTTCCTTCCTTGTGTCCTAAGCCTAGCAATGACAAGGAGAGGGTCTTGCATTCCTTGGATGTGGTTCGCTGTGTGAAGTACTATTTGGTGACTACTTCTTCTTTTCGTAAGACTAACGCTTTTTTCGTGGTGCCCTCTGGGCCTAGGAAAGGTTTGGCACCCGCCAAGTCTTCCATTAGTAAGTGGATACGTCAGGCCATTGTTGGGGCCTATTCTGCCAAGGGGAAGGTTCCCCCTTTTCGTGTTACTGCTCATTCTACTCGTGCTGTTGGAGCGTCTTGGGCTTTTCAGCATCAGGCTTCCGTTGAACAAGTTTGCAAGGCTGCTACTTGGTCTTCCGTTCACACTTTATCTAAGTTTTATAAGGTTGATGTGCGGGCCTCAGCGGATGCTGTTTTTGGCCGCAAAGTTCTGCAAGCTGCAGTCGTTTAAGTTGTGCATTATTGCCTTGTTTGGATCCCCACCCATTATGGACACTGCTATTGGATGTCCCAAGTGTCATGAATATTCGGAAGCGGGGTGTGTGACATACTGGCAATAATACCATTTTGTGATTACTCACCTGTAAAATGGGTATTACAAGTATGTCACACACCCCGCTTCACCCCGCCCTTTTTGGTTTTCTGGGATCCTTTATATGGTGAACCTTTTTTTGCTGTACTGTTTATAATTGGCTCTTCCTGGTCCCTTTACTGCTGTCTTATACTGGGGAATGGTGGGAGGTCCCAGGTATTTATGGGCCGGGAGGGGCTCCTTTTTTTCATGTCATCTCTCAAAGATCACCCTCTACAGGTCAGTTTCCAGGTGTCATGAATATTCGGAAGCGGGGTGTGTAACATACTTGTAATACCCATTTTACAGGTGAGTAATCACAAAATGGTATTTTTCAACTAGTATCCCCTGAATTGCTTCCCCCATGAAGAGTATGTTATGCCAATTTTCACTGCTCCTGCTTCGCTCTAATCCCAATGGCGCCTGTTTTATCTGTAAAGCTCCGCCTCCTCCATTCATTGTCACTGTTATGTGTGGCAATATTGTCATTGCCACACCGATGTAATGACTTACAGAGAGGGACAGCAAAAAGGACAATTCAAAAAGTTAAAATATATTTTTCTAGTTCTACACCCTAAGAGGGGAATATTGGCAAAGGCTTTGGCCAAATGTATTTCACAAGTTCAGTGGGTTTTGGTCCGGTTTAAGATGTGCGTTCAAAACTCACAGGGGGCACACTGCTAGACTTAAGACCTTTTGTCTTCACCCATATTTTCTAGCCTGTAAGCTCGGGCTCTCTCTCCCCTTGTTATGTTTTTATAGAATTTGCCTTGAACTTTGTAGTATCTTATATGTAACTGCCTATATCAGGTGTTTCAAGCTCTGGTAATACTCAAGGTCCCTGGGGGTGAAAGTGTGGGACATTAAACGCTGCAGACAAGCTGCTGCTTCAATATTATGTGCCAGGTGGCCAAGTCAACAACAGATAAAAAGGAAATGGCAAGCAGCACCATCAAGTTATAGCTGGACAGGACAGAGGGCACACTGGGCTGGGCAATTTGTCACAGAAAAAAAGAAAAAGAAATACTCCAGCACTCAAATCCCCTCCATCCAATTTGCACACAGTTGCAAATTTATGGGAAGCTGCAGGGCCCCGTAATGGCAAATCTTTTTTTAAAGTCCTAATCTAAACAGACAGAAGATATTTCAATCTTGCTCCAGTTCAGGGCCTCCACCCTCCTAAAGAAGTTTGCATTACTGGTGGTGCGGGAAAACGTAGGGAAACCATGGTCTATAAATAAGGGGTAGTCATGCCTAGAGGCAGGAGCATAGCTGGGGGGAGCAGGGGGGCACTTGCCCCGGGTGCAGCAGGTCAGGGGGTGCAAAAGGGGGCCTGAACACAGGTGGGGGCGCCGTTTGGAATCTTTGCCTTGGGTGCCAGAAAGCCTAGCTACTCCTCTGCCTAGCAGTAGGGAATCGACCTTGTGATAGGAAGGTGGTATGCTCAATTCCCATCGGTGAGACATGACCTTTGAGCAAGGCACCTAACCCCCACTGTGTGCAGTGGAATTATCAAGCTATTTATGCAGAAAATAATGATTCCTAAGGGTAGAAAGCAGTAGCAGCCACAAACCTTTTCCCTTTAGCAAAGGCTACTGCTTTCTACCCATAGTTATCAATGTTATTTTCTGCATAATTTGTCCTTTTAGGACTTTTTAGTAGCTATAACTGGCATGTATGTCAGAATGTTAAATAGTATCGGGAAAACAATCGATACTGTCTTTCCATCACTTTTTTATTTTTTATTTAACTTTTTATATAAGGCTTTTTGAACAATCAAGGCTCCTGAGACACCCCGCATATATTCTGAGTCCCATCCCATGCTGATTTATGCTGTAAAAGTGGGTTTTCAGCAACATTTATTAACCAAATCTGCCATAACCCCAGGCAACCATGCCTGTTCACCTGATTCTGATCAGAGCCCTATTCACAGCTGTATTGCCCTCTCACAACACACATGGCACACCCAGGGAAGCCAAGACTCCTGGAAAGCCATAACCGGTGTAAATCAGACCCTTTATATTTATATAGCATGATGATGCTCAAACTGTATCATGTACCCAATCAAATCAATCAATAACGAGCCTTTGTGTAAAATCAATGTAATGTAAAGAGCACCTCTCATTTGTTCCAATCATTAAGGCGCCATTCACACGCAAGTGAAAATTCCCTCCGTATAAATGTGAACTGACCCATAAAAAATAAAAGGCAGCATTTTCACTTGCGTTGTGACTGCTTTGGCCAACGCAGAGCAAGCGGAGAAGTGTGAATAGAGCCTAAGACTTGTAAAACTATGTTACTATCCTATAAGTAGTTAATATATGCTCAGTTGTCATATAATCAATGACATAAAGCAGATATCCAAAACATGGCGCAATACGGCATTTTCATAAATTACACCTAATTATTAATAAATAGGGCTACTCACACTTGTCTTCGTTTAGACAGATAACATGACAAACCTTTCCTATTCAGGCAGCTCTGTTGTAAAAATTACCAGTGGGAAGCAATAAAAATACTTGTAAATGTGGGCAGAGCAGGCCTTAAAGCACGCCACACCGTCCAGTTGTGTATTGGCTCCGCCCACTTATCTGCATCACACAACTTGGAGAACTCCACCCTGACTTCTATGGGGTTCGCTGTGCTAAGCTGGAGAAATGAAAAGGTGTTTGCCTGAATTCACTTCGCTACAAGGAACTGGACGTGAATACAGCAAACACGGACATCGCCGGGTGAACACGCCACATTTCACTTGGTAAATGGGACAAATTTAGTTTAGTTTAGTAAATCAACCACTAAAATAAAAGGATGTATCATTGTTTGTTTCACATGTCCTCCATCAGGATAATGCTGAGCAATGGTATGCATGGCAGGATTGCAAACAGGCACACATTTTCCTTCATTTCAATTCAATCACATTTCTTTGTATGTACCTGAATGGCTAGCTTCAGATTTCCAACTACAGGCAAGTGGAGGGTGTAGTTGACATAAAGACCACTAGAGGTCAGTCTCATACAGCAAATACAAGCACCTAAGTATAATAGGTGTTTACAAAAGATTTAAGCTGTATTTATTGTGGCAATTAGTTACAGTATGTGCAAGGATGTGAAATATACACGCAAACTATGCATGATTTGTTACCTTTACTTGTTATCAGGACAGTAACAAATTTACACTGTTTTAACGTTTTCAATTTAAAGCGGAGACCCTCACATTGAAACAAGCATGGAGTTATGGATGAGGCCCAGCAGGAGGGACAGAGTTCACTTGGAGTTACAGCAGTATACAGCAGGCTGAATGATGGTTAATTTAACCTTGATAGGTGCCCTCAGGATACAGATTTTCCAGGCCATTGCCAGCCATGACCACTCTGTGGCATCGCTGCTGAGCTCCTTGTGTGCTTCCTGCACAGTCAAGGGGTGTGCTCTATGGCCAAGGATGCGGACAGCAGCATTGATACTATAATGGCAGGAGAGGCAGCTGCAACTGAGCCCAGGGAGGAAGGGGGCCTGGGGCCCAAGGTGAGTCAGGGCAAGTGTTGGCCACTGCTTTGGGATTATAGCATTCCAGGGAGCAGGAGGTTATGAGCACTGAGCAGTTTCATGACTCATTCCACTCATGTGGTCTCTGTAGCTCGGTATTGCATGTTAGCCTTCCCCTTTGGTGCCATGCATGCACACTTCCAGATCCGGGGGGGGATTTAGTCTAATTTCGTAGGCTGGAAAGCAACCAGGACCAAGCAGCTAGGGAGCTATGTTAGAGAAGGCAACGACTGGCCATTCTGGTGTATTTCATGAAGAACTTCTGAGTGACAGCAGGCGAGCAACCTCTGTAGGGAGCATCACTGGCATGTAGCCAAGCATAAGCAGTGTCGGGGGTCTGGGGACCTCTTGCTGCCCCCCCCCCCCCAAAGGAGGGCCTACAATTTTTGTTATGGGCCCCGTGATACATATTTATTCCCCTGGGTGTGGGTATGGCCCCCTACAATCATGATACTGAGACTACAGAATTGGGGGCAGCAGAGGGGCTGGTGGAGTTTCTTTGCTGGGGGGGGGTACAGAATAGGCTGGAGGGGAGACTAGGGAGGCCATGGTTGGATAGGGATGTTGCAAACAGCTGCCCAGCAAGTCCCAAAGCAGTGCAGCCCACCAGGAATACTCCTCGGTCTCCCTTTGGCCAATATGCCCTACACAGTTGTGGCTAAAGTTGGCACTGACACAAATATTGTTTTTCACAAAGTTTCAGTGCTTCAGTGTGTTTAGATCTTTTAGTCAGATGTTTCTATGGTATACTAAAGTACATGTAAGAGTACAGTATTGCAAGTGTTTTTAAACCTGTTTTGACAAATACACTGTTTATTTGATAACCCAAGGTCGTGTTGATCCCTATTTTCAAAACTGTAATTTGCCCTACCATACATGATGGATGTTGGCTTCTGGGTCAAATCCTGACAATTCTTACCTAATCTGTGCTTGGTGTTTATCAAAATACCTGTGTTTTTTGTCAACCTGCTTTTTAAGGAGTGACTACAGGTTCTCAGTGGGACTGAGAGATGGGGCATTTCCTGGTCATGGACCCAGAACCCAAAGTTTTGTTCAACAAGACACTTAGCTTTGCCCTGTGACATGGTGCTTCTTGCGACGTGCTGGGTAACACATTCATCACTAAATTTAGCAACCTTGAAAGCAAGGTGCAGGTAGTGGTAGGAGTGCACCTACCACTGAGGCCATGTAAGGCGACCGCCTAATGCAGAGGATGGCGATTTTTCCTTTTTCTCTCTCTTAGTGGCTCAGTCGAAATTGCAGCAGCACTGTATGTTGTCATTTTTAAGTCAATTATTGGTGGCCTGGCTGCCCGACCCCACATTCACTCCCTGCCCCGCATTGCTTTAGTGAGGAGTGGAGGGGCATCTTTCTGTAGTTCGCTCCAGGCCCCAGAAAGTCTAGGTTCAACCCTGGGTGGTGAATTCATCTGGCCCGACTTGCTCTTTTGCCAACATCCAAGCTTATATGCTTAAGCGTATAACTCAAACTCCAGTTGTATTACAGCGCCATGTCACTCACTTAATTGCACATTGTCTAGCTGCAAGGACAATAGTCAAGTACCTGGGCCATAGGCAGTGATCTTTTGGCACTGATTGCTCCTCAAGACACTGGCACTGATTACTCCTCAAGACATTGAATATATACCTTGGCCATTGGCTGTAATCCTCTAGCCTGAGTACCCCTGGTTCCTACACATGGCTTGTGTCTGCCTCCATTTCACAACCAGTCCCATCCTCATACCTGTTCAACTGTAGTCCAATGCACGGCTCAGGTGTCTCACATCTAATGGATCATTAGTGAAGAAGGTATGCCAGCATCCAGTAGAATAAAATTCAATTTATTTGAAATATATAAAAGCTATACTCAAACACAGACAATAAATACACACACGTGCTATGCTAACTCCGCCCCCTCCCACAGTGCACCACGCTACCACGCATCTAGACCAGAAACATTCTCATACAAAGACAAGAAAGCAGTCTCTTCCTGACCTACCTCTATCTTAGGCCAGCAGCAAAGAATGGGCCATATTCCGGTAAACAGGAAAGTCTCCATTGTAAGCCTGATCAGGAGCTTGTGTTGCCCTGATACCAGTTGCGGGCGTGCCACGGCTAGAAGGTGAGTAGGGCATGTGGCTGGCAACGCACTCTGCTCCCTTTGGTGCTGCTCGGGTGCTTATCCATTCAGGCGGCTTAGCCGTCAGTAGAGCCGACTGAAAGGGAGCCAAGTGAAAGAGAGACGAATAAAAGCGAGCGCGCTGATTGGCTGGGTGCGTCACTCTCGTCCGAGTCTGCGCCATAGGAGCAAAAGGAAGGTGTATGGAGCAACATGGGGGATACACACAGCGGGACATCCTAATTCAGAATGTTCCCCTGAAAGGAACAACACATGGGAAAGTTAAAGTCCTATGTGTTGCTCCTCTTTAAGCTTCAGGTTTTTGAGCCTTGAAAAGGTCTGGAGCTCAGACACTCAGGGCTCTACCTCTGCCAGAGTGCTTCCTCTCTGTCTGAAAGAGTTATGTGTGTTGCGAGCCCCTGAAATGCTGACCTAAACCAAAGATACTTTGCCAAATCAGGTTGTACCCTTTGTTGCTGTTTTGGTGTGGCTGCCACCAGGCCTACACACAGTTAGCCAGGAACTGCATTGTGTTAAGTTTGTGCTGGACAAGCTTAGAATTAGGTTTCTTTGATTTGCTTGATTTGTTTTTGATTTGTCCATCTCATAAATGTACTTCTCGAGTGATTCATTTTTTAATTAGATCACCACCCTGGGGACCCATCATTACTTCTATAAGACATTAATTCTGAGCGATAATGCTTTACCCTGATGTAGTCCAAGAAAATGACGTGATAAGTTTGACAAACTCCTATTGGCCACATTGGAATTTATTCCATACATATGTTCTTGTATATGTATACATGAATACATGTATATCTCATGTATAGTTTATTACAGTCACAAGTTGCACAATATACAACATTTTTTGTGTTGCAATTGGCAAAACCTTTTGATCTTTTAATGTGCTGCATGAAGTTATTACCTACTTGTATATACTGGCAGCACGGGCACCTTTGTGACCCGCAACGATCCGTACCTGTGGTAGATAACCAGGTACCTCCCTGGGTGTTCTTTAGTTTCTGGCACTGAAACAAACTAGAAGATTACCTTGACGCCAGACTTGCTGGTTGCCTGCTCACTACCTTAAACCCCCCACCTTGTAGGATATCCTTTAACACTGGATCCCCATACAGGATAGGTATGTTCTTTTCTATTTTTTTTAGCTTAATTAAATGTAGTCGAATAGATGGTAACAAAAATAGGAGTATCTTTCTTCAGTTTGTTCTGTTTTGATGTGGGCCTATACAGGGTGTCATTTTGTGTTCTACCTTCTACCTTGTTATTGCTATATGCAGTGTCCATTAGGGATAACCCCTTTTCTCAAGCAGATCTCAGTTGTCTCTTGTTTAAAGGTAGAATAACATCTGCCCCTAGGAACATCTCTCATGGTGCGTCCCTGGTGACAGCTGGGGGCGTGGAGGATGATTTTGCCGGCTACTGCTTTTCTAAACGTGGACATCACAATCTCAGTTCCCTCCATGTGTAATTTCAAATCAATATAAGCAATTTGATATGTTAATTATTATCATTTATGTGGGAAATAAATGAACTTACCACCTTAATTTTCCAGATGCAAATCAGGTCATCTATGTAACTACATGGGGATAACAATCTCCAAAGATGTACTCCTCCTCCCACCAACCCATATAAAAATCGGCAAGATAATGTGAAAAGAGGGCCCCCAAAGGCGGCCTCACAACTTTGGAGATAGTAAATATTGTCAAACATGAAAACTTTAGATAATCTATAATCATAAGTATAAATTCCTTGTGGTCCTCTGTATAATTTGAGTATTTCTCAAGGTGGTGTTGTGTAGCCCTTAGTGCCAAGTCATGGAGGATAGACAAGTACAGGAAACAGACATCCGCAACGCACCACAATCCACCATCAGCCAAGCGACACTCTGCAGTTGGAAAACAACATGTTTGGAATCCCTGATGAGGGACCAAAGGCTGTAACTGTAGGTCGAGCCATTGCCCCAGATGCTCATTTAGGGATACAATGCCAGATACTATGGAGCATCCCTTGAGGGGGACATCCTCTTAGTGTAGCTTGGGCAGGTGGTGGAATATTGGCAACACCAGATCTCGGCCATCCCCTCAGACAAGACACCAAGGGCTACAGCATCCCTCAACAATATATCCAGAATTGTACCAAATTCTGGAGTGGGGTCACTTTTCAGTTGTCTGTAGGTATTAGCATCAGTCATCTGGCGAATTGCCTCAATGTGATAATCTTTTTTTACAGAAAATTACGATACTACCCCCCTTGCCCTCATTTCTAATACATATATGGTCATCAACCTTAGTAACTTATTATTCTTTCCCCCCCCCTGGGCTGCAACTCTGTTCAGGACTCTAGAATACGAATGCCGCCATCTTGCCTCAGAAGCATCACATACTGAGGAGAGGGGGGGTTGCAGGGGGTGGGTTACAGACAGAGCAGAGCTGGGGTCAGGAAAAGGACAGCAATCCCAGAATGCAGAGTGGCACAGACAGAAGACACTTCCTGTCTGCAGGCAGCCTGAGACTCTATGGTAAGTTTAGGGATTCAGAAAATGCAGTTGATGCAGGTAGGATGATTTTTAATGTGGGCAATCTGTATGTACAGAGTGGGGGTACATATGATATAGACTCTTATACAGGGTGAAGGTCTGGTTTAAGCTTCTCCCCAGTCATAGACAAGTTACTGCTTCAATTTGATGAAACCCCTTTGGCTACACTGTGTAAGCAGCTGGGAAAGCAAGCACAATGTGCCACTGCATTTCTCAAGGCTTCAGCAGAAGATTGTGATCCCACTATAGAATTCTGGTAAGATGACATCTGCAATACTGTGTTAATTTCCTAGAGACCCCATTATAGAATTCTGGTAAAGCCACATCTGCAACACTGTGTTACTTTCTAGGGACCCCACTATAAAATTCTGGTGATGCCGCCTATGCAATACTGTGTTAATTTCTAGGGACCTCACCTGCAGAAAGTACAGGTTCAAACAGGGGTTGGTTGACCATAGAAAGGGGTGAGATTATTCTCAGTGGGCCGCACTACTCTAGGGCCAGCAAAGTTTCCTTTGCAGGAATTTACTTATTACTATGTGTGCTTGTCTGCTTCTGCCATTGGCTATGGAGCCCACCCCTTTACCAGTTAAGAAGCACAATGGGGCATGGCTTAGCAGGGTTGTAATTGTCTGGCTGTGCTTCCTATTGCTGTTTAACTTCAGAGGTATACCAAATCGGGATGCCTCAAGTGTGGGGGTGTAAGCGGTCCTAAGATCTTATTTTTATTTCAGTTCTGCTTGCCTTTTGTCATCCACAACTACTTTTTGTAACGCTGGCATCTTCATACTTACCAATAAGGGTGAATGAACGATTCCCTCCTCCATTAACGGGCAGATATGGCAGCATCTATGATTTTGGCCCCGTTAACATGTGACAAAACCTTTTGTGGCACACCTCCTCCATTGTAATGGTATAATGGATGGAGTAGGTGTGTGGGAGAGTAAAAAAGGCAACATGGATGGAAGATGCTGAAAGAGGGAATCGTTGGCTCCTTTCCATCTGTACAAAGATGCTGGTGCTGCTCTGAGAGGCTGTAGGAGAACACCGAACCTGCATGGAGGAAAAAAGGTGAGTATAAACTTTTAAGAACTTTTAGCACATTTTTTAGCTAGGAGAAAGGAAGGGAAGGACGGGTATATTATTACATCTTCTTAGCTATGTTAATAGTTCGAATAAGGTTTAAGAAAATGGGCACTAAATACAACAAGGCGGCACAATCTAAAATTAGTTGGGATAAAGATCAGAATCAATGGCACTGCCCATCTGTTCAAACTCGACATTTGTTCTATATCGGCTGGCATTACACCCCCCCCATAAAGAAAGTCATACTCAGTATAGAGAGCTCTGGTTCCAAGCTGCTGGCAGGAGGGGAGCAGAGGGTGCTTGATATGGGGCACTGTGGAACCTATGTGTGATCTTGTATTTAGCTATCCCCAGGGCCAGCATTTGGCTCAAGCATCATAGGCAACTGCCTGGGCCCTGGATGACCCCCAAGGCCCCAGGATATGGACAAAATTGTCCCCCATTGTGTGGCATGGTCTGCTGTGAAGAATCGGGGGCCCCAAGACTCACAGAAGGACCCCACAAGAGCAATTTAAGGCATGCGTGCATTACCCCCCCGTCACTGTTTGACAGACAGGCAGGCTGAAGCCCCCCCCCCCAAGCGAGAACACCACAAGCTCCCAACGCCACTTCCATGGTCTGGCATGAGGGCGAGGGCGGGGCATTGGAGGGGCATTAGGGACATGTGGCTCAGTGGCTCTGCCTGTGCCCATGAGCAGTAGAGCTGGTGGTAGGAGAAACCAGCAGCCAGGTGGGAGCACTAGCAGCAGCAGGCTCACCCGAGTCATTCTGACACAAGGTAAGGGACACCCCCAGGGAGGTAGTCTTACGGTTGTACTCCAGAAGGAGCTTGGCAGCAGTACTGCATTTGACATTGCAATGTATGACCAAGGCTGGATTATGAGGACGGCACAAGGGGCGTGCACCCTGGGGGCTCCACCACTTGCCTAGCAATGGGGGCCAGCCTGGTCTGGTCCAGGATGCTTTTCAGTTGGGTCGCGGGTCAGCAACAAATCTATCGGTGGCAATGGGGGCCTCCTGAGCCTGGGCAAGCCTTTTTTTGTTTTTGCAAACCTGAAGCCAAAGCCATCACAAGTCAGGATGGAGAGTCTAGAGCAGCAGAATTACAAAGTCCATAAAGTAGCAATCAGACTCTTGGCCTACTCACACTTTGGCTCAATCCCTTTATAGTTCCTACAGCATGGACTGTGCTACTTGGCCAGTAAGACCCAGTCAGCTTTTTTAGGCTGGTTTCTTGCGAGTGTCCCGCAATCACTGGTGTCAACGCATGGAGGGCGGTCAGCGCTAGTGCTGTCCAATCGCATGAAGGGAGATTGCTAGCACTGTGCCCTTAGGGCGCTGTTGCAGGGCGTTCGCCCGAAAGTGCGAATGCCCACGCTGGTGTAAAACCAGTCTCAGGAACAAATGGAATACCCTGCTGGCAGCCTCTTGAAGGGCCGGTAACACATCACCTACCAATATCTCCTGGGGTCTTTTTGTAGCCCTATTCAGCATATCGCCGTCCAAAAAGGCATTTGTACACATTCTGGTAGACAAGATGGTTTTTTAATGTTTTTGGATTCCTGGGGACTTTATCAACAAGTAACAATCTTATAAATGACTTACAGTGCCATACAGCCACTTAGGGGGTTATTTAAGAAGGGATAGCGCCAGGCAGTGCCTCGTAGTGGCAGGAAGCTCTGGTGAACGCCGGGCGCTGTATGTAACATCACATTTATGAAAGCAAATCTGGTGAGCGACTCTAACAGCGCCATGTAGTGCCCAATGTATTATTACAGACAGCTCAGCTTCCAGAGCGCCAGGTATTACCTTTCGCTCACTGTCGCTCTCCCATACATTTCAATGGTCGTTCATTTGCTTGTGTTTAAACAGCGTGTTTGACATTTTTTTTTTTTTTTGCTTAAATCATCGTGTGACCTTTCCTGGATGCAAACAAACACTTTTAGAAACATTTTCCCTATGCTATAGCAACCAGCTTTAGAGCGCTGACGCATTTTTTCTGCCTTTCGCTCGCTGCAGCGCTGTACTGGTGTTAGATTGCCCAACATTCATCAATGCGGGCCAGGTTACTACAGCGACTGAGGCGCCCGATACCCGCTTACAGAGTCTACTAGCGGTCACTCTAAGCGCCGCTATACAGACGCTCATTTGCCAATGCCTGGCGTTAGTAATGAAACAGCCTCCATGTTTCCCATGCAAATTTGAATGTACAGGGTGTGGGTAAGTATGGAAACAAAAGGCCAGTGGGAAAGGGGGAAGTGTACAGACCAACATGATGGGGCAGAAAAAATAATTAATATATATATATATATATATATATATATTCTTTCTATTATATAGGGGTGGCACACTGAAGACTCAATACGTGACTTGGATTTTTTTACACAACAGCAGTTACAAGAAGAAACAATAAAAATCCAGGTGTACTGAATGTTCACAGCAGGCTCTGCATATACTTCTTGTATGAAAAGATAAAAGCAAGTGATAAGTGTAGCAAGAAGAGAGCATCTAATGACTGTACTGTACGTCTGAGCTCACTTTCAGGAATACAGAATGCTGTGTTCTCTGGGCTGGAAAATCATGTGAGGTTCAGTAAAAACAGAGCACAGTGGTAGCATTGCTGGAAAGATGCTGCTTAGTAATCCAGCTTCTGTCAAGTCCAGAAAATGATTTACCAAACCTCTAAATAAAACATGATATGATTTCTTCCTCACTCTGTTTATCCTGCCCATCCATCCTTTCCCAGTACCTTGCTTGTGATTGATTGTAAATGTTGCTGCTTCTTCCGGGAATCCATGCCAGAGATGCAGCAGAAAGTCATATACCATTAGTGCTGCGGCATCTGAAGAAGGGAAATGTTAAAGTGCATTTCTAAAAATCAGCACAAGTCTCTGCGATGGTTTAAATGTTACAGGAAGATAGTTTAGAGCATTTTTAGAATTTTCTTGGAAATGTCAGCATTGTAATTATTATGTAGAGGGCAGTTTCCAGGAAAAATAGTGCTTGTTGCCGGAAGTAAAACATTCTGCCCCCTCCTTACCCATCATATGGTGCTGCTACTGTTCTATACAGGTATTTGCTATACTGTGGCTCTTCCTTAGCAGTAGGCAGTGCCCCCTCCCCATGACTGATCCCAATATGGGGGGTCTGTCTTATGGCCTGCAACACTACTCATCTGCAGATAAATGAGTCCCTAATGGCCTTGGTGCTCAGCACAATTGCCCCGCTCGCCCTACCCTAGAAACAACCATGATTCTGCACCTACTTGGTGGAAGGTGTTGGCATCTCAACAGGTCACGTGTTATACTGAATAATAGTTATAATGTATATATACTGAATTATCAAATCCTCCTGCCAGCCATATTACAGCAATAAATGTTTATGTTAGGATCTCTTGAAATATAATGTCAGATTTAGTCAAATAAGTAAACATAAGGGCCTTGATTCAAAAAGACTCTAATATGACTTCTAATAAATGTTTTTCTCCTGTCTGGATCCATCATTTTTCTTGACCTTCACTCATTTATAGAGTAATAGTGACTTTTGATTGAGACATATCAATCCGCCAAAATAGAAACTGTTTTCAATATATTTGAGCCGCCATTTTGTTTCTAAAATGTACCACAGCAAGTGTTAGCAGAAGGTAAATGAAGGAATCAATTGCCCTAGGGAGGGATGCAGATTAGCACTGTTTGTTGTGTTATTCCAGTTTAAAGTGGACCAAAACCCACACCGATCGGCCTGGAACTGATTGGACGAGCGCTGTAGGACCGGGAAGAGGTGTGCTGGGCTTGGCGATCTGGGGGGTTTCACACAACAGGGCTCCCCAATCGGGGGAAAGGACCAAAACCCAGGATTTTGAATATCATTTTTGACTGTTGGGCCTTGTCCAATCAGCTTCTCCAGTTGTGCATATTAATGTGCGGCTGAAGAAACTCAATGGAATCCCAGTCGCATACATCAGGACTGGTAAACTTTAAATGGATCAGTCTGTATATATTTTATAGACATACCCCTCGATTCAAAGAGCAAAAGTTAATTGATTTCGTATCGAGAATCGTAAGTTTGGGTGGGTGTTTGTCATTTTTTCCTGTTTTTTTGGCCATTCCCGACTCGCACGAGCCTACGTACGAATGCGTATATGCTCTTACGATCAGCGGCAGTGCGTTCGTAAATTTTAGGATCAAAACGTAAAACTTAGGATCAAATCCTAAAACTTACGATCAAAACGTAAAACTTAGGATAATTGGATGTGTTTAGGTGTGATTCAGAGAAACCTCTAAACGCGTTTTAAAAGAAAGCCACAGCCGACACCTTTTAGCAGCCGGATTGCTGTTCGTGAACAGGTTTTTTGGCTATGTGGAGGAGTCTGCGCGTCTTGTGCTCCAATGAACTGCATGTATCAGCATGGCCGAGGCCATTAATTGTATGGCAATGCATGCCTGATTTAATACATTTCCATGTATGCCTTATAAAAGCATTTTAATGTGGACCTTAATTAGTCCTTTGCATGTAAACCTTTATTTTGCAATATATTTGCGTTAATTAAAGAAACTTATGTCCTTTGTTATTTATTGTTAAATTGATGTACTAGAATAATATTTTTAGATAGCATTTATTGTTTTAGTTGTTTACCTTTGCTTTGTTTAATTATTTAAGCACATCTTTGGTCAGATGCATCACACTTACTGAGGAGAGGAGAGCGGGATAAAGTGCAGGATGTGGGTTACTGCTGTATTTTGCCCCCAGAGCTGGGGGCACGGACAGTCACAAGGCCCTTTCTGTTTGCAGGCTGCCCGAGAATACCTGAGCCGCCATCTTGGCTGTTTCTAGACTCATAACATGCAGAAGTTGCTGGGTGTTTTTTAATATTTGAGAGCAATCTGTATGTAGAGGGTGTGGGTAACCACACACCAAAAATTTAAGTTGTACCATTTGAAGCCAAAATATTAAAATTAAATCAACAAGTAAAAAATGCAAGTTAACTAAAAATTAAACAAAGTAAGATTTTATTATGCAAATGCATTCATTAATGGTTGGTTTCTACAAAATGAATGAAATAAAGAAAAATAAGACCAAATATTTAGAATGCACTTTAATGAGGTAAGTTTGTAGTGCGCAGCCGCAAGATCAGAAGGATTTACGTCCAGACAAAAAAGGAAAAAGGGCAAAACCAATGTTGCAACCTGAGAAATGAAACGGAAAATTCAGGATGGAAACTGACATAGGTCTGATTCCCGAACTGCCATACGAACGGACGTACATTTTAGGATAGAAACGTATTTGCTTATAGAATCACTCGCAAGTTCATACGAACGCACGAGCGTTCGGGAAAAATAGGATGATCGTGACCCAAATCCAAGCTGTTACATGTTTCTTTGAATCAACCCAATAGCATTCTTGTCTTACAGATAGATGCATGTAAAAACATCATGGCAAATTGGCCAGGGGATGCTGCCGGCAGCACGCTCGGATGAAGGTGTGGGAGCCGATCTGAGCGCGCTGACCGAGGAAGGGTGAGTGAGATCGGGCGACCTGGGGGGTTTCACACAGCGGGGCATCCGGGGGCAAAAATCAAAATAGTAAAAATCCTGAGTTTTGGTCCACTTTAACGTGAATGTATTTAATTAGTCCAAATTATTGGGTCTTTTCTACTTTAAAGCGAATGTAAACCCAATATTGGGTCCACCGCTCAATCTATGAGGCCCCTCCCCCTGAGCAGCCAGGCCCTGCTGTTGGCTCGGCAATGGCTAGTGGCCAGGCTTGGAATCTTTTAGAGAAGTTAGTTTGTTTTTTGAGGAAAAATACTCCAATTTTAGCTTTTTCAAATTCTGATTTTTCTGATTCAGCAAAGAAAAAACATGCTTTATCTTCTACACTACAAAAAAAAATGTCTAAAAAGTGAAAAAATACAACTGAAATTTACAATTGTAAAAAATGAGTGTGATTCAGCAATGTTTTGACTCTAGTATTTACTACTCTTTTGAATGAATTACTTACAGCTGCCCCAAGCAGGTGTAAAAAATTCTCAGCACATTCCCTTATGGTTTTTTTACCCAAAAAAGCCAGGTCAGCAACTGCCAGCATGTTTTTTATTATCAGTGTAAAAGACAAGCGGAATTAATTTGATATCTTTTATGACTATTTTAATTTAAGGTAGAGCACCAAACCTGGGCCAGCGGAGGCAGCGGCAAGGGCTGCAGAAGCAGGTAATGTATATGTGTGTGTGTTTTTATGTCGGCGGGAGACGGCTGCTGAGATGTGGGAGCTGGGAATGTAAGTTTTTTTTTTGGCATTTGACTGATATGATGCACTGACATTTCCCCCCCACTTTTGGGTAAAAAGTGTGTCTTAAAGCAGTGATTTTCAACCTTTTTTAAGCCGCGGCACACTTTTTATACTTAAAAAATCCTGCGGCACACCACCAACCAAAATGGCACAAAATGACACTAAAACAGTACATACTATACATATAGTTAATAATATAGATTCTAAATGTATTTCTTACCACTCAGTGTGAAACCTGGGCCTGTTTCGATGAACACAAAAGGGATATCCTGGCAGGAATGGTGGAAAGACACATACGAAGCTCTTCCTCAACAGTTCTCAGTCTCTCCCTGTTTTTAGTTTTTATCGCAGTCAAGCTTGAGAAGCCCAGCTCACATTTGTGAATTCACATTTGTGAATGGCCGGCGAGGGCGCGCTCCCTGTTAGAGGGAAGCGTGAGATGCAGCAGCCAGCGCGCTCGGAGGCGCTGCGGTAAGACGTCTCATTGACGCGCATACCTCGGCGGCTCAGAGCGCGCTGATTGGACGAGTGCCCGCGCATGCGCAGTAGGAGCAGGGTGAGGTGAGTTGTAACTTGCGATCTGGGGGGTTTCACATAGCAGGGCACCCCGATCTGGAAAGGACCAAACCCAGGATAGTCAAAATCCTGGGTGTTGGTCCACTTTAAAGATTTTCACTTGTTTCACTTGGTGTTGTTCCTCTCGGTGAGGGCATCTTGATTTGGGATGCCCCACTGTGTGTACCCTCCCAGGTTGCCCTATTCACTCACCTTCCTGCTTCCTGTTGCTCCCACAGCCCAGACTGGGGTCAGAACGAGCACACTGATTGATAGCCTGAGCGCCTTTCACTTGGTTCCCTTTGGCACCACTGAAGGCTAAGCAGCCAAAGGGAGCAGAGTGCGCATCCAGCCGCATTCCCCGCTGACCTATCAGCCATTGCATGTGCGGTGGACGTGTGGGTGGTGCACCCATTCAGAAAGGCCAAGCGCAGGTTCAGGCAGAGGTGAGCCGGGATGCGGCCACTGTGCAGATATGTGGTGAGGGCTCTGGGACAAGGTGAGTGAAATGGGGCTTCTGGGGGGGGGGGGGGGTTACCCAGCGGAGCATACCAGTTTAGAATACCTTGCTGTGTATAACCCCCAGAAAGTCCAGTTAACACTTACCTGGCTTCAACAGTGCATGCACGGGCTCTGGTCCAATGAAAGCCACTCACCGTCACTGCGTAATTCAACAGGCTGGGATCCCTATTGATTCTAATGAAAGCCACCTGCCGAATTACCTAGTGACAGTGGCCGGCTCTCACTGGACCAGAGCTTGCGCATGCACCATTGGACCGGGAAAAGGTGAGTGTCTATGGGTGTTGTGGGGGCTGGCCTCTGACCTTCCGCCCAGGGCATTCCAGATCGGGATTCCCCTGGGGAAGGGCGCTGAAGCCGCTGAGGCAGAGGGGTTGCTGACACCAGCTGGCCAGATTGACTTCACGGGGCATGTGCGCTCCTGCAGGCACACGCGCGGGAGCCCCATGGCCGAACTGTAAAAAAAAAAGATTTTTTTGCTTGCTGCAGTTATGTAAGGCTGCCCTCTGCCATGCAAGCAAGCACACACACACTCCAAAATCATAATTTTTTTTTTTTTTTATATATATAACCTTACCTTATCCTCCGGGGTCCTCAGCAGTCACGCGTCTGGGAGTGATGAATCAGCGGGTGGCCAGAGCCTGGCATCCCGCTCACATGTCCCGTGCTGGTACTGGACTGGGGGGGGGGGTTAGTGAGGAGCACGGAGCGACCCCCGTGGGTGGGCACCGGAGCAGCTGATCGGGGGGGGCGAGTAGCGAGGAGGCCGGCAAGTTGTGTGTGGGCACCGGAGCAGCTGATGGGGGGGATGGGTGGCGAGGAGGCCAGCGAGAAGGAGGCGGGTGGGTGCCGGAGCAGCTGATCGGGGGAGGGGGGCAGCGAGAAGGCCGACGAGATGGAGGCGGGCGCGCACCGCGGAGCAGCTGGGAGGGGGGCAGCGATGACGCCGGCGAGATGGAGGCGGGCGGGTGCCGGGGCAGCGAGGAGGCCGGCGAGATGGATGCGGGCGGGTGCCGGAGCAGCTGATCGGGGGGAGGGGGAAGCGATATGGAGGCGGGCGCGCGCCGCGAAGCAGCTGTTCGGGGGGAAGCGAGGAGGCCGGCGAGATGGATCCACTAGCTGGAAAATGCCTTCCTCGCGGGAAGCGTGCGACCGCTCAGTGCCCCCGCCCCCCGGATCCACTGGCGGGTAAGTGACAGTGCCTTCCTCGCAGGCATTGCCTTAAGGCAAATACGGCCCTGTTCCTTGTGCGGAAGCCGCATCGCTGCGCATTGCCGGGGAACAGGGGGCACCTTGGTTTGGGGAACTTTCCCCGCGGCACACTTGACCATGTGTCGCGGCACACTAGTGTGCCGCGGCACACCGGTTGAAAATCACTGTCTTAAAGGACGTAAAATCCAGTAAATATATGCTGTGAGGTGTGTGTTATTGTACTGTATGTTATTACCCCTAGTGGGTGGTTGAGATAATGTAATTTTACTGAGTTCAAGTTTACTGTATATTGATTTACAATATTGTTGTCAATGGTTTTATAGAGGATTTTATATAGAGAGAATCGAGAGAGCATTTGTAATCTGACAATGAAATAATATTTTTGAATGCATATTTTTACAATTCATGTATTCCTTTGTTTTTACTATTTATCTTAAAGTGTACCTGTTTCACTTACCTGCACTGTGCTCCCTGGGTTAAATCTAACCTGCAATTGGCTGTCTGAGGTCAGGTGGTCCAGCTTCCTGCTTCATGATGTTTATTTATCAGTCCCGTATACGTATTCTTTTCTGACCGTATTCCTAATAGCCATACAAGCAGCAATAATAATTGCATCACTGGTTTTGATCCATACTTTGTATTTCTATCCACTGATATATGTGGTCCCCAAGAGCTAGAGTGGTAGATTTTGTGCAACCAATCTTATCATGATGGATAAACTTCACCTAGCTATCTTTTATTAGCTTAACCTTTTGTATAAAATAATAGTGGTGGAGCTACTCTCACTCCCTTTACTCAGTTTGAATTGCCATGAATACACACAGGGAATGGATTCAGTCAATATACATCTCTCCCTGTGGAGTGTTCTAAAGGGAGGCTGGCAGCTCTGAAATAGTTGACGGCATTGCATGTCCCAACTTTGGGGACTCAAAAATAAGAGTAGGGACCACACTAAACACAGAGTGCCTTGTCGGGGCAGTGTGGCTTCCACATGTATCTGCAGATATATGCAACCAAATCTCTGTCTTTCCACACAGCTAGACATGTTTGTTGCTTGATATTTAGATGATGAGAGGGTTGAACTGGGTGGTAAATTAGTTCCCAGGCCCTGAATAATAATAATAATTTTGTATAAATAATAGTGATTGAGCTACTCCCACCCCCCTTTATTCATTTGAATTGCCATGAGCACAAGCAGGGAGGAATTCAGTCAATATAGATCTCTCCCTATGAAGTGTTCTAAAGGGAGGCTGGCAGCTTCCCAGGTGAGTAGCTCTCAAATATTTGTCTGCATTGCATGTCCCAATGTTGGGGACTCAAAATTAGGGACCACACTAAACACAGAGTGCCTTGTCGGGGCAGTGTGGCTTCCACATGTATCTGCAGATATATGCAACCAAATCTCTGTCTTTCCACATAGCTAGACATGTTTGGTGCTTAATACTTAGATGAGATTGATGATAAGAGGGTTAAACTGGGCGGTAAATTGGTTCCCAGGCCCTGAATAATAATAATAATAATTTTGTAAAAATAATAGTGATGGAGCTACTCCCACCCCCTTTACTCTGTAGACTGGTATCTTAAAGCTTACATGCTGATGCTAACTTTGGAGGCCCTAGAAGTAAAGTACAGCATTACGAAAGCAGATGGCGCTATATAATTAAACAGTCTGTATCAAGTAGGTCCTCGGATGATAGTAACAGCACCCACCGTTTTTTAGGTATAAACGGCACAAGAGGACACGCCGGGGGGGGGGGGAGAGAGTTGGAACAAAGCATTGCAATGGGCACATCGCAGGCTACGGTCCTGGGCGAAGAAACGCCCCAGGACAGAACCCAGCCCATAGATAATGTGTTGATGCCATCTGAGACAGAGACGAATGGGTCCCATGAAAAACAGAAGCTTACAATTGTTAATCTTACTGATACACCTTTACCACAGGATGAAAGGTTGGTGCTTTCTAGGGGTCTTACATTTGCACCGAATAACAAGATGGATAAATTTTTGGTAATCAAAGACCTTCATATGTTTTGTAGAAAACTATTACTTAAAAAACAGTTTCAAGCACCCACAGTTGCAGGCTCTGAGCTTATGTGGGAGGAAGGGGAAGCTCTGGATGATTTAGTGACCCTTCTAGATGAACAAAGGTCTCAAGAAGATATACCGAGACTGTTTAGTAAGCCCTCTAAATTCATGCCCCAGTGGTCCCTTAGCCCTGCGGTATTTACTTTATTCAAAGTAGTGAGTGAGGAAATTCGAAGGTTACCCCTGAGTGGGGGTCCCCAAAATTTAACTAAGGGGTTGGGTGCCATCAAGAGTCTACAAGCACGTACTGACATAACCATGTGCGTGACTCTATGGACCTTCTTAATCGGTTGGACTCTCTCCAATTACCATCTAATGATGTGTTGGTTACATTAGACGTAGAGTCATTATATACAAATATATCCCGCACACATGCCATACGTACATGCCAATACTTTTTAAGTATGAGCAACCAAGAGACACCTGCCCTCCAACAGTTTATTTTGCAATTGTTGACATTAACTTTGACACATAATTTCTTTATATTTGACTGTACCTACTATCGCCAGATTTGTGGGGTAGCCGGGGGGGCACGGTATGCCCACTCGGTTGCCAATCTATTTCTGGGATGGTGGGAGAGGGAGGTTGTTTTTCAGGAGGAATTGGCAGAATATCATCAGAATGTATTGGGATATTTTTGATACATCGATGATATTTTTATATTATTGGCAGGGCTCGGAGGAGAGCTTTATTGATTTTCTTAATATCCTGAATACTAATGATCTGAATATTTTCTTGACGGCTAATATTTCTAAAAAACAGGTAACTTTTTGGGATTTGAGTATTACTCTCTCTCATAGAAGATGGAACAGTGGAGACAGGGTTATACCGTAAGGAGACCTCGGTAAACGCACTCTTGCATTTTGACAGCTTTCATGCTGCCAGCTTAAAGTGCAGGATACCGGTGGGACAATTCCTCCGAGTCCGCAGGAATTGTTCAAAGGATGAAGAGTTCCATGTACAAGCCAGAGACCTCTCAGATCGATTTCATAGGAGAGGGTACCCGAGACGGGTTGTAAAAAGGGCCTTACAACGAGCCAGGGATACTCCTAGAGAGAGGCTATTGGTCCCTAAGAAGCGACATCGTGATCATACAGAGGTAAGATTCATTACCCAGTATAACAATGATTGGGGTACACTTATGCAAATCCTTAGATACAATTGGAAGATTCTTAGGACGGACCCACAGTTGGCCAGATGGGTAAGACAAGGCCCCCGCATGACTGCACAGAGGGCCCCCAATATTAGAACAAAACTATGCAACAGCCATTTTAAGAGACCTGGGATTTGGCTCGATGAGAGAGAGAATGCAGGGGGTTGCTACCGGTGTGGGGCATGTTCCATCTGCCCATATATGCAAAATGAAAAGTGGGTAATCAATGCATATACAGGTAATAAATATAAGATCAATTTCTTAACTGCAAATCAGCAGGAGTGCTATATGCATGTGACTGCCCGAAAATCTATGTGGGCGAAACGAAGAACACCTTAAAAGCCCGCATACAGGCCCATATTTCAAATATACGGTTGGCATCGAGAAATTTACAACTGGGTAAGGTGGTGCCCCCGGTAGCCCTCCATTTTCTACAGGTGCATAACAGTGATTTTAAAAGTTTGAAAATAGTTGGATTAGAGAAGGTGAGTATGGGTCAGAGGGGAGGCAATTTGAAACGTCGGTTACAACAGCGTGAACTCCGATGGATATTCAACCTAGACTCCCAGGCACCCACTGGGGGGCTTAACGAGGACTTAGTGTTTACACCATTTTTGGGTGATGGTTAATTTAGTTTATTTTTCCCATATGGGTCGTACATATATAAATAAGGTTTTTTTCACCTAGTGTGTATTCTTTTGAGGGGCACTGGTATATTGGTATGATTTTGTGTATTTTGTTAGTAATTTTTGGTGTTTACGTTTTTTTAGGGGTCACGTCTTGTTTGGAGAGCTTGGTCTTCAAATAAGTTGGAAGCTCAGCCAGGACATCGAGGTGGAGTGCCATAAATTGTTCCATCAGAGGATTATAGAAAGTCTGGTTGGATATGCGACGGCAAGCTTACAGCGCTGGAAGTTTTTACCTTCTAATATTGCCATGTGCTGTCTGCCTTTTGGGGGATTTATATATGTGTAATTCTCTTGTTGATAGTTTTGATTGGGGCTAGACTTTTTGTACCAGCCCTGTGTGTATTTTCACATATCTCTGTGGGATATAACTTTTAGGTACGAGATTAAGGAGTCTGGGTTGGCAGGGTAAGCTCTGCACTTGGGGACCGTATCAGGATGTTATTATGCTCACATCGGGGATGCAGGGGTTAGGTTCCCCCCCCCCCTTTTTCTTTTTGATGCATGGTGTGGTGGTTGATCCATCGATGTAGGTCCAGCTCTGGGTTTCCCCTTTTTTACCCCCTTTTGGCTATTTAGCCGTAGCATGTCCTGTTCTCAGAATAGTAATAAGCATTGATTGTTGGCATTAGTGCCTGCAGTTATAATGGTAGCTCCTTGAATAATTATTTGTTTAATTTTTTCATTACGGTATGTATTTAGGCACAGGTATTTATAGTCTGTTGGTTATTTATGTATATAGGATACCATCACTCCCTAGATATACCAACCCCCTTATGCTCACCCTCCGCGCTACAATTCGCAGGTCCGGTACCGCCGGGTAGCACATTAGTACTCCCGGCGGCCGGTGCGGCATTGTTTCCCCTCTATGTCATTTAAATCTGTGGCTGAATGGGGGCTGGGCCGCTGACTCACTTCCGGCCGGAGTGTGTCGGACGGCCCCAGCCTCGTTTTCGGTCTGAGGCCGCTGACGCACTTCCGGCCAGGGTGCGCTCGGTGGCGCCGCAACGTTCTTCCTGTGATTTGCGTGGGAGCGTGTGGGGTTAGTATTTAGAGGGGTAAGGGGGATAGGTTGAGGATCACTTTGGCCTGTTGGTAATATATATGGCACATATGTTTATATATTTGACTCTCTTTTTTCACTTGGCTGTCCTCATAGATATTATAGGTAGTTTTGCACTGTAGAGCACTTTATTGCACAGGTTTGCACAATTGATATTTTTGCACTTTATTCATGAAATGTAAACAATGAGGACTAAGATTATAGGATATATTTGTTATTGGGTGTAGTGGATGTGTATATTTATATAGGAGGATTAGCTAACTCACAGTGCCCCCCGCTGGTCAGTCAGGTTATGTGTTTTTAATGGTGTTTTAATGTGTTTTGTCTATATGTGCTTTGTAAGAATAAATTAGTGATTACTTGATTAGAACATCATTTGGTGGTGCCGTGTTTGTCCCTGGTTTTTTGGGGGGCTGTGGGGCCCTCCATTTGTTTTACTCATATTGGTACAGCCAGGGAGGCTGGTGCTGCCATTTTCTTTAGTTATATAATTAAAAAAAATTATATTAATAAAGAAGAATATCATTCATTATACGATGACTGATTGGTAATGCACATCTTGTAAAACGTTTCTCCTAAAATGCAGGCAGGGGTGTTTCCTAGAAAATACCACAAATGAAGCCCTTGGTCAGAGTTTCACTAAATGATGTAAACATAGCTCTGGTTTAAGGCACAAGAAGAAGACAAAGCTACATTTTCCAGTAACAGACTGATGGCACGATCAATGGAGCTCTGTGAAGTAGTAAACAGTAACTTGATCTGTGCTTTTCTTAGAGAAAATATCCTGAAAAGTTTTTTCCTAACCTAGCAAGGTGTCACGCCAGACTCATTCAGGAGATAGTTCATGTGAGGTACGAGTTTAAAGTGGACCAACACCAAGGATTTTGACTATCCTGGGTTTTGGTCCACTTCGGCGGGGCACCCAGATCGGGGGTGCCCGGCTGTGTGAAACCCCCCAGAAAGCCCCAAAAACTCACCTCTCCCCGCTCCCACGTGACCGCTGCTGCCAATCCCCGCCGACGGACAAGCGGGAGGCAGCGATGGACAAGAGAGCGTGCCCGCCGCCGCCTCCCGTGCGTCACTCCTACAGGGCGCGCGCCCGCGCCGGCCATTCACAAACGGCCGGCGTGGGTGCGCGTCCTGCTAGAGGGATGCGCGGGAGGCGGCGGCGGGGGCTGCTGGATCAAGGATCAGGTAGGGATTTAGGGGTTGCTGGGGGGTTTCACACAGCGGGGCACCCCCGATCGGGGGGCTGATCGGTCCGGGAATCTTATAGATTCCCGGACCGATCACGGGAGGGTGTTGGTCCACTTTAAACCAGACAAAACCCCAGACAAGGTTATGTCTGGCAGACTACTTGAGGTATGGAGAATGTCTGCAACCATTATAGGCCTAGATCTACTACTGATGGCAATACCCAAAATGAAATGACTAGCAAGGCTCTAGTGGTCAGGATTAAATCTTGGCTCCAAAAGCATAATAGTCCTATGGGATTCATCCATGGCAGTAAGGATATAGGAGAGCTCACTGTTAAAGGAATGTCCAATTCTTAGATGACTGTCAAGTTCGATGTCCAAATCAGTTTGCGCATGGATCTTTAAAGTGGACCAACACCCAGGATTTTGACTATCCCGAAAACTCACCTGACCCTGCTCCCACGTGACCGCTCCAGCGAATCACCGCCAACGGACAAGGGACGTCCGTCGACGGACAAGCGAGCGCGCCCGCCGCCGCCTCCCGCGCGTCACTCTTACAGGGAGCCGCGCCCGTTTGTGAATGGCCGGCGCGGGTGTGCGCCCTGCTAGAGGGACGCACGGGAGGCGGCGGCGGCCCGCGCTGGAACGGGGAGAAGGTAAGGCTTGTGGGCTTCCTGGGGGGTTTCACCCCACGGGACATCCCGATTTTGGATGCCCCGCGGGGAGGGATCTGATCGGCCCGGGAATCTTATAGATTCCCGGGCCGATCCCCCCTGGGTGTTGGTCCACTTTAACCTTGAAGGAAGAGAAGTATTGATAGGGCCAAACATACTCTCCTTCTTGCAAACTAGGCCCTTGAGGGTCCCAACTTGAGGGGCTAACTACTTGTATAGTTACCTTCCTAGTGCAGCATAAGCCCAGGGCTTTTGTAATTTTCTCAGTAATCAAGCAAACCCAATGAATCTGCCTACAGTATTCATTTGGAGAAGCAGACAATAGCAGGTGTCACAAGTAGTGAGTTGCAAAGTGGTACCGACATCTAAAACACGACTTCTCAGAAACGTGTTTCTAAAAAGCAAATGTACAACTGATCACACAAAGTAAATTAGCTCATTTAAGGCTGTAGGATATTTCATGGCAGCCATTTTGTCCTTAATTTGGTGTGCCTCTATGTTCTATGCACTATTTTTTGCATAGGCAAGACAAGGGGGAGCTGGGGGGGGGGGAGACATTTTCTGCAAATAATGGGCAAGTAAAACTATTGTGCCCATGTTTGTATTGATTACTTTGTACAGCACCAAGAGGGATGATGTTTCTTTTAAAGAAAACAATAATAAAGTAGACGCGTAGAGTGCATTCAAATGCTGCTGTAGGAGGGCAGTAGGTGTGGATGGTTCCTGATAAATGGCTTGTGGAGGAGGCTAGTGAGGAAAGACGTCACATGTAATTGCAGAACCAACGTGGTTTTGAAATTGAAAAGGGAAGGTGAGATCCTCAACGTGTGTCACATCACTTCTACTGCAAAAAATCTATAGATTGCATTGTTTGCAGAATGTGCAGGCCTGCTTCAGAGAGGAGGATGAACACATCCAGGCTTATTGTTAGACGCGGTCTGGCAGATCTTGTGCCTCATTCTGAGCTCCAGCTGTTGCTGTTCAAGACATTTATTCCGGTTAACAATGGCCTGCAGCTCCCCAGAGAACAAGATGTTGATGCATTTCATGTGCCAGCACGTGCTTGACATCCCTCAGTTTTCACAACATTTGTCACTGTAAGTATTCTGGAGCAGTCCAGGCAATAGGTCATGGTTTGCCGATCTTCACATCGATGCACAGGTGTAGTAATTCGTGCTTAGAACCTTTCCTATACCCACAGAGACCAATCCTCATTCTGTTACCCCCCACGCATATTGTTAGTATTGCTTTTATATAAAGGGCCTTCTTCCTCAGAGCTGTACAAGGTAACACATGCACATTTATCATAAACCCAATGTTTTTAACATGTTCTTTACAATAGAAAACATAGAAATTATAGAAGGTTGACGGCAGAAGGAGACCATACGGTCCATCTAGTCTGCCCTTATGTGTATACTGTATGTACTCTTTATCTTAGGATAGATGTGTGCTTATCCCAGGCATGTTTACATTCAGTGACTGTTGATTTTTCAACTACCTCTGCTGGAAGTTTGCTCCAAGCATCTACTACTCTTTCTGTAAAATAATATTTTCTAACATTGCTCCTGATCTTCCCCCCGACTAGCTTCATGTTGTGCCCCCTTGTTCTACCATTAAGTTTCTTCTTAAAAACACTTCCCTCCTGAACCTTATTCAATCCTTATCAATCCAAATATTTAACCCTTTAAGTGCCAGCCTACCTAGATTTTTTGTCACACTCTGTTGCCAGACTACTATTCACGTTTTTGCGATACACGTGTTCAACCTTGATTTATGAAGGGATTTCCAGGGATTTTCCAGGAAAATTATATATTGCTTTTTTCAGCGGAGTCTGGGCTTCAACATGAAATGTCTTGTTTGGCATTTTTTTTGTGTATTCTCAATACTTTTGGGTGAAATATGTGCAAAAAAATAAAAAAAATCTATTTTTTACAATTTGTAGTGTTTTTTTGTAATAAAAAATGTAAGTTTGTTAATAAAATCTTATTGCGTGTGAAATCCCAATTTCTCTCAGTCACAGCGGTACCACATATGTATTGGTATACACCCTTTCCTACAGCAGTTTAGGAGATTTCAGATAGGATACAACTATGCAATATGATTGCATAGTTGTAAGGGGTTAACTTAAAAAAAAAATGACATGGGGGGACCTCACTTTTTTGGGAATTTTAATGGTTAAAAACCCTTAAAATCCCCCCCCCCAAAAAATGACGTAGGGTCCCCCTTACCCAGCATTACTGACCCGGACCAGCTATGGGGGCTTGTAGAACAGGGTGCAGGGGCCAGCGTTGGTGGCCCCTGGCCCTGCAGGCTACTAGCCCACATAGCCACTAAGTGGCCCGGGCCCTTCTTTCCCCCCCCCCGGCCATTGGGGAGGCAGGTAATGGGGGGCTGGGAGTTATGGCAAGTCACCTGCTAGCCGCAAGTGATTTCCAGCCCCAGAGCCTTGTGAACTGGTATAAGGGGTCTCATGGACCCCTTACCAGTTCACAAATAGTTACAAGTAAAAAAAGACACAGACACAAAATTCTTTATTATTCTTGTTTTTACTTAAACTTACCTCTGATCCCGTGTCCCGCGCCGCTGCAGATGACACTTGTCGGTAGTGATCGGAGCAGGGAGGGTGGGAGACAGGGAGATCAGAGCCTGCTCCGATCACTACAGACAACTGACAGAATGGAGCCCGGGTGCCGGTGTAACAGGCCAGAGTATACCCTCAGGCCAGACTATACCCGGGGTTAAAGAGGCCTAGGCTAGATTATACCCCGGGTATACTTTGGCCTAGGCCAAATTATACCCCCGGGTATAAAATAGCCTAGGCCAAAGTATACCCCTCCAGGCCAGATTATACCCCCAGAGTTAAACTGGCCTGGGCTAGATTATACCCCGGGTATATTTTGGCCTAGGCCAAACTATACCCCGGGATGTAAAATAGCCTAGGCCAAACTGTAGCAGGCCAGAGTATACCATCAGGTCACACTATAACCAGGGTTAAATTGGCCTAGGCTAGAATACACCCTAGGTTTATTTTTGCCTAGGCCAATTTATATCCCAGAGTATAAATGAGCTTAGCTCAATTCATACCTCTCAGGTCATATTATACCCACCTGTGATCAAATCGGCCTAGACTAGTTTATAACCCGGAGTATAAATTAGCCTAGGCCAATTTAAATTCACAGTTTGCACAAATATGTGTGCAAAAATGTGAAACCTTGCTATAGTTTGGACCAGGCCATAGTATACCCCGGGTAATACACTCTACACAGGGAGTGTAAAATAGCTTAGGCCAGACTATATCCTCCCGCCTTATCAGGCGCAAATTTAAAAAAGTCCCAAACAGCAAGTAAAAATTCTTGCAAGTAACAAGCCAAGTGCAAACCTTATGATTGCACCAAATTATCATCTAAAAAGTAACTGGTGCAATTATTATATTTGGGGCAGGGATTTATGATTGGAGGTTTGACTTGGCAGTTATAAATGCATTGGCAAGTTTACTTTCATTGCTGCAAATGGATTGAAAATAGCGCAATCCCTGTTTAAGATAAGTATAAATTAGCCTAGGCCAATTCAAGTTCACAGTTTGAGCAAAAATTGGCACAAAACGTGAAATCCTGGTTTAGTTTAGCCCAGCAAAGTATACCCCGGGAGATAAACTCTATACCTGACGAATGTAAAATGGCTATGGCTACACCTTCTACGCTATAATGTTATCATGCGCAATTTTACCCCATGCGCAGAAAACGAAGGCAATGATACATTCCCCTCACAGCCTTTTTTTTTTTACTTCAACCAGAAAAAAACTTGAAGTGTCATATACTAATCAGATGCCAAGCGGAGAAAGGAAATAGCGCAAAATTCAAAAACTGACCCAGGCTACAGTATACCCCCGAGGGATAAACTTTATACCTGGGGGTATAAAATAGTCTAGGTTAGACTATATTTCTCCATCTGCGTACCGGAAGTTAACCTGGTATATATAGGAGGGAGTAGCCGCCTGTTCACTAGCCCTGTGACCAAGCATAACGCGAAACTCGCGTTAGGGTGAGTGCCCGGGGGGGACCGTTCATCATCTGAAGGTATGATATGGCTATGTAATGGTGACTGGTAGTTTTATGACTGTTAAGGAGTGCAGGCTTGTATAAGGGCTGAATATTTAACTATACCTACTTGTACCATTGAGAGCCCTGGTTGGGGTAATTGTTACTATTTATTGGGTTTACCTGTGTTAGTATCTGAGCACTTTGTCAGTAGTCTATTTATGGTTTCAGGCTGGTATAGCCTGGTTATTGATCAACTACCTCTGTGTCCCCTACCTTTTTGCTGTGCTTTATGTGTTTTTTTATTATTGTGATTTTATTATCTACTAATAAAATTGATTTGTTTGCATTATTTGGTTGTTGACTGCATTGTTTATTCGGAATATAGCATTGCCGCAGTCCCAATATTCATTGTGATTGATGTATAGGAATGTGTTATATTTCTCCAGGGCATAATGTTTGCACTTCACTGCTTTTTCTCACCCTCTCTAATTTGTTGAAAAGTGTGCAGATCTGAACCGACAGTAGATGGCGCTGTCCCATCAGTGCATAGTTCATTTTATGTACTATTACTTGCTATGTTTCTTTCTGCTCTCTATGACACCAAACTTTTTACAAGTTTGAGAACCATGGAAGATCAACTGTAAGACCAGCTTTTGAGATTCTACACTGCAACTCAACAAAGGTACCCTCAGTGGACCTATGATCTACCTCTAGAGAAACGTGCAAATGCCACGTCCCAGTTCAGACAAACAGCAAAGCCATATCATGCACAAGGAGGAATTGTTTATCATGGGGAAAAGGAGGTTCTCACTAAAAGCAGACTGCCAAATATCCTGAAGGCCTGTCATGACAACCCAATATCTGGGGGCCATTTTGGCAGAGATAAAACTTTAGCCAAAATCTCTGACCGTTATTACTGGAAGGGAATGAAGAATGACGTGCACCAATATGTAAAAGCCTGTCAAAAATGTTTTGTCATAAATCCCAAAATCACCAAGGAAGCTCCACCACTCAATAGTATACCAGTGCCTGGAAAAGTATGGAGCTTAGTCAGGATTGATATGATTGGTCCTCTTCAGGAAACATCAAATGGAAACAAATATATAGTTGCTGCCACTGATCATTTCTCCAAATGGACTGAAGCAACAGCTGTTCCAGATAAGAGTGCCAAATCAGTAGCAAATTTTTTATACTCAGCTATTTGTCGTCTTGGCTGTATGGAGACCCTTATTAGCGACCAGGGACGAGAGTTTGTAAACTCCATCATTGACAACCTGATGGAGCATTTTCAAACAGATCACCGAATTTCATCTGCATACCACCCACAAACAAATGGCCAGCGGGAACGTGATAATCGAACACTCAAAGAAGCTCTTAGTAAGCTTGTCAATGACCAAGGAAACAACTGGGATCAGTTTATCCCTGGTGTTCTGTTTGCCTATCACACATCTGTGCATGCTTCAACCAAGTTCACTCCATTTGAGGTCATGTATGGAAGGAAGGCCAAGATTCCTATGGACCTTAATCCCTCAAAAAATGACACTGCAGATCCCATGCCCATTTCAGATGACGCCACCCCTGATGTGCTAAATACACTGACAACCATTCTTAAAAAGCTCCACTCAGACGTCAGTACCAACATCCACTCTGCCCAGGAACACCAGAAGTGTGCCTTTGATCGCCGACACAACAGCAACAAAGAAATCACTGCTGGTACCATAGTTTATATCAAGAATCAGCGCCGTATTCATCGCATGGGTTCAAAGATGGAAGCACTCTGGATTGGACCCTATTTAGTTGTGGAATCCTTGACCAAAGGACGAGTAAAACTTAAGAACAATAAGACAGGCAAGATACTAAGCAACACCTACCACACCAGCAACCTTAAGATTTACCAGGATGAAGCGACTTCTCCACCACCCCATTCCCATGATGATTGTCCCAGTGACTCTGCCACACTGAAACACAAGGAAAGTAAGACTTCCTACCACACCAGCAACCTTAAGATTTACCATGATGAAGCGACTTCTCCACCACCCCATTCCCATGATGATTGTCCCAGTGACTCTGCCACACTGAAACACAAGGAAAGTAAGACTTTCAACCTACTACCAAGTTCAAGAAGGAAGTATCTTAGCACCACTCTTGGCCTTATGTTTAATAAGGTTGTATACTATGGATGCAGAAGGGACCTTGGACAACCACGGCGTACATATAAAACCAAAGGTGATGGGAACTGCTTCTTCCGGGCCATCAGCTACATCTTGACAGGAACAGAGGACTAGCATGCCCATCTCAGAGATAAAGTCATAGGCCACATGAAAACTGACTTGACAAAAAAACTACAGGACTACTTGAACCAAAATGTGAATGAATATGTAAACATCTCTGGAATCTGTCGTGACGGAGTCTGGGCAACTGATGCAGAGATCATGGCCACAGCGAATCTGTTGAGCTGCGACATAATCATCTACACAAACGTCGGTGACTCCATGGATTGGTTGACATATCCTGCAAGCTTCAATCTACAGTCAATAACGGAACATGCACTGTATCTTGAAAATAAGCATGATCATTTCAATGTTGTTATCAGTGTTTAGCTGTAAACATTAATATTGTTGCAAGGACTTGCTAGACTAAAGCATGTCCTGGTCCTCCTCCGTCCCTCCTCCATGTCTCCGGAAGCCACCATTTATCGCTTCTCTGGCTGCAGCTTTTGAATTTTATGCAGTTTCCTATTTCTGACCTGATCAGTGCATGACACATCATGCACTGATCAGGTGAACCATAAACATTCGCCCCATGTAAGACCACCTTAACAAGTTTACGTTCCGGATGTTTTAACTTTTGTTATAATATTAGCGTTCAAGTTTTTCTGGTTAAGGTAACAAATCTATGGGGGGGGGGGGGGAATCAATACCCTCCCTTAATTTCTACACCTGGTGTACACTGGAAAAATTGTGCAATCTTCCCCATGAAGAGTTTAAGAATTAAGTCAGTTTGGTTTAGCAATCTTCCCCATGAAGAGTTTAAGAATTAAGTCAGTTTGGTTTCTCAATAAAATGTTGAAAAAGCAATCTTCCCCATGAAGAGTTTAAGAATTAAGTCAGTTTGGTTTCTCAATAAAATGATGAAAAAGCAATTCTTGTGTATATCACTCAATGATTTCATTGGGGTATAATATGACCTGAAAGGTATAAATTGGCCTAGGCCACTTTACCCCCAGGTTCCATGATAGAAAGGTATAATCTGGCCTGGAGGGGTATAGTTTGGCCTAGGCTATTTTACACCCCGGGGTATAGTTTGGCCTAGGCCATTTTATACCTGGGTATAGTTTGGCCTAGGCCAGTTTACACCCCGGGGTATACTCTGGCCTAGGCCAAATTATACCCGGGGTTAATCTGGGACAGGGTTATTCTGGCCTGTTACACCGGTATAGAGGAGCGGGATGACGTCATCCAGCTCCTCCCACAAGTGGGCGGGGCTAGGGGTGGGGCCATCACCGGACAGAGAGGACGGTGAGGGCCCGTTGCTGGGTCCTCACCCGAAGAGTGGTAAGTCCGGGGGGGATCGGAGCCCCCCCCCTGGTGAAGAGAAGAGCCGGGGAGAGTGATCGGGCTGCGAGGTGAGTTTGTGTCATTATTTTTTTTTTTTTCTTACAGATGCCGCGGGGGGGGGGGGGGGCTATTCCGGGCCCACTACTGAAGATCAGAGGCCCCACTACTGAAGAGAATCGCTGGCACTATCAAACGAGGGGTCAGGTAAGTCTGTATGTTTTATAGTTTTTTATGGGGGTTTAAAGTCAGCTACGCGAGTCTCACGTAGCTGGCACTTAACGGTTGGAGAGGCAGCTACGTGAGACTCACATAGCTGGCACTAGAAGGGTTAAAGGTCTCAATCATGTCCCCCCTCTCCCTTCTTTCCTCCAGATTGTACAAATTAAGTTCTTTTAGTTTCTCCTAAGTTTCTCCTCTTAAGTTTTAAGTCCTTCCACCATTTTTGTTGCCCGCCTTTGGACCCGTTCTATTTGAATAATGTCTTTTTGCAGGTAAGGTCTCCAGAACTGCACACAGTATTCTAGCTGTGGCCTTACCAGGGCTCTATACAGCGGCATCACAACCTCCCTCTTCCTACTGGTGATGCCTCGAGCTATGCAGCCGAGCATCCTGCTTGCTTTTCCCACTGCCTGGCTACACTGTCCACTCATCTTGCAGCTATCAGTAATCAGTACCCCTAAATCTCTCTCCTCCGAGGTCCTGGCTAACACAGTGCTGCCCATACGGTACTCAGAGCAGGCATTCCTTCTACCCAAGTGCATGATTTTACATTTAGAGACATTAAACTCTAGTTTCCACAGTTTTGACCATCTATCCAGTAAAGCTAAATCATTTTCCATGTTGCAGACACCTCCAGGAATATCCACCCTATTACTAACCTTTGTATCATCAGCAAACAGGCAAACTTTTCCTACCAAGCCTTCTCCTATGTCACTTACAAATATATTAAAAAGAATGGGGCCCAGGACAGAGCCTTGCGGCACACCACTTGTAACTCGCCTTTGTTCATATTGCACACCATTTACAACAACACTCTGATACCGATCCCTCAGCCAACTGGAAATCCACTGAACTATCCAGGGATTGAGTCCTACCTTCAATAACTTATCTATGAGCTCCTTATGTGGTACAGTGTCAAAGGCTTTGCTAAAATCCAGATAGGCGATATCCACAGCACCACCTTCATCTAACACTTTAGTGACATTGTCAAAGAAATCAATAAGATTGGTCTGACATGATTGGCCCTCAGTAAAGCCGTGCTGTTTTGGGTCCAATAGGTCATTAATTTTTAGATGGGAAATTGTCTGTAAGAGTGTTTACATTAATTTGACCACTATAGATGTTAAACTAACTGGCCTGTAATTACTGGCTTCCTCTCTACTCCCCTTTTTATGGATTGGTACGACATTGGCCATTCTCCAAATCATCTGGAACCTCACCAGTTGAAAGGGAATGGCTGCAATCACAAATCTAAGTTCCCTTAGAACTCTGGGGTGGATTCCATCTGGACCCATCGCCTTACTTACCTTTAGCTCACCTAAGACATCAGCCTCCAGAAACTCCGGAGCTATGCCCTCCCAGCTGGATACTGTGCTATGGCCATGCGTAAAACAATGTAACACCCATTTGCAGGATGTTGCTTGCAGAGGGGGTACTTGAGATGCCTCCTGTGCATAACCCCCCCAAACATCTTACCTATGTACGTCTGACCTACTACTGGCTCCCCCAGAAAATCTGAGCCCTTCGATTGGCCACCAGTGGTCATGCAGGCTAAATTCATTTTGGCCACTGAAACCGGGTGACTGCTGCCTCGCCTTGGCTTACACCGTCCGCGAACAATGCGGCCCAGTTCACACCAAACAGCTGCTAACTGATTGTTGCTGATGTTAGCCTAATGGCTCGTTCACAGAGGCAAATGCGATTGCAGAGCAGTCACCCTGCAGAAGCCTTAGCCAGCAACAATTCTATGACCACAGCATTAGTCATTCTACTTCATTGAGTGGCATTTGCAAGTGAACGCTTTTTAGGAATTTCCATAGGGGATCCTAACAAACCGCTACCACATTGCAAATGCCTTGGTGCGAACCTGGTCTGAGGCATTCTCAGCAAGTGGTGGATGGCAGATGGTGCATCACTGTGGAGTCTGCAGAGGTCACACCTCTAAATAAAAATAATAATAATATAGTATTGCTCCTTCAGGGCCTCGATCGGCATGGCTTTTTTTTTTTTGCACAGATGTACAGATTACTTTTTACACCTGCATGGCCAGGCATGTGTACAACCCCCCCCCCAGTCAAGACAGCCCTGCAATGCTATAACTTCAGTAATAATAACTGTGAAGGGGCATACCTAACCATGCCACGGTATCTGTCCCCACGATACTAAAGTTTCTGTGCCATCACTTTAAAGTGAACCAAAACATGGGCTTTTCACAATTCCAGGTTTTGGTCTGTCCTTCTGGGCCATTCTGATTAGGGATGATCGCTGTGTGCACCCCCATAGCCCCCCATAACCCCCCCCCCCCCCCGGGGGATGCCATCTTCCAACTTCTGTCCTAAAAGCCCTAAACAACTGTCTCTTATAACCTTTGCTATGGAACAGAAGTTCAGAGACTACTGAATAATACGACATTATGTGTGCTACCCCTTCTCTATCCCCCTTGCCCTGCTACTGGTCCCCAAAACCTGAACTGCCTCTATCCAGAGTGATTTCCAATATATATATATATATATATATATATATATATATATATATATATTGTAATGGTATACTTGACGAATACAAATGATTCTGATTTTCCTTCAATCAGCTTCTTCGGCTGCACCTATTAATGAGTGGAATTAAATCCTAGCCACAATTGCAATAGGCAGACAACACCCTCTGCATCCCTCTAAGGCTGTGTGTGTTTATGCCAGCCATTAAATCGGCACTTCACCCTAAATAAGAGTCTATCTCATATGTTTCCCACACCCTGTACATACAAATTGGCCACATTAAAAGTTATCCTACCTGCATCTACTGCATTTTCTGTGCTTTTAAACATCCAAGATGGTGGCCCATGGAATCTCAGGCTGCCTGCAGACAGAAAGTCTCTTCTGACTGTGCCACTCTGCATTATGAGATTGCTGTCCATTTCCTGATCTCAGCTTTGCTCTATCTGAGCAAAGCACAGCTATAACCACGCTCCCTGCACTTTTCACCTCTCTCTTTACCCTTAGCATGTGATGCTTCTGGGGCAAGATGGCGGCGCCTGTGTCCCGTCCACCTCCTGAACAGAGTTGCCCCATTGGGGGAAAGAATAATAAGTAAGTGGCTAAAAACGTAAAATATATGAATTTTAGATGCTAGGGAATAGTTTTTTAAGGGTTTGGGCTTTTCATTAAATGACGCTGAAGATCCGGTTTAAGTTACAGCAGCACGGCCCACACAGCCAGAGAGAGATGCATGAGATGCCGCTGGTTGTCCATGTGCTGTGGGCTCGTTGGCAAGGTAAGAATGTTGTCCGATATACCCTGGTGGGGTTGTACATAGTGGGGCATCCCAAATCTGGATGCCCCTGGGGTGGATGTCTAACTGGACCTAGCATGTTAAAGACGCTAGATGTTTGGTGACTGGCAGGGATGCATTTTGGGAGAGCTAGCAGGGGACTAGTAAAATCTTGTGTAAAGACTTTACGTAATAGAATGTACATAATGATGTGTGCTTCAATACTGCATTCCTCTTCTATCTAGATGAGCAACCATTTATTCACTAGGGAAAATAAAGGAGCCCACAGTCCTATCGTATGTGAATGTTAATAAATCCACGCTTTAATGATATCATGTCAAAACAGAACAGCACGTTGGTAGTACCCACTTATCAGAAAACAACATGATGTTCCAACACTGACAAACAACACAGGCGGACTACACAGAAGCGTCACACACATCTCGGATGCTCATTGTTTACCTGCTCTAACAGCCTCCTTTGTGATAAATGCAAGTGCGTCAATCCTACTTCCATTCATTTTGCAGGAGGATCCTCACCTAAAATTCCCAAGTGACACACAAAATAAAGCTTAAGTGTTTTTTTTATGTATTTTCTTACAGGATCGCAAGCCTCACACTCCTCAATCCCAGACTGCAAATAAAATGAAATGGCAAGAAGAGGAAAAGCTAATGTGAAGAATCAGCACTAGGTGGCGCTCACTCTTTGTTTTTAGGAGCGATTAGTGCTCATGACAAATGAAACCATTATGGACAAGTAAATGTTTACATACATATAACGTGCAATAGAAATATACACATTTAGATTTTAATATAATAACACTTTTTTATTTATACCATTGCAAAAACATATTACAATGCATCTACATCTAAATGTAGACTAGAATAGAATGGAAAAAGCTAGATCTTGTAATTATTGCAGAATGTCATTGCATGATTAATTTAATCAGTAAGTAAACAAGCGGCACTTTTACTGATAAAATTATATTGATAGGTCCAAATACAGAGAGCAAATCCATATGTCAACGACGTTTCGGGGCAAGACCCCTTTCTCAGGACAACAGGCTCGAAACATGGATTTGTTTTCTGAATTTGGACTTTATCATCAAATGATAATTTTATCATTTCTGCCTTGACTTATACTGGAGTGCCGGTTGTCTGTGTATTGACAATATATGTGGCTGCCTCTGCCAGTCACACCCAGGAACTGCGCTTTGAAGGGACATAGAGCATGGTAAGCAGTGTGGCCGTCATTAGATCTATGATTCATTGTATGGTACAGACATTCTCTTGTACTGTGGTTGGTTGACATATACTGTCTGCTTCACAGTTGCATTCTGTTTTGAGTGCCCCGTCTGTGAAACTGCCTGGTTTACCCATAACTCATCTGAATCCTAAAACCAAGTTCATGCACAGGCTCAGCATCTCAGCCATGCTGCTGCCTGAATTTAATTGACATAACTGACAATGCACAGTAACAGGAAGCCTGGCAGCACTTCCTGTTTGCAGGTGGCCTGCAAATGCATGAGCCGCCATTTGTTTTTGAAATTGACCACAGAAGGCGTTAGAAAAAGGTAAATTATTTTATTGTGCAGCAATCTAAATTGCCCTGGGAGGGATGTATATGAGCACGGTTTGTTGTGTTGGTCTGGTTTAAGTCATTTTTGACTGTAGGTCCGCTTTAATGCCTGGTGTGGGCGATGCATGCGCCGTGGGATCGCTGGATCAAGGCGCGCACTGGGAAAACCAGGAGGTTTCACACAGCAGGACATCTTATATCTAAATACTTCAAGGGGCAGTTGTAACCCAACCCTGGAATCTTTTGGACTCCAGAGGCAAGTTACAGGTGTTTTGGTCTGCTTTATAATGGAACTAAACCCTTCCTTGCAGACACCCCAGCAAGAAGTCCAGGAATAGAAAAAAATTACATCTTTTCCTAGTGAAGTTGCCTCCAATGGGGGAGGGGGACAGCTATACACATGTGTGACAGAGGCACCTCTTTCCGTAGGAGATGTGTGGCATTGCAATGTACAGCTGTTTCCAGTTCACAGGTAGCGGTAGAAGATAAGCAGGGTCCTTATGTGCTTGGACCAGGTAAACACCAGTAACTGGGGGCATTGTCGGACCCAGAGGAGTAACTAGGCTTTCTGGCACCTAGGGCAAAGATTTTAAATGATGCCGCACATCTGTTCTCAGGCCCCTCTTTGCCCCCCCCCCCCCTGACCTGCTGCACCCGGGGGGAGTGCCCCCCCTTCTCCCCCCTAGCTATGCCCCTGGTCGGACCTGAGTGCCTGGGGCTTACCAGTAGATCAGTCACCATTTAAATGTGTATTGGCAGAGGCACCCCCAAAACAATATGGTTGGGTGCTGTGTCTAGCGGTGGCGCCGCATAACATATGTCAAATGAAAGCCAGCACTCCTCCTTACCAAATCTGCTTGTATTGTGCAAAAAATATATACATGCAGTAATCAAATTCCATCCACTAGTTTGCGCCAGTATGCATCCATACGTCCAACGTTTCGGGGTGTTGATACCCCTTCATCAGGGACACACAAGAACAAAGTCAAAAGACTTGTCTTTTGGTCTGGTAATGAGGAGTGCTGGCTTTCATTGACATATGTCACCATTTAGATACCAAAGTATTACTAACTAACATTCAGGGCTGATGCACAGAAACATTATGCCAAAGTCTATTGTAAGTGTATTGGGATGCCACAAATAAGCTGTAACTATTTCAGGTTTTGGTGATGAAAACCCTCAAAAGGGGACTCTGAGTCACTGGGAGATTCCTTGATAACCCTGTGGGCCAGTCTGAACCTGACGGGGGGGGCATCTTAGTTTGTTACACCTGGGAGCGAGCTGCCAATGGGGGGTTCCCCAGTTAGTTACTGTACAGCAAAAATGTCTGAAACTTACATAAGAAATAGTGGTAAGCATAATCCAATACACAGGCGTGCAAATAGAGCATCATAATAAGAAGAAGCATGGATTAGTGGCTTCCATGCCTTGCTGAGAGCTGCCAGTAAATAAGGGGGAAACAGTGGTTCTCGGGGAATGTGTAATGTGACCAGCATACTGTACAGCTGAAATCATTCTGTGCCCAGCAGCAAGGCCCCATGGTGTGGCAGCTCAGGAATGAATAGCAGCAGTCAGTGGAGAGGCATGCGGCTCCGGCATGCCATCCTTCTCTATTTGCACTGATTCATTTACCACATTTAGCAGTTGTTTCAGATACTTCAAATGTGTAAGCGAAATGCGACATCTCACCCACCATGGTAAGATTAGACCTTCTACACTGAAAGGCTTACAGTAGAGAAAAAAACAAAAAAGATATACTCATCTTACCCCATCGCCAGCTGATCCATTGCTGCGGGGATAGGACAAAACAGCTGGTTATTAGGCAATCAGCTGTCTTCAGTTCATCTTGACCAACAATACTTCAATAAGAGATCTCAGGCATGGTATGCAGCCTTCTCCAATAAGCAGGGGAGTCTACAGCCTTGTGACTGCATCCGTCACAGTGGCCGTGTCTGCTCTATTCACTGCCAAGACGCGGCACAACCCTTTCATTGAAATGGGTGGAGTGGGCGGGCTAAAATCACTGTGATTGAGAGGGGGGTGGGGCCTTGGTTACCTGTGTCACCGGTCAAGCATGGATGCTAGGGTATTCCATCGCTGAAATCAGTGAGTTGTATTTAACTGGTCAACGACTGTGCAGAGAAATTGGTGAGTATATGTTTTTAGTGTTTTAAGCCTGGACAGTTTGTGGATAAGTTAACATATCAACCTTGATTAACCTTTTTAGAGGAAGGTTATAAATGGAACCCCCTAATTTCTCTCTCTTTATATTGCCTTTAAAGCAAAACACAGGGATTGCAGATGCCTTCGCGCATTAACGGCGACAAATGAGCTAAATCTAGCTTTTCTCCTTGGTCGCCTGGAGAAATCCAACGCTGTGATTGGCCGGCGTGGTTGCATTTCCTGATAAGCCCTATGAAACTTGTTGTCTTCAGGAGACCCAATAAATTACACTTGTCAGCAGTGGCAGACTGGGGCCCAAAATCAGCCCGAGGCAGCTATTTCCAGGCCATTCAACCAGTGTGCGCCAAGGCTGAGGCTAAATCATTAGGAGGAGGACATTGGGCTATGGTTGCTTGGGTGAGGGGGTAGAGTAGGGAAGGGGCTGGGGGAGGCAGGAATTGGATGGGAGTATAAGTAAAGGTAGCAGCCCAGACTGCCCCAAAGCAGTGCGGCCCACCGGGCATTTGCCCGGGTTTCTTTATAGCCAGTCTGCCCCGGCTTGTCAGGGACGCATACAATCTGAAACAGTGGTGGACTGGGGCCAGCATAAGACATCCCTGCTGTGCCCCACCCCCAACAATGATGTTGGGCTATAGCACTGGCGGCTAGGGTTCCTTGCCATGTGGGTACAGTGGGGCTGGGTACAGGGGGCTGAGGGGGAGAATAAGGGGGTAAGGATTAAAGGAGGGTGTTAAAAGCAGCAGCCCAACTGACCCCAAAGCATTGCGACCACCGGGCATTGCCCTGGGTCCCCCTAGAGCCAGTCCACTCATGGTCTGAAACATCACAGTGATCACTCATACATGTAGGATGAGGCCCAGCAGAAGGGAGAGACTTCACTAGGGCTTATCAAGAAATATAAAGCAGGCTGAATAAAATATTAAGTCCCCAGCCAGTCCACAGCCAGCATGGAGCCAGATGGAGAGATCAGGTTAATTTAACCCTTTGCCTGAAATGTTGTATAGGAATGCGCATTCTGAAACGCAAACCCTGATAACTAACCTGACTGGAAGCATTGCTGCTGCTGGCGGGGTTCCAAAGCTAACTGGCAGGGGCATAACTATAGGGAGTGCAGGGGTTGCGACTGCAACGGGGCCCTTACGGTCAGTGGGCCATCATTGTTGTTCCTCCACCTTAAAGGGGAAGTGGACCAAAACCCTGGATAGTCAAAATCCTGAGTGTTGGTCCACTTTAATTAATAAGTTATATACAAGTAGTTGTCTAGTTTTATCCAATTTAGTTAAAATAACAGGAAAAAGTTACTTTATGAGCCCTGATGGGGCCCTATTCAATGTTCACACCAGGGGCCCAAACACAGTTAGTTACACCACTGCTAACTGGCAATGATTTTCTGAGATTTCCCAACTTAAAATCAATCACTTGACTCGGATGATAGCAGGAATAGCAAGTGCCCAAACTTTTATTTCACAATACAATGTAAGTCCATGCTTCTTTTAAAGGGTAATTCCACTTTCAATGGCATTTTTAAAAGTTTTCATTACCATGTGGCAATAGGATGTGCTCAAGTTGCTGAGCTTATCTGTTATTTTTTACTTTTGTATTTGTATAACTGCATGCAATCCCTGTACCTTAGCAATGTACATGGTGTAGCAATGTAATGACTCTAGCTCAATAATCATCTGATTGGCTGAGGCACAGACGACAAGTTTAACCCTATGTGCATTAATCCAGCCTCTTCAGAAAGTGGGGCACAGTCCTGTGTTACAAGCTCAACTGTTACAGTGAAAGCATTCTGGGAGTTGTAGTCAGACAGGACACTAACAGCTTTACTAAAAGGCAGGAGAGCCACTCCTACAGACACACAGGTTTATAAAAAAAACTTGGAAACAGCATTCTGATAAGTAATTCACAGGTCTGGGGGCACAATCCTCACCTAAATGATTATTTTACATCCCAGAAGAGGAAAACAATCAGGCAGAGCACCAAAAACCTGACAAAAAGGCAGTTTTCCTTTAAAGCTGACTAAGGCTATTATATACAGCAGTCTGACTCACATGTAAGCACTGGCCATAGCTGAAGCAGGAGTTTTTCTTTCTAATGAGTGCTTGGGTCCTGTAAAAGAAATGAACACATGCATGGCTTAAATTTAGGCCATCAGCTATCACAACAGCTGCACTATTCCTTCAAAAGCAGGTGCTCCCCATATATTTGTGCCGAGAAATTCTTCTGAAATGACACGACTGCTCCATCAGAAGGGGGCAGAACGCCATCCAGAGACAAGCGGCATGCAGGCACACTGTGGGTCGCTGCCTGCTGTGCCCCTACTTACAGCTCAAGATTGTATTTCCATTGCATATGCAAAGGGAAGTATTCCCCGGCCACTGTTTACATCTTCGGGAACTGGTGTTCATTGGAGAAGTGTGATATAATAAAAATCTATTGGGGTGTATTGTTGCTGTGTGATTCCCCGAGCATTGCTGGCACAAACACCAGCACAGAAATATTTATTTATTTCAGCTAATGACTTATGCTAAAGTTCTGACTAAATTATTATACAGATATTTAAACTAGTTATATTATCATTAAATGATTTAATAGAAAATGATGCACATACAGTATGTTGCACACATAAGCCTGAGGGGTTAACACCAGGTGTGTGGGAAGTGGGGCCTTCCGGGCCCGGTTGTATCCTGTCAGTGTGTGGGGTAGAATTCATAAAGCAATGAAACACAGCACACCAGATAAATAAGAACCAATTTAGAATTTACTATTTGAATATTAGGCAAAGTATTGAATACAATTAGAGATGAGCGAACTTTTGAAAAATTCGATTCGACTGATTCGCCGAATTTTCCGACAAAAATCGTTTCGACCCGAATAAATTCGCGACGAATCGCTATTAAAAACGGCTATTTCTGAGCCTCCTAGAGCCTCAATAGGGTTGTAAACCATTCTGCCTTGCTGTAACACGCACAGGATGCGTGCTGGGTTAGTTAAATAATACTTTGAATAAATATCACATGCAGATCAGAGGCATCGCTAATAGAATCGCAGAGCGGCACAATTGAATTCAAGAGAGTTGAAGTGGCATCACTATGAGAGGCAGGAGCCCAAACATTGCTTTAAAGAGACACTGGAGTTGGCAGCAGCAGGAGCCCAAAAATTGGATGAATCACACCCTGGAGTTGGCAGCAGCAGCAGCAGCAGGAGCCCAAACATTGGCTGAAAGAGACACTGGGGTTGGCTTCAGGAGCCCAAAAATTGGATGAATCACACCCTGGAGTTGGCAGCAGCAGCAGGAGCCCAAATATTACTTTAAAGAGACACTGGAGTTGGCTTCAGGAGCCCAAAAATTGGATGAATCACACCCTGGAGTTGGCAGCAGCAGCAGCAGCAGCAGGAGCCCAAAGATTACTTTATAGAGACACTGGAGTTGGCTTCAGGAGCCCAAAAATTGGATGAATCACACCCTGGAGTTGGCAGGAGTTGACAGCAGCAGCAGCAGGAGCCCAAACATTACTTTAAAGAGACCCTGGGGTTGGCTTCAGGAGCCCAAAAATTGGATGAATCACACCCTGGAGTTGGCAGCAGCAGGAGCCCAAATATTACTTTAAAGAGACACTGGGGTTGGCTTCAGGAGCCCAAAAATTGGATGATTCACACCCTGGAGTTGGCAGCAGCAGCAGCAGGAGCCCAAATATACACTGGAGTTGGCTTCAGGAGCCCCAAAATTGGATGAATCACACCCTGGAGTTGGCAGCAGCAGCAGCAGGAGCCCAAACATTACTTTAAAGAGACCCTGGGGTTGGCTTCAGGAGCCCAAAAATTGGATGAATCACACCCTGGAGTTGGCAGCAGCAGGAGCCCAAATATTACTTTAAAGAGACACTGGGGTTGGCTTCAGGAGCCCAAAAATTGGATGATTCACACCCTGGAGTTGGCAGCAGCAGCAGCAGGAGCCCAAATATACACTGGAGTTGGCTTCAGGAGCCCAAAAATTGGATGAATCACACCCTGGAGTTGGCAGCAGCAGCAGCAGGAGCCCAAATATTACTTTAAAGAGACACTGGGGTTGGCTTCAGGAGCCCAAAAATTGGATGAATCACACCCTGGAGTTGGCAGCAGCAGCAGGAGCCCAAATATACACTGGAGTTGGCTTCAGGAGCCCAAAAATTGGATGAATCACACCCTGGAGTTGGCAGCAGCAGCAGCAGGAGCCCAAACATTACTTTAAAGAGACCCTGGGGTTGGCTTCAGGAGCCCAAAAATTGGATGAATCACACCCTGTGGAGAGTCATGTGGAGAAAAAGTAGCTTAGTTATTAATATCTACATAAAATTATGAATAAACAAATGCAAAAGTATTGCCAAAGTGAAGTTTTGTTTGAGGGTGTGTTTCCACCTTTTAATTAAATCAGAAACAAGAAGGTATCATTGCCTCTGACTAATTAGCCCTCAAAAATTCTTGGAATTTTTAATCTGGAATCATGTCTGATCCGTCTTATCCGAAGAATATTAATAAAAAGTAAGAGTAACGTAAAGGATTTTTTATCAATACTTACTTGTGGTCCAATGCGGAGGAATGTCTGTAACTGGAGAGCAGCGCCTTAAATCTGTTTTGCACGATCCATCTTTCTTTAGTGTAGGTCTGGCCCCGTCATCAATCTACTGGAATACATCAGGCATTGTTGGGAGGAAAGCTTGGATGATCCATGCGCCATTCATTTCCACGCAGGGCAGTCTCTGGAAAAAAAAAGTCTGTATAAACCAGGGTCTTTTTCATATAAAAACAAATGGTTATTCTTGCTTTTCAACCATATGTTCCACAGCTTTACCAGTCATTGTGTCAGCCAATGAAGCAACTTTGTCTCGAAGTGCTGCAAAAGCAGTCCACTGCATCACAAGTGGCATCTGACACCCCCAGTCAACTGTCTGTCTGTTATGCTTTGGGTTCAGCTCCACTATCCATTGATGAAGATCTGATAATCATAAAATTCAGCAGCTACTGCCCAGCCAAGAAGTGGAGGAGACACTCGCCTCTTCTTCCACTAGCCGGCAATTAGTGATGAGGAGAGTGTCGTGGGAGGAGGTGTTGCAAGCCGAGGTAGTGGAAGAGGGTCCCTGGAGTCTGCGGCGGTGGCGGCGGCAGCAGCAGCAGATTATTGCGGACTGTTGTTCGGAAAAATCAGCTACTCAGCGATGTGGCAGTGTTTCATGCAGCATCCTGTGGAGAAAAAGTAGGTTAGTTAGTATATATACATAAAATTATGAATAGACAAATGCAATAGTATTGCCAAAGTGAAGTTTTGTTTGAGGATGTGTTTCCACCTTGTAATTAAATCAGAAACAACTAGCTATCATTTGCCTCTGAATAATTAGCCCTCAAAAATTCTTGGAATTTTTAATCTTGATGTCTGAGGGATTTCTCCTCTCAGACAGCGTCACCATAAGTCCAGCCTGCTGCATTACACTTGGAAGAACATCTTGTTTGCGCTGCGACAAGGAAGCCAGAGTCATGCGTCCTGACATGGCACACGTGTTCAGTCTAGTTTTGAAGTCTTGCCCCCATCTGAAAGAACAACAGGAAAGAAAGTTAGCATGCACTTCTGGCACTCCTACACCACCAAGCACAACCTTATTGAGCCTCAGCGTCACAACGGTGTACCCCACCATAGTCTGATTTGCGATGTTTCCACCCGTTGGAATTCCACCCTCCATATGCAGGATCCACTATAGCAGTGGTCCCCAACCCTGTCCTCAAGGCCCACCAACAGGCCAGGTTTTGCAGATCTCCACAAAGATGCACAGGTGGAGTAATTAGTGCAGCTGCAGAGCAATAGAGCTGGCTATTTGGAGATCCAAAAAACATGACATGTTGGTGGGCCTTGAGGACAGGGTTGAGGACCACTGCACTACAGGACAGAGAAAAGCAATCACGGATTTCTGGATGATCCAAACGGATAGGGGGACACCCCTGTGTAAATTCAATGTAAACCATTGGCAGCTCATATGTGACACCGACCGTTTGCTCAGGCCCTTTGAGGAAGCTACGTTATTAGTCAGTTGCCAGGACTATGAGATGAACGATGAGATTCCACTGCTTCATGTACTACAACACATGTTGGAAACCATGGCTGGTCAGGGCACTGGAGACATGGCACATACATTTCACAGCCACATGAAGCCTGTGGGGGCTGAAGTGGAGGAGGAGGAGGGGGTGGGGCACAGCAAACCACAGTTTAGGTTTCACAAAATGACCATTTTATCTAGTCATCTGACAGGAGAGGAGGAGCAGGAGCAGCCACAGGAGCTAGAGGGTTGTGAGTAAGGCGAGACAGAGGACCCAGACACACCATGGCAGTTTACAGTGGAGATGGAGACAGGTAGTCCCTCCGAGTCACTTGCACAAATGGCACGATGCATGCTCACATGCTTGCGTACTAGTGAGCGCAGAATTGTCTCCATTTGTCAGCGGGAAGACTTCTGGCTCTCCAACTTATTGGACCCTCGCTTCCGGTACAAAATGGGGGCATTTTTTACGCCCACTGAGAGGGAGGACAAACTGACCTACTACAGAGACATCCCACGTAGTCAGTTGGGCGATGTCTATCTGCGCCATGGCCCATACTCCCGCAGGTCTGACTCGGGGGGACCTCTGCGATCACCTTCCACTGCCATGGCTGCTGGGGGGGGTGGAAGGAGCAGCAGCAGCAGCTCCATCAGCAGCAGCCTCAGTCTTCAGTCGCTAGTGAGTAGCTTTCTACACCCGCATAGTGAGTCTACTCATGAGCAGCAGGAAGACCTGGAGCTGGACCTCAAACAGCAGGTCATGTCATACCTTGACATGACCATGCCAACACACCTTCAAGATCCACTGGATTTGCTGGGAAGCCAAACTTGACTTGTGCCCGCAACTAGCAGAGTTTGCCCTGGAAAAGCTGTACTGGCCGGACAGTAGTTGATTTAGATGGCAACTGGGCTGCTCTATATAACGAAGCAAAATGGCAAATTTACCTCACTATATAAGCTATTGCCCCTCAGATTTACACAGGGGCTGCTCTATATTATGCTGCAAAATGGCAAATTTACCTCACAATATAAGCTATTGCCCCTCAGATTTACACAGGGCCTGCTCTATATTATGCTGCAAAATGGCAAATTAACCTCACAATATAAGCTATTGCCCCTCAGATTTACACAGGGCCTGCTCTATATAACGAAGCAAAATGGCAAATTTACCTCACTATATAAGCTATTGCCCCTCAGATTTACACAGGGGCTGCTCTATATTATGCTGCAAAATGGCAAATTAACCTCACAATATAAGCTATTGCAGCTCTATATAAATAAAAATAAATAAATAAAAAAAGGCCTGTAGAAGCTTATTTAGTATAACAGATAGGGTGACATGTGCTGGTTTGGGATGCCCATATGGGCTAGTGTTTTGGCAGCAGTACAAAAACCAATGCAAAATGCAATAGCTTAATAAAGCTGATGCTGATCAACGCTTATTTAGTATAACAGATGGGGTGCAACATGCAGGTTTGGGATGCCCTGCGGCCTGGTGTATTTAAAGCAGACCAAAACCAATTCAAAATGCAATAACTTAATAAAGCTGAGGCTGTAGATGCTTATTTAGTATAAACAGGTAGGGTGCAAGGTGCAGCTTTGGGGTGCCCTGCGGCCTGGTTAAATGAAAGCAGTCAAAAAGGAAGTGCAAACTGAAGTAGCTTAATGAAGCTGATGCTGATCAACGCTTATGTTGTATACCAGATAGGGTGCAAGGTGCAGCTTTGGGGTGCCCTGCGGCCTGGTTTATTAAAAGCAGTCAAAAACAAGTGCAAACTGAAGTAGCTTAATAAAGCAGCTGATGCTGATCAACGCTTATGTTGTATAACAGGTTTAAAATAGCATGTGCCTTGGGATGCCCGTGTGGCCTGTTATATTTCAAGCTGAACAAAAAGTAACAATAATCCAAGTATGAGACATCATTTTGACCTTCTTTACAGCGCCATACTTTGAAAAAAAAAAATTAATTTCATGCCGATCAATCCAAAGGTCAATGCCCCTAACAAAAATAGTGTTCGGCATAAGTTTTCCTTCTGGAAGGACGTAACCTTTAGTTTACATGGTTGGGGTAGGTTATCTTACAAATTGGGATACCCCAGGCAGCAGTGTCATTGAAAGAGACAGATTGTAATGCAGGCCATACGCAAGCAGAGAAACTCAGGCTGCAACAGGCCTATTTAGTTTACATGGTTGGGGTAGGTTATCTTACAAATTGGGATACCCCACTGTATATGAAACCGAATATAAATGCACACCCAAAAGTGGACAATCAGCCTCCAAGAGGCCTGCTTAGTTTAAATAAGAGAGCTGCTTAGTATGGTAGGTAGGTTATGTTATGTTACAGAATGGGATGCCCCAAGCAGACTTGAGATCAGTATATATGCACACAGCAGCAGTGTGTTAGCAGGCTCATACAGGCCAAATTTCTTTAAATAACTGTGCAGCTTACAGTAAATGCAGAGGCTAATGGTATGTTACAGAATGGGATGCCCCAAGCAGACTTGAGATCAGTATATATGCACACAGCAGCAGTGTGTTAGCAGGCTCATACAGGCCAAATTTCGTTAAATAACTGTGCAGCTTACAGTAAATGCAGAGGCTAATGGTATGTTACAGAATGGGATGCCCCAAAGCTGACTTGAGATCAGTATATATGCACACAGCAGCAGTGTGTAAGCAGGCTCATACAGGCCAAATTTCTTTAAATAACTGTGCAGCTTACAGTAAATGCAGAGGCTAATGGTATGTTACAGAATGGGATGCCCCAAGCAGACTTGAGATCAGTATATATGCACACAGCAGCAGTGTGTTAGCAGGCTCATACAGGCCAAATTTCTTTAAATAACTGTGCAGCTTACAGTAAATGCAGAGGCTAATGGTATGTTACAGAATGGGATGCCCCAAAGCTGACTTGAGATCAGTATATATGCACACAGCAGCAGTGTGTAAGCAGGCTCATACAGGCCAAATTTCTTTAAATAACTGTGCAGCTTACAGTAAATGCAGAGGCTAATGGTATGTTACAGAATGGGATGCCCCAAGTAGACTTGAGATCAGTATATATGCACACAGCAGCAGTGTGTTAGCAGGCTCATACAGGCCAAATTTCTTTAAATAACTGTGCAGCTTACAGTAAATGCAGAGGCTAATGGTATGTTACAGAATGGGATGCCCCAAAAACCAGAGAGCACCTGGCAGGCAGCAGTAAGACTATGCACAGCAAAAGTGTCTTTATCATGCCTAATTTCAATTAGAATAGGTGCAAATGGTTAGGTTCTTAAATAGAGGCTGGTGTAGTCACAGAATGGGATGCCCCAAAAAGGAGGGCACCTGGCAGGGACCAGTAGTGCTATGCACAGCAAAAGTGTCTTTATCAGGCCTAATTTCAATTATAATAAGTGCAAATGGTTATATGGTCTTAAACAGAGGCTGCTGTAGTCACAGAATGGGATGCCCCAAAAAAGAAGTGCACCTGGCAGGGTCCAGTAGTGCTATGCCCAGCAAAAGTGTCTTTATCAGGCCTAATTTCAATTATAATAAGTGCAAATGGTTATATGGTCTTAAACAGAGGCTGCTGTAGTCACAGAATGGGATGCCCTAAAAACCAGCAGTAAGTACACCTGGCAGGGTCCAGTAGTGCTATGCCCAGCAAAAGTGTCTTTATCAGGCCTAATTTCAATTATAATAAGTGCAAATGGTTATATGGTCTTAAACAGAGGCTGCTGTAGTCACAGAATGGGATGCCCCAAAAAAGAAGTGCACCTGGTAGGGTCCAGTAGTGCTATGCCCAGCAAAAGTGTCTTTATCAGGCCTAATTTCAATTATAATAAGTGCAAATGGTTATATGGTCTTAAACAGAGGCTGCTGTAGTCACAGAATGGGATGCCCCAAAAAAGAAGTGCACCTGGCAGGGTCCAGTAGTGCTATGCCCAGCAAAAGTGTCTTTATCAGGCCTAATTTCAATTATAATAAGTGCAAATGGTTATATGGTCTTAAACAGAGGCTGCTGTAGTCACAGAATGGGATGCCCTAAAAACCAGCAGTAAGTACACCTGGCAGGGTCCAGTAGTGCTATGCCCAGCAAAAGTGTCTTTATCAGGCCTAATTTCAATTATAATAAGTGCAAATGGTTATATGGTGTTAAACAGAGGCTGCTGTAGTCACAGAATGGGATGCCCTAAAAACCAGCAGTAAGTACACCTGGCAGGGACAAGTAGTGCTATGCCCAGCAAAAGTGTCTTTATCAGGCCTAATTTCAATTATAATAAGTGCAAATGGTTATATGGTCTTAAACAGAGGCTGCTGTAGTCACAGAATGGGATGCCCTAAAAACCAGCAGTAAGTACACCTGGCAGGGTCCAGTAGTGCTATGCCCAGCAAAAGTGTCTTTATCAGGCCTAATTTCAATTAGAATAAGTGCAAATGGTTATATGGTCTTAAACAGAGGCTGCTGTAGTCACAGAATGGGATGCCCTAAAAACCAGCAGTAAGTACACCTGGCAGGGACAAGTAGTGATATGCCCAGCAAAAGTGTCTTTATCAGGCCTAATTTCAATTATAATAAGTGCAAATGGTTATATGGTCTTAAACAGAGGCTGCTGTAGTCACAGAATGGGATGCCCTAAAAACCAGCAGTAAGTACACCTGGCAGGGACAAGTAGTGCTATGCCCAGCAAAAGTGTCTTTATCAGGCCTAATTTCAATTATAATAAGTGCAAATGGTTATATGGTCTTAAACAGAGGCTGCTGTAGTCACAGAATGGGATGCCCTAAAAACCAGCAGTAAGTACACCTGGCAGGGTCCAGTAGTGCTATGCCCAGCAAAAGTGTCTTTATCAGGCCTAATTTCAATTATAATAAGTGCAAATGGTTATATGGTCTTAAACAGAGGCTGCTGTAGTCACAGAATGGGATGCCCTAAAAACCAGCAGTAAGTACACCTGGCAGGGACAAGTAGTGCTATGCCCAGCAAAAGTGTCTTTATCAGGCCTAATTTCAATTATAATAAGTGCAAATGGTTATATGGTCTTAAACAGAGGCTGCTGTAGTCACAGAATGGGATGCCCTAAAAACCAGCAGTAAGTACACCTGGCAGGGTCCAGTAGTGCTATGCCCAGCAAAAGTGTCTTTATCAGGCCTAATTTCAATTATAATAAGTGCAAATGGTTATATGGTCTTAAACAGAGGCTGCTGTAGTCACAGAATGGGATGCCCTAAAAACCAGCAGTAAGTACACCTGGCAGGGTCCAGTAGTGCTATGCCCAGCAAAAGTGTCTTTATCAGGCCTAATTTCAATTATAATAAGTGCAAATGGTTATATGGTCTTAAACAGAGGCTGCTGTAGTCACAGAATGGGATGCCCTAAAAACCAGCAGTAAGTACACCTGGCAGGGACAAGTAGTGCTATGCCCAGCAAAAGTGTCTTTATCAGGCCTAATTTCAATTATAATAAGTGCAAATGGTTATATGGTCTTAAACAGAGGCTGCTGTAGTCACAGAATGGGATGCCCTAAAAACCAGCAGTAAGTACACCTGGCAGGGACAAGTAGTGCTATGCCCAGCAAAAGTGTCTTTATCAGGCCTAATTTCAATTATAATAAGTGCAAATGGTTATATGGTCTTAAACAGAGGCTGCTGTAGTCACAGAATGGGATGCCCTAAAAACCAGCAGTAAGTACACCTGGCAGGGTCCAGTAGTGCTATGCCCAGCAAAAGTGTCTTTATCAGGCCTAATTTCAATTATAATAAGTGCAAATGGTTATATGGTCTTAAACAGAGGCTGCTGTAGTCACAGAATGGGATGCCCTAAAAACCAGCAGTAAGTACACCTGGCAGGGACAAGTAGTGCTATGCCCAGCAAAAGTGTCTTTATCAGGCCTAATTTCAATTATAATAAGTGCAAATGGTTATATGGTGTTAAACAGAGGCTGCTGTAGTCACAGAATGGGATGCCCTAAAAACCAGCAGTAAGTACACCTGGCAGGGACAAGTAGTGCTATGCCCAGCAAAAGTGTCTTTATCAGGCCTAATTTCAATTATAATAAGTGCAAATGGTTATATGGTCTTAAACAGAGGCTGCTGTAGTCACAGAATGGGATGCCCCAAAAAAGAAGTGCACCTGGCAGGGTCCAGTAGTGCTATGCCCAGCAAAAGTGTCTTTATCAGGCCTAATTTCAATTATAATAAGTGCAAATGGTTATATGGTCTTAAACAGAGGCTGCTGTAGTCACAGAATGGGATGCCCTAAAAACCCGCAGTAAGTACACCTGGCAGGGTCCAGTAGTGCTATGCCCAGCAAAAGTGTCTTTATCAGGCCTAATTTCAATTATAATAAGTGCAAATGGTTATATGGTCTTAAACAGAGGCTGCTGTAGTCACAGAATGGGATGCCCCAAAAAAGAAGTGCACCTGGTAGGGTCCAGTAGTGCTATGCCCAGCAAAAGTGTCTTTATCAGGCCTAATTTCAATTATAATAAGTGCAAATGGTTATATGGTCTTAAACAGAGGCTGCTGTAGTCACAGAATGGGATGCCCCAAAAAAGAAGTGCACCTGGCAGGGTCCAGTAGTGATATGCCCAGCAAAAGTGTCTTTATCAGGCCTAATTTCAATTATAATAAGTGCAAATGGTTATATGGTCTTAAACAGAGGCTGCTGTAGTCACAGAATGGGATGCCCTAAAAACCAGCAGTAAGTACACCTGGCAGGGTCCAGTAGTGCTATGCCCAGCAAAAGTGTCTTTATCAGGCCTAATTTCAATTATAATAAGTGCAAATGGTTATATGGTGTTAAACAGAGGCTGCTGTAGTCACAGAATGGGATGCCCTAAAAACCAGCAGTAAGTACACCTGGCAGGGACAAGTAGTGCTATGCCCAGCAAAAGTGTCTTTATCAGGCCTAATTTCAATTATAATAAGTGCAAATGGTTATATGGTCTTAAACAGAGGCTGCTGTAGTCACAGAATGGGATGCCCTAAAAACCAGCAGTAAGTTCACCTGGCAGGGTCCAGTAGTGCTATGCCCAGCAAAAGTGTCTTTATCAGGCCTAATTTCAATTATAATAAGTGCAAATGGTTATATGGTCTTAAACAGAGGCTGCTGTAGTCACAGAATGGGATGCCCTAAAAACCAGCAGTAAGTACACCTGGCAGGGACAAGTAGTGCTATGCCCAGCAAAAGTGTCTTTATCAGGCCTAATTTCAATTATAATAAGTGCAAATGGTTATATGGTCTTAAACAGAGGCTGCTGTAGTCACAGAATGGGATGCCCTAAAAACCAGCAGTAAGTACACCTGGCAGGGTCCAGTAGTGCTATGCCCAGCAAAAGTGTCTTTATCAGGCCTAATTTCAATTATAATAAGTGCAAATGGTTATATGGTCTTAAACAGAGGCTGCTGTAGTCACAGAATGGGATGCCCTAAAAACCAGCAGTAAGTACACCTGGCAGGGACAAGTAGTGCTATGCCCAGCAAAAGTGTCTTTATCAGGCCTAATTTCAATTATAATAAGTGCAAATGGTTATATGGTGTTAAACAGAGGCTGCTGTAGTCACAGAATGGGATGCCCTAAAAACCAGCAGTAAGTACACCTGGCAGGGACAAGTAGTGCTATGCCCAGCAAAAGTGTCTTTATCAGGCCTAATTTCAATTATAATAAGTGCAAATGGTTATATGGTCTTAAACAGAGGCTGCTGTAGTCACAGAATGGGATGCCCCAAAAAAGAAGTGCACCTGGCAGGGTCCAGTAGTGCTATGCCCAGCAAAAGTGTCTTTATCAGGCCTAATTTCAATTATAATAAGTGCAAATGGTTATATGGTCTTAAACAGAGGCTGCTGTAGTCACAGAATGGGATGCCCTAAAAACCAGCAGTAAGTACACCTGGCAGGGTCCAGTAGTGCTATGCCCAGCAAAAGTGTCTTTATCAGGCCTAATTTCAATTATAATAAGTGCAAATGGTTATATGGTCTTAAACAGAGGCTGCTGTAGTCACAGAATGGGATGCCCCAAAAAAGAAGTGCACCTGGTAGGGTCCAGTAGTGCTATGCCCAGCAAAAGTGTCTTTATCAGGCCTAATTTCAATTATAATAAGTGCAAATGGTTATATGGTCTTAAACAGAGGCTGCTGTAGTCACAGAATGGGATGCCCCAAAAAAGAAGTGCACCTGGCAGGGTCCAGTAGTGATATGCCCAGCAAAAGTGTCTTTATCAGGCCTAATTTCAATTATAATAAGTGCAAATGGTTATATGGTCTTAAACAGAGGCTGCTGTAGTCACAGAATGGGATGCCCTAAAAACCAGCAGTAAGTACACCTGGCAGGGTCCAGTAGTGCTATGCCCAGCAAAAGTGTCTTTATCAGGCCTAATTTCAATTATAATAAGTGCAAATGGTTATATGGTGTTAAACAGAGGCTGCTGTAGTCACAGAATGGGATGCCCTAAAAACCAGCAGTAAGTACACCTGGCAGGGACAAGTAGTGCTATGCCCAGCAAAAGTGTCTTTATCAGGCCTAATTTCAATTATAATAAGTGCAAATGGTTATATGGTCTTAAACAGAGGCTGCTGTAGTCACAGAATGGGATGCCCTAAAAACCAGCAGTAAGTTCACCTGGCAGGGTCCAGTAGTGCTATGCCCAGCAAAAGTGTCTTTATCAGGCCTAATTTCAATTATAATAAGTGCAAATGGTTATATGGTCTTAAACAGAGGCTGCTGTAGTCACAGAATGGGATGCCCTAAAAACCAGCAGTAAGTACACCTGGCAGGGACAAGTAGTGCTATGCCCAGCAAAAGTGTCTTTATCAGGCCTAATTTCAATTATAATAAGTGCAAATGGTTATATGGTCTTAAACAGAGGCTGCTGTAGTCACAGAATGGGATGCCCTAAAAACCAGCAGTAAGTACACCTGGCAGGGTCCAGTAGTGCTATGCCCAGCAAAAGTGTCTTTATCAGGCCTAATTTCAATTATAATAAGTGCAAATGGTTATATGGTGTTAAACAGAGGCTGCTGTAGTCACAGAATGGGATGCCCTAAAAACCAGCAGTAAGTACACCTGGCAGGGACAAGTAGTGCTATGCCCAGCAAAAGTGTCTTTATCAGGCCTAATTTCAATTATAATAAGTGCAAATGGTTATATGGTCTTAAACAGAGGCTGCTGTAGTCACAGAATGGGATGCCCTAAAAACCAGCAGTAAGTACACCTGGCAGGGTCCAGTAGTGCTATGCCCAGCAAAAGTGTCTTTATCAGGCCTAATTTCAATTATAATAAGTGCAAATGGTTATATGGTCTTAAACAGAGGCTGCTGTAGTCACAGAATGGGATGCCCTAAAAACCAGCAGTAAGTACACCTGGCAGGGTCCAGTAGTGCTATGCCCAGCAAAAGTGTCTTTATCAGGCCTAATTTCAATTATAATAAGTGCAAATGGTTATATGGTCTTAAACAGAGGCTGCTGTAGTCACAGAATGGGATGCCCTAAAAACCAGCAGTAAGTACACCTGGCAGGGACAAGTAGTGCTATGCCCAGCAAAAGTGTCTTTATCAGGCCTAATTTCAATTATAATAAGTGCAAATGGTTATATGGTCTTAAACAGAGGCTGCTGTAGTCACAGAATGGGATGCCCTAAAAACCAGCAGTAAGTACACCTGGCAGGGACAAGTAGTGCTATGCCCAGCAAAAGTGTCTTTATCAGGCCTAATTTCAATTATAATAAGTGCAAATGGTTATATGGTCTTAAACAGAGGCTGCTGTAGTCACAGAATGGGATGCCCTAAAAACCAGCAGTAAGTACACCTGGCAGGGTCCAGTAGTGCTATGCCCAGCAAAAGTGTCTTTATCAGGCCTAATTTCAATTATAATAAGTGCAAATGGTTATATGGTCTTAAACAGAGGCTGCTGTAGTCACAGAATGGGATGCCCTAAAAACCAGCAGTAAGTACACCTGGCAGGGACAAGTAGTGCTATGCCCAGCAAAAGTGTCTTTATCAGGCCTAATTTCAATTATAATAAGTGCAAATGGTTATATGGTCTTAAACAGAGGCTGCTGTAGTCACAGAATGGGATGCCCTAAAAACCAGCAGTAAGTTCACCTGGCAGGGTCCAGTAGTGCTATGCCCAGCAAAAGTGTCTTTATCAGGCCTAATTTCAATTATAATAAGTGCAAATGGTTATATGGTCTTAAACAGAGGCTGCTGTAGTCACAGAATGGGATGCCCTAAAAACCAGCAGTAAGTACACCTGGCAGGGACAAGTAGTGCTATGCCCAGCAAAAGTGTCTTTATCAGGCCTAATTTCAATTATAATAAGTGCAAATGGTTATATGGTCTTAAACAGAGGCTGCTGTAGTCACAGAATGGGATGCCCTAAAAACCAGCAGTAAGTACACCTGGCAGGGTCCAGTAGTGCTATGCCCAGCAAAAGTGTCTTTATCAGGCCTAATTTCAATTAGAATAAGTGCAAATGGTTATATGGTCTTAAACAGAGGCTGCTGTAGTCACAGAATGGGATGCCCTAAAAACCAGCAGTAAGTACACCTGGCAGGGACAAGTAGTGCTATGCCCAGCAAAAGTGTCTTTATCAGGCCTAATTTCAATTATAATAAGTGCAAATGGTTATATGGTCTTAAACAGAGGCTGCTGTAGTCACAGAATGGGATGCCCTAAAAACCAGCAGTAAGTACACCTGGCAGGGTCCAGTAGTGCTATGCCCAGCAAAAGTGTCTTTATCAGGCCTAATTTCAATTATAATAAGTGCAAATGGTTATATGGTGTTAAACAGAGGCTGCTGTAGTCACAGAATGGGATGCCCTAAAAACCAGCAGTAAGTACACCTGGCAGGGACAAGTAGTGCTATGCCCAGCAAAAGTGTCTTTATCAGGCCTAATTTCAATTATAATAAGTGCAAATGGTTATATGGTCTTAAACAGAGGCTGCTGTAGTCACAGAATGGGATGCCCCAAAAAAGAAGTGGACCTGGCAGGGTCCAGAAGTGCTATGCCCAGCAAAAGTGTCTTTATCAGGCTAATTTCAATTATAATAAGTGCAAATGGTTATATGGTCTTAAACAGAGGCTGGTGTAGTCACAGAATGGGATGCCTCACAGCAGACTTAAGATCAGTTCAGTATATATGCACAGTTAGTTAGTATAAGCAGCCTGAAAACGCTAACAAAGCCTGTCAGCCAGCTAGTAACACTCAGGCTGGATGAAAAAAAAAAAAAAATCTCCCTGTGACAGCCTCCGATTTTTCTACCTTTCCCTGTTTTTCGCTGACTTTCTGTCTGTCTCCTGTCTGTCTCCTGCCTGTCTCCAGCCTGTCCCTGTCTGTCCCTGCCTGTCTAACTGCCTCTCTCCCTCAGCTACACAGCGTTCTGTCTCTCACGAATGCAATAGAGAAATGAGGAAGGAAAAGCAAGATGGCCGGCCTTAAATAGCGCTGTGACGTCACCGGGCTTGCTGGCTGCTGATAGGCTGCATGTGACTGTCCCAGCATACACTGCCCCAGCTTACATGTCTGGACATGTCCCGTCCGCCATCTTAGAATGCCTGTAAATGTAAATGAATGGATGTTAAAGGAAAACTTCGAGCGATCGAATCGCGGGGAAATTCGGATTCGATCCGAATCGAATTTTTCCTGAAATTTGGATCGAATCCGGGTTCGTCCGGATCGATTCGCTCATCCCTAAATACAATAGTTGGTGGATAATACATGTAGCATCTGGATTAAAGCATTATATGACTGCAGAAGAATCTAGTGGATTTTCTACTTTTCAAGAAGGATGGGGGGGTATCTCAACAACAAAGGTTAAACTTGTGCCTAGGTTACTTAAATATATATGGCTATTGGACAACTTTAAAACACACTGTATGCTCTTTGTAATTCAAACAATCTATCAATCTGTTTAAAATGTAAGATTAACTCTATATAATATAATAAACTTCGGGTAGGTGATGCTCTAAATTTGTAACTATGCTGTAAATAGTGAGGAGAACTGAGAAAAGTTCACTTATCCTTAGACCAGAAGTTCTTGATGGAAAATAACAGTCCTGTTATTGCTGAATAAAATGGTGCCGTTTCTTTAAATATTTTCCGGATATTTCTTTCTTCAATTGGTCACGGGCCTCAAAAAACTCTCCTAAGAAAATAAAAGTCCCTTTCTTTGCACTCCATTGGAGGCTTCACACAGTGAATAACACACAAAAAAATGAGTTTTTACACCCCTCGCACAGTTCAGCAGTGAGGAAAATAAGGAGAGTGTTAATTTCAACCAAAAACTTCACTGTGGCCCTATAATTTATGTGGGCTCAGAAACACATACAAACACAGAAGTGCTCCCTTTGACCCCACCTCACGGACTCTGCTCCCTCAGAGCTGTGCTGTGCCTTTTATAGCCTGCAGGAAGGACTGCACCAGCCTCTCTCTCATGGCTGGCCCCACCCACACACAAGAGTTTTCCAGATCCCTCCCGGCCAACAGCCCCCCTCACCCAAGATGGTTTGTTATTGCATTGGTGCATGCACAGCTTACTCCATTGCCGCCAGCTGTCTGCCCCTTTTCAAACTAAAGAGAGCAGCTCTGCGCAAGCAGTGAGTCACCGCACCTCCGGCGCCCACACAAACCTCAGCGGGCGGAGAAGAAGCCGCCAGCCAAAAGAATCCCAGAACCCGACCGGCAGAGGTTTGTTATATGTTGGTTACAAGTGCAATTGTGGGTTTGGGGAGTGTGAAAAGTCTCTAGTAACGTTGCAGAGTATAAACTTGAATGCCACGATTTTTATTGAAGAACCACATTGAAGAACAAATCTTCCCCAGTCACTGTTTTTTTAGATGGCTCCCATTACTTATGGGGTACATTCTTCTTAATTAGGTAACAGCTCTGTTTCCCCTCTCAACTAGAAAATGGCCTCAGCACCAGCATCTGGTCCCCTTTTCCTGTATGCTTGAGCCATTATCTTCCTCCACAGAATCCTAGGGCAGACGTCTGGCCTGCTCTTTTGTCCTCCTATGGGTTTTCAGTCCTAGCCTTCTCCTGAATTCACATGTGTTGAGTGTGGGATGCAATTCTGCAAAGACTTGCTGTGGCCCTGCAAAAAACACAGATGGACACTGCTGGAATATGGGACGAGGTCAGAGTTTTTTAATAGAGATGAGCGAGTAGTGAAATATTCGAAATTTCGAATTTCGTTTCGAATAGACCGCGTTACTCGACTACTCGACCGAATATCGAATCCCATTATAGTCTATGGGAAAAAAATGCTCGCCACTTGGAAATCTCAATTCGACCACTTGGAGGTCACCAAGTCCACCCTGAAACATCAGAAAATGATGCCAACACTGCTGGAATGCAACTGGGACAGCAGGGGAAGCATGTCTGGGTGCATATAACGCGCCCAAGTCGCACTATTACGCCACTATCACAGCCTCTCAACAATACACTCCAAACACAATATAACTTCTACATAAAGTGAGACAAGACAAGGAAACCTTCTTTACTCTACATTGCCATGGACCCCAAGCCAAACTGTACAAAAAGAAGAACAAAATTCTGCACCCCTTAAAATCACGTTGCCTATGACAACCACAGATGGCATAGGCAAGGGGGAAAACAAATAGACCCCACCCCTAACTAAGTGTGTATATAGCTAGAATGAGCTACATGTATATACCGTTCAGCATAGTAGCCCTAATAAGGGCTCTCAATGACTCTCTTGTCTTCTGGTAGCTGGTATATATGGTTGTAAATGCGATATTCTGAGCTTCTGGGGCCCTGCCTGCCTACATATGAGCTATATACTGTTCAGCATAGTAGCACTAATAAGGGATTAAGGACTCTCTTGTCTTCTGGTAGCTGGTATATATGGTGGTAAATGCGATATTCTGAGCATCTGGGGCCCTGCCTGCCTACATATGAGCTATATACCGTTCAGCATAGTAGCACTAATAAGGGATTAAGGACTCTCTTGTCTTCTGGTAGCTGGTATATATGGTGGTAAATGCGATATTCTGAGCATCTGGGGCCCTGCCTGCCTACATATGAGCTATATACCGTTCAGCATAGTAGCACTAATAAGGGATTAAGGACTCTCTTGTCTTCTGGTACCTGGTATATATGGTGGTAAATGCGAGATTCCGAGCTTCTGGGGCCCTGCCAGCGACAGCCTGTCTTTCCCTGCTGTGAGCGTCTGTCCCTCACTAAGTTCAAGCTGCTAATGCTGACGAAGAGGAAGTGCTGAGTTTTGTAGATTCGAGGTCACATGGTTTTTCCAGCCAATGCGTGTAGACGCCGTTCTCGCGATGCCAGCGTCCTCCCAGGACCTGTCCCACCCCCCCTGCATGGTGATTGGTGTAAAAAACGCGCCAGGGAAGGTGGGAGGGGAAACGAATTGTGAGTGCGCCATCGCCGCTGTACTCGATCGAAATCGAGTATGACGAATAGCGTAGTATTCGATCGAATACCGGCTCGGTCGAGTACTACTCGCTCATCTCTATTTTTTAAAATCCCCATCGTTCCTTAGCGCTGGCAGGGGGCATCAAAAAGTGATGATAGAATCGCTTTAAGAAATGTATGTTTATTGAATTATGTTCATTGCCTACAATCAAATCTTGTGTGCTCTTGTTATCCACAAAAGGGTAATAATCTTAATAATTATTGCAGATATATTGTAATCCTTATTCTTCCAAAACAGAGGCTTTTGCAAATTATTACTTCGTCTGCACAGCACAGTTAATGTCACAATCACGTATCACAGTTCCATAACACAATATTACAGTTCCATGTTAACAGTGTGCTCCGGGCAGTCTTCCACCCCACATTGACCCTGGCTTGTATACTGTTAGTTTGACAAGTAAACCAGAGAATCATCCAACTCCAGCCCTGCGCTGATGAGGGTCAAAACCCTGAAACACGTTGTGGTAAATTGTATCAAAATGTCTATTTCTCCCCTGCTTGGCTGTATAAAGCACAATCCGGGCCGGGTTTTCAGGACCCGGGTCACTTCCCCAATTCCCTTACGGGTTGTTACATGTTCTAAGGCCCTCCACAAGTGTGCACGCTGATTACAGGGGAAGCCTGTATAAGAAGAGAGCACACGGCCTTTCCTTTGTTGATGACCAGCCTGTTGGAGTGAGCCCAGGCTAAGCTGCACCGTGGTGAAGGATAGCACTGGACATTGAGCAGAGGGTTGATACGCCCTGTAAAGTGGACTGGAATTGATCAGCTTGCTGGAGTACCCAGCCCAGGACTATTTTGGTTGGTGAAGTAACCCTTTTTGCTTACTGCATTTATGCTGCAATCTTTTGACTATCTACTGAACTTTGCTGAATAAAATCCGTTTTGCCGTTCAAATCCGTTGTTGTCACTGCTGATTGTTTGCCCGCTTACAATTGGTGGAGGATGCGGGCACAGTGACTGTTGCTAGGGGCAACGGAGTGACAAAACGCACTGCATGTTGCTTGTCGTTGGTAAAGGCAGCAATCAAGATGTCTAAACAAAAGCAAATGGAGGAGGTGATAAAACACCTAATAGAAGCTTACCTCCGGCATGAGCAAGCCCTGGCACAACAGCAGCAAGCCCAGCAGCAGGCCCTGGCACAACAGTTCCAAATGCAGCAGGAGACAAATCGCCTGTTGATGGAACAGATAGCTGCGGATAGAGAGACTGGTGGTGCTAAAGTTTCACAACCGGAGAAAAGCCCAGTTGAGTCGGAGGGTGCGAGGAGAGTCGTACAGCGGGTCCTACAAAAGCTGACCCATGAGGATGATGTGGAGGCCTACCTCACGGTGTTTGAGCGCATGGCTGAGAGAGAGCAGCTGCCAGTCACGGAATGGGCTGACGTGATTGCACCGTTCCTGTCAAGTGAGCCGCAAAAAGCATATTTTGATCTCAGGGAGCAGGATGTGTGGGACTATGCCAAGCTAAAAATGGAGATCCTTGCTCGCCTGGGAGTCACGCCAGCGGTTCGGGCAAGGCGAGTACACAACTGGACTTTTTCTGTTGATAAACCTGCCCGATCGCAGATGTATGACCTAATTCATCTGGTCCAAAAGTGGTTGGAGCCAGAGCGTTTGACCCCTGCGCAGATCATCGAAAAAGTCGCGGGGGACCATTTTGTTCGGGCACTGCCGCCGAAGCTACAGCAATGGGCTGGACAGGGCGACCCACAGACTGTTGAGCAGCTAGTTAACGTTGTGGAACGATTTGTCGCGACTGAGGGCCAACTTCGGGATGCCCCTGACAAGACTGGCAGACCAGTGAGTAAACAGGTTCCCCTGGGAAGTGTGTGGAGAGCTGTGAGAGGGCAAAAGACTGTCCCTGACCCCCAGAGGCCCCCTAACCCTAGGGAAGACGTCCAGGCAAGGAGGTTCCGGGGTCCCCAGTGTTGGAGGTGCCGTGAGTGGGGGCACATAGCCGCGGATTGCCCCCTCGGCCCTGAACCCATGGAATGTGATGCGGGTCGCAGAAGTTCCTTGCTGGCAGACCCCGGTTGTGCCGCCAGTCAGCGGTCAAAATCTGAAACGCAGGTTGTGTCTTTAAAGATGAATGGTCGCCCAGTAAAGGCATTATTGGACTCAGGTAGCCGGGTAACTTTGGTCCGGGCCCACCTGGTGCCAACAATGGAGTACCCCCGGCAGAACTGGTAACCCTCCCCGTTAAGTCCGTTAGACGTGTGGTCCCCAACACATTATGTAATAGGCCGACCAGGGTGAGGGCCTGTAATCAGGGTGACCGAGTGCGGAGAATAGTACCCATGACTGAAAAAGTGAACTTTTAAGCGGAACATAAGCCGGGGAATGTAGTCGCTGTGTCCCGAACCCACTGTATGGCCACTGAAGGTTGTCAGACCGTGGGTCTGAAGAAGAGGGGGGATATGTGGTAAATTGTATCAAAATGTCTATTTCTCCCCTGCTTGGCTGTATAAAGCACAATCCGGGCCGGGTTTTCAGGACCCGGGTCACTTCCCCAATTCCCTTACGGGTTGTTACATGTTCTAAGGCCCTCCACAAGTGTGCACGCTAATTACAGGGGAAGCCTGTATAAGAAGAGAGCACACGGCCTTTCCTTTGTTGATGACCAGCCTGTTGGAGTGAGCCCAGGCTGAGCTGCACCGTGGTGAAGGATAGCACTGGACATTGAGCAGAGGGCTGATACGCCCTGTAAAGTGGACTGGAATTGATCAGCTTGCTGGAGTACCCAGCCCAGGACTATTTTGGTTGGTGAAGTAACCCTTTTTGCTTACTGCATTTATGCTGCAATCTTTTGACTATCTACTGAACTTTGCAGAATAAAAGCTGCTTTGCCGCTCAAATCCGTTGTCGTCACTGCTGATTGTTTGCCCGCTTACAACGTGTACACAATATTCCAGAGCACCACACAACCTGGTGCAACTGGGTGCTTTTGATATAGATTTAAGAGGTGTAAAGGGACCATTTGCATGGGCCTGCCTACTGTAAAGGAATCTGGAAGAAATTCCATTATCCTTGGCTTGTATGCCCCATAAAAATATGTTTTGTTTTAGGAAACCTTTAATAGAGGGCATTTAGATCCCTTTAATCCCCCTATACTGCCTAACATTGGTCTCTCCCTAACCAGGCTTATGACGAGTGCTGGCTTGAAATTGTCTTTCTGCATATGAACTACAGTAGTGCCTCCATGAGCTCTGCACACACTTAAATGTATCGGTTATACATAGTACTTTGTTGCTTATGTACATATGAAGCTGACTTCCAGTCAACCACCTCCAGAGCAGCCTTAGGAACCAATGCTTTAACGCATTCCCCCACCCCAACCCCCAAGGATTCCAAACTTCCAAAATTCTCTCCTACCCCTCAAGCGACCCCTAAAATTGGGCAGAGTGGGGGGGGGGGGTCTGTGCTCCTCCACTTCTCACGTTTCCTATGAGGTTCATTGGACCAATGACTGTGGCACCACCAACAGCATGTACACACCTGCTCAGTGAGATACAGCATCAAGCTTAATTTAATCACCTCTCTGGGCTGCTGTGCAATACTCTTTTGCCACGCTACCTGGCAGTAACCAATAGAGTTCAGTATCAGACATTCACAAAATTGTGCATAGCACAGTCCACATCCTATTGGCAAATTCAATGGTCACATTCGGTCACATAGCCAGTTACTGGAGAAGCATAGGGGAGTAGGTATACTCCCCAATTTGTGCAGCTGCAGAAGGGTGGACAGGGGAAGCCCCCCTTTGCTCCAGATAGGGAAGGTAATGACTGTAAGACTCTAAGAGCCAAAATAACCGCTTTCTTATCCTTAAACACTACATCCCAAAAAGCACAACCTGCCAATGTATTTACCGTTAGAAGGCACATATATCCTATAAATATAAGTATACAATAAAAAGGTTTTGGGTTGATCACATTAAAGTCAAGAAGACCAAACTTGCCTTTGTCTGGTTATACAATGAACCTTCAAATTATAGCGTAAGGGTTTGATTTAAAAATGTTAGGTCAACGAGATCAGTAAAATTTCCACAAAGGGGTTTCCAGGAAACCTAATTAAGTAATTGTAGAGTAAGGGAAATTGTGGCAGCCCTGAAGATTAATTTTAAAGCAATATTTTTTCAGGGAACCATGCAATATTTAACCAGAATAGTTACGAGGAAAAATGATGCTATTAAATTAGCCAAGACTCCAATACTAATTGTTTAACTTATATTAGACTTTTAAAAAACATGACTGAAACATCGTAACATGAATCGTAACAAAAAAGCTGCTCTTATAATACAGTTACAGTTGTGGTGGGAGGATTTGATCTTGTGAGGTATAAGTGTTAAATATATTTATGGAAATGGGATATATTTTTAAGTGCTGTTATACAAAAAAAAGTCATTTGTCTAAAGGCAGTCATGTTATTGAGGTACTGTCCTGTCTATGAGCCACTTGGGTGGAGAAGGTAATTCTCATTCATTTGTAGGCCCAGAACTTGGTATCCTTATGTATCATTATTTGTAGGACCCTAGAAATTCCCATCAGCTGCCGTTATGGAATGGCCTCACACACAAAGTCTGACTTTTGGCTGTTGTTAGCTATGATAAAGTATTCTGCAGATGGTTGAGGATGCATGACCATATAGTAACTGCCACTCTCAGGGGCATCTAACAGGTAGGTAGTGAAGTAATTAAAAAGAAACATGATAGGTAGAAAAGGACACTTAGCAAATGGACAGTCCGATGCTTCTTCTGGACAAAATATGCTCACAGCATTGGTGGACACCTTCTATATCAAATATGAATAATCACATTGCCAATTAACAATGCCCAATGTAAATTTTGTTGCATGCACAACCCCAAAGGAGGTGGGATGGTTGGTTCTTCTGGGTCCTGATGTGTCTGGTGTGGTATCTGTGGAATGTGGGTGCTATTAGACTCTATCACATACTTCGTAGAAGTATAGACAAAGCGGTTGATTCAGCACCAGGTGCAAAATTTTGAGCTTCACTTTTTGCATCTAAAATTGTATTATAATCCAAGATGCATTATTAATATAACTGTCAACCTTTCAGGGACAACCAAGCCACCACCCCGATGATCTGGTCCATCATCAAGCATCAATCAACCTTTCAGTGGACCTAGAACACAAACATCCTCCACTTTCTGCCCAGATGTCCTGCCTCTCTCTGCAGCTCTGAAACCCCGCCCTCCTCTGACACTCATCACAGCGTGCTTACATCCCATCACTGTTGCCACACCCATTGTTTATCTTCATTTTTTCTATGGACCTCCAATGCTCTAATATTTTTAAAGATAGCTTAGGAACTACAGAGTCTTTTTGAAAATGGATTGAAGTTTGGGGCAGTGCAATGTGTAGCCCAAGACAATGGAGCCACAATCGGGCTTGCCTTTAGTATAACTTTAAGACAAAAATCTGGTCTTGAGAAAGGGGACTCGCATGTCACTGCAATGTTGATAATAGCTTTTCTACGGCACCATTTGGATTATAATTCAATGCTTTGGACATTGATTGGAGTGCTGGTTCTTCTTTTGGATGCACTTTTTGTGCCTGGCACGAAATCCAGAAAAAGTGCAATTTTTGCTCCAAAGAGTACTTTTTCCCAGGCCTGTATCTTGGTGGTCTCAGTTGCATTTTGTAAAGGTTAACTCCCTTTTGTCAGGTTATTGGTGTTCTTCCTTATTGTTTTCCTCTTTTGAAATGTAAAATAAACATGTGTGTTAGGATTGTACCCCCATAACTGTGATTTATATATCCACATACTATTTCCAAGTTCCTTATATTCCTGTGGCTCTGCATTGCTAAGTGGAAGCAGATTTCCTTTACTTGAGTAAAGCCCTTAGTTTTACTTTTGCCCACAAATCTCAGCACCCTTCCACTGTAATGGTGAGCTCATCAGCAGCTTTGGCAAAATCAAGCATCAGAAAAGACCCTCCCAGGGGATTATCAGTACAGAGCACAGAACACAGAGTTCTAAACAAATATAAAATTCACAGATAATCTCAGCACCTTGAGAACATAATTTTGCCTTACAATAATGCTACACCACGCTACGCGGCATCATTTTTGGTGCTAGTTTTAAAAAGACGCCATCCGACAGCCGCACCGGCGCTGCCATTTTTTTCTTTTTTAAATCCTATGCTGAGTACCACTGAGGCCAAAAAAGTGGTGCTTTGTGGCTCCCCCTGTTGCCTGATTAAAATACCCCTATTTGTCCCAGTGCCTTAAAGATAAGTAGAAAAACAACTACTTCTCAGATAAAAAGCTAAATACACAAACCACTGTTCTTTTTTTAGACTGTACTTTTCTGTACCAGTATGCAAAACTGATGACCCTTCCATTAAATAACACAAATATATAGTAACACTGAAAACACTTCTAGGAAAGGATGAATAAAATATAAACTGTTATCCCATAGCCTATTTTATTATGCACATTTTTAGAATAGACAATGGGTCTGGCAGCACAATATGTGTAGTAGGTCTCTGTTTAGCGGTACTTCTCCATTGCTCATTGCAATAGCAAACATATTTGCCTCGTGTTCCGTACAAAATGTTTGTCAGTGTGATTGCTCTTTGCTCTGCAGACACGGCCCCCCTGAACATAGGAGGGATTAGCGAAAACGAGTGTTTACCAGAACACAACCCCCCCCCCCCCCCTGTGCAGGAAACACAAGTAGCATTTCCTCACTCTTATCTCTTTCCTGGAAAACCTGTGAGCAAATACTTAGCATAGAGGCGAAGTGTAGGCTGCTGAGCTGCTCGAGCTCCAAAAATCGGTTAACCAACATGCTTATAAATGAATGAAGATATTAATAATATTGCTGAGGATGCAACGATGCACAGAATCATCTGATGCCCCAAGATCAGAAAGCAACATAGGCACTTTCAAATGAAAATATATATATATATATATATATATATATATATATATATATATACCCCCCTTCACTTTTTAGTTTTGCCTGCTCCTGCACCAGACTGGAAAGTAAATAAAATAAGTTATAGGTATTTAATAAAATATGGATGGAATCAAACCATAATGCTTGTTAAAGTCCCATTCTCACATACGTATCGGTAGACAATCCATCCTCCCCAGGAGACTCCCCCAGAGTCTTTGAGATTTTCAACTAAAATACAACTACTATGTGCACAATCAAAGGTTAAACTCATACCACGCCAATTATTTAAAATATGGCGTGGGGCTGCCCCTTCTCTGCAGGGGTGGGGGGAACATGCTTTTTAAAAAAAAATGATAAAAAAGTAAGGAGGCCGAAAGGCTTGCATAGACCACATGGGGTGCGGCCTCTTCTACAGACCCCTGGGATTTGGGCAGGAACTATTGAGGGTGCAGGGGGTGCAAGCACCGGGGCCCAGAAGGTCAGGGAGGCCTTGCCAACCGCTCCTGCCCTGTGAACTGGTGTAGGAGTCTCGAGGACCCTTTGCCAGTTTACAAATGGTTAAATGCAAAAAAGTATACACAGAGAAAAAGTGTTTTATTAACTTTTCTTTTTTTACTACTACTACTACTTACCTCCTGGCAATGTCCCATGACGTGATTGTCAGAAGCCAGGAGCAGGACAGAGGATCAGTGCTCTCCGATCCCCTCTGCTTCTGCTGATAACTCTCAACTTCTGACTCTCACTCACGATGCCTGGAGGAGCCTTCTGTACCTGCAGTTAGGGCCGGATTATGAGAAGGGATAACCCTCCCAGAACGCCCCATATGCTTACCTTCACCTCGAGCCTGCAACAGAATAGGATTCCTGTGATTGGTCGTTGGGTGGTCACGTGTCCTCAGCACCTGCCACTGGAATGCCCCACCCACCGTCCTCCACCACTCACCTAACCCCTCCACCCCTGACGCTGTCCTGCACCACTCACCTAACCTCTTCCACCCCTGACGCTGTCCTCTACTGCTCACACAACCCTTCTACCCCCTGCTGCTGTCTGCTGCTCACTTAGCCCCTTCACCCCTGCCGCTGTCCTCTACTACTCACCAACCCCATTTACCCCCTACCATTGTCCTTTATAACTTACCTAACCCCAAATCCTCTGCTGCTGTCCTCCACCAAACCCTGTCATTGTTCTCTACTACTCACTTAACCGCTCCACCCCTGAAGCTGTCCTCTACCACTCACTTAACCCCTCCACCCCCTGCTGGTGTCTTCCACCTCTCACCCTCCTGCCATTGTCCACGACTCACCTAACCCCTGCACCCGTGGCACAGTCCTGTACCGCTCACCTAACCACTCCACCCCCTGCTGCTGTCCTCTATCACTCACTTATATTGTCCACATCCTGTTGCTGTTCTCCACCACTCACTTAACCCCTCCACCCCCTGCCGCTGTCCTCTATCACTTACCTAACCTCTTCACCCCTGCTGCTTTCCTCTATCACTTGCCTAATCCTAATCTTTCTGCAGCCACTGAGCTGCACCTTTGACCTAACCTAGAAGAAGGCTCAGCAGCAGCAAAGACCCATCAGCAGCAGACTAGAAGGGGGCAAAAACTGGAGGACAAGGCAGGGGCAGCAAGTACCAAAGGGCAATCAGCAGCAGAGGAGGGAGAATGACAAGGACCAGGAAGTGGTGGTGAGTACCAAGAGGTGGACCCATAATCCATTTTGCATAAGAGTGAGGGTTAAAGAGGAACAAAAAGCTTGTGATTGTTCCTCTCCTGCTGGGCATCCTGATTTGGTGTAACCCCCTGCAAGTAATCCTTTAGCTACAGGAACAAAATACTGTTTTCCTCCCATCTGAAGAGGTTGATTTAGAGCAGAAGGGGTTAATACCCTTTTCTCTGCCTCAACCAATCAGATGATTAGCAAGCTAAAGTCAGGAAATCTCTGGTCTGTACTTTTAACACACCACTTTGATGTACATTGCTAAGGTTGTTGCTAGGGAAAATTGTTTTCTTTTATAACAGTTGCAAACAAATAGAAAAGAAAAAAACAGATTACATCATTTTGGCACGTAATAATGGAAACTTTTGAAAATGCCATCAAAAGGGGAATTATCCTTCAACCCTTTAACTGCCAAGCACGTAACTCTCACGTGGTTGCCTCTCCTGCTGTTAACTGCCAAGCATGTGAAAGTTACATGCCTGGCTTTCCCTAAAGTAAAAAAAAACACTCACCTGATCCCCCCGAGGGCTCCATGATGCCCCTATTTACAAGGCTTGGGGGCTGGCAAGGCTTGCCAATAGCCCCTGCCCCACCAATAACACTCCTTCCCCCAATAACCTGCCTCCCCAAAGCCCAGGGGGGCAGAAGAGCTCAAAGCCATGATGGAAATGCAGTCTTGTAGCCAGCAGGGCAGGGGCCACCGAAGCAGGCCCCTGTGCCCTGTTCTACAAGCCCTGCATTGCTGGTCCTTGGGCTGGTTATGCTGGGTAGAGCAGAACCCACATCATTGTAGGGGGGATTTAAGTGTTTTTAACCCTTAAAATTCCCCCAAAAATGCCCCCCCGGGAGGGGGACCCAATTCCAATTTTTTATTTAACCCTTTATAGTGTGGATAGTAGGGGCTTTCACGTACAATATAGCTTTCTTTAATTTAAATCAATGTTTTATTTAAAATAAACAAGACAATTTTGTAAAATATTTTTTTTCACTCAAAAATATATTAAAACACTGGAAAAATTACAAACAAGACATTTCATGTTTCATATTGAAGCTGCCAAAAAAATAATATATCATTTTTCTTGAAATTCCTGCAAAAATCACAGTTAAACATAGAACAAAATGGTGAAAAATGACCTGTCAGCAGAGGGTGACAAAATCTCAAGTAGGCTGGCAGTTAAAAAGGGTAAAAGTACCTATGTATGTTGGGTATTTTTCTGCACGGGGGACCTTGGGATTTCAGATTTAGCTTGTTTGTTTTTGTTTGCAGATTGATATTTTAGGAAAATGTGTTTTTTTGCTTCATATTTTTTTTTTAGGGAAACCCTGTGCAACCAAAAATTCAAGGGATTACTTTAAGAAAGATGAAGCCATTACAACAAGCCTGATACGCCTAGAAAGCTTGGGGTGTGTACTTTGTTGGGGTTATTTCAAATGTAAAGAGTTGTTTTTCTTGAAACACTGCAAGGTGCGCATAGCAGTTGTATTTTATCTGAAAATCTCCTAAAACGCTGTTTCAGTTTGGAGGAGTGTCCTGTACAGAAAAGGGTGTCTACTAATAGACATGTGGTACCGTTATAACTAGGAGAAATGGGGCAAACAGAAAAACACTACAAATTGTAAAAAATAGATTTTGGTTTTCAATTTTTTCCACATATTTCACCCAAAAATATTGAGAATACACTAAAAAATGACAAACAAGACATTTCATGTTAATGCCCAGACTCACGTACCGGGGTGTCCGACATGTGACGGCAGGGAGCAGGTTCTTCTGGGCCCAGGTGTCCGATGTGTGTGTTGTGAGTAGGTAAGTGTCAGGGTTTCAGGGAAAGGTAAGTACTCACTGGTGCCGCTTGGAAAGATGTACAGCAGTCCAACTATTGAAAGCAGAGTTCCTCTTTATTTATTCCACAAGCAAACGGCAAACACGGAACAAGTACATGTCTTCCAGTTACATCTCTGGTTCTGTCCAATATCACATACAATCATCAGCATTGCTTCCATAGAGAATAATAATCTATGTTGGAACCTCTCCTTTCTCTCTCTCTGTTAGAGTCTGTGCTCCTGCACCTTACAATTCAAATGGTGAATCACACGATCACTGGGTTTGGGTTGGGGGCTTCCCTATATCCCTTCTCAGTACCTTCCAGAACCTTCTATCACATGTTAGGCCTCGTGTCCGACATCTGATAGGATGGTTGGTAAACCCTCTGACCAATCACTAGCTTTCAGTTGTAACTATGTTACTAGCCTGTCTCCTGTTTTAACTAACAGAATGATCCCCATTTTAGCCTATGGACAATGTTAGTCTATGGCCTAAACCCACTACTGCCATCTAGTGTCTATTTAGATTCTGGCACTTCCAATGTACTTAAATGGGTAGAAACCATAAAAGAGCTTAATATATGGTTAACTCTATTTAAAGGATTCTTATTAGTGAATTGAAGTGTCCCTAGTTATTACCAGGTCTGTATATATATATATATATATATATATATATATATATATATATATATAAAATTTTCCCTTCAAAAATCACAGTTCACATGTGTAAAAGGGTCTGGCAACAAAGGGTGACTAAAACTCTAGGTAGGATGGCAGTTAAAGGGTTAAACACAAGTATAAAAATGACCACTAGGTGTCACTACGATGCAAGCGTCTCTGGAAAAAATTTCTAGCTATTTTTACTACCTTTGGTAATCGCATACACTTCTTTACGACTGTACTAATGTTAATCAATGAGTACAAGCAGAAGTGTTCCCTAATACAGCACTGTTAGGACATAAAAACAAACAATATGGCCGTGTTTCCCAGACAAAGGAGTGCAATATTCCACTAGTTCCACTGGTGGTACTTGAGATCCTTTCAGGTGGTACTTGACAAGGCTGACCTGTACTCCAACCCGATCTGCTTGCATTTATATTACACCCACTGCCTGATTTGCAGCACACATAAAAAGCTGCCTATTTTTTTGTGATTCATGTATGTAAAATGGCTGTGTAAAGGTGGAATGGAAAGTTGCACTTGATTAAATAAGTTTGGGAGACCCTGAGCTAGATTACTCAGTGAGATGATAGATTACGCAATAATATTTTACATTACTCAGTTGTATTGTAGATCACTCAGTGATATGATAGATTCTTTAGTAATATGATATACTACTCAGTCATATGCTAAATTACTCAATAATAGTCTTAATTAACAACATTGTAGATTACTCAGTAATATTCTGGAAGAGGGGTTTCTAACCAGTGGTACGAGTACCAGTATTGTTTTGTATATACCAAGGGGTACTGGATGAAAAAGTTGGGAACCCATGTTCTACAGGCTAGTTCTTGTGCATACAAACAAAAAGGAAAACCACAGCACCAATTATTTGATATTAGAAATTCAGTACTTAATTAGGCACTGTTCACACATAGTTAAAACTGTGAAGCAAAGGCTTAGGTAGAAAAAAGAAACACAGGCTGTTTTGGGACACAGGGCTGGGGATGGAAGGTGACCACAAAAACTTCCTTTCTGAGTATAGGTGCACTTTAACCCTTTCAGTGCCAGCCTACCTAGAAATGTTGTCGTACTTTGTTGCCAGACCATTTCTCACTATTTTGCGCTACACATGTTCAACTGTGATTATTGAAGGGATTTCCCAAGAACATTATATATTATTTTTTTCAGCAGTGCCTTTAACATAAAGTTTTGGGCCTCTCCTCAGCACCTCAGGGGGGTGATCGGTGAAGAGGAGACCTGGTTGGAGGAATCGGGTCCACAGGTAAATGTCTTTTTTTTTTTTTACAGTTAGCAGTGGTGGCGGAAGAGCCCGGGGGGGGGGGGGGGGGATCGGATGCCCCCTGGGTGAAGAGAAGACCCGGCCGGATCAAACGAGGGGTCAGGTAAGTGTTTTAAAAAAAATGATAGGAGAACAAACCTGTAGGGCCTACGTGCCTTCCACTTAAATGGTTAAGTCATCCAAGTGTTGAAATGACACTGCATATTCACAATACACCTAAAGAGTATCACCAGACTGGCCTAAACCTAGCATGCTAATTAAAACCATGTCTGTACATTTTCTGAAGTCTGCAGACACCAGAGGTACTGATCATAGCAGATGTTCCTTGCTATATTTAAAATAGGAGACAGTGGGCTGTAGGTTAAGCTCTGATTAGCCTACATATCTTAGGTGCTCTTACTGCTGTGTCCTCTTTATTGTTACATTTTAATAGGACAGCAATGGCAAATAGCCCAGCATGTCTCTCTTACAGTGGGGAGCACAGACAGCAAAAACAAATGATATATCCCTCCGATGCACTAATCTGGACTAAAATGTTTCCTTGTAGTTTCAAAACCCAACTTGAGGGGGGGGGGGGGATCCTGTCTCGACCTCATTCTATTCTGAGTAAAACAAATACTCCACTCTCTGTAGTCATTGCGTGATCTGCTTCCCATGGCAAGTCCCGCGTGTAGCTCTTTAGAGGCAGTGGTCACCTTAGCAAGCTTTTGGGCTAGTGACTTGAAAGCCAACCGGTATTGCTTCTTCAGCTGCTATTTATTTGAATCAATGAAATCTAACTTACATGTTCAAAGGAGTGACATATTGTCTAACCACTGCCTAGTACAAATCCTAACACATGGAATGAATGTTATTTAATAAAATGGCATTAGTAAGGCATTTATGAAGGTTACATGCAGTCTAAGATCTAGTAAGCTTGTGAACAACAGGTGACAGAAGAGGGAGGAGAGCAACAAATGTCATTACAAGTGTGGGAAGAAGCAGCAGGAGTCAGTCCCATTCTCTGAGGAATCTAGCACTGCTTTTTCAACTCCCAAAGACCACCCTGGCTTTACACTTGTACTGCTTTCAAGTGATTAATTCCTCCATTTAACATGCCTAAATATATCAGCCAATGTACTTTTAGTTGTTTTTTTAAATTGCAAGATCTACAAAATTTCTTAATGAAATAACAGCAAAATGCTGTATAGATGTGGCCATGCACATGGTCTTAAATATTTACCTCATACAGGTCATCATAAATATTGTTTATCGGGAAATTTTGGTTTAAAAGTTTGCGGCTAGGTCTAAAGTTATTTTCTTTTAAGGGACAAGATTCAGAGCCAGGTTTAAAGCATTTTAAAAGACATGAAGTGATATTTAATTAAGGGTGCATGGCATTTTGGGATGCCCATCTACAGGCTCTTACCTAACATCCAAGGTGGAAGTTGCAGAGCACAGCATCGCCAGTTCCCTCCTCAGGGAATCCTCAGATTCCTCATCTCCAGCCGCTGGAGTAACGCAAAAATAATGAAATAGTATATCTGTTTGTTAGGATGTGCAGGGCATCCAAAATCGCCATGCACCTTTGCACGATGCCCTGTTAATCCAATAAATCTTTAGTGAGGTTTAATTGTAGGATCATCTGGGCTAGACTGGGATGGCTGGGCCAGGTTGGTGGCGAACTTGGCCTTTGTCGGTGGCCGAAGGGTACAGTTACACAGTCTGCAAAAAGAAGGTCAGTGCTGCCTTATTTGGAATTTTAGAGACCAGGGTTATTGGTTCTGTAGGGTGGAAATAAAACAACTGACAAATGACAACAGGAGGAAACAATCAGTCGTTTTTTATATCCCGTGAGGTGGAATTGCCTGTCCTTCATTTGGGGGGGTATTTGTTTAATGCTGAGTGTATTTATATTAGTTATTCATTTAAGAGGGTTACTTATTAAATGCATTGGTTTGGGATGTTATTTAATGCTGGTTGTGGGGCAATATTTTCTTTAAGGTGTCAGTGTCTGACTGACTGAGACAGTCCCACTTTGAGGCCCACTGTCCCTCCAAAAACTCTGGAAACACACAAACGTTCCACCTTGCTAACATCGGGAAGACTATCCCACCAAATGCAGAATGGATGTCTGGTGGTTTACAACTGCTGTGACTCTTTGGCTGAATGTTGGTAGTGGAATGCATGGACTTCTGAGCATTGGCTCAATCACCAACATCTTTTATGGATCAAATATTCCAAGAGCATGGGACCCGTAATTAAGCCACATGCTAAACCACACCCCTACCAAGCCCATCACCCACAAACTACTTTAAAGTGTCCCACTTTTGGTGCTGATGCATGTCCCTGATCTGCCTGGGAAGCAGACCACACTGAGCTGGTGTTGCTCATCACTGCTACCAGTCACAATGGAGAAGGCTTCTTGTTGAATAGATGCAATGGTGATTCATAATCAGCAGATAACGGCTCAGCATGATCCGCTTCCCAACTTGCTGCTGGCCCATAGGTTCATTTTGTATCCCTGCGGCTACTATAGCTAAATGTTAGTGCCCTGGAATGATTTATTCTGGTGGGCCTAAGATACCCCAGTTCAAAATATAAGGCAAGGGGTAATCTTACGTGAGTTTGAGTCATTTACTAATGTCTGGCGAACTTCACCTAACTTTAAGGGTTCAAAGCAATTCGTTTTTTAATTTTTTGTACAATATACAGGTGAAATAAAGAGACTCTCCATAGGGTTCAGATTCAATTTCAGTGTAAATCATTGTAAACATAAATATGTCTGAATTACACATTATACATTTACATGTCATGTCAGAGGTTTAAAATGCTAAATAAGTTATAATACTCATCATAGGACTAAGGTCCCTGCCGAGTCTTATATCCGTCAACAGTGCTCTTAGCAGCTGAGAATATTCTGCTTCCCAATACCAGCTAGTAAAGCTGGACACATGGAAGGCTGCTATTTATCGCCATTAACCTCTCCAACCTGCTTGATTGCATCTGTTGGCTATTCCTGAACAATGATGCCATTGGGTTGGTGCCATACATGAAAGCTAAAGCTTGATATTACTGGGTGATCTTGTCATTCCATGGATGGCCAGCTTCAAATACTTTTTTCACAATTCACAGCCAGCTTAGAGCAATGTGTGTTTATAACATACAAATGTAAGGTATTTGATTGAAGAAAGATTACAGGAATTAAATGCATTTAGTTTTGAAAGAAGTCTAAGGGGCGGGGAAGAGGTTGATTAATGCACAGCATACAGCTTTGTTTACACACAGAGATCGGCATAGAGAAAGGGGAGCGGTCGCATCCCTGGGCTCCCGGTGGACTGCGGTGTGCTCAGCTGGGGGCGGGATGTGGCTGTGGTCTGCAAATGTAATAATATAGTAGAAACTATATTAATTGTCAACTACAGATATGTGATGTATGTGTTATATGCTATTACGCTCCAAAACAGACATAAACTCAAATGCCTCTAAGTTGTTTGTTAAATGCAAAAATTATAAATCAAGAGCACCAAAAAGTTAATAAAACACAATGTTTATACTTGTTTTCACTATCAATATTTTTCTTTCTCTTCCTCAAATATATATATCTTGAAAGCGGAACAAAACCTGGGATTTTAACTATGCCCGGGGGAACCTTAATAGGGATACTACGCTGTGTGAAACACCCCAGAATGCCCAGAAAAACTACTCTCTCCTGGAACCAACAGCAAATGCGTGGGCTTTCCTACAGTCAGATGGGATGGGAGCACGCTCACAGATGCAAGATGCGAGGATGGGGCCGCCGGAAGGTGCCAGGAAGCAGATGAGCTCTGTGCTGCCCCATGGGGTTTCAGACAGTGGGGCATCCCGTTTCAGGATCAATGCACTGGAGACAAGGCTGGAGACAGATCTGACACTAGTATTTGTAAGGACCAGGCACACAGATGACTATCAGTGAAGAAAGGAGCTTGCACATGATTCTACAAAAACCAACACCAGAACTGCAGATTGAAGTAAAATACATGCAGAGGGATATGGACATGGAATCCTTGTATGTCCCAATGAGGCGGGACACAATTTAGCCATACCAGTAAAAGATGTGCTTTATGTTCCTGATCTAGAAGGAGGACTTTTATCTGTGTAGCGTCTGACAGCCAAAAGACTCACTGTAAAATTCCAATGTTACAAGTGCTCTATCCTGGACGACAAGCAGACAATAGCATGTGCCAAGCTGGATGATTAACTGTATCACCTCAACACAGTAAAGGAAAAGGTGAGACTATGCACTCATAAACACAATGACTGTATACACACATGTCAAAGGATTTTAGGTCACAGACACCCAGAATGCATACAAGAACTGCAAAAGAGGAGTCTGACAAAGATTTTGACAGCATCCCCTTGTCCAGTTGTTAAGTGTGAATGTTGCATCAAATCTAAAGCTACAAGAGCAACACTTCCTAAATTCAGTCAGAAAAAAGCTTCAAGACCGCTTGACCTAGTTCACAGTGATATATGTGGTACCCTAAACCTGCCTACACCTGGAGGCAACAGGTAATTTCATAGTTGACTATTTAAGGTACACAGTCACTCAATGAATGCAACACAAGAGTGATCTTCTTGACAAATTACAGGACTATGTAGTAAAGACAAGTAACAGGTTGCAAATAAAACCTCTCATACTGGAATGATAATGGAGGAGATTTCACAGGACACAAAGTACAAGAGTACTTAATGCAGATTGAAATAGAGCATCAAAAGACATTGCCATACACACCAGAGAAAAATGATGTAGCTGAAAGAAAGAACCGAACTCTGACATGATAAGATCAGAAATGATCAGATGTATGCTGACAGACTCTGGACTGCCACAAAAATACTGGGGTGTGGCAGCAATGGCACTCACTCATTTGCAGAACAGACTCTTTTCTAGAACAGTGGAGAATACTTCATATGAACTGTGGCAGAATGAGAAGCCAAGTGTAAATGTTTTTCATCTACATTCCAGAGGAGAAACTCACCAAACTCTAAAACAGAGCATTTGAACGAATCTTTGTCAGATGCAGTGATGTTAAGGGTTACAGAATCCTAAATCCCAAACAGACAAGATTACCATTAGCAACAACATAACTTTGCTTGACGACCTGAGAGACAATGTGATGACAACAGTGAAAGTGAGAACAAAAGAGAAAACTCAAACTGATCAGCCATCATCTGTAACTTCTGAACAAACAGTTGAAGTGAGTACAGACCTACCAGTACTGAAGAGAACAAGCAAGCTCAGACACAGAACCAAGACACTCAACAAGCACTGCCAGTAATAATGAACCCGCAGGTTGGGAAGACATATCTAAATTTTCAGAAGGGAAAGCCAGTAAATGGATAAAGGCTGCAAAGGAAGAAATAAAATCCATGCACGACACCAACACATGGACACAGAACTCCCCCTTGGTAGGAAAGCCATAGGCTGTAAATTAACTTTTAAAGTGAAGTACAATACAGATGGCACAGTGGAGCAATACAAAGAAAGACTTGTAGCCTAAGGATATTCTCAAAAATATGGAGAGGACTATTATGAGACTTGCTGCTACAGTAGCACGCTACAATAAGGACTTTGCTGACAGTATCCACCACAAGGAAAATGCAAGTGAAACACTTTGATGTGAAAACAGCGATTCTACATGAGGAGTTAACAGAAGAAATCTACGTGGAACAACCACCAGGATTCAGCACCTTGAGACTGAGGATCTGTAAGAGCAAGGACTTCTTAAGTTACTTTATTGCCCTTTTGAGGATATGACAGCAGATATTCTTACCAAGCCCCTGACACTCGAGGCTTACAAAGAAGATGTGTTTAACAGACTAAGCCTCAGCTGTTGAGAGGGGGTGTTGTACTGTGCAACAGCTTACAGCTTAGCTTAGTATGTGATCTGCATTTATATTGCTAAGTTAATGACTCTACATTTATGACAGTAGGTGGCGCTGTGTAGTCTCTGTTGTACATTCTCTACTGCATGTTGTGTTTCCTGTACATTGGCGTGATCTCTATGACTTTTCCTGTCTGTTATCCACCATGTAACGTGGCCTTCTATTACAGCACTCATGTTCCAGTAAAGCCAGTTCCTGTTACACCACAAATATCTATCTGATTTGACTCCGCTGCCCCCAGCACTCACACTCTGCAACAGTTTTTTGAATACAGGCTTGCGAGGAGCATAATCTGAGGAGGGTAAAAAATCGAAAGGAGGGCAAACTTTGAAGCCTTACCACAGCTTCTACCCTGTGTTGCAGGAGAGACAGACATCAGGTAAGCTGTTGAATTATTATTGCTGTGGGGTTTACAGTCCCTTTAAGAATCATTAAATGACTAAATGACTAATTTAGTTGTTTAGAAATTACACTTACAAGCAGATGAAACACCTACACAGCTTTAATATGGTCATTTGTTTTCCTCTAATGATCTGCTAATGGAGCCCTAATGATTAATTAATATACAGTACATGAAGTACACCTCCACAAGACCTTTATCCTTGGCTTGAGCTGTTGGCAATCACCTCTGTTATTACAGTAGCCAAGCAGAGATAGGACTGAAACACAGACAATATTATCAAGCTATAAACCAAGCGAATTCCCACTGTTGACAACTCAAGTGTGCTCTTCATATCTAGCATCATGCCACATTGAACTTGATGTGAAAGAACATAAAATAATTCGGCATAACATCGCTTAACCTCTGTTGTGGTGCCCATAAATTACAGCATATTGCTGCTAAATGGACTCCATTCTGGCAAGTATTTGTGAACACATCTCACAGATAGGTGTAACTGTTTATCTAACCAGAGTGCATTTAAAATTGAGCACACAGATTTTGCTAGTAGAGAACACAACAAAGTGGTGTCATAAGTCAGGGGCAGTCAGCGTAAGGTCATGTTATTGATTGTGCTTGTGGAGAAGCAGAGGCGGACAAAGCCAAACAGATTGACAGCTGTACTCGGTGTGTGAGTGCGACATTCCCGGCAGAGGTTACCAGCAAGACCTACCAGTCACCTGCCGCCTCCACTTATTTACATATGTCATAGTGTCAGCACACTCACATGAGGGACAATATATGAAAGAAACACCAAATGCAATGTGGCACATGGTGGTCATCTAGTTAGTTACAACATCAAATGAAAGGTCAAGGGCTGACGAAAAGAACAGAAGAATTTAACATGTTGTGTCCCTAGAACATGATGTTTATTTTTGCAATATGTGGTAAGAGTAGGGGTAAAAAAAAAGTGAACCTACACACTTCCTGTTAACTGTGTGTCATCAACGGTCCTGGTCCACAGGCATACTTAGCTAGCCTAACCTACATTCTCACACCCCCAGTGGGCCTTGCATTAGAGAAATGCTCACCTGATGAGGAACAGGAAACAGGAGCTCCTTAACAGGAAACATGATTCATTGCTTTGCACAGCCCCCCCCCCCCCATTATTCATGTCCGATTTTAGGTTTCTGGGGATCTTGTTGAGGCATCCCAAATCCAGATCAGCCAGGAATCATTGTCAAAAAGGGACCTAAAAGTGTCAGCCCACTCACATGAGGGACAAAATATGAAAGAAACACCAAATGCAATGTAAGACATAGCAGTCATCTAGTTAGGTACAATGAAAAGCCAAGGGCTGGAAAAAAGGACGGAGGAATGAAATACCAACAGGAATGAAATACCAGGATTACAAGTTGAGCAGTGAACCCCTCCTTACCTCAAAACAAAAAGGTAAATGCTGGTAAGAATAGTTCAGAAAAAAGAATAATTAAATACCATCATACAGTGGTGGACTGGGGCCAAAATCAGCAAAAATCTTGGCACTCTATATGCCCATATCTGGCCCCGATATACGTACCCTCAATGTGTTTAATGGATGGTCAGTGAGGCTGAGGCTATAGCATCAAGGACAGGATATGAGTCCAGGTTTCTGGACTGAGGGGTACAGTAGGGCAATAAGGCCAGGTGTATGGAGGCTGGGAGGACTAGGAAAGTCAGGTTTGGATTGGGGGGTTAAAAGTGTCAGCCCAGCCAGTCCAAAAGCAATGCGGACTATTGGAATTTCTCCAGGATCACTTTATGGACATTCTGCCCATATATCTCTTGACTGTCAGTGTAAAAAAGGAATTAAAGACACAACAAATCACTGCACAAAGACTTAATGCACCTAAAAATGACCATTCCGCTTCAGCCTGCATTTAAACATAATTAATGTAAAAAAAAAATTCAACATCAAAAAATCAAATGTTTTAAGGCCCAATATACATTAATGCACCATCATTTCTGGAAACTACACAGGTTCTTTCTGGGTCCTTGAGAAAACAGAAAATACCATTCAGCAAACGAATCTCTCAAGTTAAATAATATTATGATCTTTGAGAAATATTTGTCTGATATCCTTAATAACTCGTTAGCTAATATTGATAAAATATGAGACTCGGGTCTCTCAGGTTTCTCCCAGCTAAAAATAGCAAATTGCTTTTGTAAAAGTAACCTGGATCCACAGTCCCACACTGCGAATCCCACTTTTTTCATATTAATATTATTATTATTATTATTATATTATTATCTTATTTTCATAACCTTTATTTCTTCTATTTCTTCCACTTCTCCCCCTTTTTCTTTAAATGGACTGTTTAGGCAAGAAAACAAAGACATCTATACTCACCTTTAGTGCCCCTCAGCTATCTTGTCCATATATGATGTTCACCGCTCACCGAGATCAAGCACCCTCACAGTGCATCACCAGTCCCCATTCTCCTCCTCCAAGACAGAACCCTCCATTATTTGCAATTAAGGGGACATGCTGGGGCTGAGAGGGCACACCCCATCTCTTGCAAAGAAACCGTCAAATGATGTCACAACATTTCAAATGTGAGACTTGAAATGGGTTACCATAAAGCAAAGCCAGAAATCTATGCAAAATGGCGCCTAAAAACCCTCCATGCAGTAAGAGAGCCACTCAATTGCCTACCAAAAAGGAGGATTATTTACCTAATACTAGAAACAAGTCCCTGAAGAATAACAATTAGTTGTACAAACCCATGACTGCAATCCCTTCATGTGATTGCAATTTAGTATATCAATGAGCAGAAAAAATGGATTATGGTTGTTGGTGAGAGCAAACAGGCTCTGCAGAATTCACTACATAGGGCAACATTTTTAACATGAGGCATTCGTGGTCTCTCTGAAGTCCCAACAGATATTTATTCTAAGAACCATAGGTGTACTAAATGGTTTGAGATATCTAATTATTAAATTGCTGTCTGTTGAAACAGACCACAGAAATATATGCACAGGAAATACTATTATTAGCATATTTAAATGCGTGACACCAGGACATGGTGTATCTGTATTTGTTTTCCAAAAGGCTACAGTCCCACAATTTTCCAGCTAACCTGAGGTCATCCCATGAAGCAGCTAGATCTCATCCTGTTCGTTCATATGTAGTGAACATGTTCTTGAAAGAGAGTTCTTCTAGGAAGCATTCTCTTTCCTTAGAAGGCTGTGTCTTATAAGAGCTTGTTGTATATTTAAGTACCGGGCTAATAAAGGAAAGCTGCACTACAGTAGTCTTTTTTATTAGCTAAGAAAAAAGGAACAAGAAGCAACTGAACTAGAACAAGTACATGTTGACTTGGATTGTTTTTCTCTTGTTACACAACACCGGGAACCAGTGCAGAAGGAAAATTGTTCTCGCTTTCAGTACTATTGCCAATAAAGAATGAGATGCTCTGTCCTAGTCATGAAATTCTGATGATCTCCTGCGTGCAAGCACACATTTTATATCTGACTTGGAAACATAAATGATTTGATTTACTAAAGGTCTTTAAAGCAGGCGTATACTCTGCATTGACTCTCACTCCCTACTGTTTACCACCAACCCTTCCCCCCCTGACAATGGCCAAATACAGGTCATCCATTTGCATTAGCAGATCTCCTCAGACATTGGTGTGACCTCTTAGTGACTAATGCAGTTCAGTAGACAGACATGCAGAAAGCTCAAATGTTAAATTTATTTGCTCGCAGGTACTTTTAAATATGTGAAAGGATTGAATAAGGTTCAGGAGGGAAGTGTTTTTAAGAAGAAACTTAACGATAGAACAAGGGGGCACAACCGGAAGCTAGTCGGGGGGAAGATCAGGAGCAATGTTAGAAAATATTATTTTACAGAAAGAGTAGTAGATGCTTGGAACAAACTTCCAGCAGAGGTAGTTGAAAAATCAACAGTCACTGAATTTAAACATGCCTGGGATAAGCACACATCTATCCTAAGATAAGAGTACATACAGTATACACATAAGGGCAGACTAGATGGACCGTATGGTCTCCTTCAGCCGTCAACCTTCTAGGTACTGCTTGGTAGATATTCCTCTGTTCTGTTTGAGAACAGTTGGACCAAACTTTAAAATATAATGGTGTGGTTTGGATCTCTGCATTTGGGTAGAAGACCCTTTCTGGTCACTATGCATTCTACAAGGAGTCTGCTTTGGGACATCCAAGAGGTATATGTTTATTTGCCTAATGGCCCCCCCCCCCCAAATCACCGAGCGCAACTCACCTCTTCCTGGTCCTATGGCACATACGTGGCTGCTCGTCCAATCAGCACACTCGGAGCCACTGACATCATGACGTCTAAGCCCTTGTCTAAGGTGCGCTGGCATCCACATCCCCCGTTTCCCTCTAACAGGGAGCGTGCCGCCGCCGGCCATTCGCAAATGCTTTGCAAGTAAATGTATGGGGCGACCTGGGGGATTTCAGGTTTTGGATGCCCCGAGGGCAGGGACTCGATCAGCCCAGCAATCTGTTAGATCGGGCTGGGTTTTGGTCCATTTTAAATGTCTCCCGGGCATTCCACATTGGGATGCCCCACTGTGTCAGATTCACCTCTTACCAATCCAATGGCGCCTGCGCAAGCTCCCATCCAATCAGAGCTTCCCATTGAACTGAAATAATTTGGAGAACGGGTCTGATTAGAGTGAATGGGGAGAGTGTTTGCATCTCCTGCTGACCCATGCTCATGCCCCAGCCAAACTGAATGGCTAAGATGGAAGCACATGCACAGCTTGAGGATGCAGGGGTACAGCCGCACTTGCTCCCCTTTGTAAACAATCAAAGCTGCCTTGCCGAATTACATCAGTACATTGGGCGGCTATGATTGGATGAGAGCCCACACATTCGCCATTGGACCAGGGAAAGGTGAGTAATTACCAGCACCCCGGTAGGTTTCACACAGCGGGAATCCTCATTCAATGGGGGAAAGCCAACGGCCGGTCCTTGAATATTTTAGATTCCAGGCCGGCCACTGGTGGGTTTTGTTCCTCTTTAATGTATTGTATTACAGTGGCATCCTTTAGGGGACCATAACCCAAAATATAAACCCCCCAGCTTTGAGATTACCCTAGGGGCATCATGATTTGGGATGACTTGCATTGAGGAAACTCTCTGGTGCTACAGAAACGTACCTTGTTTCTCGATCCCATGGCACTGTACATGTGCAGGATTCTTATGGCATTCTGAATCTTAGCTGCGTTAACTTTGCAGACCTGGCATCCTGCTGGAGACCTGTGGGCAGGGGCATACATACCATAGAGGCAGTGCAGGTACCTTCCCTCGGGTCCGTGGAACAGGGGACCCGATGCAAGCTACAGTACCTACACCACCTTTGCAGTATGTACTGTAGTAATCCATACTTACCTAGCCACCCTTGCCGCCTCATTCCTCCTAGCCTCCACCACCCTGTGTGCGCTGCCTCATCTCTCTCATCATTGAGCGTGCACACGGCGCACCATGTCCTGCGTGTGCCATAGCTTTCAGTGACAATGTGCGATTTCCCTGCCTCTCTCACCGCCATGTGTGCACTGCCTGGCTCTCCCTTCTCCGAGCACGCTGCTTGCCTTCTGGTGAGTGTTTGCGTGGGGGGGGGGGGGGGTGTTGGAGGGGGTTGCTATGGGACCCCGACCAGGCTATAAATGTGGGAATACAGTGAAATAAGCTATTTCAGAGTATCTCTAAATATCTGATTATATATAAATACCTTGTGTATTCCAAGCAAAGCCATTTTCTTCACTTCAATTTTTGGGAATGACTGTGCTGGGAGGAAGACGTCATGGAGCAGTTTTATGAGTCATGAGCATGCTCTGCTGTGGTCAAAGACAGCTGTGGGATCACTGTGGCTTGATATTCTTAATTATGCTGGGAGCACCAAGTGGTGGACCACATTTCTGCATAATCCTGGAGGAATGGAATTTGAAGGAGGGCAAACTTAGGAACCCTGATACTTCTTTTTCCTGGAGCTGCAGGATATGAAGAAGAGGCACATGGGGCAGGCATCAGGTGTGGTGATGGCTCCCTTATTATTGGCAATGGGTTTATCGATCCTTTAAAGCAAACATCCAATAAAAAAATACTCTCCCTCATGGGCATTGCGATTTGGTATGCCGATCTGCAAAAATCCCCATAGGATGCCCAAGCAGGAGTAGTCACCCAATCTACTCTGCTGTGCTGCTCCTGTGATGCCAAGTGGGTTGAGTGATAAAATGGTTCCATGGCTGGTTTTGGCTTTAGATTCCTTTTATTAGCCTCTGTTGTGAAAAGGGTCTAATAAAGGATCTAATAAATCTGCTAAGTAACAAGGGGAAATATTATTTTTTTACTGGAAAGAATATATATGGTATATAATTAACTAGCATTATATACAGGTTTTTACCATCCATATTACTGTTTATTGTATGTCTATGTATATATTTTAGCTGAAATGCTTAGGATGACAGTATATGCAGCTAAGGGAAGGCACCTATTGGAATCAATAAGCAGGTCTGACTTTTTGGCACTACTTTTTGACACATGTGACATTGGCCCTTATTTATGAAGGAATAGCGACAGGTAGCGACGGGTGAGCGACCAGTAATGACGGGCACCGCCACGAGAAAGCCGGCTCCCCACCACAATCACACATTTATCAAGCCGATCCTGCTTAGCGACTGAGATAGCGCCAGATAGCCACTCATTCATCATTATTCCAGCCTCAGCCCACAGCGCCAGCGTCCGACCTTGAACAGCGACAGGTATGACCTCTCGCTACCTGGCGCTCTCCAATGCATTTCAATGGAACAATCTTTAAATATTCATAATTAATTGTTATTAATTTTTTTTTTTTTTTTTTTTAATGTGAAAAATTCTGTGACCACTTCTGCCATTGATATTACAGGTCTGATATTATTGAATTCATATTACTAAATTCTTAAAAAATTTTTTTTTTTTGGTTTCCAAAAATATGGTGGTTTGGGGGTTAAAAAACAACTTTTATCGCCGCCAGCGCTCTGGGGTTTAAACATGCATTTCACAGCGACAATTTTTTGAGCGTGATTTTTTGATGAATATGGTGGGAGCCGGTCGCTCTGACCAGTCGCTATCATGCGCACCCATACATCGCGGAACCTGTCAAATAGCGACTCGTCACCCCGTATTCAACATTACTGCACACCGACTCGCTATCAACAACCGAACAATGGCCAAGCACAGCGAATACTAGCGGGCGCTGTGAAAATACTGCTACAGTCGCTCAACTGTCGCTACATGTCGCTATTAATAAATCGTAAGTATTCAATGCATTTTCCTTTGAAATAAAAAGTTCTATGTCATAAAACTAAATTTAAGCAGCCTGCATTTTCTACACTGTAAAGTAATATCCCTAGTCAGTAAGACGTTCTCTGGCTGGTTATCTCTTGGCTTTGTTAAACCAGACCAACAGACAGATGAAAAAAGAAGGTAGCGGCCATTTTGTACAATTACAGGAAGCCCAGCAGCACTTCCTGTTTGTAGATGGCCTGCAAATGCATGGGCTGCCATTTTGTTTGTTCGAAAATTTACTACAGCAGGAGTTAGAATAAGTTAATTTTTTATGTTCAGCAATCAAAATTGCATATGAGCACTATTTGTTGTGCTGGTCTGGTTTAAGTCATTTTTGACTGTTGGTCCGCTTTAAGTCTCTCTCTCTCATATATATATATATATATATATATATATATATATATATATATATATATATTTGGAGAGCTAATCCTCAGCAGAAAATTGTAAGTGTTTGCAAATTGTCTACCTCTATAAATATGCCTGACAGGCCTGTGAAAGAAATAGCAAGAGCTTTTTAAATACATCCGTAATGTACTAAGCTTTAGTGAGACAGTGAGATAGGGCAGAGAGTAATAGTGGCTCTTGTGACACAGACAAGAAATACAGACAAGACGAGCCAATCTGCAGGCCAGTTAATCTATGTAATCTAATGATAGGTAAATGTAGGCCACACAAGCGGTCACTGAAGCTGGAATAAAATCCAGCAGACGTGTTGCACTTGCTTTCTTAGACGCCTCGGGAAGGTTAATACAGACAGAGCGGATTACAGAAATGATGTGCAATGACATTTCAAACCACTGAATAAATGCAATTCATACTTCTCTTTAGTAAGTAAAGTTAGCAAGTTCTTCACTAGGTGACCTTCAGTAAGGTCACAGACAATAAAACACGCAATGCTCTAAAAAGTTTTTATTAGTAGCAATAATATTAATTACTAATGCTAAACTCACACTTACTGCTTGCTACAAAAGCTGTCACCTGGGTCTAGAGCTGCCACCTGGCTGGTGTTTTTTTTCCCTTTACCGGCCTGGTGTTGTCAGTTTTTTCTTATTTTTAACTGGGAATTGTAATTGTGGGTATACTTTTCCCATCCTCAATTAGCAGTAAATAAACAAGAATTGCCAGGCCAGTGGGCAGTAAAGTAAAAAACCCTACCTGGGTCTAAAGAGAGAAAAATGCAGTTGTTTTTTGAATTTCTCTTCTCCCACCCTCCCTACTTGCATACTGCAGTAAGATTGGGATACATCATTAGGTGCTCATTTATCCTATGCTTGGAAGTAATATTGCCCAATTTAAGCAACGTCTAGTGGCATTCAGGTATTTGGTCATCCAAAACCAGGAATTCGAGGGGCAGGGGTGTAAGTACAGGGAGTGCAAAGGTAGCACCACACCAGGGCCAATAAGATCAGGTGGCCCTATTTCCAGAACGTGTTGCCAGATGAGCATCTGTATAGCGGCGCTTAGAGCTAGTAGATGCTGTAAGCGGGTATCGGGCGCTGTAACCTAGCGTCTCAGTCGCTGTAGTAACCTGGCTGGCATTGATGAATGTGATGTGTGTTGGGCGCTCTACAGTACAGTACAGCGCTGCAGTGAGCGAGAGGTAGCGCCAGCTCAGTGTGCCCAGCACTCGGCGCTCCACATCATATTTAACAAAAAAACTACACACACAGAATGTCAGCGCTCTAAAGCTGGGCGCTCTAGCATAGAGAGCCAAACGCTGTGTGATTAAAGTCTGTTTTTGAACACATATCCACCAATAACAAAGCGAAAACACATGGAATGACGTGTTTTAACACTGTGACATTACCATTTTAGTGCCAGACCTGTAAATACAATTCTGCATAAAAATATAAAAAGTCCAACAAATGTATAAAAGTGTTTGTTTGCAGCCAGGGGAGGTCACACAATGATTTGACTAAAAAAAATGTAAATTGGCAAAAGCTATTTATACACATTAGCAGCAATTATGGCACGAAATACCACAACATAAACAAACAGCGCTTAAATTAAGTTGAAACAAACGCATAAAATTAAATTAATATAGAGCTCAAGTCCATCGCGGGAGTAGTAGAAAGGTGTCAGTCCAATCTTAAAGTGGACCAACACCCAGGGGTGATCGGCCCGGGAATCTATAAGATTCCAGGGCTCACCGCGGGACATCCGGGATCGGGATGTCCCGCGGGGTGAAACCCCCCCAAAACCCCAAAAAAACCTTACCTTACCTCCCGCGCGCCCCTCTAGACGTGCGCCCGCCGTTTGTGAATGGCCGGCGCGGGTGCGCGCCCTGTAAGAGTGACGTGCGGGAGGCGGTGGCGGACGCGCTGTCTTGTCCGTCGCTGTCACCCGCTTGTCCGTCGCCGGGGATTGGACGGCGCGGTCACGTGGGAGCGTGGTGAGGTGAGTTTTTGGGGCTTTCTGGGGGTTTCACACAGCGGGGCACCCCCAATCGGGGTGCCCCCCCCCCGAAGTGGACCAAAACCCAGGATAGTGAAAATCCTGGGTGTTGGTCCACTTTAAATTCATATAGAACACAAATGCCAATATAGCACTCAAACTCTGCGGAATGTATAGCCTATTATATCTCTTCTTAAGCTTCAAATGTCACCCGTTGTGCTCCAATTCAAAACAACGTGCTCCAAATCACCAGTAATGTATAAATGAACGTACCAGAAAAAGATTTTAAACATGCGTGTCTGATGATCAGTTAAGGTCCTCCTTAATCCACTTCACTGGGTGCTCATTCCAATACAGAGGGGGGTAATCTCCCCTTAATATTCCTTTCTATAGATCTTTTTCTCTAACAGCTCCCATAGATTTCATGTATAGCAGAAACAAGAAGCAAGATATAGTGTGATACCGTTTTTAAATTTAAAAGTTTCAGTTTTTATTATGCTTACCACTAGGGATGAGCGAATCGGTTCTAACGAACCTGAATTCGCTCCGAATTTCAGGGAAAATTCGATTCAGCACGAACCCGAATTTTTAGTGGTTCGTGCTGACCGAATTTTCCCTGAAATAAAAAAAAAAAATGCCGGCATGGTGGGAGCGGGGAGACCGGCTGCGCTGTCAGCGGGCGGCGGAAGCCGGCTTCCTCCGCTCGCTGACAGTGCAGCCGGCCTCCCCGCTCCCACCATGCCGGCATTTTTTTTTTTTATTTCAGGGCTTGGTGGGAAGCTGGCTTCCGCCGCCCGCTGACAGTACAGCCCGCCTCCCCGCTCCCACCAGAGATGAGGGATTCGCTAAAGTTCGAATCGCCCGAATCGAATTTTTAAGAAGTTCGCTCATCTCTACTTACCACAAAACTTTGAAAACTTTGCATGGGTTAAATAAAACTTCCAAGACTCCAGGCGAGGTTATTCACCATCTCCCTCTTAGAAGGGGCTGTTATTATGAAAAGGAAAAAAACTCAGCTGTTCACTTATTAGGCGATGCCGTGTTGCTCCGTACTGCGGCCGCAAAGTTTTGTGGTAAGCACAATAAAAATTTAAACTTTTAAATGTAAAAACAGTATCACACTATGGGCTCGATTCCACAAAGGTAGAAATAAATTCGTATCACTTGAAAAATCGGATCGCATGCGTAAATTTTTAACTTTTTCGAGTGATTCAGAAAAGGGGTTTTATTAAAAATGTGCACTCGAAAATGCGATCGTAAAATTTTCGAATCGCTCTTAAATTTACAAAATGCTCGTAAAAAGGCTGTCGCAAGCGAAAATTATTGGAAAATGTACTCAAATTTTGTTTCTATTGTTTAGTATTGTTTTCTGACTGCTGCATGGTGTTGTAAGGCTTTTTAATGGGTATATGTAAATGCATAATTTTTTCAACTTTTTAAGTTGCCTGTGTAGCTGTATGTACATGGCTAACATTGTGGATACATGTAATAAAGAGGCAAGGTATGCTGTAGTGGAAGTGCTAATTAAACAGTAATATTTGTAAGAGGCATGTATGTTGTTTTTTTTGCGAGGGTTTGGTTGGATTGCCAGGGACCTGTATTAAAAATGTTTCCTTTAATGCAGAAATGTGGCCATTGTTTTCTATACAAAGCTTGCTCACATAGCACCACGTGTCCCTGGGTGCAGGGAGCAGCTCTTTGCTGGCTTTAACATCATGGTACGCCATTCTTATGCTTACACTTTAACATGGACCAAAACCCAGGATTTTTACTATTTTGGGTTTTGGTGCCCCGCTGTGTAAAAACCCAAAGGTCGACCACTCCCATGTACCTTCCCCTGTTCTTATGGCGCATGTGTGGCCTCCCATGCATTCATCCGTATAAATGGTCCAGACGCAAACTGGTCTACAGTTGTTTAAGGACTCAGCTACAGTCCAGTTGAGCATAGTATACCTGAGTTTGCTACAACAAGCCAGTGGATACATCCATGTTAGGCTGGAACAGGGAGTGTGTCTCCTCCAGACATTTACAAATGACTGGTACCATGGCATACCCTGCTAAAGTTATAGCAAGGAGTGTCCCCTGCTTGTGCATGCATCCTTAAAGTGTGGCAGTTGGTGAGTATATTAGGCAACCTGGGTTGTTTCATACAGCAGGGCATGTAAAATTATAGTCAGCCAAAGGCAAGGAAACAAGTAGCTATGGAGTTTTAACAATTACATCAAGGAACAGCATACTTTGGGACCTTAACATCAGTTTCAGATTCTAAATTCCTATAAGGGTGAGGCTAGCAAGGGGTTAAAAGGTTGGAGCTTTCCAAAATGTCGCAAGCACTCTGCACAAAGTTAGGCAATAATGTTTAAAACACTTACCAAGAAGCCATCCACCAGATAAATGCCCCTACTCAAATAGTCGATAAATTGATGCATTTCGCAGAATGTGGGCATCATGGCATGATCTGGGAAAGCCAGCCACAAAGCTAAGTATTTTGAGATCTGGACCAGCAATCATCTGTACATTCAGTGAATGTCCCATCTTGCGATTGCGGTAGATATATTTATCCACACTGGGTGGGATAATACAAACATGAGTGCAATCCACAGCCCCCATAACATGTGGCATGCCAGAAATGCAATAAAAACCCTGTTTTACTACAGTCCATTCCTGGGGTGAGGAGGGTAAATGCACATACCGCCTTTAAAAATGTATCTACAGCACAGCATACAGAAGTTTGGGACATGCCATCCGCTACACCACCCAGGTGCTGAAATGAGCCATTGGCCAGAAATTGCAAGAAAACTCAGATTTGCCATTCCAGAGATTGCATGTCCTCTACCAGTAAAATGTGCCAAAGATGGATGCAACAGGCTATAGAGGTCTTCCAAAGCTGCACGATTTAGCCTAGTAAGCTGGAAAAGTGCTTGATCTGGCAGCTGATCCACATCCAAACGTGTCCGAAAATACTTGGGAATGGGTAGTCTGCACCTTCTCTACGCCACATCATCTGCAATATGTTCGAAGTCAATGCAAAGAAAGTAGAAGGGCTCCATTGTGAGAAAGAGCAAAATGAGTTATTTCTTGCTGAAAGCTGCATCAAAAAAACTAGAGTGAAACACTCATTTATATCATGTGTGTGGCTCATCAAGTCCACCTGAATCAGTAGTTTTCGAATTTTCAAAATGTTCGAATTGCAAAATGCAGTAGTAAATTTTTTGATCCACTAATTTATTTCGCACTTTTACAATCTCAATCGAATTTAAAGTGGACCAACACCCTCCAAAATAACTTAACTCTATTCACTGTAATGTAAAAAGACACTTACCTTTTGATGACTGTTGGAGCCGTCTGTCCCTCGCTGAGCCTGTAATCTTAATAATTCATCACCGGAAGTCCCACCCTCCGTTGATTTTCATCTTGTCCATCAGGCTTGTCCGTTCATTTGCATATTTTGTCCTTCGCTGAGCTCTTCCTTGTTCTCGCGCTGCTTCTGTTTCTTCTTCTCTTCTCATGACGTCATCCGGGGGGCGTGGCCTCTCGCTGCTCTCGGGAGCGAGCATGACTCCCCATGGTGTGCAGTGAATATTAATTAGCCAGAGACCCTGTGCAGTGAATATTAATTAGCCAGAGGCTAGAGTATTATGGGCAGAACATGGGCTAGAGTTCCTTTGTGGGGCCAGGTACAAGGATGCTAAAGGCGCTGAGGCATAAAACAGAAGACACTGCACACACATGGCTAATTAATATTCACTGCAGTGAAGCCCTGATTGGTCTTCAGTCTGTGACGCGGCTGGTGATAATTGGAGCCTGCTGGACCCTGTGCAGTGAAGCCCTGATTGGTCTTCAGTCTGTGACGTGGCTGGTGATGATTGGAGCCTGCTGGACCCTGTGCCGTGAATATAAATTAGCCATGTGTGTGCAGTGTCTTCTGTTTTATGCCTCAGCGCCTCCTCCCTCTGTCGGCAGTTAGGGTAAGCTTAATCTACACACAGCATGGTGGAAGCGGGGAGGCTGGCTGCGCTGTCAGCGGGTTGCGGAAGCCGGCTTCCGTCGCCCGCTGACAGCGCAGCCAGCCTCCCCGCTTCCACCATGCCGGCATTTTTTTGTTTTATTTCAGGGCTTGGTGGGAGCGGGGAGGCCGGCTGCGCTGTCAGCGGGCAGCGGAAGCCGGCTTCCGCCGCCCGCTGACAGCGCAGCCGGCCTCCCCGCTCCCACCTTCCCCAGTACCTTGGTCGGAAATCGCGCATGTGCAGTAGCGCTGATTTGGGTCAGGTGAAGCCCCGCTCGCTCCCGATGCAAGCGGCGCTTCACCTATCTACTGCGCATGCGCGCGATTTTAACAGGAAGAGGTCAAAGGATCTCCTCCTTTTTGGCAAAAAATTAAGATGGCGGTCAATATTAATAACGTTAGCGACGCGCAGCGGGAGCATAAAAGGTAAGTTTTTTTTTCATAACTATGTAAATCGGGTCGTTCTGCATAGTTTGCATATTTCAAAAATACATATAAAAAAAAAAAAAAAAAAGGGGGCAGGGTGTTGGTACACTTTCATTCGAGTGACTCGTGTTTTACAATGGTTCCAGGTTGCTGAATCACTCGTAAAGAAATCGATCACAAAATCGCAACTTTTTAAGCACAAAACACACGAAAAATACATTTATACACAGCTAATGAAGTCCCATTGAAATGTATTGGAGAGCGCTACAGAGCAACAGGAGCTCCTAAGCCTAGAGCACCGGTGCTATACACTGAGCCGCCTGTAATAATACTTTGGACGCTACATGGCGTTGTTAGAGGCGCTCACCAGATTTGCTTTCATAAATGTGGTTTTGCGACAGCGTCCGGCATTCACCAGACGATACCTGCCGCTACGAGGCGCTACCTGGCGCTATCCGTTCTTAAATAACCCCCAAAGCTGCATTTATCTCTAGTTGTATCAAACAGTGAAACAACATGGCTTTATTTAATGTTTGCACCATTTTGTTACGCTACTGCTCAGGGGAGTGCTTTTATTTTGTATTAGTCTACAGAAAAGCTTTGAAGGCAGATTGTTAAAAGAAAATTTGTATCCTTACACGACAGTTGATTTCTGCAATCTTCTTTTCACAAGACTTGGAAGGTTGAATTCATGCTGTTAAAAACAGGCAATGTTTGTTACCAGTATCACAACACAGAGGTTAGGAGTCATAAGCCACATTTACTTTACTGTACCTTCTTTTTTAAATGTGCAATGTACAAAAGGTTGTCAGAGGTCAGAGAAAGACTTGGGCCCTTATTTAAGAAGGGATAGCGTCAGGTAGTGGCTGGTTAATGACAGGTAGCGACAGGTAGCAACAGGTGAACGCCGGACACGGCACGCAATTACACATTTATGAAGCAGAATCTGTTTAGCGACTGGGATAGTGCCATGTAGCGTCCGATTCATCATTTTCACAGCCTCAGCAAACAGCGCCGGCGTTCAGCCTTGCACAGCGCCAGGTATGACCTCTCGCTACCTGTCGCTCTCATATACATTTCAATGGACGTTCTTTTATTTCTCTTTAAGGAGGGTTTTTTTTGTCAAAAAATCTCAAATAATGCTGTGACCTCTTGTTTTTTGACAAATGTTTAATTTTTCAGATATTTCTGCAGAAATGACATTACAGGTCTGCCATTAAAGTGTTCATGTTACAATGTTGTTACAATGTAATTCCATATGTTTTCGCTTTGTTACTAGTGGATAGATGCTGAAAAATAGACTTTAAACACACCGCCTCCTGCGCTCTGGGCTTCAAACAAGTATTTTTCAGCATCTTAGTTTTGTGAGACTGTTTTTTTTGCTGAATATGATGTGAGTCGTTCGCTATGACCAGTCGCTAACATACGCTCCCATACAGCGCTGTACTGGTCAAATAGCGACTCCTCACAATGTATTCAACATTACTGCACAGCGACTGAGTCGCTATAAACTAGCGACTCACGCCCGAGCACAGCGACTACTAGCGGGCGCTCTGAAAATGCCTGCTACAGACGCTCATCTGTCGCTACCTGGCGTCAGTGATGAATCAGCCTGTAAATCTGTGCATGTAAATTGTTCTCACCTCAAACTTTTTTTTTCCACTGGACTCAGGAATAGGCCCTTAGGACTGATAACCAGTTTCTATGATCCTTAATAGGCCTATTGCTAGATACCCCCCTCAAGCATATTACTATGTTGAGGGCAGGTCTCAACCAGTCCTTCCGCTAGGGGATAATGTACGCACCCTTAAGGACATCATACACATCAACTTCTCAGACTGGCCTGCCCACATTGACCTGTCCTGCTCATGATCCCAGGGGTGTAGCTAGAGGGGGTCAGGGGGGCACCAAAGGGGGGCCAGAGCACAGGTGGGGGGAGCCATTTCGAATCTTTGCCCGGGTGCCAGGAAGCTAAGCTACATCTCTGCATGATCCCATGGGATAAGAACATATTCTGCACTTGCAGTTAGTCATAAGGCCAAGAAGCATACCTGACAAACCTGAGAACCATGATCAAGATGTTTCCTAGGGGTCAACAAAGCCTCACCCTGGGAGCCTGGGAGAACCACCATTGTGATCATGGTATCTGCTCTGCTGTTTCGTGTTTGTGACACTTGTTAGCACAAGGCTGGACTTGATGGCTGCTTAGGGAGTCAGACGTCAGAGCACTGTAAAAGATGAAAGCATTTTAAAGAGATCTATGTTAAAGCAGACCAACAATCAAACATGACTTATACCAGACCAACACAACAAACAGTACTCATATGCATCCCTCCCCTGGGCAATTTGGTTTCTTGCACATTAAAATGAATTTACCTTTTTCTAACTTCTGCTGTGGTAAATTTTAAAAACAAAATGGCTGCTCATGCATCTACAGGCCACCTGCAAACAAGAAGTGCTGCTGGGCTTCCTGTTACTGTGCATTGTCATTTATGTCAGTTGAATCCAGGCAGCAGAATGGCTGTGATGCTGGGAGAGGAAGCTCCAAAATGGCCGCTACCTTTTCTTTTCCAACTGTGCCAGGCTGTTGGTCCGGTTTAAGTTTATTATCCTGACCCTATTCAAGCAAACAAGGGAAAGAGCAGTTTATTAAAATAAATTGCATGGCAAATACATACCAAGATTTACAGGTTATGCCTATTATTATTCTTAGTAAATAGGGGGACCAAACAAAGTGCTCAGAAAGAAGCGGGTGAGCGTGCAATGCTTGGGTATATACAGCCATCACTGTTCCCGGCTAGTGACGCTCCTCAGCATAATGCTGGACATGATGGCTGTATTATATGGCGAGTGAGTAACAAGCCACCTTAGGCAGTGCAAAGTTAAAAAAAGGATTAGTTATTAGATATTGGAAACATTTTTTTTACTACTTTTTTGTTTTTCCTTTATTAGATTCTCCTAGTTAGCATCAAAGTTGGAGAAGCAGAACTTTCATCATGCCCTCTGGATTTTTTAACGAGTCATTATGGTACTTGGGGGTTGGTAACTGTGAAATCCCCAGCTCTGATCATTTATTAACTAAAAAAACATTGGAACAAGCTAAACTTCAAGGCATCTGTAAACAGCTCTGCTTCCAGTTATAGTTAATGAGAACAGCGCCACTCATCATCGCCCTATTAAGCATAGTATCTATATATCTTATATATCTATAGCATACAGGCGCAAAGTCATTTAGTAGCAAGTGGGGTAAAGATTACAGTCCGTGGTGAGTCAGCATTATTGCTGCTCGTTGACATCCCCTAATAGTAATTTATTGTCATTTACTCTGTAATTCAGCTTCTTGGAAAACAATATTAGTTGGACCTAAAATAGTAGAATTACTAAAATAGAAATAGCGTTGATGACATAGCATTCAGTAAGGATTTTTTTTTAAGTAATCAACAGATAAAGAAAGCGCCGTCCCTTTAGGGAGGGCAGCCCACATGACTGGCCTGCGCTCCGTCCGGAGGCAGACCAGCCATGGGGGAAGTGGTCACTGGGGGGAAGTGACCTCAAAGGGGGGGGGGAGTATAAAGGGACGTTTGTCCCCCTCCCCTTCCTCTTTGACCCCCGGCGTGGATGACGAGCGGTCTGACTGACGCTCGTCCACCCAGGCAAGTGACCATGGAGGCCCTTTTAGATGCGCTGCGCAGGGAGGCCGGGCGGCGAGGCGAGGACTGGGTGAGGAGCTTACTGCCCCCCCAGTCCGCCTCGCCGCCACCTCCCTCCCGCCCCCGACGGGCACGCCGGGCCATCGCCCGGCTTAGCCCGTCGCCACCCCGGCGACACGCGCGGCGGGGGATGGACGCGGCGCCCGCCGCGCCTGCTGTTCCCCCCCTCCGTCCCCCCACCCCTCCCACCCCTCCCAATGCGTCGCGGCCCTCACCTGCGGGCCGTGGAAGGCGAGCCTCAGCTCGTTCTCGTCGGGGGGAGGCGGGTGCTCCAGCGCCTCCCCTGTGTTCCTCCGCCGGCCGCGCTCCGGCGGCGTGTGTTCGCCTCTCCCTCTCTGGGCAGGGAGAGGCTGCTGCTGCTGCCGGGGCGCAGGCTCCGCCCCCACATCACTCGGGCTCTCGGCCTGCGCGCCGGGGCTCGGGGCAGAAGAGGCCTGCCTCCCCCTCCCCTGTGGCTGGGGTTGAGGCAGGCACGTGGGGGCCGTCGGCTCCGCCCCCTCCTCGCTCGTCGGTGCGGCCCGAGCAGCGCTGCTCGGGCCGCAGGAGGTCTGCTGCTCCCCGCCGTTCCCGTGGGCGGGGAGCTGCGCCTCTGCCAGTACCCCCCCCCCCCGGCGGGGGGGGGACCATGCAGGCCCGGCGAGCTCGCTGCGAGCAGCCGGGCTCACCCACAAACACGCCCCCTTTCCCCCCCCTCCCCCTCCCCGCGTACAAGCCGGCGGAGGGGGCTCCTCTCCTCCTCCCCCCCCGCCCCCCTTCCGCCAGGGTCCTCCACGGGGGTCAAGGCTCCGCTCCAATCGGAGCGGAGAGCGGCCGTGGGGGAGGGGACCCCCCCTCCCCCAGGTCTAGTAGTGGGGCCCCCGGCGTCCTGTGAGACGCCGGCGGGGGCTCCCAAGCAGCACACCACACACGCATACACCCCCTTTTCGCCCCCCGCGCTTACCCCCCCTTCTCCCATAGCGCATGCCCCCTGGCGGGAGCGCCGCCCCCTCACCCCCCTTTTTTCGCTCCGCTGGCGCCCCCGCCGCACACCTTTCCCCCGGCGACACGGGATGCCCCCCTCCCCCCCATGGCTCCCTCGGCCTGGCGGGTCCCCGCGTCCCTGAGCGCCTGGCCCTTTGACCTTACGGCCCCCCAGCCGGGGGAGCTGGTGCGCATGGCGTCCTCCCCGGCCCATTCCCATTTAGGTCCAGGCTCTGCGGACATGCGCGCATGCGGCCGGGGGCTCGGCTTCCCGGCCAGTACCGGCTGCTCGCCTCTCCTCTTTTCTTCGCAGGCGGTGGCCGACCAGGACACGGTGGCGGGCGGCACGGCGGTCGAGGCACCAGGAGGGCGGTTGGAGGCCAGCGGCAGCCGGGCAGGCGGACGGTCGGGGGCGGTGATCGGCTCCCGGGCGCCATCATCTTCCGGCAGCGTGGCGGCGGCACCAGGAACTGCGGTGGCGTCAGGATGTCCGGCGGGTAGCGGGTCCCTGGACCAGTCGGGCCCAGGGACTCAGGACTTGGATCGGCGCACGGGAGGACCAGGCGGCGGGAGCACCACGCAGGGTGAGCCACAAATGTTTGCTAATGTCATGTCAGTATCGCAAGCAGGGGATGGGGTGTCTGGGGGCATAGGTGCAGGGGTGGCAGGTTTTATGGCAGGGGTGAGGGAGTTGTTAGCCAGGTGGGACTCGGGGGAGTGCGGGGGGTCCAAGGGGGCGCCACAGGGGCCGGCGGCAGTTTGGGCACCAAGGTTGCCGGGGGCGACAAGTGGCGCCGGGGGGGGGGTCTCTGGAGCAAGGGGCGGCGCAGGTAGATATCGGGGGGGGGGGGGAATGCTGAAGATACGGGTTTGGGCGAGCTAGGGGGGGGGGGATAGGTCCCTACCGATTTCGGATTCGGCCAAGGGGAACACTTACGTGTGTTTCGAGGGTCCGCTTGGAGGGCACCTAAAACAGGAAGTGAGGGAGAAAATATGGCGCAGGGAGTACGTGGATATATTTACGTTGCTGCCCTTGGAGCGTTTTGGGATTGAGGGGTGGGAAAAAGGGAGGGAGTACCGGAAGGAAGAGGATGAGGATAGGAGGCGTTTTCGGCTGATCCCGAGGACTTTCGGGAATTGGCTGCAGGCGTTCGCTATACTGGCGAGCGTTATTGGGGAGAGGAACCCAGAATACTGCTCGTCGCTTTTTTGTTATCTGGACGTCATTTGGGAGGCTCACCGGGTGTATGGGGGCTTGGCCTGGCTTCGGTACGACGAGCAGTTCCGGCAACGGATGTCGGTGAGTGAGAGGTTGGGGTGGGATCATAGGGATATAGGGCTGTGGTTGAGGGTGATGAATGCGAGGGGGGGGTATACCCAGCTGCCGGGGGGGGGGGATCATCCCCCTTTCAAGGGGCCGCCACTTCAATGGGGTCGGGAGGGGCGGATTTGGCCAGGCGGGGTTTGTGCTGGGCCTTCAATGACTCCTTCTGCAAATGGGGGCCCACGTGTAAATTCCGGCACGAATGTTCAGGCTGCGGAGGGAGCCACTCAGCTGGGAGATGTTTTTTTCCTCAAAGATTTTTATTTTCCAAGAAGCATAATAAAGTATACAAGCAATGGCATCATACAAATAGTTTACATAGGAGTAGAGAATCAGAGTAACAGAAATATATAAATAGAACATTAATAAGACCAGGCTTGTGACAGATAAATATATACATCTCAAAAAAATAATTATCAATTGTCAATTCTATATATCCTATATACCCATCCCCTCCACCCCCACCCCCCAACTTCCTCGCTCCAATTATTTACCACCCCTTCAGGAGAGGGAGACCTGCATGTTCAATATACAGTATCATATGTAACAAATAATTAAAGCGAGTCAACAACTGCCATATTTCAGCAACATTGAAAAATATAACATACTTTCACAAAACAGCGACACCCCCCCTCCCCCCCTCCCTCTCCAAGTCCCACCCCCCAGCAGCAGGGACTCATACACAAAACAACAAAACACAAACAATAAACAAAAAGACAGACAGACAACAAAACAACACAAAAAAAAAAAAAAAAAAAAAAAAAAAAAAAGGGATTTTCCTAAAGGTAAGAAAAGAGCAAATAAGCTTATACTATTAAAAGTTTTCTATCAAAGGTTCTAGGTAAGTACTTTTCCACCCATGGCAACCAAGTTCGTTCAAATTTTTCCAAGCGTCCCTCTTTTAAAGCGGATAATTTTTCCATCGCCATAATATCATTTACTCTACTCTTAAATTCCAGGATACTGAGAGTCTTAGTTCTCCAAGCCTTAGCAATTACTAATTTGGCTGCGGTTAGCAAATGAAGCGTAAGCTTTTGAAAATCCTTTCCATATCCCTCTATAGGCTTATTTAACAGCGCAACCCACGGATCTGTACTAACATAGGTTCCCAAAATATTGGACAATATTCGAAATATCTTACACCAAAATTTACTCACTAATGGGCAATCCCACCATATATGCTTAAAGGAACCCAGATCCTGGCATCCCCTAAAACAATTTTTATGAAGGCCAGAATCATCTGTTGAGTATCGAGCAGGAACCCAGTACCAACGTATCATCACCTTAACATTAGCTTCAACAGCAAGCACAGATGTATTCCCACGCAATGTGGTACTCCACATCCTCTGCCATTCGTCAGTCTCCAGACAGCTACCCAGATCCTCTTGCCACTTTGTTATATATCCCGGAGTTTTATTTAAGGCTGAACTGGTTAGAGACATATACACCTGTGAGAGGATAGCTCTGCCTCTGGGATTAGTAGCACACCGCCTCTCAAACCCCGTTAGCTCCTCTACATTTTGTTTTCCATGTAACAGGCTCAGAAGAAAATTTCTTATTTGTAAATAGGCAAACACATGTTCAGCCCCCAAATCAAATTTTTCCTTAAATTGTAGAAACGTAAGCACATTAGAATCCTGTACACAGTCCTTCACACAGTTAACACCCCTAGTGTTCCAATTATAGAAGTTTTGTGGGGAGAGTACAGCCGGCTGAAACATAGGGTTATTCCAAAATGACAGCAGTGGGACATGGGGGGACACTAAACCTCCAGAATATTTAACCCCATCCCATAGTGCCATAGAGTGCAACATTATAGGGTTACTATGAGCTTTCCTAACAGAGGGTATCACCCATAAGTAATTGTTTACATCAATTGGCGCCATAATCTCTCTCTCAATAGACACCCAAATAGGAGGGTCTACAGTCTCATGGTATGCAGTTAATTGAGCTATCTGAGCTGCTTGATAATAACGAAAAAAATTTGGTACCCCTAGTCCTCCTAAACTTCTCGGTCTACATAAGACATTCCTAGCCACTCTAGACTTCCTCCCGTCCCAAATAAAATCCAGGACCTTCCGTTCAAAGTTCCTTAGATGTTGCAATTGAATTTTTATTGGTAACACCCTAACATAATATAAAAATTTCGGAAGAAGGGTCATTATGATAGCATTTATTCTGCCCAGCCACGACAATCCAAGATCCCTCCATCTCTTTAGTAATTCTATCAGAGTTTTATACAATGGGGGGAAATTAGCAGAGTACAGACCTGTAACACTATTCGTCAAATAGATACCTAAATATTTGAGCCGAGCTTCCTCCACCTTAAAATCAAAATTGGAGATCATTCCTTCCCAGGTATCATCAGGGACTGTGATGTTCAAAGCTCTAGACTTTGCCATATTGACCTCCAACCCTGAGATTTGTGCAAAATTCCCTAGTGTTTTCATTAAATTCGGTATAGAGATCAAAGGATTGGTAAGAAACACAATGACATCGTCAGCGAACAGACAAAGCTTATGTTCAATGCCTCCAATAGTAACCCCCGACACGTCCTTAGCTTCTCTAACAGCATGTGCTAACGGCTCCATCACCAGGGCAAAAAGCAGGGGAGATAAAGGACACCCCTGACGGGTTCCCCTCTGAAGAGTAAAGGTTCGAGATTTGAACCCACAGTATTTTATATATGCTCGTGGCTCATTGTATAAAGCCTTTACACATGAAATAAAACCTTCACCAAAGCCCCACCACTGCAAAAGCTGAAACAAATAGGACCACGAGACCGAATCAAAGGCTTTGCGCACGTCAAGCGACAAAAGCATTGTCGGCTTCTTCAAATGTTCTGCAGCATGTATCACATGAACAATTCTCCTTACATTATCCCCTGCTTGCCGCCCTGGGACGAAGCCCACTTGATCTCCCTGAACCAATTGTGGTAAAAATTGAGATAAACGTTGAGCTAGGACCTTCGCATACACCTTAATATCTATATTTAAAAGAGATATCGGTCTATAATTTGACCAGGTCGTTGGGTCAGAATCAGACTTTGGTATCATACTAATTGCAGCAGTTACAGTGTCCCTTGAGAAAGCTCCCCCTTGTCTAATCGCGTTAAAAGCTCTAACCATCCGTGGTGCCAGAACATCCACAAATGTTTTAAAGTAACCTGCTGGGAAGCCATCAGGGCCCGGAGCCTTATTAATTTTTAACCCTTTAACAGCAGCCATTACTTCCTCCAAAGTAAACGCACCATCCAAATACTCCTTCATTTCTATCGGGAGGTGTGGTAACTCCAGCCCCCGCATAAATTCCGAAAGAGGGATCTCAGAGGTCGCGCTAGATGCAGAATAGAGTCTTTCCATCTGATTTCCAAAAAGATCAACAATCTTTACAGGATTAGAAGTAAGAGAGCCTCTACTATCCTTTAACTTAATTGGTTTAAATAAACAATCTGGTGATTTAAGCTTACGAGCCAATAATGTGTCAGGTTTGTTAGCCTTAATGTAAAACCTATGTTTTACCCAAGCCAAGCTACGTCCCGCCCGTTCTGCTAAAGCTAAATTTAATTCTTCTGATATTCTTCTTAAGGTAGATCTATATGCAGCTGACATGATCTGAGGTACTTGCGCAGCTAAATCCGCATACTTCTTTTCTAGGGAGTCAATATAAGCATTCTGTACTTTACGTTTCCCCGCTGCCGCCTGTAAAAGGAACCCCCTAATAACTGGTTTATGCGCCTCCCATTGTAAAACATCTGAAATTTCAGTTTGATCATTATCCTTAAAATAAAGCTGGGTGATGTTTTAAGAAGGGACGGGGGGGCGGCCGCAGAGGGGCCGAGGGTATTGGAAAAGGGGGTATCTCCGGTGAAAGGGGCAGAGATGGGCCCCTGGCTAAGTAAGTACCCTGATCAAGGGATGGCGCGTTTGCTGGGTGAGGGCTTCGAGTCGGGTTTTCAGATTCCATGTGCAGCGCCTCCTAGGGTGCGCTCGCTTAAGAATCTGAAATCGGCTCGGGAACGGCCCGAGGTGATTAGGGAAAAGTTGGGGAAAGAAGTTTCTTTGGGGCGGATGGCGGGCCCATTTAGCGTCCCCCCTCTGGAGGATCTGGTGGTGTCCCCGTTGGGGGTTGTGCCCAAGAAGGAGAGAGGCAAATTTCGCCTCATACACCACCTGTCTTTCCCGAGGGGTGGGTCGGTGAATGATGGGATAGACAAAGAGCTGTCATCGGTGTCTTATACGTCGTTTGACTTCGCTTTGGATATGGTAAGGGAAGCAGGCCCCGGGGCATTGATGGCAAAAACCGATATCGAATCTGCGTTTCGGCTGCTACCAGTGCATCCGGATAGCTTGTATCTTTTGGGGTGTTTTTTCGAGGGGGGGTATTACGTGGACCGGTGTCTCCCAATGGGGTGTTCAATTTCGTGCGCCTATTTTGAAGCCTTTAGCTCGTTCTTGGAGTGGGTGGTAAAGGAAAGAGCGGGCGTGGGGTCCGTCACTCATTACCTAGATGATTTTTTGTGCGTAGGGCCGGGGGGCACCAGGGTGTGCGAGTTGTTGTTGGCGACCATGTTAAATGTTTTTGGGGTTTTTGGGGTGCCGGTGGCACACGACAAGACGGAAGGTCCAGCAACCACGATAAAATTCCTGGGGATCGAGATCGACACGGTAAAGAGGGTATGTAGGCTGCCGAGGGATAAAATTGAGGATTTGGTTGGGGGTTTGGAGGGGGCTCTGGGGGCCAAGAAGGTCACGTTGGTGCGGCTGCAGTCAGTGCTCGGGAAGCTGAACTTCGCGTGCCGGGTTTTGCCTATGGGAAGGGTGTTCACCAGGCGCCTATCACTGGCGACGGCGGGAGTTCGGGAGCCGCATCACTTCATCCGGTTGACGGCGGCGATGAAGGAGGACATCAGGATGTGGATCACTTTCCTGAGGTCTTTCGACGGGCTGGCGTACTGGCAGGACCCGGTGAGGGCAAATGACGAGCTTGAGCTCTTCACGGATGCGGCGGGCTCAGTAGGTTTTGGGGCCTACTTGGGGGGGAGATGGTGTGCGGGCCCCTGGCCAGGGCAGTGGCGGGACTCAGACCTGGTGAGGAATTTGGCTTTTTTGGAATTATTCCCACTGGTGGTGGCGGTGACGTTATGGGGAGAGGTGCTGAGGAACAAGGCGGTGTGTTTCCGGTCAGACAACATGTCGGTGGTTGCGGCAGTTAACACGCAGACCTCGTCTTCACTACCGGTGGTGGTGCTGCTCAGGCAGCTGGTGTTGGGTTGTTTGCGGTATAATGTGTGGTGCAGGGCGGCGCATGTCCCCGGGGTGGAAAACGGGATAGCTGACGCTCTTTCTCGTTCGCAGTGGGAACGCTTCAGGAAGTTGGCACCCGAGGCGAGGGAAGTCGGCGAGTCATGCCCCAGTTGGCTGCTGGAAATACTGTAAGACGCCTGTTTGGCTTGATTCAAAAGTCAGTTGCACCATCTACTTGGGCTTCATATGTAAAGACGTGGCAGCAGTGGTGGGCCTTGGCGGAGGAGTTCGGGGTGCCTGGAACGGAGGTCGATAGGCAAGGGTTGTTGATCTTGTACGTGTGCGAGTTGTTGGAGGGCGGCGCGACCCCGGCTTCGGTTGACAAAAAGATGTCGGCTTTGGCGTTCCTGTGCCATCTGGAGGGCTGGGTGGATATGACCAAGGCGTTTTGGGTGCGGCAGGCACTGAAGGGTTGGCGGAAAGAGCACAGGAGGGCTGATAACAGGCGGCCGGTGTCATGGGGTTTGTTGGGGGGGATTTTCAGTGTTTTGTCCCGGGTTTGTGCGTCGGGTTTCGAAGTGAGTTTGTTTAGGGCTGCATTTTCGCTGGCATTCTTTGGGGCCCTGAGAGTGGGGGAGCTGGTAAGCCCTAGTAAGCGGGTACCCGGTGGGTTGGGTTTGGGTGACGCAGTGACGTCGGAGGAAGGGGTGGCGTTACGGATAAGGCGGTCTAAGACAGATCAGCGGGGGCGGGGGGTTAGTATCTTTTTGGGGAGGTTGCGGCAATGTGATTCATGTCCGGCTGCTGCGGTCGAGGAGTTCCTGAGGGTGAGGCCGAGTGGGAACGGTCCGCTACTCATGCACGAGGATGGTTCCTTCTTGTCGCGGTTCCAGTTTTTGGCGGTTTTTAGGAAGTGTCTTGAGGAGTTGGGGTTGGAAAGCAGCGAATATGGTACCCACTCGTTTCGTATTGGGGCCGCAACAGAGGCGGCTAGGCTGGGGCTGCCGGATGACTTAATAAAGAGGCTGGGGAGGTGGGAATCGGCGCGGTTTCGGCGGTACATTCGGCCGGACAGGATTGATCAGTTGTACAGGTGATTGAGTGGATCGGTCGATAACTTTTTTCCCACCTCCTTCCCTCCCCTTCCCCCTTTTTCCCTATTTTTTGTTTTAGATTCGGCATGCTCGGTCGTGATCGTCGGCCATTCATACGTTTACTGGTCGGCTCGGCTTGCGGTGGTTCGGAGGAATGGAATGCAGCTGGGCATTCCGGAAGATCGGGCTCGGTTGAGCTGGGCTGGTGTGAGAGGCCTGTGCTGGGAGGACATGCGGGAGCACACAATGCGTGTGGCGGCAAGGAAGGGGCCGCCGGGGGTTTTGGTTATTCACGCAGGGGGGAATGACTTGGGGAAGGTGCCGATGCGGCACTTGATCAAGTCCATAACACGGGATTTATTGTTTTTCCTGGGTGTATTTCCGGGGGTGGTGTTGGTGTGGTCTCAGATTGTCCCCCGTTTTGCCTGGCGACACGCTAGAGACTTGTTGGCCATCGAGAAGGTTCGGGTTAAGGTTAACAAGGCGATAGCGAGGTTTGTGAGGCTGAATGGGGGTTTGAGTGTGCGCCACATCGAGGTAGAAGGGATTAGGGGGTTCTATCGATCCGATGGGGTCCACTTGAATGACATGGGGAACGACTTGTTTAACTTGTCATTGAAGGAGAGGATCGATATGGCGGTGGAGTTGTGGCGGGCCAAGCAGCGCTAAGGTTTTAGCGCTGCTTGGCTTTGGCGGGTCTCCTCTCGGGTTTCGGGTCTGAGGTAGCAGTTCCTTGGGTAGGGTATGCGGCTGTTTCCCTGGAAACCGGCCAGGACGATTTGGTTAATGAGTTTCGGATGGTTGGCGTTCTGGGAGGGAAGGGGATGTTTTGGTCACTGGCGGTTAGCCCGATTAAGCTCCCTGGCCTAGGAGGTTTTGCGGCCGAGTTTATGTTGGCTTCCGCTTGGTGGGGGTCGGGATGTTTATTTTTGTTCCCTCCCCTTCCCGTCATTCTTGGGTTTTTAGGCTTCTCAGACCCGGAACTATAGGGGGGACTCTTTACTGCTTGTACAGTGTTATTATATTTGTTGGGCTGTGGCCGATTAAATTTAATCATTCCAACGACATGGTGGTCTGGACTCGTTATTTGGCAGGTGAGAGGTGCGACGCAGGACATATGGAGCGCTAGCCCAGTCAAGAAAGCGCCGTCCCTTTAGGGAGGGCAGCCCACATGACTGGCCTGCGCTCCGTCCGGAGGCAGACCAGCCATGGGGGAAGTGGTCACTGGGGGGAAGTGACCTCAAAGGGGGGGGGAGTATAAAGGGACGTTTGTCCCCCTCCCCTTCCTCTTTGACCCCCGGCGTGGATGACGAGCGGTCCCACCCTCCCGCCCTGTTTTTGGTTATGTTTTGGTTTTATTCGGCTACAGTTCTGGGGGGGGGTTTAATATGTGTTGAAGTTGTATGGTTGTTATTTATTGTACATGAATGTTGTATATATATAAAAAAAAAAAAAAAAAAAAATAAAGATTGTAATATGCTTGTGGGCACCTGTTGTGGGTGCTGCAGTATTCTGTTATTTATTCTTGGAGTTGTTGTACCTATATCTAAAAAAAAAAACAAAAAAAAAAAACAATGTGTCATACTTTGTACATATGTTAATGTATTGTTATTTATCTTTGTTAAAGTTGTTTTTCTTTTCTGTGGAATTCTGGATTGTATTTGTCACAGCCATTGGGCGGGTCTCCTCTCGGGTTTCGGGTCTGAGGTAGCAGTTCCTTGGGTAGGGTATGCGGCTGTTTCCCTGGAAACCGGCCAGGACGATTTGGTTAATGAGTTTCGGATGGTTGGCGTTCTGGGAGGGAAGGGGATGTTTTGGTCACTGGCGGTTAGCCCGATTAAGCTCCCTGGCCTAGGAGGTTTTGCGGCCGAGTTTATGTTGGCTTCCGCTTGGTGGGGGTCGGGATGTTTATTTTTGTTCCCTCCCCTTCCCGTCATTCTTGGGTTTTTAGGCTTCTCAGACCCGGAACTATAGGGGGGACTCTTTACTGCTTGTACAGTGTTATTATATTTGTTGGGCTGTGGCCGATTAAATTTAATCATTCCAACGACATGGTGGTCTGGACTCGTTATTTGGCAGGTGAGAGGTGCGACGCAGGACATATGGAGCGCTAGCCCAGTCATGACAAGCATTTCAAGTGCTCTATACAACCATCCAGATTAAAGCGGACCTTCACCCGGAATAAGAGTCTATCTTATATGTTTCCCACACCCTGTACATACAGATTGTCCACATTAAAAATCATCCTACCTGCATCTACTGCATGTTATGAGCCTTTAAACATCCAAGATGGCGGCTTATGGAAGCCGCCATCTTATCAGGCAGCCTGCAAACAGGAAGTGCCTCCTGACTGTGCTGCTCTGCGTTCTGGGATTGCTGACCGTTACCTGACCCCAGCTCTGCTCTGTCTGAGCAAAGCACAGCTATAACCCGCACCCCTGTCCTTTATCCCACTCTCCTCTCCTCAGTAAGTGTGATGCTTCTGAGTCAAGATGGCGGCGCCCATATCCTAAAGTCCTGAACAGAGTTGCAGCCCAGTGGGGGAAAGAATAAGTAAGTAATAGAATAAGTGACTAAAAACTTAAAATCTATTAATTTTAGATGCTGGGGAATTCATTTTTAAGGGTTTGGGCTTTTCAATAAATCATGGTGAAGGTCCGGTTTAAGAATGATGACAAGTAGTAATGAGCGAACCCGCTGAACTTGCCGCAAAATTTGGTTCAGGTCCCCAGACTCGACCTGAACCCGAACCCCATGAGGTCAAAGGGGACCCGAATTTAGCAGCCACAAAATGGCTGTAAAAATGGAGCTAGTAAGGCCTAGAGGGCTGCAAATTGGAGAGAACACCAGGGTGATTGCCCTGAACAAAATGGCTAGGGAAAGTACTTAAAAGTACTTCACCATGATTTATTGAAAAGCCCAAACCCTTAAAAAACGATTCCCCAGCATCTACAATTAATATATTTTAAGTTTTTAGTCAATTATTTATTATTTTTTCCCCCACTGGGCTGCAACTCTGTTCAGGACTCTAGGATATAGGCGCCGCCATCTTGATTCAGAAGCATCACATACTGAGGAGAGGAGAGCGGGATAAAGTGCAGGGGGAGGGGTAATAGCTGTGCTTTGCACAGATAGAGCAGAGCTGGAGTCAGGGAAAAGAAAGCATATTTTGTATAGAAATATGAGGTTATTGTCTTGCCAACATTGGTTATTGATTATTATGTTTTCAGTTTGAAATAATGACAGTACACATAATAATCTTTTCTTGATATTCTATTATAAGCATTTCAATTTGTTATTTAAACGTTGATAGACAAATTAGAATATTTTGTGGGAGCCATCGTTTATTATGTACGTTGTGGATGGTTTATCAAAATGGGTTTATCTGTAGGTTGTTACTCCTCTTGCCTGATGAATGCGTGTGTCCTAGTGTCTCCCCCCCCCCCCACCGCTGCTCATCTTCGCCCGTGTTTTCCTCTCATTCCCTCGCTCCTTCCTTTTCCCGTCCCTGCTGGGGCAGCGATGGCGGCCCCGTGGGACGGGATGGGAGGGCATGCTGGGATGTGAGTTGATGGTGTGCTGGGATGTGGGCGCTGATCATTGCAGGTCTGCACCTGCTTTGCACTCATTCCACCATGCATCAGGGGGTTAATTTGGGCTGTGGGTGTGTGGTGGGTGGTGTGGGGGTGGAGTGTGTCTTCTGCCTGCACACGCTCTGTGTGCTGGGGAGGGCACTTCCTGGCTGCAGCCTGGTTGGGTATGGGACGCGGCTGCGCTCCACCCACCGGACTTCCTGCGGTGGTCATGTGACACATGCCTGCATCACCGAGGGGAGTGGCTACCATCTTTAAAAAGGAAACAGAGGAGAGACAATCTCACCCCCTAGAGAAGCTGTGGGCGCACGGCGGAGCGCGTGGGGGAGCTTTCACCCGGGACTGAACAGCCCCTACATGCGGCATCTCTTGCTTTGGATTTCATTTCTTGTCATGATTGTGATGCATTAGGTTTCTGTGTCAGCTGAACAGCATGTGCAGACAATAGTTTTTTCCTCAGATACTATTTATATACTGTTCATTCTTGGTTTTTTGCAACTTTGCACTTTAAATTGATATGTTATTAAATATATATTATGTTTTTTGGGGAATATTGTAGTTTGGAGGCATTTTGCCCCAATTAGCACTTTTATTAGGAAGATATATACTTATTGCACATGGTCCCTTTACATGTTAGTTTTTGCGCATGGTCACTTCATATAGTGTTTATCTGTGGTATATTAGGGCATTAATATTTGTATTTATAATATTTGGGCAGATATGTTTATGATTTTTGGATTGTGGGGTTTGACATTATTTATTCATATGCTTTGAGTGGCCGCATGTACTATGTATTAGTTGATGTGTTTATACCAATATTATTGTGATTTCATATATCCTACAAATTTTACATAATCATTGGTGCTGTGTAGGTCCTGGGTCTGTTTTTTACTTGGATTTTTTAAAAAAATGTGTTGTCAATGTGTTTTTTGTGTTTTATATTGTGTGATGGCCTAGTCAAGATAATAAAGATTTTTGTGATACATATTAACCGGCTGAGTAACCCTGCTTCAAGTTGGACTCCTTGGTTAGGGTGTTCTTTAGTGGTTACTATGCATATGTGAGGAGCCCGAGGTGCACCTTCCGGTGTCAATATTTTAGTATTTGCTTATAATTATGTCCCCTGTGCATTGCTGGGGAGAGCTGCAGTGCTAATGTCACCTGTGCATTGCTGGGGAGAGCTGCAGCTCTAATTATGTCCCCTGTGCATTGCTGGGGATAGCTGCAGCTCTAATGACCTCACCTGTGCATTGTTGGGGAGAGCTGCAGTGCTAATGTCACCTCTGCATTGCTGGGGAGAGCTGCAGCTCTAATTATGTCCCCTGTGCATTGCTGGGGAGAGCTGCAGCTCTAATGACCTCACCTGTGCATTGCTGGGGAGAGCTGCAGCTCTAATGACCTCACCTGTGCATTGCTGGGGGGAGCTGCAGCTCTAATGACCTCACCTGTGCATTGCTGGGGAGAGCTGCAGCTCTAATGACCTCACCTGTGCATTGCTGGGGAGAGCTGCAGCTCTAATGACCTCACCTGTGCATTGTTGGGGAGAGCTGCAGTGCTAATGTCACCTCTGCATTGCTGGGGAGAGCTGCAGCTCTAATTATGTCCCCTGTGCATTGCTGGGGAGAGCTGCAGCTCTAATGACCTCACCTGTGCATTGCTGGGGAGAGCTGCAGTGCTAATGTCACCTCTGCATTGCTGGGGAGAGCTGCAGCTCTAATTATGTCCCCTGTGCATTGCTGGGGAGAGCTGCAGCTCTAATGACCTCACCTGTGCATTGCTGGGGAGAGCTGCAGCTCTAATGACCTCACCTGTGCATTGTTGGGGAGAGCTGCAGTGCTGTCACCTGTGCATTGCTGGGGAGAGCTGCAGTGCTGTCACCTGTGCATTGCTGGGGAGAGCTGCAGTGCTGTCACCTGTGCATTGCTGGGGAGAGCTGCTGCTCTAATGACCTCACCTGTGCATTGTTGGGGAGAGCTGCAGTGCTAATGTCACCTGTGCATTGCTGGGGAGAGCTGCAGCTCTAATGACCTCACGTGTGCATTGCTGGGGAGAGCTGCAGCTCTCATTACCTCACCTGTGCATTGCTGGGGAGAGCTGCAGCTCTAATTACCTCACCTGTGCATTGCTGGGGAGAGCTGCAGCTCTAATGACATCACCTGTGCATTGCTGGGGAGAGCTGCAGCTCTAATGACCTCACCTGTGCATTGCTGGGGAGAGCTGCAGCTCTAATGACCTCACCTGTGCATTGTTGGGGAGAGCTGCAGTGCTAATGTCACCTGTGCATTGCTGGGGAGAGCTGCATCTCTAATGACCTCACCAGTGCATTGCTGGGGAGAGCTGCAGCTCTAATGACCTCACCTGTGCATTGCTGGGGAGAGCTGCAGCTCTAATGACCTCACCTGTGCATTGCTGGGGAGAGCTGCAGCTCTAATGACCTCACCTGTGCATTGCTGGGGAGAGCTGCAGCTCTAATGACCTCACCTGTGCATTGCTGGGGAGAGCTGCAGCTCTAATGACCTCACCTGTGCATTGTTGGGGAGAGCTGCAGTGCTAATGTCACCTGTGCATTGCTGGGGAGAGCTGCAGCTCTAATGACCTCACCTGTGCATTGCTGGGGAGAGCTGCAGCTCTAATGACCTCACTTGTGCATTGCTGGGGAGAGCTGCAGCTCTAATGACCTCACCTGTGCATTGCTGGAGAGAGCTGCAGCTCTAATGACCTCACCTGTGCATTGCTGGGGCGAGCTGCAGCTCTAATTACCTCACCTGTGCATTGCTGAGGAGAGCTGCAACTCTAATGACCTCACCTGTGCATTGCTGGGGAGAGCTGCAGCTCTAATGACCTCACCTGTGCATTGCTGGAGAGAGCTGCAGCTCTAATGACCTCACCTGTGCATTGCTGGGGAGAGCTGCAGCTCTAATGACCTCACCTGTGCATTGCCGAGGAGAGCTTCAGCTCTAATTACCTCACCTGTGCATTGCTGGGGAGAGCTGCAGCTCTAATTACCTCACCTGTGCATTGCTGGGGAGAGCTGCAGTGCTAATGTCACCTGTGCATTGCTCGGGCGAGCTGCAGCTCTGATGATGTCACCTGTGCATTGCTGGGGAGAGCTGCATCTCTAATGACCTCACCTGTGTATTGCTGGGGAGAGCTGCAGCTCTAATGACCTCACCTGTGCATTGCTGGGGAGAGCTGCAGCTCTAATGATCCTCACCTGTGCATTGCTGGGGAGAGCTGCATCTCTAATGACCTCACCTGTGTATTGCTGGGGAGAGCTGCAGCTCTAATGACCTCACCTGTGCATTGCTGGGGAGAGCTGCAGCTCTAATGATCCTCACCTGTGCATTGCTGGGGAGAGCTGCAGCTGTAATGACCTCACCTGTGCATTGCTGGGGAGAGCTGCATCTCTAATGACCTCACCTGTGTATTGCTGGGGAGAGCTGCAGCTCTAATGACCTCACCTGTGCATTGCTGGGGAGAGCTGCAGCTCTAATGACCTCACCTGTGCATTGCTGGGGAGAGCTGCAGCTCTAATGACCTCACCTGTGCATTGCTGGGGGGAGCTGCAGCTGTAATGACCTCACCTGTGCATTGCTGGGGAGAGCTGCATCTCTAATGACCTCACCTGTGTATTGCTGGGGAGAGCTGCAGCTCTAATGACCTCACCTGTGCATTGCTGGGGAGAGCTGCAGCTCTAATGACCTCACCTGTGCATTGCTGGGGAGAGCTGCAGCTCTAATGACCTCACCTGTGCATTGCTGGGGAGAGCTGCAGCTCTAATTACCTCACCTGTGCATTGCTGGGGAGAGCTGCAGCTCTAATGACCTCACCTGTGCATTGCTGGGGAGAGCTACAGCTCTAATTACATCACCTGTGCATTGCTGGGGAGAGCTGCAGCTCTAATGACATCACCTGTGCATTGCTGGGGAGAGCTGCAGCTCTCATTACCTCACCTGTGCATTGCTGGGGGGAGCTGCAGCTCTAATGTCCTTACCTGTGCATTGCTGGGGAGAGCTGCAGCTCTAATGACCTAACCTGTGCATTGCTAGGGAGAGCTGCAGCTCTAATGACCTCACCTGTGCATTGCTGGGGAGAGCTCTAATGACCTCACCTGTGCATTGCTGGGGAGAGCTGCAGCTCTAATTACCTCACCTGTGTATTGCTGTGGAGAGCTGCAGCTCTAATGTCCTTACCTGTGCATTGCTGGGGAGAGCTGCAGCTCTAATGACCTAACCTGTGCATTGCTAGGGAGAGCTGCAGCTCTAATGACCTCACCTGTGCATTGCTGGGGAGAGCTGCAGCTCTAATGACCTCACCTGTGCATTGCTGGGGAGAGCTGCAGCTCTAATGACCTCACCTGTGCATTGCTGGGGAGAGCTGCAGCTCTAATGACCTCACCTGTGCATTGCTGGGGAGAGCTGCAGCTCTAATGACCTCACCTGTGCATTGCTGGGGAGAGCTGCAGCTCTAATGACCTCACCTGTGCTTTGCTGGGGAGAGCTGCAGCTCTAATGACCTCACCTGTGCATTGCTGGGGGGAGCTGCAGCTCTAATGACCTCACCTGTGCATTGCTGGGGGGGAGCTGCAGCTCTAATGACCTCACTTGTGCATTGCTGGGGAGAGCTGCAGCTCTAATGACCTCACCTGTGCATTGCTGGGGAGAGCTACAGCTCTAATGATGTCACCTGTGCATTGCTGGGGAGAGCTGCAGATCTAATGACCTCACCTGTGCATTGCTGGGGAGAGCTGCAGCTCTAATTACCTCACCTGTGCATTGCTGGGGAGAGCTGCAGCTCTCATTACCTCACCTGTGCATTGCTGGGGGGAGCTGCAGTTCTAATGACCTCACCTGTGCATTGCTGGGGAGAGCTGCAGCTCTAATGTCCTTACCTGTGCATTGCTGGGGAGAGCTGCAGCTCTAATGACCTAACCTGTGCATTGCTAGGGAGAGCTGCAGCTCTAATGACCTCACCAGTGCATTGCTGGGGAGAGCTGCAGCTCTAATGACCTCACCTGTGCATTGCTGGGGAGAGCTGCAGCTCTAATGACCTCACCTGTGCATTGCTGGGGAGAGCTGCAGCTCTAATGACCTCACCTGTGCATTGCTGGGGAGAGCTGCAGCTCTAATGACCTCACCTGTGCATTGCTGGGGAGAGCTGCAGCTCTAATGACCTCACCTGTGCATTGCTGGGGAGAGCTGCAGCTCTAATGACCTCACCTGTGCATTGCTGGGGGGAGCTGCAGCTCTAATGACCTCACCTGTGCATTGCTGGGGAGAGCTGCAGCTCTAATGACCTCACCTGTGCATTGCTGGGGAGAGCTGCAGCTCTAATGACCTCACCTGTGCATTGCTGGGGAGAGCTGCAGCTCTAATTACCTCACCTGTGCATTGCTGGGGAGAGCTGCAGCTCTAATTACCTCACCTGTGCATTGCTGGGGGGGGAGCTGCAGCTCTAATGACCTCACCTGTGCATTGCTGGGGGGAGCTGCAGCTCTAATGACCTCACTTGTGCATTGCTGGGGAGAGCTACAGCTCTAATGACCTCACCTGTGTATTGCTGGGGAGAGCTGCAGCTCTAATGACCTCACCTGTGCATTGCTGGGGAGAGCTGCAGCTCTAATGACCTCACCAGTGCATTGCTGGGGAGAGCTACAGCTCTAATGACCTCACCTGTGCATTGCTGGGGAGAGCTACAGCTCTAATGACCTCACCTGTGCATTGCTGGGGAGAGCTGCAGATCTAATGACCTCACCTGTGCATTGCTGGGGAGAGCTACAGCTCTAATGACCTCACCTGTGCATTGCTGGGGAGAGCTACAGCTCTAATGACCTCACCTGTGCATTGCTGGGGAGAGCTGCAGATCTAATGACCTCACCTGTGCATTGCTGGGGAGAGCTGCAGATCTCATTACCTCACCTGTGCATTGCTGGGGAGAGCTACAGCTCTAATGACCTCACCTGTGCATTGCTGGGGAGAGCTACAGCTCTAATGACCTCACCTGTGCATTGCTGGGGAGAGCTGCAGATCTAATGACCTCACCTGTGCATTGCTGGGGAGAGCTACAGCTCTAATGACCTCACCTGTGTATTGCTGGGGAGAGCTGCAGCTCTAATGACCTCACCTGTGCATTGCTGGGGAGAGCTGCAGCTCTAATTTCCTCACCTGTGTATTGCTGGGGAGAGCTGCAGCTCTAATTACCTCACCTGTGTATTGCTGGGGAGAGCTGCAGCTCTAATTTCCTCACCTGTGTATTGCTGGGGAGAGCTGCAGCTCTAATGACCTCACCTGTGCATTGCTGGGGGGAGCTGCAGCTCTAATGACCTCACCTGTGCATTGCTGGGGAGAGCTGCAGCTCTAATGACCTCACGTGTGCATTGCTGGGGAGAGCTGCAGCTCTAATGACCTCACCTGTGCATTGCTGGGGAGAGCTGCAGCTCTAATGACCTCACCTGTGCATTGCTGGGGAGAGCTGCAGCTCTAATGACCTCACCTGTGCATTGCTGGGGAGAGCTGCAGCTCTAATGATGTCACCTGTGCATTGCTGGGGAGAGCTGCAGCTCTAATGACCTCACCTGTGCATTGCTGGGGCGAGCTGCAGCTCTAATGATGTCACCTGTGCATTGCTGGGGAGAGCTGCAGCTCTAATGATGCCACCTGTGCATTGCTGGGGAGAGCTGCAGCTCTAATGACCTCACCTGTGCATTGCTGGGGAGAGCTGCAGCTCTAATGACCTCACCTGTGCATTGCTGGGGAGAGCTGCAGCTCTAATGACCTCACCTGTGCATTGCTGGGGAGAGCTGCAGCTCTAATGACCTCACCTGTGCATTGCTGGGGGGAGCTGCAGCTCTAATGACCTCACCTGTGCATTGCTGGGGGGAGCTGCAGCTGTAATGACCTCACCTGTGTATTGCTGGGGGGAGCTGCAGCTCTAATGACCTCACCTGTGCATTGCAGGGGAGAGCTGCAGATCTATTAACCTCACCTGTGCATTGCTGGAGAGAGCTGCAGCTCTAATGATGTCACCTGTGCATTGCTGGGGAGAGCTGCAGCTCTAATGATGCCACCTGTGCATTGCTGGGGAGAGCTGCAGCTCTAATGACCTCACCTGTGCATTGCTGGGGAGAGCTGCAGCTCTAATGACCTCACCTGTGCATTGCTGGGGAGAGCTGCAGCTCTAATGACCTCACCTGTGCATTGCTGGGGAGAGCTGCAGCTCTAATTACCTCACCTGTGCATTGCTGGGAAGAGCTGCAGCTCTAATTACCTCACCTGTGCATTGCTGGGGAGAGCTGCAGCTCTAATGACCTCACCTGTGCATTGCTGGGGGGAGCTGCAGCTCTAATGACCTCACCTGTGCATTGCTGGGGAGAGCTGCAGCTCTAATGATGTCACCTGTGCATTGCTGGGGAGAGCTGCAGCTCTAATGACCTCACCTGTGCATTGCTGGGGCGAGCTGCAGCTCTAATGATGTCACCTGTGCATTGCTGGGGAGAGCTGCAGCTCTAATGACCTCACCTGTGCATTGCTGGGGCGAGCTGCAGCTCTAATGATGTCACCTGTGCATTGCTGGGGAGAGCTGCAGCTCTAATGACCTCACCTGTGCATTGCTGGGGCGAGCTGCAGCTCTAATGACCTCACCTGTGCTTTGCTGGGGGGAGCTGCAGCTCTAATGACCTCACCTGTGCATTGCTGGGGAGAGCTACAGCTCTAATGACCTCACCTGTGCATTGCTGGGGAGAGCTGCAGCTCTAATTACCTCACCTGTGCATTGCTGGGCAGAGCTGCAGCTCTAATGACCTCACCTGTGCTTTGCTGGGGGGAGCTGCAGCTCTAATGACCTCACCTGTGCATTGCTGGGGAGAGCTACAGCTCGAATGACCTCACCTGTGCATTGCTGGGGAGAGCTGCAGCTCTAATTACCTCACCTGTGTATTGCTGGGGAGAGCTGCAGCTCTAATTACCTCACCTGTGCATTGCTGGAGAGAGCTACAGCTCTAATGACCTCACCTGTGCATTGCTGGGGAGAGCTGCAGCTCTAATGACCTCACCTGTGCATTGCTGGGGAGAGCTGCAGCTCTAATTACCTCACCTGTGTATTGCTGGGGAGAGCTGCAGCTCTAATGACCTCACCTGTGCATTGCTGGAGAGAGCTGCAGCTCTAATGACCTCACCTGTGCATTGCTGGGGAGAGCTACAGCTCTAATGACCTCACCTGTGCATTGCTGGGGAGAGCTGCAGCTCTAATTACCTCACCTGTGTATTGCTGGGGAGAGCTGCAGCTCTAATTACCTCACCAATTACCTCACCTTTGCATTGCTGGAGAGAGCTACAGCTCTAATGACCTCACCTGTGCATTGCTGGGGAGAGCTGCAGCTCTAATGACCTCACCTGTGCATTGCTGGGGAGAGCTGCAGCTCTAATGACCTCACCAGTGCATTGCTGGGGAGAGCTGCAGCTCTAATGACCTCACCTGTGCATTGCTGGGGGGAGCTGCAGCTCTAATGACCTCACCTGTGCATTGCTGGGGGGAGCTGCAGCTGTAATGACCTCACCTGTGTATTGCTGGGGGGAGCTGCAGCTCTAATGACCTCACCTGTGCATTGCAGGGGAGAGCTGCAGATCTATTAACCTCACCTGTGCATTGCTGGAGAGAGCTGCAGCTCTAATGATGTCACCTGTGCATTGCTGGGGAGAGCTGCAGCTCTAATGATGCCACCTGTGCATTGCTGGGGAGAGCTGCAGCTCTAATGACCTCACCTGTGCATTGCTGGGGAGAGCTGCAGCTCTAATGACCTCACCTGTGCATTGCTGGGGAGAGCTGCAGCTCTAATGACCTCACCTGTGCATTGCTGGGGAGAGCTGCAGCTCTAATTACCTCACCTGTGCATTGCTGGGAAGAGCTGCAGCTCTAATTACCTCACCTGTGCATTGCTGGGGAGAGCTGCAGCTCTAATGACCTCACCTGTGCATTGCTGGGGGGAGCTGCAGCTCTAATGACCTCACCTGTGCATTGCTGGGGGGAGCTGCAGCTGTAATGACCTCACCTGTGTATTGCTGGGGAGAGCTGCAGCTCTAATGATGTCACCTGTGCATTGCTGGGGAGAGCTGCAGCTCTAATGACCTCACCTGTGCATTGCTGGGGCGAGCTGCAGCTCTAATGATGTCACCTGTGCATTGCTGGGGAGAGCTGCAGCTCTAATGACCTCACCTGTGCATTGCTGGGGCGAGCTGCAGCTCTAATGACCTCACCTGTGCTTTGCTGGGGGGAGCTGCAGCTCTAATGACCTCACCTGTGCAGTGCTGGGGAGAGCTACAGCTCTAATGACCTCACCTGTGCATTGCTGGGGAGAGCTGCAGCTCTAATTACCTCACCTGTGCATTGCTGGGCAGAGCTGCAGCTCTAATGACCTCACCTGTGCTTTGCTGGGGGGAGCTGCAGCTCTAATGACCTCACCTGTGCATTGCTGGGGAGAGCTACAGCTCGAATGACCCCACCTGTGCATTGCTGGGGAGAGCTGCAGCTCTAATTACCTCACCTGTGTATTGCTGGGGAGAGCTGCAGCTCTAATTACCTCACCTGTGCATTGCTGGAGAGAGCTACAGCTCTAATGACCTCACCTGTGCATTGCTGGGGAGAGCTGCAGCTCTAATGACCTCACCTGTGCATTGCTGGGGAGAGCTGCAGCTCTAATTACCTCACCTGTGTATTGCTGGGGAGAGCTGCAGCTCTAATGACCTCACCTGTGCATTGCTGGAGAGAGCTGCAGCTCTAATGACCTCACCTGTGCATTGCTGGGGAGAGCTACAGCTCTAATGACCTCACCTGTGCATTGCTGGGGAGAGCTGCAGCTCTAATTACCTCACCTGTGTATTGCTGGGGAGAGCTGCAGCTCTAATTACCTCACCAATTACCTCACCTGTGCATTGCTGGAGAGAGCTACAGCTCTAATGACCTCACCTGTGCATTGCTGGGGAGAGCTGCAGCTCTAATGACCTCACCTGTGCATTGCTGGGGAGAGCTGCAGCTCTAATGACCTCACCAGTGCATTGCTGGGGAGAGCTGCAGCTCTAATGACCTCACCTGTGCATTGCTGGGGCGAGCTGCAGCTCTAATTACCTCACCTGTGCATTGCTGGGGAGAGCTGCAGCTCTAATGACCTCACCTGTGTATTGCTGGGGAGAGCTGCAGCTCTAATGACCTCACCTGTGCATTGCTGGGGAGAGCTGCAGCTCTAATTACCTCACCTGTGCATTGCTGGGGAGAGCTGCAGCTCTAATTACCTCACCTGTGTATTGCTGGGGAGAGCTGCAGCTCTAATTACCTCACCTGTGCATTGCTGGGGAGAGCTGCAGCTCTAATGACCTCACCTGTGTATTGCTGGGGAGAGCTGCAGCTCTAATGACCTCACCTGTGCATTGCTGGGGCGAGCTGCAGCTCTAATGATGTCACCTGTGCATTGCTGGGGAGAGCTGCAGCTCTAATGACCTCACGTGTGCATTGCTGGGGAGAGCTGCAGCTCTAATGACCTCACCTGTGTATTGCTGGGGAGAGCTGCAGCTCTAATGACCTCACCTGTGCATTGCTGGGGAGAGATGAAGCTCTAATGACCGTATTTTTTGCCCTATAAGACGCACATATTTTCCCAAAAAATGTGTATGTGGGGGGGGGGGGGGGGATGTCAGTGCGTCTTATCAGGCGAAGGTGGGCAAAAAAATAAATAAAAGGCAAAAAGTTAACTCCCCTCTCCATCGCCCATGCTGTCCCGGAAGCGGCGGAGGCAGCCAGCCTGTTACAGTGGTGGGCGTGGCTGACGCTCGAGCATTGGCCACGCCCACCGCTATACTAAGATGGGTGTTCACTCTATGCTGGCATCGCAGAGAATAGGTGATGGGGGCAGCTGTATCTGGGTGCCACACTGCCTATGTGGGAATAGGAAGGGGGATGCCACACTGCCTATGTGGGAATAGGAGGGGGGATGCCACACTGCCTATGTGGGAATAGGAGGGGGGATGCCACACTGCCTATGTGGGAATGGGAGGGGGGATGCCACACTGCCTGTAATGGGGTGTTTTAGCACAACATTTAGCTTAGAATATTTTTTCCAAGTATACAGCACGTCCTGTTCCAGTAATTCCTTACGTCTGGGTTGTTCCGCCACAAAGTGGCGCAGTGGACTGCAGAAAGACTTGTGGCCACTCCCGGCCCAATAAATAGCCAAGTACCTCCCAACAATTTCCAGTGTTTCTCTGCAGTCTGGACTGCAAAGATAGAAGATGGCTCTCTATTGCGCAGGGAGTGGGGCTCTTCAAGCCTAGGGCCCTGCAGGCTTATTTCCACCCATTCTGGACCCACTGCCTCCCAGCCTCGGCTGACGGTTCGGGTGAAGGTAGGACAGCACTAGGGTCGGGTGCTGAAGGAGCTCGGCTCTGGGCCGCAAGACCCTGTACCAAAGGGTAGCCGTCGACAGGACTTCTATGGTGAGCTTCATTGGGATGCCCCAGCCTCGTATCTTGGGTCCTTGTTCCCTCTCCTTCTCCCTGTCTCACCTCCCTTCTAGAGGGTTGTGCGTGATCCCCTTTTTGTGGCCGCTCGGCTGGCAGGGGGCGCCCGGGGGGTCCGTGATTTGTGTGTGTGTTATTTTCAATTTTAGTGTGTGTGCGGGCCGTTGTACGGCATTTTTTTGTTCTGTCATGGCGCTGGCGTCTGACGTGATCACAGTTTTGCGCTCTTCAGGGGGGCGGGAACCGCGGTTTGTCGCGCTTTGCGTCATGCGCTCGCATTCCGCCCCTCTAGGTGCTGCTGCCGGCACCATTTTGTGGCCTTGTCCTTGCGGTGCTGCGACGCCATCTGGTCTCTGAGCGATCTGTCCGATTGGTCCGTGAGTCCCTTACGGGGTTTTATATTGCTTTACTATGTATACGCTGGGGATGTTTATTGTGTACTTATTGTGTCTTGCAGGCGGGTCACCTCTGACTGTGGTTCTCCTGGCCCTGCCCCTTACCATTCTCCCACCTTCCCTAGCGGGCTTTAGGGGGGCATCCCAAATAGGGTGGCTATTGCTAGCTGTGTCCCTGTACTGGCCGTTACGACTGTATCTAAATCACCATATGGAGGCTTCCGGGGACAATGTGCTTGGGGTTCCTTCGGGACAAGCCCAATTGTGTATTATGTGTGAGGTATCCCCAGTTAGTGACGGTGTCAGGGTGTGTTTTGACCTGTGCCCAACATGTACTTGCACTGCAGCCTGGGTCCTCTGCTACAGGTCCCAGTGCTGCGCCCCTTTCTGCTTCGCCTACCCCCCCCACGCTTGCATCTGACCCCCAGTGAGGGGCGCACTAGCGGGGAGTCTCAATATGACTTGGCTTCAAGGGTGGCCAGCATTGAAAAGCATATTGCTGGGTCAGCCCCGCGTAAGACTTCTGTTAAGAAGCGGCATTTATCTCCCGCTGCATCCCTCTTCCCTGTGGAGGATGTGGGACTTTACTCATTGTCTGGTTTTTACCCCCTCGAGGAGGGGGAATTATTCTCTGATTCAGAATCCTCTGAGGAACAGTCTAAGTTATATGGTGGAACCGGGTCTGCTTTTGGAGAAGACCCATGGTCCTCAGATGACACTGACAGGTTATTGACTCACATTTTTGAAGTGCTTTGTATTTCCCCTCCTGCCGTGGCTCCGCAGCAGCAGGGTGAGCTTTTCCATTCTGTTAAACCACGCTTGGAGTTCCCTGAGCAGGATCACTTTAATAATCTGGTGCTCAAAGAGTGGGAACGCCCTAGTAAGCTACCTGGGGTGCCCAAGAGTTGGGACAGGAGGTATCCTTTTCCCGCTAATGTGATTAAGCGTTGGTCATGTCCTCCCGAGGTGGACGTGCCCGTCCTAGGGTTGTCTAACACATCAGTCATGCATTCACCTGACACTACTGCGGGATGGTTGGGACCGGCGCTTGGACCAGCTGTCCTGTCATGCATTTGCCTGTGTGGGGACTGCACTGCGCCCGGTTTGTGCCTCTGCCATAACGGCTATTGCTATTAAAGGGTTGCTTAAGTGTCTCCTAGATGGGGCCTCTGATGACGCAGGAGGTGAGGATTATAGATCTCTCCTACTTTGCTATGAATTTATTGCATATATCCTTTCTGCCATGGATGATGCCATTAGAATGTGTGGTAGGACTTCTGCTCTGTTGGTAGCTATACGGCGCTCTGTCTGGCTCTGTCAGTGGGTGGCTGATAATGCTGCTAAAAAAGGCACTCACTGGCTTTCCCTGTAAAGATCTGCGGCTCTTTGGTGAACGCTTGGACCTATTTGCCAGGGGTGGTAGGCTGCCTCAACGTAGGAGGCCGTCTCGGCCCTTTCGGGGACCGGTGCTTCTCTCCCCTCCTTCCAAGGCTGGTCGAGGAGTTTCCTTTGCTGGGGCATGCGGAGACTATTGGGGCAGGGGTAGAGGATGAGGCCACCCCGGGCTCTCATGGGGTCCCAAGCCCAAATCCTCCCCCAAGCCCCCTCAGGCATGAGGAGGCGCCCTCACCCATCCAGGTGGGAGGGGCGGCTTCGGCTCTTTGCTCACGTCTGGAGGCTACGTGTAGCAGACAGATGGATTCAGTAGGTGGTGTCCTCTGGATACAAGATAGAGTTTGCAGCCTGGCCGCCCCCAAGATTTATCAGATCCCGGATGCCTCAAAACCCCCGGTTAGCTCAGGGCTTGTGGCTTGCAGTCCGAAATCTTTTAGAGTTGGGGGTCATCTGCCCTGTGCCTCTCAGGGAAAGGGGCAGAGGCTTTTACTCCAATCTATTCACTGTTCCCTAAAAGGATGGGTCCGCAGGCCCATCTTGGATTTAAAGCACCTCAACGAGTTTGTCAGATTCAAGCATTTTCGCATGGAGACCCTACGCTCAGCTGTCGCTACTCTGCGCCCGGGCGACTTCATGACATCTGTAGACATCAAGGACACTTACCTTCATGTACCAATCTTCCCAGGTCATCAGAAATTTCTCAGGTTTGCTCTGGGGGATCAGCACTACCAATTTGTGGCCTTACCTTTCGGTATCACCTCAGCTCCCAGGGTATTCACCAAGGTGCTGGCGGGTGTGATGGCTCTGTTGAGATCTCAGGGCATTCGCATTCTTCCTTATTTGGACAACATTCTGATCTCCTCTCAGTCCTTCTATCAGGCAGAACTGGATACTCAGGTGGTGGTGTCCACACTAGAGTCCTTCGGCTGGGTGATCAACCACCTTTCCTGTCCCCGTCACTGGTGAGGTCCTTTCTGGGCATGACTCTGGATACATCTCAGGTCAAGGTTTTTCTCCCTCAACAGAAGTGGAGAGTCTTCAAGCGCAGGCACAGTTTCTTCTTTCTTGCCCTCATCCCTCCATCCGGCAGGGGATGCAACTGGTGGGCCTGATGGTGTCTTGCTTTGAGGCGGTACCCTATGCTCAGTTTCACATGAGACCTCTTCAGCTACACCTCTTATCAGTGTGGGATCGGGACCCTGTGTGTCAGACGGTCCCTCTCGTGGTGGCTGGACTCAAGGAACCTCTTGGTGGGCAGGACCTTTCTGTCCCCTTGCTGGGAGACTAGCTTCTGGAAGTCCTTGAAATTCCAGGGTCAATGGGGCCCCCAGGAGGCCCATACTCCTATCAACATTCTGGAACTGAGGGCGGTAAGGTTGGTTCTCGCCCAATTGACCCCACACCTTCGGAGTCGGGCTGTTCAGATCCGCTCAGACAACCAGATGGCGGTTGCCTACATCAATCATCAGGGAGGGACTCGGAGCAAGCAATCCCTCAAGGAAGTGTCCCTGATACTGTCCTGAGCGGAAGAGAATGTCCCCTGCATATCGGCAGTGTACATCCCAGGAGTGGAAAACCTGGAGGCAGACTCCCTGAGCAGGGGGATGTCTCGGCTGAGTGGTCCCTCAGCAACAGGGTGTTTCGCTCCCTGTGCCGTTGCTGGGGTCTGCCGGATGTGGACCGGTTTGCGTCCCGTCGCAATCACAAGCTTCCATTCTTTGTCTCCCTGTCACAGTACCCTCTGGCCTTCGCCATGGATGCGCTAGCAATGCCTTGGAAGGGGTTTCGGCTCCTCTATGTGTTTCCTCCGTTTCCTCTGTTGGGCAGGGTGCTGCGCAAGATAGCCCAGGAAGGGGTGCCCACCATTCTGGTAGCACCCTATTGGCCAAGAAGAGTGTGGTTCGCAGACATCGTGCAATTGGCAGTAGATCAGTACGTCCTGCCCAAGGATCCAGACCTGCTCACTCAGGGGCAGCTGCGCCATCCCAGTTTACAAACGCTGGCTTTGACGGCTTGGCTGTTGAAATCTCCATCTTGAGGGAAAAGGGGTTGCCTGCCTCTGTTGATACCATGATTAGGGCTAGGAAGAAGTCCTCGTCCTTTATCTATTACAGGGTCTGGCATGCTTACATTGCCTGGTGTGAGTCCAAATCTCTTCCCTGTCGGGTGTTTTCTATTCCCAGGATTGGAATTTTTGCAACATGGTTTGGATTTGGGTTTCAACTTAGTACTCTCAAAGGTCATGTTTCAGCTCTGGCAATTTTTTTCCAAAGATCTTTTGCCAATTTCCGTTTGGTTAAGACTTTTTTCCAGGGGGTTTCTCATGTGCGTCCACCACGTAAGTGTCACGATTCACTTACCTGCGTCCCGTTCCATTGGCGCCTCCCTCCTGCGGGTCTGGCCGTGCCTCCTCCTCCTCTGCCGGCGTGCCCGGCAGTTCTTGTGCTCGCGTGAGCACGTCCCTTGTATTCCCTCCGGCGGCTGCGCTGACAGCAGCAAGAAGAAGAGTTAAAGGGCCAATGAGCCCAGGTGGGTGGGGGGTGTTCCCTAATAGGGACAGAACCAATGAGCCCTAGGGAGTTGTGGGGCTAAACACCCTGGTCCTATCAGGTTAGATGTTCTATTGTGCACCAATCACACACCTATTTTCCCCCCATCCCCAGTCATACCTGTTCCTATAAAAGGTTCACCCCGTCAGTTACTCAGCGCCTGTTATAGTGCCTTGTACCTAGTTTGATCTTCGTTGCCGACCCCTGCCTGAACCGACCAATCTTTGTCTGATCTCCGTTGCCGACCCCTGCCTTGAACCGACCATTCTCTGTCTGATCTCTGTTGCCGACCCCTGCTTTGAACCCCGACCTCGAGCTGCCTCATCCTTCTGTACCGCTGCGATCTCTGATTACCAGGTGTCAACCTCTGGCCTGTCTGGACTTCCGCTTAACTCGCTCTAACAATTGTACTCGCTCTGATTCTGCTCCTAGTTATTGGTTCTTCAGACCTCCAACCAGTAAGCTCTCCTCCTTTGAGCCATTGAAGTCCTGGGGGCAACCGATCCCGGACAGGCGATTACTGCGTCCCGGCAAGCGGGGGCTCCTACAGGTGAAGCTGGCTGCGGAGATTGGGGGATGAGGGCTTACCTGGAGGGCTTGAGTTACCGGAGCGTGTCATTAGAGTACCCTGAGCGTGACAGTAAGCCTATGTTACCAGTGTGGGATCTGAATCTGGTATTATCTGCTCTGCAGGGTTGTCCCTTTGAGCCTCTCCGTGAGGCCGCTTTGCCTATTTTGACACTTAAGGTAGCCTTTTTGGTGGCTATCACTTCTGTCAGGCTTGTTTCTGAGTTGGTGGCACTTAAACATTAAACCTCCTAATTTTGAGCGACACCAGGACAAGGTGGTGTTTCGGTTTAAGCCGGATTTCTTGCCTAAGGTTGTGTCTGCTTTTCATCTCAATCAGGACATTTGGCTTGATTCAGAGCCTCCCCAGACCTGACCTTATTTTGTTCCGTTTTTCTGTAGTCCCGTTTTCCTTCCGAGGTCCAAATGTAATTCAGAGCCGCCGTCGGGAGAGCTCCGTTACTGATCCGTTTCTGTGTCTTCAATCGGAAAGTGTTTTTTTCCCTTCTCGGGAGCTTACAATTTCGTCGTGGGTTCCGTGCCCGTTCACACGGACGATCCGTTTTTGCCTCCTTTTTCATGCGTTTACAAACGTACCTTCTTTCCATCCGTTTCCATTTTCACCCCTATTATGAAGGTTTTTACAAGTATACTTACATATCCATGTATTTCCTGTTGACAATCTGGGTCCACGCAAGCGCACATCCCTAATCCTCCCTAAAGCTTTCAATATCCCACAAACTGACACTTTTTCCCAAACCAAAACTTACCTTACAAAAATATTCTTTTTCTTCTTCCCTGTGTTTAATGCTTACCTTAATCTCTTCTCCTTCTTCTTCTTTTTCTTCTTCTTCCCTGTGTTTAATGCTTACCTTAAACTCTTCTCCTTCTTCTTCTTTTTCTTCTTCCTATTCCTTGTCCCATATACTTACCTTTTGTGACATGTAACTGTATGGTTATGTTGTGAGAATGTACAGTGCCAGGAAAGAGAACACATCACACAATTTTTTTTTTTTTTACTTAAACGTTTTTTAGTAAAATTTTAAAAACTTTTTTATTAAAAAAAACTTGGCTTCATCCACCCAGGAGGCTCTTCTTTTGATTAATTTGGGCCCTTGTCTTTGATCTGTGAATGAAAAACATCATCAGTTTTGCCTTGTAAGTATTTTGCTTATCTAGGGGTTTTGGTTTGGTCCAATCTTAGGGTTAATTTTTCCCTAAGTTATTAGATTAATGTGTCTTGGACCATGTTTTTGTTGTTTTGGGCCGGAGTTTAAACTACATGTATGATATATTGAAAAAACTTACAAGGCTTGGGGCCAACAGGGCGTCTGGGGCGCAGCCTCCTTCCTGGGTCCACCATCTCGTCCTGCTGTGAAGCTGTTGGGATCAAAAACACAAGGATATTATAGACTGTTTGTGCCTCCTGAATGTCAGATTAGCTTAGGCTTCTATGCATCAAATCACTCACCTTCCCCAGGCACCTCTTGAGGTTGGGGGCTGCTTCCTCCACTATCCTTTGGGATGGTCCTGCGACGTCATCATCTAAAAATAACAATAGTGCACATTAGTATATGTCTTTATTGCATGTATCCAGACATATGTAGGTTTGAGAGTCTTACCGGAGTCAGGTTGGAGCTGTGGCTGGTTTGACTCCCTGCCATGCGACTCCCCCCCCCCCCCCCGTATAGTGAGGTCCAGCGGCTCCTCATATTCACTGGCAGAGGAGGGGGTGGGCGTTGGCACTGGCGTGGCACCACCTATACTTTCAACAGTACCTCCCAACACTGGGCTTCGGGTTCTGGTCCGGGTGGGGCGGAAACGCAAATTCCATTCATGCGCTGCAATATAAACACAATCATAAACACAGGCCCAGGCAAGGGCAGTGTGTTTATTGCATGTCATGTACCAAGACTTACCTGGAAAGTGCTTTGCAAAGTACCACCTTACCCGGGGCCTATGCCTCCTCTTCAAATCCGACCAGTGTTGGGCGATCCGGGTGAAGGTATAGGTGGTTCCAGTATTCCTGGCAATTGCCTCCACCGCCAGTGCCAACGTCCTCTTCTCGAAGTCGCACGGCAGGAAATCATAACGGTTCCTCAGCATCATCTGTATAAAAAAACACAATGGCAGAGCATTACTGACACAAATAGATGACACAGTCACATGCTCATCTAAAGCCAGTTTCGGAGACTCATTCCTACTCACATAGGCCAACTTAGTCTATCTGCCTCTAGGCTAGTGTGCTGCTGCGCACATGGTTAAAACTAAGCTGGTCTAGTAGTTTAGTTTAACAAGTCAGTTTGTCCTCACTAATCTTGCCCTGCCATGGCTAATTTTTGTTTATGTGCGCGCACAAGCCGCTAAAGGCACGCTCGCCTACTCACATCCATGATTATTTTGTCCTGCTCCTCAGTATAGATGGCGGGCAACATCTTGCTCTTCCTTCCGGGTGTGGTTATGACGTTCCCCCGCGGTGGCGTGCGTGCACGTGCGCACGCAGCCACACACGCTGCCGAACACACCCTCACAAAACCCCAAAAAGCCCAGAGGCACATACTAGACGCACAGATAGACATCACGAACACCCACACAAGAGCAGGCACAAGAGCCGGGAGAGACATGGCCATAGTCAAAGGGTGGAGAAGCCAGCCACATAGGCTTCTCGGGAAAAAACGCAGGAGCAAGGAGCCCTTGGCACAGTCGCCCCCACCTGCTAAATCAGCCAGGCCTCACAAGGGCCACAAATCTCTTCCAACCCTGCAGCCTCCACCTCCTCCACCCACAAAGTATGTGGGTAAATCCAGCCACACCACCAAGGGGAAGCGTAGGTCCAAAACCACTAGCCCACCCAGGCCAACCACCCCTCCTCCTCGACACTCTGTGTCCCCAAGTACCACAAGCACAGAGTCAATAGAGAGCTCCACCGGTGACAGCTCGACAGGCACCCAGCCATTATAACCTAGCACCCCCCACAGTCCATCACAGTCACCCATCAGCCCAAGAAACCTATACTACTCCCCAGACAGCCAGCCATCAATGTCATCTGTTGCCGGGGACAACACACACCCATGTGGGCGCCAGCTGCGCCGTGGCTCACTTACTGCCCGTTTCTGTGATGTCCAAAGCATGGCTGTAGCCACTGGTGTTTGTGAGCACTATGATGCCCTATTTGGGCGTTATTCCAAGTCAACCCCAAAGTAGGCCAAGCAGGATAAGATTTGCCGGCAAGTGAATAGTGTTGGTTCTGTGAGGAGGGATGTTGAGCAAATTAAACGTAAATTTGGGGACCTTAAATATTATGGGGAAAAAAATGGACATACGCCGCCAGCAGAGGTAAAGTCCTTTTAGAGTGTAACTGAATGTATATCCTGCTTTGTAACAGGATGTAACACTTATTAGGTGTGCTTTAATCTTCCCCAGCATGCAGACAGGGGGTGGGATCCCAACTAAAATCATCCTAACACCAGCGGAAGAGCATGTGTTGACCTATATTCACCCGGCAACCCTTCAGGGCCTGCAAGGGGGCCAAGACACAGACAGGAATGTCAGGTCCGGAGGTGAGTATCTTTTTACATTGACACTTTTTAATGGGGACCCAAACAGTTGCATACTCCTTACTACACACTGGTCTTTGCTGACCCTCTAAAAGTACTTTCTCTCGGCAAAGAACCAAATCAAGACACGCCACAAGGCCACAACAGCCTTGTGTCAACACCAACCAACCTGAGTGTACGGATGAGGTAAGTCAATGGTCCACTGTGTAGACTTATGAAATTGCACTTGCAGCCATTTAAGGTTCAATAGTGGACTCACTACCTGCTACCTTTCTTTGCAGACCCTAACCAGCCCACCCATTATAGAAGTTATTCGTGATTTGGAGGAGGAGGACACAAGTCTGCTGCAGTCAAGACCACCAGAACCTGTGGGAGAACATCAAACACAACAGGCCCAGCAAGTGCAGCCCCTGGTGTCCACTACCCATACCTCAGTGGCACAAACCTCTTCTCCCGTGGACATTGGGCGCACAACAGACTCTGCGCCAAGCCAGCCACCAGCAGCCACTCAATCAGTACCAGACGCACCCACCCGTGCCAGTAGCGGAACCCAGCAACGTCGCCATATCAGCCAGAGGAGACAGCTGCAGATAATGGAGGAAGCATGGCACCACGAAAACGTGGAGTTTGCAGCTAACACACAGAGGTTTAATGAGACAGTGTGTTCACAAATCACCTCTATGTCACAACAACTAGAGGTTTTGAATCAAAATGTGTCCGGCCTGCTTGCAGAAACAAGACAACAAAGCAGGCATATGGCTGAAATGGTCCACCAATGGCAGTTAATGAATCAGAGCCTTGCTCATATTGCCGCTAACATGCAGCAACCCCATCCATCCACTTCCACCTCCTACTCGACCTACCACTGAAGGCATGTGTTTATGTATTGATTCTGGGGAGCAGGACACAAGACTACCGTAACCCAAAACACATGCTCTTCCACCACCCCACATTAACAGACAAAAAATTATTCAACAATGTTTGTCACATTATTTTTTGATTTTTATCACACAAAGTAAAAAAGGCACACATTGGACAAAATGCATTAAAATTAAACAAAAACATTGCCCACAAGCTGGGAGCGGATCGCCTGTGCCGACCCACTTTGTGTTCCAGAATAGGGAGGTGTTACATCTTCTGAAATTACTAAAGCTTCCTCAGCAAGGTCACTGTATCTTGGAACCCGGCTCCGGATGGCGAGGTTGTGCAGGACCCCACACGCCACAATTATTTTGAGGACCTTGGCAGGCTCATACTGCAAGGCACCTCCAGTCTGGTCCAGACAACGGAAGCGCATCTTCAATAAGCCAAAGGCACGTTCCACCACTGACTGAGTCCTCCTATGTGCATTATTATACCGCTCCTGGGCCTGCTAGGATGGGTGGAGGATGGGGGTAAGTAACCATGGGAGCGCAGAATCACCTGTAAAAAATAATAAAAAATAAAAAATAAGCACACACCCTAATCCAAAATACACATGACAAATGGGCTCCTTTGCCACATATGTAGTGGCAGGCCCCATAACTAGCAGAGACATAAATAGAATCCAAAATTAAAAAAAAAAAAGTGTATCTAAACAAGTAACATCATGCTAATTACGAAGAGCCACATGTACCTTACATGCTACTTACAAACAGGGCATGTTAGGTTACTTTAAACTGCTAAAAACAGGGAACAACAGACAGAGGCCTAAGGGGAAGAGGCTCAATAATGTGCTGATTACCATTCCAGCATTAGTGAACAGGGACAATAGGTCAGCTGTGCAGTGTCAGTGCAAAGCACAGTTCTGATAAGGCAACATGCACATCCACCAAGCACACTCCTGTACAATGACTCTGGGATGCAACATAGCTAAGAGAGGCAGGATAGAAAGGAATAGTGGGGAATCAAAATCAAACACATAGGAGGAAATACTGGTAAGTAAGTGATTATAAACTTCTACTGTTTCATTGTAGTCTCTAACAGATTAGTGGGGTACAGGCACAGACCAATAAGAAAAATCATGCTGGACAGCAACAACAAATTTTAAACACATACCCAGTAGCCATCCGCCAGACAGATCTCCAGATTGAAAGCGCACAAAGAGGCTGGAGTTCCTCAAAATGTGCGAATCGTGGGTGGACCCAGGGAAGGCTGCAAAGATACTAAAAAATTGCACATCTGGGCCTGACACTGCCTGCACATTTATAGAGTGGCCCATCTTCCTGTTCCTGCAAAAGCAAAATATAAGAGGAATTAGTGGGTCCAAAAGGCAAAACAGAAGTAAAAAGATACATTCACATAAGCAACATTTCAAACCACTGGATGTTTGGTATACACAGGATGTAGGTCTGCTTTTAGCCATTGAAAAATAATCCACATTGCAAAAAAGTAAATTTATGTGCTACATTGCACACATATGCTGACCTAAACCACATACCTGAACAGATACGCTGCAGGCGGAATTAACGCAACGTGGGTACAATCGATGGCATCCATGACGTTGGGCATGTCGGCTATATTATAAAAGCCCAGCTTAACCGCATTCCAAGCTTCTGCTGTGTCAGGGAAAAATATATATTTTGGTGCCAGGGTAGCCATGCCATCCAAAAACTTGGTAAGGCTGCGGCTCAGTGTAGACTGGGACATCCCCACGGAGAAGGAACCCAGTCTCTGGAACGAGCCGTTTGCCAAAAACTGCAGGCAGCCAACCAATTTGGTCATACCTGCAATTGCATGCCCCTTCCTTGTGGTGCGGGCTAACCATGGCCGCAGCTGCCTATACAAGTCCTGGAGAGAAACACGGTTAAGGCGGGTGAGCTCGAATAGCTCAAGGTCATGCATGCCATCGATGTCCAGACGTGTTCGGTGCAGCCTGGTTTCTGCCATGCTCAAAAGAACCAGGCCGCGTAGCTGACGCCTTTGATGCTCGCGCACAGCAGAATGCATTCCAAATTCACGGAGCACAAATGCGGCTGCTAACAGTGGCCGTAAGTTGAGCGCCAACACCCTCGTTATATTGGGCTGCTTTCAATCGGAAATCAAGGCTCTGAATCATTAAAAAAAATGGACCAATCAACGACAAGTCCGTTTTCAGGGAGTCCAGCTTCTTGCGAGCCGTCAATCGGAAAGGTGCATGGCGAAACAGCTGAGCGCATACATGCACACAAAAAGCAACGGAGCACCCTTTCATGCCCTGATCACAGCCCAAAACCAACGGGAAAACGTACGGGATAGCTGAAAGAGGAGGCTCTGCATCAGGCTAATTGTGCATTATTATTATTTTAATCTATTCTTGGACTTCTCTATGGAATAAGAAGTTTGGCACGTTGTAGCATATATATTGTTGTTTGAGATTTCTGTGGGCAGCGCGGTGTTCCATCTCATTTAATATTTTCACTCCAGGCTAATTGTCTTGCCTTCCTTGTGTCCTAATCCTGCTAATTCCAAGGAGAGGACTCTGCATTCTTTGGATGTGGTCAGGGTTCTGAAGTTTTACTTGGTAGCTACTGAATCTTTCAGGAAGACTGATGCTCTTTTTGTTCTTCCTTCTGGTCCTAGGAAGGGTTTGCCTCCGGCTAAGTCCACTATCAGCAAGTGGATTCGTCAGGCGGTGGTGCAAGCCTATTCTGCTAAGGGGAAGGAACCTCCCTTCCGCCTTACTGCTCATTCCACTCGTGCTATTGGTGCCTCTTGGGCCTTTCAGCACCAGGCTTCTGTTGAACAAGGTTGTAAGGCCGCAACTTGTTTATACTTTTTCCACGTTTTACAAGGTTGATGTTAGGGCCTCAGCTGACGCTGCTTTTGGCCGCAAAGTTCTGCAGGCGGCTTTGCTCTTTGGGGATCCCACCCTACTTTACGGACACTGATTTTGGATGTCCCAGACATAAGGAATTACTGGAACAGGACGTGCTGTATACTTGGAAAAATACAATTCTGTGAGTACTCACCTGTAGAATTGATTTTATAGTATACAGCACGTCCAGTTCCACCCCTCTCTTTTTATCATTTTTCCTGGTTACCTCTGTATGGTGATTGTTCAAAGTTTATTTTGGGTTCTTATCCATTTTGTTAATTCTCCCGGCTTCTTGTATAACTGCTTGTCAACACTGGAAATTGGCGGGAGGTACTTGGCTATTTATGGGCCGGGAGTGGCCACAAGTCTTTCTGAAGTCTTTCTGCAGTCCACTGCGCCACCTTGTGGCAGAATAACCCAGATGTAAGGAATTACTGGAACAGGACGTGTTGTATACTATAAAATTAATTCTACAGGTGAGTACTCACAGAATTGTATTTTTTTCTTGTTTTCCTCCTCCAAATCCTATGTGCGTCTTATGGCGAAAAATACGGTACCTCACCTCTGCATTGCTGGGGCAAAGTAACTGTTCAGAACCATGGCTCACATGCATTACCATCCTTGCCATGTGTGGCAGCCGCTTCCTGCTTTTCTGCACATTATTTTGCATGATGCTAGTGTCCTATAAGGTGTGGGAGTGTAAGTGGACCTAAAGCATTTATTTTATATACCTATACATTGATACTATTACATTGTAGGTCCTACACGAACCTTTTCTCATGCACTTGCTAGCACTGCAGTACCTGTAGCTACACCAGAAAAAAGAATTGTACATGCAACACTAATATATATATATATATATATATATAATCAATATAGCCTTATATGTAAGTGAAATGTTACAGCTACAAGTGATCGGGAACACAAGTAAGTAAGTGATAGTAATCTTACACCCTCTATCCGGTAAGTTAACCCTGTTAAGGGGGAGGTAGGCGGTTTTAGAGTAATACAAAAGTGATAAGCTTAGCTTGCATCCTCTTTTCATAGAAAACAAAAGAAGTAATTAAATTTAATTTTCCTAGACAATAAATAACCAGGGCATTGAGTCCAAATCTTATATATACAATGGCAAAATAAATGTTTTTAATTTTACTTCTAATATTAAAGCTACAAAGCAATAAGAAGTTTAGCCATGGGAGCTACAGTATGCTGGATGCTGGAAGTTTGTGCAGCTTAGTACCATCTAGTTGACAGATCACTGGGAAATCCTACCACAACTTATATGGAAAGATAGCTACTGTATATCCTGAGTGAATATAAAAACCTGTATGTGCATTTAACCCCCTATACCTCTTCCCTCTTGTGGCCCAAAACCCAGGATTTTGACCACCATGGGTTTTGGTCCCCTTCGCTTGGGAATCCAGATTTGGGATTCTAACACCTGGAAACACCAGTATACTTACCGGCCATCCCACGGCACATGAGCATTCTATGCCATGCAATTGAATAGACTGCATAGAACTCTGTTTGTACACAGAGCTCAGCATAAAGAGCGGTGAGCGGTCGTCATCCCTGATCCCCTTCATCCAGTCATTGGGATAGGCTGGGAACAGAAGCCTGCATTAGCCAGAGAGGTGCAGAATCTGTATGTATAAAGAGGATTTCACACAACAGAGTATCCTAAATAAGGTTGCCCAGGGGAGAGGAAATTGGCTTAGGTCCACTTTTGAGGCTGAGGTTGCCCTCCCAGTAACTCTCAAGGTTCACAGATGGGATAGCGGGGGTAAATTGGGTTAGTTAAATGTCCTTTTGGATTCACTGTCACTGGGTTACCAGGAAGAATTTAGGGCCATTTTAAGTTTTTTATATATATATAAATATAAAAAAATAAGCTATTTCTCTGTGGAACCAATAGATCTGACCTCCTTAGCTTAAAGTGTACCCATTTTCCAGGGCCGGCCATTGGAGTGTGTGAGGTATGCAATGGCACAAGGCGCCATAGTCCGGGGGCTCCGTGCAGCTACACCCACCCACTTTATGCCCTAACCTGCCCACCAGCCAGTTCAATGCTAATTGGAGCTGCTGGGGGTGCATGCTTGGTTGGGGCAGGAGGAAGTGGTGCCATGCTCACCTCTGTTCTGCCCTTTAAAGTGCACCAAAACGGCTGATTCCCTATTCCTAGGTTATCCCAATATGGGATGCCCCATTGTGTGAAACCTGGCAGTCTTTTATCCAGTCAGCACTCCATGCTGTATATACCCAGGTGTCAGCAACCATGTGGGGCAGTAGGCTGATAGTGAGGAAGTGCAGAAGTGCGTTGGAGGTGCCTTCTTTTAGTCTTTCATCCTAAGGCCGGCCATGCCACTTTAAACAGAATGCATGCTCAGGGAGGAATGCCGATTGCTGACTGCCACCAGTCATGATTTTGCTTATCTTCACCATGTTCCCCCAATTAAATTGCTTTAATTTTAAAAATAAGTGATCAGGTATTTGCCTATGTATTTTCTTTAAACAAGCGATGCAACATACAGTAATTTGGCCTCAGAGATTAGCACAGGTCCATTTCATTCATATAGGCAATTACAGAAATCCATTCTAACATTACGTGTTACTATTTTTCCCATTTTGTTCTGTTAGAGAACTCCCGTATTTGCTGTTCAGCTACCCAAGGCTGCCAGCTGTCATAGCATCACTTATCCTGAGCATTAGCTGATTAACTTCTGTAACAGCGAGGTCATATAGGAACAAATGCCTGTGGGGGCAAATCAAGCAGCGGATATGTGTGTGTGCTAGCAGGGCAGTACCATAACCATGCTATTGGAGTGGCAAGTAATGGCAGGGCTCTGGTGAAAACTAAATGCTTGCCCCGTTAATGCTTAGGTATAAAAAAGACAAATCCCATGTCTCCAACTATTTAAATGCCATTTTTATAAAATTAGAATTTTTTTTTTTTTCTGGTAGGTTTTAGATTGCAGGAGTAGGATGGAACAGCTGCAAGGGAGAAAAATGAGTATGGTATTTTTTTCTGGCCAAACCTTTAACATCCTAGAATGCTAAAAGGTCATCTGTGGGTGGAGCAAAAAAACCCTTTGCTCATCTAACTCCCCTCATCCTTGATCCCTTGCAGTGCCAGATGCAGATTTTTTCTTCTGAAGCTGCACTTGATCTTGTCTGGTGCTCCCCCAGAGCCGGTGCCCGCACAGGGCAAACCTGGACAATTGCCAGGGCCCCTGGCATCTTCAGGGGCCCACTCAGGCTCACACTTGGCCTTGGTATTTTTTTACAGTGGACCTGAACCACCGAATGCCAGGTGTTGTGTGCAGACTTGCTCATGGCTGGCCTCAGCAACAGGGGATGATCAGCAACAATGGAGAAGGTGGCATGGAATGGAGGGCAATTGATGGAAGATCAGGAGGTGGCAAGAACCAGGTGACAACTAACAGCAATGATGGAGTCTTTAGTGGCAGCGGAGCAAACAGTAAAGGCTGAAGGGTTCTTGGTGGCAGTAGAGAATGCAACAGGGACTAGAGGACAATTAGTGGCTATAGGGAAGGCAATAAGGACTGGAGGGTAATCAGCAACAGGAGATGACCTATTTGTGGCAGTGGAGCTGAAAGGTTACATCATGTGACACACTACTTAGGGGCCCACTAAGACTCTCCTGCCCAAGGGCCCCCACAAACCTGGAGCCGGTCCTGTGCTCCCCTATCCGCTCTTGCATGACTCCTACTTCCAGTAACAAATCAGTGTTTGGAGGTAGCAGCACACCATAGGACCAGCCACCCTGAAAGCTTTTATCTCAGGGTAGCTGTTCTCCAGTGCTCAGGAACCAGCAGGAAAATGCTAGTAATGCTGAGTAAGCTCAATCTCTGACAGCAGAAGATGCTTCAAGGGATTGAAGTGAAGTGAATCCCAGTAAGGATTTGGACAGCATTTGGAGGCTTCAATGCCTTTGGCACCAGGTAGGTCCCTATTGAAATCATTAGGTTGGTTTGAATTTTTCATCAGAAGCATTTTCTGCAAATATAGAGTGTCAAAGGACCCAATAAAGGACATAAGTCTTGGGGCTCACCCACGAACATTAGACCTTACTGGGATGGTCTATCTAAAACACAAGGGTACCCTTTACATGACTTCATTTTACCCCTTCCCACTAAAAGCAAATCACCAGACTCTATATAAGACATAGAAAGAGGTGAGCCCCCCACCCCCAGCTATTCTGTACTGGGCTCTCAAAACAAAGTGAGTTTGGGTGGGTAGACATTCTATACAATGTAGGAAGGGGGCCCTGGCCCCAAATCAGGATATCCTGGGGGTAAAGCTGGATGTAGGCTCTATTTAAAGTCAGAAGATTAATTGCACATTGCTATAGGGCCCCGTACAGGAGTACCCTGCAGAGGGTCAGCTGACAGAGATATTTAAAGGGAAGGGGGTAGTTAAGTGGGTCTTTAAATATCAGATGCAGCGTTTTGTTTTTACCTTTGGTCAGGATAGCGAAACAATCTTGACTGGGCCCCCTAAACTGATGGGCCTGATAATGACTGGATTCATTGTGGTGGATTCTATGATACAAGTATAATACAAGTAACAAGTAACACAAAGTAACAAGTTTGTATGAAGTGTAAAGTATATAGCCCAAGAGCTCTGAACATCTCAATCCATCATTCACATATGGACGGAGTATGGTACACCTGCAAACCTACCAAGATATGGTCACCCACCTAATCTGACAGCCCAGACAAGGAGAGAGAAGCAGCCAAGAGTCCCAGGGTCACTCAGGAGGAGCTGTAGAGAGTCACAGTTCAGGTGGGGGAGAATCTGTCCACAGGCCACTATTAGTCATTAGTTTATGCCTATACTGCCCCGATGACAGCCCCATGCCACCCTAATGTTAATGAAGAAGACTTTATGCATCGCAATTCATTTGATTATACAATGTCATTTACACCTCCTTATTGTATGTACCCTGGCAGTTCCACTTTGGTTTCCGTTTGTTCCCTTTGCTCATTATTAAAAATCTGATTTCATAGTAGTGGGAATAAGCATGTCTGCATGCCTTTAATGTTTGAATATGTGATATATGACCAGCAGAGGGCAGCAGATGTCAGCACATGGATATGATTTCCTCTATTCTGTTTTTATTCAGTCAGTCCTGTCCTGACTTGTCCTGAGCAAACAAGGAAAAACACATTACATTTGCATTTTAGTTATTATGTTTTTATACAGTATATTGTTTTACTTTAGCTGGTCAATTACAAGCTCATATCAGCACACAAACCACCTATTTCACCTAACAATTACCAGATAAGTAGAATGTTTTGCTTTAAAGTGGCAGTCCAACCTTAAAGTGGACCAACACCAACAGCTGATCGGCCCGGGAATCTATAAGATACCCGGGCCGATCAGCTCCCTGCCTGTGGGGCACCCCGATCAGGGGTGCCCCGCTGTGTGAAACCCCCCCAGGACGCCCGCAAATCCTACCTTATCCCATTCCAACGGCGCATGCGCAGGCCGCCGCCGCCGCCTCTCGAGCATCCCTCTAGCAGGGCGCGCGCCATCCCTCTAGCTGGGCGTGCGCCTGTAAGAGGGACGCGCGAGAGGCAGCGGCGGCCGCTCTCACCTTGTCCGTCGATGGACCTTGCTTGTCCGTCGGCGGTGATTGGTGGAGCGAGTCATGTGGGAGCGGGGTCAGGTGAGTTTTTGGGGCTTTCTGGGGGGTTTCACACCCCCGCAGAAGTGGACCAACACCCAGGATAGTGAAAATCTATTGTGAAAAATGGGCCAATGATAAAAATCCATTAAAAATTATGCTGGATGGCTGGAGGAGGGGTCACTTATACACCCGGCATCAAGAAATATCCAGCCAGGCTTATTTATTTTAATGGAAGGAAGAGGTAATCAGGGGTGACAGGCTCTGTCACCCCTGATAGACTAAACCTGTCACCCCTGGATTTAATTTCTACCAGGAGAAGAAAACCACAAGCTTTGGCAGGAGTTTTATTCAGTTCGGGTGTATAAGTGACCCCTCTCTCATTAGCCAATGTGTTTTATATGGATTTTTTAATATTACACAGTTTCCTGATAGCGCAAGTGTAATTATCCTTTACCCTAGCAGCCATTAATACGCAGCATAATTGCACGTCTAGTCACTGGGGTAGTGAACAATACAGCAAAGATTCAGAAAGAGTTGAAAAAAGTTCTCTTGCTAGTAAAAAATGAACTTAATGAGGAAAAAGCCTGAAAATGTAACTGTTGCTCAGTGACCAAATAGGAAGACAATGAAAGGCAATGGCACTTTTTACTACAGTGTAAAAAGTTCACTACTTCTCTTAGGGGTAAAAAAGTGCCATTGACTTTCATTGTCTTCCTAGTTGGGGATTCAGCAATCGATGATTCAGTAAAATTCTTGTGTTTTTTTTTCTCATTGTTGTAAAAAATGCAAGATGTTCTGCACTTGCTTGAGCATCAGAAATGTGCAAACTCACACACCTAAAAATTTGCATGAGTATTTTGTGCATGTGTTTCCGCAGTTTTTTGATACCTTTTTACACTTTTTACACAACAACTCCAAGGAAGGATTGATACTCTGCTGGTCTGGGACAAGTCTTGCTGAGCAAGGACCCCTGTTGGAGTTAAAGGGCTTGGTCCTCCTGTTCAATCGGGGAGGCCGATTCAGTAATAGCGCCAGGTAGCGACAGATGAGCGACTGAAGTATGGCGCTATGAGCGCCGCTAGCGTACGCCGCGGGCGGCAGCGATTCGCTATAGCAGGCCTCCTCAGTCGCTACCTGGCGTTGTTGGGAACAATGCCTACATTGGTGAATATGATGTTTCAGATCAGCTTTGTAGGCGCTGTCATTTTGACACACGCTATTCAACACAGCGCCTGCGCTTTGCTTTGCTGTTGGCTTGAAATCAATGTTAGTACCTTCAGAAGTAAACACATTGCAACATGTTTCTTTTTAGAATTTGTATTTATTTTTTTAATGTTTTGGTGGAAAGTGAAAAATTAGAAATCCACTGGATTGTTATCTTGGTGCCTGAAAAAGAATAAAAAGTGCAGTTAGTATTTATATTTAATTTTGCTTTTTCGCAGTTATTGAAATTTTATTTTGTTTTTTTTTAACAGTTTTGACCAACTTGCACAACAACCCTAATTGTTATGTTGGTCAACTTCCCCCCCCCCCTTATAGTGGTTTGGGTTCATCTTACACCCCCCTTATAGTGGTTTGGGTCATCTTACACCCCCCTTATAGTGGTTTTGGGTCATCTTACACCCCCCTTATAGTGGTTTTGGGTCATCTTACACCCCCCTTATAGTGGTTTTGGGTCATCTTACTCCCCCCTTATAGTGGTTTTGGTCATCTGACACCCCCCTTATAGTGGTTTTGGTCATCTTACATCCCCCTTATAGTGGTTTAGGTCATCTTACACCCCCCTTATAGTGGTTTTGGTCATCTTACACCCCCCTTATAGTGGTTTGGGTCAACTTCCCCCCCCCCCCCTTTTATTGGTTTTGGTCATCTTACACACCCCTTATAGTGGTTTTGGTCATCTTACACCCCCCTTATAGTGGTTTGGGTCAACTTCCCCCCCCCTTTTATTGGTTTCGGTCATCTTACACACCCCTTATAGTGGTTTTGGTCATCTTACACCCCCCATATAGTGGTTTTGATCATCTTACACCCACCTTATAGTGGGTTTGGGTCATCTTACACACCCCTTATAGTAGTTTGTGACAAATTATGATTGTAGCCAACAAATAGTTCCCCTGTAGTGCAGTACTTGGATTAGAGAGAAGGGTAGTTAGCTTACCGCAAAAAATGAAGTGATCATGCTTTCCCTTAGCTCAAAGCCAGTCTGGGTGTCCTCACTCGTTTCTGCGGGCAAGTTGGGGATTTCGGGCACCAGTACTGTTTCTTCAGGGGGTTGGATTCTGTGGCATATGCAGAGATTGTGGAGCACACAGCATGCGAGGATTATCTTGGAGACCTTTTGTGGACTGTACAACATCTCTCCTCCTGGGCGTGCCAAACACAGAAAGCGCGCTTTCAGCAGTCCAATGGTTCGTTCCACAATGCTTCTGGTTTTGCGATATGCTGCATTGTAGCGTTCTTGGGCAGAGGTCTGTGGGTTTCTGACCGGAGTCATCACCCACGTTCTCTGCCTATATCCCTTGTCCGCTGTGGAAAAAACACAAGGAGAGAGACAGCAATTAGTACTAGTACATGTTTTTGGTTTAATTTGTAAAAATATAGCTTACTAGGCCACATATTGATGCAAAATATTTTGACATGGTTAATTATTTACCCAGTAGCCAGCCAGCTGGCATTTCGTTGTTCTCAAACTTCCTGCACAGGACTGACCGCTGCAGGACGTAAGAGTCGTGGCATGAGCCGGGGAAGCCAGATCTCACGGCCCGCAGCTTCATGTCATGGTCACAGACGACCATGACATTCATGGAGTGGAACTGCTTTCTGTTCCTATAATGCAGCTCCTGTGCACGGGGAGGGCGGAAAGGGATATGTGTACCATCAACGCACCCTAGCACATTCAGGATCCCTCCCATGCGATAGAAAGCATGTTTTATTTGGGCAACCTCATCCTCAGGAAACTGGATGTAAATAGGGATCAGGTCACAAATAGCCAGTGCTACCTGTATAAATATGCGGCTCATTGTAGCCTGTCTGATCCCGCTGAGGAGGGCAGAGGTTGCCTGGAAGGTCCCTCGTGCCAAAATATTTAGACTGGCACATAGGCGTACTATGCCTGGAATGGATCTGGTGCGTTTGGTGGATGGCTCGATTTTGTGCTTAATCTGATCATATAGGGACTGTAGTGCAGCACGATTCAGACGGAAGCGGCTCCTGATCTGCTCGTCACTTAAATCCCACACTGAAAGGCGGATTCCAAAGGATCGGGGTGCCCTAAGCCTCACAGCACCCTCCTCCCTGGCCTCCTGCTCTTCCAGCATTCTCACACATCCCTGCACCCATAACCCATACATCACCCTCTTATCCATCTCACACTCAACAGATATACAAAAGAAGCAAAACAAAAACAAAAACCACAAACACACCACACACACAAGCAAGCACACTACTCACACACTCACTACAATGCAGCTCACCACAAAACCAGAAGTATAGTGGTCTGAACCACCCGACTGCTGAAAGTCAGCTTTCTAAGTTAGGCACAACCAAGAGGGGAGTTGCTGCACAGCCCACAAAAGGCCCCAAAATCAAGCCTCACTTGCTGTATGCTCCACAATATTTGCATATGCCAACAAAATCAATCTCCTAAAGAAACAGCACTGATGTCAGAAATCACCCAACAAGCCACAGAGAGTGAGGACCAAACCCAGCCAGACACTAAAATGAGCTAAGGGACCAAAGCACCACACCACCACACCACAGCCTTTGCCACAGTGTAACAATACCAGAAGGTTTGCAAATCCAGCCATTTATACTTCACTTAGAAAAAGGACAGGTCCTCTTTGCCGCCTTTTGCGTTGCTCTGCTATTTCCTGTCTCCAATTAGCTGACCCAGGTGTGCGTGAAACGGAGTGCGCACGCGCACGCTAGTAGCGCTACTAGCGTACGTGAGCCTAAACTTGCGTGCATTAACGGACATGGCTGAAAATTCTGTGGTGGACCAATGAAAGGTAAGCTGCTCTTTATTTAAATCGCCGTTTGTATAGCCACATGTCACAAGTGTTTAATATACATGAGTACATTGTTGTCTTTGGTTGTGTGTTGTTTGGTTAATGAGCTCTGTAATTAGTTAATTGACTACCACACATGCTTCAATCACTGCAGTGGAGCTGTGGCTACAAGCACCTGGCCAGTATGTGTGAATCAATTAAGTGGACCTGTTTGTGATTGGCTGTTAGAGCACATAAAACCTGCCCAAACCAAAAAGACGGTGATACCATTCTGTAGTCTGCATGCGTGCTTGTTGGTTGTGTATTGGTGTGTGTGTGCAGCTACAGGATGGAGCCAAATTCTGGGCATCTGCCGGCCACAGCTGGCTCAAGTAGGAGTGTGGTGGGTGCTGTGCGCAGACCTCCCTTAAGGAAAATGGCCCAGCCTGAAGGTGATGCAGCACCGCAGGCTAAGCGCCCAGTTGTCAAGAGGGAGCCAGAATTTAATTTGGCGGAGAATAATACTCTTGTGCGTCTTACACTTGCAAAATGGGAGCTGATATTTGGCTCCCAAAGCAAGTCTATAGGCAAACAAGAAAGGAGCAAATTGTGGGATGCCATTGATGTTGAGCTTACTAGCAGTGCTCAACACCCACGTAGTGGCCCGTCCTGCAGGAAACGCTTCTACACTTTGAGAAGGGCCCTTATGCAAAAGATGAATCATGATCTTGATGTCGAGAGTGGGACCATCCAGGGTCCAAAGAGTACCTACAGGCCATATGAGGAGATGCTGAAGGCCAAAATTCCACTCGCTCGGCTGCAGGGTGTGGATGCTGGGGATGACACCACAGGTTGGACTGAAGGTACATATTTTCTGCATATTTTTTGCTGCTAATGTTAATGTATGTGATTTGCTTTGTCTCTTTCTGGCCAACTAACAGTAGGACATGTGAAGTAGTACATTATACCTCATAAATGTTTTACTTTCCTGTCTGTTGCTTTCTGCATAGGTGCACATGGTGATGTCCATGAGTCGGGGGAGGAGGACACCCCAACTCCTGCCCTTCAACCAACCTCCAGCCTAACCCAGTCTGCCATTGAAGGTATTTATCACTAATTTAGGGGCTGGTTGTTTTGGGCCAAAATGGGTGTGGGAGCACCTCAAACAATAGATTTGACCACTGTTGAGGATTAATAATATTGGCCTGCGGACTATTTACACGTCCACTTTAACCCTCTCTGCAACTAACTAACAAGGCCCTAACATGTGTAGCTATGTTGGAAGCCAGAGATGTGTGGCCATATATCTGCATATACATGTGGAAGCCACACTGGCCGTGATTAGGGAATATTAGTGATTGAGCTGCTCACACACACCTTAATGCATGGTTTATTTTGTGCCGCACATTACCAATGGCTAAATGTTTTCTTTGCTTTTGCCTAGCTGCACCGCCATTGGCACCAGCATCTCCTCAGGAGCCAAGCTACTCTTTGGATGCCGGTAAGTGCATGTGTCAACCTTGCTTTAGCCGCTTTAACACAAGTGCATGTCTTTCATTCCTCTTTTTTCTTTGTAGGCCAAGTGACTGGTTCATCTTTGGACACCACTTCCGATGTTGCAGGTCAACAGGACCCTGTTGGTGTGTATTGCCAAAAAAAATGTATCCTTTATGCTGTTTATGTTACACTGGTTCAATTTGGTTAGTCTAATAATCTACATGTTTGCTATGTCAACTTGGAGATGCCTATTTGGAGTGGATTTGCCATCCCCAGGGTCATTATTATAGTTTTTAGAGTGATTGCAATGCATTTTTTGGGTCTATTTAAAGACAAACATTCACCCGAGTAGTGTTAGGAATATTTAGAGACATTAATTGTGTATTTTAGTTGGCCGGAATATCGGAAGTGGCTGTCCGGAAAGGGCCCTTCACGTTGAGGCTGCCAGAGATGAGGGTAAGTTTGTTTGGCTTGATTATCTAGTACGGATTTTTGCAAAACTTTTGTGGAAATTTAGTAGGCCAACTTGTGTTTAAACATGTATTTTCAAGGGCAAAGCTCGAGTGAGGGCCCAACTCCAGACATCCGGGAGATTGCGGGTATGTGTAATTTGAGCAATGTGTCTGTTATTTTTTGGCTCAATTATTGGCTCATCTTCCTCTTACATACATGTTAGCAATCTGAGTTTACCAGATACCTTTTGGCTAGTGTGTAATCTGGCACTTTGTGGAGGTATGGCCTCGATAGTCTATCCATCTTACATTTGATTTTGGTCCACTGACCTACTAACATGACTTTCCTGTTTAGCATATGCCAACTTGCCCAATCTCTCAGATGTGGATTTGCCCCTCTCTGGCAGCCAGACCCCGGACCTACTTCGGCCGGACGACACGGAGGTAACATGGCTGATTTAGAGGAACAATAACCACATTGACATGTTGGTGGGTAGTCCATGAACCAACATGTCACATTTTATTTCTTTGTTGTTTTGGCAGGAGGCCGGACCAGAACCCCAAGCTGGGACCTCTTCACAAGTGCCATGTGGCCAAGCTACAGAGGCTCAAGCAAGGGTAAGTTGGATTGTTACACTTTGGGGAAATGATTTGGAGGGGCATAGCTGCATTGTTTCAGCTTCACTAAAATCTTTTCTTTTGGTTTTTTAGCCTGAACCCAGAGCAAGAGGAGGTGTGGCACCGACCAGTGCGGAGTTTTATGACCTAGGGGTCCGGATGCTGGAGGACTACAATCTCCAACAGCCGCGTGATGGAAATAATGAGCGCATTGCGGCGTTGGAAAATCAGGTGCTGATGTGTCGGCAACAAATTGAGGACCTGCAGCGCCAGCTCCTGGATGTGAGACAAGGCCACCAACAGCAAACCAACCGGGAACTGGATCGGCTGTCCCATCGGATGGAGCAATCTTTACAGCGCCAGGAACAAAGTTTGTTGTTGACGCAACAGCTCATACAACAGCAGTCTATTTTTTTTACTGCACTGTTGGCCCCCAACACCACCCCTAGCAATGACTCACAACCTCCCAGGCCCCCAAGCCAAGAATATTAATTTGATTTGTGTTGTTTTGAATTTGTTTAAAATACATTTGAGTACCCCACCTCTAAATTGTGTTTTTCCTAAGACATAGCTAAGAACACAGTCAGGGATGAGTCTCTAGATCTAGATATGTACATGTAGCCAAAAATGTATGCCACACATTGGTGACCATATCTTACTATGGTTTACACATTAAATGGCTACAAAGGTACACCAACATTTTACAAATAATGGGTTTGTAGACACTTAAACTATGCTTGACAAGGCACAACACACTGTAATTACAAAAATACAAAATCTTTATTTTGCAAGGCGGGCAACAGGCCCAACATTTGGCCACACAGCGGCTCAAAACATCCCCCCCCCCCCCTAACGACGCCTCTTCAAGGCCAGCAGCATAAGGCGAAGACGCCAGATCGACTGCCACAGTCTGCGATGCTGGTTTGTACAAGCTGTAGAGAGTAGAAAAAAAACATATTCAAAATATAGAACGTGACCTCAACAGACACAGATGTAGCAATGTAATGTAAGTGGCTAAAATTAGCTGACGCTCACATTCACATTGTTGGCCACTGTGCCCTTAGGTGTTACCATTATATGAGTACTAGTGGCTGCCTTAAATGTGGCCACAACATCCCAAGCATACATTTACTCTTAACTCTTGGGAATAAAATAAGGTATAAGTCCCAGTGTGGACATTTATTTGTTTAGTTACAGCCAAACATCAGGGCCTAAGTCCTAACGAGTAAACTTGTTTGGCCAAGAATCTTAGAGGTCACCACCTTAGCAGGCCAATTTGGTTGGGTAGAAACCACAATTTGCCTCTATGTGGCGAAAACAAGAATGTGAGCCAACAATAAAGCATGCAGACATGCATGTAGGATTGTTGGACAAACACATGTAACCTAGATGTGTGTTGATTAAACACATAGGTACATTGTAAATGTCTCCAGAATTTACTATAAGACATAGGGGTCACAAGTCTTTAGGCATATGAAGTGGGATGTACTCACCATCACAGCTGTGGCTGGGGCCCATGCTGCTGGCCGTCCCGGGAGCTGGGGTGGGGAGGATGGTCACCGACTCCGTCTGCGTGGCAACATCTGTCAGGAGAAAGCAAAAGAGAAAAGCAAAATTAGTGGGCCAATGACACATGACTATTTGACAGCCATCTGGTTATGGAGTCTGCCAAAACAAATGCTTGCATGGTTACACACATGTTGTCCGACATTAGCATATTTCCTGGTCCATGAGTTCATGTAAATTATTTATGGTTGCAACAAGGACACATAAAGATAATGTGCCAATAACCTGGACAGTGCAATGGTAAGGACTAATTTGCAGTTGATTGTAGAATCTTACTAGTGTGCAACATGTGTTAGCCGGAACAACTTACAAAAATAACACATTTGCTACTAGCCCCCATCATGGTGTGGGCTGAAACATAGGGGTGGTTGCCAGTTGGATTGCACTGTAGTGGGGTTTGTGATGTTAATGTACATTAGAAAACCAGCTTGGCCTATGGACCAGGAAACATGTGTATGTTAAAAGTGGCCCAAGACCCAGGATTTATACTATCCTGTGTTTTGGGCCACTTTGGCAGGGCACAACAATTTGAGCGAGAGACCGTCCGTCGCCGCTGCCTTCCGCTGCCTTCCACGCGTCACTCCTCAAGTGCGTGCGCACGCGCAGGCCATTCTGAAATGGAGAGCGCAGGCGCACACACATCTAGAGGGGCACGCAGGAGGCTGCGGCGGTGGCTTCTGCCACGCCAAATGAGGTAAGGAGTTTGTGGGCTTTTGGGGGGGGGGCCCGCGGTGAGGGAGGTGATTGGGCAGGGAAGCTTATAGATTCCAAGCCCAATCAACAATGGGTGTTGGTCCACTTTAAGGAATGTCATAACATAGGGAATGTGAGGGATAACAACAAACACTTACCATGACTATGCCCGTGGAGAAGGCATTGCCAAAAGCTCCTGGAGGTGCCGCCTATATGATGCGCTGCAAATTAGAGAGGAATGGCAAGGGCTAAGTACAAATGGCCATATGTAACCTGTCACAGACTAACACTGACTAAATGTGCACTCACCAGGGGATGAGCTGCCACTTGAAGCCCAGGGAGGGCTCCGAGGAGGAGGCGTGGAGCCTCAGCTCCTCACACTCTGATCCAAAGATCCCCCAGCCAAAGGGCCACCCTCCTCCCTCTCACTCCCTGCTCCTTCAGGGAGTGTGGGAGAGTCCATTACTTCTACCCCACTTGGACTCCCCACTTGAGAGTGGCCCCTTGTCTGGTGAGACTCCTCAGAGTCAGAGTGTGAGGAGCTGAGGCTCGATCCTGACAGCCCCCCAGCAGCACACTCCTCTGGGGCGTCATCCCCTTCCTCCCCTGGGTCCTCTAAATAGGACCCTCGAGAGGGACCGTCCCCCGATGACTCCTCCGAGTCCGCCTGTCTCGTTCGGGGGAGGAATCCCTTCCCACGTTTCCCCAGGGGAGGACGCTTATCTGTGTTGAGGGGGTGAATGAAAAAAATTACAATTACTACCCAAAATGGACACAGCTTACAATATTATTTCCCAAAAATTAAAAACATAGCATAAACTTCCACTTACCTGAAGCATACGCATCATATAGGCGGTACACGCCTTCAGGGTCCCGGCGCTTAAAGTCAGACCATTTTTGCATTATGGAGCGCACACTGAGGCTGGTGTGGAAGCGCCGGGACACTGTGGCCTTCACCTCCAGGGCAATCCGCTTCTTGCCCCCACGGGCATAGTCATATTGGTGGATGCAGAAATCCTATGACAAATGAAAACAAAAAGGTTATCAATACATGACATCAGAACAATGGCCTAAACATTTATACTGAGAACAGATTAAACATATCATCCAAGGAAAATATACTCACTTTCACCACCTGGCCGTTTACGCGGCTATCCACCCTTTTTCTTTTCTGCTTTGGTGGCCCAGGGGGGGGGAGGGGGTGGAGGGGGGTTAGGTGGGGGAGGTGAGGTAGGTGGGGGAGGTGGGGGAGGGGTGGGGAGGCCAGAGTCAGAGGAGGAGCTGGGGAGGCGCAGCACACGTCGGGTAGGCATGATGGTGGAAATGCAAAGGAGGAAACCGGAAGTGGATATGACGAAAGCGACAGCAAAAAAAAAAAAAAAAACGCTCCGCGCACTAGGAAGAAGCTAATATCCGCTACGTGCAAGCTAAGTGGCGGAAATAGGATTTTTACGCATTACAACAAGCTATTGGCCAAGACGCCATTAATTATTAGCTTGATTTAGCTGGGTGTTCAATATCCTGTAATGCATAGGTCAGAGCAAAAACAAAGCTGGTTGCTTACAAATAACAATCTGATTCCTTAATAAAATAATAACACAATAAAACTATCCAACTACATGATAATGTTGCACACAGGAGAATGCATAACGGGTTGTTATGAGCTTGTACGCCTGAAGAAATCCTGCAGAATGTGGAAATGCATGCTCAGAACTACAGTGTATTCATTAAGAACGACTGGGGTAGCTGCAAGTGAATTCAGGGAAAATGGCAGAAAGGCACATGTATGAACAGCACAGCGCAGCACAGCGACGCTAGCGCCGCCACATAGCGACTGCACAAACTCTGACCACCACAGATTCAACAAGGACAGGGCTGCCGAATAGCTTGGGCGCTGACAATTTCAATGAGCGAACGTGAGCGCCAACCATGACTGACTAAAAAGTAGCTTTACAAGCCATGTGTGTTGTGAAAGCAAGCTAATTTGAGGCTAATGTGTTTTGTGGGAGGAGATGCATTTTAGATTTCACTCACAACATCTTTCATCAAAAAAGCAATAAAAACAAGACAGATTAATCAAACATATCCTAAACAACATGTGTTGAATTTTGGGCAAAAGACAAGAACACAAAAAACACTAAAAAAAATCATTGCAGTGTCTGCCATTGAAATGTATGGGAGAGCGCCAGGTAGCGAGAGGTCATACCTGTCGCTGTGATGGGATTAGCAGCGGCGCTGTTCGTTGCAGTCGGCTACATGATGAATCCCGCGCTAGCTGAAGCTTTCGCCGGCGCTAGCCTCATTTAGCGTGATAAATGCGTGATTGTGTTCGCAGCCTGGCGTTCTGTAGTCGGTAGCCGCCGTTAGCTGGCGATACCTGGCGCTAGTGAGACACTACCTGGCGCTATCACTTGATGAATAAGGCCCTAAGCTAATCCTTAAGGAAGGGGCCTGCACCCTCGAAAGTCATTGTTGTATGTAGCGGTCACCCTGCTTCACTTATATGGGATTTGTGATATATTGGGTATGATTTCTGTACCATCATATGCGTTTGTGCTAGATTTCTTAACTTGCGAGTACATAATTGTACTTTGCTATCACATATTGGCCACTATTATGTGCATATGATGAAAATTACCTGAGCATGTATTCTGACTATTTTTGTTTTATGTAGATACGTTGAGAAATCATCTCATATAGCCATATAGCTACTAAGCCCACCTGAGTGAGAATAACTACCTTATGTCTGATCATTCTTCAGGTAATCTGTACCTCTAGTATACTGCTAATCTTCTTTATAGGTTACTGATTTAGCTAGTTGTTTCTTTATTCTAATGACATAACGAGTAAGAAGTAATAAGAGAAGTAATAAGGAGTAAGAGTAATAAGTAAAAACGGTCTTGAGATTGTGGTCTTCGGCAGCCTCACATGACCTCATTATATCCCCACTCCTGCATGTACACCACATATTTCTATTAATACACTCTTAAGACTTTAAAAAAAAAAGCTCTTTGGTGTGTGTTTAATTAATTTTTATTGACAAATCCAAACTACTCACCTGGCATGGCCATTTGAGCATTATCTGCCTGACAGCAGGACCTGACAAATTATTGATTAAGTTGATAGCCTCAGACTACAACATTCGTAGCCTTTTGAGCAATTTTACTAAGAAGTCCATTTGAAGCCCTGGGGCAAAACGAGTCAGAACTGAATTCAACTAATTATATCCTCCCGCAACTTGGATATGTTGGAGCATACAGTATATGACTGTAAATGACCTTCCTGGATATATTGACTAATGAATAAACTGTATTTTTGAATTGCATTTCATTGTATTGTAAGATATATATATATATATATATATATGTTTTTACTCCTTAAACCAGCCTGGCCTTTCTCTAGTGCCTCCCAAATTGGGATGCCCCACTGTGTGACCTCCCCCCCAGCACGACATAGAACACACCTTCTTCCAGGATCTTTGGACTGTGTGCGCTCCCGACTTTGCTTATGGCAAATAGCCTATCTGAATGGCTGGGGGCAGGAGCGCACCCACTGCTGTGGATGTGGCCTCTCATGCTCCCATCTGCCATAAGCAAAGTCATTTGCAGAACATTACATATGCACAGCAAACGGCTCTGATTGGACAACACTGCAGGACTGGGAAAAGATTAGTTTACCTGGCCGATCAGCTGCACGCAACAATCCACTGCAGAAGTGCTAAAGATGACTTACTGACATCACAGGATTTTTTGTAACAGAGCTGGCAGATCTATATTACTAAAGTTCTGTTCTGATTGAATTAAATCAGTAGGCATATGAGGCTCTAACATGAAAATCTTTACAATACCAATAACTTCAACTTCCCTTGATGTTTAGGAGTCATTCTAAACTATGCGCTCTAATTTTAATCTCTCATTCATCCACTTGCCACCTGCTGTCAGCTCCAACATGTCCCGCACCCATCCCTTTTACACATTTGACCCCTCTAAAATATTAATACGTGCCCTAATTATATCCCGACTGGACTACTGCAACACCCTTAGCAACAACACAGACTTGTACCTCTCTAATATATGCTGAGCTCTGCTGCTCAACTGCTTCTCCTATCCCTACTCCAGCTCTTATCCTATAGGTCAGTCCCTCCACTGGCTGCCAATCTCACGGATAATTCAGTTAAAAATTCTAGGTCAGACCTACCAAGCTTTGTCCAGCCAGGCTCGTACCTACATTTAATTAGTAAACCAACAATATCAACCCAGACAGTCTTTGCTCCTCCTTAGACCTTCTCCGGTCACTTGCCCTTATCACGTCCTCTCACTCCTCTACCCTGTTCACTTCCACCTCCAGGACTCACTTGTCTTTGCATTTCACTAGAATGGCCTCCCCCCACACAGTTAGTCACTCCCCAACGCCCCAAGCTTTCAAAAATGACCTCAACAGAGTCGCCAAGCCACCATGTGGAGCGACCCATGTTAGGCTGAAATGACCTCAAAAGTCACCTTTTTAGACAAGTAAATAACCTGGTTTAATATGCTCCTAAAATCTCCACAGGGCACATGCCACCAAACTCAGTGCCTACCACTTGTGCTCCTCCTTTGTCTCCAGCCCTTATACTTAAACCTGTAAACTCAAAAGGACAAGACTCTCCCTCCTATTGGATCTTGTTTTCAAGGCATTCACTCCTTGGAGGTATTAGTTTATGTTCTGTATGTTTTAACTTGCCTGTAATTACCAGAACAGGTTCAATACATTAGAAAAAACCTGCATGATCTATACACTCGGAACGCACAAGCACTTTGCTAGAGCTTATTGTATCTGGTTCGCTCCTGGGCACCTCTTGAGCAATTACTTTTTTTTCTAGGTTACAAGAACGTGGCACAAGGCATTCTTATTGTACTCAGGCTGAAATCCTATTATTCTCCCCTCACATGCGGTAGCGTCCTGTCCAGGTCCAGAGCTTGCTGTCCAGGATTAGTAGGTCATTGTGACACATGAAGTACACTGCTCTGCCAGATTCACTCGCTGTTAAAAATTCTGCACACAAGTCCGTCTGCTCAGATGATTTCAGTAATCGTGTTTTAAACCGTGTTCAATAGTAAGGGACAGTAAACAATGACATAGCCAAGCGCGGCATGTGTAGTAGTGCACAGAGTGGTTATAAAGCAGCTTTTTCTAACCCGTGTGTCCCATGTGATTGCTGAACTACAATTACCAGCATTTCTTTTAATCGAATACCTTGGTGGGGCATTCAATGCCTTTGTCATTCAAAAGCAGCTGAGGACTTACATTAGGAAAGGCTCTTATAGGCAAGGCTGCATTTATGGGGTTCTGCCTCCAGGCACTTATAATCATGACCCTCTTTGTGGCAAAGCACGCCCCTTGTTTACCCCACTCCTTAATGATTACTACATCACCCTGGGGCTCAAGGGCAGCATGAGTGAGGAGCTTCCCGCAGGGAAACATTCAGCCAGGTGTTTGGTGGGGGAAAGGGTTAATGATTTCCCTGGGAATGGAAGGGCCAGAAAAATCCAGCGGGGTATAAAAAGCTTGTGACTTCCTTTTTCCATTCTTCCTCTGAAGGCAGTAGCCAGAGGTTTCCCGCCCCATCCCTTTATTTTTATATACTTTTTTTGTTTAGGATGTCGCTTTTTAGGAGGAGCTGTTTGTTTTTTTAGTTATTTTTTGTACAGTATTTTTTAGTCACTGATATCATTGTTGCAGCTTCTGTCGGTTTAAGGTGGCTGGAACTTGGCTGGTTGGCTGCAGGTTTAACCTCACTGGTTCATGGCAGTTGGTCAGTGTTAATTGCAGTATTTGATCTGGATCGCTTTTTTGGACATAGAGGTTAGATGCTTGGTTTAGGATTTCCAGGCGAGTAGCCCCCTGGGTCAGGTGGTGTGGTGGGAGAAGAGTTGTTTTTCACTCATTCACATGGGGGCCCTATGTAATTTTGTAAAATCCAACAAGGGGACTTATGTTTATGTCTACTCTCTTTGATTGTTAATGTCTACTCTCTTTGATTGCTGATAAATTACACTTCATTCCCAATTGTGATGGTGTCTTTGTTCAGATAGCAGAAGCAAAGGGCCTGAGGCCTGTATCAAGGTCCTGACTTCTTGCAGTCATGTAAATCAGTCGTCATAAGACCACCATGGACTGAGGTTGGTTGCTGATTCAAAAACTGAAAAGGTAATTCAGGCTTCTTTACAGTTTCTGAAAAAAAGTGAGTACACCCCTAATTTTTTTGAAAAAATTTGACTATATTTTTAATTGGACAACACTGCAGATATGAAACTTTGATGCGATGTAAAGTAGTCAGTGTACAGCTTGTATAATGATGTAAATTTGGTTGCCCTCAAAATGACTTAACACACAGCCAATAGTTTTTCGGCACTGCCTTAACTCTCTCGGGCATGGAGTTCACTAGACCTTAACAGGTTGCCACTAGAACCCTCTTACACTCCTCCACGACGGCATCACAGAGCTGGTGGTTGTTAGAAACCTTGTGCTCCACCACCTTCCTTATGCTTAATAGGTAGCAGCTTAGGTATTGAGACATGCTTGGCCAGTCCAGCACCTTTAACCTCAGTTTTGTTAGCAAGGCAGTGGTCATCATGGGGGTGTGTTTGGGATCATTATCATGTTGGAATATTGCCCTGTGGCCAGGTTTCTGAACCTTGTGCTTCAGCTTTAGGCTCCCCTCTGGGACAACATGTAGACCACATGTAGACCAATTTGATGCAGTGTGTGGTGTATGGTCTGAGCACTGACATGCTGACTCCCCCCCCCCACACCCCTTTAACCTCTGCAGCAATGCTGGCAGCACTCATACAGCTATTTTGAAAAGACAACCTCTGGATATGATGTTTTCATCATCTTGCCGACAATGGCAAGGCATGTTCTGAGTGGAATCTGTCTTGTTAAAGTGGACCAACACCCAGGATTTTGACTATCCTGAGTTTTGGTCCACTTCGGCGGGGCACCCCGATCAGGGGTGCCCCGCTGTGTGAAACCCCCCAGAAACCCCAATAAACTCACCTCTCCCCGCTCCCACGTGACTGCCCGGTCCAATCCCCGCCAACGTCCAGGCGGGGAACAGGAACGTCCAAGCGGCTTCCGCCGCCGCCGCCTCCCTCGCGTCACTTTCGGCGCACGCGCGCCCGTGCCGGCCATTCACAGACGGCCGGCGCGCGCACGCCTAGAGGGGCGCGAGGGAGGCGGCGGCGGCGGAAGATAAGGTAGGTAATTTGGGGTGTTTGGGGGGGTTTCACCCCGCGGGACATCCCGATCTCGGATGTCCCGCGGGGTGGGAGGTGATCGGCCCGGGAATCTTATAGATTTCCGGGCCGATCACCTCTCGGTGTTGGTCCACTTTAAGCTGTTGTATGGTCTTGGCTACCATGCTGCAGCTCAGTTTCAGGGTGCTGTCAATCTTCTTATAAACATAGCCCATTCTTTTTTTCAGATCCTTAGGGAGTACCATGAGGTTCCATGCGCCAGAGGGTGTGAGAGCAATAATACCAAATGTAACACACCTGAGACCTTGTAACACTGAGTCACATGACACCGGTGAGGGATAATGACCAATTGAGCATAATTTGGCAATTTTCACTTAGGGATGTACTCACTTTTATTGCCAGGGGTTTAGACATTAATGGCTGTATGTTAAGTTATTTTGAGGGCACACCAAATTTGCACTGTTATACAAGCTGTACACTGACTACTTTACATTGTATTAATGTGCATGCGCTAGTTGCCTTGTACCCCCAACTCACAAATGTAATCCTGGAGTTTAGAGAATATGTTCAATAGGGTAAGACAAGTAAGGTTCTAAAAGAGAATAATGAAACAATAGTTAACCTTTTATCCCTCTGGGCCGGGTTGCTGTGCCTTTGTATTGTGCTGCCCTAGGCACAGGCCCTTGAGTGCCGAATAAGAAATACAGACTGTGTAGGAATTAAGCAACAAAATTGTAAAGCAATAACACAATGTATAGCATACAGTAAATATATTTAAAGGGCTGTTTTATTATGGTCACAATTGCTATGTGGTATTCACTATGTGTCACCTCCAAAAATGAGTACTGTTTAATAAATATGCATGCCAAATTTCAGAATACCTATGGGAAAATCTCTGCATGTATACACATACACACCACATCATCAAATGCAGCGGTGCTTGTTTAACATTAAAATACATGGATCAATCATCAAAAGTCAATGATGAATCGGTCAGATCATGCTAAAAAAAGCACACTGAAGACAGGAAGTCAGATTTGCATATCTCTCCCAGGGCTAAAAATTCATCTACCTGGGGAACTTTCAGCGGTTCAGTTACTTTTAACGACAGACTTATTCAGTAGCAAAAAGAAAAAAAAAGGTTTACCCAGAGCTGAAGTTCATAGCAATCACGGTTTACTGGCTACAGTACAGTCGGATGTGTTTGCTGTAGCGCAGACAGCCCTTGCCGCAGTAAAGTGCTAACTGAGAGATGAGGAAGTGAAGCGGGGCAGTATAGGTGTGGGCATACTGGAAACAATTTCAAACATACTTTTCCATTTATAACCCTGTATAACCTGATTTGGATAGGGGTCCTCAAGAAGTGGTACGCAATGTTCTGGTGGGTGGTACAAGAAGACACCGTCCGGTTAGAGTGAATAGAGAAGACTGGGTGCAGATCAGCTGATAGCGGTGCTTGTGCCACTTGTCATTGGAGAGCAGCTTGGTAGCAGCCATAAGAAGACCATGACAGCTCTATGCAGGGGAGTGGTTAGCTGCCAAAATCAGCTGTGTGATCCTCCAATAGTAGGCACGTGTGGCTCCTAACAGTTTCCCTGCACCAGCTTTGCTTGGCAGCTTACTGTATGTGCAATAAGCTGACCCTCATTAACAAGTGGCACAACAGCAGCTCCACATAGTGTGGCCCCACACCCAATTAGCAGTGGTGCCCCACACCCAATTAGCAGTGGTGCCCCACACCACCTTGAAGCAGCCCCAGTAGGCTGCTAAAATAAGGGGAAGGAAATGTTTTAACTAGGCAACTTGTGTGTTGGACTACTGAGTGGGGAGGCGTGGGGGGCATCCCCTGCACATACCAACAAGTATTGCCTAGTTCCTTGCTGCCAGTTCTTGCCCCACACGATCGCTGGTGGCTAAAGTGGTCCACTGAGTGTGATCTGTGCAAGCCCGCAGAGCAAATCTATTTGGTCACTTGTGGTCATCTGGCAAACCAGTGACTGGTGCAAGGAATGCTTCTGGGTATGTGTAGTGAGGTATTCAAAATTGTGATGCCCCCCCAGCAGTCCGAGTAAACCACCAGGGCCCCATAACAGTCTGCAGTAACAGTACAGTATATCTTCTTTTTTTTTGGGGATTGGGGTCACTATGACTTTTGCCATGGGGCCCTGTGAAACCTGTGTACACTATGCTGTAATGTAGCTAGCTTTGTCGGATCGCTTTGGTCTTGGGTGCTTTGTTAAACTGAAGGCTAGATCTGTATTTGTGAGCACTGATCATGAATTCTGGTGGTCACAGGCACTTGCACCCAGAGTGCCTGATTGGCTTCACTAGCTCCTCCATAGCTGTGGGGGAATGCACCTATATGTCCTCTCATGCAGCACGGCACAGGGATCAGGGAGTCAGTGGGGCCAATGAGCCCTTGGTTTACTGTCAGCCAATGCAACCTTAGATGTTAAGTGCCCTAAAAGCCCAGTTTATGTTAAGCCTAGCCAATGACCTTAGCTGACCTTTTGCCCTACCCTAATTAAGGTTCTATTGCTACAGTTTGTCATTGCCCTCTGCCTGTCTGAGCTACTGTTTGAATACCCCTTGGACTGACCCTAAAGAGACTGTACAGACAGACCTTAAATCACAGCCCACATGGTACAACACATATACATAACAATAACAAAAAACATTACCATGTGTTATTTTGATTAACAAAATTATTTCTGGTAATTGCAGTATGGCTTTTTTCGATTTCACAAACTGTCATGCTAGTTGAGAAATCTCACATGGAAGAGAGATTTTTCTCGCAGTACGAGATTCTCATGTGTGTCCCTGAATCATACAAGAAATGTAAGAATTCTCTCATGATTTTGCACTTTTCCACCCGGTGCTGAATCAACCCCATTAAAAGAGAGATAACTCTTCAACATTTTTATTCAGCAGCACACCAAGCTGAATCATCTGTATTGCAGGTAAGCAATCATTTGTTTTTACACGTAGCCAGGACAATTCCGGTTTCAGGCTATGCCTGATCCCTAGTATTCCATATCATCTTGACCTCTGACTTTGGCTTTGTTTAAGTTTACAAGTTCATGACATGCAGATGAAAGAACATCAAAAGAGAAAGATATATCCCCCCAAATTCTTGGCCATGGTTTGTGCCACTGGGAAGAGCCTATTTACATCTATCACTTATGCTTTCTTAATTCAGAAAAGGTCTTTTTAAACCTGAATGATGAGGTCTCTTGGCACGCCAAACCCTACCCACTACTTGCTTGTAATTAAATGTACTCTCCTGTTTACAGCTGGGTATCTGTACAATAGGAGACTGTAAACTACATCTTAGCTGCAACTGCTGGCATCTCCTATTAGCAGGAGTGAACAGGCCATAGGGAGAAAAACCTAGAAGGCCACACTGCATGGGGGCCAACTGAGCTGGTAGCGCTCAGCTCTCATGAATTCACTGGAATTCACACATACCTCTTATCATACCTCTTCTTTCTCCACTCCTAAGTCTCCCCAAAACCCCTCTCCCTCCATACCTTTCCCCACTGACCCCCTAATCCAAGAATCTAAGACACTCCAGCCCATGTTCAGCCCCTGCAATACTATAGCTGCAATATCATGACAGTGAGGTGTCATAGCCACCTCTTATATATGCTCCTACAATACTAAAGCTTCAGTACCATTACTGTAAGCATGGCCAAATCCACCCCTGCCCACGGACTGCCTCTGCAATGCTACAACCTGAGGAACGCACTCAATGACTGAAAAGCAGCTCATGGGCAGGTCAGGGGCTGGCCAGGAAATTCCTGGGCTGATTTTTGGCAGTGTTGATGACAAGTGCTTTGAAACTGGTTCTGTTTCCCTGTTGCTAAGAGACCAGTTGGTTGAGTAAGTGATGATGCCTAACTGCAAAGACGAGGGGCTGGCAGAAGGCAGGGGTGGACCGATCAAAGGGAGTTCCTGGGAGAATTCCTGGTGGGCTGCACTGCTTTGGAGCCCCAGTCTGCCAATGGGAGAAGCAAATGTTTAGTGAAGTGTCAGACTTAACCTTTTAGGGTTTACTGTTTGTCCAATTTAAACACAGAGAACACATGACTGGGCTAGCGTTCCATATGCCCTGAGTCATACCTCTCACCTGCCAAATAACGAGTCCAGACCACCATGTCGTTGGAAAGATTAAATTTAATCGGCCACAGCCCAACATATATAACAACATTGTACAAGCAGTAAAGAGTCCCCCCTATAGTTCCGGGTCTGAGAAGCCTAGAAACCCAAGAATGATGGGAAGGGGAGGGAACAAAAATTAACATCCCGACCCCCACCAAGCGGAAGCCAACATAAACTCGGCCGCAAAACCTCCTAGGCCAGGGAGCTTAATCGGGCTAACCGCCAGTGACCAAAACATCCCCTTCCCTACCAGAACGCCAACCATCCGAAACTCATTAACCAACTCGTCCTGGCCGGTTTCCACGGAAACAGCCGCATACCCTACCCATGGAATTGCTACCTCAGTCCCGAAACCCGAGAGGAGACCTGCCCAACGGCTGTGACAAATACAATCCAAATTTCCACAGAAAAGAAAAACAAACTTTAACAAAGATAAATAACAATACATTAACATATGTACAAAGTATGACACATTCGCTTTTTTTTTTTTTTTTTTTATAGATATAGGTACAACAAACTTCCAAAAATAAATAACAGAATACTGCGGCACCCACAACAGGTGCCCACAGACATATTACAAGCATTTTTTTTTTTTTTTTTTTATATATACAACATTTATGTACAATAAATAACAACCATACAACTTTAACATATATTAAAAAAAACCCCAGCACTGTAGCCGAAAAACCAAACATAACCAAAAACAGGGCGGGAGGGTGGAACAGCTCGTCATCCACGCCGGGGGTCAAAGAGGAAGGGGAGGGGGACAAACGTCCCTTTTATACTCCCCCCCCCTTTGAGGTCACTTCCCCCAGTGACCACTTCCCCCATGGCTGGTCTGCCTCCGGACGGAACGCAGGCCAGTCATGTGGGCTGCCCTCCTTAAAGGGACGGCGCTTTCTTGACTGGGCTAGCGTTCCATATGCCCTGAGTCATACCTCTCACCTGCCAAATAACGAGTCCAGACCACCATGTCGTTGGAAAGATTAAATTTAATCGGCCACAGCCCAACATATATAACAACATTGTACAAGCAGTAAAGATTCCCCCCTATAGTTCCGGGTCTGAGAAGCCTAGAAACCCAAGAATGATGGGAAGGGGAGGGAACAAAAATTAACATCCCGACCCCCACCAAGCGGAAGCCAACATAAACTCGGCCGCAAAACCTCCTAGGCCAGGGAGCTTAATCGGGCTAACCGCCAGTGACCAAAACATCCCCTTCCCTACCAGAACGCCAACCATCCGAAACTCATTAACCAACTCGTCCTGGCCGGTTTCCATGGAAACAGCCGCATACCCTACCCATGGAATTGCTACCTCAGACCCGAAACCCGAGAGGAGACCCGCCAAAGCCAAGCAGCGCTAAAACCTTAGCACTGCCTGGCCCGCCACAACTCCACCGCCATCTCGATCCGCTCCTTCAATGACATGTTAAACAAGTCGTTCCCCATGTCATTCAAGTGAACCCCATCGGATATATAGAACCCCCTGATCCCCTCTACCTTGATGTGGCGCACACTCAAACCCCTATTCAGCCTCACAAACCTGGCTATAGCCTTGTTGACCTTAACCCGAACCTTCTCGATGGCCACCAAGTCTGTAGCGTGTCGCCAGGCAAAACGGGGGACAATCTGAGACCACACCAACACCACCCCCGGAAATACACCCAGAAAAAACAATAAATCCCGCGTTATGGACTTAATCAAGTGCCGCATCGGCACCATCCCCAAGTCATTCCCCCCTGCATGAATAACCTAAACCCCCGGTGGCCCCCTCCTTGCCACCACCCGCATAGTGTGCTCCCACATATCCTCCCAGCACAGGCCTCTCACACCGGCCCAGCTCAACCGAGCCTGATCTTCCGGAATACCCAGCTGCATTCCATTCCTCCGAACCACCGCACGCCGAGCCGACCAGTAAACATATGAATGCCCGACGATCACGACCGAGCATGCCAAATCTAAAACAAAAAATAAGGAAAGGGAAGGGGAGGGAAGGAGGTGGGAAAAATGTTATCGACCGATCCACTCAATCACCTGTACAACTGATCAATCCTGTCCGGCCGAATGTACCGCCGAAACCGCGCCGATTCCCACCTCCCCAGCCTCTTTATTATGTCATCCGGCAGCCCCAGCCTAGCCGCCTCTGTTGCGGCCCCAATACGAAATGAGTGGGTACCATACTCGCTGCTTGCCAACCCCAACTCCTCAAGACATTTCCTAAAAACCGCCAAAAACTGGAACCGCGACAAGAAGGAACCATCCTCGTGCATGAGCAGCGGACCGTTCCCACTCGACCTTACCCCCAGGAACTCCTCGACGGCAGCAGCCGGACATGAATCACATTGCCGCAACCTCTCCAAAAAGATACTAACCCCCCGCCCCCTCTGATCTGTCTTAGACCGCCTTATACGTAACACCACCCCTTCCTCCGACGTCACTGCGTCACCCAAACCCAACCCCCCGGGTACCCGCTTGCTAGGGCTAACCAACTCCCCCACCCTCAGGGCCCCAAAAAATGCCAGCAAGAATACAGCCCTAAACAAACTCACTTCGAAACCCGACGCACAAACCCGGGACAAAACACTGAAAATCCCCCCCAACAAACCCCATGAGACAGGCCGCCTGTTATCAGCCATCCTGTGCTCTTTCCGCCAACCCTTCAGTGCCTGCCGCACCCAAAACGCCTTGGTCATATCCACCCAACCCTCCAGATGGCATAAGAACGCCAAAGCCGACATCTTTTTGTCAACCGAAGCCGGGGTCGCGCCGCCCGCCAACAACTCGCTAACATACCAGATCAACAACCCTTGCCTATCGACCTCCGTTCCAGGCACCCCGAACCCCTCCACCAAGGCCCACCACTGCTGCCACGTCTTTACATATGAAGCCCAAGTAGATGGTGCAACTGACTTTTGAATCAAGCCAAACAGGCGTCTTACAGAATTTCCAGCAGCCAACTGGGGCATGACTCGCCGACTTCCCTCGCCTCGGGTGCCAACTTCCTGAAGCGCTCCCACTGCGAACGAGAAAGAGCGTCAGCTATCCCGTTCTCCACCCCAGGGACATGCGCCGCCCTGCACCACACTTTATACTGCAAACATCCCAACACCAGCTGCCTGAGCAGCACCACCACCGGTAATGAAGACGAAGTCTGCGTGTTAACTGCCGCAACCACCGACATATTGTCTGACCGAAAACACACCGCCTTGTTCCTCAGCACCTCTCCCCATAACGTCACCGCCACCACCAGTGGGAATAATTCCAAAAAAGCCAAATTCCTCACCAGGTCCGAGTCCCTCCACCGCCCTGGCCAGGGGCCCGCACACCATCTCCCCCCCAAGTAGGCCCCAAAACCTACTGAGCCCGCCGCATCTGCGAAGAGCTCAAGCTCGTCATTTGCCCTCACCGGGTCCAGCCAGTACGCCAGCCCGTCAAAAGACCCCAGGAAAGTGAGCCACATCCTGATGTCCTCCTTCATCGCCGCCGACAACCGGATGAAGTGATGCGGCTCCCGAACTCCCGCCGTCGCCAGTGATAGAAGCCTGGTTAACACCCATCCCATAGGCAAAACCCGGCACGCGAAGTTCAGCTTCCCGAGCACTGACTGCAGCTGCACCAACGTGACCTTCTTGCCCCCCAGAGCCCCCTCCAAACCCCCAACCAAATCCTCAATTTTATCCCTCGGCAGCCTACATACCCTTTTTACCGTGTCGATCTCGATCCCCAGGAATTTTATCGTGGTTGCTGGACCTTCCGTCTTGTCGTGTGCCACCGGCACCCCAAAAACCCCAAAAACGTTTAACATGGTTGCCAACAACAACTCGCACACCCTGGTGCCCCCCGGCCCTACGCACAAAAAATCGTCTAAGTAGTGAGTGACGGACCCCACGCCCGCTCTTTCCTTCACCACCCACTCCAAGAACGAGTTAAAGGCTTCAAAGTAGGCGCACGAAATTGAACACCCCATTGGGAGACACCGGTCCACGTAATACCCCCCTCGAAAAAACACCCCAAAAGATACAAGCTATCCACTGGTAGCAGCCGAAACGCGGATTCGATATCGGTTTTTGCCATCAATGCCCCGGGGCCTGCCTCCCTTACCATATCCAGAGCGAAGTCAGACGACGTATAAGACACCGATGACAGCTCTTTGTCTATCCCATCATTCACCGACCCACCCCTCGGGAATGACAGGTGGTGTATGAGGCGAAATTTGCCTCTCTCCTTCTTGGGCACAACCCCCAATGGGGACACCACCAGATCCTCCAGAGGGGGGTCGCTAAATGGGCCCGCCATCCGCCCCAAAGAAACTTCTTTCCCCAACTTTTCCCTAATCACCTCGGGCCACTCCCGAGCTGATTTCAGATTCTTAAGCGAGCGCACCCTAGGAGGCGCTGCACATGGAATCCGAAAACCCGACTCGAAGCCCTCGCCCAGTAATCGAGCCATCCCTTGATCAGGGTACTTACTTAGCCAGGGGCCCATCTCTGCCCCTCTCACCAGGGATACCCCCTTTTCCAATACCCTCGGCCCCTCTGCGGCCGCCCCCCCGTCCCTTCTTAAAACATCTCCCAGCTGAGTGGCTCCCGCCGCAGCCTGAACATTCGTGACGGAATTTACACGTGGGCCCCCATTTGCAGAAGGAGTCATTGAAGGCCCAGCACAAACCCCGCCTGGCCAAATCCGCCCCTCCCGACCCCATTGAAGTGGTGGCCCCTTGAAAGGGGGATGCTCCCCCCCCCCCCGGGAGCTGGGTATACCCCCCCTCGCATTCATCACCCTCAACCACAGCCCTATATCCCTATGATCCCACCCCAACCTCTCACTCACCGACATCCGCTGCCGGAACTGCTCGTCATACCGAAGCCAGGCCAAGCCCCCATACACCCGGTGAGCCTCCCAAATGGCGTCCAAATAACAAAAAAGCGATGAGCAGTGTTCTGGGTTCTTTTCCCCAATAACGCTTGCCAGTATAGCAAACGCCTGCAGCCAATTCCCGAAAGTCCTCGGGATCAACCGAAAACGCCTCCTATCCTCATCCTCTTCCTTCCGGTACTCCCTCCCTTTTTCCCACCCCTCACTCCCAAAACGCTCCAAGGGCAGTAACGTAAATATATCCACGCACTCCCTGCGCCATATTTTTTCCCTCACTTCCTGTTTTAAGTGCCCTCCAAGTGGACCCTCGAAACACACGTAAGTGTTCCCCTTGGCCTAATCCGAAATCTGTAGGGGCCTACCCCCCCCCCCTAACTCGCCCAAACCCGTATCTTCCGAATTCCCCCCCCCCCCCCCCGCTATCTACCTGCGCCGCTCCTTGTTCCAGAGACCCCCCCCCCCCGGCGTCACTCGTCGCCCCCGGCAACCTCGGTGCCCAAACTGCCGCCGGACCCTGCGGCGCCCCCTTGGACCCCCCGCACTCCCCCGAATCCCACCTGGCTAACAACTCCCTCACCCCAGCCATAAAACCTGCCACCCCCGCACCACTGCCCCCAGACACCCCATCCCTAGCTTGCGATACTGACATGACATTAGCAATCATTTCTGGCTCACCCTGCAGAGCGATCCCGCCGCTTGGTCCTCCCGTGCGCTGATCCAATTCCTGGGTCCCTGGGCCCGGTCAAGCGACCCGCTTCCCGCGGACGTCCTGACGCCACCACAGTTCCTGGTGCCGCCGCCACGCTGCCGGAAGATGATGGCGACCGGAAGCCGATCGCCGCCCCCGACCGTCCGCTTGCCCGACTGCCGCTGTCCTCCAACCGCCCTCCTGGTGCCTCAACCGCTGTGCCGCCCGACACCGTGTCCTGGTCGGCCACCGCCTGCGAAGAAAAAAGGAGAGGCAAGCAGCCGGTACTGGCCGGGAAACCGAGCCCCCGGCCGCATGCGCGCATGTCCGCAGAGCCTGGACCTACATGAGAATGGGCAGGGGAGGACGCCATGCGCACCAACTCCCCAGGCTGGGGGGCCGCCAGGTCAAAGGGCCAGGCGCTCAGGGACGAAAGGGCTGGGGGAAAGGGCTGCGGCGGGGGCGCCAGAGGAGCGAAAAAAGGGCCATGAGGGAGCGGGGGTGGCGTTCCCGCCAAGGGGCATGCGCTATGGGAGAAGGGGGGGTCGGCGCGGGGGGCGAAAAAAAGTTGTGTGTGGTGTGCTGCTTGGGAGCCCCACTACTAGACCTGGGGGGGGGGGTCCCCTCCCCCACGGCCGCCCGTGGGTGGCCCCGGCAGAAGGGAGAAAGGAGGAAGGGGAGGAGAGAGGCCCCCTCCGCCGGCTTGTACGCGGGGAGGGGGGGCATACTCGTGGGCGAGCCCGGGTGCTCGCTGCGAGCTCACCGGGCCCGCATGGTCCCCCCCCCTGATGGCAGAGGCGCCGCTTCCCGCCCACGGGGGCGGTGGGGAGCAGCGGGCTTCCTGCGGCCTGAGCTACAATGCTCGGGCCGCGCAGACGCAGGAGGAGGGGGCGGAGCCGACCGCCCCGACGCGCCAGCCTCAACCCCAGCCACGAGGCAGGGGGAGGCAGGCCTCTTCTGAACCGAGCCCCGGCGCGCAGACCGGGAGCTCGTAGGAGGTGGGGGCGGAGCCAGCGCCCCGGCAGCAGAGGCCTCTCCCTGCCCAGCAAGGGAGAGGCGAACACTCGACGCCGGCGTGCGGCCGGCGGAGGACAACGGGGGAGGCGCACCAGCAGCACCCGCCTCCCCCCGGCCAGAGCGTGCGGAGGAGCGAGACCTCCCGCGGCCCAGAGGTGAGGGCCGCACAGCGGTGGGAGCAGTGGGAGGGGAGGGAGGACGGAGGGGGAGAGCAGCAGGTGCTGCGTCCGTCCCCCTCCGCACGTGGCGCCGGGGTGGTGAAGGGCTAAGCCGGGCGATGGCCCGGCGTGCCCGTTGGGGGCGGGAGGGGGGTGGCGGCGAGGCGGACTGGGGGGGTATTAAGCTCCTCACCCAGTCCTCGCCTCGCCCCCCGGCCTCCCTGCGCAGCGCAGCAAAAAGGGCCTCCATGGTCACTTGCCTGAGTGGACGAGCGTCAGTCAGACAGCTCGTCATCCACGCCGGGGGTCAAAGACGAAGGGGAGGGGGACAAACGTCCCTTTTATACTCCCCCCCCCCCTTTGAGGTCACTTCCCCCAGTGACCACTTCCCCCATGGCTGGTCTGCCTCCGGACGGAACGCAGGCCAGTCATGTGGGCTGCCCTCCTTAAAGGGACGGCGCTTCCTTATGTAAATATGTAATTATTGGGGTTTGTGCTTGCATGGCTCTATGGACACGAGTGTGTTTTCCTCCACTGATACAGAAACTGATGAGAATAAGATTTAGGTCTGTACAGCAATGTGGAAATGTGTTAGCTCTATAAAAGGAGCGGAATAAAATAAAATTAGTGTTGTAAGTGAACGTCATTATATAAATGTTTAAAATATGTTCAGAATCTCAGTAAGCAGGAACATTTGTGCAAGAAGGGGAGGTGTCAGACATGCATTGTAGATGATGAGCAGAGGACACAGTGAAAGAGATTTTGGTGGGCAGGAATGTTAATGTAGAGCTCAGACTAGGGTGATGTGAGTTGGAGACAGGAGTAATAACCAAGGACACATGTCAGCCGCCTTTCCCATTCCTTCTCTCATTCGTTCTCTCTACACTGTGACCACTTGTGCCTCTCTGTTGATTATGATTTCTATTTGATCTTAATGCACTGGGTTACCGTTGTGTTTCTAATAAACTCCAAAGATCAACTGGGATAGACAGCAATCTAATGACTTGAAAGATTATCATAAAACTACCAAATAGGTATCTACAGATGCAATAGATAACAACACATGTGGTGTCTGTAAGGTTGTGAGTCCTCATTTTACATTGTTGGAGGGTTTGCAACCCTCCCTCTTCCTTCTCATGTATTCTCAATATTTTTGGGTAAAATATGTGCAAAAAAATAAAAAAATTTACAATTTGTAGTGTTTTTCTATAATAAAAAATGTACGTTTTTCAATAAAATCATATTGAGTGTAAAAGCTCCATTTCTTCCGGTTACATCGGTACCACATATGTATTGGTAGTCACCCTTTCCTGCCCAGGAGACTCCCCCAAACTGAAACAGTGCTTTAGGGAGATTTTCAGATAAAATACACCTGTGCTAGGCGCTATGCGCACCTTGCAGTTTTTCAAGTAAAACACCCCTTTACATTTGAAAAAACCCCAACAAACTATATATTCTCTGGAAGTACACATCTCAAGCTTTCTAGGCGTACAAGGTTGACCTGGGCACAGTTTTCTGGAATAAATCCATTTATGAATTCTTTGGTTGCACTGGGTTTTCCTAAAAAAGAATAAGACAGCAGAATCAAAGCCACATTTTCCTAAAAAAAGCAATATGCAAACAAGAAAAAACAAGTTAAATTTGAAACAGCAAGGTCCTCCGAACAACCCTTAACATTTGAATAATTTGATGAATTACTTGGTTGCACAGGGTTTCCCTAAAAAAAGAATAAAAAAGCAGATTGAAAACCACATTTTCCTAAAAAAAACAATATGCAAACAAGGAAAAAAGGGAACAAGTTAAAAAGCAAGGTCCCCTGACCAGAACAATACCCAACATGCATAGCTACTTTCAAGGGTAGGATTGCCAAACACCCCAAAGTACAGCATGTGTGTAAGGGTAATTTTACTTAAAAATTTCAGCTCTGCAGACAAAGTGCGCACCTTGTGCTTTTTCTGAAGGCACACACCTTAAGCTTTCTAGGTGTACCCAGTGTCATCCCCCGCTTACCGGTTCCCCGTTCCAGCGGCGTCACGGGTCCTCAGCCGCCCGCTCCCGCTGCGCAGCCACCTGTCCGGCGGCCGCGGCGGGCGGCGGTCTCTGTCCCGGCTGGCGCGCACGCGCCTTCCTCCTCAGCTGACGGCCCCAGCGTCAGCTCTCGTGCTCGCGCGCGTGCGCGAGCACGTTTTGTTTATACCCTCCGGCGGCGCTGCTCTCAGCGCGGCCGCCGGAGGAAGGTTAAATAAATTAACTAAAGGCCCAGCTGCACCAGTGGGAGTGCCCCACTGGGACTGGGCCAATCAGCTGCCCCTGAGTTCTTGGCTGCACGCCCTGTGTTACCAATCCCTGTGAAGTTCATAGTTGCACCAATCACCACACCGATTCTCCAGGGCCAATGATGCCTGTTCCCTATTTAACCTCAACCCAGTCAGTTTGTCATTGCCTGTTATAGCGCCTAGACCCTAGTAATTGTTTATCCCTGATATTGATCCTGACTCCTGTTGCCGACCCTCGCTTGTTTGACCATCCTCGATCTCCACTCCTGTTGCCGACCCTTGCTTGCCTTTGACCATCCTCGATCTCCATTCCTGTTGCCGACCCTCGCTTGTTTGACCATCCTCGATCTCCACTCCTGTTGCCGACCCTTGCCTGTCCTTGGACTTCCACCTTACGCTCACATACCGGCTACCCGATTCCACTTCCAGCCGCGGGCTCTCCAGTTCTCTGTACCGTAAGATCTCATCCTTTGAGCCATAGTCCTGGGGGCAACCGGTCCCGAGCAGGCGTGTTCTGCGTCTCGGCAAGCGGGGGCTCCTATAGGTGAAGCTGGCTGCGGAGATTGGGGGTTGAGGTCCTTACCAAGAGAGCTGGAGTTGTCCAAGTGGTAGATTGTGGTTCCGGGAGCGTGACACCCAGCTTGTTGTGGTGGGTTGATCTTTCTGGAAATAATCCCTGGAAATAGTTATTTGGTTGCACATGGTATCCCTAGAAATGTATAAAAAATGTAAATAAAAAAAGGTCCCCCAGGGGCAGAGGAGAACCGTGCCACTGGATTGCGGCCCCAGGTGAGCGCCTTTTTCTTCCTGCAAACGGGGAATATCAGGCACATTCATTTACGCGGCTCGTGTTCAACGGTAGGAGAGGCAGCCGCATACATTTTACGTGGCTGGCGTTAGAAGGGTTAAGCAATTCTTTGAAGGACACATACTGCAAGCTCAATTCCAACTGGTACCCTCTGCTGGTGAGTGTACAGAGCAGCCCTGCTTCTGTGACAGATGACCAGCAAAGTGACTTTAATGACCAATTAAGTCCATTGATAACCAGTGATCACATGGCCAGTGGGAGTGCTGTGCAGAGGCATAAATAAATGTAACTAGGCCGCAGGACAGAGCATGTGTGGGGCCCTGTTATGGCTCTGTCATTTTAATTAAAATGTACAAATGGTGCAAGCCTTCTGTAGATGATGCCATGATGCCATTTCACCACAAAATATATAAGTAAGGTAAAAGCCCCCTGACCCTACAGTCCAAAATGTGGGCTTTACCTCTAATAGATTTCCTCTAGTGGGGCCCAAAAATAATTTTCCCTTCAAGAATGATTTCCTCTGGTGGGACTGAAGAACGATTTTCTCTGGTGGACCCAAGAGCGATTTCCTCTGGTGGACTTGTGCATGGGGAGGCGTCCATATTGCTGAAGCCCCCCCTACCCTAACACCAACCCCCATGGTTTCACTTATCTCCGTTGCAGTTCCCTGGCAAAATCCAGACCCGCAATAGGCCATGGTGGTCATGTGATCCAGGATCCATCAGCAGCTAAAAAGAGGAAGAGAGTTTTGACCATATGACCCCTGGTGGAGATTGGATTTCACTGGGGGATTATGGTAGGGGTAAGTGGAACTGGACTTGCAAAGGTGTAAGTGGGGGGGGGCTCCAACAATCTTTATGCCCCCCCATGCTTACTACATTGGCATCCAACATGCATTTTTCTAAAAAAAAATGGGTGTTGGACTGCTTTAACAGAAGAAGAAGCCAGATATAGGAGTTTAATATAATACATTTAATATAGGCTAATATGAAGGACATAACATATTAACATAGTATGTAAGGCTGAATAAAGACTTTAATCCATCCACTTCCATCTGTATATAAAAGAAGATCTCCTAGTGGCCTAGTAGTCATATCTGGTAATGTTATTACTACCTCCACTGGTACAGAGTTCTATAGTCTCACTGCTTTTACAGTAAAAAATCCCCTCCCATGCCGATACACTATTCCTCCAACCTAAGTGGATGCCCTTGGGTTATAGTTACAGTCCTGGCTTTAAATAGATTGTGGGACAGATCTCTTTATTGAACCTGGATATTTTTATAAATAGCAATTAGGTTGCCCCCTCAGGCGACTCTTTTCCAAACTAAATAAAGCTTTTGATGATGATTTTTAATAATCTTTCAGGGTACTCCCTCATTCCATATTTGAATTCAGTTTCTCACCTTTGAACGTGCTTCACTTCTAATAAGGTGCCCAAAATTGTACACAATATTCCATATGTGGTCTGACCAGTGATTTATAAATGGGTAAAATGATGCATTGGTCATGGGCACCTATGTCCCTCTTGATGCATCCCATGATCATGTTTGCCTTGGCAGCTGCTGCTTGGCATCGATTACTACAGTTTAGTTTGTTATTAACTAAAACCCCCTAAGTCTTTTTCCATTGTAGTTTTACCCAGTGACTCCCTATTATCAATTATTTAGCACTACTGGCCATTGCTGGACCAAACGGCTGACAAGCCACAGGAAACCTCCTAGTAATGCAGAGTAATTATCCCAGGGGATCGCTATATAGAGACATTTCCTGGTCACCATGTGTTCCCTCGGTGTCACTGGATACTGTCCTTCCTCTCTTATAGCAAAGGCCAGCCTAAAACTTTCCATATGACATATAATTAGCCACTACTTGGTGTCCATTTCCCCCTAACTCCTGTGAGAAGTGTGAAAGTACATTACTCTTTTATCATTTAATTTCATTATTGATGAATTACTAACATTATACAAGCCATTGCATGTCTGTAAGGGACATACAGAACTAGCCTTTCCTTTTTATGCAACAATCACATATGTATATTGCATAGGGCATCATGTACATTTGCCATACTGCTCCTCTTAACTGGTTCGGGAGCTCAGTGCTGCTGATAGAGCAATGATCCGTAAGCTTTTATAAATATAAATAAGGTCCATTCCATGCTTTATTTCAGAATAAGGCATGAGATAAAACATTTCAGGAGTTTTACAAGCTTATAAAGTTTACTACAAAGCTCCCCTAACACCCACCCCATGCAATCAGTGATGTAAGCTATTTGAGAGGGCTTAAATCCATATAAATATGTTGTATGGAGGGAGGAGAGGTCACTTCTACACCTGACATCAAGAAATATCCAGCCAGGCTTGTTTCTTTCTTTTAAAGTGGACCAACACCCAGGATTTTGACTATCCTGGGTTTTGGTCCACTTTGGTGGGGCACCCCGATCGGGGGTGCCCCGCTGTGTGAAACTCCCCAGAACGCCCGGAAACATTCACCTCACCACGCTCCTACGCGCGCGCTTGTCCAATCAGAGCGCTCAGAGCCGCTGTGGTATGCACGTACAAGCGGCGTCCAACCACAGCGGCTCTGAGCGCTGGAGTCCGCGGCTCACGCTTCCCTCTAACAGGGGTGCGCGCCCATGCATGCGCCGTTGGAACGGGGTTAAGGTAAGGTTTCTGGGCTTCCTGGGGGGTTTCACCCCGCGATTTCGGATGCCCCGCGGGGAGGGATCTGATCAGCCCGGGAATCTTGTAGATTCCCGGGCCGATCCCTCCTGGGTGTTGGTCCACTTTAATGGGAAGAAGAGGAAATCAGGGGTGACAGGTTCTGTCACCCCTGATACACTAAACCTGTTACCCCTAGATTTTATTCCGACCATGAGAGAATAAACCACAAGTTTGGTGGGCGCTTTATTCAGTTTGGGTGTATAAGTGACCCCTCCTCTCATTAGTCAAGGTGTTTATATGGATTTTCAATATTGCACAATTTGGCGATAGTGCTTCGTTACCTGCATGCACATGTTGTGGTATAGCAGGCATATTTTATGCACCTGAACTGCATGGGAGCGGCCATCTTGCCACAATTTTGACAGCCTTACTTCTGAAAAAAAACAGTCCAGCAGTCAAATTTACTCTAAATCACTTTGAAATAATGCTTTATTTCTAGCCAGAAGTAAAAAGCCATAAGCTTTGAAGCCGCCCTGGGCAATACTGTTCCCTCAATTGCTGCGAGTGCTGCAGGAGTTGCCAGTAAAGGTGAGTTTACCCCATGGTTTCACAGAGTGGGGCATCCCGCTATAGGCAGAGGCCTAGAAGCTAGAGGCTGGCCCTGGAATCTAAAAGGTTTCAAAAGGTTTTTGATCCTTTTTAATGACTCATTACTGTTCAAAAAGCTGTAAACAACTGTTGCAATGCTCTGTGGCAGCCAAGGCCTTTTACTTACATTGATACATAGTTACATTTATCCCCTCCAGCAGAAGTTTGTGATTGTGTGTAACATGACAGACATGCTAATCCCTCGTCTGATGTAAATCTCTTTCGCAGCCTAGTGGGGGCTGCTTATAGCGAATCCGAAGCTGCTTACAGCCTGAATTTTATGGTGAAACAGTATCACACAGGCACACTGCAACCCTGCTTCTCTATGCCGCAGTCTTTAACAAACAGTGCTTAATGCCGTGCATTAATATGTATGGCATACATCGCTGTTCAGGCGAGAGCATGCGCATGCACGATCTGGGGTGTTCACACATGCCAAAATAGGATACCCTAGGAAAGTAGACCAAATCTGAGGATGGTCAAAATCACAGGTTTTGGTCCACTTTGATGCAAGTTTGCTGAATTGAGGCCTAAGTGTCATGGGGAACAGAGCGTTTAATAATTCCCACAGATGCTACAGTTTCCTGTTTTCAAACACCAAACAGGATGTGGGACAAGATCTCCCTAGTGGGGTACAAGACAGAATGAAAACGGTTTTAACCTTGCTTCACTTCATTAAAGAGTAAGTCCACTTTCTATGGAAATTTTGAAAGTGTATATTTTTTTGTGCCAAAACGATGGGCTCAGAGTGCTGAGCTGATCTAGTATGCTTTTATTTTTTTCCTATATTAGCAAATGTGTGTTTTATGGAAGCAATTTTCACTACAATCTGTTGCTATTGGCAACTGTACAACAAGGGCCTTATTCATGAAGGGATAGAGACAGATAGTGCGTGGTATGCGTCAGGTAGCGTCAGGAAGCATCAGGTGAACACCGGACACGGCACACAATTACACTTTTATGATGCCGAATCTGGTGAGCGACTGGAACAAAGCCATGCAGCGTACGATTCATCATTATCCCAGCCTCAGCGCACAGTGCCGGCGTTCAGCCTTGCAGAGCACCACATATTACCTCTCGCTACCTGGAGCTCTCCGACACATTTCTATAGACGATCCTTAAATCCCTTTCCTGATCCCAATTTTTTTAAATAAAAACTCAAATCTTTCTGACATGTATCCTGGCCTAGAAAATGTTATTCTTGAAAAACTTTGGATTAATAATATTTTTATGCAGAATTGTCCTTACATGTCTGGTATTAAAGTTTTCATGTTACAATGTATTAACAATGTAATTCCATATGTTTTCGCTTTACTAGTGGATACATGTTCAAAAACAGACTTTAATCACACAGCCTCTGGCGCTATGGGCTACAACTACCCGATTTTGAGCGCTGGCGCTGTTTGAGGCTGTTTTTTTGATGAATGTGGTGTGAGTCGCTCGCACTGAGCTGGCGCTACCGTTCGCTCCCATACAGCATAGTACTGCAACTCACACAATGCCGGCCAGCGACTGAGGCGCTCTGAAACAAAAAACCATGGCCAAGCACAGCGACTACTAGCGGTCGCTCTGAAATCCCACTACAGACGCTCATCTGTCGCTACCTGGCGTTAGTAATAAATCAGCCTGCCCGAAAAGAGGAATGAGTCTTGTACACACAAAACACTGCAGCTATTGCCACTGCAATGCAGAGGATGCTCACTCACACTTACACATTCCCAGCAGCAGTTCCCTGTGCAACTATTTCTAATCTGTTGCTATTGGCAACATTGACACACCAATTCTGCACTGTAGTGTACATTGCCAGTAGCAACAGATGAAAACTGCTTCCATAAAACACACATTTGCTAACAATAGAAAACATAAAAAATACTTGAGCAGCTCAGCACCTTTAAAGTGGACCAACACCCTCCTGGATCGGCCCGGGAATATATAAGATTCTTAGGCCGATCCGATCCCTCCCCGCGGGGCATCCAAAATCGGAATGCCCCGCTGTGTGAAATCCTACAGGACGCCCGCAAACCTTACCTTACTCGCGGTCCAACGGCGCATGTGCGAGCTGCGGACGCATCTTGCGCTTCTCTCTAGCAGGGCACGTGCCCTCGCCGGGCCATTCACAAATGTTAGAGGGAAGCGTGAGATGCGTCCACCAGCGTGCTCGGAATAGCTGGGGTTTGACGGCGCTTTGACGCGCATACCACAGCGGCTCCGATCGTGCTGATTGGACGAGCGCCGCGCATGCACCGTAGGAGCGGGGTGAGGTGAGTTTTTTACAGAAATCTGGGGGGTTTCACATAGCGGGGCACCCCGAACAGGGAACAAGTGGACCAAAACCAGGATAGGCAAAATCCTGGGTGTTGGTACACTTTAAGACATCATTTTGCCACACAAAAATATACACTTTAAAAGAATTCTATCGAAAGTGGACTTACCCTTTAAATACTAAGAAGAAATGTTTTTGGTTCGAGTTAGGCATGTCCTCTCTGGGCAAAAATTGAAAAAGTTAAATGCTTACCTGACATCCCACAGGACTGATTCATGACAGTCCTGCATCTCGGACATTTCTGTGCCACCAGTTCTGGTGCTGACAGCTTACTCTGGGTGGGCTGCAGTGCATTAAATAGCAAGAACTGCTGCTTGTGCCTCTGCTGCCAGTCATGAAGTCTTCCCCTCTATAACTAAAAGCAGTAGTGTGCACTGAGGACAGCCAGGGAACTTTAGCGTTAACAGAGCAGCATAGCGTAGCACTATCAGGACTGTAACAAAACGATCCTGCAGGTAACTATTTTCATTTTATTTTTACTTTTTGTCAGGAGAGGCAAAGTAATCAGTAATATTCATTTGCCACTTTTAAAAACAAAATGGTGTCTAATGGAGCTGCAGGCCACCTGCAAAGAGGAAGTTTCCTGCCTCAGTGCATTGTGGGGTTATATGGGGTTATAAATCGATATAAATATGCTGGATGGCGGGGGGAGAGGTCACTTTTTACATCTGACATAAAGAAATATTCAGCCAGGCTTGTTTTTATATTTTAATGGAAGGAAGAGGAAATCAAGCCTCCTGGAATTTATTCCTACCAGGAGAGGAAACCACAAGCTTGGTGGAAGTTTTATTTAGTTTGGGTGTATAAGTGACCTCTCCTCTCATTAGCCAACATGTTTATATGTATTTTTAATATTACGCAATTTTGTGATAGTGCTCCTTTAAATTCAGGCTCCAGCACAGCTGGGATGCTGGGAAAGGAGGCACCAAAATGGCCACTACCTTGAGAAAATCAGTGAGGTGGCATTTCAGATTAGAGTGAGTGCAGGAGCAAATGGAAATGCTGACAATGCTTCAGTATCATGCATGGTGATGGGGCAGGTGAGTGTTGGGGAGTATTTTTCCAAATGTGCAAGTCTGTTGGTCTGGTTTAAAGCATGCTGTCACACGATGACTACCAGCATTCCATATTACCACTTCTAAAGCTGCTAAAGAAGGTAGCCTAACCCTGCCCTAAAGAATGGCAAACACTGGGATGACACTGGGGTTGAGTCATTTCCTCTTTAGGTCCCCTGCAGGTCTTTGTAAATCATTAGCTTGGGATATTTAGATGGAGTTGTAGTTACTTGCGGTGGCCAGTAGTGCCACTGTTTGTTAAGAAATCTGTGTTATATAATGAGAAACCAGAACAGGTTTATTTGTAAGGGGTGCTACCTTCTAGAAGATTCTGTTTAATGGTTAGACCCAAGTGCTTATAAGGTAGAGGCTTGTTCTGTTGCATCTGAATCTAGGGAGCCATTATCTGATGGAACTCACTGGAAGGGGCCGATTCATTAATAGCGGCAGGTAGCGACAGTTGAGCGACTGTAGCGGCGTTTTCAGAGCGCCCGCTAGTAGTCGCTGTGCTTGGCCATTGTTCGGTAGTTGATAGCGACTCAGACGGTTTCCCGTAATGTTGAATATTGGGTGAGGAGTCGCTATTTGACAGGTTCCGCGATGTATGGGAGCGCATGATAGCGACTGGCCCTAGCGACCGGCTCCCACCATATTCATTAAAAAATCACGCTCAAAAAATTCTCGCGCTGTGAAATGCATGTTTAAACCCCAGAGCGCTGGAGGCGATGTGTTAAAAGTAGTTTTTTAACCCCCAAACAACCATATTTTTGGAAACCAAAAAAAACAAGTTTTTTAAATAATTTTGTAATATGAATGCATTAATATCAGACCTGTAATATCAATTCTGTACATTTTTTTTTTTTTACCTTAAAAAAATTATCTACAATGGCAGAAGTGGTCACAGAATTTTTCACATTTAAAAAAAAAAAAAAACAATTAATAGCAATTAATTATGAATATTTAAAGATTGTTCCATTGAAATGCATTGGAGAGCGCCAGGTAGCGAGAGGTCATACCTGTCGCTGTTCAAGGTCGGACGCTGGCGCTGTGGGCTGAGGCTGGAATAATGATGAATGTGTGGCTATCTGGCGCTATCTCAGTCGCTAAGCAGGATCGGCTTGATAAATGTGTGATTGTGGTGGGGAGCCGGCGTTCTCGTGGCGGGGCCCGTCATTACCGGCCGCTCATCAGTCGCTACCTGTCGCTATTCCTTCATAAATAAGGGCCGAAGAGTCCACTCTACGTACAGGGGATTGGAAACAGGGCCTGCGAGAGCACCTTTCCAAGTTGCAATCCTGCTAATACTGTCTGCAATAAAGCCAAAAAACACTAACCAGGATCTATATTAAGGGCACTGCTCCCATGAATGAATGATTTATTTATTTAATTAGTAGCACATAATAAAAAACATAAATGACAATACAAGATTTAAAAACAATCACCCAAACTCATCCCTAGATCCTGGAAAAAGATACACCAGAAGCTAAATAATATGCAAAGGGGTCATTGTAACCAGCATAATAGCTCAGAAGGATATTGCCATTCATCCACCCAAGTGATATTGTTACAGCCCACTATTACTATAACTCAACAATATATGTGCAATAATGCCAATAAAGTTCTGCAGTGCAATTCATATACTGCCTACAAAACAATCTAAAGTGCTACCAATACATATAATATAAGAAAGTGCATGTGCTTAGAAAAGACAAGTTACAAACAGTGAAAAACTTGTTTAGAAACACCTGGGAGGATGGCCCTTGCCAATAAAAATTGTACATAATAAAGAAACACTGCCCTTGTGGAGCTCAGCTAGGGTGTGGGAGACTAGAGTAACCCCACGCGTTCCGCCGCCCACAGCAGCTTCTGCAGGGGTCAATTATTGCCCGCTTTCTATAACTGTCTGCAATAAAGCTTGGAAACCCTTAAAGAAAGTGACTGGTGTCCATGTTTGTCTTCTGACTCCAACAATGGCGGAACCCTGAGAGAGTTCATCATAGTTTATTTAGGCCTGCATATTTCCCTGGGCATCCCACAAGGCTGCAGTGCATGTGGGGTATCTCCAACTATCCGGGGCATCCTGCTATACCATTACAGCTGTATATACTAGAACTACAAAGATAGGCTGTCACACACTGAGATGTTTTTGTGATTTGGACAGCCTTTGACATTGATTTTCATGTGTGCCTGAGAGCACAGGAGCCATAATAACAAGGAAGGTGCCTGTTGTCTACACGCAGCGGCTTTTGTTTTTCACTTTAGCAGTCTTATCCTAGCTCAGACACATGGACTGCAAACAGCATTATGAGCCTGCCTGGCAGATGGGTAAAGCATGATCAGATAAGTGCCGCCAATGATTAATCTGTCACCTGTCTCTTGAAGAAGACAGCGAGTGTAGCATGTGGGCCATCCACTGACTCACCGCAATGGATCTGCACATAGCCCACATAGAGCAGCACCTGTCCCCAAGCTACAGCTGAGAGCAGAGGAAAATACTTTATTCCTTCTGTTACCTTCCAGACATGAAACATCAGCAGATGAGCATAACATATGACACAAAATCCCATTGCACAACTGGCACGCTCAAGTAGCTGGCTTAATCTGCTTTAAAGCTTAATACCAATCACTCCTTGTTTTAAATTATTTACATCTTAAACTACTAGCTTAGAACTAGATATAAATACAAACACTTATAATATTGCATCATTATCCAAAAAGCCTACACTGCCATCACAAAATCATTATGACTCTGAAACTAAAGGGGACAGCCTTAGGGTGAAAGATGCCCTATGCAAGACTACATGAGCTACTTGCTTCCTCACTACCGGCCTACTGCCCCACATGGTTGCCGACAGCCACCAAGATTTGCAGGAAGGCCCCTGAGCATAACCTAGCATCAAGCCTGATGCCAGGAGAAGGTTCCCTAACCATTGACAGATGGTGGGGAGGCAATGCAGAAATGTGGGCGTTCCTTCAGTATCAGGCATGATGCTAGAGGCGAGTGGACCAGCAGGACTGTGGCCCATTTTAAAATGGACTCAAACCTATATTTGCCAGCCCTGAAGTCTAAAAGGCTGGAGCCAAATGATTCCCTATCCCCATCCCAATGTGGAATGCCCCACTGTGTGAAACCACTTGGGATTGATGCAATACTTACCTTACAGGCAATCCCATGATGACTGCATCGGCCATATCCCCCGCTTTCCAAGCTGCTGCGCGGCAATGTGGGTGTGCCAGTAATCCCAAGGGGTTTAACACAGTGGAGTATCCCTCATTGGGATTCCCCGGGGGAAAGGGCCCGCCCTTTTTAGTCCAATTTAACCCTTTGACTGCCAGCCTACCTAGAAATGTTGTCATGTTGCCAAGCTATTTTTTAATTATTTTGCACTATATAAATGTAACTGTGCTTCTTGCAGTTATTTCCACGAAAATTATATATTGTTTTTTTCAGCAGAGTTTGGGCTTTAAAATAACATGTTTTGAGTGAAATATGTGGAAAGTATTTTATTAGCACCCTTTCCTGCCCAGGAGACATCCTAATAAAATAACTACTATGTGCATCAAGGGTTAAACCCTTACATTTTTTTAAGTGGACCAAAACCAATGATTTTGACTATCCTGGGTTTTGGTCTTTGCCCCCGGGGCCCCCCCCGATCGGGGATGCCCCACTGTGTGAAACCCCCCAGGTCACCTTCCTGGACTCTCGTCCAATCGACATGCTCAGATCCGCTCCTGCCCCTTGATCTAAGGGGAGCGGATCTGAGCTGCTGGCGGCCGCATCCCCCGCTACCCTCTAACAAGGAGCATGCCCGCACCGGCCATTCCCAAATGCCTTGCACAAGCACTTGCCCTTCTATAGCGAGGCCGATGCTCAGTTGCTGCTCATGCGCAGTTGGACCAGGAAAGAAGGTGAGTTTATGGGCTACCTGGGGGTGTTTCACACAGTGGGGCATCCCGATTTTGGATTCCCTGGGGGGAGGGAATCAAACGGTCTGGGAATCTTGGGCTGATCTCCGTGGGTTTTGGTCCAGTTTCAATGGCCTGGGTCTCCCCTCTCCAGCAAAACCAGCCCAGGCACCATCTCTTCTGCTTCCCCCCAGGCCTTTGGGGAAGCAGGTAATGTCAAGACAGGTGAATTCCATCAATGGAGTTTGCTTCTTCTTTTGCATAACCTTCTAGTTCCCAAACACTATTATCAACATCTCAGTATAGGTTTGGCCTGTGACATTTAGCTAAATAGTTTTTGCCTGTCACCACCACTGTTGCCTCTAATGTGGAAATCATACAAATTAAACAGGGGAAAACTGTTGGAATCGTGTTAAAGGGCCACTCCAGCCCCTGCCGCCTCCAAATAGCGATCCTGCTAATGTAATAAATGAAAAGAAAGACACTCTCCTTCATCCTGAATCCAGTCCCCGAAGTCGTCAGTGCCACAGCTGACGTCACCGAACAACCAGCGCCATCTTCATGTGAATGGGCTGGCGGGGGTGCGCGATGCAGAGAGAGCAGCTCACAGGTAGCGTAAGATGTGTTCTGCCTGTTTACACCACTTTCTGCAGTTAGCAAACTACAGGCTAGTGCAGAGTGGTAGTTATATATGTTTCAGCTGACCTTCAGGGCAGCCAAGGATTTGAGGTCTTCTCCAGTAAACCTAGACTACCCCGCCAGTAATCACCAATCTCTGCCAGGTTTCCCTGTGTAATGATAAATTATGCTAGCTTGGCAGGAAATAGCCTGGCGGAATGTTTTTTGTTTGTTAAATTTAGCTTATAATGTCGGAAACTGAGGGATACCGGTAGATCCCAGGATAGGGTTTTTTTAAACACGTTCTACAACCAATAATGTCTACACAAAAATATGGATATCTATTTATAATTCCCAAATAATCTAAACAATGCCCACATTATAGCTTTTGTTAAAACTGAAAAGACTGAAGAAACCTAAGAGAGCCACTGGACCAACCACTTAGCAGGTAACATGATGGGTATTAGTCTGCCCCAGGCTAGAAATTTACACCACTTCTTTTATGAGTGACTTCTACATAGAGTTGTGTAGTGATCACAGATGTGAGCTATAAATGTTGACTGTGATGGAGTGAGATTCCTTCTAGCTGCTCTGGAGTTGCGTCTGCACAGCTGTCGTAATACATTGACAGTAGAATTCTCCCTAGCAACAGCTCTAGTGGAACAAATGGCAGGGTAGTTTACAGGATGCCAGCAGACACCTGTCACATAGTAACAGTTCGGGGTCTCCTCGTCACCACAAATGGGACATTTTAAGGGAAATATCAAAGTTATCTAATGCACATATTTTCACATTCTTCTCCCCCACCTCTAGCACTGAAAAAATAATTTTCTAAAACTTTTGGCAGTTTCCACCCGCTATGTTATGACCTGCTTACATTACAGCAAATCATCAGATAGGAAAGTATTAGGTATTCTCAAAGGGTGCTCAGTGGAATTAAGGGTGTAATGATTTGCTGGAAAGTTGTACAATTTGCAGAAAATTTATAATGACTGGTAGCAGAGATTAATAAATTGCATGCTGCCATAAGCATTCATGAAAACTGGAGAAAAAAAAATAGTTTAGAAATAGTGATAAGCGAGCCCAAGCTGCAAGGTTCAGGCTCGTACCGAACTCTGCGAGTTTGGACTCACGAACCTGAGCATAGACCTCAGTGAGAAGTCCTGTCTGAGTTTGGCATTCGAACCCGGAAAGCCGGGAAGCTGATTAATTGACTGCTCAGCAGCCAATCAAACAGCTATTTTACAACTAGAAACCACAACCATGCCCATTCTGGTGATTGGCCAGCTTATACCCTTGTGCTAACTGCTATGGCTTTCTGAAATGTGGAGGCTAAGAGGGAGGGTAGCGTGGAGGAGGGGGTGGAAGATGATCCCAGGGATGATGACAATGTCCTAGACCGCAGGACTGAACATGGACTGAGTTTAGAGGAAGAGGTGGTGGTCACACAGCACCACGCAGCCAGCAGAATAAGAAAAAGGTTGCAACCCATCAGCGGTCATTCCGTTGCAACTACTGCCCACCACGCCCAGGGACTAAGCATACCAAAACTGGCGCAAAGGATGTCCAAATAATGTTATTATTTCAAGCAGTGCACAAGACACGGGCCATGCTGTGCCACAAGTTTCTGAAGTGAGGAAAAAGCCTTAATAATGTGCAACATTTATATGACCCGGCACCTGCAACCCGGCACTGCACAAGCTGCAGTGGCAGAAACACCTAAAAACATACATACACCTGAAACTCCCTCTGCTGCTTTGGTTGACTCAGCCTCCCCAACTACAAGGCCACCTGTCTCCTCTCAAAGGGTGAGGATGTGAGAGTACCAACACCACCAATAGCTGCAGCTAGAGATGAGCGAACTTTTGAAAAATTCGATTCGACTGATTCGCCGAATTTTCCGACAAAAATCGTTTCGACCCGAATAAATTCGCGACGAATCGCTATTAAAAACGGCTATTTCTGAGCCTCCTACAGCCTCAATAGGGTTGTAAACCATTCAGCCTTGCTGTAACACGCACAGGATGCGTGCTGGGTTTGTTAAATAATACTTTGAAGAAATATCACATGCAGATCAGAGGCATCGCTAATAGAATCGCAGAGCGGCACGATTGCAGAGAGTTGAAGTGGCATCACTATGAGGGGCAGAAGGAGCCCAAATATACACTGGAGTTGGCCTCAGGAGCCCAAAAATTGGATGAATCACACCCTGGAGTTGGCAGAAGTTGGCAGCAGCAGCAGCAGCAGGAGCCCAAATATACACTGGAGTTGGCTTCAGGAGCCCAAAAATTGGATGAATCACACCCTGGAGTTGGCAGAAGTTGGCAGCAGCAGCAGCAGGAGCCCAAATATACACTGGAGTTGGCCTCAGGAGCCCAAAAATTGGATGAATCACACCCTGGAGTTGGCAGAAGTTGGCAGCAGCAGCAGCAGGAGCCCAAATATACACTGGAGTTGGCCTCAGGAGCCCAAAAATTGGATGAATCACACCCTGGAGTTGGCAGAAGTTGGCAGCAGCAGCAGCAGCAGGAGCCCAAATATACACTGGAGTTGGCTTCAGGAGCCCAAAAATTGGATGAATCACACCCTGGAGTTGGCAGAAGTTGGCAGCAGCAGCAGCAGGAGCCCAAATATACACTGGAGTTGGCTTCAGGAGCCCAAAAATTGGATGAATCACACCCTGGAGTTGGCAGGAGTTGACAGTAGCAGCAGCAGGAGCCCAAATATACACTGGAGTTGGCTTCAGGAGCCCAAAAATTGGATGAATCACACCCTGGAGTTGGCAGGAGTTGACAGCAGCAGCAGCAGGAGCCCAAATATACACTGGAGTTGGCCTCAGGAGCCCAAAAATTGGATGAATCACACCCTGGAGTTGGCAGAAGTTGGCAGTAGTAGCAGCAGGAGCCCAAATATACACTGGAGTTGGCCTCAGGAGCCCAAAAATTGGATGAATCACACCCTGGAGTTGGCAGAAGTTGGCAGTAGTAGCAGCAGGAGCCCAAATATACACTGGAGTTGGCTTCAGGAGCCCAAAAATTGGATGAATCACACCCTGGAGTTGGCAGAAGTTGGCAGTAGCAGCAGCAGGAGCCCAAATATACACTGGAGTTGGCTTCAGGAGCCCAAAAATTGGATGAATCACACCCTGGAGTTGGCAGAAGTTGGCAGCAGCAGCAGCAGCAGGAGCCCAAATATACACTGGAGTTGGCCTCAGGAGCCCAAAAATTGGATGAATCACACCCTGGAGTTGGCAGAAGTTGGCAGCAGCAGCAGCAGGAGCCCAAATATACACTGGAGTTGGCCTCAGGAGCCCAAAAATTGGATGAATCACACCCTGGAGTTGGCAGGAGTTGACAGTAGTAGCAGCAGGAGCCCAAATATACACTGGAGTTGGCTTCAGGAGCCCAAAAATTGGATGAATCACACCCTGGAGTTGGCAGAAGTTGGCAGCAGCAGCAGCAGGAGCCCAAATATACACTGGAGTTGGCTTCAGGAGCCCAAAAATTGGATGAATCACACCCTGGAGTTGGCAGAAGTTGGCAGCAGCAGCAGCAGGAGCCCAAATATACACTGGAGTTGGCTTCAGGAGCCCAAAAATTGGATGAATCACACCCTGGAGTTGGCAGAAGTTGGCAGCAGCAGCAGCAGGAGCCCAAATATACACTGGAGTTGGCTTCAGGAGCCCAAAAATTGGATGAATCACACCCTGGAGTTGGCAGAAGTTGGCAGCAGCAGCAGCAGCAGGAGCCCAAATATACACTGGAGTTGGCTTCAGGAGCCCAAAAATTGGATGAATCACACCCTGGAGTTGGCAGGAGTTGACAGCAGCAGCAGCAGGAGCCCAAATATACACTGGAGTTGGCCTCAGGAGCCCAAAAATTGGATGAATCACACCCTGGAGTTGGCAGGAGTTGACAGTAGCTGCAGCAGGAGCCCAAATATACACTGGAGTTGGCTTCAGGAGCCCAAAAATTGGATGAATCACACCCTGGAGTTGGCAGAAGTTGGCAGCAGCAGCAGCAGGAGCCCAAATATACACTGGAGTTGGCTTCAGGAGCCCAAAAATTGGATGAATCACACCCTGGAGTTGGCAGAAGTTGGCAGCAGCAGCAGCAGGAGCCCAAATATACACTGGAGTTGGCTTCAGGAGCCCAAAAATTGGATGAATCACACCCTGGAGTTGGCAGAAGTTGGCAGCAGCAGCAGCAGGAGCCCAAATATACACTGGAGTTGGCTTCAGGAGCCCAAAAATTGGATGAATCACACCCTGGAGTTGGCAGGAGTTGACAGCAGCAGCAGCAGGAGCCCAAATATACACTGGAGTTGGCTTCAGGAGCCCAAAAATTGGATGAATCACACCCTGGAGTTGGCAGGAGTTGACAGCAGCAGCAGCAGGAGCCCAAATATACACTGGAGTTGGCCTCAGGAGCCCAAAAATTGGATGAATCACACCCTGGAGTTGGCAGGAGTTGACAGTAGCAGCAGCAGGAGCCCAAATATACACTGGAGTTGGCTTCAGGAGCCCAAAAATTGGATGAATCACACCCTGGAGTTGGCAGAAGTTGGCAGCAGCAGCAGCAGCAGGAGCCCAAATATACACTGGAGTTGGCTTCAGGAGCCCAAAAATTGGATGAATCACACCCTGGAGTTGGCAGGAGTTGACAGTAGCAGCAGCAGGAGCCCAAATATACACTGGAGTTGGCTTCAGGAGCCCAAAAATTGGATGAATCACACCCTGGAGTTGGCAGAAGTTGGCAGCAGCAGCAGCAGCAGGAGCCCAAATATACACTGGAGTTGGCTTCAGGAGCCCAAAAATTGGATGAATCACACCCTGGAGTTGGCAGAAGTTGGCAGCAGCAGCAGCAGCAGGAGCCCAAATATACACTGGAGTTGGCTTCAGGAGCCCAAAAATTGGATGAATCACACCCTGGAGTTGGCAGAAGTTGGCAGCAGCAGCAGCAGCAGGAGCCCAAATATACACTGGAGTTGGCTTCAGGAGCCCAAAAATTGGATGAATCACACCCTGGAGTTGGCAGAAGTTGGCAGCAGCAGCAGCAGCAGGAGCCCAAATATACACTGGAGTTGGCTTCAGGAGCCCAAAAATTGGATGAATCACACCCTGGAGTTGGCAGAAGTTGGCAGCAGCAGCAGCAGCAGGAGCCCAAATATACACTGGAGTTGGCTTCAGGAGCCCAAAAATTGGATGAATCACACCCTGGAGTTGGCAGGAGTTGACAGTAGCAGCAGCAGGAGCCCAAATATACACTGGAGTTGGCTTCAGGAGCCCAAAAATTGGATGAATCACACCCTGGAGTTGGCAGGAGTTGACAGTAGCAGCAGCAGGAGCCCAAATATACACTGGAGTTGGCTTCAGGAGCCCAAAAATTGGATGAATCACACCCTGGAGTTGGCAGGAGTTGACAGTAGCAGCAGCAGGAGCCCAAATATACACTGGAGTTGGCTTCAGGAGCCCAAAAATTGGATGAATCACACCCTGGAGTTGGCAGAAGTTGGCAGTAGTAGCAGCAGGAGCCCAAATATACACTGGAGTTGGCTTCAGGAGCCCAAAAATTGGATGAATCACACCCTGGAGTTGGCAGGAGTTGACAGTAGCAGCAGCAGGAGCCCAAATATACACTGGAGTTGGCCTCAGGAGCCCAAAAATTGGATGAATCACACCCTGGAGTTGGCAGGAGTTGACAGTAGCAGCAGCAGGAGCCCAAATATACACTGGAGTTGGCCTCAGGAGCCCAAAAATTGGATGAATCACACCCTGGAGTTGGCAGGAGTTGACAGTAGTAGCAGCAGGAGCCCAAATATACACTGGAGTTGGCTTCAGGAGCCCAAAAATTGGATGAATCACACCCTGGAGTTGGCAGAAGTTGGCAGTAGCAGCAGCAGGAGCCCAAAAAATGGCCTAAAGACATAAATATGTTTTGCACCATTTGTAAAGTGTAAAACGTGGCACCATGCTGAATCTAGTCGCATGCATCAGGCATTGGTGGGTGGAAATCCTGGCTGATCCATCCCTGATTCATTTTGACAAAGGTGAGTCTCTCCACATTTTTAGTTGACAGACGAGTTCTCCTCGCCGTAACTATGGCCCCCGCCGCACTAAACACCCGCTCAGATGGCACGCTACTTGCCGGGCAGGACAGCTTTTCCAGGGCAAACTCTGCTAGTTGCGGCCACAAATCAAGTTTGGCTGCCCAGAAGTCCAGCGGATCCTCAAGGTGTGTTGGCATGGTCATGTCAAAGTATGACATGACCTGCTGGTTCAGGTCCTGCTCCAGGTCTTCCTGCTGCTCATGAGTAGCCTCACTATGCGGGTGTAGAAAGCTACTCATTAGCGACTGAAGACTGAGGCTGCTGCTGCTGATGGAGCTTCTGCTGCTGCTGCTGCCAACCCCCCCAGCGGCCATGGCAGTGGAAGGTGAGCGCAGAGGTCCCCTCGAGTCAGACCTGCGAGAGTATGGACCATGGCGCAGATAGGCATCGGCCAACTGCCTACGTAGAATGTCTTTGTAGTAGTTGAGTTTGTCCTCCCTCTCGGTGGGTTTAAAAAATGCCCCCATTTTGTGCCGGAAGCGAGGGTCCAATAAGGTGGACAGCCAGAAGTCATCCCGCCGACAGATGGAAACAATTCTGGGGTCACTACGCAAGCATGTGAGCATGCTTCGTGCCATTTGCGCAAGTGACTCGGATGGACTACCTGTCTCCATCTCCACTGCATACTGCCACGGTGTGCCCGGGTCCTCTGTCTCTCCTTCCTCAAAAACCTCTAGCTCCTCTGGCTGCTCCTGCTCCTCCTCTCCTGTCCGCTGACTAGATAAACCAGCCATTTCGCCAAGCCTAAACTGTGTTTCGCTGGGCAACTCCTCCTCCTCCTCTTCCTCCTCCTCCTCCTCCAGTTCAGCTCCAACGGGGTTCATGTGGCCGTAAGATGTAAACGCCATGTCTCCAGTGCCCTGACCAGCCATGGTTTCCAACATGTGCTGTAGTACATGAAGCAGTGGAATCACGTCGTTCATCCCGTAATCCTGCCGACTGACAAATAAAGTGGCTTCCTCAAAGGGCCTGAGCAAACGGCAGGTGTCACGTATGAGCTGCCACTGGTTGACATTGAAGTTACACAGGGGAGTCCCCCTATCTGCTTGGATCATCAGGAAATCCGTGATGGCTTTTCTCTGTTCATATAATCGGTCCAACATGTGAAGGGTGGAATTCCAACGGGTGGAAACATCGCAAATCAGACTATGTTGGGGGATACCATTCTGACGCTGTAGCTCAAGAAGGGTGTGTTTGGCGGTGTAGGAGTGGCTGAAGTGCATGCAAAGTTTCCGTGAAGTTGTTAGGATGTCCTGCAGATGGGGGGAACACTTCAGAAACCGCTTGACAACCAGATTGAAGACGTGAGCCATGCAGGGGGCATGGGTCAGGCTTCCTTGGCGCAGCGCAGACAAAATGTTCTTCCCATTGTCGGTAACCATGATTCCCATTTTAAGTTTTCTCGGAGTAAGCCATGTTTGGATTTCCTGATGAATACATTTAAGCAGTTCCTCCCCTGTGTGACTCCGTTCGCCAAGACAAACCATGTGAAGCACTGCGTGACACCTCCGTGCCCTGCACACATGGTAGACTGGAGGGGCACTGAGACTTGAGCCTACAGTGGAGGGTGAGGAGATGGCGGAGGATGAGGAGGCCGAGTCGCACGGTGTCACAGGCCCAATGGGCAGAGAGCGCGGAGGCCGAAGCGGCGTGACCTGTCCAAGTTGCTGCTGCAAAGGGACCACATTCACCCAGTGGGCCGTAAACGACATGTACTGCCCCTGACCGTAGTTACAGCTCCAGATGTCGGCGCTGCCATGTATTTTGCTACACACCGACAGGCTCAAGGACTGGCCCACCTTCTGTTCAACAAAAGTGTGCAGCGCTGGTACTGCCTTCTTGGCAAAGAAATGACGGCTTGGGACTCTCCACCTCGGCTCGGCACAAGCCATCAGTTCTCTGAAAGGTGCAGATTCCACCACCTGAAAAGGGAGCGACTGCAGCACCAGCAACTTGGACAGGAGCACATTCAGCTTCTGCGCTGTAGGATGAGTGGGCGCATACTGCTGTCTCTTGGACATGGCTTCGCTGATGGATTGCTGGCGGGATGCATGACTTGGAGGAGGAGGAGGAGGAGCAGGAGCGACAGAGGATGGGTGTGACGCACAGCTGCCTTCGGCTGAGGTGCTGGAGCCTTGGCTGGCAGAAATTGGGAGCTCACTTGGTGAGGAAGCAGACTGGACCACCCCTTGGGAGCCTCGGTTCTCCCAGGTCGTTTTATGGTGACGCATCATATGTTGACGCAGGGCCGTGGTGCCAACATTTGGACCCTGGCCACGCTTCACCTTTTGCCTACATATCTTGCATGTGGCCATGTTACCCTCCTGCGGATGCCTCAGGAAAAACTGCCACACTGCCGAGTAGCTACTTTTCCCACCCCCTGGCCTCACTGATTCACTGCTGCTGTTGCCAACTCCAGGAACCCCTGCTCCACTACCTCCCGATAAGGTAGACTGCCGCACAGCAGGTGCTCTACCCCGGCCCCGGCCCCGGCCGGCTCCAGCCTTTGGAATTGTGCCCCCATGCTGACTGCTACCACCTTGCTGCCTCAGCTGCTGACTCCGGGGCAACCTGCGCCCCTCTTCTCCTGATGATGACGATGAAGCCCCTTCATCACCCGGCTCCCAAGTGCGATCGGCTTCATCGTCATCATCATCATCATCACCGGGTTGTGGCTGTACGTCACTGATGTTCGTGGATTCGTCAACAGTGTCTGGCGCAGGAGCTGGAACGCTCGCAGCACCCACGACACTGTCCACATCACTATTTGTCTGCCTAGCTAAAGAAGCCACCTCCATTTCTTGGCTGGGCAGTAGCTGCTGACTGTCCTCCTGTATCTGATCGTCCTCCTCACTAAAGAGTGGAGCTGAACCCAAAGCATAGGATACGTCGCTGGGGGAGGGAACGGCGTAGGACAGAGGCAATGGGAGGACAGGGACTGCTCTCGGGGCATGCCAACTCAGGGTTGTGTCAGAGGAACCTACCGACCCTAGACTGGGGGTCTCAGATGTAAGTTGTGATGATGTTGTTGATGAGCGCGTCAGCCAATCTACCACGGCAGATGCGTTACTGGTGGAGACCCGACCGCTAGCAGATACTGGCAGATTAGGTCTCTCAGCGTGACTCCTGCTGCTACTGGCCCCCAGTCTGATGCGAGCTCTGCCTGCGGAATCTTGGCCTCTGCCACTCCTCTTTTCACTTCCAGGCACTTGTCTGCCCGACATAGTCTAACTGGCGTGGTAGTAGGTGATATTTTAAGAACCCCCAGGCAGCAGTGGGTCTATATAAAACAGAATATAATGCACACCAAAAGTGAGCAGTAACACTCAGCCTCCAACAGGCCTGCTTAGTGTAAATAAGAGAGCTGCTTAGTGTAAATAAAGAGGGGTATGCTATGTTACAGAATGGGATGCCTCAACAGAAGTGCACCTGGCAGGCAGCAGTAAGCCTATGCCCAGCAAAAGTGTCTTATAATATAAATATAATAAGAGCAAATGCTTATATGGTCTTAAACAGAGGCTGCTTTAGTCACAGAATGGGATGCCCTGGGCAGGAATGGACCTGGCAGGGTCCAGTAGGGCTTTGGCCAGCAAAAGTGTCTTTATCAGGCTAATTTCAAATATGATAAGAGCAAATGCTTATATGGTCTTAAACAGAGGCTGCTGTAGTCACAGAATGGGATGCCCCGGGCAGGAATCGACCTGGCAGGGTCCAGTAGGGCTTTGGCCAGCAAAAGTGTCTTTATCAGGCCTGATTTCTATGAGAATAAGTGCAAATGTTTATTATGCTATTAAATAGAGGCTGCTTTAGTCACAGAATGGGATGCCAGTGCCACAAAAACCAGAGAGCATGCACAGCAAAAGTGTCTTTATCAGGCCTGATTTCTATGAGAATAAGTGCAAATGTTTATTATGCTATTAAATAGAGGCTGCTTTAGTCACAGAATGGGATGCCAGTGCCACAAAAACCAGAGAGCATGCACAGCAAAAGTGTCTTTATCAGGCCTGATTTCTATGAGAATAAGTGCAAATGTTTATTATGCTATTAAATAGAGGCTGCTTTAGTCACAGAATGGGATGCCAGTGCCACAAAAACCAGAGAGCATGCACAGCAAAAGTGTCTTTATCAGGCCTGATTTCTATGAGAATAAGTGCAAATGTTTATTATGCTATTAAATAGAGGCTGCTTTAGTCACAGAATGGGATGCCAGTGCCACAAAAACCAGAGAGCATGCACAGCAAAAGTGTCTTTATCAGGCCTGATTTCTATGAGAATAAGTGCAAATGTTTATTATGCTATTAAATAGAGGCTGCTTTAGTCACAGAATGGGATGCCAGTGCCACAAAAACCAGAGAGCATGCACAGCAAAAGTGTCTTTATCAGGCCTGATTTCTATGAGAATAAGTGCAAATGTTTATTATGCTATTAAATAGAGGCTGCTTTAGTCACAGAATGGGATGCCAGTGCCACAAAAACCAGAGAGCATGCACAGCAAAAGTGTCTTTATCAGGCCTGATTTCTATGAGAATAAGTGCAAATGTTTATTGTGCTATTAAATAGAGGCTGCTTTAGTCACAGAATGGGATGCCAGTGCCACAAAAACCAGAGAGCATGCACAGCAAAAGTGTCTTTGTCAGGCCTGATTTCTATGAGAATAAGTGCAAATGTTTATTATGCTATTAAATAGAGGCTGCTTTAGTCACAGAATGGGATGCCAGTGCCACAAAAACCAGAGAGCATGCACAGCAAAAGTGTCTTTATCAGGCCTGATTTCTATGAGAATAAGTGCAAATGTTTATTATGCTATTAAATAGAGGCTGCTTTAGTCACAGAATGGGATGCCAGTGCCACAAAAACCAGAGAGCATGCACAGCAAAAGTGTCTTTATCAGGCCTGATTTCTATGAGAATAAGTGCAAATGTTTATTATGCTATTAAATAGAGGCTGCTTTAGTCACAGAATGGGATGCCAGTGCCACAAAAACCAGAGAGCATGCACAGCAAAAGTGTCTTTATCAGGCCTGATTTCTATGAGAATAAGTGCAAATGTTTATTGTGCTATTAAATAGAGGCTGCTTTAGTCACAGAATGGGATGCCAGTGCCACAAAAACCAGAGAGCATGCACAGCAAAAGTGTCTTTGTCAGGCCTGATTTCTATGAGAATAAGTGCAAATGTTTATTATGCTATTAAATAGAGGCTGCTTTAGTCACAGAATGGGATGCCAGTGCCACAAAAACCAGAGAGCATGCACAGCAAAAGTGTCTTTATCAGGCCTGATTTCTATGAGAATAAGTGCAAATGTTTATTATGCTATTAAATAGAGGCTGCTTTAGTCACAGAATGGGATGCCAGTGCCACAAAAACCAGAGAGCATGCACAGCAAAAGTGTCTTTATCAGGCCTGATTTCTATGAGAATAAGTGCAAATGTTTATTATGCTATTAAATAGAGGCTGCTTTAGTCACAGAATGGGATGCCAGTGCCACAAAAACCAGAGAGCATGCACAGCAAAAGTGTCTTTATCAGGCCTGATTTCTATGAGAATAAGTGCAAATGTTTATTATGCTATTAAATAGAGGCTGCTTTAGTCACAGAATGGGATGCCAGTGCCACAAAAACCAGAGAGCATGCACAGCAAAAGTGTCTTTATCAGGCCTGATTTCTATGAGAATAAGTGCAAATGTTTATTGTGCTATTAAATAGAGGCTGCTTTAGTCACAGAATGGGATGCCAGTGCCACAAAAACCAGAGAGCATGCACAGCAAAAGTGTCTTTATCAGGCCTGATTTCTATGAGAATAAGTGCAAATGTTTATTATGCTATTAAATAGAGGCTGCTTTAGTCACAGAATGGGATGCCAGTGCCACAAAAACCAGAGAGCATGCACAGCAAAAGTGTCTTTATCAGGCCTGATTTCTATGAGAATAAGTGCAAATGTTTATTATGCTATTAAATAGAGGCTGCTTTAGTCACAGAATGGGATGCCAGTGCCACAAAAACCAGAGAGCATGCACAGCAAAAGTGTCTTTATCAGGCCTGATTTCTATGAGAATAAGTGCAAATGTTTATTATGCTATTAAATAGAGGCTGCTTTAGTCACAGAATGGGATGCCAGTGCCACAAAAACCAGAGAGCATGCACAGCAAAAGTGTCTTTATCAGGCCTGATTTCTATGAGAATAAGTGCAAATGTTTATTATGCTATTAAATAGAGGCTGCTTTAGTCACAGAATGGGATGCCAGTGCCACAAAAACCAGAGAGCATGCACAGCAAAAGTGTCTTTATCAGGCCTGATTTCTATGAGAATAAGTGCAAATGTTTATTGTGCTATTAAATAGAGGCTGCTTTAGTCACAGAATGGGATGCCAGTGCCACAAAAACCAGAGAGCATGCACAGCAAAAGTGTCTTTATCAGGCCTGATTTCTATGAGAATAAGTGCAAATGTTTATTATGCTATTAAATAGAGGCTGCTTTAGTCACAGAATGGGATGCCAGTGCCACAAAAACCAGAGAGCATGCACAGCAAAAGTGTCTTTATCAGGCCTGATTTCTATGAGAATAAGTGCAAATGTTTATTATGCTATTAAATAGAGGCTGCTTTAGTCACAGAATGGGATGCCAGTGCCACAAAAACCAGAGAGCATGCACAGCAAAAGTGTCTTTGTCAGGCCTGATTTCTATGAGAATAAGTGCAAATGTTTATTATGCTATTAAATAGAGGCTGCTTTAGTCACAGAATGGGATGCCAGTGCCACAAAAACCAGAGAGCATGCACAGCAAAAGTGTCTTTATCAGGCCTGATTTCTATGAGAATAAGTGCAAATGTTTATTGTGCTATTAAATAGAGGCTGCTTTAGTCACAGAATGGGATGCCAGTGCCACAAAAACCAGAGAGCATGCACAGCAAAAGTGTCTTTATCAGGCCTGATTTCTATGAGAATAAGTGCAAATGTTTATTATGCTATTAAATAGAGGCTGCTTTAGTCACAGAATGGGATGCCAGTGCCACAAAAACCAGAGAGCATGCACAGCAAAAGTGTCTTTATCAGGCCTGATTTCTATGAGAATAAGTGCAAATGTTTATTATGCTATTAAATAGAGGCTGCTTTAGTCACAGAATGGGATGCCAGTGCCACAAAAACCAGAGAGCATGCACAGCAAAAGTGTCTTTATCAGGCCTGATTTCTATGAGAATAAGTGCAAATGTTTATTATGCTATTAAATAGAGGCTGCTTTAGTCACAGAATGGGATGCCATTGCCACAAAAACCAGAGAGCATGCACAGCAAAAGTGTCTTTATCAGGCCTGATTTCTATGAGAATAAGTGCAAATGTTTATTGTGCTATTAAATAGAGGCTGCTTTAGCCACAGAATGGGATGCCAGTGCCACAAAAACCAGAGAGCATGCACAGCAAAAGTGTCTTTATCAGGCCTGATTTCTATGAGAATAAGTGCAAATGTTTATTATGCTATTAAATAGAGGCTGCTTTAGTCACAGAATGGGATGCCAGTGCCACAAAAACCAGAGAGCATGCACAGCAAAAGTGTCTTTATCAGGCCTGATTTCTATGAGAATAAGTGCAAATGTTTATTGTGCTATTAAATAGAGGCTGCTTTAGTCACAGAATGGGATGCCAGTGCCACAAAAACCAGAGAGCATGCACAGCAAAAGTGTCTTTATCAGGCCTGATTTCTATGAGAATAAGTGCAAATGTTTATTATGCTATTAAATAGAGGCTGCTTTAGTCACAGAATGGGATGCCAGTGCCACAAAAACCAGAGAGCATGCACAGCAAAAGTGTCTTTATCAGGCCTGATTTCTATGAGAATAAGTGCAAATGTTTATTATGCTATTAAATAGAGGCTGCTTTAGTCACAGAATGGGATGCCAGTGCCACAAAAACCAGAGAGCATGCACAGCAAAAGTGTCTTTATCAGGCCTGATTTCTATGAGAATAAGTGCAAATGTTTATTATGCTATTAAATAGAGGCTGCTTTAGTCACAGAATGGGATGCCAGTGCCACAAAAACCAGAGAGCATGCACAGCAAAAGTGTCTTTATCAGGCCTGATTTCTATGAGAATAAGTGCAAATGTTTATTATGCTATTAAATAGAGGCTGCTTTAGTCACAGAATGGGATGCCAGTGCCACAAAAACCAGAGAGCATGCACAGCAAAAGTGTCTTTATCAGGCCTGATTTCTATGAGAATAAGTGCAAATGTTTATTATGCTATTAAATAGAGGCTGCTTTAGTCACAGAATGGGATGCCAGTGCCACAAAAACCAGAGAGCATGCACAGCAAAAGTGTCTTTGTCAGGCCTGATTTCTATGAGAATAAGTGCAAATGTTTATTATGCTATTAAATAGAGGCTGCTTTAGTCACAGAATGGGATGCCAGTGCCACAAAAACCAGAGAGCATGCACAGCAAAAGTGTCTTTATCAGGCCTGATTTCTATGAGAATAAGTGCAAATGGTTATTATGCTATTAAATAGAGGCTGCTTTAGTCACAGAATGGGATGCCAGTGCCACAAAAACCAGAGAGCATGCACAGCAAAAGTGTCTTTGTCAGGCCTGATTTCTATGAGAATAAGTGCAAATGTTTATTATGCTATTAAATAGAGGCTGCTTTAGTCACAGAATGGGATGCCAGTGCCACAAAAACCAGAGAGCATGCACAGCAAAAGTGTCTTTGTCAGGCCTGATTTCTATGAGAATAAGTGCAAATGTTTATTATGCTATTAAATAGAGGCTGCTTTAGTCACAGAATGGGATGCCAGTGCCACAAAAACCAGAGAGCATGCACAGCAAAAGTGTCTTTATCAGGCCTGATTTCTATGAGAATAAGTGCAAATGGTTATTATGCTATTAAATAGAGGCTGCTTTAGTCACAGAATGGGATGCCAGTGCCACAAAAACCAGAGAGCATGCACAGCAAAAGTGTCTTTGTCAGGCCTGATTTCTATGAGAATAAGTGCAAATGTTTATTATGCTATTAAATAGAGGCTGCTTTAGTCACAGAATGGGATGCCTCACAGCAGACTTAAGATCAGTTCAGTATATATGCACAGTTAGTTACTATAAGCAGCCTGAAAACGCTAACAAAGGCTGGATGAAAAAAAAAAAATCTCCCTGTCACAGCCTCCGTTTTTCCTACCTTTCCCTGGCTTTCTGTCTGTCTCCTGTCTGTCTCCTGCCTGTCTCCTGCCTGTCTCCAGCCTGTCCCTGTCTGTCCCTGCCTGTCTAAGTGCCTCAGCTACACAGCGTTCTGTCTGTCACGAATGCAATAGAGAAATGAGGAAAAGCAAGATGGCCGCCGTTAAATACCGCTGTGTGACGTCACCGGGCTTGCTGGCTGCTGATAGGCTGCATGTGACTGCCCCAGCTTGCACTGGCGCGGGATACATGTCTAGACATGTCCCGCCCGCCATCTTAGAATGCCTGTAATGTAAATGAATGGATGTTAAAGGAAAACTTCGAGTGATCGAATCGCGGGGAAATTCGGATTCGATCCGAATCGAATTTTTCCTGAAATTCGGATCGAATCCGGGTTCGTCCGGATCGATTCGCTCATCCCTAGCTGCAGCACCACCATCACCATGCCAGTCCACGCCATCTCAAGTAAGTGTTCAGCTTTCCATCCCTCAAACTTTGGAGAGAAAATGGAAGTTGGGCCCATCTCACCCATGAGCCCTGGCCCTGAATGCGAGCATTTTAAAATTGCTGGCCTTTGAAATGCTCCCATTTTGCCTGGTGGAGATGGACAGTTTTAAAGTTTGTAAAGTTTGCAAAGCATAAAGCGCTAACTAGACAAAAGCCTGCGCAGGTGCTGTGGGAGCAGGAAAGTTTTTTCCAGGATGTTTTTTGGGGGATCACAAATTGGGATACCCCAGGAAAGTTGACCACAGCCCAGCATAAAGACAATAAGAGGTTTTGGTCCACTTTAAGTTTATGTATTAATCAAGCTCTGGAACTGTTTTGTGTCATTTTGTCGCTGATTTTGCAATGATCACCATCGTTGCTCCTCACCATCAGTTAAAGTGATGGCTGGACAGTCACTTTAACTATCTGGGTTGTGGCCTATGCCTCTTGGGATCGCTGGACATGTAAGGCTCAAACAGTTACAGACAGCAAAACTGCGGGTTTCACATTTAGGAGCACCCCTACCCACAGGTAGGGAATAGCCTGGACTCAGAGTCTTTAGGCTTGCTTGTCTAAAGTGTGTTGAGGTAAAGGCTGCAATGCAATTTATTTGTTTATTCTGTCTCTTACAATGCTCTGGAGAAACAATAGTATGGGAGAATATATAACATAAAGAGATAAATCCCTGACCTGTTGCACCCAGGGCAAGTGCCCCCCTGTTCCCCCCTAGCTATGCTCCTGGCTGTCTGACACCCCCCAGAACGCTGCTTTTCACTCACCTCCTGGTTCCAAAGGCGCATGCATGGGCTCTCTTCTTTTGCCGTGAACTATGGGGGTTATATAAGAAGGGATAGCGCCAGGTAGTGCCTCGTAGCGGCAGGCAGCATCTGGTGAACACCGGATGCTGTACGCAAAACCACATTTATGAAAGCGACTCTAACAGCGCCGTATAGCATCCCATGTGTCAGGTCCCGTGGGACACCCGCCTTCTAAGTAAGGCCGCAACCCCCAATCTCGGCTGCTAGCTTCACCTATAGTCAAGCCCCCGTCTGCCGGGACGCTTTATACCCCTCACCAGGCATGGTTGCCCCCAGGACTTGGTAGCACAAAGGATGCGGACTTACGGGAAGGAAGGCGGATGAACCAGGAACGAGATTGGGCGAGGTCGAGCAAGCCAGGGTCATACACGGGAGATCAGTCCAGATAAGCGCGAAACAAAAGGATGAGACAGAAGAGTAGTCAAAGTCGAGCCAAGGGTCAAGCCGGGAGGTCACGGGTACGCAGTACAAGGGAGCAGGCAAATCGTAGTCGGAAACAGGCAATGGTCGGTCCAGGCGGTAATCACGGGATGGTCATATACAGCAAGATCAATAACGGGAAAGTTCAGGTACAGATAATCACACCCAGCAGCACGCTATCACGGGCAAGGAGTAAGTGTGGGAAAACACCTTTATCTGATGGGGGCTAACTGCATTGGCTGGGGAGGGGGGATGTTGTGATTGGTGCAACATGGGAACCTTGGGCTGATTGCCCTGTTTGACTCTAAAGCGCGTTTAGCCCAGTGTACTTTGAGCTCATTGGCCCATCTAACTAAGGGCTCATTGGCCCACCTAACTTGGGGCTCATTGGCCCAGCTAAACTTAGGGCTCATTGGCCCCTGACATCCAGCCTCCGGTGGGCACGCTGCCTGCAGCGCCGCCGGAGGTCGTGACGGGCTGTCATTGAGGAGGGTGAGTGACGTGGTGAGGGGGTGTGTCGGCTCGGCCCCGCTCGCTCCGACGGTGCCTGAGTGCGATGCAGCCATCAAGTGGGGAGGGAGCCTGACAGGCGCCGGACCGGTGAACAGGTGAGTTGCTCGTGACACTACCCCCCCTTCACGAGGGGCCTAAGGACCCTTCCTAGGTTTGTCAGGATTGTCTCTATGGAATCTCTTAATGAAAACATTGGCATGTACATCCCTAGCTGGAATCCAACATCTCTCCTCAGGACCAAAACCCTTCCAATCTATTAAATACTGTAATGAATTCCGAACCAATCGAGAGTCGAGAATTCTATTGACCTCGTACTCAGGTTCATCTTCCACCACGACCGGAAAGGGAGATGATACCTGAATATTCCCGGTGGCCTTTAACAGTGATACGTGAAACGTACTCGGGATTTTCATGGACGGGGGAAGCTTAACTTTAAAGGTAACATTGTTTAGTCTATGAGTGATTGGAAAAGGACCAATATACTTAGGGCCCAACTTCGGCGAGGGTTGTCGAAGAGAGAGAAGAGGCCTTGGGATTCTTGCCACAATTACAGAAATAAGGCGAAAACGTAGTCGATTCGCTAGGCGCGTTATTAAAAGCGAATTTCGCAAACTCCGCCCACTGTTCCTGACGATCTGACACAAAGCAGCGCAGGTATTGCTCCAAACACTGATTCACCCTCTCAGTCTGCCCGTTAGACTGGGGATGATAGGCTGAGGAAAGAGACACCTTAATACCCAATCGTGCACAAAACGCTTTCCAGAAGCAGGATACAAATTGAACCCCACCGATCCGAAACTATATCCTGGGGTATGCCATGGAGACGGAAAATGTGCCTAATGAATAGTTGCACCAGCTGCGGTGCTGACGGAAGTTTTGCCAGGGGAATAAAATCCGCCATTTTACTGAACCAATCGGCCACCACCCAGATTACCGTATTACCCAGAGATTCAGGCAGGTCGACAATGAAATCCATGGATATGTGGGTCCAGGGTTCTCCGGGAATCTCCAGTGGAACTAACAACCCTGCTGGAGATCCATGGATTCCCTTATTACGACCACATACAGAACATGCTTCGACAAAGGCGGTCACGTCTGATGGTTGGCCACCAAACATGGCGCTTGGCGAGAGTCAGTGTTTTTCGATACCCTAAGTGACTGGCAGTCTTGGCGTCATGAAATTCTTGCAGGGCGGCGGGAGGTGGAACAAACTGACATCCAGGGGGTTTCCCTGGAGGAGCATCAACCTGATACGGAATTAACGAGCTAGACAAATCAGGGAGGAGGGCACCGACTACAACTACACAACCGACAGGTAAAATTGGTTCTGTGGGATCGAATCGATCCTTACACTCTCCGAAATTGCGAGATAAGGCGTCCGCTCTGGTATTTTTTGCTTCTGGTTTGAAGATGATAATGAAGTTAAAACGGGAGAAAAAAAGCGCCCAGCGGGCCTGACGAGAGTTGTGCCTTTTAGCTGATTCAATATACTCTTAAGTTTTTGTGATCGGTATATACAGTAATGGGATGCAGAGAGCCAATGTCGCCACTCTTCAAAGGCCAGTTTAATACCGAACAGTTCCCTATTCCCAACATCGTAATTTTGTTCAGCAGGAGAGAATTTACGCGAAAAGAAGTCACAGGGATGTAATCTCTCAGGATCATCTGAATATTGAGAGAGGACAGCTCCCACGCCAAGTTCGGAGGCGTCTACTTCCAAAAGAAACAGGCGATTGATATTGGGGTGGATCAAGACTGGAGCCGACGTGAAAGTTTCTTTTAAAGTCTGAAAGGCGCTCATTGCTGACAGAGGCCAATTCTCAACAAAAGCCCCCTTCCGAGTTAGGTCCGTTAAAGGACTCACTATGGAAGAGAACCCCTTAATAAATCGCCTATGGAAGTTTGCAAATCCTAAAAACCTCTGAAGCGCTTTCAGGGATTTTGGTTGCTCCCACTCCAATACTGCGGACACCTTGGAGGAATCTATAACCAACCCACACTTAGAGATCAGATACCCCAAAAACGGAATTTCAGACACCTCAAATACACACTTAGAAATTTTGGCATATAGCCTGTTCTCCCGTAATCTTTGTAACACTGCCTTTACATGCTGGCGCTGTTCTAGCACCGAACAGGAGAAAATAAGTATATCGTCTAAATAGACCACCATAAATCGGCCCAAATAATCATGAAATATATTGTTTACAAAATCTTGGAAGACCGCGGGAGCATTGCACAGACCACAAGGCATAACCAAGTACTCGTAGTGCCCATCTTTTACATTAAAGGCTGTCTTCCATTCATCTCCCTGGTGTATGCGAATGAGGTTATACGCCCCTCTAAGATCAAGTTTAGAAAAAACCTGTGCCCCAGATACTTGGTTAAAGAGATCGTCAATTAAAGGCAATGGATATCTATTCTTTACCGTGATCTTGTTTAGTCTCCGATAATCTATACAGGGACTTAAAACCACCGTCCTTCTTTTCGACAAAGAAGAACCCGGCGCCAGCAGGGGAGGTAGAGGGACGGATGAATCCTTTCTTGAGATTCTCTGCAATGTACTCTTTCATGGCTACCTCTTCTGAGCGAGTGAGATTGTATATTTTCCCCCTAGGGGGCATGGTACCTGGTAGGAGATTGATGGGACAATCGTAGGCCCTATGTGGAGGAAGGGAGTCAGCAGATTTTTCAGAGAAAACATCCGCCCAATCTGCATAGGCCGGCGGTAAGCCCTCAAGAGAGACAGGACTCTCCAAGATAAAAAATTTGAGCTTCTCGGAATGGGAGGAACCCACCACTAAATTCACAAAAGGGGTTTTATAGAAAACCAATCCCCCCACAATTGGTTCGTTATTGACAGCCAGGACCCGAAGGGAATTTTCTTAGGGGATCAAAGGGATATTTAAAGTGGATGCAAGCGACCTAACCATGAAGTTGCAGGCCGCCCCACTATCAATGAAGGCGGTGACAGACATCCTGGAAGGTCCCCAAGAGACCATAGCGGGTAAAAGCAATCTATTTTTATGAGGGAGTGGTACCTGATCGCCTAGATAAGCTCCCTCAACCGGATCTAGGCGCTGTAGTTTCCCGCCGCCGAAGCCTTGTTAGGGCAATTCTTGGCAAAATGACCAGGGTTTCCGCAGTACAGGCAAAGCCCTTGTGATCTGCGTCTATTCTTCTCCGCCTGTGAGAGGTGAGTCGCGCCAAGTTGCATGGGCTCCTCGGGTGCCAAAGAAGATGAGGCAGCGGGTCCCCTAGGGATGAATTTTTGACGAGGAGGACCCCATTGTTGGTCCTTAACTTTTTCTACACGTCTCTCCCTGAGCCGTCTATCCACTCTGATGGCCAGGTGCATGTATTCATCAAGGCTCTTGGGCTGCGAAAAATTAACTAGGGTATCTTTAATGCTTTCTGAGAGCCCGATTCTGAACTGGCTGCACAGGGCTGGATCGTTCCATTAGGAGTCGATGTCCCATCAACGGAACTCGGCGCTATATTCTTCGGCCGACCGTTTCCTTTGTTTTAAACTCCGTAATTTAGAGTCTGCCATAGAAGCCCGGTCCGGATCAGCATACAGGACCTCCATGGTGGCAAAGAAGGTGGAGACTGACTGTAAGGCCTCATTGGTAGGTGCCAGTCCAAAAGCCCAGGTCTGTGGATCACCTTGAAGAAGCTAGATGACTAGGCCCACTCACTGTGTCTCAGACCCAGAGGAGTTGGGCTGCAGGCGGAAGTAAAGCTCGCATGAATTCTTGAAATTCGAAAACTTTGATCGTTCCCCCAAATTTTTCTGGGAGAGGAACCTTCGGCTCGACTGAGGAAATAGGTGCCGGTGGTGCAGGTAGTTGGCGACTTTCCTGCGTTGCCACTCATTGGGCTAGTTGATTGATGGCAGTGGCCATAGCCTGCACCTGTTGCATTAGTTCTTCCATTTTTTATGTGGCCCGTGATAATGTCAGGTCCCAGGGGACATCCGCCTTCTGAGTAAGTCCGCAACCCCCAATCTCCACTGCTAGCTTCACCTATAGTCAAGCCCCCATCTGCCGGGACGCTTTATAAGCCTCACCGGGCACGGTTGCCCCCAGGACTTGGTAGCACAAAGGATGCGGACTTACGGGGAGGAAGGTGGATGAACCAGGAACGAGACTGGGCAAGCCAGGGTCATACATGGGAGATCAGTCCAGATCTGTGCGCGGCACAAAAGGATGAGACGGAAGAGTAGTCAAAGTCGAGCCAAGGGTCAAGCCGGGAGGTCATGGGTACGCAGTACAAGGGAGCAGACAAATCGTAGTCGGAAACAGGCAATGGTCGGTCCAGGCGGCAATCACTGGATGGTCATACACAGCAAGATCAATAACGGGAAAGTTCAGGTACAGATAATCACACCCAGCAGCACGCTATCACGGGCAAGGAGTAAGTGTGGGAAAACACCTTTATCTGATGGGGGCTAACTGGATTGGCTGCGGAGGGGGAATGTGGTGATTGGTGCAACATGGGAACCTTGGGCTGATTGCCCTGTTTAAGTCTAAAGGGCGTTTAGCCCAGTGTACTTTGGGCTCATTGGCCCATCTAACTAAGGGCTCATTGGCCCACCTAACTTGGGGCTCATTGGCCCAGCTAAACTTAGGGCTCATTGGCCCTTGACATCCAGCCTCCGGCGAGCGGGCTGCCTGCAGCGAGCACGGGCTGTCATTGAGGAGGGTGAGTGACGTGGCGAGGGGGTGTGTCGGCTCGGCCCCGCTCGATCCGGCGCCACCTGAGTGCGACGCGGCCGTGGAGCGGGGAGGGAGCCTGACAGGCGCCGGAGCCCGCACCGGCTGCAGGTGCTGCGGGACCGGTGAACAGGTGAGTTGCTCGTGACACCATGTATTACTAGAGGTGGCTCAGTGTATAGCGCCGGTGCGCTAGCTTCCAGAGCGCCAGGTATTACCTTTCGCTCACTGTCGTTCTCCCATACATTTCAATGGCGGTTCATTTGCTTGTGTTTAAACAGCGTGTTTGACAATTTTTTTTTGTTTTTTTTTTTTTTGCTCAAATCATTGTGTGACCTCTCCTGGCTGCAAACAAACACTTTTAGAAACTTTTTTTACTTTTTATTTTTATTAGAGATGAGCGAATCGAATCTGACGAACCCGAATTCGTTACGAATTTCAGGAAAAATTTGATTCGTAACGATTCCGAATATCGCCGCGATTCGATCGCTCGAATCGCTTCCTTAAAACTCCAATTACTACTATCCAGCCCATCTGAAATGGTGGATCCACATGTCAGGACATGTCCCATGGGGCAAGGAATCCTGGGTAGGCTTTACATGCTACCTATCAGCAGACAGGCTTACCAATTATGTCACAGCCCTATATAAGCGGGGGCCATTTTGCGGAAGCTCATTTCGGCACTATATTGCGGCCAGAGCAGATCAGGCAGGTAGAGAGCGAGAGATAGATAGATAGATAGATAGATAGATAGATAGATAGATAGATAGACAGACAGACAGACAGACAGATAGATAGATAGATAGATAGATAGATAGATAGATAGATAGATAGAGCAAGGGAGAGATAGATAGATAGAGCAAGGGAGAGATAGATAGATAGATAGATAGATAGATAGATAGATAGATAGATAGATAGATAGATAGATAGATAGACAGATAGATAGAGCAAGGGAGAGATAGATAGATAGATAGATAGATAGATAGATAGATAGATAGATAGATAGATAGATAGATAGATAGATAAAGGGAGAGATAGATAGAGAGACAGATAGATAGAGCAAGGGAGAGATAGATAGATAGACAGATAGATAGAGCAAGGGAGAGATAGATAGATAGACAGATAGATAGATAAAAGAACAGAAGAAGCGAGGGACAGATAGAGAAGGAGAGAGGCTGTGACAGTGACAGAGAAAGACAGGGAAAGTTTAAAGTGTTCACATTAGCTTTCAAGCCTATTTAGTGTTAATAACACAATTTTTATGCAGAATTGTCATTACAGATCTGACACTAAAGTGTTAATGTCCCAGCGTTAAAGCAATGTCATTCCATGTGTTTTCGTTTTGCTACTGGTGAATATGTGTTCAAAAACAGACTTTAATCACACAACGTCTGGTGCTCTATGCTATAACGACCAGCTTTAAAGCGCCAACGCTGTGTGCGTCCTTTTTTGAAAAGTATGGTGTAGAGCGCTGAGAGTCGCACTGAGCTGGCGTTACCTCTCGCTCGCTGCAGCGCTGTACTGGTGTTAGACCGCCCAACATACATCACATTCATCAATGCGGGCCAGGTTACTACAGCGACTGAGGCGCTCTGTTACATTGCCCGATACCCGCTTACAGCGTCTACTAGCGGTCGCTCTAAGCGCCGCTATACAGATGCTCATCTGGCAATACCCGGTGTTAGTAATGAATCAGCCTTCACATAAATTAGCAAATGGCTCTCATTGACTCTCGCCCGAGCCTATCATAATGGCTGAGGCGAGAGAATGTGCACACCGCCGGGGATGCAGGGGAAGCATCTTTGGAGCGGGGAAAGGTCAGTGTATATGGCTACCCCAGGAGTTTTCACACAGAGGGGCATCCTGATTCTAGGGACAGCCTGGGTGGATTTTGTTCTGTTTTAAGATGACATGTCATTTTTATACAGTATTTATTTTGAGCTCCCACTCTAGTCATTCTTTTTGTCGTGGAGAGGGGGTCCCCACAACAAAAAAATGTCTTTGGACTTTTAGGTAAAAGTATATGGAGGATATAATGCATGATCAAGGTCCCGGTTAACCATAAAAGTTTCAGCAAGTTTCAGCCACTTCAGCAAGTCAAACATTTTAAAAAGAAATTCCTGGAAGAAAACACAAATAATAAGTGCGCACTATGGATTATATGCATGTGTTTCTGGTTCAGCTGGTTCATTTAATGGAAGTTCTCTTCTGTTTTTCTCTTTTCAGCTGCTTGGCTCTAGTTGGATCCTTTGCACTTGGAATGTAAAGCATGTGCAGAAACATTGTAGTACGGAATGTAAGTTTATGTTGATAAAAACACCTAAGATGTTGTGAACAAGGCGGGATGCACTGTACAGGACTTTCACTTGTACACAGGACTGTACAGGCTTATCAAGAATTCATTGTTGTGGCAACTTCAGTTAAAGCACAGCCTGTTATGTCCATAAACAGAGGAGATTCATATCAGTTACAGATTCTGCGTCCCTCTATGCTGATCAACAGGCTAAAACAGAAACATGCGGCCCCGTGTGTCAGATACAGGCAAGCTGTGATCGCCTGGAAAGGGACATTTAACATGTTTTTGTCGTACACAATATAAATAGTAATTTGTCTGATCTGGCCTATACGTGTAGAGTGCTAACAAACATAGGCCAGAAAGAAACAGGCAATGAACACTAACCAGTTACAGGCAGTCAAAGATATAAGTGAACCAAAACCCAGAATTTTAACTAGCCTGGGTTTTGGTCCTTGCTCGGGGCTGTGTGAAACCCCCCCCAGATCGGCGATGCCAACTCACCTCTTCCCAGTCCCACAACACATGCTTGGACGCTCATCCAATCAGTGCGCTCGGAGACGCTGACATCACATCGCCTAAGCTTCATCTAAGGCCAGTGGCTCTGAGCGCACTGGCGACGCATCCCCCGCTTTCCTCTAGCAGGGAGCGTGCCCACGCCGGTCATTTACAAATGGGGTAGCGGGGATGCAGCTGCGGCTCGAGTATTGAGCAGGGGAGTGCATTCCAGAGAAGTAGAGAGGCATAGGAGAAGTCTTTAAGGTGGAAGTGTGAGGAGGTAACTAGGGATGAGCGAATCGATCCGGACGAACCCGGATTCGATCCGAATTTCATGAAAAATTCGATTCGGATCGAATCCGAATTTCCCCGCGATTCGATCGCTCAAAGTTTTTCTTTAACATCCATTCATTTACATTACAGGCATTCTAAGATGGCGGATGGGACATGTCCAGACATCAACCCTGCGCCAGTGCAAGCTGGGGCAGTCACATGCAGCCTATCAGCAGCCAGCAAGCCTGGTGACGTCACAGCGCTATTTAAGTCGGCGGACATCTTGCTTTTCCTCATTTCTCTATTGCATTCGTGAGAGACAGGACGCTGCTGTAGTGAGGGAGAGGCAGTTAGACAGACAGGGACAGACAGGGACAGGCTGGAGACAGGCAGGAGACAGACAGAAAGTCAGCGAAAAGCAGGGAAAGTTAGGAAAAATCGGAGGCAGTCACGGAGATTTTTTTTTTTTTTCATCCAGCCTGAGTGTTACTGGCTGGCTGACTGGCTTTGTTAGCGTTTTCAGGCTGCTTATACACTAACTGTGCATATATACTGAACTGATCTCAAGTCTGCTGTGAGGCATCCCATTCTGTGACTACACCAGCCTCTATTTACTGCTGTAACCCTTTGCACTTATTCTAATAGAAATTTGGCCTGATAAACACACTTGCTGTGCATAGTAGTACTGCTGCCAGGTGCTCTCTGGTTGTTGGGGCATCCCATTCTGTGACTACACCAGCCTCTATTAAATACCATAACCATTTGCACTTATTCTAATAGAAATTTGGCCTGATAGACACACTTGCTGTGCATAGTAGTACTGCTGCCAGGTGCTCTCTGGTTGTTGGGGCATCCCATTCTGTGACTACACCAGCCTCTATTTAATACTATAACCCTTTGCACTTATTCTAATAGAAATTTGGCCTGATAAACACACTTGCTGTGCATAGTAGTACTGCTGCCAGGTGCTCTCTGGTTGTTGGGGCATCCCATTCTGTGACTACGCCAGCCTCTATTTAATACCATAACCATTTGCACTTATTCTAATAGAAATTTGGCCTGATAAACACACTTGCTGTGCATAGTAGTACTGCTCACAGGTGCACTCCTGTTGGGGCATCCCATTCTGTGACTACACCAGCCTCTATTTACTGCTGTAACCCTTTGCACTTATTCTAATAGAAATTTGGCCTGATAAACACACTTGCTGTGCATAGTAGTACTGCTGCCAGGTGCTCTCTGGTTGTTGGGGCATCCCATTCTGTGACTACGCCAGCCTCTATTTAATACCATAACCATTTGCACTTATTCTAATAGAAATTTGGCCTGATAAACACACTTGCTGTGCATAGTAGTACTGCTGCCAGGTGCTCTCTGGTTGTTGGGGCATCCCATTCTGTGACTACACCAGCCTCTATTTAATACCATAACCATTTGCACTTATTCTAATAGAAATTTGGCCTGATAAACACACTTGCTGTGCATAGTAGTACTGCTGCCAGGTGGTCTCTGGTTGTTGGGGCATCCCATTCTGTGACTACACCAGCCTCTATTTAATACTATAACCCTTTGCACTTATTCTAATAGAAATTTGGCCTGATAAACACACTTGCTGTGCATAGTAGTACTGCTGCCAGGTGCTCTCTGGTTGTTGGGGCATCCCATTCTGTGACTACACCAGCCTCTATTTAATACCATAACTATTTGCACTTATTCTAATAGAAATTTGGCCTGATAAACACACTTGCTGTGCATAGTATTACTGCTCACAGGTGCACTCCTGTTGGGGCATCCCATTCTGTGACTACACCAGCCTCTATTTACTGCTGTAACCCTTTGCACTTATTCTAATAGAAATTTGGCCTGATAAACACACTTGCTGTGCATAGTAGTACTGCTGCCAGGTGCTCTCTGGTTGTTGGGGCATCCCATTCTGTGACTACACCAGCCTCTATTTAATACCATAACCATTTGCACTTATTCTAATAGAAATTTGGCCTGATAAACACACTTGCTGTGCATAGTAGTACTGCTGCCAGGTGGTCTCTGGTTGTTGGGGCATCCCATTCTGTGACTACACCAGCCTCTATTTAATACTATAACCCTTTGCACTTATTCTAATAGAAATTTGGCCTGATAAGCACACTTGCTGTGCATAGTAGTACTGCTGCCAGGTGCTCTCTGGTTGTTGGGGCATCCCATTCTGTGACTACACCAGCCTCTATTTAATACCATAACCATTTGCACTTATTCTAATAGAAATTTGGCCTGATAAACACACTTGCTGTGCATAGTAGTACTGCTGCCAGGTGGTCTCTGGTTGTTGGGGCATCCCATTCTGTGACTACACCAGCCTCTATTTAATACTATAACCCTTTGCACTTATTCTAATAGAAATTTGGCCTGATAAACACACTTGCTGTGCATAGTAGTACTGCTGCCAGGTGCTCTCTGGTTGTTGGGGCATCCCATTCTGTGACTACACCAGCCTCTATTTAATACCATAACTATTTGCACTTATTCTAATAGAAATTTGGCCTGATAAACACACTTGCTGTGCATAGTATTACTGCTCACAGGTGCACTCCTGTTGGGGCATCCCATTCTGTGACTACACCAGCCTCTATTTACTGCTGTAACCCTTTGCACTTATTCTAATAGAAATTTGGCCTGATAAACACACTTGCTGTGCATAGTAGTACTGCTGCCAGGTGCTCTCTGGTTGTTGGGGCATCCCATTCTGTGACTACACCAGCCTCTATTTAATACCATAACCATTTGCACTTATTCTAATAGAAATTTGGCCTGATAAACACACTTGCTGTGCATAGTATTACTGCTCACAGGTGCACTCCTGTTGGGGCATCCCATTCTGTGACTACACCAGCCAATATTTACTGCTGTAACCCTTTGCACTTATTCTAATAGAAATTTGGCCTGATAAACACACTTGCTGTGCATAGTAGTACTGCTGCCAGGTGCACTCTGGTTGTTGGGGCATCCCATTCTATGACTACACCAGCCTCTATTTAATACCATAACCATGTGCACTTATTCTAATAGAAATTTGGCCTGATAAACACACTTGCTGTGCATAGCAGTACTGCTGCCAGGTGCTCTCTGGTTGTTGGGGCATCCCATTCTGTGCCTACACCAGCCTCTATTTAATACCATAACCATTTGCACTTATTCTAATAGAAATTTGGCCTGATAAACACACTTGCTGTGCATAGTAGTACTGCTGCCAGGTGCTCTCTGGTTGTTGGGGCATCCCATTCTGTGACTACACCAGCCTCTATTTAATACCATAACCATTTGCACTTATTCTAATAGAAATTTGGCCTGATAAACACACTTGCTGTGCATAGTAATACTGCTGCCAGGTGCTCTCTGGTTGTTGGGGCATCCCATTCTGTGACTACACCAGCCTCAATTTAATACTATAACCCTTTGCACTTATTCTAATAGAAATTTGGCCTGATAAACACACTTGCTGTGCATAGTAGTACTGCTGCCAGGTGCTCTCTGGTTGTTGGGGCATCCCATTCTGTGACTACACCAGCCTCTATTTAATACCATAACCATTTGCACTTATTCTAATAGAAATTTGGCCAGATAAACACACTTGCTGTGCATAGTAGTACTGCTCACAGGTGCACTCCTGTTGGGGCATCCCATTCTGTGACTACACCAGCCTCTATTTACTGCTGTAACCCTTTGCACTTATTCTAATAGAAATTTGGCCTGATAAACACACTTGCTGTGCATAGTAGTACTGCTGCCAGGTGCTCTCTGGTTGTTGGGGCATCCCATTCTGTGACTACACCAGCCTCTATTTAATACCATAACCATTTGCACTTATTCTAATAGAAATTTGGCCTGATAAACACACTTGCTGTGCATAGTATTACTGCTCACAGGTGCACTCCTGTTGGGGCATCCCATTCTGTGACTACACCAGCCTCTATTTACTGCTGTAACCCTTTGCACTTATTCTAATAGAAATTAGGCCTGATAAAGACACTTTTGCTGTGCATAGTAGTACTGCTGCCAGGTGCACTACTGACTGTTGGGGCATCCCATTCTGTGACTAGACAAGCCTCTATTTAATACTTTAACCCTTTGCACTTATTCTAATAGAAATTAGACCTGATAAAGACACTTTTGCTGTGCATAGTAGTACTGCTGCCAGGTGCTCTCTGGTTGTTGGGGCATCCCATTCTGTGACTGCACCTGCCTCTATTTAATACTATAACCCTTTGCACTTATTCTAATAGAAATTAGGCCTGATAAAGACACTTTTTCTGTGCATAGTAGTACTGCTCCCAGGTGCTCTGCTGTTGGGGCATCCCATTCTGTAACATACCATACCCCTCTTTATTTACACTAAGCAGCTCTCTTATTTACACTAAGCAGGCCTGTTGGAGGCTGAGTGTTACTGCTCACTTTTGGTGTGCATTATATTCTGTTTCATATAGACCCACCGCTGCCTGGGGGTTCTTAAAATATCACCTACTACCACGCCAGTTAGACTATGTCGGGCAGACAAGTGCCTGGAAGTGAAAAGAGGAGTGGCAGAGGCCAAGATTCCGCAGGCAGAGCTCGCAGCAGACTGGGGGCCAGTAGCAGCAGGAGTCACGCTGAGAGACCTAATCTGCCAGTATCTGCTAGCGGTCCGGTCTCCACCAGTAACGCATCTGCCGTGGTAGATTGGTTGACGCGCTCATCAACAACATCATCACAACTTACGTCTGAGACCCCCAGTCTAGGGTCAGTAGGTTCCTCTGACACAACCCTCAGTTGGCATGCCCCGAGAGCAATTCCTGTCCTCCCATTGCCTCTGTCCTACACCGTTCCCTCCCCCAGCGACGTATCCTATGCTTTGGGTTCAGCTCCACTCTTTAGTGAGGATAGAGTCAGATAGAGGACAGTCAGCAGCTACTGCCCAGCCAAGAAATGGAGGTGGCTTCTTTAGCTAGGCAGACAAATAGTGATGTGGACAGTGTCGTGGGTGCTGCGAGCGTTCCAGCTCCTGCGCCAGACACTGTTGACGAATCCACGAACATCAGTGACGTACAGCCACAACTCGGTGATAATGATGATGACGATTAAGCCGATCGCACTTGGGAGCCGGGTGATGAAGGGGCTTCATCGTCATCATCAGGAGAAGAGGGGCGCAGGTTGCCCCGGTGTCAGCAGCTGAGGCAGCAAGGTGGTAGCAGTCAGCATGGGGGCACAATTCCAAAGGCTGGAGCTGGCTGGGGCCGGGGTAGAGCACCTGCTGTGCGGCAGTCTACCTTATCGGGAGGTAGTGGAACAGGGGTTCCTGGAGTTGGCAACAGCAGCAGTGAATCAGTGAGGCCAGGGGGTGGGAAAAGTAGCTACTCGGCAGTGTGGCAGTTTTTCCTGAAGTATCCGCAGGAGGGTAACATGGCCACATGCAAGATATGTAGGCAAAAGGTGAAGCGTGGCCAGGGTCCAAATGTTGGCACCACGGCCCTGCATCAACATATGATGCGTCACCATAAAGCGACCTGGGAGAACCGAGGCTCCCAAGGGGTGGTCCAGTCTGCTTCCTCACCAAGTGGCACGCCGCTCCCAATTTCTGCCAGCCAAGGCTCCAGCACCTCAGCCGAAGGCAGCTGTGCGTCATACCCATCCTCTGTCGCTCCTGCTCCTCCTCCTCCTCCTCCAAGTCATGCATCCCGCCAGCAATCCATCAGCGAAGCCATGTCCAAGAGACAGCAGTATGCGCCCACTCATCCTACGGCACAGAAGCTGAATGTGCTCCTGTCCAAGTTGCTGGTGCTGCAGTCGCTCCCTTTTCAGGTGGTGGACTCTGCACCTTTCAGAGAACTGATGGCTTGTGCCGAGCCGAGGTGGAGAGTCCCAAGCCGTCATTTCTTTGCCAAGAAGGCAGTACCAGCGCTGCACACTTTTGTTGAACAGAAGGTGGGCCAGTCCTTGAGCCTGTCGGTGTGTAGCAAAGTGGACAGTACATGTCGTTTACGGCCCACTGGGTGAATGTGGTCCCTTTGCAGCAGCAGCAACTTGGACAGGTCACGCCGCTTCGGCCTCCGCGCTCCCTGCCCGTTGGGCCTGTGACACCGTGCGACTCGACCTCCTCATCCTCCGCCATCTCCTCACCCTCCACTGTAGGCTCAAGTCTCAGTGCCCCTCCAGTCTACCATGTGTGCAGGGCACGGAGGTGTCACGCAGTGCTTCACATGGTTTGCCTTGGCGAACGGAGTCACACAGGGGAGGAACTGCTTAAATTTCTTCATCAGGAAATCCAAACATGGCTTACTCCAAGAAAACTTAAAATGGGAATCATGGTTACCGACAATGGGAAGAACATTTTGTCTGCGCTGCGCCAAGGAAGCCTGACCCATGCCCCCTGCATGGCTCACGTCTTCAATCTGGTTGTCAAGCGGTTTCTGAAGTGTTCCCCCCATCTGCAAGACATCCTGACAACTTCAAGGAAACTTTGCATGCACTTCAGCCACTCATACACCGCCAAACACACCCTTCTTGAGCTACAGCGTCAGAACGGTATCCCCCAACATAATCTGATTTGCGATGTTTCCACCCGTTGGAATTCCACCCTTCACATGTTGGACCGATTATATGAACAGAGAAAAGCCATCACGGATTTCCTGATGATCTAAGCAGATTGGGGGACACCCCTGTGTAACTTCAATGTCAACCAGTGGCAGCTCATACGTGACACCTGCCGTTTGCTCAGGCCCTTTAAGAAGCCACTTTATTTGTCAGTCGGCAGGATTACGGGATGAACGACGTGATTCCACTGCTTCATGTACTACAGCACATGTTGGAAACCATGGCTGGTCAGGGCACTGGAGACATGGCGTTTACATCTTACGGCCACATGAACCCCGTTGGAGCTGAACTGGAGGAGGAGGAGGAAGAGGAGGAGGAGTTGCCCAGCGAAACACAGTTTAGGCTTGGCGAAATGGCTGGTTTATCTAGGCAGCGGACAGGAGAGGAGAAGCAGGAGCAGCCAGAGGAGCTAGAGGTTTTTGAGGAAGGCGAGACAGAGGACCCGGGCACACCGTGGCAGTATGCAGTGGAGATGGAAACAGGTAGTCCATCCGAGTCACTTGCGCAAATGGCAGGAAGCATGCTCACGTGCTTGCGTAGTGACCCCAGAATTGTTTCCATCTGTCGGCGGGATGACTTCTGGCTGTCCATCTTATTGGACCCTCGCTTCCGGCACAAAATGGGGGCATTTTTTAAACCCACCGAGAGGGAGGACAAACTGAACTACTACAAAGACATTCTACGTAGGAAGTTGGCCGATGCCTATCTGCGCCATGGTCCATACTCTCGCAGGTCTGACTCGAGGGGACCTCTGCGCTCACCTTCCACTGCCATGGCCGCTGGGGGGGTTGGCAGGAGCAGCAGCAGCAGCTCCATCAGCAGCAGCCTCAGTCTTCAGTCGCTAATGAGTAGCTTTCTACACCCGCATAGTGAGGCTACTCATGAGCAGCAGGAAGACCTGGAGCAGGACCTGAACCAGCAGGTCATGTCATACTTTGACATGACCATGCCAACACACCTTGAGGATCCGCTGGACTTCTGGGCAGCCAAACTTGATTTGTGGCCGCAACTAGCAGAGTTTGCCCTGGAAAAGCTGTCCTGCCCGGCAAGTAGCGTGCCATCTGAGCGGGTGTTTAGTGCGGCGGGGGCCATAGTTACGGCGAGGAGAACTCGTCTGTCAACTAAAAATGTGGAGAGACTCACCTTTGTCAAAATGAATCAGGGATGGATCAGCCAGGATTTCCACCCACCAATGCCTGATGCATGCGACTAGATTCAGCATGGTGCCACGTTTTACACTTTCCAAATGGTGCAAAACATATTTATGTCTTTAGGCCAATTTTTGGGCTCCTGCTGATGCCAACTCCAGGATGTGAATCATCCAATTTTTGGGCTCCTGAAGCCAACCCCAGGGTCTCTTTAAAGTAATGTTTGGGCTCCTGCTGCTGCTGCTGCCAACTCCAGGGTGTGATTCATCCAATTTTTGGGCTCCTGAAGCCAACCCCAGGGTCTCTTTAAAGTAATGTTTTGGCTCCTGCTGCTGCTGCTGCCAACTCCAGGGTGTGATTCATCCAATTTTTGGGCTCCTGAAGCCAACTCCAGTGTCTCTTTAAAGTAATATTTGGGCTCCTGCTGCTGCTGCTGCTGCCAACTCCAGGGTGTGATTCATCCAATTTTTGGGCTCCTGAAGCCAACCCCAGGGTCTCTTTAAAGTAATGTTTGGGCTCCTGCTGCTGCTGCCAACTCCAGGGTGTGATTCATCCAAATTTTGGGCTCCTGAAGCCAACTCCAGTGTCTCTTTAAAGTAATATTTGGGCTCCTGCTGCTGCTGCCAACTCCAGGGTGTGATTCATCCAATTTTTGGGCTCCTGAAGCCAACTCCAGTGTCTCTTTAAAGTAATGTTTGGGCTCCTGCTGCTGCCAACTCCAGGGTGTGATTCATCCAATTTTTGGGCTCCTGAAGCCAACCCCAGGGTCTCTTTAAAGTAATGTTTGGGCTCCTGCTGCTGCTGCCAACTCCAGGGTGTGATTCATCCAATTTTTGGGCTCCTGAAGCCAACTCCAGTGTCTCTTTAAAGTAATGTTTGGGCTCCTGCTGCTGCTGCCAACTCCAGGGTGTGATTCATCCAATTTTTGGGCTCCTGAAGCCAACCCCAGGGTCTCTTTAAAGTAATGTTTGGGCTCCTGCTGCTGCTGCCAACTCCAGGGTGTGATTCATCCAATTTTTGGGCTCCTGCAGCCAACTCCAGTGTCTCTTTCAAGCTATGTATGGGCTCCTGCTGCTGCTGCTGCTGCTTGAAACTCCAGGGTGTGTCAGTCAATTTTTGGGCTCCTGCTGCTGCCAACTCCAGTGTCTCTTTCAGCCAATTTTTGGGCTCCTGCTGCTGCCAACTCCAGTGTCTCTTTAAAGCAATGTTTGGGCTCCTGCCCCTCATAGTGATGCCACTTCAACTCTCTGCAATTGTGCCGCTCTGCGATTCTATTAGCGATGCCTCTGATCTGCATGTGATATTTATTCAAAGTATTATTTAACTAACCCAGCACGCATCCTATGCGTGTTACAGCAAGGCAGAATGGTTTACAACCCTATTGAGGCTCTAGGAGGCTCAGAAATAGCCGTTTTTAATAGCGATTTGTCGCGAATAAATTCGGGTCGAAACGATTTTTGTCGGAAAATTCGGCGAATCAGTCGAATCGAATTTTTCAAAAGTTCGCTCATCTCTAGAGGTAACCAAGGAGGAGGACAGTAGAATGTCCTCGGCAGAGCGGAAGTTGCATCTGGGTTGGTATGGTAGTATAGTGAATCTATTGTAAAAAGAAAGCACCCTATCCTCCTTACACAATGATGATGATGAACAATGACAACACGAAAGCCGACACCAGAATAGCTTTTAACCCTTTAACTGCCAGCCTACCTAGAGATTTTGTTACCCTCTGTTGCCAGACCATCTTTCACTATTTTGCTCTATACAGATTTTTGAAGGGATTTCCAGGTATTTACCAGGAAAATTATATATTGTTTTTTTTTCAGCAGTATCTGGGCTTTAACATAAAATGTCTTGTTTGTTATTTTGGTAGTGTATTCTCAATATTTTTGGGTGAAATATGTACAAAATATTTTTTACCATTTGTACAGTTTTTTTGTAATAAAAAACGTAGGTTTTCCAATAAAATCATAGTTTATGTAAAAGCCCAATTTCTCCCGGTTACACCAGTACCGCGTATGTTTTGGCAGACACCCTTTCCTGCCCAGGAGACTCCCCCAAAACTGAAACGGTGCTTTAGGGTAAAATACAACTGCTATTTGTACATTCAGTTTTTTAAGAAAAACAACCCTTTGCATTTGAAATACAGCCCACTTCTCTGGAAGTACACACCTCAAGCTTTCTAGGTGTACCAGGCTAGTTGATATGGGCACAGTTTTCTGAAAGTAATCCCTTGATGAATGTGCAGCCTATCGATGCATACTCTGTACTGATCAATGCGCTGGAGACAAAGTCTGAGACAGATCTACCCCAGATCTACCACACATGCTGGGCATGAGAATGTCGTTTTTTGTCACTTATTGCTCAATGCAAGGGACAACTACACAAGACAACAAATCACCCAATGGTCATTCTGTGTACTGGGACATTTGAACTTGCTACAATAGAAACATTTAAATGTAAACACTATAATTCCTAACTAATGAAATTGTAGATAAATACAACAATGGATTAAGGAGTGTTTAATTGTGGGTGTATGTGATTAAGGGGCACTTTCACTATAGATATATTTATGGTTTGATCCTTTGTATACTACTGAAATTGTGGGTGTATAAGTAATAAAGCTGGGATTTTAACATATTCACTGAGAGTGGAGAAAAAGTTTTGGTCTCTGTCAGAATGTAGTTGATGGCCCATAAGCAGCAGTTCCCATCACTTTTGGTTTTATATGTACGCCATTTTTGTCCAAGGTCATTTGTGCATCCATAGTATACAACCCTAACAAACAAGGCCAAGAGTGGTGCTAAGATACTTCCTCCCTGGACTTGGTAATGGGTTGAAAGTCTTAGTATGCTTGTGTTTCTGTATGGTACAGTCACTGGGACAATCATCCTTTGATAGGTTTATTATGGCCTGGAGAAGTATAGTTTGGCCTAGGCTTTTTACATTCCCAGGTATAGAGTTTATCCGCTGGGTATAATGTGGCCTGGGTCAGGCTATACCCGGGTCTCATATTAGATGGGTATATTCTGTCCAGGAGGGGTATTGTTTGGTGGGTATATTTTGTCCTGGAGCGGTATAGTTTGGCCTAGGCTAAAAAAGATCTGCATAATTTTCAACAAGTTAGAGACAGTGTAAGAAACCCAGTGAAGTGATAACATTATGACCTGGAGGGATATAGTCTGGCCTAGGCTATTTTACACCCCCATGTATAGAGTTTATCCTCAGGGTATAATGTGGCCTGGGACAGACTAATTGGAGTCTCACGTTAGATGGGTATATTTTGTCCTGGAAAAGTATTGTTTGATGGGTGTATTCAGTACTGTATGGGCCCAGTTTGGCCTAGGCTATTTTACACCCGGGTTATAGTTTGGCCTGGAGGGGTGTAGTTTGGCCTAGGCTATTTTACACCCCCGGGTATGCTCTGAACTAGGCCAATTTATACCCCGGGGTACACCCTGGCGGTATACTCTGGCCTTGACCAAACTATACCCGTGCTTAATTTGGGATGGGGTTAATTTGGCCTCCTACACTGGCCGACAATAATGAGGCCCAGAGTTCTCTTGGTAGACAGTGGAAAAGGACTCCAGACCACCTGACTGGTGGCCAATCACGGGACATGGTTTTTCAAGGGGAACGAGGAGGCAATAAGAAAAAATGGGTTTATCAGGCGCAATATGCTTACGGGGGCATCTGCAATCAGGATTTCCCTCAGTGATGTATTCAGCTGTGATCAACAACCATTTTTTATAAAATTGGGATCGCATTGAAGTGGAACAAAAACCACCGGCAGCCGCATTGGAATCTAAAAGATTCCAGGACCGGCTGCTGACTTTCCCACGGGACATCCCAAATCAGGATGCCTTGCTGTGTGAAACTCCCCAGGGTGCTAGTAATCGCTTACCTCTCCTTGGTTCAGCATGCACAGGCTCTTGTCCTATGAGAGCCTTCTGCTGTTATGTCTCTAAGTCATTTGGCAAATGGCTCTCAGAGTTTTCAATGGGGGAGGGCAGCGCACGCCCCCATTGAAGTCAATAAGAGCTGTATGCTAAAAGATGGCAAACAGCTCTGATTGGCTGCATTCCTGTGTTTGAAGCATAGGAATGAAGGAGAGGTGAGTTGTACTGGACATTCTGGGATTCGGGATGCCCTCGGGAAAAGGAACAAAACCTGGGAAAGCCAAATTCTAGAGTTTTGTTCCGCTTTAAAGTAGACCCTAACCCTTTGTTCCCTGGAGAGTAGTGGTTCCATCTTACCATCCTCAATCCAGTTAATTGGGGATGATGTCAAAGTTGAAAGAATAGAGTACAAAATGTCTTGAAATAAACCTTCTGGAAGTGTTTACTTTACTCACCATCCATAATCCCCACAGAGCATAGATACTTACCTTTTGATGATGCTGCTACATCCAAGGGGATGCACATGATTTTTACAGTTAAGGTAGCTGTCCCTTTTTCAAAAGAAGACAGTTAGTGCTGCAGTGTGCAGTTGTTTCTGGGTCTTCTATTGGAGTGCGCTGCAAGAGGAAAAGGTAAATAAGCATCCTTAATTTTTACCGTACATGTTTTTTCCCCCTAACTGCATTATTTTCCATTTAGTAATATTTAATACGTTTTCACAGTTTCCACCATTTTTTTCCACCAGAAATGCCAGATCAGTTTAACATCTAGGTTTAAGCATAAAGTATAATGGCTTGGCTGTTATTGTATGTATGTATGTATGAGATGTACTTGGGCTGAAATTGAATGGTGGCTTTGACATCACCGGAGCAGAGTGGCCCCATAACAGGAATGCAGAGCTGAAACCTAGCCCTGGCTCTTACGCACACTGCCAACGCAAACACTACCGGGACACAAAAGTAGGTGCCTTACTGGGCAAGCCATACTGACTGCATTGTATTGTGTCCTGCGTAGACTACCTGCTATATACATACATTACAAGACATTACAACAAAAGGTGGCCTGTTTTACTGGCAGTAAAGTTATTTTAAGCATGCAAACCACAAGCAAGTTCAGGGCCCTGTCCCGTCCATGTGGGAGCCAAGCAGCTTTGCATAGATACAAGTTACCCTATGTGGCATGTATAATTAGACAGACTGCTGAAAGTTTTCCTCATTACCTCACTGGAATATCATGTACTAGGGCTGGAGTCTTCTCTGGCACTCGTCCAGCAGTGAAAAAAAAAAAGCATGCCTCACTACTTAACGCACCCTTGGTGGAGTACAGAAGGGAATGTAATGCAGGTGTTGGAGGTCGGGCCCAGTTTTTCAATTACATAATGGATACTACAACAGGGTGGGATAGCCTTAAAATATGAGAAACAAAGCCACAGGGTGAATGTTCTCATGCTGCTCTCGAGGCATTTACATGCTGTTCTTTGCCACAGAACAAATGTCTTCAGTCGAGAAGACACATTTGGCTTGCCATGGAAGAAAACCTAAAATAAATGTTAAAGAAAGAGATGGTTTCTTAATTTGCAAAGCTGTTTTTCCATTTCTGGTAATAACAGAAATGAATTTTAAAAAGGAGCTTTACATAAAGAAAAACCCCAGCCATTTGGCATAGTCCTTTCCCTTCAGCAGTTATTTTTTGGGAGTTGCACCATCAGAATCAGATTTATTTTGTCAGGTATATATAATAATACGTCATAGGAATTCATTGGGACTAAGGATTAACCCTTTAAATCCCAAGCACGGAGAATCTGCCGTTAAGCATCGGTCAAGTTGATTTTACGTGCCTGGGGTTTTCTTCCTTAGAGCCAAATAAAAAAACAAAACACTCACTTCCATCCAGGATCCAGCGCCAGGGGTCTCCTCATCCCCCAGGGGGCTTCCGATTGTCGGGCCTGGGTCTTCAGCGGTTAAAGACACGAAACCAACCAGCTCACCCAATTCACTTTGAAACTCAGAAAAGAAGATCCCCTGGTGTGTTCTTTTCAGGTAATAGCAAACAGTGAAGTATCCAGCTTTCTACTTGTGCTCGTCTTCAGCGGGGCAGAAAACAATGATTCTCTGCACCGCGTGTGACTTCTGGCATCTTGCTTGTTGCCACAGGGAGGGAACTTTTATGCAGTCAAGTGGAATGTCTTTATAAAAGGCAGCAGAAGTCAGTGGCAAAGGCCAGAATACACGCGGGAAGCCATGAGTGGGGCAGAGGATCAGAGGCTTGTGCCTTTCACAAGCTGCTGTTAGACAGCAGAGATCAGACAGCACGGGACAGTACCTGGTGATAGAAGGTGAGTAGTAAAAAAAAGAAATTGATAAAGGAGTTTTCAAATGTGTGCTTTTCTTTTAGACTTAACACTTTGTGAACTGATAAGGGGTTCTTGAGACCCCTATACCAATTCCAAGGGTAGGAGGGGCCAGCAAGTCCCCTGCCAGCAGGGCCAGCCAAAACCCCTGCCCCTTAACCTGCAACCCCCAGAACTAGGGGGTGCAGAAGAACCCACTGCCCTTGTGGGCTATGTAGGCTTGTAGCCTTTAGGCCTTGGGGCTGGCTGCTCGACCTGCATGCCCTGGTCTACCAGCCCCCATAGCTGGTGCCCGGGCTGGTTTTGCTAGAGAGGGGGGACCCGACACAGTTTTTTAATTTTTTCTCAGGTGATTGCCTTTGCAGGGCAGGCAGCCGTTAGGTCCTTCCACTCGGGTGAGGGATCCAGCCAGTTCTTCACTATTCTATAGTGTATCTTATGTATCTTGTGTTTTTTTCCTTACTCCTACCCCCCACTCGTGCCAAAGTAAAAAAGTGAATTCCTTGTATGCACTGTATGTACTTGCCAATCAATAAATTGATTCTGAATTTTATGTTGAAATTATAGCTGGTTCTCATAACTGGGTAGAAGCAGTGCCCCAGACCCTTCTTTTTACTTGTGTCTGAGTGTAGAAAGTGGAAGTCTTGAGGTAGGATATGCATAAACTGTTGTGTGAGGCTATTTTTAAATGACACAGAAAGTGGAATGAAAAATCCAATCTATTCATATTTATTCTAAACATTTTTAATTGTAATACATAGTTTGCATGCAAACTTTTAATGTCAAAATGTGTGCAACCTACACCACAGCACTTGATGGCATTAGGTACAGTAAAAGGAACCTGTTATACTTTAGTATACTTTAGTAAAAAACAAAAAACAATATACTCACCTTTCATCCACACAGGCTATCGCTGCTGATGCAATGTCAATTACCTGATCGCCCGCTACCAGTCCCACTCTGGGCAATGCTCCCTCCTCCTCCTCGATGCTCGACACCGCTGGGGGGGACTAAGGCGTGCTCCGCCACCTCGTCACTATGGCACACCCCACTCCATTCACTTCAATGAAGAGGGGTGTGCCATAGTACCTGTGATGAGGGGGCAATGCATGCTGTAGTCCGCTTCCACACAGCGGTCTCGAACTTCCAGGCAGCAAAGGAGGGAGCGGATCCTGGCGCCGGATTGACAGCGTGCGATACGGTAAGTGTCTTTACACAGCACCAGGAGTTATAACCTGCACTGGATAAAAGGTGAGTATTGTGAGTTTTTTTTAACTAAAGTATGACTTTTATAATGTGAAATTCACACCTGCTCCAACTGGCAGGTCTTTTTGCCACCAGGTCATGCTACCACATCCATCTACCGGTTCTTCCTGCTCTTACCAGTGCCAATGCCGCTGCTGACAAGGCAGCAATTCCAGGCCGCTACTTGGATGGGCTGCCAGTCGAAGTAAGAGAAGAGAATTTTAAGTGTAGAATGTGAGGAACCAGGAGGTGGAGTAAAGAGAAAAGGGGAATATATTTTCTCGTCTGCGAGACTCTTGTTCATTCAGGATAAAGGAGCATCTGATCTAAAGAGAGCTCAACACAAAGACAGTCAAGTGGGGGGGTGCAAGAACAGAGAAAGGGGTCACTGAACTAGGGTCCTGATGTCCAGCCAGTTATTCTATTTCAAGGCACCATCTACTGGGGCTTATAAATGATTTGCTGAGTTGATGAAAAAGACTAATAAGGCCATATATTGACCTTCCTCAATTGGCAGTCAATAAAAAAACTAAATGAGTTGAGATACAGCATACTGGATAGGTGACAGTAGGTTGGAGCATTTTGTTACATCAGGCGAGCTAGGATATGGTGAGAGTATTTGGAACATTTTAGTAGTGTCATATGTGACGGAGCAATCTATTTTTTTAAATTACCATTAATAAAATATTGGGGCAATCCATCAAAAAGCTGTTGTAGCTTACTTTTAGCTTGAGGAGGACTATGTATGTTTATAAGGCAAAACACGAAAAAGATACCATAATAAAGATGAATAACAATAAAATAATCCAGTCTGATAAATACTATAATAAAATAATAGTACCCATTCTGCTGTAATGTTGACTTTCTATGAAAAGCACACGTCTTTGAATGCTTATACAAACATAGCTGTCCTGCTGTAGCCTAAGCATAGGCTGAGCACCCATCCGGAGCCCTATCTAGTATGTGCCGCTACTCTAAAGAACGTTCAGATAGCTGATAACATACTTCACGTGGCACAAATGTGCTGCGATCTATAAATATTTAATATCATTGGAAAATTAGCTGGAAAGTTATTGTAATTACAGTGGAAATAAATACTTTCCAGGCAGACAATGGAAAAACAAATTAACCGCTAATCCGTCTATGACAATTTGCCAGCTCAGTATTCTGGCCTTCTGAATCGCTTTTTTTCCTTATCATTCCCCTGCAAAAAGTTGCTGTTTTGCCAATTACAGTTACGTTTGTTTACCAGGAGGGTGTTTAACTTACCGTGTATAGAAAAGCAAAGATGTCAGAAAATGCTAACAGCTATAATGACAAAGGTCTAATCAGGCTGCCCTGAAGTGCTTCCCTAATACCTACATGTCGGGACCTTTTCATTTTTATATAAATATACAGTGGTGGACTGGGGCCAAAAAATAACCCTGGATTTTACCAGCCCCTAGCCAGCCCGTGACATCCCTGTTGTTGCCCCCCAACCATGATACCGGGGCTATAGCATTGGGGGCTGGGGTTCCTTGGCTTGTGGGTACAGTAGGGCTTGGTACAGGGGGCTGAGAGGGAGACTAAGGGGGCAGGGATTGGATGTTGGTGATAAAAGCAGCAGCCCAACTGGCCCCAAAGCACTGCGGCCCACCGGGAATTTTCCCAGGTCTCCCTATGGCCAGTCCCTCTATATATATGTATATATCAACCGATCAGTAAAACCACTGCCACACCCGCAACTTCCCTGCGGCCTGGGTGCCCCCTATATATGAGCTGGGGACGGGAGCTCACCGCATACCTCATGGAGATACAGCCACTCCCACTTCTCTATCCCAGGCTCTTTTACAAACAGTTTAGTAAATTGCTCCCCTACAACTAGTGCGGGACGCACAATCACATGACATTATTGAAAAGAAAACAGCGGACTTCTTAATCATACCCAAACCTACTACTCAGACATTCTACACCTTGCCCAAAGTCCATAAATCACTCACCGACCCACCAGGGAGACCAATAGTATTAGGTATTGACTCCTTAACTAGCAGGGCAAGTGAATATGTAGACGCTTAATTACAACAATTCGTACAGGCATTAACATCATATGTGAAGGACACCCCAATTCCAAATCAGGTTATTACATTTCATTCTAACTCACAATGTCTTCCTTTTCAACCAGGAACTTTACCAGCAGACACAGGGCACAGCCATGGGCACGACTTGTGCTCCCTCCTATGCTAATCTTTACCTTGGCTGGTGGGAGCACAAACTGTGGCAGGACGAAACACTCATAGACTACCATGATAGCGTCTTAATATGGTTGAGATATATAGACGATATCCTGATAGTCTGGGAAGGCAGCGAAACACAACTCAAGACCTTTGTTAATATATTGAACCAGAATTACGTAAATCTTAAGTTTACACTAGACTACCATAAAGAAAAAGTTTCCTTCCTGGACCTAACAATCCATAGGGACAGGGAAGGACAACTAAAAACTAACTTCTTCCGCAAACCAACATCGGCAAATAACATACTCAGAGCCAGCAGTGCACACCCAGCAGCTCTTAAAAAAAGCTTACCCTACGGAGAATATCTAAGGGCAAGAAGAAACAGCACCACCCTGACAGACTTCAAAACAGCAGCAGATGGTATCAGGGACCGCCTCTCAAAGAGGGGCTACAGTAAAAGAATACTGAGACAGGCCTACAACAAGGCAAAACAAGGACAGACATTCATTACTGTTCAGACACCAGACAATCACCATAGAAAAAGAACCTATCAAACTACCTTTCATACTCACATATACACAACAACACCAGGACATACGGAAAATTATCCAAAAACACTGGAGCATACTCACCCACGACCCAGACCTAGCCCCGCTGGTACCTAGAACACCCCAACTAACATTCAGGCGCTCCCGCTCAATCAAAGATACTCTTGTACAAAGCCACTACAACAAACCTGATCAACCCGCCTGCTGTAAAACACTAAGCATTTACAGCTGTGGCGGTTGTAACACATGCAGATATCTCAAACAGGGTAAAGAGACCCGTTTACCTAATGGTCAGACACACGTACTGAGACACTTCGTAAACTGCAACACGAGCCACGTGGTCTACCTGTTAACATGCACATGCCCCTGTTTTTATGTGGGCAAGACAAACAGAAAATTGAAACAGAGAATCTATGAACATATAAGGGACATTAGAAATGGATCAACTACATCACCAATAGGAAGGCACTATTTAAGGAAACACAATTCTGACCCAAGCACAGTCCCCTTCCAAGTCCTAGACCGGATACACATCGGCCCTAGGGGAGGAGACATAGAGAAAATAACACTCCAGAAGGAAACAAGATGGATAAACAAATTGGCAGCCACAAGGCCCCCTGGACTCAACGAAACAAACAGCTTTGTTCCATTTCTATAAACACACCCTATGGTACTCCCCAAATTAGAGGAGCATGCCTTACCTAGCACCAACTATACAACTATACAGAGCATATATATCCACCGCTCACCACCCACTCAGCCATCATAGAACCACACTCTCCTTTTTAGAGAACACTCTACTTTTTCTCGTACTACAAAGAACAGCCTTCACTAGCTATTATCCCTCAAATAAGTCCATTTCTTTCCCCAACTCAGCAAAGAATACACAGCTCGGTCCTGGCTCACTACCTGACACACATGTACAACGAATAGTTCAACCAGCCAGCAATCATGGATTGCTCTAAACTGACATATACACCTGTTTCCACTCTCCACATATTATAGAACAATACAAATACATTATATTGTAATAAAATCAAATAAACTAATATCCATACTATTTACACTCTTTTTCTATAATTTTTATTTTCTATTATTTCATTATCTTCATTATCCTTTATAAGAAACAATGTAAGATATTAATGATTATATACGCCCCTTTTGTTTTATACTGCCCAAGCAACGGACACCTGCCAACTGACGGGATTGCTGTTTTCTAACCTATAAAATGGCGCCGGCGACATAACTATAACAAAATGGCGATTGAATAGCTCTAAATTCACGTTTTGTGAACCAATGGAGGGCTGGGAAGCTCCACTTACCCCGCCCCCAACAAGAGCAGCCCTATAACGCAGGCGCAGGTTTCTATATGAAAGGCGCGAACGGGAGTCGGCAACCGCACAGCATAGATACGCACCAAGGCAAACACGCTGACAGCACGACCCCACAGTAACACCGGACACGACCCGAGGGACCCCTCCCCTGGGCTCCGGATGGCCTACACAGCGGTCCTCCTACAAAAAGGTAACTTTACCCATCTTTATCACACTTAACCCCTACTGACATTGAGTCAATAATCTAACAATACAACTAGCTAAAAAGGAACCTGTTCTCCCCACAGAAGGGACAACATTCCACCTAAACAGCAATACCCTAAAAAGGTTGGCAGGCCGAAGTACCGGGCATACATTTATTTATGTAAGTAGTATACCCCAATCTGGGAATTATCCATATGTAACTTTTGTAGCAAAAAGTACTCACCTATCCCCCATGTACCCTCACTAGAACTGTTTGCACTGAAGAAGCTCTCCGGAGCAAAACGCGTATGCAACTCAGCAACCTGCTACAAACGAGGGATTATCTGCAGCTCAGCAACTTGCTACATACGAGGGACTTTGGAAAAAACCCCAAAACTAACACTTTGCTACAAACGGGGTACTAAGGAAAAGGACTCTACGGAAGGTAGGGCACATTGGTGCCCCCTTCTATACCCAGACCACCTATCTGCGCGCCGGACAGGACAGGAAGGTGCTGGGCTACCTTTCTTTCTTTCTAACTTTTTGGATTTAGGAACTATGTCAGTTGCACTATGTATAGCACATGGTGAAATTATTTTTTTTTCTATACATAAAAATGTTATTAATAAATGATATAAACTTGAAAAGTACATATTCAATTTACTTAATATATTAAATAAGTGTAAAATAATAGGCGCACTTTGGCCACCCTCCGCATAGGGCATACCAATAAGATCCCTGTGTCCGCCAGACAGAGGAACCAAACCCAATCCCCCATAATATATTCTCTGACAAACAGTCAGAAGCGCTTAAAATCCCTTATCTGATATGCTTCCCCAGGATCATTCCCTCTGTTCCCTTCCCTAAGCACCCCCACTACAACAGAGATTCTATGCTATTGAACTGCATGGGGGCAGCCATCTTGCACAATTCTAATAGACCTGCTTGTGTAAAACCCAGTCATAAAGACAGAATTACCCTCTATTTGAAATAATGCTTCTAACCAGAAGTAAAAAACCATCAGTTGTAATGGTGCAGCACTGCTCAGAAAGCTTCTAAAACATTGTATCAACTTGTAAACAACTCTGCTGCAGCCGAGCCCATTGACTTACATTAATACATAGATACATTCATCCCCTCCCGCAGCTATTGATTCAGCATGTGTGTCTAACATGACAGACATGCTGATCCATTTTCTGAGGTAAATCTCTCCCTCAGTTTGGTGTGGGCTGCTTATAGCAAAATCTCTAACTCCAGCCTGCCCTGTGTGGAGAGAGAATATCACACAGACATACTGCAGCCATGCTGATCTTTAATAGAGCCAACATTATCTCCTTCTAACATTCTGTGTGGAAACAATTAAAATCTCTCTCTTGCTGGTTGAGCTGATCATAAGGAATCTCTCATGTCTGATACAAGATGGCTGCACCCTTGAAATTCTAGGAGTGCAGCTATTTCACAACATCTGCATGGGGTTAAAGCGGACTAAAAGTCAAAAATTAAAAAAGCCCAAAGGACTTAGCTTCTGGGTGCAGATCTGGACAACTGTCGGCTGTGCTGCCACTTATGGGGTTTAAGTAGTGCGCTACATGAACCCATAGGAAGCTGTGGACCACTGGCCAGCTGTCCGCGCTTCCTTCCCCGAGCTCCGCAGCTCTGGTCACGTCGTTGTCACCGGTGCCACTCTAGTCACCTCGCCCCCTGGGGAAGGAAGCTGGTCTGGTAAGGTGAGTAGGTCATTAATAAGCATGCAGTGGTTTGCATGCTTATTAATTACCTTTTTTGTTTTTTTACTGTATATACAGTAAACAAATATATATATATATATATATATATATATATATATATATATATATTGACTTTCAGTCTGCTTTAAGCCCTCTCAAGCAGCATGCACCACTGATCGTCAAAGGACGGCTTTAGGGGAGCAAATAACTAAACTTTATTTTCTCAAATGGAGATCCGCTTTAAAGAGACAGTCCAGGCAATGGCAATAACTAAGTAGCAAGCAGGTCACCTGGTGTCTGTCCCATGTGCCTCTCCTCCTGCATCTCTGGGTAGAAACTGTAGCACCAAAGCTTTACTGCCTCCTTTTAGTTTCATTGTTCCATGCAAAAAAGTGCTCTGTTCCACAGTGCTCTCAGTGTGAGTGAGCCTGGCAATCACAGAGCTGTCTCTGACCACAGCAGAGCATGCTCAAGAAGCATAAAGCTGCACTATGACACATCCTTCCCATCTTAGCCACGGCCAGGATTTGAAGAGAAGAAAGCAGTAAAACAAAAATACAATACAAGGTATTTACATATATTCAAAGATTTTGAGATGCTTATAAATTACTCGTTTTACACTGTTCCCAAAATGGGATGGGGGGGGGGGATAAAGATAATGTGGGTCTGGACTGGGACTTTAATGTGTAAGCAGCACTTATTGGACGAGAGCCATGCATGTACCGTGGGAATGGCAGAAACCTTTTTAGGGTGATCCTGGGGACCCAAAGTATCCCAAAAGGGCACCAAACCCAGAATGGTAAAAATCCCAGGTTTTGTCCACTTTAAAGAAGCTGCAGTTCTATAAATGTTTCCATTAGGCCATTTTACCTACAATCCTGTACATTCATCTTATAAGCTAATTGTTACTGGTAGCAGCAAAACAGTGCGGAAGGCGTACAGACAGCTAGGATGCTGCTGGAAAGAGGAATGCATATGCATTGCTGTAAATCATTAGTATGATAATGTTTTCAGGGACAGTATCTTGTCAGTAAATGAAGTGAAATTAGTAACAAAGGCATTCAACAAACAGGAAGGATGCAAGCACATTAATACTCAGAAATAAGACTATTGCCTGCCATAAATATTCCTGGAAGCTGGGTGCTTTCTAGGATATTGTGGTACAAAATGGTCTAAAGAGCAACCTCACCTAACCAACCAAGGAATAAGTGTTGTAAATGAAAAGATACCAAGCAAAACAAAACGCTGCCAATTTGCATGTTTATTTCCCTGCAATAGCATCATTGAATTGATTGCTTTTAACAGAATGGTACTACGGAAACACTTTAGTATATGTCCTCATATCCTTATATTTGATATTGCTTATGCAAACATTTATTGTAATGAAAAGAAAGTTTCTATTATAAAACAGTTTATATTACTTAATAGTCATTATTGTAAAAAGTAAGAGGAGAGTGGGGATTTAAGAAAAAGGAAAAACTGGTGGGTAACACATTGCACAGAGGACATTGGCTTCTCATATAAAGGCCATGTCTGGGCAAACATAAAATATAATAACTACTTACCTCTTCTAGCTGCAGCTGTTTCACCAATGTCCAGTTCTCTAATTCTCACCCAATGCTGAGATAAGTGGGTTGATTCAAAGAAACATGTAACAGCTTGGATTTGGGTGCCGATCATCCTATTTTTCCCGTCCGCTCGTGCGTTCGTATGAACTTGCGAGTGATTCTATAAGCAAATACGTTTCTATCCTAAAAGATACGTCCGTTCGTATGATATCTCCCGAACTTGCCTCAGTCAGTTGTCAATCGTAAAAATCACGTTCATGTGCTCACCTGTTGCGGCGGCAGCCTGTTTTTTCTGCTGCTTCCATCGTCCACCTCTTCCAATTACTTGCGTTTGCCTCTGGTTTTCATTGGTTTTTGGCCTCTTAGATTCGTTCGTTCGTATGTTTATAAGATCTTGCGCATGCGCACCCTCAACCAGAAACTTACCTAAACCCCTTAGCGCTTGCATCCTTCTTCATTTCTCGGTCCCTAAAACTTACCTAAACCCCTTAGCGCCTGCATCCAACTTCATTTCTCGGTCCATAACACTTACCTAAACCCCTTAGCGCCTGCATCCAACTTCATTTCTCGGTCCCTAAAACTTACCTAAACCCCTTAGCGCTTGCATCCAACTTTCATTTCTCGTTCCCTCAAACTTACCTAAACCCCTTAGCGCTTGCATCCAACTTCATTTCTCGGTCCCTAAAACTTACCTAAACCCCTTAGCGCCTGCATCCAACTTCATTTCTCGGTCCCTAAAACTTACCTAAACCCCTTGGCGCTTGCATCCAACTTCATTTCTCGGTCCCTCAAACTTACCTAAACCCCTTAGCGCTTGCATCCTTCTTCATTTCTCGGTCCCTAAAACTTACCTAAACCCCTTAGCGCTTGCATCCTTCTTCATTTCTCGGTCCATAAAACTTACCCAAACCCCTTAGCGCTTGCATCCTTCTTCATGTTGACGACCCTAAAACTTACCCAAACCACATAATGTACATATGTCTATATGTTTCTAAGCGTGTTTTTTCTTGTTTGTGTAATTGTTTTTTGTGGCGCATATTAGAAAAGACACATTTATGAAGTCTTAAAATATAATTTATTTAAATTATTATTTTTTTTTTTGATATTTTTTGTTTAAACATAATTTTTTTATTGGGGTGTTTTGTTTAAAACCCCTTTTTTTTGTTTTTTTTTTTTTTTTACAAACACATTAAAACTTTTTATTTTGTTTTACAAACAGATTGTAAATTTTTGTTTGTTGTTTTTCCAAACATATAAAATTTTTTTTTTTTTTTGGATTAAAAACAGAGATAAAAGTTTTTTTTTTTTTTTAAAAACAAAAACTATAAAAATTTATAAACAATTATAAAATTTGTAAAACATTTAACAAAAGTAGCCAGGACCAAGGGCACTAATCCTCCTCCTCTTCTTCATCTGTTGGCCCCAACGTCGCCTGTATGGCCAGCAGCTCGGCCACCAACTCCTTTATTCTTTTTTTTTTGCCAGCCAATGTTTTTGGGATCATCCCTGTAACCAATAGAGAATTAAACATAAATAGGAGTCCCAGACCGGTTTGTATGCTGGAAATAGATTTGGGGTTAATCAAATACATGTAAATGCATGACATATGTCATTCTTCCAAGGGATAAAGTTAATGCATTTCCCACAGGTAAGTCTTTAAACTCCTTAAAGCGGACCTTCCACATTATTTAATGAAAACCAATAACTATTCCCAAATGATTCTGCACCAGATCAAAGTAAATTTGGGATGTTTTTTGATTACAGCGCCGCCATCTGGACTCTGAAGCATAACACTTAATGAGGAGTGGAGAGTTGGATAAAGTACAGGGGAGTAGGTTACAGTGGTGCGTTGGGAATCCAGAGCATAGCTGGGTTGAGGGAAAGGTCATCACTCCCACAATGCATGGCAGCACCTTACTTTTTTCAATCTGTATCCCATGCTGCCTGTAAATATTGCGCATTCCATATTCCGCAATATTGGTTTTGTTCAGTCTAATAACATGCATTAGATGGCTGAAGGCTGTTTTTCCATGTTTCTAATCTGTAGGTACAGTGTGTTGGCTAATTCTTATGTTCTTAATACAAGTTAGGGTCCTCTTTAAGCTAACGAAGTGCCCACATGAAAGTGTGAACTACACATTGGCTACGCCTTTAGTTATGTGTGTGTTATTAGCTAACCAAACATTAATATGAATAATGGCATGGAGACTTACGGAGTTGGTGGCCGACAGATGGCTGGTTGGGGCCAACAGGCTGCCCTTGGTCCTGGCTATGCTGTGAAGAAGTCCCTGGAGAAACATGTGACATTTGGTTAGTACTTGTATAGAGTCACTATTCCCAACATATCTGGCTCCCAGTCTGGCTGACATCACTCACCTTCGCCAGGATCAACTTCCAGCATCTCTGCTGCCTCCTCCTCCACTATCTCACCCGCACCAGAAGCTTCTACAAATACATAATAAAGGATAACTTAGTTTTTGGCCTGCCATGTATATCTTTGTGCCTATACATGAAGAGTGACATACCAGAGCCTTCCCCATGCCTGGCCAGGTATGACTCCACGCCCACGCGGTTGGGCCCCTCCTCTGTGGTAAGGTCCAGGGGCTGGTCTGAGGAGGCCACAGAGGAGGGGTAGGTCCGTCGCCCGGGAGATCCACCACCTTCACTCACAGATGCAGACTCATGCAGCACTGGTCGGCCTGTACGCCTCCGGGTGCGGCGAATTCTGAAATCCATTTCCAACACTACCAAAGAAAAGTCATTATAAATAAAGGCATAACTTATACATTTGGAACATATACCATGCAATTGCTTTGTACTTACTTGGGAAATGGATTCCAAAAAACCTCCGCACCCGGGGCATGTGCAGACGTTTCAGGTCCGACCAATGCTGCATTATCTGGGTGTGAGTGAAGGTGGTGCTGGTGACACGGTGTATCTCCGCGATGATCTCCCGGGCGATGTCCCTTTTCTCGCACACATTGGGCGCGAAGTCATACCGGCGCTGAAGCATGATCTGAAAAACATAATGGACACAGAGCTTTTACTTTTACACACAGACCCATATGTGTTGCATCACAAGTTGAGAATTTCATGTCATTAACACACACATTTAGAGTGGCAGCCATTTTTGGGGAGTGCCTTAAAGAGGACGTTGACTGTGATTGACAGTCTGGTCTTATGTTATATGTATCACACACCATGTACATACAGATAATAGCCAACATCAAGAATCAGGCCACCTGCATCTATGGCATGTTAGGATGGTTTAAACATCCAAGATGTAGGCTTATGCTTCGGCTTTTGGACCACGTGTGTGGCTTCCCGTTGTGTTTTTATGGCTTAGGAAAACAGTGTTCCTCAAACATCCGCATCAAGGTCCGAGACAGGCCAGGTTTGCCAGCTAGCCCCGCTACTCCACAGGTTAATTAACTGTTGCTAAGCCTGAGCAATTGCCCTAATTAGGACATCAGCATAGACAGGTGAAAACGTGGCCAGGCTCGGCCCTTGAGGATGAAGTGTGAGGAGCCAGTTATTAAACATTAAGAGACCCCAAACTAGTTCCAAACGCATCATTTACATTTAGGCCATCATTGACTATTAGATTAAAATGCAGAGGCAGGCACTTACCAGCATGAGGATCTCTTCCTGTTGACGGGTGAAGATAGTGGGCGCCATCTTTATGCTTCTTCAAGGCAGCAGATAAGTGAAACCCCAGCGGTTTCCTGGTTCCGCTCGAACGTACGTTCGTACGAGCGCGTAGTCGTGCGCATAGGCGTCACACGCTGGGCTCATTATTTAAAGGTCCCTGCACCCAAAGCTCATTCTCTTTGAGCATTTGTGGAAGATGGCACCTAAAAAGGCAATCTCCAAGCGACCCCAGCAAAGCCAGACCGCGGAGGGCCCAACAACCAGGTCCCAGCAAGGTAGGATAAAGCTGCGATCCAAGACTACTACCTCTGCCCCACCAAGGGACACTGGACCCTCTGGCAGCCAAAAAAGGGGCCCTAAGGCACGTGCCCCTGCCGCCAAAAAACAGGCAACAGCAGCACCCACCACCTCTGCCCCCAGAAGAGGCCGGCCAAGGGAGCCCACACCGGCCATGGGTTCAAGTAGGGCAGTTCGGCAACCCAGGCCCCGCATGCAGGGCCCGAAACCCATCCAGGGCCAGAAGCCCAGCCAGGGCCCGAACCCCATCCAGGGCCAGAAGCCCAGCCAGGGCCCGCCGAACCCCATCCAGGGCCAGAAGCCCAGCCAGGGCCCGCCGAACCCCATCCAGGGCCAGAAGCCCAGCCAGGGCCCGCCGAACCCCATCCAGGGCCAGAAGCCCAGCCAGGGCCCGCCGAACCCCATCCAGGGCCAGAAGCCCAGCCAGGGCCCGCCGAACCCCATCCAGGGCCAGAAGCCCAGCCAGGGCCCGAAGAACCCCATCCAGGGCCAGAAGCCCAGCCAGGGCCCGCCGAACCCCATCCAGGGCCAGAAGCCCAGCCAGGGCCCGCCGAACCCCATCCAGGGCCAGAAGCCCAGCCAGGGCCCGAAGAACCCCATCCAGGGCCAGAAGCCCAGCCAGGGCCCGAAGAACCCCATCCAGGGCCAGAAGCCCAGCCAGGGCCCGAAGAACCCCATCCAGGGCCAGAAGCCCAGCCAGGGCCCGAAGAACCCCATCCAGGGCCAGAAGCCCAGCCAGGGCCCGCCGAACCCCATCCAGGGCCAGAAGCCCAGCCAGGGCCCGCCGAACCCCATCCAGGGCCAGAAGCCCAGCCAGGGCCCGAAGAACCCCATCCAGGGCCAGAAGCCCAGCCAGGGCCCGCAGAACCCCATCCAGGGCCAGAAGCCCAGCCAGGGCCCGCCGAACCCCATCCAGGGCCAGAAGCCCAGCCAGGGCCCGCAGAACCCCATCCAGGGCCAGAAGCCCAGCCAGGGCCCGAAGAACCCCATCCAGGGCCAGAACCCCAGCAAGGGCCCGCAGCAGGGCCAGAAGCCCCTACAGGGCCCGCAGCAGGGCCAGAAGCCCACGACCTGCCACCAGCCGGGAACAGAGCCCCCGACCTGGCACCAGCCGGGAACATAGCCCCCCAAGAGGGCCCAGAATGTCCACCATGACCACATCTACACCTGGAAGTTCGGTGGCCAGCCACGCAAGAACACCCAGTCCCTTGGCCAGTCCAGTCCAGTCATTGGGAAGCCAACAATCCGGCCATTCCCCTACCCAGCCCCAGACCATAATGTCACCACATGTGTCTGCACACATGGAGGAGCAGCCAAGCCAACCATCTGGCCGCACATTGCGCCGCGGCCAGTTGAGTGGGAGATTCTCCCATGACCAAAATATGGCATTGGCTAGTGGCCTTACATTATACTATGACGAGCTCTATGGGAGCAAATCAAAACACACCACAAAGCAGCGCAAGATGGAATTGTTTGAAACCATCCTACGACAAGTAAATGCAGCGGGGGAAGAGAGGAAAGATGTGTCCCAAATTCAGAAGAAAATCTCGGATCTGAAGTATGCTGTACGGCAAAAAGAAATTAAAAGGCATAATTACAGGTAAATAAATGATGTCTCCAAATATAAGGTTTAGGATGTACTGTATGCACCTTTTCTGAGTACCAAACGATTTTCTCTTTTCAGCCTGAAAACTGGAGGTGGCTTTCCATCAAAATTGGAGTTTACCCCTGCTGAGGAGATTGTGCTGGGACTTCTCCATCCGGTCGCGGTCGGTGGACATGCTGGTCTAAGGGACACAGACTCACCGACCCGTACCCACGGTGAGTACTCTTAAATCTGCATGTTTGCCTGTTTGCTAAATAATCTAAAGTTCACTAGTAACAAGATGACGGGATGGCCCTATGGTTTGCCTTGCTTGGCCTCGCACTACTGTGCCTGTTTGTGTCCTCTTTTGGTCCCTGTGAATCACACATTTAGGACCACATCCATTATGGCAAAGATCAAATTTCCAATTGTATTGGTCAAGTCATGAAGTTTCTCCTGAAAAGTGATATATTTTGAATCAATCACAAAACACACATCATTATGGATGGGTTGCCTATTTGTTGTGTGAGTTGTGTTTGAGTTAACAATTTAATTACCCACCCCCAAACATATCTGACCTAGAGCAGCGAGACTCAACTGGCGGGCCGGGGTCCCAATGCGGACCTTGGCACCAGATTCCAGGACCCCTGCCCAGACAGCCCTGCACTCAGTTACTTCTGTGTTGACGTGCTCAGAGCTGCCCCCTTGATCGGCGATGTAGTGGTTGTTCTCCTGCCCAATGTCATGGCTCCCTGAAACATAGCATTGCAATATGAAGTACTGCACAGGAAGTGGCATTGCAAGGTACACAGTAACTTGGTACATCTTTCTCTTGGCACAATCGTGTCCCGCTGCCCCTGCTCTGCCCCATCTGCCACAGTCCCCCCATGCCCCCCCCCCCCCACATAAGCCCCATACATTTGTAACAGATTTGCTCCATCCATCCCATCACCATCAATTCGTGAACTCCCCCCTTTAGCCATCCAATCCCTGTCCCCTCAGCTCTGCCCCATCCAGCCCAGCAAGGGCAAGCAGCCTTTATTAGTTTGCACTTTGAAATCTCAAGCCCCTCCACCAGTGTGTTTATTTCTAACTAGACACCCCCTGCGTCAGCCCCATGGCCAGACATTCACCTCTCACCACATACCTTTAAATGGACCTTTACAAGAATTGTTTGAGTACCCCGGACCTAGCGAATGGTAGTCTTAATCCAAAAATGTGCGTTGCAAGTTGTATGCTGACTGGGTACACTTCCTGACTTAGAACTGAGGTCAGTTAGCAGTTTTCGCGAGGCATTGCACCTATCTAAACTTGCGTGTCTTTTAACAAATGTCCCCATTGCTGTAGAGTTGCTTAATATTACAAATAGTGGTTTATTTGATTACCTATCCAAAAAATGGTTATGTGTGTGTTTACCTTGTTTGTTTTTCTCTTCTTCAGCCCAGCATGATCCCTCAGCAAGGGTAAACTCACCCCCCAGTTTGGTTATGCCTACCAGGTCCGTACAGCATAGGAGCCCAGATCCGAGATTTCCGGTAAGTTAATTTAGTACCATAAATACTACTAAGTGCTTAAGCATGTGTTAAACTGTGGGAATCCCAAATTTGGACGCCAACTTACATTTTTTTTTTTATATGTCCCTACAGACCCGCACACTCATGGAAGAGATCCAGGAAATGGAGGAAGATGATGTCTCCATGCAGGGCACGTCGGATGACCTCCCCCTGGGTCCCAATTTGGAACTGCTCCATAATGTTTCTCTGGCCAATCCTCAGCAGCAGAGTGAATCTCCATCCATTGTGCATGCACATGGGGAGACTGACACAACAGTCCCCAGTGTTCACTCTGCTGCTGAGGATTTGCAAAGCAGGCCTGTTGCTGTTGAGGGGACGACACCACGCGGCAGGGCACGCCCAAGAGCCAGGGTAATTGTGCGGCGGACTCCATTACGCCGCCCCACAATTTCCCAGGGGAGGCAGAGTGCCCTGCTTCAATTATGGACCCAAGAAAGGGACTCTTATGAGGCACAGCTCGCTACAGAGCGTGAGGAAAGGCATGCCGACATGGTGAACATCAATACCAGCTTACAGGGCATCCTCGCGGAGTTGCGTACCCTCAACAGCAACGTGGTAACTGCAAGTAATGGCATCCAGTCAGCCATGGCTGAGATGACCAATATGCAGAGAAACATTGTGGAGCAGTTTCAAATTCACAATGCTGCCATGGCCCAGGCTAGGTCCCATTCACATGGACCTCCACCTGGACCTCCACCTGGGTATTATGGGCAGCCACCCTATTAAGCCATGGTTGTGTGGGACATCTTTTCTCTTAACCCCCACTGTATTTACTTGTCCTTTGAGGTTTCAAACAATCCATTTTGTGTTGCTCATGCAGGTTGTGTTTTGTATTTGCTCCCATATAGCTCCTTAGAGTAATGCTTAAGGCCACTAGCCAATGCCATAGGTCTATGTGGAGTGTATCTGGCCACTTATGGCTTTAAATATGTATTTGGTTGGTGCTCCTCCTGTTTGCAGACATGTTTGTGTGACATTATGGCCATGCCCAAATATCCCTGGGCCCAGGCAATATTAATGACTGGACTAGGCTGGCCTTTGGACTGGGTGTCCTTGTTTGGTTGTGCCACTCACTTCCAGGTGTAGATGTGCTCGATGTTTTTTTTGTTATGTCATCCATTTGTAACCACAGATGTATGTGGACTGTTTTCTGTTAAGCACAATAATTTTAACTTTCCTAAGTAAAAAAATCTTCGCACTTACAATACTTGTGGCGTTTTTAGTGGGAACACATTTTAAACAGCTTGGGCTAAACCAGATAATTTGGGTTTGAAGAGGTGTAACAATGCAAATATCAAGCTAAGGAAACTACATGAAATACATTAGGCAACAATTAAGGTAAAAATGTTTTACTTTGAGGTAATGCCACATTACGGCAAAACAACATATTTAACAAAAAGGCTAACACAGACACACAGAATGTTGATACACGAAATAAAATTAACTAAAATGCTGCAAGATCAAGTTTGCTCTAACTGATTGGGCAGACTCACTGGGTGGCCCAACAAAATTCTCTCCATCATCCTCTAGGGCTGTAGAGGGCAGGCTATCCACATAACGTGGGACACGTTCCAGTATCGCAAAATTGTGCAAAACAGCACATGCCATGATTATGTCGATCACTTTTTTTGGATCATATTGCAGGGCGCCCCCAGTATGGTCCAAGCAACGAAAACGGGTCTTCAACAGCCCAAAGGCCCTCTCCACAACAGCCCTGGTCTTGCGGTGCGCACGGTTGTACGCTTCCTGAGAGGCATCCTGGGGCCGCAGCACAGGCGTCATGAGCCAGGGTAGAAGTGGGTACCCGGAATCACCTTAAACAGACAATTAAATGTAATCAAAATTAAAAAGGCAACACAACAAACACAAAGAATTTTACATATATCATAATGATGTAAGGTAAAGGGCCAAAAAAAACACCCAGGGCACATTAGCAAAATAACTATTGCCACTAATGTAGTACATAATTAAAAATGGCACTTCAATATACCAATTAATTAACAAACATCTGCACGGCCAAGGGTAGTTGGAATTTAAATATATTTTTAGGTTTCTGACATGTTACAATTAGGATGCTGCTGAGGGGCTATCAACATTTATATGAAAACTACAATGTATGCAGTTTAAGTCCACTTTGCCATTTAAAGACCAATACTACAAAAGGAGCAAAAGCTCACAGATCCTTGGGTATAAACTCCCAACCAATATATTTAGGGACATGGAACTTACAGACATCCTAACTAAAGGGAAAACATTCTGAAGGACAAAGCGAGGCAAGCATTTTGGTTTGGAGTTCATAATATATGACCCAACAAAAAGGCAGTTTCTGGCTTATGTAAAGAATTCAAATACAAAAATATCAACAAATACAAGATTAATCCCACATTTAAAAGCACACAAATAGGACACACTTACCAAGCAGCCATGCACCCGAAAATTCACCTGCCTCAAATCTCCTAAACAACCCAGATCGCCTGAGGATATACGAGTCGTGCGACGATCCTGGGTAGCCGGCAAGGACACTCATAAAACGCATGTCCGGACCAACCACGGCCTGGACATTAAGGGAGTGTCCCATTTTTCGATTCCTTAAAGTGGACCAACACCCAGGATTTTGACTATCCTGGGTGTTGGTCCACTTAGGTGGGGCACCCCGATCGGGGGTGCCCCGCTGTCTGAAACCCCCCCGATCGCCGCAAAAACTCACCTCTCCCCGCTCCCACGTGACCTCGTCCGGCCAATGACAGCGCTCAGAGCAGCTCTGGTATGCGCGTCCAAAGCTGCTTGGACGCGCATACCAGAGCGCTGTCATTGGCCGCGTCTCTCGCTTCCCTCTAACAGGGAGCGCTCCTGCGCCGGCCATTCACAAAACGGCCGGCGCGGGAGCGCGCCCTGCTAGAGGGAAGCGAGAGACGCGGCCGCGTCTCGCGCATGCGCCGTTGGATCGCCGGTAAGGTGAGGATTGTGGGCCTCCTGGGGGGTTCCTCCCCGCGGGACATCCCGATTTCGGATGCCCCGCGGGGAGGGATCTGATCGGTCCGGGAATCTTATAGATTTCCGGGCCGATCCCCCCTGGGTGTTGGTCCACTTTAAGGCAAAAACATACAAAAAGGGTAATTGATATTTGAAAAAAAAAAAAAAAAAAAAAAAACATGTCTGCACTCTATTGGGAAAGACTAATGAAAAGCCTAGATAAAGCAGCTACACAAATGAGGGATAAACAAATATGCTGCCGCAAAGCAAAACAGGTTACATTACACGTTGGCCAACATAATAACCAATCTCAATACCTATATATATACTCGTCGGCAGCCCTAGGTACGAGTGCCACATGTGTGCAGTCAATAGCACCAATAACGTTGGGCATGTCGGCCACATTATAAAACCCAAGCTTAATGGCGTTTCTGGCTGCCATATCATCCGGAAAATAAATATATTTTGGAGTTATGGCAGCCATGCCTTCCAAAAATTTAGATAGTGCGCGGCTCAGCGTAGGCTGTGACATCCCCACGGAGAGGGCACCCAGCCTCTGGAACGAGCCGTTCGCCAAAAATTGCAGGCAGCCAAGCATCTTGGTCATACCTGAAATTGCATGCCCCTTCCTTGTGGTGCGGGCTAACCATGGCCGCAGCTCACTATATAATTTATGGAGGGAAGCGCGATTAAGCCTGGTCAGCTCGAACAGCTCAACATCATTCATGCTATCGATGTTCATGCGACGACGCAGGGGCAATCTGCTCTCAGACATCTCGATCAACTCAATGCCAAAAAGCATAAGCCCTTGATGTGCCACAAACTCGCTCCTCTCCATCCTACTCCCGAGGCCAAATAGCTGCCGGCAAACATTTCGTAAAGCAGCTCTTTAATGGGCTTCAAAACAATTAGCAATCACCTCTCTGAATTGGTCGCAAGCCCATGTGAAGGAAGTAAAAAATAGGATCGGACGCAAATCATACGATTTGGACGGGAAAAACACACGAACTAACGCAAAATATACGATTCTCGTACGAAATGCGTATGTTCATATACGTCTATGCGCGAACGATCGTGCGAATACGAAATGGGCAAAAAAACAAGAAAAAATGACAAACACCCACCCAAACTTACGATTCTCGATACGAAATCAATTAACTTTTGCTCTTTGAATCGAGGGGATGGTGTCAGAGGTCTCTAGAGGTAGTGATTGGCATGCCCTCTCTGTTGAAGTTAACGGAGAGTGGTGTGGGACCGGATCTTATCTACCAATTTACTGTATTTTTGACTCTATAAGATGCACATACCCATCAGATGCACCTAGGGTTTAGAGGAGCAAAATAAGAAAAAAAAAAATTCTGAACCATCACCCCATTACAGACAGTGTGCAGAATCCCCCCACAACTCACTCCATTACAAACAGTGTGGAGGGAAGCATCTTCCAAGTCTCTTCATTTGTTCATTCAGGCTTTATAATAGGAAAATAATTAAGTGGGCATATAGTCCCCCTAAGTGTAACCAAAAACATTGCTCCTGATTGATCTCTTTTATTCATAGTGACTATATATGAAAACATGGGTCCTTATTTATGAAGGAATAGCGACAGGTAGCGACTAGTGAGCGGCCGGTAATGACGGGCACCGCCACGAGAACGCCGGCTCCCCACCACAATCACTCATTTATCAAGCCGATCCTGCTTAGCGACTGAGATAGCGCCATATAGCCACTCATTCATCATTATTCCAGCCTCAGCCCACAGCGCCAGCGTCCGACCTTGAACAGCGACAGGTATGACCTCTCGCTACCTGGCGCTCTCCAATGCATTTCAATGGAAAAATCTTTAAATATTCATAATTAATTGTTATTAATGTTTTTTTTTTTTTTTTTTTTTCTTAAATGTGAAAAATTCTGTGACCACTTCTGCCATGTTAGATAATTTTTTTAAGGGAAAAAAAAAATAGTGCAGAATTGATATTACAGCTCTGATATTAATGTATTCATATTACTAAATTATTTAAAAATAATTTTTTTTTTGTTCCCAAAAATATGGTGGTTTGGGGGTTAAAAAACTTCTTTTAACACATCGCCGCCAGCGCTCTGGGGTTTAAACATGCATTTCACAGTTCTTGAATTTTTGGAGCGTGATTTTTTGAAGAATATGGTGGGAGCCGGTCGCTCTGACCAGTCGCTATCATGCGCACCCATACATCGCAGAACCTGTCAAATAGCGACTCGTCACCCCGTATTCAACATTACTGCACACCGACTCAGTCGCTATCAACAACCGAACAACGGCCAAGCACAGCGACTACTAGCGGGCGCTGTGAAAATACCGCTACAGTCACTCAACTGTCGCTACCTGCCGCTATTAATGAATCGGCCTCATGGTGTCTTTATATGTGGTGGCCATGTTTCATAACACATTGTGCTCAATGTGGGCGTTAATGTAAAAAAATAACTCATCCAGCACTGGCATAAAGCGTGTTCCTAGTGCACAGATGGGCACCACACGCTGTGCAGACAGAGGGGATGCTGATCTGTGCTGGATACTGGGACCTGGTAAGTCTTTTTTAAATGGTACCGCCGACAGAGCAAGAGCAGGGAGGGGACAGGGGAGAGGTCAAGGAGCATTTTTTTTTTATTAAGTCTACTTTTAAAATATTAAAAACGTTTTTTCTGTCCCTTGATTCTTGGATGCTAGGGTTTAGTGTTTTGCAGTGACCCGTAGTAGTCGTTTTTTTCAGGCCCCATTTCACTCCTGCTTACTCCAATGTAACAATATCATGCATTATGAACGTGTTAAAATCAATGGGTCGATTTTCCGGACGTGAGGTACATCACTTCTGGTGGGTTTAGGATATTTTTTATGAACTTGCAGCATTCTATGCAGAATAATGACTTTTTTCTGCATAGCCTATAGGGTGGTGTCATTTTCAATGCAGCTGCAGTTGCAGACTTTTTTTCAGTGGGGGGGGGGGATTAGAACAAAACGTTTTTGCACTTGTGTACAAAAGCTCATATAGAAGCAGATTCCAAATCTCAAAGTTAAACTTGCTTTACCAAAAAGAGTGGCATGACCCCCACCATTCCACATGTTCCATGACAACCTGTTACTTCCTCATCTCCCATGACCATCGGTTTCCATCTAGAATTCCATCTTTGAGGCAAATGGCAACATATGGGCTAACAATAGGTCATCATTTTTGGCAATGAGTAATATTAGGACTCAATAACTGAGTGTTGATCATATGGATAAACCTTATCTCATTGATTCATTGGTACAAATATTTGGTAGCACCTTGTAGGGAGCTAAAAAGGGGAGTCCATGGTAGTATTTAGCTGAAAAGACAAAAAAAAAACCATATGTTAAGTCCCTTCTCCCCTCTTTCCCACCTACCAGCAACCTTTTTGACGTAATGGGCAGTCGTGACCTAGAGGTAAGGAAGCGGCCTTGTGACCTCAGGAACATGACTGAAGTGCTCCTGAGCAAGGCACCTAACCCCCCTACCCTCCACAGGCACCATAATTAGGGCAGCCCACCAATCTAGGCATGTGTATACTCACTGCATGGATAGATTAAAATCTAAAAACAATCTCGGGTTAAATGAGGAGGAAAAATGTATATGTGTGCGCAAGCATACAATGGCCCCCTAATAAAAAAAAAGTAAGAAAAACAAGCAAGCATATTATGGGAGTCAGACATCAGGTTTTGGAGAGACTGTCCACAGTAAGTGAAAGGTGAATGTGTTTTTTTTTTGTGCTTTTTTGCGTTGTGCCAGTAGTAATACAAAAATAACACATGCTGGTTAATTTTTAACATTCTTTTTAAATGTGTTTACAGTAACTCAGAAGTGAGATTGCTTCCTACTTCATATAAGAGCAGTTTGTTTTTAGATGATCGAAATAGTTTTTTATTATGGAAACTTGTATGAAGATAGCACTGACTTTTATAGCACTCTTGGGGGAGGGGGTAAATCATTAGGATCTGGAGAAGCCCTCCATATTTCCAAGCTTTAAATAATACTGGTGCACTACATAGCTTTAGAGCCTCTCTAGATGTATCTGCAGTATGACCTTTGTCCAAAACTCTCAGTAAAAAGAACTGTGATGCGAACAATAGAAACAACACAATACCCTTCACACTAAATTATAAATAAATGTAAGACTAATATACTATTATAATGCAAGCATACACGTTGATAAATATACCTGAAGGGATTGTCCAGGTAAAATAAAAGCAGCTATACTCACCTTTTTTCACCCAGACCCGCTGTTGTTAAACCAAAATGAACGCCCGTCGTTCCTCTCCGATCCAGGGTGGCGGCCGTGATCGTGACTGGTTTACACCGCCCTAACACATCCACTTCATTCACTTCAATGGAGCATGCGGTGCAGAGGTAGGGTTCCTGTGGGCCTGTTTTAGCACCCCCCCTCCATTGCAATAAATGGAGTCGGTGTGCTGCAGGGTGTAAACTAGTCACAACCATTTTGTCTGGACAATCCTTTTAATCTTATATTGTACATGGCAAAAAATGATCACATCGTGTAATGACAAAAACCAGCAACCCAGACCCATTTTTCTTATAAGCTGATTCTGCATATGTTACATAAAGTACACCCAGTTGTGTAGAAAAACCTTGGGTCATAGTTAAATTTAGCCAAAATTTTGGTAGACCCTAATTCATGCAAATGTTAGGACAAAGTATTCAGACCTTTTCTACATGTTTTTAAAATATTTTCTTTTTCTTTAAAAAGGACTGCCATCAGTGGTGTAACTAAATGTGACTGGTGTGACTATTAAATGGGACCCTTTCAAGGCTTCTGTCTTTTAACTCAATTGGATGTAGATAGACAATTTAATACTGAAACAGCAGATATAAATGCTACTTCTTTTCTCTAAATGATGCTAAGTGAGCATAAATATGATAAATAAGGTGAAGGAGCAACAATCACGGGGCCCCATTGACCCCATGCACCCCCTCAAGTTATTTCCCTGACTGCCATTCTCCCAAGCTACTAGCCTGAACACCAGGCATAGAGGCTGTATCCCCAGGACATGGAGGCCAAACAACCGATCTACTGCAGTTGCGGCATACCAGCCCCAGATACTGTGAAGCTGAAAGAAACACTTGTTGGAGATACATACTTTGCAACAGCTTCTGACAATAGATGACGCTGTTACCAATGCTTATCTATAATCTCTCTATGCATTATTTACTGTGTTGTATTTCCTGTATATTATGCTACGCTCTGTCACTTCTTTTTCTTGTCTGTATTAGCCACTATGTAAGATGACATTATCTTACTCCATTCATGTTCCAGTAAAGGAGGTTCCTGTTATACCACTAATGTCTATCTGTATTTGAATCTGCTGCACCCAGCACTCACGCTCTGCAACAGGTCCAGTGACTGAATGAAACCACAACGATAGAATCAATTCCAGTGACCAAGCGAGGCCCAGGTAGAGAAAAGTTCAGAAAGGGAGACAGTGCGGCCAATGCAGAGGTTAACATAAGAAAGCTTTGTAGAGACATCTCCTGCATACAAATAAGACAGTTCTTATAAATAAAGGAGGCAGAATGGCCAGCAGCTCAGACCTTAAACTCTCAGTGGCCAAGCTAAACAATGACAGTTATCAGTTATGGAAGTTTAAAACAGCTTCTGCCTGTTTCTGAATGTGATTTTGGAACTTATGCCAGATTGACTGCAGTTTACAGTTACGACGCGTTATGATAGTAGATATCACTATTACAAGTGCTTATTTGTAGTCTCTATGCATTTTTCTGCTGTGTTATATTTCCTGTATATTAAGTTGTGCTCTATGACTTCTGTTTCCTGCCTGTGTTAGCCACCATGTTAAGGTGACATTCTCTTACTGCATTCATGTTCCAGTAAAAAATATTAAGAAAAAACAGAGCTTGACAATATTACTCCGGACCAGTATGAATAATGTCCAACAATTAAGATATCCCTCACCGTATGAACAGGTGAATCATAAATGCCACAGTCCACAATATTATATTTTGACCACGTCCCAAAGTGCATGTGTCTTTTTAATCCGTGCTCACATCACCCATTTGTGCAAATCCTTACCAGACTTATGTTTTGATCAATTCATCAATAGCAAGCCGATATTTCATCAACACTCCCAAGGTGACAGAATCTCCTCAAATACACAGCTTGATAAAATCATCACCATCCACATTAAACCAATATTTCATCAATTTCCACAGGATGACACAAATTCAAACCATCAGTAATGAGCAGCAGAGCCATACATGTAAAGGAGGAAAATACAAAACAGACCTAGTGCAATAACGTTTTTCCTAAAGTGGACCAACACCCAGGATTTTGACTATCCTGGGTCTTGGTCCACTTCGGTGGGGCACCCCCGATCGAGGTGCCCCGCTGTGTGAAACCCCCCCGAACCCCCCGAACAACTCACCTCTCCCCGCTCCCAGCGCCGACGGACAAGCCGCGGACAAGCGGCTCCTCCGCTGCCGCCTCCCGCGCGTCCCTCTTGACGCGCGCGTGCCCGCGGCGGCCATTCACAGACGGCCGGCGCGGGCGCGCGCACGTCTAGAGGGGAGCGATAAGGTAAGGAGTTTGGGGTGTTTGGGGGGGTTTCACAGATCGAGATGTCCCGCGGGGAGGGAGGTGATCGGCCCGGGAATCTTATAGATTCCCGGGCCGATCACCCTTGGGTGTTGGTCCACTTTAAAAGCACCATTTAATAAGAATAAGAATCACACTCACAAAAATAGAAGGTACATCAGCATATCAGCTCATATGAGCCATATATATAAGCGCAGTACAGCAGGTCTCACCGCCAGTCTCAGACGCTCCCAGTCCCAAACGCCAAGTAACCGGCAATACAGCCCACGATGGGGGTATATCCTCTGCAATAGTCCAATCTCCAAAAGATGTAAACAAAAGAGACTCGTGTTTTGCAGTTCTTTAGCTGTTGATTCTTACTTTTGAATGTTCCAGTAAAGTGGATTCCTTTAATACCACTAATGTCTTTCTGGATTTGACTCCACTTCACCCTTTATTCACACTCTGCAACAATACTGAGAAGCCACACCTCCAAGATATAACACTACTTGTGAACTAGTAAAGTGTCCCAAGGATTCTTACATCTGTTCAAAGGGTAGGGTGGTTCGCAAGCCACCTGAGTGGCATGTAGTGGGAGATTTTACAATATCCCCAACCATGTGCCCACACCACCTCCTGGGCACAGGAGTTGCAGAAGACCCCAGTGTTCATTGGTGTGAGCCTGGTGTTCTCCCAGTGGATACCCACAGATTTGCTACCAATGACCAGAGGCTGGATGTTTACCCTCTACATCTTGCAGATCCAAGCCCCTATGCGGTGCACCTAGCTAGAAGCCCCAGGAAATTGGGAACTGCTTTTTAAAATAAAAAGGGTAAATAGGGAATATGATATTTCTTCCTCCCATAGACATTAATGGGATTTCACTTAGGGGAATACCTGAAATCGAACCAACATCCTCTGCGGCGAGGCTGTAGGTGGTCACCGGCGCTGCCGCTATATTATCCCCGCACAAAACCCAGGAGCCCCATAATCCTTACCTTATCTAGCTTCCCCACTGGCAATCTGGCGCTGGGATTGGCTGCCCGGCAGTCACGTGGGTGTTGACGTCCTGGCCGCCGAATGTCCTGCCCATGTGAGCATGGGGCAGCCAATCGCCCCTCCGGCAGTGGAGCAAGTATAAAGTAAAGATTATGGGCATCCTGGGGGGTTATGTGTGGGGGGGGCTTAAGCATTCTGGATGCTGCCCCCCAGTCTGTCAAATAGTGGTGGCACCAGCAGCCACTGACACCCCTGGCATGAATGCTGTTGGTCCATTTGAATACCAAATAAGTGGACAATCTAGGCCAAAAGGCTCCCGAACCACCCAGAGCACGACTGGCTTATCACTAGTGCTGAGGCATCATACTCATTATAGATCAGGGTGTTCATATTTCTTAGCTACACAAACATGCAGGGGAAGGCTTATATGTTTAAATGTTGCCTAAAGCTGCACTTAATGTAGTTTTTTTGCAGGGCAGGTAAGGTTTCAGTAGGGTAAGGAACTAGATATGGAACTAGACATGGCATCAATAGCAGATAATTTTTACTTATTTTCTTCAGCAGCAAGCTGTCTAGACTCCCATTAAGCTCTCTGCCACTAGATTATTCTCTGGGCTCAAACTAACATAGCATATGAGAGTGCACTTTAGGTGATTAAAGAAATAGAAGTGCTGTTTTTTGCTCTTGTACTTTTCATCCAGAAGCCCTATGCGGCTTATTCACTGGCCACACCCATGCCCTGTAGAACCCAGCTCAGCTGCCACAGTGATTGGATGACAAAAGTGTCCTAGCAGGGCAGTGCTGTGGCCACCAAATAAGCAGCATAGGGTCCCTGGTGGAGAAGAGAATTCACAGAATGCTTTAGGTGAGTATATTTTTCATTCAGGTATAGGACCGCTTTAAAGCTATATTAGTCTGAAAAATAGATTTGATTAACAGATATTTTGTATTTGTATTCTGGTCACTCTCTACGTAACAATGAACGTCTTTTAGTCAAACGGTTTATTGAATCTTCCAGGAATATCATCACTCTGCATCTCTGTATACAGCGCTTCTATCAGAGTAGGCACGTTGAAGCTAATATGAACAATGCGTAGAGAAACGTGGTCTATATTAAGTGTGAGTAGGTGGGTATAATCTTTACAATAATGTCACTTTCTAATTTGACAGACATTTCTCAATAGTAGTCAAGGAGATGGTAATAGGATTCTTTCTGCAGTTTTTACTCATTTTTACAATTACTAGATAAACTGAAGTGGTGTGATGTCATTTATTAAATTATAGTCATAGTAAATGACGCAAAACAATAGCTGCTGAAATCTCAGGATTTATATAGGAAGTATATTTACAGTCTATGGATACAATTTTAAACTGGATGGATTATAAAGGATGAATGAACATACTCAAGGATGCTGCCCCCAACCCCAGGGCACAGGAAGTAAGAACATCAATGGTGTTTGCACATTGAGAATCACTTTTTAGATTTTTTTTGTATAATAGGTATCAGGCACAACTCCCAACAAAGTTTCTAATTTTTAAGTTACTTAGTTGCTTTTATAAATAAAAGCTAGGATCTTTGATCTTTTCATGGGCAGGCCTGCTTGCTGAAGAAATACCAAGTCTTTCCTTTAAAACTAGATCATTATGAAGGACAAGCGTCACCTATGAGCAGAGGTGCCTTTTCAAGTTTGCAGATGTTTTGATGGAGAACATGGTGGAGAATCATTTTTTTTTTCATTTTGCTCGATTCCTCTGATTATTTTTTTTTCTGGCAAATTTTTTCTTTCCTTTTTGGGTGGCTACTCTCTTGGGGACAGTCAACGATTTACCAGCTCCATAAGTGGTTGTGCCAGCTCCAGATTTGGCATGTAGTTTAGTTTTTCACACATCTCTTTTGGCTTGTCTTCCTAATACAGGACATATTCATGCTACATGGGGCTACAGTGGGGAGAAGTAGTGTTTCCAGGTTTTGGCTGGCCTTTTGGACTGGCCACCTGATCTAATGTCTTCTGCAATAATTACGGTTGTGAAGATACAAATAATGCAATATCATGCCTCCTTACACAATCCTAGTAAAGGCTTCAGTGTGGTAGGAGACTGCAAGAATAGTCTACTCTGGAACGGTTCAAATAGTTCAAGCCTTCTCTGATGCTCAGCAGGACTCTTTGCTTGTAATAAATTGATATTAACTAGTGTTAAGCAAACCTGTAAAAGTTTGGGTTTGGCAATTTCGGAAGAACTTTGAACAAAAGTTCGGTTCGGCTACCCGAACTTGATCTGAACCCAAACCCCATTCAATGAGTACCTAAACTTGGTGACCAAAAATGGATGCAACATGAGGGTAGTAAGGGGTAGAGGGCTGCAACATGGGGCAAATAACAGGACAATTCCCCTGCAAAAAATGTGTTAGGGAAAGTCCTCTGTCCTAAAAATGGAAATTATTTTAAATTATTAGCTGTCCGAGCCTCTTCTTCCTACCTACCTGCCCTGAAAAGTTCCTAACTGTCCCTCACTGCATCTACAGCCTCTACCATGTCGAACCTACCTAGGTGTAACAGCGCTGGGACACGTGACTCTGCCTCTTATACAGGGGGGTCACAGCTTCCGTCTGGCCAATTTCAGCCATGTCCATACTGGGCATGGCTTTGGTTGCTATGGGCTAAAAGCTGGTTGATGGGCTTCTCAGCATCTCCTGCACTTCAAAAACTTAGCTAAATTACAAAGCATGAAGGTATGGTACTCATAATGTGGAACATAGAACAGGTCCCCTTGGTTGCTGGAAAAGATGTGTGTTTTATCTATACAGATAAAAGCCTTTTTATTCACAGCTTCTGCCTACTGACACTAGCATGATGGACTGGGGCACATCGCTCACGCCTAAACTGTAGTCAGGCTCCTGTCCCCACCATGTGCCATCATTCACAATGACTCTGACATGCCCTCTCTATTTACTGCAATGGAGGGGGTGTGCCATGTCTTGACACACCCTCTTCATTGCAGTGAATTGAGAGGAAGTGGAATTGTCACAGTGATGGCAGGGAGTGTGAGTCCCACATAGTCAGCCCAGGCAATTGTGCTCTTTGACTGAAAGTGTTCTCTAATCTATGTCACAGATAGCACAATCTACATTTGCTTAGCATGGTGGAGAATTGTCAAGTTTTACCGGGTTGTTATAGTGAGTTTTCAATGTGACACTCTTTTTGTGGTTCCTCCCTAGAGAAGTTTGGAAGAGGCTAAGTCAATGTGTAAATGTATATGACAGCTAGTGATCACGACTTATTCCTACAAGGAGAAGGTTGTTTTGTAGACCAGGGTAGTAGGCTGCAGACCTCCAAAGCAAAAATCTAGACATCTGTGCATACCCTCAGAAAGTTTTACAATCTTTTATACTCATGTCAATTCGCGAAGATTCTACTATTTGTTTCCAGTTATATCTCAACCTTGTTCTTATGGCAATCCACCATTGTAAAAGGTCAGTTTTAGAACATACCTATGCTAATATTATGTGATTCTAAGCAAATGATGAAGAAAAGTAGATTTCAGTATATTGACTGCTAACTCCATTCCTCACTATATATATATATATATATATATATATATATATATATATTTATATATATATTTATATATTTTTCCCATATTTTGTTCATGATCTCCTTGCAGAAGATCCATTCGCTGAAACTGGGGAGAGAGAAAACCCTGGACCTTCTATCATCTGCATCATGCACAGTATATTTACTACAGCCTCAAGGACAGCATGAGTGTCCAGGGAAATGCCAAGCACACTTGTAAGCCTAGAAACTGATAGGCGTCATGTGGCCTGGCAACATGAGGAGCGAGACATAACTATTATGTAACTCATGCAGTAAACACCATGTGCAGTCATACGGCGTTTATGAATGATGCCTCATATCAGCTACTATTACAGAAAACATTATATATGTCTATTAACCGATCTTGCACTTTCGCTAGTTGGAAAACAAAGAAGGGGGTTTTGGAGACGATTCTGGGAAACTGCCATAACCACCTTATACAACAGATTACCTGGTAATTGTTTCATGGGCTACTCACTTTACTTCAAGCAAATCATGTTATGCCAATATGTCTCCATATTAAATCTAGAAACAAAGCTTTAAGAGTTTTGGTGTGGTTTATACATTCAAATACCTGTTAGTTAAGCGCAAAAAGACTTTTTCACCCACACGTTTTTCAGAGCGGACCTACATCCAAGCATAGCATAGGGTGTGTCATCAGAGCTCCATGCTCCGTGCTTTTTATTGGAGGAGACCCGGGGTTGGGGATGTAGGATTTGCTTTGATGCTTAGTTGCACAGCTACATTATTTTTTTTGTATTACAATGGGGCGCTCATTTTACACCTGCTGCTGAATCCACCCATGGGTTAATGGTTGCTTTTTCCCCAAAAAAATATAATTGAACTTTTTGCACTGGTACTGAATTGCCTCTTTGATTTAGCACCAGGGCCTTGGTTTAGAGTATTGTTTGCTAGTATGATGATGAAGGGAAGCACAGCCAAGTGTATATGTTCTATAGAGGCAGCGGAGGCAGCTGCTGCTGGGCCCGTAGCAGAAGGGGGCCAAATGCAAGCTGCTTCCCTCCAAATTGCAGAACCAGTTCTTCCCTCCTGACTGTGGCAGACTGGTAATGCCCAGGTCAGCTGTGGCAGGGCCTAACCAAAAGCAGCAGGACTAGGATTGGTAATGGTATCACCCCTGGTGGCCCCAGCAGCATATTATAATATTTGTTTATTTTAATGTGCCATGAGGACACAAAGGGAGAGATTCAGCTAATATGTATCTCTCCATGTGTAGTGTTCTGAAGGAGGCTGGCAGCATCCCAGGTGAGTAGCTCTGAAATATTTGACTGCATTGCATGTCCCAACTTTGGAGACTCAAAAATACGAGTAGGGACTCCACCAAAAGGGATGTCTTAAAGTGGCGTGGGGGTTAACACATGCAATTGCAATTGTATGCAAACAAAGGCCCCTAGTTGCTGTACAGGATTAATTTGCCTCTGTAGTATAAAAGCTTTTTTACCCGGCAGTCTACTGTTTCCCCTGGTGGGATACCAGAGTAGAAGACCGGGGAACCCACCTTTGCCCCCTGAACAGCAGATGCCGGCGGAGCTGCTGCTAACGCCACTGCCTGTCAGACCAGGAGGGAACCTCTAAGTTTAAAGTGGAACAAAACCCCAACAGGGTCGGACTAGTAATGTAAAAGATCTTAGGGCCGGCCGCTGGCTTTCACTTTGGGCATCTTAAATCAGGATGCCCCACGGTGTGACCCCCCCCCCCCCCCGAGTGCCACAAAACTCACCAGCTTCCTGGCTCTTTCACCAATGTAAATATTGGCGACTACATCCCCAGCATCTCCCCAGCAGGATGAGGATGTCCAGAGCTGTTTGCCAAGCATTAAATATGCTCTGATTGGATGAGAACCCGTTCATGCACCAGGGTACTGTGAAAATGTTGGTTTTGCGTAAATGGGATGCCCCTGGGGCAGGAAACGAAGGATAGTAAAAATCCTGGGTTTTGTTCTGCTTTAATGTATTTTCGGTGTTACTGTTCCTAAGAAAAAGGTCAGCTAATCAGACTTTCGCAGTTTGACTTCTAAAGAAGGAAATAAGATATGTAAAATAAACTTTCAGGAAGTGCTCCTGGTTTGCACAACAGAGTATGTACATTACTGTATCTCTATTTTCTTTTCACTCTGCCTGACATATCCTCCCACAAGTGGTAATGTCAAAGTGTTGAACCAAAAAAGAAACCTTTCCTGTAAATGGAAATAGTTATAAATATATGACATTAACCTTTTCAATTTAAGGAAAATGGCCCGAAGCAAAATATTGGGCACCCTGCATGGTTAGTATCTAGTAACACTTCCTTTGCTGATTATCACATCTTGTAAATGCTTTTTGTATCCAGGAAGTGTTTGTAGGAGATATTATCCCCTTATAAGTTTCAATTCCCCATTAGGTAAGTGGGTAAATATAGAGACGTTTCTGGCATGGACTTTGGTTTAGGTGTGTGCTATGCAGAAAATTGTATGAAGAAACAGACTTTGGAAGGAGTGAGTTTGATACCTCCTAGAAAATGGCTCATTCGCTAACAGTAATTACAGAAAAAGGTTTTCAGGATTAGGCCACAATCCCGATGCCCAACAAGGACCCAGTACTCCCACCACACCTCTATCTTTGTTTAAAACATTCTGGGAGGCCGATTCATTAATAGCGCCAGGTAGCGACAGATGAGTGCCAGTAGCGTGATTTTCACAGCGCCAGCTAGTATTCGCTGTGGCCGGGGTTTGCTTGTTGTCAGCGACTCAGTCGGTGTGCGGTAATGTTGAATACGGGGTTAGGGGTCGCTGTTTCACAGGTTCCACGTTGTATGGGTGCGCCTGACAGCGAATGGCCAGAGCGAATGGCTTGCTGCAGATTCATTAAAAAATCACGCTCAAAAATTTCTCGCGCTGTGTATTCCTTGTTTAAACCCCAGAGCGCTGGCGGCGATGTGTGTAAAGTAGTTTTTAACCCCCAAACAACCTTTTTTTTTATATGTAAAAATTATACAAGTTTTTCTAAACATTTTGTAATATGAATACATGAATATCAGACCTGTAATATCAATTCTGCACATTTTTTTTTTTTTTTTTTTTAACTTTAAAAAAAATCCTAACATTGCAGAAGTGGTCACAGAATTTTTGACATAAAAAAAAAATACAGTAATAGCAATTAATTTTGATTATTTAAAGATTGCTCCATTGAAATGCATTGGACCACGCCAGGGAGCGCCAGGTCATACCTGGCGCTGTGATGGGATTAGCAGCGGCGCTGTTCGTTGCAGTCGGCTACATGATGAATCCCGCGCTAGCTGACGCTCTCGCCGGCGCTAGCCTCATTTAGCTTGATAAATGCGTCATTGTGGCCGACGCCGGGCGTACTTGATTCGGTAGCCGCCGTTAGCTGGCGGGACCTGGCGCTCGTCAGACACTACCTGACGCTATCGCTTGATGAATAAGGGCCTAAGTCTTTATTGAAAACCATCATATGAAAAAGTCCCTTGTGGATCAATAAGTAATGTTTTTCATGTTACAATCATAAACAATACATATAATTGACATCCAATAAAATAACAATTTGGATACATTCTAAATATCCTTAAGAGCAGCATTCTTATATAACAGCTTATTCATCTTACTGGTATGGCGATCAATATCAGGGCAAACATGTTTCGCCGGAAAGGCTGGGTATTAAAGAGTATATTTTCAATATGATATTGCATCAATATATATATACAGTTATGTTACATTCTAATATCGAGGAATCACAATAATGTAGTACAGTTTGTTCATTAATGACCATGCATGCATGATTCTATCTCAATGAGATATTTTTAAGATATTATATTTCCTATTAGTATCATTCAATGGTCCACCTGATTTGTCACAGTGCGGGTCCAGATTTGCACTTAGCATAACTATCTCTGTTGGCATGTACAGAACATTAATCTTTGCCTATTATATGCCACATTTAATCATAAGTGACTCTATGAACTGTTAATGATTATTATTAGTTTTATGCTATTTCTATGTTTTGTACAGACTTTTGTATAGTATTATTTATTCACTTATTATTATTAACGGTTATATAACTCTGGGAGTGGAGGGGGGCCCCCCTTAATGCACAGGCTTATCCGATCTGGTTTTTAACGATATTTACTAAATTCATTTTCCCTGTGGGCTGCAATAAGTTGCTGGAAAGGGGAACTCCGCAATTACCTCTCACATGAAAAACAATTGATGCATCCCATATATAGCTATCAAACTTTAGTGACATCTTTTTCTAAATGAGAATTCTCAAATATCTAATGAGCAGTACGCTCATAATAAAATATAGCCTATATTGAATGTAGAATGTTTTTTCATTCTCAATTGCAAACACTGCAGTCAGCGCCGCCGGTCTACATCAAAATGGCGGCGTAATGCAGACATACAGTGAGAGGACGGCGCGTGTGATGTCACTTCCGGCCTAGCAGCCGAGAGGTCGATGACAGATGCGCACGGGTGTCATTGGGCAGACACGCGAACCGACTACAGCTACGGGGACATACTGTCTGCCCGAACGAGGCAGCCCCTTCACAAGTGGAAAACTTGGACCAACACATATCGGGACATTTGGACACAACGGGACAGCGCTATGCGCACTGGCACCATTGCGGAGCTACAGCAATAATTCAGCCTAAGGTACTAGACACACCTATTGGGTGGTCTTTAACATAGTTTATTTTTAATTTTTTAATCACATAGAAGGATGGATCTATACTAACATCTAATCCTGAATTATTTTTAGAAGCCAGCATTGCCCCATACAGCAAATTGGCCTGACAGCTTGTAAATCTAACCTTGTTAAGGACGCAGCGACTGCCATATATATATACTTATAAACGGCTGCAATAGGCACACTTCGAATGATAAAGTAAAGTTAATCCTTTATTAGATTAGATATGCAATTTTTCCTCCTCAGTTTTACCTATCCAATACCTACAATAACAACAACACTAATATAAAACTCTTTTTCAAGGGCCAATCAACATAATCATTTAAGGACTTTGAACCCACTACTGGTACTGCAGCAGGGGAAACGCTCCATCCCTCCCAGAGTTACAAGTCTGGACCCGCACTGTGACAAATCAGGTGGGCCATTGAATGATGCTAATAGGGAATATAATATCTTTAAAAAATCTAATTGAGATAGAATCATGCATGCATGGTCATTAATGGACAAACTGTACTACATTATTGTGATTCCTCGATACTCGAATTTAACATAACTGTATATATAGTGATGGAATATCATATTGAAAATATACTCTTTAATACCCATATTAGGGCACTGAAGAAGCCTTTCCGGCGAAACATGTTTGCCCTGATATTGATCGCCATACCAGTAAGATGAATAAGCTGTTATATAAGAATGCTGCTCTTAAGGATATTTAGAATGTAACCAAATTGTTATTTTATCGGATGTCAATTATATGTATTGTTTATGATTGTAACATGAAAAACATTACTTATTGATCCACAAGGGTCTTTTTCATACGATGGTTTTCAATAAAGACTTAGAATGTTTTAAACAAAGATAGAGGTGTGGTGGGAGTACTGGGTCCTTGTTGGGCATCAGGATTGTGGCCTAATCCTGAAAATCTTTTTCTGTAATTAATTTAGATGGACCAGTAGTCTCCAAACTCCCTCTAATTTATAATTACTTTGAGGTGGGTTGCCTTATAAGTAGGACAGACCACCACTTAGTGGTAGATCTGCCCTAACCTTTATTCATTCTCTAATAGTCCTATTATACCTTAGTCCCAAAAGGCGGTGTCTAAAAACATGGTCTTTTGGGAATATGGCGTAATAGGACTGTTGGACAATGAGCTGTTTTTTAAGAGGTAACAAACTCACTCCTTCCAAAATCCATCTCTTCATACAACTTTCTGTATCCAGCCAAGAGTTTGTTTTTTTTGTTAAATTTCTTCCTTGAAAAGGCCTCCAGTTAGGTGAAATGTCTGGTTTGTCTTGCATGCGCTACTATTTTGGCATCTATCCACAAATGTTCAATGATTAACTATTTGTTGGAAATAGAAGCTTATCCTCTTTTCAACTTCAGCTTTTTTACAGTTGGGATGATATTTTCTTCTGGAACTGGATGCCCCATGCTATCGGCTGCAACAACACCCCAAAGCATGATTGGTCCACCCGTACTTAACGGTTGGAGAGATGTTCTCTTTATGAAATTCTGTGCCTTTTTTCTCCAAACACACTTTTGCTCATTGTGGGCAGAAAGTTCTATTTCAAGTTTATTGGTCCCCAAGACTTGTTTCCAAAATGCATCAGACTTTTAGGCAGCTGCTTGGAAGAATCCATTGCTAAGGGCCCCACTGGTCAGATTCCTCACACTTGATTCACATCCAGAACTCCCCAGCTACAAAAGCAAATATAATTTTGTAAAACATGTTAGTCACCACCCTGGTAGCTCACCTTCTTTGTTGTACATCCACTTACCTGGGAAGTTCTGGCTGTAGAACCTCCACACCCAGAGCCACTTTTGCTGTTGAGTGCTGCATTATTTGGGTGAAGGTGTAACGCGACTTTGCCCCTCACATGTGCTGCCACTTCCTCTGCCAACGTCCTCAATTCATGGTTGGGGCTTGAAGTTGTACCTTTGGTCCATGAAAGTCTGCAAACAACAAACAGATGTGCAATGTTAACGTGTGCTCTCTGTTTGGGTCTCCTTTTAGCTCCACATGAATGCCCCTGGCCCTTCAAGTCATTTTCTAGGATAGTGCAAGCTCCCAAGCCTCGTATATGCTAGTGTATGCCAATGCATAGTAATCCAGCTCTCCCATCCCAAATTGGTAGCGGATTGCAAGCGTGCCTAACTCTCTACCCCGCTACTACTGTTGGATAGTGATCCCTGACCACAGCCAACAACAAGATGAAGCCAGCTCTTCCATTCCACAGTAGTGGCAGATTGCATAGAAATGAGAAATTGAGAAATTTAGTCACTGCGTGGCTCAGCGAAGCCTGAGACCTGCCAACTAACAGTGCCCAATTTGGTCATACCTCCAATTGCAGTGCCCTTTCTGGTGGCAGGGCCAACCACGGCTGCAACTCTGAGTAATGCTTCTCAAGAGAAAGGTGGTTCAGTAGGGTCAATTTAAATGTTATTTTTCTTGCATCTCTGGCTGTAGACATGGGGGCTGGCCTCGGGCTGCAAAAGGAAGCAGGGGAGAGGAAGGGAGCAGGAAGAGATGGGAGGGAACCAGTGCCGTATTGAGTGTGGTGGAGGCCCCTGGGCACAAAATCTTGTGGAGGACCCAGTATTTTTTTTCCTTTAAAATAATAGTCCAGCCAAGTAACTGATTGGTGGTTGTCTGGCACCCGCCTACTTACTGGAACGTCAGATCGAGTCCCTTGCGCCACCCTTGTGTGGGTGCATGCTGCTCGGGAACTCTTGCTTTGCCATTCTGGGTGGGGGGCTAGTATAGTCCGCCAGCTGGTCCAGCAGAAAACACTTCCCTGCATTGAGCTGCCAGCAGCTGTGCTTGGTGGCCTTTTGTGCAGTGACAGCTCTGCACGCACCCATCACTGTAGCTTTGCTGACAGCAGCTATTCTGCTCCTTGACTCTCTGTCCTGCCCTGTGGAGGCTTTGGCTTCAGGTTTGCAAAAACAAGAAAAGGCTAGGCAAGGCACAAGGGGGCCCCCACTGCCGCCTATAGCTTTGTTGCTGGCCCCGCACCCCATCAGGCCAAAGACTGAAAAGCCACCTGGACCAGACCATAACCTAAAGGTTGTTGGAGTCCCCCTTTGCAGGGCAAGTGGTGGAGGCCCCGGGGCTTGCGCCCCCCTCATAATCTGGCCCTGGAGAGAACACAGGGTATGACTCTACATTTTTGTATATCTGTGCACTGGATTGCCCCTTCTCTTCACTTTCTTGCTATCCCAATATCCACTTCCTTGCTATCCCAATATCCCCCCCTCCTGACTAATTCGCTTACTTAACCAATAAACTACCAACCTACTCCCACACTTTTCAATAACCTACCTACTTTTAGCCACCTACTTATTCACCCACCTACCTACCTATCTATCAATACAACCACAACACAGCGACCCAAAAACCCACCCACCGGCTTTTCCCCAATTGGGATGCCCCCCTGTGTGAACCCCCTCCCCCCAGGGCACCAATAGAAACTTACCTTTCCTCGCTTCAACAGTTTATGCCTTTCGGCAAATAGCTCAGATTGTTTACAATGAGGAGTGCGCACTGCCGCATCCCCAGCATCTCTGCTGGGGCAGGAGTGCACAAAAAGCCAGGGAAACTGGGGATGCGGCAGCGTGCGCTCCCCCATTCATTTCAGTCAAAGCCCTGTGCCAAATGACGTCAAGGCAAAAGGCTGTGATTGGATGAGAGCCCACACATGCACCAGAGGTGAGTTTTACTGAGCGTTCTGGGAAGTTTCGCACAGCAGGGCATCCCCATTTGGGAGATCCCAGGTGAACAGAACAAAACCGGGGAAAGCCAAATTCCAGGATTTTGTTCAGCTCTAAAGCAGTCTAATACTTATTTTTTACCAAATAGGTGTGGGATTGCATTGGAACTGGGCTTGGGGGGCATTCAGATTGCATGTGTAATGTACTGTCCTCCCCTCCACAACTCCACCTGCAGTGCTTCCATTACCCCCTTCCTTATCTGCGCTCTTGGTGTTCCCTTTTGTCCCCCTTCATGTCCCAGCCCCTTCTCATCTGCACCCAGTGTGATCCCCCTTTCTGCCCTTCATTTCCCCTCTACTTTCTTGGTGCTTCCTATATCCCCTTCCTCACCCCCGCCCATTTCATCTCCCCCTTTGGTACCATCTGCAGCACCTCATCATTCCATCATTATATATTAGAGATCTACTTAGTAGAATTGAAAATAATAAGTAGAATAAAAAGAAAAAAAAAAACTCCCATTTTGAGATGCTGGGACGTTTTTTGACCCCATTCCACACTGGCTGTAGATGTACAATAGACCAGACACAGGTCCATGTCAACGCCACTCATAATGATGGACTTGGGTGACCCTTTTATACTCCCTGAAGCTTTAAAACATACGTCTCTGTAGACCTGGAGAGCTTTCAGACTTTGGGAGCTTGCTGAAAACTAAACAACCTTTATAAAAGCTGCCAGAAGCTGGTAGAATGCTTGGTAAAATGTTACTCTTTAATTCTATGAATAAGCAAAACAACCTAAAACTAGTGAAGCACAAATGTCGTTAATTGTTCTATAATAGCAGTGGTTCATTTCTTGAACAGGGCCTGACTTGTAATAAATATTATTTGTATTAATAAAGTGGCTCCCAAAAGTCTATGCTGCAGGGACCACAGGGGCCCCACTTTATTTTGTTTACAGACCTCTTTTCACTTTCATAATTAGCCTTAGATCAGAATTTTTGATGCCGATTCACATGAAACCCTGAAAGCTTTAAGCAATGGGACACATCCCGCATGACTGCTGGCAGCCAATGGGGTTTGCCAGCCATACAATGGTGAGTGCAAGGGATTTAGCTCCATAAACTTGTACATGCATGCCCTGCCATCCTGTAAACACTATTGTTTGATGATGAGAAGAGCACACTGGTTTGGTTGACCACACCACTGAAAGTGGGAATTGTAAAAAAGTATTAATGCTTGATTTATGGCATCTCTAAGGGAACCTTGCACAGGCATCCCAAATCTGGGTTCCTCAGGTGTGAGAGGCCTTTTATACTCACTTTATATACTCCCCCCCAGGTGAACAGTCTGACTCTGGTGGCCGGGAACTCACCGCATTATGAGACTGTGTGCTTTCCAGGCTTGAATTATACTCACCAATTCCCCCACAAACGGTTCCCCCCCCCCCCCATCAGTCATAGCATTTGTGGCCATTCATTGTGGAGGCTCCAGCAAATGAATTTGGGTCCTGGACAGCATGAGGACTTGATCACATGATTTGAGCAGTTTTTTATTAGGTTGAATAGTCCTATTAAGAAAGATGAGCATGTTAACCACACATTGGATAAAAAGTCAATGGCAGCTTTTACTACAGTGTAGAAAGGAGTAAACAGTTCTCTACTTTTCTTAGGAAAGTAATTGTTGTCTTAGCTGGTGATTCAGCAACAGTGAAATTCTCAGGCTTTTTTCTAATTAGATTTTTTTTCAACTGTTACTGAATCGAGGTTCTTTAATGGAAAGTGGTATTAAACCACGTAGCCACTCTTCCCCCATTTTTATGGAGCAATTAGTGGAGAGCTCCCACGCCCTTTCCATAAGATGTATATTCTGTCAGCTCCTTTCTTTATAGAAGTGCACCAAAAGTCATGTATGCCATTGCTCATGTTAATGATGGCACTCCTGAACTCGAAGTCCCTGCACCTATAAGGGGAAGCATGGGTGAAGGCTGCAGAAAGCAGGGCCATATCTCACCTTAAATGTTGGATGGCCACACTAAGATCTGTTATTTGTGTGAAAATTTCCCTTTTCTTTCATTTCACTTATCCATGGCATCAGAAATGAGACTAGAGTTTACCAAGTTCTCAGAGCATGTTAAGTACACAAAACATCTTTCAATATATATATATATATATATATATATATATATATATGTGTGTCTGTGTGTGTACTGAACATTAAACTTCTTGGAACCAAACGCTTACAGGGAATCCTGTTTTTTCTTTTGAAGGACAAATGCAAGAACCCTGACCTCAGTAAACAGTTGGTGTTTACCACCAGCAGACATGTTCATCCACTGTGCCCTAACAGCTACACATCTATCATTGCAGCATGCATGAAAAACAAATATTTCACCTCCCTGGATAGCAATGCTTGTCTTCTCTGCTGTAGCTTTAACATGCTCAATTGAAATGCAAACAGCCAACTTTAAAGGGACAGTCCAGGCAATGACATTAATAAGGCAGCAATGAGCTGATCTGAAGCCTGGCCCAATGCCTCTCCTCCATAACCTGCAGCATGCTGTATCAGGTCTCCATGACAACACACGCATGTGCATGGCCTTTCTGACTCTCAATGCTCCCAAAAGGAGCAAGCCTGCCAAGCTAGGCACCACATGCATGAGCACCCATATGAAGTACATGATAAAGGGTGCCTGCCCACCAGGATGATATGGGTGTGCCAGTCTGCCATGGGGTACACGCTGTGAATTGATGGTGAGGAAGCTGCTGTGGGGGGACTGAAGGTAATTTATTTGCCCATGCCCGCTTTGTCAACCACCTCCTTCCAATTAAATTTCGCTTTCTTATTTTGGCAGCAAGTTCACAGTACATGCGCTGGATCTGTTTTAATCAACGTTCTCTTCTGTGCATATTAAGAAATACAGGAAAGAAGAAATAAAGGAAAGCCAAATGATGATAGGATGGTCGGCCAGGCGTGGGTGCACACAGCTCCATGGGGGAAGCAGTGGTTGCCGCTGTCTGACCACGCATGCCCAATGGAATTGCTGGAAAGGTAAGATTCTAGGCAAATGTAGGGACCTCACACAGCCAGAGGAAAGGGAATCAGCCGGCCATAGAATTGTATAGACTCTTGGGATGGTTTTGGTTCTTGTTAAGGCAGCTCAGATGCATGCTAGGGCCAATGACAGTCCCTGCAAGCTTGAGCCTCCCTGTTTTAATATAGGGAGTAGAAGACATAATCTAATAAGCATGCTTAAAATGTGGGTTTTACAAAATGTTGTAGACCTCCAGTGTTGATCAAAGGCCCCTATCCTCAGGATACTCATTCCGCCATGACAAACATGAGGGGCAGGTGTAGCAACTTCTTTGTGCTGCCTGCAGAGGCCTGGAAGGTCGCATGTCCCCGGTGCAGCTCATTCATAGCGCATATTAGTGTAAGGCCACGAAAAATCAGACAATGCACCGTGCACTTTTTGTTGTTGTCATTAAAGGGACAGTAAAGGCAAATGTTAAACTTTGGATGAAAATTCATCTTGGGCGGCCCCAGAATCCAGGCCCACCTGATCCCCTTTCCCGGGGCATCCTCATTCTGGATTCCCTGCTGTGTAAACCCCATCACCAAGTCCCCAGAAACCCCCCGAGTTTCCAGAACTCCCCCCAATCCAATGCAACACAAACTGTCTGCGGGCACACATCTAACTAAAGGTATATCGTAGTGCACCCCGTGCATGTGCTGTTGGATCAGGGGTGTTCTGGGGACTCATAATGGTCAGAATGATCAGCACGGCACGTTCCCTGCTAGCGGCTAGCGCAGTCACAGTAGGCATGCTCGGCTTTTGATTTTTAACCCGAAAATGACAAATGATTGGCTAATGCAGCAAGACCGAGAAAGGTGAGTTTTATGGCTGACCTGGAGGGTTTCACACAGCGGGGCACCCCATATTGGAATGCCCCAAGATCGGGATAATCAAAATCCTGGGTTTTGGTCCACTTTAAGATTTGGTTCCCTGTATTGTGCTCCTAGCTGACTCACAGTATGCATACGTGACCACCACAGAAAGCATCTTATCAGTGAACATTCATGTGATGGCCCCCTGTGGCCAATCAGTGATGGAACTTGTTCCCTCATGACTGGCCTCAGGAACATTCACTGAGGCCTGCACGGGAGCTTACTGTCAGCACCAGACCCAACATAACTGAAACTGGAGGGCTTCATAAGATCCAACCTCTGGGCTGACAGGTAAGTGTATTTGGTGAGTCTGTATTTTACGGGGACAATAATCCTCTGTCTGTACTCTCTGGCACACTGCCAGGAGGAATGCCCTGCTGTTGTAATGGTAGTTATCAGGGTTAACCAGCAGTAATCACGGTCAGCTTTAATTGCAATCCCAAGTATGTCACTATGTCAACTTATCTCAGGCAATGACACAGCACACAGGTATAGTAGCTGAGGGTAAGGTTTAATGGGAACGCATCATGGGGAGCTGACAAGATGGTATCACAGCAGACTGACACTCAATGGCAAGCAAGATAGGTGAAAGAATCAGCTTGTTTTATTGTTGCAGAGTCAGAAAAAGAAAAGTTAAATGCTTTAATCCAAGTTACCATCAAATACACATTTAACACCGTTCACTTGCATTGCTTTGTAGAAAAGCAAACACAGGCACAATTGCTTCATAAGGATGTTTCAGTGTAAAGGTTAAACAGTCTTGTGTCCATCAAGTGTTAAACACAGAATAGAATGTTTCAGCATAGGGGCTATGTAATATTGTATTTCCCAATTAACAGTAAGCCTTTTTATAGAGGGGGATTCGGGTGGCCACCCCACTTTGAACTGAGCACCCCCTTGTAGTAGAGACTGTCTATCGGGTATCCCAGACTGGCACATGGAATTGCGCAGCATCAGCAAAGTTTCCTGTTGTTTCCCAAATGTATATTATGCCACCTAACTCACACTAAAGGGGAATCCTGTGGACTTATAACCCCATCTAGTGATCAAAGTGGGAATAGTAACACATTTTATATTTTACTGGACAATTCCCAGATACCATCCCCTTTTGAGACCCCAGATGTGTGAGTGTGGTTTTTGATACTACAACACTACCAAGGAGAAAACATTGTATATTTAGAAGATGTAGCCTCTGGCGAGACCTCCCTCTATTTGTCTCACCACCAGCAGAAGAGGATCAACCTTTGTTGATAGAATCCCATAGGCTGATACTTGCAAAAAAACCTGGTTCCATATTTGGAATTGCTGTCACTACTTTGCTACTAGCTTTGATATTTGGCTTATGATCTCCTAGTGACTAGTCTTTAGCTTTGTTAATTGACATGTCTACTGCCTATGATTTTGTTTTGACATCTTGCAGAGATTCTCCTGGTTAGCAATCAGGACCAGCTCTCGGTCTGTGTAGGCTCTTGGGCGACGTCTCAGTGGGCCGTTACACCTGGCAGTAAAGCTGCATGAATAGTTGATATGGCCACAGCTTTCATCTACTTACTATGTGACATCCATTCCCACCCTGGCTGCCCAGGCAAAAGAAATAAATTTACCCTGCCAAAAGAGCTCTGGAGATTAGCAATCTTACTGGTTCCTGAACAGAGCAGTCAAAAGAAAGCAAAATGGCCATGTGGTTCCTCCCCCTAAAACCAACAGTGCAGAGTGGATGCCCATAATTCTTGTGAGGCCCAATCTGCCCCACATCCAGTTGCTGCACGGCACTACATAAGGGGTGGCTTGGGAAAAGGGCATGACTCTGTCCACAGGTAAGAGGCGTGTCCTGTTGGCCACATTGCTTTGGGGCCAGTTGGGCTGCTGCTTTTAACACCCACATTTAATCCTTGCCCCCTTAGTATCTTTCTCAGCCCAGGAACCCAAGGGCCCTCAATGCTATAGCCCCAGCATCATGGTTAGGGGGGCCTCAGCAGGGATGTCTCAGGCCGGTCACATGGCAACAAGGTGAAGTGGGCTCTCTCAAGGTGCAAAGGCCCTGGCATCTGCCCTGATAAGCACAGCACTGATGGATTTGTGTCTAATATGTGTAATATGTGGTATAATAAGCCTAATTTTGCCAACGCATACAAATAAAACGGGCTGGCTGATACTGTGCTCAGGAGAGGATGGCTTCTGTATGTGCACCACAAGATAGACCCCGTATTACATATGTGCCAGGTGCGTAAGGTAAAAGAAAAAGCAGAAAATATTAATGTATTATGGCATTAATGATGCGTTGCTATTTCAGAGGGTAATATGTTGTAAATGAGGACAGAAATTGGTTTCATTTATCTAGTTTAGATTAGTTTTAGAATGTATTTTACTGTATGATGTTTCTTGCTTTTTATTCATGCAAAAACAATCCACTAGGGGGCGGCATAATCCCAAGTAGCTGAGTAATAATATAGAGCAATGCTCTTATCTATGCCACTCAGATGAATAGTTGTGTGAACAATTTATCAGTGTCACCGGCCATATAGAACTGTGCAAGAGTTTACCTTAAATGCTTGCAGACTATAGATATTTACTTTCCATCACAATACAAGTTCTGATGACCCATGAGTTTTTTTTACCATTATCATGCTCATTCCATGAGAGTTAACCTGCAGGAGGCTGCAAAGCAGAAAGGGGGAGTAGCGTTTACCCCGGATGACTGTGTGAAGTGGGGCAATGTGAATCGGGATGCCCTGTGATGCCATGGTAGGCTGAAGGCTTTCTTTAACTACACCCTAAACCTATAAACCTGAGCCCACAACCCAATCTAACTTCTTAAATACTGTAAACCCTTGTCTTGAAGAGTCTTTCTACAGTTTACCTTTTAATGGCTACATGTGCACTGAGTTTTGAAAATCAACAAATTGCAAAAGAAAAGCACCTGATTGGGACAGTTCATCTAGTGAGGTGCAGACTTCTTCCTATAAGGAATTTTAACATATTATTAATAGCAGCCCCCTATGGGGTAATGTAATGAGGTAATGTAATAGGTAATGTGCAGAACCTCTCTAATCTGTTTTGAAAATAACAGCCAATCAAAGCTGCTTCAGTCGTGGATTTGCAGCCACATGAAACATATTCAGATGTTGCAAAAAGTTCATATGAGCAAATTGCTATTGAAACTTTCAGTTGTTATGTTTTCCAATAAAATTTAAATGGGGAAAAAATCATTTTGTCCCTGGCAGCTGTTGAAAGCCATGTGAACCCATTTCACAGGGGACCTAGGGGTGGCCCCTGCATCACTCGCAGTAACTCTAGCATGCCAACCCCATTTACTGCAATGGACAGGGAGTTCTGAGGCTTGATATTATGGACAGCTTTGGAGTCTCAGAGAGATTGCACTTGATATTCTTTTCTTACCTGGCAAGGGTTTTTTAAATGTCTTGGTGCCATTTGTTCAGTGGGGTGGCAAGGGAGAAGGGGGCACCAACTGCTCAGCAAATGCTCAGCCGGGTTGTTTTGGAGGTAAGTAAGGTTCAATGGGGGGCAGATGGTATGTTTTGGCCCTGGAAAGTAGAGAGTACCACCCGCTCACAGCTCACCTTTGCCAATTTTTTTTAGAAGTGGGTGGCACAGTTTTGTCCTGGAAAAGGAGGGTGTCATCTTGCTTTCTTGCACAAGGCTCCCTTCAATGTAAGGAAGGCCCTACCCGGCTTACCAGGCTGCACTGCATAGATTGGGATTATCCCAGGCTATTGTTATTAGGGAAAGCATCGGAAAAGGGGGGTCTTTTTAGATTCCTCCTTAAAATGGATTACAGAGAACTATTGAAAGGACATTGCAGGGGGTGGCATGATGAAAAGAACAGCGGGCAGGGATGACATGGATATAAATTAAGGATGGGAAAAAGAAACGTTTCCTGTTTTCTTATTCTATAAAAAACACAGGGTTCTTATCACTCAAACAATGCTGGATGGTCAGTTTATGCACCCTGTCTGAAAAATCTTCTGCTTGGCACTACTGGATTTGGATATTAACCCCTTTCTAATCATCGCATGTGGTTAGCCTATATATGTTAGTTAGTGTTATTAAAATAGGATTGCACTGTCAGCATACACAATGCATTTTATATTTCCAGCGCGGTTTATTGGTATTCTCACACACAAACAGTAGGCAGCTGTTTGAACAGCCCCTTAAACGAGCTCTAATTGAGAAGGCCAGCCTCTAAAAGTAAAATTATATATATATATATATATATATATATATATATATATATATATATCCAAATGTGAGCGGGCCCTGTTGCGAGCATTGAATGGGGCCCCATTATGGCTCGTACAGCAACTTTTTCCCTGTCATTTTAGCTAAATTAGACACAGCTAGACAACTAAAGACGGGCAGGGTGATTCATTATTAGCGGCAGGTAGCGACAGATGAGCGTTTGTAGCAGGCATTTCAGAGCGCCCGCTAGTAGTCGCTGTGCTCGACCGTGGTTCGCTAGTTCAGAGCGACTCATTCGCTGTGCAGCATTGATGCATACATTGTGGGGAGTCGCTATATGAGCGGTACAGCGCTGTATGGGAGTGAATGGTAGCTCACAGCATATTCATCAAAAAAACAGCCTCACACACCACTGTCTCTCAAAAATGCTTCTCTGTAGCCCAGAGCGCCGGAGGCTGTGTGATTAAAGGCTGTTTTTGCACACATATACACTAGTAACAAAGCAAAAACATATGAAATTACATTGTTATAACATTGTAACATGAGCACATTAATGCCAGACCTGTAATGTCCATTCTGCATAAATATATAAAAAAATGAAAAAAGTGTGAAAAAAATGGCTTTTTCTAGGCCAGGAGAGGTCACTCTGTGGAGTGCCTGCTGGGAGCGTCTGGGTCACGTGTGCCCAACCCTCCTCCTCAGGGCCAGTAACATAGATGCCCAGCTTTCTGACCGCTCTACAGCGCAAGCTCAGCCAGAAGCATTAACAGATCCTGCTGGCCATTTTTATATATTGAATGTAGGAACCATACCTGATGCGGTGGAGATAATTGGAGAGGGTTCCCTTATGACCTTTGAATTTGCTGTCTAATCAGATCATCTCTGGTAAGAGCATATTTTTGGTGGTGGGAATGCACAAAGGAAAATTGTCACTTTTTTGATTTGGAGAAGAGTTGGAAGGACTTTAAAGAGGACTTACACTAATTCACTTATAGCTCCTTGTTTATTATTTGAGATTATTCAAAAAAAATAAAATAAATAAAAACCTTGTTTAAAGAGAAGTAAAAGAACGTCCATTGAAATGTATGGGAGAGCGACAGGTAGCGAGAGGTAATACATGGCGCTCTGCAAGGCTGAACGCCGGTGCTGTACGCTAAGGCTGGGATAATGATGAATCGGACGCTACATGGCATTGTTCTAGTCGCTCACCAGATTTGGCTTCATAAATGTGTAATTGCGTGTAGTCTCAGCTGACGCTACTTGATGCTACCTGCCGCTGTACAGGCACTACCTGGCGCTATCCCTTCATGAATAAGGCCCTGTAACAGCAATGATGCTTCTTTTTTCTGAACAAGAAGCAATGAGAGCACAAATATAAGAGGTAAGGTGGAAAAACAACAATGATGGGGCCCCTGGCTCTATGGGCCCCGGTGTGGTCACAACCTTTGAACCCATTATAGTTTTTCATATATATATATATATATATATATATATATATATATATATATATATATATATATTATATGCGAAACAGCTTGTAACAGTTCTTTATAGCAGTTCCAAAGCAGGAGTGCAAATGAGGTCATGGAAAGCCCCTGCTCTAGAGGCACACAAGGGCACACACATTTTCAGAATTACTGTATCACAGAAAGCTTTGGTTCTGAAGCCAGAGCCTCCCAGGGGCTATATGTGTGCAGATTGCAGCCACTCCTCGCCGGTGCTAGGTGTGAAGTTCAGTCCAGTTCAGGAGTTCAGCCTGGTTTAGGAGGGTAGGATTGCACATGTAATGGGCACTGTCTCCTGCTTATCCGTTTTGCCTTTGTGATGTGGCTCTGGGACATTCCTGAATCACTAACTGGCTTTCCGAATCTCTTGTAAAATTGGAAGCAACTTCTGACATACACATTTCTATTTTAGGGAAAACATGTAATTGAAGTGGTTATTCATAGGCATCCAACATCAAAGCTATCCTGAAATACCCCTAATGTTTGGATTCAGAAAAATCAGCTTTATTTTCCCTGCACTCCAGCTTGCATTTCAGGGAGGTAGCCACCCACCCAGATAAGGACAGGGAAGGAAAAGAGGTCATTTCTGGCCCTAACATTGTTCCATAATGGTTCTTTAGGACAGGGGTCCCCCATATGTGGCTTGTGAACCCCTCGTGCATGGCTCACAAGTTATCTGCAAGAACACCTGCTAAGGTCTAGCACACTGTTGAGGCTGTTGGCTTACATAGCTCTCTGGAGCCTCCATTGTCGGGCTTGGTATCGCAGCCTTCCCATATAGCGTATTTTAAAGCTTGTGTCACATTCCAGCTGCAAACAAACGAAGAAAGATGGAAGTGGTGCTTGAAGCTGCAGAGACTGATATCCCAGCATCCCAGTATGTTTTTTATAGATTCCCGGGCCGATCGATTCCCTTCCCCCATCCAAAATCGGGATGCCCCGCTGTGTGAAACCCCCCAGGTTGCCCCATACACTTAGGCCCTTATTCATCAAGCGATAGCGCCAGGTAGTGTCTGACGAGCGCCAGGTAGCGGCAGCTAACGGCGACTACCGACTCAAGTACGCCTGCGGCGGTCACAATGACGCATTTATCAAGCAAAATGAGGCTAGCGCCGGCGAGAGCGACGGCTAGCGCGGCATTCATCATGCTGCCGCCTGGACCGAACAGCGCCGCTGCAAATTCCCTCACAGCGCCAGGTATGAGCTGTCGCTCCCTGGCGATGTCCAATGCATTTCAATGGAGCAAGCGATAATTATTCATAAATAATTGGTATTTTTTTTTTTTTTTTTTTTTTTAATGTCAAAAAATCGGAGAACACTTCTGCAATGTTAGGATTTATTTTTAAGTCAAAAAAAAAAAAAATATGTGCAGAATTGATCTAACAGGTCTGAGATTAATGTATTCATATAACAAAATGATTCTAAAAACATGTATAATGTTACATTGAAAAAATATGGTTGTTTAGGGGTTAAAAACTAGTTAATACAGATCGCCGCCAGCGCTCTGGGGTTTAAACAAGGAATGGACAGCGACAGCACATTCGGAGCGTGATTTTTTGATGAATATGAAGCTAGCCGTTCGCTCTGGCCATTCGTTGTCAGGCGCTCACATACAACGCTGGACCTGTGAAACAGCGACCCCCCAGCCCGTATTCAACATTACCGCACACCGACTGAGTCGCTGTCATCAAGCTAATGCCGGCCAAGCACAGCGACAGTGTGACATCAGCGGCTCTGAGCTCGCTGATTAGACAAGCGGCCACATATGCACCGTAGGACTGAGAAGAAGTCCTCTTCGGCGATCTGAGGATGCAGCACTGGGAAAGGGCCAAAAGCCAGGATAGTCAAAATCCTGGGTTTTGGTCCACTTTAAATGAAACTTCAACCTCTATAATATTTCCAAAAAGTTTCCCCCCTTTTTATAGAAAATGTCAGGCCAGCTATTGATTCCAGTAGTGGCTTACCTGCTGCTACCTCTAAAATCCACTAACTGCCATCCTGAGTCTTCTTGACTCAGGACAACTATCATTTGCCAGGCCTCCTGACTTCGGGTGAATTAATTTTCATTACAGACACTTCCCTACCCCTCAGCTGATAAATATGTTACATTCTCCTATAGCTGGCTGTTAATTTGTGATACATTGTAACATATTTTTATAAACCATTGTGTATCTCAATGTACAGAGAAAAGCAACACATCAGCTGAGTAGCAGGGAAGTGTCTTTGATGAAAATACAGACAAAGCCCAATTATTAGACCAGCTGACAAATGAGAGATGTCCTTTAAAATAGATGTCCCTCCTCTGGCACTGAGGCAGGGAGGGGGTTATAAAAAACACTATACCCCACCCAGAATCCGGTGCTGTCACTGGTGCACTGGCAGCAGATGCACAAGGAATGCACAGACCCAGGGATGCTGCTTGTGCATTGGATCCATTATGGCTAGGCGAGGGGTCCAGAAGCACTGGGGGGGGGGGGGGGGGGCAGCGCTAAATCCTGGGCCAGGAAGGTGGTTTGTTTTTGTAACCCCCTGACCTGTATCAGCGCCAAGGGAGGGAGGCTGGCTGGAGGGGGGGGGGGGAGTTAATTTGACTGTAATAAGGGTGTGGGGTCTGCATTAAGTGCCTGTTGACCTACCATTACATTTTGGGAACAGTGCAAAGAATGAGCACATACCGGATTCCTGTGCTGCAAATAAACTGAATTAATACATTGGAGGCTCATACATCCTAGAATCAAGTATTATCTTATTATTTGCTGGGTTTGATTACATAGAAACTGGCTGCAGTTCTTGGGCCTGTATGAAACAGTTTTTCAAACTTACTTTATTCAAACAAAAGCCCATAGACAATTACAGTTAAATTCCTCATAAAAATAACTGCCACGCAGATGAAGAAAAGATAAGAGGGAAAATGTGCAATATTTGTATATTTGTATGCAATGTACTATGCAAGACAATTTGTTAGAAACACAAACATGGTACCTCTTATTGGAGATGTTAAGTCTTCGCTCAAGTGGCTGCAGATCAAACACAACATGTCTTATAGGGCCGATAGTGTTACTATTTGATCTCTGCTGAGTGAGGGATTTCCATGCGTTTGTACCTGTTGTCTTCTCATATATCAAGCAGCTCATCAGGTGGCGTTCCTTCTTCATTTTCTAGTTAATCCTTTGTACTTCAAAGTCAGAACAATATGGAAGGTTATGACTAATGAAAATCCAGGTAGCTGCGGGATTGGCCTTTAAAGTGTTTCTTAGAAAGAGTTTTTTTAACTGAATTGAAAGAAAGAAAAAAGTACAGCTGCATGTGCCGTATAAAATATCAGAAGGCCTCACATTGAAAGTGATACACTGTAACATTCTATTTTTTATAAGCATGATACATATAAAGCATATTGTGCTTGTTTTCTGCCTTAAAAGTGATATTTGCCCTCAAGGGGATAATTCCTAGCAGAAAAAGGGATCTGCATTTACCAACCTCCTTTAAAGGATATTATGGTTACCTGCCTCTCAGGCTATGCCCACATATACCCACTATTCTGCATCACATATACCATTTTTTAGGATGACTATAGGTTGATTATAACCTTAATGCCTGATGCATCTTGGTTTAAAATACTTCCCCATGTTTGCAGACCCCTAGAAAACCTGAGATCAGGCAGGATTACTGACCAAGTCCAGGTTCTTTAAACACTCCTGTACCCTACCTGACCATCTACAGTCAACAAGGTTGGCCAGGGACATGCAACCGGTTATCAGGGACGTAACTCTAGGGAGTATGACCACAATAGGGCCCAAGAAGGCAGGAGAGCCCCATCATTGTTGTCCCTCCAGCTCATTTATTATATCTGTGCTCACTTGGCATCTTTAAAACAAAATAAGCACCATTTGCCTCTGCTGTTCAGTATTGAGTTGTCTAGTTGCATCCAACTGAATTGAAAGACAAAAAAAAAAGTTTACTGTATGAGCCTTGACAGGGCCCCAATTAATGTTTGCACCAGCCATCACATCTAGTAATGCCATATTAGCTATGTTTATAGATGATGCAAAATTATCTTTTTGTATAATTATTTATGACCAGTACATATTAAGGTTTTATACGGTTTGAGTATTGAATTATTGCCAGTGGGTAATAAGGTGCTGGCATCTTAGTTCTGTCTTGTGCAACCTACAGCCTTGACCCCCTGCATACAGCACACCAACACTGCATACTGTGGCAGCACCCTGGACGAGAAACAGACACACCAGGCAGCCCACAGGGGCTTCAAGGAAGGCAGATTGCACCGGGTCCCCCTCTGGCATGGGCCCGTAGCAGCTGCCACCCCTGCTTCTATGGAATGTACACCCTTGAATATAGCTATACAATAAACAGCTATAGTCCCCCCCACCAGTAGAGATAATTTGTTACCATCAGATATTTGCTGATGTGTGGTTATTAGCATATATGTTTAGTTAGCTTTTGAAAGTGTTACAATATTTGTTCACCAGCACAGAAGAGACTGAATCAACATTTTCAGCTTTTCGAGGACCCACTACCTGCATCAGTGACAGTGCCTGTGCATGGCCGGCTTCTTTCACTACAATGGAGGAGATGTGCCAAAGCAGTGCCTGGTACATCTGTCCATTTAAGTGCTTGTCAACATGCCAGGCAACTTAAAGCTATTTTTAAATTTAGGTCCACTTGAAAAAATATCTGACCACTCATCTCCCCCAATCAGTTGTGGAAGTTTATAATTCATTTAAATGTATTGAGTAGAGATAAGCAAGCCCAAGCTGCAAAGCCCCTGAACCCATGCGCGGACTTTAACTACAACTAAAAACCACAGCCATGCACATGGTAGGCATGGTTGTGATTGGCCAGATGGGACACGTGACCCTGCCCTATAAAAGGCAGGGTTGCACACCATGCCAATGTCATTTCAGCGCTGTGTAGTTAGGGAGAGGTTCTGCTGCTGACTCGGGGACAGATAGAGCTGCAAACAGGAGCACTAACTGTCATTTGGTGGACACATAGGAAGGGGAGAGGAAGGTGGCTGCATCTCAAACTGTCATGATCAGAGAGTGACATCAGCCTATTCTCATTGCACCCTGAGGATGGGCAGCTGCTGGGACACATTCGGGGTATGTAATACAGCTCATCTGTGGGCACATCTGGCATTATACCCTCTTGGGCTTTGATAAAAAGCCAGTTTGTGTAGTTATGATGCATGTTGACCTAATGAAACCCATTTGTTAGGTCTGATTTTTTTTTGTTTGTAAGGTGACACTGTTATCTCTAGATGGCAATCCAACATTCTGTTCATCCATAATACATTCAACATGGATGCTGGGAGCTTAAATATACAGACACCTAATATAAGAAAATGATACAGACCAAAACAGTGGCTTGAAGGTAAAGAATGAGTACTTAAGAATAACATTCCTAATTAGCAGTCACACGACTCTTCCATTTGTATGCTGTTTTACAACTCCTGTTTCCATTTTATGTTCAGTTTTTCAATCTTTATTTCCCTAAGAAAAAGGGAATTTAACCCTCTGCACACACATACTATTGAAAAAGCTAACCAACACTTGTAAAAGCATGGACTGTTAGTTAACATAGATTGCAATGAATGCAAAAGTGAGGTAGCCATGACAAGGCCATCCAATTTATACCCCGTCCCTAACATAAGCCTACAAGAATTTGTGCAGACATTGCTACTTCTTTACCTGTGTGTGCACAAGCAATGCAATTCATGAGCTGGAAAGTGAAATAACTTAATGTGCTTGCACACACACAATAAAAAATGCTTTACTTGCCTGCACAGTGCTACAGTTCAGCTGACGGGTTTTTGGTAGAGGCTAATTGGACTCCCTGTTGCATTGGGAGAACTATTAACTGGATGAGCACATCCTAACTTATTTCCCTAAGCCCCTCATTTGTCATAAGTGGTTTATTCCTATGTAATTAATTAATGTAATAAAAATTACTTTAATGTAACAAAATGTCTTTAATGTTATAAAGATGTCTTAACTTCGCTTTACTCCATTAAATGCAAGAGTTTGCAGGAATACAAGATTATAATCTGAAAGTTGGATTTTCTATAAAGCTTACATTTGGTAGCTCAACAACCTTAGCAAAGTTCCAGAACATCACTTAGGAGGTCTTGACCAAATCATAGGCATAAATATGTAAATCGTCATCAAACTTGATGAAGTACACTGAAGGTTTGACTTCTACTTGATAAATTACCATGCCAGTCCTTTCTGAGCCATATTCTTTGGCATATTCAACTTGCTTTCCAACTAGGCTGTCCACAACCTCTCCCAGCTCTCTTTCCACTGAAGAAGAATCATTAGAGGCAGGCATGATGCAAAGATTTCCTTCTTTATGGTCATCTAAAAGCTGATACATGTATAGAGCATTGTCTTTTTTAGATAAAAGTTAGATAAAACCATGTGTTCATGCTAAAACCATCCCCATTCACCTTTGGAGCGGCCTTTTGTTTCAAACATATGTTTCACAGCTTTACCAATCATTGTGTCAGTCTTGTGGAGTTCAAGTCCATAAACACAGTCAAACCCATCATACTTAATAAAAGGTAGAGAGAAGGGGTGACTGGTACTTGATCTAAAACATTTCCTTTCCATTGTGTTATTGGACCACTGCCTTCTTTCTAACCATGTTGTATCCTGCAGCCAACACTGTTTTTCCTAGGCTGAGAAATTGGCTTGCTTGGTCCCATGTCATTGCAATGTTTCTTATGCATCATACTTGATGAAATACCTGCATGTGCCACACCAGTTTTCGATCGCTGTTTTGACGCCTTTCCAAATAGAGTTGTCATTTATCTGTATATTAAAGCGCAGCAAGGCTGCCACACTCAGAAAAAACAGATCACCTTTAAGGATGGGTACGGTAGTGCTGACGATGGCATCATTCATGAACGCTGACCATATTGGTCCATATTGGTCCATATAGGAAGCACTGCAGCACAGCACAAATGTCCCTCATGGGGGCACGCTTATTAGCGGTGAAGTGCTGTTGGTCTGCACTTCGACTAACCAGGGCATTTTGGAGCTGGAACTCCACTATTAAGCACATGTGCCAGCAAACAGATGTGCCTCAACCCAGCTTGGCCAAAGGCTGCTACTAGGTCCTGCTCATTGTTGCACACCACCTTGCCTGGTTTCAGGTTCAGCGTCATGTGCCGATTCCTGGGCATGGACTTGGTAAAGATTTTTCAGTGTCCCACCCTCCTGTAATTTTTAGTTTGCACAGTGCCACAGAATACTATAGCATTCTACAAATAAACAATAATAATAATAATAATAACAATGACTTGAGACTTGTTGTCTGTGCCCTTTTTAAAAAAATGGCATGCTGATGAGATCCTTCAAGCCAGCTTTTTTAGTGCTCAGTCTCTGGGCATGGTGAGCATTAGTAGCAAGAGGCTGACCGCTGATGGTTTGCACCCTTCTCCCTCTTCTGCTGGATGCCTAGGGCCGCGTGGCCACCACCTCTTCCCCCGAAAACCTGTATCATTGAAGGGCTGGCCTGGGCAAAATAATTGAAAGTCTGCATCTGTCTTGGGCAACATTCTTTTATGGCCATGCTGGGCAACATACTTTTGTGGCTGTCCTGGGCAACATACTTTTGTCGCTGTCCTGGGCAACATAAGTTTGTGTCTGTAACCATAAATTTGAATGTTTGTGTTTGCATTTTGTTTTGTGTTTGTTATTGACCCATCCTTTGAAGGCAACCAGAATGCTGATGTGGGTTTCTGTGAAAATCAGTTTGAGGTCAAGAGAAGGAGCTCTATTACACAATTGTCTAACATTAAAAATCCACAAATCTAACATTTATTTTACTGATAGGTAATGCATTTTTCGTTGTACAATTCCACTTTTGTAAGGAAGAAATGCTCACATCTAAATACTTGTCCCTGAGCCAGCCTGTGGGGAACAGCAGCATCAACCCCAAAGCATCAAGCACTCTAAAATCTGCCCAAAGCATTGCATGATAAGTAAAAGCATCTAGGCGCATCAGAAGAACCGAAATAGCAATAAGCTCGTAACTCCCTCAGGCCAAGAGAAGCTGAAGGGACAGGATGTGAAGGTTCTCCCCTGTAAACACAGAACTGTATGTTCAAAACCTGTCACGCCCAGTTCTTCTTCCTTCAAGGTAAAAAAAAAATCAGCTTGGGTGGATGCTAAACCATAATTTTATTCAAAACTCTCAAAAAAGTGATGTTTGGAGTAGGGCTTTACTATGCTAGGTCTATAAAACTAAACATAAAGGACACCACAGAACTTTAGTCCAGACTATTGATGTATACAAATACACCCACTGACACACACTGACCAGCTACACACAAGGCTAACCACATCTGAACCCTCAGAACTCGCACAGCACTGGTCATAACATGCAAGACTCCCCTCCCACATTATTATCCCATAACAATCCCTTACTTCTATATTTGAACCCACAAAACCCACACAATTATTTGTATAATGTTGTATATGTTTTTGTTCTGAGCAGATACTATTTAACAGACACATTTTTTAGTTTAGTATAAAATGCTAGTTCTTTTACTTGCAAAATGTTCTGAAGTTTAACGTTTGGTAGTGCTTTTAATTAATAGCTGTCTCCTTTAAAGATGTAATCATGATTTAGAAACATATGTTTTGCAACTAAAAACCTCAGCTTGCAAAAGGTAAAGTAGAAAGCCGTGTTTCATGAAAGACGATTCCCTTTTTCCTGCAGGCCACCTATAAAGTGAGCCACACAAGGCCATCTGCCAGCTGTCCGTGCTGCACAGATGCTGCCTCCGCTGCTTGTGCGCTGCTTTCTTCCTCCCCTTCCAGCATCAACAGCAGGCATTAACTAACTTTACCCAGCAACAAAAAGGGCTGGCTCCAAACTTTATTCTTAATGTTGTTCTTCCCTTCCCACCCACAGCCTGGCAAAGAAGGGACAGGGTGGAAGACTCCTAATCTGGGCATTTTCAATGGGTCTAGGGTCTCGCCAACTGTTCTCAGAGTCAATATTAATTGAAAAGTTAGGATATCTTATCTGATTCCTGTTCCATTGGTGTAACATAGGGCCTCTATTAGCATAGCCCACCACTCCCTATCCTTGTTGCATTTTTGTCTTATGGATTAATTCCTAGGTAGAATTTGTTTTCAGTCTTTGCTATATGAGTCCCTCCACTCGATTTCCAGCATGTATACTTTTGGTTTATACCAAAGACAGTTTTGCAATACAGGGGTTGAAAATTCCTGGCCTTGAACATTCCATTAAGGGTGCAATTTTTTAAAGATTAATCCTTTTGAAAATGAGTGAGCCATTCCTTGTGTCTCTGGGCCGAACATAGATATGCAGCTATTGACATCCGTATGTCAATGAAAGCCAGCACTCCTCATTACCAGATCTGCTTGTATTGTGCAAAAAATATATACATGCAGTAATCAAATTCCATCCACTAGTTTGCGCCAATATGCATCCATACATCCAACGTTTTGGGGTGTTGATACCCCTTCATCAGAGACACACAAGAACAAAGTCAAGCAGATCCGTAGATTTAATGACCTTGACCAATAGTGCTGCTCCCATTGGACTTAGGTGATAATCCTCACGTGGAAGGGGTCAATCAAATGGCCAACAGATGTGACCAAGCATATAAAGCAACTTAGTCTTAGCAATAGGCCTAAACACTGTTGAATGCAGCTGCCAGAATATCAGCCAGCCAGAAAAAGGTACAGTCTTTCCCCTGCAAGCCGGATAGGCTAAACATTTATAAAATGGCACCTGTCATACCAGAGGACCACAATTGAGATTATTTGGCCTACAATTAGGTTACATTATATTCTCTAAACATACCATAAATCAGGTCCCGTAGACAGTTTGAGGGCACCAAATTTCCACTTGCAGAATTTTGAGGAGCAAGTTTGCGCTTTGGCAGGGGCACATGCGCAAATTGGTGCATGACAATAGGCGCATTTCATTTTGCCCACCATGAATCAGGTGGAAGCCCAAGTGCTCCTAAAAACAAATTTGTTGGCGCATGACCATGAATCGACCCTATTGTATATGTCTAAATGCACAAGATCATAACAGCGCAAACATTTTAGTGTTAGGGTGTTTTAAGTGGCGATCAGGGACAGATTGACAGTAAGGAAAGCTGGGAGACTTCCCTCCACTACTTTGGGGCCAGCTGGGCTGGGTGTAGTCCGGGCTAAACAGCCCACCTCACCCAGAGCTTGTGCCTCCTGATACTACTAACAGCTCTTCCACATGCTAGACTGCAAGTCTCCCGCATGCCCAACTCCCCAGCCCATATTCTTTCCCTGAAATGCTTAAGCCTCAGCATCATATCTGGGGATCATACCCACCCCCTGCCACAATATCTGCCTGTGCCTTCTGATGGTGCCCTGCTTCTTCTAACACCCCCTTCATAACCTATTTTCTAAATCTCCCCCCATACCCAACTCTCTAGCCCATGTTCTTCCCCTGCAATACTAAAGCCTTTGCATCATGCCTGGGGATCATACCCACCCCTGTCACTGTATCTGCCTGTGACTCCTGATGGTGCCCTTCTGCTTCTAACACCCTCTCCACACCCTGCTTTCTAAATCTCCCCCCATACCCAGTTCCCCAGCACATATTTTTCCCCTGCAATGCTAAAGCATCTGCATCATGTCTGGGGGTCATACTCACCTCTGCCACATTATCTGCCTGTGGCTCCTGATGGCGCCCTTCTGCTTCTAACACCCCCTCTACAACCTGATTTCTATATCATCCCTTCACATCCAACTCCCCAGCACATGTTCTTCCCCTGCCATGATAAAGGCATCTTACCTGCCACAACATCTGCTCTACAATACTATCAATCAGTATGCATGACATGGCACTCTGCAGGGCTTCATAGGGCTTTATAGGGCAGCCATTTGAGTCTGTGACTTTTTCAGCCCTTCCATACCATATATTGTAACCCTGAATAGTTGTCTCCTTTTTTTTGATCCCCTTTTTTTTCGATTCCAGTAAGCATTACCTTGTTGCACATGAAATGCTTTGTGTCAGCCTGACCTCTTATTATGTACAAGTTGGTGTTTAGTGCATTTTCACTGCTATGTAATGGCGTGCTTTGAAACTATTAATATACTAAATGACTCATTATGACTTCATGTTTTGAAGCCTAAGAACCGCAGGACACAAAAAGAACTTGTAAAAATAAGAGTTGACAAAGGGTCTTTCATGTAGAGAGCGGCTGAGCGTAGATGAGATGGCCGAGACTTTCATGACAAGACAGCCGTGAGGTGTTTTACCTGCGCCCTGCGTGTCAGGTTACAAGTGCTGTCTGTCACATTTACGTTACTTTCTCATTCCAGCCTGTCACAGCAGCTATTTCATGCTAAATAGGCCGCAGCCATTGTGCAGGTGAGTTTCCCTGAGCCGCGTGCTTTGATATCCTCACGCCACTTTGTTCTTGTGCGCAGAAAGTTTGTCCTTGTTTCATGTGTGGTTCCACACTTGCTCTGCTTCAGAAGTGGAAAAATAAATCACTTTAAAGCTCAGGACTTTGTTCTTTAAAGGGAAAACTAAACAACGGTAGAGCCATTACATTCTCTATAACATAAGTCATGTTTCTGGGAATCACAGTTGGGCATTTAGCTTGCTCATCCCTTGTCCATTAAATTCAAAGATTACTTTAGGTTCCCTTTAACAAGCACCTGCATCCCCTCTGGCTAAAGATCCCTAGGAGCTCAGGCAATTAGGGGTGCACCTGTAATGAGGCCATGTGAGGCAGCCACCTTGAGCGGTACTGCAGGGGGGCGGCAATTGCTTGACCAGTTTTTTTATAATTTTTTTCAAACAGATTAGTGGTAAATCAGAGATCGGTGGGTGCCGCTGAATGCTGTCATGTTTTTACAGTTAATTATATGTGGCTTGTAGCCCCTGTCCTCTGCTCCAATTATCGAGTAGGCAATGCTCTGATCATAAGAAAGGAGCAGGATGAAGCCATGCACTATATTACTTTATTGAGGAGTGGAGTGTCACCTCCTCGTGGGGGGGGGGGGGGGGGGGGGGGTCTTTCTATAGTTTGCCTTAGGCAGCATAGAAGCTAGGTGCACCCTTGCAGGCATGGGGCTCTGACTGACGGACACAGGAAACAGCTATGGTGAAGCATGCTTGCTATTGGAGGAGGTATAGATACTGCATGTGTATGTATCTGCTTCCTGATCCCTGTAAGATGGAGCTGGCCTAGAAAAAGATAAGTATCGCTCTAATGCAGGGCTCACTGATGCCAAGCAGAGGTGGCTTAGGTTAGTTTAGAGTATCTGTAAACCCTACATATAGCCAGGTCTTAAAGGGATTCAGCAGGCAATGCAAAGAATTGGCCCCTATACTTATACTATACAGCAGTGTAATCTGTGCCTGTGCATTTAGAATGCCCCAACTAAATCACCCCTTGTTCCTCTTTGTGTGAATCAGGCCCACCCAGTCTGATCCTGTGCTCAGCTAACCAGCTCCATCTGTTAAACAAGTTTTTTTAAAGTTAGCCCATGTGTTTATTTCCAATGGATCCAAACTGGTGCTAGTGAATAGTCCTTATGCAATTGTCTAATTTTTAGCCTGCTTAGTTATGATTTTTTTCTTGCAGGTTGCGGTTTATGTGTGTTTTAGCGAGGTTCCCATGGCCCTGCCACAATGCCCACATCCTTTAGAATTCGGCCATCTTCCAGTGGTTTTCAAGTGGGCAAGTCTGCAGTGGCTGGACGCTTGGTGTTTAGTGTAGCAATACATTTGAGTGTCTCGTTTGTTTTTCTCCCTTAGCCTTGTTTGTGTTTCATTCTGGTGTTCCCTTAGTAAGATGTTTTTTTTTCTCCTGCTAGCTGTGCATTTCTGCTCATCCACATCTCCCTGTTGTTTTGTGCAGGGCCTTCCCCTAACCATGGTCCCAAAATGTCTTGCACAATATCTCAGTTCTGTCTGCCCCACTATTGTTTTGGCCTATCCACACTAGTGTTTTGCCCTGTGTTTGACCAAGCGAGCAACACCCAACACTAAATGATGTCTCTACTTTCCTGACCTAACACACGTAGCTTCACCTTAGCCAATTTATTTGGCTCTCTTGTGTGTGCTGTAGCTTGCCTAGTGTCTTGCCAGGTAAACAGTTATCTCAGAGAAATCATTTGCATTGTGCCTCGATAACAGTATGTTAACCCTTGTGTTTTCTGGTCCCCCATTCACACTCCTCCCACTCTGAAGGTCTTTGCTCCAAAAAGTAGTATTGTGCCTTCCACCCTGTTAATGTTCAATGTATTAATGTTCAGGGCACAATGTGCCCTTTGGTTTGATGTGGTGAATCTGTGCCCTTCCTTGGTTGGACTGGCAGAGCATGGGCTAAATGGTAGTCTAATTGTAGCTAAAGACCCCTTCCCTAGGTGAGCTTTGGCTACAGTGTATTAACCTTAGTCTTGGATCATAATGGTGAGCTACTTTTTGTCAATCTCTCCTTGTGTTAGTGATCTTTTTTGCTTTACTGTGTTTGTGACATCCTTGCTTGTACTGTAGTCTTGTGCCTAATGTTCCTCTGATATTTTATTTGACTTGCAGGTGCCTGTTTGGCATTGACATTGTAGGTACCGGTACTTTACACACATGCTTGCACACACCAAGGCCAATTAGTCCAAGAGTCCAAACAACAAATCAAAAGAATGTGTATCCCTCACCTAAACTCAAATCAGCAAATATGCAACAACCCCCCCCCCCCCCCAATGTTCGAGTCCACTGGACCAGTCCCTTGGCCAATGCCACACCCAACTAATCTGTGCTGTCTGTTGGTTCTGCATGGGTAGCAGGGGGGTTTGCAGCTGTCCCTACCCAACACTACAGCAACTCCTCCATCTCCTGGTTGTGACAATACAGCTCTCACAGAGTCTCATACATGGTGGCCACGCTCACCAGTGGGTGAAGATCTCTGCGGAGCAGGATAAGTTGTCAGCGATCAGACAGAATCCCTTCTCGGTCTCCAGGAAGGTTGCTGTCTCTTGACGCAGCTCCTCTTCTATGCATGCTTGCTGTGATTGTGTTCTTCCCACTGGCCATATAGCATTACCTCCTCGCGGTTGTCTCGATGTCCAGGGCATGTCCATCCACTGTGCTGGAAGCTGGGTGGGTGTTTGCTCCCGCAATGGCTCTGGTCCTTCCCCTGTTGGTGCAGTACTTCCAGTGGCTTGCTCCTCTTCCATATCTATAATATTGACATTAACTGAAGGGTAGGCTTAGTGTTTTGTGGTGTATTTGCTAAGCTGGGACAAGTGAGCATTGGCATTCCTTGAAACGTGTGTCCTGTGTATCAAAAAATCTCCAAGTCCAGCCGCACTCTTACCTTCTGTGTTGTGTGGGTGCACGGTTCGCGGAGACACCGCAAATACCAGTTTTGTTCGAGAAGAACCAGCACACCATTAGTAGTTCATTCATAAAGAATTATATTAGGGTTCAAAAAATACCGCAGTGAAAGCAAGTCGACGTTTCGGGGTGCACTGGGGCCCCCTTCATCAGGACCCACCGCGCGTACCAAAGAAGAGCTTCTTTGGTACGCGCGGTGGGTCCTGATGAAGGGGGCCCCAGTGCACCCCGAAACGTCGACTTGCTTTCACTGCGGTATTTTTTGAACCCTAATATAATTCTTTATGAATGAACTACTAATGGTGTGCTGGTTCTTCTCGAACAAAACTGTCCTGTGTATCAGCCTTCAATTTCCCAGATCTTTACAGCAATGAATATGACCCCAAAATGTTCTGTGTTGTGCACATATAACTCCCAATTAAACAGCAGAGAATACTGCTGCTGGCAATCTCGACCTGTAGTTTACTACTGTTGAAAATGTATATCTAGGTTGTTGAGCCACAAGGATGTTTCCCCCTTGGCCATGTGTGGGTCATTTAGCAGGCTATCTACTATTTTTTCAGCCACAGTAAATTCAAGGCATGGTGGTAGTCCGCCACACAGTTTGTTGTGGACAATTGGTGGCTGCTGGGCGTGGCTCCAGATATACAGTGTGCATGCGCATGGTATGCTCTGTGCATGGCAATTAGGTAGACCCTGCCAGGAACATGTTTGGGGGTGTGGACAGCTCCCCTCTGTGTACTTTTAAAGAGTTGCCCAACTCAGGGCAAGGTTTAATATTTTTGGTTTTTAACAAGCCGTTTCTAGCCCGCGTTGGGTACGTTCAATAAATGTTTTATGCTTATTTGCTAAATGCTGAGCAAAGTCTTTATTACAACACACACACCAACCAAAACCGGAGTAGTAAGCAAGCCCACTAAACTAAACACATAGACATGAAAGAAGAACACACACCACAGAGAGAACAAGAAGGATTACAGAAGCTCCCCGAAATCACAACACAAGAGTTGTAGAGTTGGATCTGCAACAGGTGGGTGATGTTTGAATGTGCCTTCAAAAGTGAGGAAAGAGGTGCTGGAGAGCTAACTGTCCAACTCCATTTTGGGCCATAACTGAGCCAGAAAAAATGAGGAAAGAGGTGCTAAAGAGCTAACTCTACTACTTCTGTTTGGACCTTAACTAACCCTTCACTAGGCAGCACACAGGAGCTGGAGAGCTAACTCTCCAGCTCTTGTTTGGGCCTTTACTGGCCTTCACTACACAGAACACAGAAGCTGAAGAGCTAACTCTCCAACTCCTGTTTGGGTCTCAACTGGGCTGGCAAATATGAGGAAAGAAGTGGTGGAGAGCTAACTCTCCAACTCCTGTTTGGACCTTAAAGCGGACCACAATCTCAATAAACAACTATGTTGCTTACACACCTCAGGTAGATTACTGTTTGTAAGTTTTCTGCACTCAGCGCTGTGTGGTATTCCTGTTATTTTACTCTTGGTTTCCCCCAGGTATGGCATTGTATGCCATTGTGTTCTGACAGGATATAATTGTTCTAAACTAGCTGCCCCTTTCCTTCCCCCTCCTCACAATCTCATGCTGGGAGCAATCAGTGGTTACTGAAAATAGTTCTTTAAAAAACATAAGTTAATATAAGAGCTGGAAAAAGAATGATTTTCCAAAAATTGTCATTGGAACCCAATACTGTATGTGATTATTGTCAGCCAATTCATTACCAGGACACTAGGTATTCTTTTGGCCAGTCCAACCCTGGCATCATCAAAACCTATTTGATCTAGAGCTAGGCTAGAACGATGAAAGCCTCCATTTTTTCTCCAGATAGCATCTTCTCTGCTCAGGGGCACAGGCCTGCAGCGGCATGAAAAAAATGCTTTGCCCTTTAGAGCAAGATCTTTTTTTCCCTGTTTTTACACACTCTGTAGGGCATTATAAGCAGTCACCATGATCACTTTGCCCCAGTAAGGCTATGTTCTTAATCTATTAATTATACATAATAATTAACTTACAGATGCAGCTTTCTTTAGCCGTCCATTTATATCACTGGTGCATCATGCTATCTTGAAATCTTAATGCTTTTCAATGGCTTCTTTGTGATATATAGCAATGGAATGAGCTGGGATGTGACGGTTAACGATTGCTACATCTGTAATAATCTCACTCCAGATAAAAACATTGCAATGGGGTCCATTTATTTGTAGGAATGCAGCGGCTCACAATTGTGTTGGTCACATCACTGAAGGCTTACAAACCAAACTATGCAAAGTATGGGTGGTCTTCTAGCAGATTAACCTTTCAATTCTTCTTTTAACTTTAGTCATTTTACTTTAACTGGCAATTTGCAGTCTTCCATAGGCATTTAGAAAGCTTGTTCAAACTGTACCTGGATTTGAAAGAACACAGTTATCCTGACAGCTTTGGGAATAGAACGGTCCCCACAGATTACAGCCTACAAATATGTATATGAACATTAAATAGCATGCCCAGCAGCTAAAATTGGAACATCACTCCCGTAATACTCTGTTCTTTGAATGGTAACACGTTGCTTGTGTAGTCTATACAGAAGAATTTAACTTATTGCAGGGGCAAACATTTTATACATAGCTGAATCATGTGTCATGTCTCAGACAGCTCTTAACCTGGGCCAGATGTTTATGATCTCACTCCAAACCTAGCTCACTTGTCAGGGGAGAAGTCCTATCTAAGCACATGTCTCATACCGGGTCAAGAGGAAGAGACGATCTACCATGGAATGGCTCCCCTGAGGCAGATACAGGGAAACTCCTACACCATAGTAAATGAGGAATACACTGATACATTCTATTACTTACAGTAGCATCTGACTACAAGATATAGGCCCTTATTTAACAAGGGATAGCGCCAGGTAGCGAATGGTGAGCGAACGGTAATGACGGTCACCGCCACGAGAACGCCGGCTCCCCTCCGCAATCACACATTTATCAAGCCGATCCTGCTTAGCGACTGACAGAGCGCCAGATAGCGAATCATTCATCATTATTCCAGCCTCACCCCACAGCGCCAGCGAGCGACCTTGAACAGCAACAGATATGACCTCTCGCTACCTGGCGCTCTCCAATGCATTTCAATGGAGCAATCTTTAAATATTCTAAATTAATTGCTATTATTTTTTTTTTTTTTAAATGTCAAAAATTCTGTGACCACTTCTGCAATGTTATTTTTTGAAGGTAAAAAAAAAAAAAAAAATTGTGCAGAATTGATATTACAGGTCTGATATTAATGTATTCATATTACAAAATGTTTTGAAAAACATGTTTTTTTTTATATCAAAAAATATGGTTGTTTGGGGTTAAAAAACTACTTTTAACCCATCGCCGCCAGCGCTCTGGGGTTTAAACAAGCATTTCACAGCACAAGCATTTTTTGAGCGTGATTTGTTAATGAATATGCTGGGAGCTGTTCGCTATGTCCATTCGCTGTCATGCGCTCCCATACAGCGCGGAACCTGTCAAACATCGACTCCTAACCCCGTATTCAACATTACCGCACACCGACTGAGTCGCTGTCAACAGCCGAACAACGGCCAAGCACATCGAATACTAGCGTGCGCTGTGAAAATAACGCTACTGTCGCTCATCTGTCGCTACCTGGCGCTATTAATGAATCGGCCTCATAGTTGACTGTCACAGCTGGATACCAATGCGGTAGGCTTATGCATTCGGGCTATCACAAATGACAGCTTAATAATAAAAGCCAGGACTGCAAGACACGTTTGGGGTTTCTATGCTTACCTCTCTCCTGTAACATCTTTGTTTCTTACTTTAGACAGGTCAGATCAGCCCTGCCCTGCAGACTCAATCAAATGCAAGAAAAATAAAAGGCAGGTGTTTATTTCCAAAGACACCATGCAGTGCCTGCCTTTATAACAGGCCAAATGTGCCGCTTTAAAGTAGACCACCCTGCTGGGATGGGAGCCTGGTCCACAAAGGTATAAAACTAATATACACCTTTCCCAGAGAAGTAGCTAGGCTTTCTGGCACCCGAGGAAAAGATTCAAATTGGTGGCCTCCACCTGTTCTCAGGCCCCTACTTTGGCACCTCTTTGACCTGCTGCACCCGGGGAAAGTGCCCCCCCTGCTCCCCCCTAGCTAAACCCCTGCCCCCCCCTAGCTAAGCCCCTGCCCCTTTCCTGATGTGATCCTAACATTTATAAAGACACTCATCTATTCATAGCTAAGTGCCTCACCTGGCAGAGGAGTTACCAGGAGGGTTCAGGACAACTTTAAACTAGAATTGGGTGTGCATTATTCTTATTGTTTATGTATAGAGCTGTATAATCGTCTATGGCATTGTGGAATGTATGCATTACAGACAAGGTCAAACTAATAAAATACATTTAATACATAGTTATTATAAGGGCTCAATACAAAATTAGAAATGTGAAAAAAGGTACAAAAACTGCAATTGCAATAAAAGTACAAACACCGCGCTTTAAATTAATAAACAAATTAATGTACAAATTAATATACAAAATGAGAGTCCAAAATCCAAGTGCTCAACGTGTAATAGTCCTCAATCCCAAAAGACCAACTGTATAAGACCATAAATTAAAATAAATAGATGCAAGGAGATGATTTCTATCCCACAACGCGTGCTCCTCCACACAGTGAAAGATCCAAAACCACCACCGATTGTGCAAATCCTTACCGACTAGGGAAGATAACAAAGGCCTTCATAATCTGTCCATAGGTAGGCAGCAAGCAGATCCTATCGTCAGATGTTGCTCACCAGCATTCACAGATAAGTCAGACCAGCCGACAGCATTCACAGGCAGACCGAGCCACCGATTACCGAAAAATAGTAACAATAAAAAGGATCTCGTGTAACTCCGTTTAGACCCAAGACAATTTAATAAGTATTTAAAATGTGCACTCACAAACAAATGAATAAAACCAGCATCAAGTATGAAACAGGCGACGTTCGTCTCACCAACTCCTGGAGTGAAGCAGCTTATGCCAACAGGAGGGCTGTGTCAGCCGAAATTGAAAATGGAGATGTAGGTACTATATGTGAGCGGTGTGGCAGTCCAAACCTGGGGCATAGCCTAGATCCATCTTCCAAGGGGGATTAAGTAGGATAACCTCCTCTGCTTCCAACTTCCAGACGAACGTCGCCTGTTTCATACTTGATGCTGGTTTTATTCATTTGTTTGTGAGTGCACATTTTAAATACTTATTAAATTGTCTTGGGTCTAAACGGAGTTACACGAGATCCTTTTTATTGTTACTATTTTTCGGTAATCGGTGGCCCGGTCTGCCTGTGAATGCTGTCGGCTGGTCTGACTTATCTGTGAATGCTGGTGAGCAACATCTGACGATAGGATCTGCTTGCTGCCTACCTATGGACAGATTATGAAGGCCTTTGTTATCTTCCCTAGTCGGTAAGGATTTGCACAATCGGTGGTGGTTTTGGATCTTTCACTGTGTGGAGGAGCACGCGTTGTGGGATAGAAATCATCTCCTTGCATCTATTTATTTTAAAGACTGCTCTGTGTTTTTGAAATTTATGGACAAAATTAGAAATGCTCAATACATATTGATATTGAAATACGCTTGGGGTAGGGGCCCTGCCCTTGAGAGCTTACAATTTAAAGAGTAGTTATGTTAGTAACAAAGGGTGTGTGTGACGAGAACACTCAATGTATAAGCATGCTTAATGCACAGAAAGCACAAATAATGCACAAAATAGAATATTGGCCAAAAAGGAGTAGTGCATATTAAAGCTCAGATCCATGAATAACAAGGGTTTGCTATTGTTTTTATAAACTGCCAGCTAGTTAGAGTGGCTTTAAGCCTCATTTCTATTTAATGACCACAGACAAGAGTTTAATTCACCCAAAAGTCTATGCAGCAGCATGAAATAAGGAGTTCATGTGTTTTCATCTCCCAGTGACATCCATGGGTTCTTTGTTACACAAAAATACCCGGCAATCACTGCAGACAGGAAGTGAAGCTAAGGCTTCCCTATGGAGTCGCCAAAAGCATAAAGAACACAAGGGAGCAAAGTTCTAACTGTACAAGATTATACAACTATGAAGGTAGTGGCCTTCAAACAGTCAATAGAAAGGGGGCCTGCGCATGTATACAGTAGAGGCAGGGGATGCAGCTACAACCAGGCCCCTGGCAAAGAGTTATATTGCAAGGTGACACACACCTGCAGCAGACTAGCAGGCCTGACACGAAAAGGTCATGAATGTTGGACAGACAGTCACTGTCCCAGTTGCACTAGCACACCTCCAGTGGGTCCGCTTCTTGTATACCATCTGGCAGTGGCAACACACACAGTGATCCCATCCCGCAGTGCTCTGACTGTCTATACACAGGTCATGGTGGGGCTAGATTGCATATTGCCTCCCTGACGCTGCCATATATGCCTGCTTTGACTATACTTCCAAAAGGGCATGTTTTTTTTATCAATATAATATAAAGGTTGGAGTTTAGACAAATTTACATATCATATTTTTCGACCTATAAGATGCATCTGCCCATAAGACACACCTAGGATTTAGAGGAGGAAAATAAAATATTCTGAAACAAATGGTGTACTAAAATCCCCGCCCCCATCACCCTATTACAGGCAGTTTGCAAAATCCACCTATTACAGACCACATATTACAGGCAGTGAGAAGCATCCCGAGTTACAGGCAGTGCAGCAGCATCCCATATACAGACGATGAGAAGCATCCCACATTACAGACAGTGAGCGGCATCCCATATACAGACAATGAGAAGCATCCCACATTACAGACAGTGAGCAGCATCCCACATTACAGACAGTGAGCAGCATCCCACATTACAGGCAGTGAGCGGCATCCCACATTACAGGCAGTGAGCAGCATCCCACATTACAGGCAGTGAGAAATATCCCACATTACAGGCAGTAAACAGTATCCCACATTACAGGCAGTGAGCAGCATCCCACATTACAGACAGTGTGCTGCATCCCACATTACAGGCAGTGAGCAGCATCCCACATTAAAGGCAGTGAGCAGCATCCCACATTACAGGCAGTGAGCAGCATCCCACATTACAGACAGTGTGCTGCATCCCACATTACAGGCAGTGAGCAGCATCCCACATTAAAGGCAGTGAGCAGCATCCCACATTACAGGCAGTGAGCAGCATCCCACATTACGGGCAGTGAGCAGCATCCCACATTACAGACAGTGAGCGGCATCCCACATTACAGGCAGTGAGAAATATCCCACATTACAGGCAGTGAGCAGCATCCCACATTACAGGCAGTGAGCGGCATCCCACATTACAGGCAGTGAGAAATATCCCACATTACAGGCAGTGAGCAGCATCCCACATTACAGACAGTGAGCGGCATCCCACATTACAGGCAGTGAGAAATATCCCACATTACAGGCAGTGAGCAGCATCCCACATTACAGGCAGTGAGCAGCATCCCACATTACAGGCAGTGAGCAGCATCCCACATTACGGGCAGTGAGCAGCATCCCACATTACAGACAGTGAGCGGCATCCCACATTACAGACAGTGAGCGGCATCCCACATTACAGGCAGTGAGAAATATCCCACATTACAGGCAGTAAACAGTATCCCACATTACAGGCAGTGAGCAGCATCCCACATTACAGGCAGTGAGCAGCATCCCACATTACGGGCAGTGTGCGGCATCCCACATTACAGGCAGTGAGCAGCTTCCCACATTACAGGCAGTGAGCAGCATCCCACATTACAGGCAGTGAGCAGCATCCCACATTACAGGCAGTGAGCAGTATCCCACATTACAGGCAGTGTGCTGCATCCCACATTACAGGCAGTGAGCAGCTTCCCACGTTACAGGCAGTGAGCAGCATCTCACATTACAGGCAGTGAGCAGCTTCCCACATTACAGGCAGTGAGCAGCTTCCCACATTACAGGCAGTGAGCAGCATCCCACATTACGGGCAGTGAGCAGCATCCCACATTACAGACAGTGAGCAGCATCCCACATTACAGGCAGTGAGCAGCATCCCACATTACAGGCAGTGAGCAGCATCCCACATTACAGGCAGTGAGCAGCATCCCACATTACAGGCAGTGAGCAGCATCCCACATTACAGGCAGTGAGCAGCATCCCACATTACAGGCAGTGAGCAGCATCCCACATTACGGGCAGTGAGCAGCATCCCACATTACAGACAGTGAGCGGCATCCCACATTACAGGCAGTGAGCAGCATCCCACATTACAGGCATTGAGCAGCATCCCGCATTACAGGCAGTGAGCAGCATCCCACATTACAGGCAGTGAGCAGCATCCCACATTACAGGCAGTGAGCAGCATCCCACATTACAGTCAGTGTGTGGCATCCCACATTACAGGCAGTGTGCGGCATCCCACATTACGGGCAGTGAGCAGTATCCCACATTACAGGCAGTGAGCGGCATCCCACATTACAGGCAGTGAGTGGCATCCCACATTACAGGCAGTGAGTGGCATCCCACATTACAGGCAGTGAGCAGCATCCCACATTACAGGCAGTGAGCAGCTTCCCACGTTACAGGCAGTGAGCAGCATCCCACATTACAGACAGTGAGCGGCATCCCACATTACAGGCAGTGAGCGGTATCCCACATTACAGGCAGTGAGCAGCTTCCCACGTTACAGGCAGTGAGCAGCATCCCACATTACAGGCAGTGAGCAGCATTCCACATTACAGGCAGTGAGCAGCATCCCACATTACAGGCAGTGAGCAGTATCCCACATTACAGGCAGTGAGCAGCATCCCACATTGCAGGCAGTGAGCGGCATCCCATATACAGACAATGAGAAGCATCCCACATTACAGACAGTGAGCAGCATCCCACATTACAGACAGTGAGCAGCATCCCACATTACAGGCAGTGAGCGGCATCCCACATTACAGGCAGTGAGCAGCATCCCACATTACAGGCAGTGAGAAATATCCCACATTACAGGCAGTAAACAGTATCCCACATTACAGGCAGTGAGCAGCATCCCACATTACAGACAGTGTGCTGCATCCCACATTACAGGCAGTGAGCAGCATCCCACATTACAGGCAGTGAGCAGCATCCCACATTACAGGCAGTGAGCAGCATCCCACATTACGGGCAGTGAGCAGCATCCCACATTACAGACAGTGAGCGGCATCCCACATTACAGACAGTGAGCGGCATCCCACATTACAGGCAGTGAGAAATATCCCACATTACAGGCAGTGAGCAGCATCCCACATTACAGGCAGTGAGCAGCATCCCACATTACAGGCAGTGAGCAGCATCCCACATTACGGGCAGTGAGCAGCATCCCACATTACAGACAGTGAGCGGCATCCCACATTACAGACAGTGAGCGGCATCCCACATTACAGGCAGTGAGAAATATCCCACATTACAGGCAGTAAACAGTATCCCACATTACAGGCAGTGAGCAGCATCCCACATTACAGGCAGTGAGCAGCATCCCACATTACGGGCAGTGTGCGGCATCCCACATTACAGGCAGTGAGCAGCTTCCCACATTACAGGCAGTGAGCAGCATCCCACATTACAGGCAGTGAGCAGCATCCCACATTACAGGCAGTGAGCAGTATCCCACATTACAGGCAGTGTGCTGCATCCCACATTACAGGCAGTGAGCAGCTTCCCACGTTACAGGCAGTGAGCAGCATCTCACATTACAGGCAGTGAGCAGCTTCCCACATTACAGGCAGTGAGCAGTATCCCACATTACAGGCAGTGAGCAGCTTCCCACATTACAGGCAGTGAGCAGCATCCCACATTACGGGCAGTGAGCAGCATCCCACATTACAGACAGTGAGCAGCATCCCACATTACAGGCAGTGAGCAGCATCCCACATTACAGGCAGTGAGCAGCATCCCACATTACAGGCAGTGAGCAGCATCCCACATTACAGGCAGTGAGCAGCATCCCACATTACAGGCAGTGAGCAGCATCCCACATTACAGGCAGTGAGCAGCATCCCACATTACGGGCAGTGAGCAGCATCCCACATTACAGACAGTGAGCGGCATCCCACATTACAGGCAGTGAGCAGCATCCCACATTACAGGCAGTGAGCAGCATCCCACATTACAGGCATTGAGCAGCATCCCGCATTACAGGCAGTGAGCAGCATCCCACATTACAGGCAGTGAGCAGCATCCCACATTACAGGCAGTGAGCAGCATCCCACATTACAGTCAGTGTGTGGCATCCCACATTACAGGCAGTGTGCGGCATCCCACATTACGGGCAGTGAGCAGTATCCCACATTACAGGCAGTGAGCGGCATCCCACATTACAGGCAGTGAGTGGCATCCCACATTACAGGCAGTGAGTGGCATCCCACATTACAGGCAGTGAGCAGCATCCCACATTACAGGCAGTGAGCAGCTTCCCACGTTACAGGCAGTGAGCAGCATCCCACATTACAGGCAGTGAGCAGCATCCCACATTACAGGCAGTGAGCAGCTTCCCACGTTACAGGCAGTGAGCAGCATCCCACATTACAGGCAGTGAGCAGCATTCCACATTACAGGCAGTGAGCAGCATCCCACATTACAGGCAGTGAGCAGTATCCCACATTACAGGCAGTGAGCAGCATCCCACATTGCAGGCAGTGAGCAGCATCCCACATTACAGCCAGTGAGTGGCATCCCACATTACAGGCAGTGAGCAGCATCCCACATTACAGGCAGTGAGCAGCATCCCACATTACAGCCAGTGAGTGGCATCCCACATTACAGGCAGTGAGCAGCATCCCACATTACAGGCAGTGAGCAGCATCCCACATTACAGGCAGTGTGTGGCATCCCACATTACAGGCAGTGAGCAGCTTCCCATGTTACAAGCAGTGAGCAGCATCCCACATTACAGGCAGTGTGCAGTATCCCACATTACAGGCAGTAAACGGTATCCAACATTATAGGTAGTGAGCGGTGTCCCACATTACAAGCAGTGAGCGGCTTCCCTCAATACAGGCAGTGAGCGGCATACCACAATACATGCAGTGGGTAGTGAGTGGCATCCCCAAACCCCCTACCCCCCCCATCGCGTGTGTGAGGAGGAAGCAGGTCCTCCAATGCGTGGCCCTACACACACATACAGTATCTTACAGCGCTCCCCTGCCATCGCTGCTTGAGTTCCTGCTTTCAGTGAGAGGGTGTGGCCTATGCATGCTCGGGTACACAAATAAATGCCAGGCATGCATAGGCCACGCCCAGGAACTTGAGCTAGGAACCTGAGCAGCGGGAGTGCGGGAGCGCTATATGGTACTGTATTTGTCTCTTTGTACGTGTGGAGGCAGGCAGGAATCAAGTGTAACTGTTCCTGCCTGATGATCCTCCACTCTGCTCCCTCCTCAAACACACATTCACCCTATTAGACGCATCCATTTCCCCCCTCTTTTTTTGTCCAAACAAGTATTTTTGTACCGTATTTTCCGCCCTATAAGACCCCCCGTCTTATAGGGCAGAAAATACGGTACATCCCTGAAAGGAAGGTTTATATCAGTTCAAATAAAATTAAGGGGTTAGGCTGACATTTAATGAACACCCAAACCTAAAAGGCCCCTATATATCACATCTACTGATGAGGATTATTCTGCCCAGCAACAGAATGTAACTTGTTTGGACAGCTGCAGGTTTTTATAGCGTACGAATACCATGCCTTCAATTATAAAGGCTTTTTGGATTAATAATCCGGACCTACACCCAAGTGGAGCAACTGGGAAGGCCACCCTGACAGGACAGACTTCTCTTCAGCACTTAGACTTTCCATTCTGCTGGGGCCCCTCAGCTTATTATACGCATAATAATCTTGGCCATAAGTATGTCTCAGTAGATCCAGGGCTTACAATAGTGATGACTGCCATCATGTTTGTGAGACTTTTGGGTGTCAGGACTAAATAAGTATACTGATGAATTAAGAGGGTCTTTAAACATAAAGCGGATTTCCTTCAAAATGATAATCAAAAGAGATAAATAATAAAATATAGTTGGGACCAAAAGAAGCTATGGTGGTCATAGGAATGGAATGAATAAAAATCTTTTAAACCAATAGAATATGCAGTTTAGTGAGTGATAGCAGAAATAATATATAGTCAAGGGATTGTAGAATATTACATTTTTACAGATATTTCTGATATTAGCACATGTCTGCATCTGTCTATACTCTGAATCTCTAGCTCGTCTTCACAGGAGCTTGGAGTGAAATCCTGCCAAGTAGACCATTTTATGATGAGCTATTTCCTAAAGGATTGACCCAGCTTAACCTGAGAAGTACAAGTGAGGAGACTGGGGTTAACCCTTCTGGAGGGATTGAGAGCAAAATCACAGCTAACCTGAAATGACAGCAGAGGATGTAAATGCCAGTAAAATAAAGTTTAGTCTCAAAAAGTGTAAACCGTCCTAGTAAATAATCCCCGGGAACCAAACCAAAAGGCAACAAAGACTTATTATGTTTCCTGCTTTTTTTAAATGAATGCCATATTAATAATATTCCATGCAGTGACTGATACCCTGGGGTTCTTTCTGGCTAGTCAGATAGACTGCATGTAACCATTGCTTATTCCAAGGTAGGCAAGGTGTGAATTTAGAGGCTGATTCATGACTAGCGCCAGGTATTGGCAGATGAGCATTTATATAGCGGCACTTAGAGCGTCCGCTAGTAGGCGCTGAAAGCGGGTATCGGGCGCTGTAACAGAGTCTTGGTCGCTGTAGTAACCTGGCTGGCATTGATGAATGTGATGTATGTTGGGTGCTCTAACACCAGTACAGCGCTGCAGGGAGCGAAAGGGAGTGAAAGGACTCTCAGCGACGCACACCATATTCAACAAAAAAACTGCGCACACACAGTGTCGGCGCTCTAAGTTTGGTCGCTATAGCATAGAGCGCCAGACGCTGTGTGATTAAAGTCTGTTTTTGAACACATATCCACCAGTAACAAAGCAAAAACACATGGAATGACATTGTTGTAACATTGTGACATTAATACTTTAATGCCAGACCTGTAATGACAATTCTGCATAAAAAACAAAAAAATCTAAAAAGTTATCAAAAATGACTTTTTCTAGGCCAGGAGAGGTGACACAATTATTTGAGAGAAAAAAAAATAAATACAATTTTAAAAAAAAACCTGTTTAAACAGAAGAAAAGGAACGTCCATTGAAATGTATGGGAGAGCGACATGTAGCGACAGGCAGGGGCGGGCTGGCCATAAGGCATACTGGGCAGAATCCTGGTAGGCCGGTGCCAGGGAGGGCTGCGACCCCATGGAAAAGATGGTGGAGGCTGGGGGAGCAGCCGGCCACCCGACTGGCCTACCCAGCTCTGCGGTGCCTACCGGCACCGCCGCTCTCACACACACAATAACACACATACATGCTTACCGGCACTTCCCGACTGTTGCGCGCTGGTCGGTGGGCGTGCCCCATATGGCCGGCGTCCAATGAAAACAATGGACACTGGCCATATGGGGCACGCCCACTGACCATCGCGCAACAGCCGGGAAGCGCCGGGAAGCATGTATGTGTGTTATTGTGTGTGTGTGTGTGTGTGAGAGCGGCGGCGGCGGGGTTGCCTGTTCGCTGCTGCTGCCTCATCCTCTGCCAGTCCTGCTGCCATCGCCTTCCACTCCAGGTGCCCACACCGCTGGGGGACAGGAAATACACTGCATCAAATCACAAGTTACAGTAAAATGGAGGGTGAGGCTAGTTTCACACTAGCGCTATTGCAGGATGATCACGATCGCCCCAGGATGCCGCTCATTGGCTGTACTGAGGGATGCCCCTACTGGCTGTACTGAGGGATGCCCCACTGGCTGTACTGAGGGATGCCCCACTGACTGTACTGAGGGATGCCCCACCGGCTGTACTGAGGGATGCCCCACTGGCTGTACTGAGGGATGCCCCACTGGCTGTACAGAGGGATGCCCCACTGGCTGTACTGAGGGATGCCCCACTGGCTGTACAGAGGGATGCCCCACTGGCTGTACTGAAGGATGCCCCTACTGGCTGTACAGAGGGATGCCCCTACTGGCTGTACTGAGGGATGCCCCTACTGGCTGTACTGAGGGATGCCCCTACTGGCTGTACTGAGGGATGCCCCACTGGCTGTACTGAAGGATGCCCCTACTGGCTGTACAGAGGGATGCCCCTACTGGCTGTACTGAGGGATGCCCCACTGGCTGTACTGAGGGATGCCCCACTGGCTGTACTGAAGGATGCCCCTACTGGCTGTACTGAGGGATGCCCCTACTGGCTGTACTGAGGGATGCCCCTACTGGCTGTACTGAGGGATGCCCTTACTGGCTGTACTGAGGGATGCCCCTACTGGTTGTACTGAGGGATGCCCCACTGGCTGTACTGAGGGATGCCCCACTGGCTGTACTGAGGGATGCCCCACTGGCTGTACTGAGGGATGCCCCACTGGCTGTACTGAGGGATGCCCCACTGGCTGTACTGAGGGATGCCCCCACTGGCTGTACTGAGGGATGCCCCCACTGGCTGTACTGAGGGATGCTCCCACTGCCTTTATTGTAATGGGGTGATTCTGCGCACTGAATGGGGGAATTTAAGCACACCATTTGGTTCAGAATATTTTCTTTCTTATTTTAGTCCTTTAAACCCTGGGTGCATCTTATGGAACAAAAATAAGGTGTGTATATAGTGACATTAAGAACAGTATAGCAGGGCCAGTGTGCCCCAAAAAGTCCCGGGCCGTTTGTTAGCCCCAGTCCGCCCCTGGCGACAGGTAATACCTGCAAGCTATAGCGCCGGCTCTATACGCTGAGCCACCTGTAATAATGCATCAGACACTACATGGAGCTGTTAGAGTCGCTCAGCAGATTCGCCATCATAAATGTGGTATTGCGTACAGCGCCCAGCGTTCACCAGACGCTGCCTGCCGCTACGAGGCACTACCTGGTGCTAGACCTTAATGAATAACTCCCATATTCTCTGTGAGGCAACCTGCAACACTAAAGAACTGGGTTAAAGTGAACCTAAAGTTACAGTGGCAAAGTGCTGCTTTGCCTATACACCTGGGCATCACCCTTTGGGGATACTGGTGACTCCTAGACTAATTTTTCAAAACCTACAGGAATGACAAAGATAAGCAGTGTTCAGTTGTTTTGTTGTGTCATGGTTTGAACTAAGCTGTTGAACAATCTCCTAGGAAATCCTTTGGAAACTAAATTCTTAAGAAACTAAAATCAGGCACTCTATGATGAGGTGCAAGAAATAACAACACTGCGAAAAAGCATGTTACCTACTGTGAAGGTAGGGTAGCCACATGTGTCCGCAGCTGTTTCTTGTCCCACATCAGATGAAGTTATGACAGAAAATAAGTGAGTATCTCTGTGATGCAGGGTTCACTGATGGTGTGAGTAGGTAGTTTAGGTTAGTTTAGTATTGCTGTAAACGAGGACCCTCACTTATGCCTTTCACCGCTTATAAGGACTGTCATTTATACCAGGGATCACTGAGAGTATGTGCCCTGTAAAGCTCAGAGATACAAAAGCAGATTTGACACTTACAATAATATTTTTTTATGAAAAAATGCGATTTAGCCGATTCGGCGAATTTTCCAAAAAAGTTAGTTTCTGTCTGAATTTATTCATGGCGAATCACTATTAAAAATGGCCTACTTTTAGGCCTACTGAGAGCCTCAATAGGGTTGTAGAACATTTTTCCTTGCTGTAACATGCAAAGCATGCGTGCTGGGTTAGTGAAATAATACTGTAATGTAAGTATGACATGCAGATCAGACGCTATTAGAATCTCTGTCGCAGAGCGGCACAACGACAGAGCCTTGAGGTGGCATCAGCATGAGGAGACCACATATTCCCTGAAAGACACACTCTGGATGACAAACCCTGGAGTTGACAGCCGCATAAAGAGACCATATATTGCCTGAAAGACACACCCTGGAGTTAGCAGCAGCATAAGGAGACCATATATTGCCTGAAAGACAAACCCTGGAGTTGGCAGCAGCATAAATAGACCATATATCGCCTGAAAGACACACCCTGGAGTTTGCAGCAGCATCAGCAGACCATATATTGCCTGAAAGACACACCCTGGAGTTGGCAGCAGCATAAGCAGACCATATATCACCTGTTATTCATGTCAAAGGGGACAGGAGTGGAACTATAGGGGTACAGGGGTAGCAATTGCACAGGGGCCCGTAAGGTCATGCACTCCATCATTGTGGTCTCTTTAACTTTTTGTCTCTGCTGTTTCAGTCTTTAGTTGTCAAGTTCGGGGTTTCTCAACCTGATTTTATGGAGCATCACCCATTTGGCAGTTGTCTCACAATTCAGACTTTCCTGGGAGGGTGTAGGTTCTATACTGTCCCAACAATACTATCCCAACAATACTATCTCTTCTGCCAGCAATGTAGTCATCCCAAGAGGATGCACTCCTGCACTTCTACAACTTGCTGACAGCCACCTGACACATTCTATTGGAGCTTTGGATTGTCTGCAGTGATTCATGTCCCCCCACTTTCACCTCCAGTGGCCTTTAGTAAAACCAGAGGGGAGCTTGAGTACCTCCAGTAGTACCAGTACCACTAGTTGGGTGTCCCTGGTTTAGTTGTATCCAAATAAGGTAAAATAACAGCATAAAAATCTGCATGAGCCTAGTCGGAGCCTAATTAAATTTGCACCTGGACCCGTTCACATTTAGTTTTGCCACTGCAGATGTTAAAAGATTTCTGTTATTTCCAAGAATCCAATCCAGACTTCAAGTAAAAGTCAGAAGAAAGCAATTAGTACGGATAGTAGCATGCCACTTAATCCAAATACTGCTTATATTTAGCCTAAAATTATGAAAAGGACATTAGAGTGTGACAGATTTGCTCTAGTTTCCCAAAATAATGTGTTGTTTTTTTATCGAACGTTATATAATAATAATAATTCAAAAGAAACATTATATTACACAAGGAAGGGGGGGGCTGCTTTTGTGGCTTAGGGAGTTTAAAGGTTTACACAGTGTTTTGCACCAGACAGGCTCGACAGGGCCTAGTACCTTGAGTAATGATTCAGGGGGGGGGGGGGTGATTGGTCTTTGTCTTCCTAGGACTGGGTTAAGTTTAGTGGAGCTTAGTGTAGTAAGTCACTGTAGATTAAACTGGAAGCCTAGTCATGGGGTAACCGATCCATGGCACTTAGGCAGGATGGGGGGTTACAAAGAAAAAAACCCTTACCTCACCCGCTGCGCTGGGTTACCCTGTGACTGGACTTCCGCTTTAACTAGTGGTGGAGACCCCATGAGGGAGCCCTGGCTTGCCTCCCAGCCATGCCACCCTTTTTAGGGAAAAGCTATCAGGGAAGCTGTAGGTCTGATTGAACCCTCCATCCAGCACTGCTAATGCCACAACACCCCTCATTGCCAATTCCCCCAGCAGAAATTCCATTACATGGGGCCCCACCTCTCAGCCCCCCCCCCCCCAGAACTCTGCTGAGTGAACACTGGAAGCAGCTGGTGTGTAATACTGGTGTAATACTGGCTGTCAGTGCTGAGGCTACATGAGAAAGAAAGCTGCTTCTCTCCATCATTTGTTTCTCTTCATTAATATATTTTGTTATGCTAAAATGCCTGATTAGGGCCCCCAGGCACAACTTTGCATGGGGCCCCAGAAATTATACTCCTGTTCTGGGCACTTGCATCCACTGGTAGACCGGGCATTAACAGTTTGGATTGTGCAGGGACATTACTATTTATTTGCTATTGTTTGACACAATGGGCATCCCAAATCGGTATGTCCCTGGGATGACGAACAAAACAGAGGATTGTGAAAATTCCAGGTTTGTTCCTCCAAAAAGTGGTCCAAAACCAAGGTTTTTACTCAACCAGCTTTTGGTCTACTTAACAGTGTGTGTCCCCCCAGAACACTGCATAAACGTACCCTTCCAGCGTTCCTGTGGCACAGGCATGGGCGGCCAGCCAATCGGCATGCTCAGCTCCATTCTGCTTCTCTTTGTTGACTTGGCGTCAGAGCGGCTAAGGAGCTAAATAGAGCTGAGTATGCCACTGTCCGCATCCCCGCTGGCATCTAGCAGAGGGTATTGCCTACACTTACCATTCACAAATGCCTAACTAAAGGTATAGCAGGGCCACAGCTGCAGCCCACGCTTGCGCCATTGGATTGGCAGCTAGGTTAGTGTATGGGGAGGGGGAATAGACTCCAGGGACAGTTTTGGTTCACAAAACTAGAAAACCAAAGAGTGGAATCAGAGGCGTAGTTCGGCTTTCTGGCACCCAGGGCAAAGATTCAAAATGGTGCCCCCCAACTGTGCCCGGGCCCCCCTTTGACGCTCCCCTGACCTGCTGCACCCATTCCCCCCCTGCTCCCCCCTTAGCTATGCACTTGAGTGGAACCAAAGTGGATATAAACACTTCCTTGCAACTCTTGGTCTACAGGGACGTTCAACTAATCTAACTTATCCCTCAAACCATCAACGAGCTCTGCTTTAGAGAAATACCCACCTTTCCCTAGCTGAGTTTTGGAAAAAAAGAGTGTGGGATAAAACTTGGCCTGGAGTGCAGTCATGAAAGCCCCTTAGCTAATCTCATACTAGCCTGGGAAAGGGGTTTGCGATTCCCAATACTTTTTCATCTATAATTGAGCAGTGGGATGCATAGTTGGATAAACCATAAATCGACGTTCCCATAGAGCCTTCCAGATAAAAGGCAGGAACAAAGCCCTGAGAATCATGTAAAGCTGTGTGTAAAGTGCGGGAGGCTAAAATACAATGTGTTCAGCATATGTGTTTTATGTGACTGAGATGACCTCATGTGAACAGGAAGCAATTCCCCATCATACATATTCACATTGCTATAGGGAATACAGCAGATCATTGTACACAGTAGACAAGGTATGATCCCACAGACGCCACTCAGCTACCCTACAAAAAACAAATGTATTCATTTCCTTGCTATGAAGAATAAAGAAAACTATTATCATTGGCATCTCAAACATATAAGCCTTAAAGTGGACCAAAACCCAGGATTTTAAGTATCCTGGGTTTGGGTCTTGGCCCACTGGGCACCCCGATCAGGGATGCCGTGCTGTGTGAAACCGCCCCCCCCCCCCCAGGTCGCCCGATCTCACTCACCCATCCTCGGTCGTACGGTGCATGCGCAGCCTCTCATCCAGTCAGCGCGCTTGAAACCGCTCCCGCCCCTTCCCCCAAGAGCTCGTCTAATGCGAGAGGGTCCAAGCACGCTGTCTGCCCCATCCCCCCGCTACCCTTTAACAGGGAGCGTGCACTGGCCATTCACAAATGCCTGGAGCGGGCATGCGCTCTGCTAAAGGAATAGCGAGGATGCGGCCGCTGCTCGCACATGCGCTGTTGGACCGGGAAAGAAGGTGATTTTTCGGGCAACCTGGGGGTTTTCACAGAGCGGGGCGGAGGGTTTTGGTCCACTTTAATTTACCCATAAGAAACATCCCAACAAATGACATGAAATATCCAAAATTATAAATATATTACAAAGATGAGCTGCCTGTGCACATCTCCCTGATGTTTCCCCTTAGTTCCTTAAAAAAAACCTCCAATCAAAGCTGACACATGGGTGCTTACGCCTCCATCCCTGGGGCATCCCAATTTGACATGCCCCTCTGTGCAAAGTAAAAGGAAGGCTGAAATTTGGCAAAATACTTTTAGCTTGTCTTTGGAGGTTGTGGTTGGTGAAGATGCGTTCAGATTGGGAACGATTGGGTCTGTAACAGAGAAGCACAGTTGCACGGAACCAATAACCCTTTAAGTGCCAGCCTACCTGGAGTTTTTGTCACCTTTTGTTGCCAGACTATTTTGCACTATTTTACGCTCCCCATGTTCAAATGTGATTTTTGAAGGGATTTCCCAGAAAAATGATATATAGTTTTTTTCAGCATAGTCTGGGCTTTAACATGAAATGTCTTGTTTGTCATTTTTTAGGTGTATTTACAAAATTTTTGGGTGAAATATGTGCAAAAAAAAAAAATCAATTTTTTACAATTTGTAGTGTTTTTTTGTAATAAAAAATATAAGTTTGTCAATAAAATCTTATTGCGTGTGAAATCCCAATTTCTTCCGGTTACAGCGATACCACATATGTATAGGTAGACACCTTTTCCTGCCCAGGAGACTCCCCCAAACTGAACCAGAGCTTTTCAGATAAAATACAACTGTGCTATGTGCTATGCGCACCTTGCAGTTTTTCTAGAAAAACAACCCTTTACATTTGAAATACCCCCAACAAACTATATATTCTGGAAGTACACACCTCAAGCTTTCTAGATGTACCAGGCTTGTTGATGTGGCCACAGTTTTCTGGAAGTAATCCCTCAATGTATTCTTTGGTTGCAAAGAGTTTCCCTAAAAAAAAGGATAAAAAAGCAGAATCAACGCCACATTTTCCTAAAAAAAACTATATACAAGCAAGAAAGAACAAGTTTAATCTGAAAAAGCAACATCCCCCGAACGGAACGATACCCAACATGCATTGCTACTGTCAAGGGAAGAGTTGCCAAACACCCCAAAGTAAAGCATGTGCGTAACGGTAATTTTACTTGAAAATTTCAGCTCTGCAGACAAAGTGCGCACCTTGTGATTTTTCAACCAAAACAACCCTTTACATTTGGAATATCCCGATAAACCATAGATTCCCTGAAAGTACACATGTTAAGCTTTCTAAGCGTACCCAACATGCTGTAGTGGGCTGATCTTTCTGGAATTAATCCCTCAAAGAATTCTTTGGTTGCGCAGGGTTTCCCTAAAAAATGTATAAAAAAGCTGAATAAAAAACACCTTTTCCTAAAATTTCCTAAATTTCCTTTCCTTTTCCTAAACAAGCTAAGTCTGAAAGCGCAAGGTCCCCCGAACAGAACAATACCCAACATGCATAGCTACTTTTAACCCTTTTAATTGCCAGCCTACTTGAGATTTTGTCACCCTCTGTTGACAGGTCATTTTTCCCCATTTTGCGCCATGTTTTGCGCCATTTTTGCTGGAATTTTCAGGAAAATTATATATATATTTTTTGCAGCAGAGTTTAGATTTTAACATGAAATGAAAATTGTTTGTAAATTTCATTCTGTTTTTTACAATATTATTAAGTAAAAAAAAATTTAAAAAAAATTGTCTTTTATTAAAGAAAACCATGTTGCATGTTTCTACCGATTAGAACGGTACCACATATTTATCGGTAGCCCCCCGTTCCTGCCCAGGAGACCCCCCCAAATTGAAACAAGTACTTTATAACATTTACAAATAAAATACAACTACCATCCACACTACAAAGGGTTAAATCGAGAAAAAAAATGACAAAAAATTAAAAACCCTTAAAAATCCCCCCCCAAAAATGACATGGGGTCCTCCTTACCCGAAGTAACCAGCCCGGGACCAGCTATGCAGGGCTTGTAGAAACAGGGCGCAGGGGCCAGCTTTTGTGGCCCCTGGCCCTGCAGGCTACAAGCCCGCATAGCCCGTGGCCACGGGCTCTTCTGCCCCCCTGGGCTTTGGGGAGGCAGATAATGGGGGTGCTGGGGGTTAATCGCAAGTCACCTGCTAGCCACAGGTGACTTGCCATCCCCCAGCCTTATGAACTGGTATAGGGGTCACATGGACCCCTTACCAGTTCACAAGGGGTTAAATGTAAAAAAATAAACACACTGACACAAACACAGAGAAAAAAAATGACATTTATCTTTTTTCTTTTACTGTACTCACCTCCGATCCTGGGTCCCGCACCGCTGTCATCTGATGACAGACGCCGATAGGGATCGGAGCAGGGCGGGTGTGAGGCAAGGAGGCTCCGATCGGAGCCTCCGCGCCTCTCACCCGCTCTGCTCCGATCACCACTGGCATCTGACAGATGCCGGAGCTCGGAGGGGGTATAGGAGGAGCGGGGTGACGTCATCCCGCTCCTCCCACAAAGGGCGGGGCTAGGGGCGGTGGCCATCGCCGCCATTTGAGAAGGTGAGGAGCCGGAAGAGGGTCCACACCTCGAAGCCTGCGGAGCCCAGGGGGGGGATCGGACCCCCCGGGTGAAGAGAAGATGCGGCGGAAGGATCGGGCACTGAGGTGAGTGACTGTCATTGTTTTTTTGTTTTTTTTAAACAGATTACTGTCAGCGGTGGAAACGGGGGGGGGGGGGTCGGCCGGTTTTGGGCCCCCTCCTGAAGATGGAGGATGACGGGGGAGGGATCGGGTGCCCCCCCCCCAGGAAGAGGGGACCCCCAGCTTCACATTGATACCAGAGGTAAGTGTTTTTTCTTTTTTTTAACTAGCAGGGGGGGAAAGTCAGACACGTAGATTCTACGTGCTTGGCACTTAAGTGGAGTAGAAGCAAGCACGTAGAATCTACGTGCTTGGCACTGAAAGGGTTAAAACGGACCAAATCCCAAATTTTTAAGTAGCATCCCCTGAATTGAGCCCCCTATGAAAAGTATCTTTTGCCAATTTTCGCTGCTCCTGCTTCACTCTAATCCCAGCTAATGGCGCCTGTTTTAGCTATAAAGCTCCACCTCCTCCATTCACTGTTGTGTGTGGCAGTAATGTCATCGCCCCACCTATGCAATGACTGATCGCCTGCCATCTTACACCAAGGGACTGCAAATAAATTAGTGTTCCAGGGCAATTCAAAAAGTGAAAATATCCATTTCTAGTTCTACACCCTAAGAAGGGAGTATCGGCAGTGGCTTTGGCCAAGTGTATTTCACAAGTTCACTATATATTTTAAAAATATTTTAGCATTTGTTTTGCTTTCTTTGGCCACATCTCGTTCATGTTGTGCTTTTGTCAACCTTATTTCTTTCTTACACATTTTATTTACTAATTTATATTTTCAAGGGTTACAGCTGAGAGCTCAGCCTTGTAATATTTAAATGCCCTTTTCTTGTTCTTTATTGTCCTTTTAGCCGCAGGTGTCAGCTATAAGGGGTTTAATTTTAGCTGCTTATATGTGTTACCCATAAGAACGTTGCAACGTTGGTACTCACAACTGATTTAAAGCTCTCCCATTTGGCATCTGTATATTTATTCCTGAACAGATGCTCCCAGTCTATGTCCTGGAGTGCAGCTCTGAGCCTAGGGAAGTTGGCCTTCCTAAAATTCAGTGTTTTTGCTTTCCTAGACAGAAAATCTTTCTTACAGTTTATGTTAAATGCAACTATATTGTCACTTTTACCAAGATTTTCACTTGTCACTTTTCACTGTTACCGTCCCTATCAAGTCATCATTATTTGATATTGCCAGTTCCAAAAGAGCATCACCCATAGTAGGAGCTTCCATGAACTGATTCATATAGTTATCTTGTAGCAGACTGGTGAATGCTCTCCCCCTTGTGGTAGAAGCAGAACCATGTCTCCAGTCAATACCTGGGTAGTTGAAGTCCCCCATCACCACCACTGTACCACCCTGTGATGCCTGCTCTGTTTATGCATCTGACCCTCTATATCTTCAGTTATGTTTGGGGGTCAACAGATTACACTAAATTGAATTTTAACATTGTTTGCAACGCCCCGCACTTCTAACCACAGTGATTCTACATCCTCACAATATTCTGCTAGTATTCCCTCATTAATATATGATTTGAATTCTTGCTTTATATAGAGACCCACTCTGCCCCCTTCCTATTTGTTCTGTATTTCTGAAAGAGAGCAAAACCTTGAAGACTGACAGTCCAGGCATGTGTGGAATGCAGCCATATCTCAGCCACACCGATAACATCAATATTTTCTTCCAGTACCAGAGCCTAAAGCTCCCCACTTTACTTGTCAGACTGGCATTTGTGAACATACACTTTAACTTCCTAGTTTGACATATTGAGCTTTAGTATTAGCTTCTGCAGTAATACATCCGCCTAATTTTTCTCTGCTGGTTTGCAACACAGGGCAGTGTCAGTCACTGCCAGTGTATACTCATACCATCTTCTACTGCAGTGTCAGCCACTGCAATTGTATACTCATACCTTCTTCTACTGTAGTGTCAGTCATTGCAAGTGTATACTTATACCATCTTCTACTGCAGTGACAGTCACTGCAAGTATATACCAATACCATCTTCTACTGCAATGTCAGTCACTGCAAGTGTATACTCATACCATCTTCTACTGCAGTGTCAGTCACTGCAAGTGTATACTCATACCATCTTCTACTGCAGTGTCAGTCACTGCAAGTGTATACTCATACCATCTTCTACTGCAATGTCAGTCACTGCAAGTGTATACTCATACCTTCTTCTACTGCAGTGTCAGTCACTGCAAGTGTATACTCATACCATCTTCTACTGCAGTGTCAGTCACTGCAAGTGTATACTCACACCATCTTCTACTGCAGTGTCAGTCACTTCAAGTGTATACTCATACCATCTTCTACTGCAGTGACAGTCACTGCAAGTGTATACTCATACCATCTTCTACTGCAGTGTCAGTCACTGCAAGTGTATACTTATACCTTCTTCTACTGCAGTGTCAGTCACTGCAAGTGTATACTCATGCCATCATGCAATGGCGACAGGACTGCCTAGAATCGGCCCTTATGGTAAGGCATTGGGAATCATTCTGTATGCTTCTTTATACTGTAACAGGTTGCAAATGTATAGGTTGTAAAATGTTTTACCTTGTGCATTTTCCTTTTTAACCTAATCACACTAAAGCTCTTCCACTAATATTGTCCTCCCTTATTATGCCACTACAGCCCGCCCATGACAGCTTGAGAGGCGCCAGCCAGGACTTAGATTTAATAATGGGTTAGGGACTGCAATTGACTAGAAGTCTTAACAAGCCAGAAATGCTAATGTTTAATTTTAATACATCAAAAACAGCCACCTAAAAATAGTTCATTAGATAACTTAACCCAGTGTCTGCACCATGTGACAGCAAATTGACATTGATAATCCGAGTTAGTCACACATACCAGGAACAGCACAAAGCGCACAGACAAAGACCGCATTCTGCCTTTGGTCAGGGACCACGGCTAGAAAATACAGGGCACATGCCTTGTTTGGCAAGGCGACAAGTCACAAGATTCGGCTTGCTGCAAACCCTGATGTCATGTCTATTACAGAGAACCATCACTGGTGAGGCGCTGACAAGTGCAAGGCCGGCAGCATTCAAGCATATACCATGCAACAGGCATAACTGCCATTTACTGGATAGTAACAGAGAAAGAAATGAAACCAAAACTTGCTTCGAATATACCACATGTGAATTTTCCTATGGGGGGAAACTGTCACCAAGCTGTGGAACATATATTACTCAATCCCCATCAGAAATATTCATGCTACTTGTGCCAGGTCACTTAGCAAGAATGAAGAATCACTTTATTTCGACAAGTTCACATTTCGATGTACTAGGAATACGTTTTGGCTGGTTAGTGTCTCCCAGCGAGGGAGGAAAGCAAGAGAGGAAGGCGGGGGCTGCATATAGAATAACACAGTATAACAATGTTGTGATAGAACATATGTGACATACAATATCAGATTTATCTTCCACTACAGCAATAATGTGACTACTGACAATGTGCTATCTATGTATGGTCCCCCTAGACTCTACATAAACCCATATGTACATAAGCAGGTTCACATCCTGTTGGCAGATAGACCCAACTTTGCAGGACAATCATGATGAATAGCTCAGGGGCTTAATGAAGAGCAGGTACTATCACCTTTAGCCAGTTCCATGTTTAGAAGTTCTGCTCCTGATGGGAAGAACCTATTCTGGAACCTAGCGGTTCTGCACTGGGGACCATGAGGCATCATCCAGACCTAAGGGGGGTGAAGAGGAGGTGGCCGAGATTGGTGGGGTTAGAGAGGATTTTGAGAGAGTGTATTTTCTGTTGAGGGATCCCAATAATGGCAGAGGAGCCCCTATAACCCTTTCAGCCGAGTTAACAATCCGCTGAAGTTTAATTTTCTTGTGCTTGGTTGAGCTTGCGTTTGGTTGATGCTAGCAGCCTTTTAGGTTTCTTGAGCAGTCGAAGACAGAAGAGCCTTTTCAGGGCTTTCTTTAATGTGATGGTAGTGTTCTTTTTCCACGTCAGGTCATCAGATATTGTAACTCCAAGAAATATAGTTTCACATACCCTCCTAATCCCCTCACCATCAATTTTGACAGGTAGTGTGATGTGTGATGTTAGTTCAACAAATTTAGTGGAGTTCAAGACAAAGTTGTTTCCCCAGCACCACCGCTCCAGTCTGCTGATTAAAACAGTGGTACCTAGTTTTACCTGCTGACTTCTGTCTCTGAGAAAGCGCAGAAAAGCAAGAAGCAAAAAAGAATATCTTCCCTATTACTGACCACAGTTTGGGGATATTACAGTTGTCCATCTATTGAAAATAATAATGTTGCTAAAGATAAAATCATGGCTATCATATTTTAGACACCTACCAAAATTGCCTCTGAGTGGTCAGAAAACTGGCGGATGGACTGTATCTGTCAACGGACATGGCTTGCATATGTCTCTTTTAATTGTCCTTGTGTGACAAATATCTAAATATCACAGAGGTCAAGAGGCAGGGGAATACAGGCCTATCAAGTGTGATGGACATGTAAATGTCTTAAGATACACAGCTTGATTTTACTTGAGTTTTTTAATTCAATATAGTCACATACAGCGGGGAATTCCGATCTGGCCCAGGGGAAGGCTAGTGGCTGTACAACTTGAGTTTTTTCGCTTAAAAATACTGTGATCCCAAATGAACACCCCAAGTCTAGAGTAAAGGTACGTATGGAATATTAGCTGGATATAAACACAGGGATAACATGTTTGAGAGCACCTTGTAAACAACACTAAGAATTTGGAAGTACATCTTTTATGAGATTAGGGAGGAAGGCATTAATTGTTGCCTTAGCCTGTCTTGCAGCACACATTGCTGGCCTCATTGGTCAGAGCTGAGCTCTTGCTGGCCATGTTACATGTATGATATTATTAGTAATGATATCATGAGCAGTCTATGTACCTTAGTGTAAGTGTCAACAGGGTCCAGGAATGTGTACATCAAGGGCATGGACTATGAACGTGATTAACAAATGTTAATGGCATGTGAAACATGCAGGGAAAGTTGTACAGACAAAAGTACAGTGGCGGTAGAGAGTAATTAGTTCCCGGATTACAAGTCACTATGCTATTTGTCAGCCACTCTGGCCCTCAGACAGGTGTTAGAGGATGACACGTCCTGGAGAAATGTTAAGCTACCTGCTGCTTTCAAAGACCTTAGTCATCGAAATGCACCAGACGCATACACAGCCGTCTTACTTTGGACGACTAGACTGGTTTTATTATCTATCTCAGCACGCAGTAAAGTATTCCCAACTATTTTCCACTTTACTCCGTGCTTAAAGAATCATACATTATGTAAGCTGTGCCAACTGTCTGTACATATTCATTTATAAATACTGCATATCTGTATTGGGGCTAGGTGGAAAGAGAAGCAGAGACTATGATACATTTTCTGTTATCAAAAATTAAATGCAAGTAATGTCTGCATTTAAGAAAGAAAGGAGTTTTGCAGCTCATCTCAGATGCCGTTCTGCAATGTGTGGTATTGCATGGAGGGGTGCTGAGCCCCAGAATAAAGGACAGTTCTAAAGGAAAAATCCAGCAAAGTATCCACAAACAGAAGACAAAAGACAAAAAGTAAAAATTACTTTTTTACTTTTTTACATTTTTTACTGCTAGCTGTTTTAGCCATGAACTTGGTTTATAGAAGGAGCAGGCAATGTCTGCATTTACTTTATATACACTTACAAGATACAAATCAAGTCCCTTATGAGCAAGTCATTACTAGAGGATGCAAAGAAGCCCCTCATCCTCCCATCTAGAAAATTTACCAAGCCTCCAGTGGATAGGGGAGCAAAGCTGCAGTATGCGCGAATCCAGCATATGTTGCAGCCAATCGTGTACATACCAAAGAAACGATTGGAACCTTCAAGCCAGTGGAAGAATGCCCCGTCCCCACTATGTTATGAACACTAAAAGGGTGGCAGCAACGCATGCGAGACTTGAGCTAGGCAGTGCTGGTTGCAGTGGCATCTTGCTTGAGTCTTGACCACTTTCGGTGCACTCTAACCAGGCCGTTGCCACCCACAGCCAAGCCTGCTCCACCATCACCTGTGGTGATTGCGGAGTAGGGAATAATGGGCCCGACGACCAGAACCATTCCAGAGATCAGAAGTGACAGCCCTGGCTAGATTCTCACCTCTGTCTAATGAAGTCTCAGCCTGCACTAGGTGAGTATAGCTAACTTCAGCATTAGGTGGGTAGTTTTTCTGGCACAGACTTTTGGTGATACATTACTTTGCATCAGCTTCTGCTTGTCTCTGAATATGATTTGGAGACTTTTGCAACAGTTTGACTGCAATTTACAGTTATGACAAATTATCAAAGTAGATGACGCTGCTACCAATGCTTATCTGTAGTCTCTCTACGCATTTTTCTGCTGTGTTGTGTTTCCTGTATATTAATCTATCACCTCTTTTTCCTGCTGGTGTTAGCCACCATTTTAAGGTGACATTCTCTTAATGTATTTATGTTCCAGTAAAGCTGGTTCCTGCTATACCACTAATGTCTATCTGGATTTGACACCGCTGCACTCAGCACTCACACTCTGCAACACAGACTTCCCAGGAAGACTGCAAATTGTAACAGAGTAGAGATGGTTGAAATTCTCAGAAGATATTCAGCATTTAATAAAACACTACACTGGACATTATATATTATTGTGTTTTGTTTCAGTATTAGCAGTAACTGTAGCACACAGATTCCCCCCTTAACATGGATGGTACACCAACTAGCCAGCACAGATTCTGGTTGATTTCCAACCCCTCATTTAAGTTATAAAGATTTTGTGGGAGTTAAATTATTGGATCATACCCTACCCCAGCTAAAACCTGAAAGCAGAGAACCTTGGTGGCCATTTATAATTAAGAGACTATATGAGGGAGCACAGAGGCCCCAGAAGGAAAGGAGTTCTTGGTTGACAACAAAGCCTAAAAGCAGTCGTAATCAAGTTACACAAGTGCATTATCTACTGCTGGCTTTGGTCAGTCATACAGTAAGTTATATTTTTAAGAAAGTCTCAGAACTTTAAAAATGCTGTCCCTTGTGGGTAGTGTTCGTGTTTTTGATTGTAACAATTAGCCTTTAACACTAATAATTTGTAGATAATGGCCACTTTCATCCAACTAATGTACAAAGGAATCATTGATATAAGTAAAAAAAAAAAAAAAAACTTGCGCTGCGAATGAATTGCATCAACATCAATGCACATTATGACTTTTCCATGCTAGGATGGGCCTGCTAAAGAATAGCCTATTTGCATTTGGAAATGGAAGGAGAAAGAGTAAACCCTCTTTACCTATAGTAAACTTAATGATAAGGGTCACCTTTAACAGAATAACATATTTTAACAGTAAAAGAATAATCATTATAAAATGAGTTTCGGAAGCCTTGGGGTCTAAAAAACTCAAGGGCTGGCTGACCAGGCCTCCTCAGGGAATCCAGATTCGGGCTGCCTTCCTGTGTGAGCCCCCCAAGATCGGCTAGGATTCATTCACCAGATTTCCAGGCTGCACTCGTGGGCTGCAGCTGCATTCCTGTCCTCCATTCGGCTGGGTGCGCTCTCATACCCAGGTATTCAGAGGGCAGGGTGGAAGACCAGGAGACCAGAGGATGCTGCTGCTCATGCTTTCCTGTGCTGGAGCTCTCCTACGAATAGCACTTTATGCTTTGCATCAATATAAAGCGTTGACAAAAGCTCACGCTTGCGCTTTGGGAACGGGGTAAGGTGCGTTTTGGGGCAATCTGCTGGGGCTCACACAGTGGGGCCTCCCAAATTGGGATGCCCCAGGAAAGTGGACCAAAACCCAGTATAGTGAAAATGAAGATGCCCCAAATGTCCAATGGTCTTCCCATGCAGTTTGGGTGCCTTGGCTACGTTTGTTAAAATTTTCCCCCATGGACTTGAAAGAAAAGTCCCCCTTTTTAGACCTTTTTTTAAAGACCAGGGATTGAAGCCAAGGGTAGCACTGTGGACTGAGACAATAATGGTAAGTGTGTTGGCTTGTGCCTACTGGCACATCTGATCTGAGACCTTTTGAAAAAGTCCACGAAAGTGGGCTTTTCCGTTAATGGGATTCAGATTTGGTTGATGTGGCACCAGATTATTACTTATTATTCATTAGAACTGCACGGAACAGAATAGAGATGGATTCATCTAAGAACTAATAGCTATTTATTAATAGAATAAAATAGAAAAGAGTTTTTTTTTCGGGAAGGTCGGATTTGGTGATGGAGGTACATTCAGTATGAGATCTAATAGATTAGTATTCTAAGGTACACTTTGGCGCCAGGAGTCAACCCTTTTAGTCATTCTATGTTTATACATATCATTTACTGTGATAACTTTTCAATTAGTCCTTCAGCAAGTAACCAAATGGGGAGCCTTGTTTGACTCAGCAGGGAAAGCCCGACACAAACCACAATAGTTTGCTTTTCAGGATGGTGGAAAACTTAGCGTCATGAAAGGTCAATGTACATCCACCGTGCCCCTGACTATGCCATGACTCCTGTCTGTGAGAGATTTGACCAGGCAGACAACACCATGCTGTCTCCTCACTAGACAGAGACTTGTAAAATCCCGCAGGTTAGAAATAACTTGCTGAAAACATCACTGGTTTTATTGTGTAAAAAGGTCAAGAGCCAGAATAGGTTTCCAGACGGGGATATTCCTTTTACTTTCCTGTCTGTTCTTCTCACTTTCCTGTCTCGCCTCAGCTCTCCAGCCTGGGCCTCAAGCCTTTGAGTCACCACACGCGTGAATCATAACATGCCCTGTCAATTACCCTTCTACAACAATCAGATGGTTTTTCACTGAACTACACTTTACTCTGTCAAAATGTATTTAGTCTGGAAGTGTTTAGTCAGCGGGATCAGAAGTGTTTGCCTATATTAGAAAAAAAGAAGAAAACGAACAGCTTGTATTTACATTAACTTGGACTTTATTATTTAAAATTGTCTGACTAATTAATTCATTTATGCCTGACCCAAGGTTATAGATTTCAGACACACAATAGTTTGCAGACAATAGAAAAAAATCAATTTAAATAATGGATCTATGATTTTTTAGTTTTGGGTTTTTTCACAACTAATCTGAGGGGCCCTCGATTATATAGTAGAATGACAATATCGTAGGGCTTAATGTAAAGACTTATTAACTTACTAACAACAGGGTTGCAGGGGTAGTGACCTCATCTGGGCCCATGAGGTCAGAGATCCAATTTGTGTGGTTCATCTAACTTATTTTTCCAATTTGTGCTCACATGTCATCATGTACAGAAAGAAAGCACCAATTGTATATGCCGTTTTACTGGTTAGTTATCTAATTGCATCCAAACTATAAAAGAAATTGGGCATCTCAGAGGCTGAATGTTATATGAAAAAGGCTCTTTTATGAACAACACAGGAGCCAATTTATTGTCGATACCAGGGCCCTGACAAAGTTAGCTACCTCTCGTATTGTATAGTACGACATACAAACTATATATATTTATATTATATAACCGACAAGGATCTCCCTAAAAAAATGGCGTCCAAAAGAAGAAAGTTCTCTTCCCAGATGTTTTAGTTCAGGAAAGGCCAGGGGAGAGAAAGGCCCTCCAGGCGTCTGAAAATCAAAGAAGGTGCTTAAAAATAATAAGATCAGGAAAAAAGTGTCAGGGTACATTAAATACACATTTTCAGCACTGAAGCCAACAGTGCACCTCAATTGCCACACATTTGAGTGTCCACCATTAATAGAGGTGGTGTGCTCCCTGCTGCCAGTCAAAAAGGAGAGTCTGCTTTCTTGTGATTGCACGCAGATGTCCACGCTGGGGGTAAGCCAGGGACAGGACTGTCTTCAGAAGCAAGGTGAACAGGTCAACTTTTCACACGCACAGTAGATAATCCTCCAACATATAGGGTGGTCAGTGGCTGGGGCATCATTATTGGACCTCTAATAAGAGGTTAAATTAAAAGGCTGGGGCACGAGTTTCAGGGACTCATTTGCAAACTAACCGAAGAGACGCAGCTCACTTGCCTTACAAAATGTTTGTTTGCTTATGTAGTGCAGTGTGGCCAGACAACATAAACCCTGGGTGCATACCCCATTTAAATAAAGATCCATTCAAAATTGGGGTCTACCCACATTCCTAAACGTCAGTTAAAGGTTAAATGCCAGCTCAAAATCAGGCAAAACACTTTCCCCAGAGGCAGCTGCACCTGGTCAGTGACCAACAGAGTTAGCTGAGCAGGTGTTCCAGGTCAGGTCCCTTTTGTGGACCTTTACAAAAGACCAGAGACTGAAGTCAATGGTAGTGCTCTGGACTGAGACAATAACAGTATGGGGTTTATTCATCAAGGTCTAGCGCCAGCTAGTGACTCGTAGCGGCAGGCAGCGTCTGGTGAACGCTGGGCGCTGTATGCTATACCATATTTATCAAAGCGAATCTGGTGAGCGACTGGAACAGCTCTATGTAGTGTATGATTCATCATTATAGGCGGCTCAGCAGATAGCGCCGGAGCTCTAGCGCCCAAAGCACCAGGTAAGACCTGTCGCTACCGTCCGCTCTCCCATACATTTCAATTGACGCCCCTTCAAATCCCTTTCCTGATTCTATTTTTTTTTTATTATCAAATAATTGTGTTACATCTCATGGGCTCGAAAAAAGTCATTTTAGCAAAGTTTTTTTTTATAAATTTTTATGCAGAATTGTCATTACAGGCCTGGCATTAAAGTGTTAATCTCACAATGTTAAAATAATGTAATTCCATGCATTTTCGTTTTCTTTGTTACTGGTGGATATGTGTTCAAAAAATCACTTTAATCACACAGCGCCTGCCGCTCTAGGCTATAGCGAACCAATTTTGAACGCCGACGCTGTGTGAATATGGTGTGAGTCGCTGAGAGTCGGTCACTCTGAGCAGTCGCTACCTTGCGCTCCTTATAGTGTAATACTGGTGTTATAGCGACCAACGTACATCTCATTCATGATTGCCGGCCAGCGTACTACAGCGACTGAGGTGCTCAGTTATAACGTCCAATAGCTGCTTACAGCGACTACTAGCGGTCGCTCTAAGCGCTCATCTGGCAATACCTGCCGTTATTAATGAATCAACCTCATAGTGAGATATTTTGCGCCCACTGGCACATTTGGTCCGAGGTTTTTTGAAAAAGTCCACAAAAGTGGGCTTCTTCCTTAATGGGATTCAGATTTGGTTGATATGGAACAAGAATATTGCATTAATCAGCAGAACTGCACTGCATAAGAACAGAATAGAGATGGTATCATCTAAGAACTATTTGCCATGCAAATTTTTCTAAGTTTAAATGGGGGGGTGAGTGGGGGGAATTTGACCATTGGTCCATTTTAATATGTACATGTTCTGCATTATCCACTTGCTGTATTATTTTACCTGCCGGGGGGGAAGATTTTGTTGATAATTATAGAAATAAGGATGTTTTAATGAGATAAACGTTTTTGGCATTAAGACAAATACCCCAAAATGCATGACAGGCTCTGGGCCTCCATGGAATCTATGCTCCTGCTCCAGCGAATGGACACCTGTCTTGTAGAATGTGGCTCCCTCTTACTGCACACACTACTTGACTGTGAGAGTATGTCTGCTAAGAACAGATTCATGGCTAAGAACAGAACCAACTTCCTGCTGTTGTCACAGTGAATGGAGAGTGCAGGCACAAAGCCTTGTAAGGATACTGTAAGTACATGTATGATCAATCCCAAATGTCATAAAAAAGTAAACACATTTTTTTCTAAGTTTTGGTTTGGGACAGATGTATATTTGATCTGATCAAAACCAAATTTTGGGGAAGAAAATGTGAAATTTAACAATTTATATTCTGAATTTAAATCAAATCTATTGACTACAGTGATTCATCTGAAGAAATGTAAAATGATAGATGACTGTCTTCCACTTTTTTCACTCTAAAAATATACTACAGCATTATTATTTTATATTCTAACTTATAAGATATCTGTTGAGAAAGTGTTCCTCTAAAGCATTGGCATTTGCTAGCATGTGTTCTAAGAATTTTAGTTCAACAACAGCAATTTACCAGTGCCTGTCGTCATTGGTTCTCTGCCAGGTTGTGTTTATTAAATATGTAACCAGCCATTCTTAATGGATGCAAAATTGTAGATCCGGGAAAAGAATATTAGCTGGCAGAAATAGATGTGCAACTGAGCCAAAAACCTGTGAAAGGTAGACAAATAAGTGCCAGCTTTCTGTTTTTAGCCACATGAACACAACAGCTACATTTGTATTAGTCGATGTCCTTTTTGCAATTCTCAGTACTCACTCCTACATAAAGAAAGTCGTGTTGTTTATGTTGTAGCCTAATGGTTATATGTGTTCATATTATGCGCATGGTCTTTCACACACATACTGTAGAATGCTTCTAATTTTACCAGGCTACACTATTCCTTTCTTCTTACTATAAAAATGTTGAAAAAATCATGACTTTGGGAGTGATAAGCTTTTCTAGACAGGAGAGAAGGGAAATCAAGGCCAAAACTCACATTCTGTGTCCCATGCCACCAGATGGGCCCCATTTTGCAACTCTATTTGCAAGTCTCTAATTAAGTGCACAAAGGAGATTCCAGCATTCCTCCAGGCGGATTGTAAAAAAGTTAAAATGTAGTTTTTAATCCCATCGTCAATAAAAGCAGAGAACCATCATGTAGTCCAAGATCCCATAAGAAAGAGTAGATGTCCCAACGGCGACCGGCTCTAGGTGTATGCACTCTGTGTCAAGTTTCTACTAAAGCACAGTTTCCCCGAAGAAATGATTCTGTCCATATCCGTTAGATTACCTGTGGACAGGAGACCTTTATCCTCTCCCTGGATAATCTCAATCTACCATGGAGACCACCAGTCTTCTAGAATCTCCCCTGCCTCTCTGTCCTCCACATGACTATTACAATAATGGCTGATTGTAACAAGGCCTGCAGATGAACTTTATACACAGCTTCCTGGTAGTGTGCACAGATGGCAAGAGCGGGATGAGGCAGGGTTGCCTGGAGAAGATCTTGCCATGATTTAAAGCCTTTAGGTCTGGCCTTGCAAGCAATGGAGTTACCAGAAAAGACAAAGGTAGACTTGGATTAAGAGTGTACAGGGATGTCTAAGCTTCCTTCTAACCCCATATGGTAGGGATGGATAGTGTCAGCACAAACCTGTCAGGACAAACATCAACAAGTACTGAGGAAGCTAAGCCTGAACCAGGTGGGGAGAACAGGTGTAAAAAGTATACCCCAAAGACGTAAGCTCCAGATAGACAAGTGTCCAATTCGTTGTTCACAAGTTCAGAAAGAGCTAAGCCTGAACCAGGTTGTGGGAACAGGTGGAAAAAGTATATGCTGTTGTATACTGTACAAATGTAAGTGGGGCAAGCACCAGGTACACAAGCAGACAAACAGGGTTGTCTAAGCTTTCTTCTAACCCCATATGGAAGGGATGAATAGTGTCGGGACAATCCTGAGTTATTCACAACATCAACAAGTACTGAGGAAGCTAAGTCTGAACCAGGTGGTGAGAACAGGTGGAAAAGCTATACTCCAAGTACAAACATAAGTGGGTTAAGCTTCAGGTAGACAAGTGGCTCACAAGATCAACAAGCACAGAAGTAGCCAAACCCAAACCAGGAAGTGAGAAACAAGTGGAAAAGGTATACTTCTAAGTACACAGGTAAGTGAAGTGAGCACCAGGTAGACAAGTGGCCAAGCAAGGTGCATTATTGCATAAAAAAAACCTAAAACCGACAGTGATATACATCATATACATATATACATATATCAGGAGGGTCATTGAGAGGTCTGAAATGCCAAATACTATGCAAAACACTAGGCAGCAAAGTTCAGATAAGCACCAATACAATGGCATATGCAACGGTAAGTTACTTGCTGGTAATATAGCGGTAAGTTAATTACACACAGTGGACACACCAGTGAATAAACACCATATCAGTGATTACACAGATGAATAACACACTAAGGAGCAGTGAAGTGCAGATGTGCCTGGAGTGGTAGACTTCCCTAAACTCTGCGCCCGGGGAGCAATTGGGGGAGCCTTGCTCAAGTGCACTTGATGGCCGGGAATCGAACTTGCCACCTTCCGGACACAAGGCCTGGCCCCACAGCAGCATAACCGGGACCCACAGCAGCAGCCTAATACCAGCAGCATGGTCCCATAGCCGCTTAGCAATATGTAAAAGTAAGAACATAACAATAAACCCTGTGAAAGGTAAAGAAATAAAGCCATTTTTTTCTGTTTTTAGCCACATGTGTACAAATCTACATTTGTATTTATTGATGTCCTTTTGCTGTACAGCTCTTAGTACTTACACCTACATAAAGCAAGTCGTGCCATTTATGTTATAGCCCTTTTGTAAAAGGTTTTCAGATTATGCACTAAAAAAAGGTTATATTCAATGGGTATAAAAAGTCTATCATTTCAGAACTTTTCCACCTTTTATGTCACCTTTAATCTGTAGAATTCTAGTGAAAAACAAACTGAAATCTTTCAGGGTACATAAATATGCTCGCCCTTAAACTAACACTTTACTGAATGACCCTTTGAATTTATGACAGTATTCATTCTTTTTGGGGTTGGAGTCTATCGGCATGGTACATCTTGACTTGGAAATCTTTGCCAGATTGTGGGGGCATTGTAGGGTTGATTCAGAGCCGCTTTCTCACCTTTTTTTTGCGTGAAAATTTCCATTCTCGTTCATTTTTTTCCCCTCGTCTGATTCAGTGAGTCTTTTTTCTGCGAGAACTTTAGTGTGAAATGTTTTCATTTTTGCATGATTTTTCGTTTGGTAGCAAGACCTCCATAAAAATGATGAGAAAGGGGCTCTGAATCAACCCTATTGTGTTTGTAAAGCCTTCTTCACGTCAGCCCACAGATTTTTTGGTGAAGCCATTCTTTTGTTTATGTTTGTTATGTTAGTTTATTTGGAGGTATGCTCTGGGTTGTTGTGCTGAAAATTTAAATTGCTCTTTAGCTTTGGCTTTTTAGCAGAGCATATGGTTTCATTCTAAAACTGACTTATACTTGGAAATGTCCATAGATCTATCCACCTTCACTAAAGTCAGAGATCCAGAAGAAAAACAGCCCCAAAGCATAACTCTTCTTCCACCACCCTTCACTGTGGGTATGGTGGTGTTGTGCAGCATTAGCTTTGTGATGAATATACCTTTCTGAATTATGGACAGAAGTGCCACCTTGGTCTCATCAGACCACAAAATGTTTTCCAACATGCTTTTGTCAGACTTGATGTATATTTTGTCAGACTTGAATGCTTTTCTTTTTAGAAAAGACCTCCATCTTGTCACCTTCACATCCCAGGCATATAAAGAATATGAGAGATTGTTGTCAAATGCAGTACAGAATCAGTACCTGCCAGAAATGCTGCAGCTCATTTCATGTTGCTGTGGTCCTCTTGGCTGCTTACCAGACTAATTTTCTTCTTGACTTTTTATCAGTTTTTGAGAGACGTCCAGTTCTCGGTAATGTCATTGTTGTGGCAAATCAAATTGCATCCACTTCCTGATGATCATTTAGATTGCAAGCTCACCCTAGTGTACACCTGTATCAATATGTTTGTATTTCTGTGTCTTCTGATCCATTTTACTGGGTGATTATTAAGTGTATTACATGTCTTGCTATCCTGTGATTTTTAACCTTGTACAGCGCCACAGAATCTGTTGGTGCTCTTAAAGTGGACCAACACCCAGGATTTTCACTATCCTGGGTGTTGGTCCACTTCCGCGGGGCACCCCGATCGGGGTGTCGCTGTGTGAAACCCCCCAGAAAGCCCCAAAAAACGTACCTCACCGCCGATGGACAAGCCGCCTCTCGCGCGTCCCTCTTACAGGGAGCGCGCCCGCGCCGGCCATTCACAAACGGCTGGCGTGGGTGCGCACCCTGCTAGAGGGACGCGCGAGAGGCGGCGGCGGCCCGTGCATGCGCCGTTGCAACGGGGAGAAGGTAAGGTTTGTGGGCGTCTGGGGGGGTTTCACACAGCGGGGCATCCCGATTTCGGATGCCCCGCGGGGAGGGAGCTGATTGGCCCGGGAATCTTATAGATTCCCGGGCCGATCAGCGGTGGGTGTTGGTCCACTTTAAAATAAGCAATAATAATAAAGATCTTCACTTTGTTCCACGCTATATCCAATCCCTACAAACTACTATTTAACATGAGTTTAAATATGATTGGCAAATTCTGAACACAACAACATCCCCTATTATAAAAGGGTGTGCAACCACATTATTTGAGTTTTGATACTTCCCCTAAATAATACAGACATATTGTCAAGGTTTTATATATATATATATATATATATATATATATATATATATATATTATTTATATATATATTATTATTATTGTTTATTTATATAGCACCATCAACTTTCGTATATATATATATATATATATATATATATATATATATCCGTTCTTCACTTGGGAGCCATGCATGTGTGCGGAAAGACCAAACATGTTTCTGTTTCTCAATCCAAGAGCTTAAACCTTTGTAACAGATTGTGTGTACTCAGGTGGTGTCCACAAAAGCTTAGTCTGTGGATCCTACCTATAGGCTTATCTATGTTACTTCTGCTCAGAACAAAATAATGTGAGATAGCTGCTTCTGGATTACCAGAAGTATCAACGTACAGTGGTCATGGGTGGTGTTCACCTGTTCCAGCTACACAGAAGGTTCAGAGATCAGAAATGTGACAGTTATGCAGGATCCACTTTGCTAATGAGCTGTCCGGGGAGGCCTAAGATTAAAGAGTTGATAGTGGGAAGGCTGCTTGGTGCACAGTATGCACAGCCACGCTCCTGGTGATATAACTGTATTCCCCTCACATGCTCGATGAGCGTGAGACATCAACTTTCACTAGACAGCGTCTTAGATTTCTGCTGCTGACATAAGACATATCACAAAAGCCGCAAAAAGCAAGGGCTCATGTGTTAATTCTCGTTTTGTGTCCTGACTGCTGCATGGTTGGGAACTGGATACCTATCACGAATCCTGCACTTTGGGAGGCAGAGCTCTACCTTAACCCTTTCCATGTGGTTTAGTAGGAGATGCTTACGTGCCTATTGGCATTTTTTAAGCTGATTGGTCTACACAGGACATTCATGCTTTGTGTTTTATATATTGTTTAATACATGATAAAGTTATTCATTTACAAGTAACAGTTTGTAACTGATTTCCATAGCTGATACTACAGCACATATTTACATATATAGGTTGATTTTACATACATCTTGATTTTATGAACACCAAATATGTGTAGGTTTACAATACATTAAATAAATTAAAACAAACCTACATGTCCAACCCACAGCAGCCAAGGCCTTCTTTTAACCCCTGGATGTTCCTTCTCAAAATTCCTGTCTTTGAAATGGGTTTTCCTGGAGCCCAATGTTCAGCTTCATTTAGGTATCCCTTCCTGTTCTTGTGGCACAAGTACTAGCAATATGCGATCCACCAATCACATCCTGATAACTAGTGATGAGCAGTCGCCAAAGTTCAGGTCCGTGGCCCCAAATCCGAACCCAAACCCCATTGAGGTCAAGGAGGACCCAACCTTGAGGGGTCGAAAAATGGCTGTAAAATTTGGGAAGCAAGGGCTAGAGGACTGAAAATTGATGGGAAACACACCCTGCACAAAATGGGATCAGGAAAGTAATCAAAACAATAACAGAAAACTAAACAAATAAAAGAAACATCCCCCCAAAATAGAATTTAGGGGTGTTGGAGATCGAATTGGGGGGGTAACACCTGGGTGATTGCCCTGCACAAAATGGGTGAGGGAAAGTATTTGAAATAATCCCAGAAAACTAAAAAATGGAAGTAATACACCCAAAAGAAAAAAAAATTAAATATTAGTTTTTTTTACGGGGGTTGGAGGCCTAATTAGGGAGGCCTAGATGATTGCCCTGCATAAAATGGGCTATGGAAAGTACTCAAAACAATAACAGAAAACTAGAAAAATTAAAGAAATACACAAATAAAAAAATGTTTTTTTAGAGGTGTTGGAGGCCGAATTGGTGGGGGGACACCTGGGAGATTGCCCTGCACAAAATGTGCTAGGGAAAGTACTCAAAACAATAACAGAAAAAAAGTAAGAAATACACAAATAAAGAAATACATTCATCAATCAATATATACATATAAACAAAAATATAGACATATATACATCATTAAATATATATATGCAAATTAATATATACATAAATATATATATATATATAAATAAATATGTACACAAATAATTAAATATATACAAAAATCTATACATATATACATCAATAAATAAATGTATACACAAATAAATAGATTAAAATATTGTTGTTTTTTTTACAGGTGTTAAAGGTCCGGGGGGGGGGGGGGGGATGTATGTGGTGGTTTAAGCATATGAGGTGGAGGAGGAGGTAGCAAACACTGTAACCAGTTGCTCAGATGCTGGCACAGCCAAGTCGTGTGTGATCCATGCCTGGTTCATCTTAAGAGATGGAAGGATGTTCACCTTGGCTATGGATTGGCGGATCCTCATTTTAGCAACCCAGAGATTGAACACAGAAGACCTATCGCTCGATACCAGGAGACACGTGGACAGGTCATCCACCATGTGAGTCAAAGTGTGCCTCATCAGCGCTGACCATATTAGTGGTGTACTGGAAGCACTGCAGCACCATGCAAATGGAGGCCCACTCACTGGTGGTTGAGTGGTGCTGGTCTGAACTTCGACTCACCTGGGCATTTTGAAGCTGGAACTCCATTATTGCCTGCTGCTGCTCACACACCCATTCCATTATGTACAACATGGAATTCCACCTGGTGGGCAAGTCACATATGAGGCGGCGGGTGGGAAGGGCAAAATTCCTCTGCAATGCAGACAGGTGAGCGGCGGCAGGTTGGGAATGCTAGAGGAGCGTGCTACACACTTTATGATGCAGCTTCAGCATCCCTGGATAATGGGCCAGGAAACTCGTTACCACCAAGCTGAACACATGCACCAGGCACGAAATGTGCATCAACCCGCCTCAGCCCAAGGCTGCTACAAGGTTCGGTCCATTGTCACACACCGCCTTGCCAGGCTTCAGGTCCAACCGCAGCAACTACTCATCTGTCTGGACCTGGATGCCGGTCCACAGCTCCTGGGCTGTGTCGGGCCTTTCACTCAGACAGATAAGTTTTAGCACCACATGCTGCTGTTTCCCCATGGCAGTGCTCAAATTGATGGTGCAGGGGCTGAGTAGTAAGCAGAGGAGGAAGCAGTGTAGCAGGAGGAGGCTAAAAAAGGCACTGACTAAAGTCCTACAATCCTGGGTGGTGGAAGGATCTGCGCCACCGTGCTTCCCATCTCAGTTACAGCCGCCACTACAATGACCTAGTGGGCAGATTTATGTAACCTCCCTGACCATGCTTACTTGTCCACTTGACCATGGTGAGATGGACCACATGTCCGTGGTGAGGTGGCCCAGTGCACATTCTATTTTTTTCACAAGCTGTTGGTGCAGGGCAGGGATGGCCTGGCGAGAAAAGTAGTGGTGGCTGGGAATAGTATTTTGTGGGACAGCCACCACCATGAGATCTTTAAAACTGTCCATCTCCACCAGGCAAAATGGGAGCATTTCAAAGGCCAGCAACTGTGAAAGGATCGCATTCAGGGCCAGGGCTTGTGGGTGAGATGGGCCCATTTCCGCTTTCTCTCCAAAGTTTGCTGGATGGAAAGCTGAATACTTCCCTGGGATGATGTGGACCGGCTTGGTGGTGGTGCTGCTGCTGCTGGAGGTGATGGGGTTCCAACATTCTCCCTTTGGAGATAGACAGGTGGCCCCGTTGTTGGGGAGGTGAAGTTGGCAGCTGAGACAGAGGGAGACTCAAGTATGCAGGTATTTCTGGTAGTTCTGCCACTGCAGCTCATGTATTGCTTGCAGGTGCCTGGTCATGCACGAAGTGCAGAGAGGATTAGCAGTTTTCCCTTGCTTCAGCGACTGTTGACACAGCTTGCAAAAGACCTCTGTCTTGTCTGCTGTGGATTGCCATGCTGGTGAGATCTTTTGAGGCAGCTTTGGCAGCTCAGTCCCTGGGCTTGGTGGCCAGTAGTCGCAGCGGGCTGACCGCAGATGGTTGGCACCCTTCTCCTCCTTCTACTGGCTGCCTGGGGCTGTGTGAGTCCACGTAGGGTCTATGACCTCGTCATCCTCCCCTGGCATCCTCTTCCACCCACTCCTCCCTGCTAGCCTCCCTTTCAGTCTCAACATTGCAGAATGCTGCTTCAGTCGGCACTAGGGTTTCATCATCAAGGGTGTCCTGTGATGGTCTGCTGTCCACGTCCTGATCCTCCAACATAAGTTGTTGGGCATCTGGGAACACTAGGTCTGCAACTGGGGCAGGGGCAGGTGGATGTATCCCAGCTAGGAGTGTTATCATAGAGCATTAGTGACACCTGTGACTTCTGGATGGGACGGCCTTGAAGATTATATGGGGGGTGAGGTGAAGGGCTCTGCACTCTCCGCTGCAGTGGAGTGGGTGGAAGAATATTCCACAGAACTGGTACTACTACGACTGCCTCAATATGTTCTGGCCTCACCACTCAGCCAGCAGTTTTGGGGCCTACAGAAATGTGCTCCAAACCCTGGCGCCTACTTGCACCACAAGAAGGTATAGCAAGAAGAAGGAAGAAGGAAGACGCCCTCTCCCTGCAGCATCAGCGACCAGACAAGCACCAGCTCAAATACCAGCAGAAGCACCACAGCCACATCCCTATCTCTTATTTCCATCTTTCTGCATTGTTAGACACCTGCAGTTACACCGGCCCCAAATAACTGAAGAATCAGATCATTCGAAAACCCAACACAAACAGATGCATTTGCAATGGTTGCAAAAAAACATGCTGTTGTGGAAGATTGTTGATCATTATTGAAAAAAGCCAAAAATAAACTTGAGCATTACGAAGACCAGACTTGCTTAAATTTGCTGATACCAATTAGTGAGCAATACAAAACATAAGCCTCACCCAGAATTCATAAATAACTCCAGCTGTAAGAGTACACAGCTGTATGTAGAGTACATTGCTGTATGTAGAGGGACCACCATCACTATAGTGCATAATACTGAAAATGAAATGAGAAAAAGCTTCTGGTGGTCTCAACCTTTTGACGCACGGGGGGCCACTTAAATGATTGTGAACCTGCTTGTGGGCCACAATGAATAAGTTCAGAATATCGAATAACATAATGAAGATTTTCTACAGTAATTAGAATACCCACTGTCTCCACAAACACCACTCGAATGTCCTTCTACCGCACTCCTATATTCATATGTAACAATCCCCACATGCTGATTATTGAATGAGAGATCGCTAAATCGTCCGGAATTAAGTGATAATCACTCTGTGGAAACAGCTGCTGTGATCAAACGATGAATGGGAATTGGGTCATCACTCGATCGCTAATGATAATGTGGTAACAGAAATAACCAAAAAAATGGGTTCTGCTATGAGGATGAGTGTCACATGCAATTAACCAACAAATCTTTGGCATCTGAACGCAGATGCTCAATCGTAAAATATTTGTATAATCATGTAATGGGTCCTAATAGATATGCAGATCAGCTTACCTCTCTCTATATAGGGGGCCTTTATTTATAGCCATCCCCCATTAGTCTCACATCTTAACCATGTTCCCAAAACCCAACCCATATAAGCCCCCACCTATGCTAAGCATAAATTACAAGAAAAACTATTTTACCAAATTATCCTGCCAAAGATGTCGCCCGAAGGGTGGTGTTCTACCATTAATATCACCGCATTCCTCCAAACCTGCGCTGTCACCTCTGTTTGCCAATGCGGCCCTCTAAGATGCGCATCCATGCAATCGCCTATGCTTGCTGTACCCATATTTATGTTGCATAGTGTGAGTGCTGGGTGCATTGGAGTTGTAATTCAGATAGACATTATTAGTATAACAGGAACTGATTTTACTGGAACATGAATGCAGTAAGGCTAACATAGACAGGAAAAAAGAAGGAAGTACACATCAGTAAAATGCATTGAAACTACAGTTGAGCACTGGTCACATCACCATCTAGTGTCATAACTTGTCATAGCTGTAAACTGCAGTAAATATAGCAAAAGTCACTAATCACATTTAAAGACAAACTGTAAGCTGTTGCAAAGTATTGTACCTCTAACAATTTAACGACTTTTACATGTCTCTCATATTCCCCAAAGCAGGTCAGGGGCCACATCAGATGGCTCTGAGGCCACAGGCCGCAGGTTGAGCGTATAGGTGCCCAACCCTCACCTCACTGACCACAACAGGTCATGTTTGGTGTATTTCTATGTAGCGGATTCTATAGCTCTAGTTACTCCACCTGTGCATCACTGTGTGCAAAACCTGGCATCTTGGTGGCCCTTAAAGGAGCAGTATCGCGATTTTTTCTTGGTGACTTATATTTAAATGGTACTTTGAATGTAGGTAAGTGTTGGAGTAAGAATTACAAATTTAGAAAAAAATGATGTGTGTGTTGAGCAGCTGGAGACTAATAGCTCATGTTTATGTCTGCTGAGTGTCGGGCCCAACACTCTGGCCTGTTCCACGCTGAGGAGAGGGGGAGAACAATGTATCAAAGTACCAGCTGTTCAGTGCTGGCAGCCGTCCAGCTTCAGATAGCAACATTACAACATTGCCTGGCTAGAACTCATATATCTAAAACAGAGAGAAAAGCTCTAGAAGTCATTTAGCTGATTTTGACAGTTTTCCCTTCATGTTGGCTCTGCTGCAGAATCTTTCAGTTTACCATTTTCTCTTTCATATTCTAATTTTTCATTTTTCCATATGATCTTTCTTTCAGCTTTGTGTGTTTTGAGCAAAGCCCAACCCAGGATTTTCACTATCTGGAGTTTTGTTTTGTGCCCCTAGGGGCATCCCGACTTGGGATGCCCTGATATGTGAAATCCCCAAGTTCGCCTGTGAAAATGCAACTTTCCCTGTCCCACAGCGCATGCGCGGGCTCTCATCCAATCAGCGCTGTTTGCACGCAGATGGGGAGCCTGAGCAGTAACCTTCCTGGCCGCCCGGCCTGTCTAAATGACTATCTGCGTGAGCGCGCCAGAAAAATGGGGGGATCTGTGGTTATCCAGGGGTCGTTTCACACAGTGGGCATCCTGATTTAGAATGCCCAAGGGGGAAGGTCAATGGCTGGGTCTTATAGACTTCAGGGTCAGCAACTCAGTGTTTTGTTCCACTTTAATACCTTTAGATTTTCCTGCACAGTTATTCAAAGAAGAATTTCAGTCATTTTCAGTCAGTTTAGTTTATTTTGTATAGATTTTACACATTTGAGTCACCTGGTCTCATAACAAAAGCAGCACCTCACACACACACAGCCGTTACCACTGATTACAGTGTCAGCCTCTGAGGTAAAGTGTTGCTAGGAGACCAGTGGGCTAAATGAAACAGCTCACTAAATACAACCCAGCAGATCCCCCTATTCAGCAAATGTACTGAGCCATTGCCATTATACAATTTAAAAGAAAGGCATATATTTTTTCCTATTTCTATCGCCAGATTATTTATACACATGTTAGAAGCTATTGTGTGGCTATTTAATTATTTATGTTTTTTAATGCAAATTTCGCGATACTGGTCCTTTAAGGAGGGGGCATGTGAGCATGTGATCTCTACTGGTTCTTATAGAAATGCAAATGCACTCAAGAACATCCTCAAAGAAAAAATGTGATTAGATTCACATTTATATGATCATATACAGTGTATATACATAGTTATGATGAAGACTGCAATAAATGGGCCTACTGGCTCCATAATTCAGAAACATCACAGCCAGCCTGACTGTTATCCAAACTGACTGTAGCAGCTGAGATAAATCTGTACCTTTCTAATTAACCTTAAAATAAAAACTGACGTATTGTAAAACCTACAAAATTGTGTTATCTGTCCTCATTCATTGGTTAATAAGCAGTGATGACAGCTAATATAATTGGAAGTGCTGATATTCCATGACATTTCCAAGACCATAAAGAGGTTACTGTTTATATATATAAATGTGTGCTTAATACAAGACACCATTCCAGGTGTATGGACAGGAGAAGGGTGCATACAGCAGCCATTGTGTAATAGATACTTCACATGAACTGTATGGAGTAGACTATAGAGGGAGGATCCTTCTCCATGTTATCACAAACCCAAAACAATATATTCTTCCTATACAGCCACTTACCCAGATAGAGTATAGAGAATACCCCGATAAGTCTGCCGTCTGGCATTTAAGCGTAGGGTATCTCAAATTCGAAATGCCCAGAGTGGGGGGGGGGGGGGGGATACAGCCCTAAGCATCCTCCTTAAACTGGACCAACAGCCTGGCACAGTTGGAAAAGAAAGGTAGAGGCCATTTTGGAGCTTCCTCTCCCAACTGACATAACTGACAATGCACTGTAGCAGGAAGCCCAGATGACTTCCTGTTTGCAGGTGGCCTGCAAGCCCATGAGCTGCCATCTTGTTTTTAAAATTTACCCTAGCAGAAGTTAGAAAAAGGTAAGTTATTTTTTATGTGCAGCAATCTAAATTGCCCTGGAAAGGGATGTATATGAGCACTATTTGTTGTGGTGGTCTGGTTTAATTCATTTTTGACTGTTGGTCTGCTTTACAGAGGAACAACATGATTTTCATGCTCTTGTGTGTTGTATGATCGCCTGTAAAAACTCTCCTTTCAGTGATCCCACTGCACATGCACATGTCATTGTCCAATCATTTATTCCTTCTCTAAGTGACTTGAAGTCAAATCTGGTGCAGGTTTCGCTAAGAGCCAGTAGAGCACACATGCTCACATGCCCCCTCCTTAAGGGCCACCAAGAGGCCAGGTTTTGCACACAGTGATGCACAGGTGGAGTAACTAGAGCTATAGAATCCGCTACAAAGAAATACACAAAACATGACCTGTTGGTGGCCAGTGAGGCGAGGGTTGGCTACCTATGCGGGGCATTTCAGATTCCCCGGAATCCTATAGACTCCAAGCAGGCCGTTGCTCCCCTTTGTGTTCCTTGATGGCAATTCCAAATTTCCTAGGTGGGATTTCCAACGTTGTATTTTGTAATTTATGAGCACATGTACTATAATTCAAAGGCTTTTTCCTGCAAGCAGTGCATTGTGGGTGACTGAACTGGCCTGTGTCACCTTTTTTAATCCAGTAATGTCAACAGTAGTAGATTATCAGGCCAGAGGCCCATGTCCCATGACACAATCACAACCCCTTAGTAACCCTTGAGAATTTCACAGGAAATGATGCAGAAGAAAAAGGCTGAAAAAGTCAGAACTTTAAAGCAAACTCATTTCCTGTGGGATGGGCTGTCCTTGGATCTCTAAACTCCTTTCCTGCCACTCTGCAGCACTACAGTTAGGCACTGACCTCTTTCACAGTCTGGACTATTTAACATTAGGCCATTAGGCCTGTGTCCAGGGCAGCCACCTGCAGGGGGTGGTAAGGTTTACTGCAATAGTAAAAAGCATGGTTGCCGATGCTTTAATGTCCTTTAACAAGCCCTCATCCCAGAGCCGGCGCCAGCACAGGGCACACCTGGGCAATTGCCAGGGCTCCTGGCATCTTCAGGGGCCCACTCAGGCTCACAATTGGCCATGGTATTATTTTACAGTGGACTAGAACCAACGAATGCCGGGTGTTGTGTGCAGACCTGCTCACGGCTGGCTTCAGCAACAGGGGATGATCAGCAACATTGGAGAAGGTGACATGGGATGGAGGGCAATTGATGGAAGATCAGAAGGTGACGAGAACCAGGTGACAACTGATAGCAATGATGAAGTCTTTAGTGGCAGCGGAACAAGCAGTAAGGGCTGAAGGGTGATTGGTGGCAGTAGAGAATGCAACAAGGACTAGAGGGCGATTGGTGGCTATTGGGAAGGCAATAAAGACTGGAGGACGATTGGTGGCTATAGGGAAGGGAATAAGGACTGGAGGACGATTGGTGGCTATAGGGAAGGCAACAAGGACTAGAGGGCGATTGGTGGCTATTGGGAAGGCAATAAAGACTGGAGGACGATTGGTGGCTATAGGGAAGGGAATAAGGACTGGAGGACGATTGGTGGCTATAGGGAAGGCAATAAGGACTGGTGGACGATCAGCAGCAGAAGATGACACACTTGTGGCAGTGGAACTGAAAAGTGACATCATGTGACACACTACTGTGGGGCCCACTAAAACTCTCATGCCCAAGGGCCCCACAAACCTAGAGCCAGCCCTGCCTCACTCTTATACTCATGGACCGCAGCCTGGTTAAACAAAGGGGGCACACTAAAAGTGCTTAGGAAAGCATCAACACTAACAATGGTCTTTGTACTCTGGAGGATCTAAAGTCCTGGCAAGTGCTGAATGAAATCCTGAATGTAGGTAATCTAAACTCGCCATGGGGGTCTCAGAGTGGGTCACAGACCAGTTTAAAGGGTGGTGGGAGTGGCAGGGGTGTGAATTAGGGGCGTGGCTTAATTGCTGACTTTTAAGGAACAAATATCCACAGAATTCCAAGCTACTTCTCTGTGTGTTAGTAGAAGTTGCACCTCCCAAGTCACATGCTCAAGACAAAACTCAGCGATCTACAGTCTGTAAAGGATGTTGTTGATTGAAGAAAGGCTCAACCAATGCATACATTTCATTACCACCATTAAGTCAATAAGATGGCAAGATGTCCTGAATTCTGTGGGACAGTCCCCATAACCTCAAGGCACAGACTAAATTCTTTCCCCATTATCCCCCCTAAGGAACAGTGTAAAATGAACCATTTCATATCATCTCAAAATATCAGATTATATGTAAATATCTCAAATAATCTAAGCAAAGCTGCTTTCTTTGCTTTAATTTCTGTGTTGGTTCTGTGTGGAGAGAGACAGTGTGACCATTGTGGCTTGCTGTGCTAACTTGTGCTCAGAGCTCTAAGGGACAGAGTGGATGTTAGACCACTTTGTTGCGTGGTCCTGGAGGAATGAAATTGAAAGGAGGGGCAAACCTTTGATCCCTACTATAGCTTCTGTAGGCCTACAAAAAAAGAATAGAGGCAACATGGACTTTGTTGTGTGGTTGTGGAGGAATCAAATTGAAAGGAGGGGCATTCCTTTCAGCCCTGCTATGGCTTCTGCAGGCGCTACAAAAAAGTAGAGGCATGGGACACGCATCAGGTAAGCTGATTGCTGCCTATTTATTGCCTTTGAGTTTACAGTTCCTTTAAATCACCAGAGTTTTGTAGGGACAATGGGAATAAATGGGACAAAATTAAAGTTCCCTCAAAGTGGGACTGTCCAACCGAAAGTAGTCACTTCATGGTAATCCCAAATTTGGCTAGCAGTGGCAGACTGGGGCTAAAAACCAGCCCACGATTTTACTGGCATTGCCAGCCCATGGCATCGCCACTGAGCCCATATGCCATCCAAGGCTGAGGCTATAGCATTACAGGGACAAGTGATGAACATGGGTGGATAACACGGTTAATGGAAGAGGTGGCCATGATTCTATGTTTATAACATTGGAGGCAGAACATGGGCTGGTGTTTCTTGGCTAAGAGAGTACAGTGTGGCCAGTTTTAGGGGTGCTGGGGGGGGAGACTAGGACAGTAGGAATTGACGCTAAAGCAGTGCTGCCCACTGGGAATTCTCCCAGTTCTCCCTATGATCATTGTATATCAGTGGAATGTATTTAAGAATCTGATTTATTAATACATGGGATACAACTATTAGGCTATACTTATTAAAATCAATGATAAATCCTTACAATACAATCTGTGCATGTGTTATAAATGACTGATTGTATCTGTAAATTTAGTTTCAGTATTATTATTTTTTTTTTTTTGAATTTCTCATCTTCAGGAGATGACTGTAGCGTGCCAGGATTTTGTTGTAGTAAGCTTGAATTTCATTCCATCCCAACAAATATCTGGTCCACCTACTCCAGTGTGTTTGTGCCATGGAGGAGAGAAGCTGTCTCCCGTTTGTTTTTGAAGCTGCTATTTCTGATGCTAAATGTTAGCTCTGCAGATGGTGAAGGGTGGGCACACAATTACAGGGAGAATCTTACATTCGGGAACACACTTTCTATTTTTGCTTTCCCATTATTTTTAGGCATTTGGCCATTAAACACAGTTTGTCAAACATTTAAGGAATTTAGAGTAGGCAAAACTTTTTTTAATCACAAAAAAAAACGTTTCACATTCTGTGTGCTTTAACTCTGGTATTTGGCAAAATGATCTGATGTTCCTATTTGCTGGATGCATTGACTTTCCCAATTTGCTATAACTGAAACTGAAATAAACACAACCATAAATAAAAAGTCATCCTTCCATCCTTTCATCTTGCTTTTTTAATTAAAGGTTATGTGCAGGCAAAAAGAAAAAAATCCAATACTCAGCTTTATTCCCCTGCAGCTCCTCTGTGTAGGTGGGGAGGCCGATTCATTAATAGCGGTAGCTAGCGACAGTTGAGCGACTGTAGCGGCATTTTCAGAGCGCTCGCTAGTAGTCGCTGTGCTTGGCCGTTGTTCGGTAGTTGATAGCGACTCAGTCGGTGTGCCGTAATGTTGAATATTGGGTGAGGAGTCACTATTTGACAGGTTCCGCGCTGTATGGGAGCGCATGATAGCGACTGGCCCTAGCGACCGGCTCCCACCATATTCATTAACAAATCACGCTCAAAAAATTCTCGCGCTGTAAAATGCATGTTTAAACCCCAGGGCGCTGGCGGCGATGGGTTAAAAGTAGTTTTTTAACCCCCAAACAACCATATTTTTGAAAACCAAAAAAAAACAAGTTTTTTAAATAATTTAGTAATATGAATACATTAATATCAGACCTGTAATATGAATTCTGTACAATTTATTTTTTTTATTTTTTTCCCCTAAAAAAAATTATCTAAAATGGCAGAAGTGGTCACAGAATTTTTCACATAAAAAAAAAAAAATATTAATAACAATTAATTATTAATATTTAAAGATTGTTCCATTGAAATGCATTGGAGAGCGCCAGGTAGCGAGAGGTCATACCTGTCGCTGTTCAAGTTCGGACGCTGGCGCTGTGGGCTGAGGCTGGAATAATGATGAATGAGTGGCTATATGGCGCTATCTCAGTCGCTAAGCAGGATTGGCTTGATAAATGTGTGATTGTGGTGGGGAGCCGGCGTTCTCGTGGCGGTGCCCGTCATTACCGGTCGCTCACCAGTGGCTACCTGTCGCTATTCCTTCATAAATAAGGGCCTTAGTGTTTCCCCGCTACCCCTTCACCCAGTGTCAGCATCTTTATACTTACCCGAGGGCTCCATCTCCCATCATGGCGGCCTCTCATGGCTGCATCCTGGAGACCTTTTTTTCTTGGTGTGCCCCCTCCATTGCAATGAATGGAGTAGGAGTGTTGTTTTTTTTGAATACAAAGCTATATTGCCTAGAGTAATTATAAAATATTGTTTCACCTCATGTTGTGCTGTCCTCTATAAGTAATGTAAGCACACTGTGTGCATTGCATTGGGTTCAGCTGGGATGACAGTTTTAGCCTATAGCTAAGAGAGAGGGTATCAACTTGACATGTTGTGTTGGTGGGGAGGTGCTGGAGGCAGGAAACAGGAACAGGAAATGTCATCTCCTTTCAGTGACTGGAGCAAAGAGGCAGCAGCCAATCAAGTCTCTCGCTCAAGTCTGCACAGTGGGAGCAAAAGGAAGGTGAGTGTATGGGGAGACATGGGGGGATACACACAGCGAGGCATCCCAATTTGGGGGAACTACAAGAGGAACTATACATGTGGAAGTGTATTGCAAAAAATTTAAAAAATAAATACTGACCTCCTACTCCCTGCAGCACTGTTGCAGTCTTTGGAGCTCAGAAACGTACCAGGCCTGTGGTGCCCCCTGTTGACCTGAACAGAGGGAGCATGCACATGCAATGCTTTCATGCCCCCTCTAAATGGTGGACAGGCTCCCATAGAATCCTAGTATCCTATGTACATTACTGATCATCAGAATATTACAAAGAGCTACGTTGGCTGCTGCAGGGAACAGGAGCAATAGTTAAAGCAGAAGTGCAGTCTCTATGTAACTGATCCCCCCACCCTGCCACCCTTCCCTAATGCCCTACCTTACCCAGAATCCCATGCCATTCCCCCAGGTCCTGGGTGCAGCGCAGTGTTGCAGGTCTGTCGCCCAATCCAGTGCAGCAATGTCACTGTACTGGTCTTTCAGTCACGTCCCACTGTCACTCAGGTCTACGGCTGCCAACTGAGCAGATGTCCCCTCTGAAAGCAAAATGGTACATTCCAATAACCTGTCACCCCTGATACCTCCTCCTTCCATTAAAAGAAAACAAGCTTAGTGTGATGGATGTTTTATTTGTGTGATAGAGCTACTTTGCATTGTACTGCCAGGCCCCATTTGTTGAGCTCAGTAGCTGCCATAGCAGTGAGCAGATGTGCAATATGTGCAGTTTTGCTCACCTCAGCAGATCTAGAGTCATAATAGAAGTCCATTCTAATGAAATGCAGAATAACCAGATAAGAGTTCCTGTAAAGGGCTGGATTCCATGGAAGCACACTACATACCAAACATGCTGGCAGATGACCTCTTTTTCTAGAGAACTGGGACAGGGCCATCGGCAGTCAATAAATGAGACTTGTAACAAAAGAAATACAATCTATTTCCTTGTGATCATATTCGGCTGAATATTTTTATAAAAAATATAAAATGACAGTGATGTGTACTCTGTACATCTATATTTTAACTGTTGCTGCCATTCTAAAAAACATATTATTATGAGATAGGGGTCAACTCACACTCCACCTGACAAGACTAGAATCTGAGGAACTTCCCCCTGTCTATGATTGTAGGGTCTGAATGTCACTTTATACAATTATTATTTATGTATGCCTTTGGGGTCTGCCTATTAAATTCAGACTCTTAGGAGAATGCTCACACTCTACCTACTAGATGAAAAGTCTGGGGACTGACACGCTGCCTATTATTCTGCAGTTTGGGGGGGTTGCTTAAAGTGGATCAAAACCTAGAATTTCACTATCCCAGGTTTTGCCCCCACCCCTGCTACATGAAACCCCCTGGATTACCTGCTTTTCTTACCTTTCCAGCGAACACACAACCCAGCTGTGGTCTACTTCCAATTGGCTTCTTCCGTCGCTCATATTATTGTGCAACTGGAGAAACAGAATGGAATCCTAACTGTGTGCAGGATTGGTGCGCGGAACCCCCTGCATCCCTCGGCTGTGAGCTGTGAGCCACACCAGCCATTCAGATGTGGCGGGCATGTCCACGCACAGCCGAGGGATGGCCAGGGGGATAGAACAAATCCCAAGATAGTCTGGGTCCACTTTAAAGGACTATATAGGACCAAAAATGAAAAGAGGCGGATTCCACCCCCCATCAGCCCTACTTACCTTTTGGATGTCACTGCTGTCCCTGCTGTGGCGAAATCCGGCTGCTTCAAGGCCCAATGCTTACCCCTGCTGCCGACTTAGACATCTATAAGTGACAGTACGACTTTAGCCATGCTCTTCGAAGTCCTGTCAGCAAAGTCTCACAGGATTTCAGGTGGCTCCATTGCATCGCATTCATGGTCACTGCTCAGGCTCGAGATCGGGGGCTGCGTGCAGTGCCTGATGGGACACCAGATGGTGCCGCCCGTCGGAAGGTCGCCCGGAACCTGAGGGACCCAGAAGATGGATTCCCCGGTGAGGTGAGTAAATAGCGCCGAAAGGTAAACCGGGGGGGGGGGGCAACACTCTGGTGAGGTTTGGGGTAGGTTTTAACCTCCCCCGATGTTCCTCTTTAAATATGGTTTGGGGAACAGCAACTGTAAAGGGAGGTGCTGGATCTAAATTCTTTATTGCAAAACAAGCTTTGTATTGTCTAGAGCAGGGGTTCCTAACCAGTGGTTCTAGCACCAGTAATGGTGCCCAAAAGTCACCAAGGGTAATGTGGGGATATAAAGTACTGCAGGCAAGCTACTGCTACAATAGGTTGTGTCCAGTTGGCCAAGTCAACAATCTACAGTAGTGCAGTTGAGCATCCTGGGATGACTGCATTACTGGCAGAAGAGCTTACATTTGTTATGCCAGTATAGAACCCCCATCCCATGGAAGCGTGTATTTGTGGTGGTAGGTCTGGTACTTTACAAAATGGGAAGTGGTATTTCATAAAAAAGGTTGGGAAACTCTGATCCAGCGTAGAAGGTTTTTGCTTGACAATGTAATAAAATATTGTTATAATAATAGTATCATATACACATACATCATAAGGCAATCAGTATTTGGAAAAGATGCTAAGTGGATTATTGCACCAATGGCACTGGTTATTGTGAGCTCATCTAAAATGCTGCAGTGACTCTAAACTGATACATACGCAGGCTGTTAAGTGGAAGTGTGTGAGGGGTATAAAGCTGGCTGTCACGGTGCAGGCTGTGTGGAGCCAGATGATGGGAATTCCACAGCACTGGCCACAGTCCAGCATTCCCCTCCGGACTCTCCAAGTATGCAGGTCTGGTCTGAAAGTGTGTGGGTGCCAGTAATACTTTTTTTGAAATAACTAGAAAAGAAAGAATGCTTGATCTCATTCACATTCCTTTCATTCCTGAGATATGTTTACTGTCTGCTACGTTGTTTTTTATTTTCATATTGCAGTTAGGTTTTACAATCTGAATTAACCACTGTTTTTCTGTGCTAAGTTCAATAATTGAACTGTGTTACAGACAGACATGGAGAAACAGCCCTATCCTGAATATATATATTGTAAGCGGGCAAACAATCAGCAGTGACGGACAACGGATTTGAACGGCAAAATGGCTTTTATTCAGCAAAGTTCAGTAGATAGTCCAAAGATTGCAGCATAAATGCAGAAAACAAAAAGGGTTACTTCACCAACCAAATAGTCCTGGGCTGGGTACTCCAGCAAGCTGATCAATTCCAGTCCACTTTACAGGGCGTATTAGCCCTCTGCTCAATGTCCAGTGCTATCCTTCACCACGGTGCAGCTCAGCCTGGGCTCACTCCAACAGGCTGGTCATCAACAAAGGAAAGGCCGTGTGCTCTCTTCTTATACAGGCTTCTTCTGTAATCAGCGTTCACACTCGTGGAGGCCTTAGAACATGTAACAACCCATTAGGGAATTGGGGAAGTGACCTGGGTCCTGAAAACCCGGCCCGGATTGTGCTTTATACAGCCAAGCAGGGGAGAAATAGACATTTTGATACAATTTACCACTATATATATATATATATATATATATATATATATATATATATGAATAAATATCTGTGTAAAGCCCATTATGTTGGGCTTTACAAGGGACCTCCTGGGGATCCCTACGTCGGTTTCAATACCTACCCAGCACACCTTTGTTTTCCTTTACTTTAAAACTGTGGCAGGGTCATTGGAAGACTTTAAAGTAGCTTGTTTTGTAAGAAATACTGTCAGTTTTCCTGAATATATATATATATATATATATATATATATATATATACATACACTGTGCATCCACACATATATGCAATTTAAGTCATACAGCAGGGAAAAAAACTAAAGGATACTTATCTTTTGCTCTGCGCCACTGGTCACTGCTGATCCAGTGCTCCAAACCTCACCCCGTTCACTTTATCAGGCCCCCACTGTGGCCGCCACCTCCAGGGGCCTAAAACTCTATACTCCACGTCCCCTCCATTCACTCCAATGCGTAAGAGGAGTCCTACACCACCCAGGTCCTTATTCAGAATATTGCTTTCAAGTTTTTTTTGGCCCATGGTTGACAAAAATGTGTACAGAGACGCCATCCTAACCTATTCCTGCAGGGTGATTATTATCCAGTTCTGCAATTAGCACTGAACATACTTGGGCTCAGCCAATTAACTGGGCTGAATAAAGTTCTAACTATCTAACTATCTTTGTTTAGGTAAATTGTCATTGTGAAGTGCAGGACTGGAGAAAAATCACCCTGCAGGAATGGGTCAGGTTGACATCCCTGCGTATATATGGCCACAATTATTAGTCCGTGCCTGGGTGGCTAGGATATCTGTTTGTTGTCATATAATTAATGTATTGCCCCTGCACTTTGAACACTTTTGATACATTCTTAAGGCTTGTATTTATATGTATTTTGTGTATTTTGGCTGTAATTGGATTGTTACTTGGTATAAGATGCACTTTTGGTGTTTATAGGTATTCTTATTATGGATTGTAAATATGGAAATTGGATATTATTTGGAAAATATTTGGAAATATGGTTGTTTTTAAATGTCCTGTTGTGTACGTGTTTTTTAGTTCCTTAATAAATGAATATACATTTTTTAGTAACTATTGTCTGCGCATTCCTTCTTTTTAGGAGTGATTTTCCACCTTTTTCAGAAGCCATTCCCTGTAGTGAGATTGTTTGTGCAATTTAAATAAAAGTGGGCTTTTTATGTGCCCTTATCATTTATTCTAATGCTGTTCTGGGTGTGAGAAACCCCATCCCAGCACTGCACACCATTGTATTTTTCTCTTCAAGAAAAAGATTACTTGATTTAGAGCAGTGATTGGGCAGGTCGGTTGGTTTCTCTTTGTGCTATAATACTGCTATATTTATATAGACTCTATGAGATATGAGGATATTACTCCTCATGCTGGCTGACAGTACTGATCTGACCTTATAGGCCTTGGTTGTCTATAAGGAACATATAATAAGACTTGACTCAGTCTGTCTGTCTAAGAATGTCATGTAAGGACACACCTCTTCAACCACAAAGGGGTTAAAGTAATATGTCCCTTGAATTCATTAGCTCGAACATGCCATTTTAATAATGATAATGATTTTCAAGCATTATGGCCTTGTACAGAAGGAGCTCGATAGAACATAAAAGGCTGCCTTTCAAGTAGCAGAGTTTACTCTAAGTGGGTGGTAATTGTGGTCAAGTGTATAGCAGGACACCCAGATAGCTGGCAGACAGGCATTAAATAATATGCCTGACTTGGCTGCGGGACAGGGAAGGCCTAAACATGTGCTGAACTGTCCACAGAGGGGGGAATGTATACTGTATTTTCAAAAAGAAATCTGGAAGAAGGACAGATGGTATAGCAGCAGTGTACCGCATGTGTGCATTTTACATTAATAGAGTACAGCAAACAACCTGCAAGAACTGCTAGCTTAGACAGTTACCATGGGCCGTGGCGCATCCGACTTCTATTTGCATCTGGATACAAACTGTCAACAAAGATTTTGAATTAATAATCTGCCAACATCTCTCCTTCCAGATGTTTGTTGTCAAACTCTAGCACATACTCTGAGGGCCTCAGGTAGTGAATCTGCTAGCTAGTGTTGCCTCATCATGTGTTTCCTTACATCTCTATGAGGCAGGTTTACTCTTGGCACCAAAACACAAAGCAACCCTCCTGCCAACCTCCTGCTACAAGAAACAGTGCTCATATGTATCCCTCCCCAGCGCAAATATGATTGCTGCACATGCAAACAAATCTACCTTTCTGTAACTCTGGTCATAGTTGATTTACACCTTCAATGTCGTCTTATGGACCTGCCAGTAGCCTGCAAAGAGGAAATGCTGCTGGGTTTCCTGCAACTGTGCATTGTGGGTTATGTAAGTCAAATCCAGGCAGCAGCAGGGCTCGGATACTGGGAAAGGAAGCCTCCTGGATGCTTCAAAATGGCTGCGGACAGGAAAAAATCTGTAAGGTGGTGCTTTATGCTTTGAGTAGATACAGGAGCAAAAGTGCTGACAATGATTCAGTATCATACATGCAGATGAGCCAAATGAGTTTTTGGGATTTTTTTTCAACTGTCCAAGGCTGTTACTCAGGTTAAAGGAGGCATCAGAGGCGATCTGGAGCAAAATAATGAGCTGAGTGGATGGGCTGGGATATGGAGAGCAGGGTGCCTTTGGGTGCAATATGAAAGCCTGTACCATACAAACAGGTTCACCTCATGGTTGTTGGACTGCTGATAAGTCCCTGTCAAGGCAAACTTGCTAAAAATAAGTACTGTATTTGTTGCCCCATATGACGTACTTTTCCACTCTAAAAGTGGAGGGGAAATGTCACTGTGTCTTATCAGACGAACGTTAAAAAACAAATCAAAGGTAAACTTACATAACTGTTGCTCCCGCGTCACTTTTTAGACCGCTGCAGCCACCAGGAGGCCAGACAATGGAGGTGTGGGAGGCAGACAGGGACAGCCCATTACCAGCCCCTCACAGAAGTTGTATATGTGTGTATTTTGGGGTATTTTGGGGTAATGTGTGCTTATTGGAGCAGCTGTAGGATGAAGAATCTCAGAGCTGTGTATGCACATCCATCTGCCCTATAAAACCTCTGGCCAGCTGTAACAAGCTTACTTCATGGAAATGTTGCCAAAGATGCGGTTAATGTGTTTGTTTCATTCAGGAACAAGCTGTTTATTTGAGAGAAGGGGATGTGATAAGCTTGTAGCTCACACAATACCTGATAGACAATAACATCCCTATAGTATCCCTATTTTGTAAATAACACACATAGAGTTGCTGATTCTGCAGCCTCTTCACACCGAGCAGCGCAGGATTATGCCGTACCGACACACGGCGCAGGGTTATCTGAGGTGAGGCCTGCGTGAACAAAGGTGAGCCTGAGTGCAGGGGAGCGCCGAGTCTAACTGAACTCTCTGCCTGGAATCACCGCACCAGCACAAGGCAAACAACAGAAACATTGTTTTTCATCATTAAACTAAAGCACTGTTTACCAATGCAAACTTGTAAAGAGAAAATCCACATTGAATCTTGGTGGGACTTTAATATCGATCTGTTAAGGTGGAAGTCCAGTCATTTAATAGTTCTCCTTCCATTGCACTGAGACAGGACAGGGATTAAATAAAAAAAATACAAAATTATTTGGCATGCTGTCATGTCCCATGACCTGTGTTTTATATTCCGTTTTTTTGTTCCATTCAGTTATTATGCAGTCTGTATGCCTTTAAGGAGGAACTCTGGTCAGAAATAACCAGACTCCCTCTTTAATATGCAACAGCTAGGCAGCCTTGGTCGCCCAATCCCCCCTCACTGTGCATCGGCACCACTAAACTAGAGAACAGGGCTGTCTGGATACTCACCTCTCCTGGGTTGTGTGTCCTGAGTGACTATCAGCAGCCTATCATAGAAACATAGAAACATAGAAAGTTGACAGCAGAAGGAGACCATACGGTCCATCTAGTCTGCCCTTATGCAACTGTATGTACTCTTTATCCTAGGATAGATGTGTGCTTATCGCAGGCATGTTTAAATTCAGTGACTGTTGATTTTTCAACTACCTCTGCTGGAAGTTTGTTCCAAGCATCTACTACTCTTTCTGTAAAATAATATTTTCTAACATTGCTCCTGATCTTCCCCCCGACTAGCTTCAGGTTGTGCCCCCTTGTTCTATCATTAAGTTTCTTCTTAAAAACACTTCCCTCCTAAACCTTATTCAATCCTTTCACATATTTAAAGTGGACCATCACCCTCGGGTGATCGGCCCGGGAATCTATAAGATTCCCGGGCCGATCACCTCCCTCCCCGCGGGACATCTGAGATCGGGATGTCCCGCGGGGTGAAACCCCCCCAAAACCCCCTTACCTTAGGCCGTCTGTGAACGGCCGGCGCGGGCGCACGCGCGTCAAGAGGGGCGCACGGGAGGCGGCGGCGGAGGAGCCGCTTGTCCGCGGCTGTCAAATCCCTTGTCCGTCGGCGCTGGGAGCGGGGAGAGGTGAGTTTTTAGGGTGATCGGGGGGGTTTCACACAGCGGGGCACCCCGATCGGGGGTGCCCCACCGAAGTGGACCAAGACCCAGGATAGTCAAAATCCTGGATGTTGGTCCACTTTAAAGGTCTCAATCATGTCCCCCCTCTCCCTTCTTTCCTCCAGACTGTACAAATTAAGTTTTTTAAGTCTCCCCTGATAGGTTTTAAGTTTAAGTCCTTCCACCATTTTCGTTGCCCGCCTTTGGACACGTTCTATTTGAATAATGTCTTTTTGCAGGAAGGTCTCCAGAACTGCACACAGTATTCTAGCTGTGGCCTTACCAGGGCTCTTCCTACTGGTGATGCCCCGAGCTATGCAGCCAAGCATCCTATCCTATCAGGGTGGCCAAGCATATTTTACAGTGCAGTCACTGGCCTTGCAAGTCTGAGAGTCTGCTCCACGGCTAGCGTAGAAGGATCCCGGAAGGGGTAAGTACACGGACAGCCTTGTAGGTGAAGCTGCACCATTGCGCAGTGGGGGATCTCAATGCCCTGCTGCACCATGTTAAGAAGGGTGTCCAGAAATTCTCTTTAAGACTTGCCCCTACTGGCTCTCTGTAGTCCGGCTGAGAGGATTAGCTCAACCCTTCTCCCTGGAAGAGGACATTTTCTTCTATGCATATCAAGATTTTACATATCTTCAAGATCTGAGCAATAAATACATGTTTCTACGTACACATTTTGGTTGGGTTCAAATGATCTGAGGACTTTTCTGGTGTTAGTTACAGTTCAGACATACAGGCATTCTGATTTAGTAACTGCACACTTGCTGCCCACTAATATAGTTGTCGAGTCAAAAGGAGGAGACACCTGAACAGTCCACAGATTTAGAACCTGCTTGGAACTTCACGTGACTCATAACCTACATGGTCTACAACATCTAACATTTTGCAACAATTTACATGTTATCGTAGAGACAATTCAGAATGCTTAAACGTATCCAACACCCTTACAAGAAACGGTGCCAATAGGCATCACCACCCAGGGGCAATTCAGTTTGCTGCACATAAAAATTCTTTTTTTGTAAATCTTGTTGTGCTCAATGTCACCTTCAAGATGGCGTTCTATGGAGCTGAAGGCCGTCTGCAAAGAGAAGCTGCTGCTGGTTTTCCTGGTTTATCCACTCAGTGTGTAAAGTGAGGGGTGGGTAACCTGCTACTGCATACATGCAAAGCCCCCTCTGTGACAGATGACAGGGGGGTGGCCTGTTTATCACAGGGGCTGCCTGGGGATGATACGGCCAGGATGGCACAGGAGACCGGATCCAACATTTTGTTTAGTTTGCAAGCAAAGGCAAGCATTTTTTTGTCACTTTCCTAGACTATTACTTTAAATAGGTTGCCAAGTATCTTCATAACATAACAGATGCTGGACTTGGAAAAAATACTGCATCGGGGCCTCCACCAGATTTTCTTCCCATGGGCCTCTACCACACTTATTGCAGCCCTGATTGTGGGTTATGTCGGTTAAATCCAGGCAGCATCACAGCTGGGAAGCTGGGAAAGAAAGTCTCAGATGTGCTTCAAATAGGCCGCTATCAGAAGAAAATCAGTAGACACAGGAGCAAATGTAAGTGCTGACAGTGATTCAGTGTAATACATGCAGATAGGTAAAGTGGGTTTTGGGGAGTTTTTTTTTTCAACTGTGCAAGGCTATTAGTCCGGTTTAAGGGATGTAGCTACAAGGCATGCAGAGGTAGCATTCAAACTGAACCCCTATGGATACAGGGGTTCAGTTACATTTTGTTGTGCTATATTTACTATCTTTTTGCTCCTACGCAAAAAGAAAATGAAGAAGGGCCAGTTACATGGGGAAGTCCCGCGCCACCAGCACTGGCCAGTGTAACAATCTGTAGGGAGCCCTGGTTTTTTTGCATTACCCCCTAAATGGGCTCCACAGAACAGCCACTCCAGAATGGCACTGTTAGACAGCTATTCTTTTTTTTCCTCCTTGCTCATGATCATTTTTAAAATTGACAACATTCTCTCCTAAAACCCCGAGGCTTGTGTTCACCTTCTGTTATATTGAGTTTTTCTCTCTACGAGGCCTCAATCAGACAGCTTAGTCACAGTGTCGTGTGAGCCTACAATAACACTGGATACACCTGCACCCATAAAGTCAGTGTTTTCATTAATCAGAAATTTATATATGCAACAAAAATTTGCAAAGTTATACATGGACACCTGGACAGATTATTGCTTTACTTTTATGTCTTCTGTTCCATCTTTTGAACTTGTTTCCTTTAATTTAAAGAAAAGAGAACTCGCTGCTGTCAGTAGGGGAGTCCTGATTGCCCTTTCATCAGAAGCACAGGGGAACATGAAAGTGCTGGCACTTCACTGTGCCGCTCCTAAACACCTGCGTGGATCGGGACTAAAAAAACAATCTTTAACTTTTAAAGGATCAAGAGCACTTGGGCATCTAAATAAAAACATCCCCGTAAACGCTTTACATCAACCACAAGTCTGATCTGCGTCTCATGTGGGAGACAGCTTTCTGAAAAAAGTGCCAGTTTGCAGGAAAAAAAATCACCAGCAATCCCCTTGTTTTTTGAAAACGTGAAAATCTAAAAGAATCAGCATGTCAGCTAGCGAAGGACGCAGATGTTTCAACCACTGCAGCCGTCAGCTTGGAGACTGTTAACTCAGAAAGCTTCTGATTCCATTTATTCTCTTTATTTTGTCTGTAGAAGCAGAATAGTAACACAAAGCTAAATTTAGCCAAGTTGAAGTTAAAAAAAGCCTATGCGTGATATTTTTATCTCTGTCCAGCAAGTCACGTTACTGCATTGTAAGAAAGTCTTTCAATCAGCAGTCTGCGGCGTTGGTAGACTGGAGTACTTCATGAACAGGAAACGTTTTTCCTATAGTGAAAGGTTCAATGGCTACGCAGAAAATAAACTAAAAATATATGGAACCACTTCAGTGCCTTTCCATATATCTTACTAGCTAAATATAACTTTGTTTTTTTATATGGTGTGTCTTAATGATAAAGAGTTTAGGCACATTTTAATGTAGGTTTTGTGCTCTAGTCATTTAAAGAATGATTCTAATTTAGTTTGAAATGTATTTTCTATATATAGTATCAGCCATACGTTTCAGACACCCCCGGATTTATTTCAGTGTAAGCAGTTTAAGTCCAGTGAATAACTTGAAATGGTAAAAGGTTAAAGCATGGATGCACAACCTGTGGCTCAGGGGCTGCATGCGCCCTGCACTGCCCTTAAAGTGGACCAACACCCAGGATTTTGACTATCCTGGTTGTTGGTCCACTTAGGTGGGGCACCCCGATCGGGGGTGCCCCGCTGTGTGAAACCCCCCCGATCGCCGCAAAAACTCACCTCTCCCCGCTCCCACGTGACCTCGTCCGGCCAATGACAGTGCTCAGAGCCGCTCTGGTATGCGCGTCCAAAGTCGCTTGGACGCGCATACCAGAGCGCTGTCATTGGCTGCGTCTCTCGCTTCCCTCTAACAGGGAGCGCGCCTGCGCCGGCCATTCACAAAACGGCCGGCGCGCCCTGCTAGAGGGAAGCGAGAGACGCGGCCGCGTCTCGCGCATTCGCCGTTGGATCGCCGGTAAGGTAAGGATTGTGGGCCTCCTGGGGGGTTCCTCCCCGCGGGACATCCCGATTTCGGATGCCCCGCGGGGAGGGATCTGATCGGTCCGGGAATCTTATAGATTCCCGGGCCGATCCCCCCTGGGTGTTGGTCCACTTTAATATTTGGGATTGGGGATCAGAGCTTTTATTGCCTGCAGTGCAAGTGGCTGCCCACTATAGGGCAGTGTGTCCCAGAGCAGAAAGAGAACGTATCTATAGAGGTGGGTGACACACATGTGCTACTGGTGTGTTGTTTGTGCTGGGTGTGTCTGGAGATGCCTATGTAGACTTCCTAGCTCAGCTCTGCCCACCTCACTTCTGCTTACCACTTCCCTCCTTAACTGTGCTCACTTCACCTCTGATTTACCTCTACCTACTGCTCTCCACCTCTTCCCACCTTACATCTGCTCTACCATCATGCCTCCCAACTGTCCCGATTTTCCCGGGATTGTCCCGATTTTTTAGAAGGATCCCGCGGTCCTGGAACATTACCAAATGTCCCGGGACGCCCTGCGCTGTGACAGCCCAGGGCCGCAATGACGCCGGCGCGAAGATAACTTCCTGGCGCGTGGGGTGAGAGAGTGGGGCGGGCGCACAGGGGTGGGTGGGCAGGCGCACGGGGGTGGGGGGGCGGGCGGTATGCTGGTTTGGGGATACGTACCGCATGCAGGGGTGAAGGCAGCCGACATTGCTGGAGCTGGAGAGCGTGGCCGGGGCGTGACGGGGGCGTGGCCGGGGTGTGACGGGGGCGTGTCCGGGACGTGACGGGGGTCTGGCCGGGGCGTGACGGGGGTGTGGCCGGGGCATGACGGGGGTGTGGCCGGGGGCATGGCTTGTCCCGCTTTCACGTTTTCAGAAGTTGGGAGGTATGTCTACCATCTTCCCTACCAATAAGACAATGCAGCCCTTAGACCGAAAAACTTTGTGCACCCCTGGGTTAAAGAGACCCGTGATGATTTCTTTGTAGGACTCCACTCCACTCCACACAGTAAATTGCGTCTACCACCCCATTCACTGTTACAGAAGGGGAGTGCCAGGCACTGCCTCACTGTGTTTGCTCAGTACTAGGGGCGGGGACATGCAAATTAATCACACAGAACCATTCTTCTATACTGGTAAGTTTGGAAGCATCTGATAACCAGGAAACTGCTTCAAACAATAGATGGTGAGTATAGGTTTGTTTGTTTTTTAAAAAGGGTCTTTTAGTCATTAAAGCGGAAGTCCAGTCAAAAACACCCTTTCACACCTCTCCATTTTGATATAGTATGTAGCCAATAAAGTCATGCTCGCTGTGTTCCAATTGAAATGCATATTCTGTGTCAATTTATGGAACGGTAACTGCAAAAAAAAATAAAAATTTGACTGCAAAACGCATCTGATCTGCAACTGCATAGTCCATTTAATGGAACAACTGCAGGGGCCAGTGTTCTTTCTATGGCTCCGCTGTACAGTACAGGTTTTACTTTTGTAGCACTGGCCTGGGGACATTTAACAAAGGGGTAGGTAAGAGAGCATCCTCTTTCCTTATGACTAGATATGCCCAATAATCAATGTCTGCAAGTCTATACAGCAGCTAATGGTATATCAAATTAGTAGTTAAAGGGATTGCCCAGGCAACTATATAGATCATATGCAACCAGGGCAGAATTATGAGTGGGGCGCAAGGGGCGTGCACCCCAAGGCCTCCACCACCTGCCCTGCAAACGGGGGCTCCACCAACCTTTGGGTTATGGTCTGGTCCAGGAGGCTTTTCAGTCTTTGGTCTAACAGGCTGAAGGGCCAGCAACAAAGCTATCGGCAACAGTGGGGGCCCCCCGTGCCTGGGCAAGCCTTTTTTCGTTTTTTCAAACCTGCAGCCAAAGCCACCACAGGGCAGGATGGAGAGTCTACAGCAGCAATGCCACCATCAGCAACGCTACAGTGATGGGTGGGGGCAGAGCTCTCAGTCGGCGGCCGCTCACTGCACATTAGCCACCAAGCACAGCCAATGGCAGCTCAATGCAAGGAACTGGTTTCTGCTGGACCAGCTGGAAGACTACACTACCCCCCCGCCAAGAATGGCAAAGCAGGAGTTCCCAAACAGCATGCACCGGCACAAGGGTGGCACAAGGGACTCTATCTGATGCTCCAGTAAATGGGCGGGTGCCAGACAACCACCAATCTGTTACTTGACTGGACTATTATTTTAAAGGGAAAAAATACTGTATTTGGGGCCTCCACCAGATTTTGTGCTCAGGGGCCTCCACCACACTTAATCCAGCCATGAATGCAACCCCCTCCCCTTCCCAAAGTGAAGAAAACGTATTTTGACATTTTTAGTATTTTTTAAATTCCCAGCCAGTAGGTGTGTCTGCTTTCCAGTACAACAGCAGGCGCCATCTTTATATCCGCATTTGACAACTAATCACAATGCTGCAATACCTAGGTGGCCACAGGGGAGCAGAGTTATAGACCACCAGTCGAATCCTATGCTTGGTGATCTACTGCTAGGGGAATTGGCGGAGTGCCAGAAATCAGTGCAAAGTTCCTGCTTCTAAGTCCAGCTGCAAGGTTACAGGGGAAGATATGACAAGGTAAGCTGCTGAATGATGTTTTTTACATTTCGCCTGGACAGGCCTTTTAAATCTGATGTCTGGTTGGCCTTCAAACTGGGAACATTTCTTCCCATACTCTTCCAGGTTCTTTTCTCCATTCATTTCTTTTGTTCTGCCTTATGATGGCAGCATTAGTGAGAGTGTGACATATAAATTGCCCTTCACACGAGTCTTACTGGTTAAAGCTTTGTCTGTTGCCAGTCACCACATAAAATAAAAGCTTCTCCATTTGGTCAGCTGGGTTTTGTAGCTTAGGGCTTCAGAGAATTGTCATGTACCTGTAGGGCAATTATCCACCTACAGTAAACTGACAGTGATACCTATAAAAACAGCTCCTAGCAATTAAGCCACAGAGATAATGATGCATCTATAATGATATAATAATATATAACGGTGTATGAAGACTCAATGTACTTCACATAGAGGGTTACTTTTCGTTCCCGTAATGACTGATCATAATTTTCACTGAGAACACCTGCATTATAAATGTTAACTATTGTCAAATATGGCATTTCCGTGTTTATGCCCCCACAGCGGTTTTGTATTTGTAAGAAGTGGATGACCAATCTTTATTGTAAGATAATTAGTTTACATTTAAGCCCCCTACTATAGCACTGTGAGAATAAATAGGGAGCTACATTACTTTTAATAGCACCCTAGGAGCCCCTCTTCTGCTTGTGGGAGAGTAATGCTTATTGTTTCTGGCAGTTCATAAACCACAATAACACTATGAACAAGGGTATCAGCCAAACGGGTGGTCGTATGAATGGCACATGCTCCCCACTACTCCAGTGATATAATGGTCCCCCCCCCCCCCCCAATACGTTCAAATTGAATTCTTGAAGAAGAGCTAGCAGCAGCTAAAAAATAAAAAAATAAACACCTCCGTCCTTATTCCGGTAATGTCATGATCATTCAGGGTCTTCAGAGGGACAGGAACCCTCCACTCTACACTGTGTTCCAGCCTTTCACTCCCTGCTGCAGGGAGGGGCTATATATAGGGGGTGAGTGAGCCAGCTTTTGTAGCCACTCCTTGCCTAAAAATAGCTCCTCCCTGCAGCCAGGAGCGAGAGTAGGGCGGAGGATTTAAGTCCTCCTCCCGGCAGTAGATAGGCGTGGGACAACTGCACTAAGGATCGTGAGGAAGGAGGATCAGTCACTTACCTGCAATCCGCACGCTCTGATCTGGTGGCTGTGTTGGTCGCTGTCTGAGCAGTGACAGAAGCCAGTTCCTGCAGCTGCAGTGCAGCCAGCTTACCCCACTCAGGAAAAAATCGATTGGCATAAATCAAATTTTCCCTAAAATTCAGGCCTAATTTCGATTCGTACTAATCGATTCGCCTATCTCTAACTAATACATCACTGGAGGGTAAGGACATGGAGGGGCTTATCCTGTTTAAAAGTCTCCATGTCCCGGCATTAGCTTGACAGGGTGCCAAGGAACAAGAGAGGGGACCCGCATCCCCCCTCACTACAGATGCTGGTGGCTGCAATAGTGGCTCCCAGGCATCAAAAAGATCACAGCCTGCTGGACCAGGAGGGACCAACCTGACCTGGCGGACCTGCAGGGTGGACACCACCCAGGGGGAACCAAATGAAGAAAGAAGCGGCTATGGTAATTCCTTTTTTTATTTAGTTTAAAACTGTATTTTTTTGCTTTTTTAACAGTTTTTTAAATTAGTTGACAGAGAAGGTATGGCTGGCATGCCACCTGCAATCATTGGAGGGTGAAATGCCCGATAATCTGACCCGGATCTTGCCCGTATGCAGGATGGGGCGACTAGAGAAAATCTGCAATATCCAGGTCAAATCTAGCTTTGGCCCCGGTTCCAAAGCCTATTAATAGTTTTGAGGTCCATTTCAGGTTTAGGTCTATTTCACCATAAACCGGAATCCAAACAGCAGCTGTGATGATGGTCTTCCCTTTTCTCCTTAGAACAAGATTTGCTGTCTACTCATACAGAAACTTCAAAGACAGATATTCTCATAACAATTGCTTCTGATGGGCATAGTTGTTTGTTTTTCCTTGTGATCTGTACCCTGTGTGGCCATATTTAGTCTAGTATTACGCAGCCCATTGTAAATACTTGACGATGTTAATCAGTATCAAGCCATTTCCCTGTTGCTTGAGCTGTATGCTGGTGATAAAAAAAACAGACCTTTGTGGCTAAGATCATGTTTTGACTGCTAAATTAGAAGGTTTTATATCAATAAATTCAAGGAATGAATATTAATCTACAAACGGAAATGTATTTTCACCCAAAGCTGACAAAATGTTTTCCTATTAGCGCATTACCTACAGAGGGTTAGAGCCAGGGCAGCTGAGAGGAAGGAGGATGTGGTTTTTTATTTTTGCACACTATCAAGTAAAAGGAATATCATAAGTCTTTTTATATCTGGCCAAAACCAACAAACGTCCTTCATAAAGAATATTTTTTTCAAAAAGTGATTACTAGCTAAATTAGAGGAACCAGACCACCTGCCATTAACTGTAAACATGACGTTACCAAACCAAGAGATATCAGAAAAGCGATGAAGTCTACATTTTTTTCATCTAAATTGCATCAGGTTGATAGTGCAAAGGTATTGTATGGGGTAACTCTTTACAAGCAGGACATTAAAGTGGGTCATAGGATAAACGCCCCCCCCCCACCCTCCTCTGGTGCTGTGGTAGGGGGAGAGGCAGGCTGGGGGGAGAAGGGGGTTACCCTGTGACTGAATATCCACTTAAAGCAAACCTCCGCACTTCCTGACCACCCTGTCTAGTTCACAGGGACACTAAACTAACCTGACCTACCTCTCTCATGCCATCAGTGAGTCCTGCATTTTTATAGTAGAGCTTCATCTGATGGCAAAATGGACCCCCCTAGAGCAACTGTTAAAAGGAAACTAGCCTATGTATCAAAATACATATAAACATGATAGATAACAAGAGGTAAGGCTAATCTGACCCCCTATATACACTACTTGTACTCACTTTGTGAACATGACCAGCCTCTGGGGTGGTTACATACAGTGGCCACACACAGTGTTCCTCATCGTAGGGCCATGGTGTACCAGACCTTTTTATTTGCCACCACTTTTACAAAAGTCAACAGTTCCCCTATTACTGCCAGTTCTGTAGGAAACAGTAGCATTAGCACCTTAATAACTTCTCAAAGCATTGCAAGATGCGTAGAAGCATCTACACTGGGGGTCCCAACTAGTGGTACAAGCACCACTGGGGGCACTTGAGCATTTTGGGTGGTTCTCAGAGAAGCTGCATGCTGACTGTATACTTTATTTAAGCCTGAGTTGCTACAAAAGTGATCCAAATGGTGATGCAAGCTATTTATGTGCATTATGTGCATTTCATGCACTTTAAATGTGTGTTTTTAAGTTGTCTGACAGATTTTCTTTACCACCAGGTGGTACTTGGAATAATTAGAAAAAAGTGGAACCCCTGATCTATACACATCAGAAGAATTTCAATAGCAATGAGCAGTCCAACAGTCCTCCCCTATAAAAGGGAACGGAACCTTCAAAAATCTTTCACCCCTATTTTTAATTATTTTGAGTAAAAGAAGTTTAGCAGAATTTTGTGACTGTTTTCTTGGCATCTATCTTATTTATGGGTTATTACAGAGACTGTATACTCTACAAATATCTCCCATTCCACTCACCCACTTGACATATCGCCCCGCCCCCACCCTTGCCCAGTGCTTAGTCTCCTTAGGTGATTAAGACAAAAATCCTCATCTGGACCCCACAGAGATACCAATATCATGGATAGAGCTTGAGGCTACAGCCCTGTCTTCCAAGTCACTGCAAAGAGTAATGGCCAGTTTAGACAGAGTGACTATGGAGCGAGAAATCGCTAAAGCGACCACATTTTTGGGATAATCGCTCTGTGGAAATGGCCACTGTGAACAAAGAATGGTTAATTGGTTGGCCGTCGTATCATTTTAGCTAACCAAAAATGTGTTGCTCATCGCTTGATGGTTGGAGAAAACAGGAGTCACCCTCAAAAAATGTGTTCTGCTGAGAACAAGCACCACAAGCAATCGCATTTGCAACCATGCTAGAAATCAACTGACCCACAAATCTTCAGCATCTAAACACAGTCACTCAATCGCAGAAGATTTATATGGTCAATCACTCACTGCCATTATCAGCCAATTAATCTGCTCATGTAACTCCTACAGGAGTGACACTTAACCACTTGCCACCCAATCACAGCCACAGTGATTTCCTGCTGCTGTTAAGGGGTGACAAGACTGCCACTCAAAATGATTGGTCTTGGGAGCTGACCAGAACTGGGGTGGGATCTAGCTCACTGCAGGGTTAAGGTGAGTTTGTTTTTTTAATCACCTAATGCATCTGGGCACTAGGGAAGGGGGGCAGGAAGGTGGAGGGTATTTGAGACTTTAGAGTCACGTTAAAGGCTAAAGTACAAATAAAGTGAATACTTACATGACCTCCTGCTAGATTAACCTATCACAGCCCCACTGTTCGCATCTCAAACATTCTCCTGTCAGCCCCTGATACTAACAGCCCTTCCCCTGGCATGCTAATAATCATAAGAGCGATAGACGGTCACCATGCCGAACAGCAAAAGAGCCTGCTGGAAGCTTGGGTGTGCACTGTAGAGAAGGGGTGATTTTCAGTAGGCAGGTCTGAGATGGATCGGTCATAAAAGAGGTAAGAACAAACTTAGTAAGCCAAGTAAATTAATTAATACCCTAAACGGACCCTTTAAAGGGGTAACATTTGGCGTAAGTCACTCTGAACGTCATTAATACATGCAAATCATGTGAAGTTTCCAGGCTGTTTGTGAAGCAAACTCTTGTGGTCAGCACAGGGAAATGTGCAAACATCTGCTTCATAGAAAGGTCAGGAAAGAAAATGTATAAACAGTACTTAGAAATCTCTTGGACTTTGAAATTAAGAGCTTTTCTTCTTATCTACGTTAGATGTCAACAGTGATTCACAATGAACTCTAAACGTATTTTTCCAAAAATGACATTTGTTCTTTCCTTCAGGTCAGTGAACCCATATCTTCCTTTACACTGGGAAACACACAACAAGGATGTGTAACCGCCTTATCAGAATTTAGCACCTCTGAAATGAAATCTAAAGTCCGCACAGAAATCCTTCCTGGCTCTTCACAGGGAACTTATCGATAGTGACTTGGCACAGGCATTTTTCTTGCCCTTTTCCCAGAATGCTGCACATGCAATGTGATAAGCTTCCACTTTGCAGATTTCTGAGAATTCTCTCAGCAGTTTAAGAAAGCATTTTCCTGGGCGAAGGTACGTTAATTAAGCAAAGTCAGAGATTTAGAAGAGGTGATAATTTGACTCTTCAGTGTGATCAAAAGCAAAGAACATCACACACCTAATGTTTCAAAATGCTGAGAAGTTTGGAGAAGTAAAATTAATCTGAGTTCCTTGTACATTTCACAGGTTTCCGTAGGTTCCTTGAAAAGAGAAACTGTCCCTATATGACCTTCCATATAGCCGAAACGAAATGAATCCATCAAGAAAGTTGCTGGAAGCTTCTGCATGAGGTCATGTGCCAGCTGCAACAGCAGACCCCATCAGATCTCTACTTTCTTGACCTGAACATCAAAGTCCTGCATCTGTCCAAATCAGCCACTCAAGTAACCTTCAACATAAGCAATGATCTTGCATGCTTCCACACGAGCGCACAATTTTTCATTGCATATTTTATCAAGCGTACAAAAGCTTTGATCTCATACGAAAAATGCACAGCAGTTGGACGCTGAACAAAAATGTTCAGGCTAGCAAATCAATGTTTCTGGTGACTATCATGTCTATGGCCACAAACACTGACCAATTATGAAATGAAAAGCACACGTTTCATATGTACCAAATCAGAGTTTACTGCCAAACAGCTATCGTAGAGTAATGTGTGGTTTCATTAATGGATTGATAGTAAATTGTAGTCCCCAGCATGTGAACATTTCAAGCAAATTGGTACATCACAATTTAACTTCTAAAATTATTAGAAATAAAAGACTGACCACAGGGAGACGTGGGAGAATTCCCAGGGAGTCTGTACTAGAATTCACTCATTCATCTTCTAACATCCCTCCATTGCCTGCTTTTCAAGACCCCAATACCTCTTGCTATACCTGTTCCTACTGTACCCCACATCAAGACACCTAAAGCTTCAGCCCTATCTTTTCCCACAACTGCTCATTATCTGTCCCTGCAATTCTATAGCCCCAACTGCCCAAACACTTATGCTATAGCCCCAACTGCCCAAACACTTATTGTATGGTTATGGTTGCTTATGGCCTGGCTAGGACTAGTAAAATGTTAGGTTGATTTTTGGTCCTGTCTCAGTCCATCCCTGTTTATAAATTGTATGCACTAAGTAATTAATACTGCCTCCCACTTACCACTGCTCTTCATGTAAACTATACAGCTAAATCTTGGACTAAAGTGACTGATATAGGCAAAAGCAATTTTAGAAGGTGCTAGCACACTAATAAGGGCATCTGACAACGTCCAAGCTAAAAAGACAAACTCCATTATCAATTTTAGGCTGCCCATGTCTTCTCTCAGCACCCCTGTCTATAGTACACTTACAATGCATTTCAAAAGTGCAATAAAAGTGAAAGTGGTGCTATACCCCCTGTCCAAAGTTGAAGAGGAGCAAAAACCTAGAATTTCACTTACCTGTGTGAAACCCCCGGCATTGGCTGTTTACTCACCTCGATCCATGCTCCCATGGCACATGCACAGACTCTCATCCAATCAGAGTAAATTTCAGTGAAAATTGATGCCTGTCAATCTATCTGGAATGAGCGGATTGCCGGGTACCTCCTGCTGGCTGCTTCCCCCTGCTGTGCGCAGCCTTCACCAGATGTTCAGATATGCTTGGTGTTGGTGCATGCATCAGCTAGAGGAGTGTCGGGAATGCCACCAGGGCCCTCAAATGCATTGTGAGATCGATTCCCAAGGTGTGTATACAGGCAAAACTGAGGGATGCCCCAGGAACAGGCTGTGGCCTGGCCCTGAAGCTTTTGAAAACTGGGTTACCCGGGTTTGGTCGGCTTTCAGTTTGGTCCCTGGCATGTAGAAATGGGTGAACCCGAATCGCAAAGTTTAGTTTCCCAAACCCAAACATGGACTTCAACCAGAAGTCCGTATTTGAGTTCGGCTTACATGGAAAAGCTGGTTGATGAGCTACTAAGACACCTGACTGGGGGTCCCATGCTAACAGCCCATCAACTCGCTTCACCTAAAGGATTCAGCAGCCAAACTGTTGGAACTCACCTCAGTCAGATCCTCCTCAGCAGCAGTAGCAACGTTCTAATTTGGCCCCAGCCGGGGCTACAAAAAGATGGCCGCTGGCTCCCATGAGTGAGGACACTTCTAGTGCCAGCACTGGGAGGGATCCTACAGCAAGAGGGACCCATGACTACCTAACAGGGGTAGTCTGGTCCTGTGCCTGCCTCATAGGGGGAGCTCAAGGTAGCCTTGTCCAACCAGCTAACAGAGGGCTGGCTCCGTGGCCAACTAACTGCCCCACTGCCAAATAATAGGGGGCCCCACAGCAGCCTGGCTTTGTAGCCACCTTGCAAGGGAGACCCTATATTGCCATATTGCTCGGGAGGATGAGCGGAAGACATTTTAGTTGTTTAGAGCTTGATGGCAACCCTGCAGTTCTAAAACCAGGAGGCATCTGAGAATATAAATGCTTCAAGAAAAGCTAGTTTGCTATGTCTGTGTGTGCATAGGGTCAACAAACTTTAGAGACAAAAGCAAAAGCAAAAAGCAGCCCTGAGGCACCTCAAATTTAGCAAAACAAGACGCAAGGCAGCGGTGCCATATATATCTACAAAAGGGGGCTACATAACACAGGTTGGAAATACAGACTAATATCACTTTCCTCTAGTGGTAGACACAGGAAGAGTCAGGTGGCAAGTTTAATAATCAGAGTGGAAATGGAAACACAAAATACATTAATAGATAAAATAATGTTTAGACAGAAACAATGCATTTCTGGCACAATATTCCATTACTAGCATAGAGCATTCTCCCTGGGCTGCTGGAGGATCAATGGTTTGAAACGTTTCCTCTCGCTGCTTCCGGCATACGATCGCACACCTCTGCAATAGGCTTGTTACCGTCCTTGAGGTCAGCCCAGACAGGAAATTCATAGTAAACCTAATGTTGTATCAGCACACAAACAAGCAAAATGGAAGATAAGTTCAGATTAATTGCTACTCTAAGACCTCATGGAAATATCAGTAACTTGATGAACAAGCATTATATTATATTTATTTAGTGAGAAATAGGATGTTGTGGCTTAATAAAAGAGAGCTATTTTAAGCCTTTGATAATTAATGATGTGATTAGTTGTAAACAATTAAAATAGAAGCAGGGCAGTACACACATTTTTTGCCCCCTCCCCCCTCTGTGTTTTTGGTCTGCTTAACTGGGGCATCCTGATTTGGGATACCCAATATGGGAAACCCCCGGTATCACCGGATCTCTTACCACACTCCAACACGCCACCCATAAGCAGTGCTCACATGCAGAAATGATTGCATTGGGCCCAGACATACAAGACACATTTTTAATCTTGTTTACTGATGAGTGGTGTACAAGCCTGTATGGTCTAGATAGATAGAGTATTGGATGCTTAGTGGATATCAACCATGTCCCAACAAGGCTGCAACATCAGCAAGGAGATGGTGGATTTGTATTTTGGGTCAGAATCATGGGGAGAAAGCTAGGAGCCCCCTTTAGGGTCATTATTTCTGCAATGTATATGGATTTTCTGACTGACCATTTCTTCTGTAGCAACATCATCTTGCAAGCTGCATAGAGTACATCTGAGTCATTGGATGCTATGGGCATGAAAGGAGAGAAACTCATGGACCTCCTCTGACCTCAACCCTATTAAGAACCTTTGGAGAATCCTCAACCAAAAGATATATGAGGGCGGGGGACATCGAAACAGCAGCTTTGTGAGGATATTCTGACATCCTGAAAAGAAATTCAAGTAGCAACTCACCAAAAAATGATAAGTTCAAAAGATGCAAGAATTGTGAAGGTGATATCAAAGAAGGATTCCATTTTCAGTTCCTTACAACCTATAAAATGTATTGAAATTATGCATAATAAATTGGAACAACATTTTGAGTATTTTATTTGTAAAAGATTTGTTCTCATTGGGAGGTTTGTTCAGTAAAATCTGATTTACACGGTTGATTACTTGAAAATTATATTGACTGGTATTTGCATAAACTATTTAGGAAAATCGGAGAAAAATATAATTTGCATTATCATTTGGAACACGTAGATTAGTGAGGCTTTGCAAACAAAACATGACTTGCTCAATCTTTGAGGATGACTTGCAACCACTAAGCTATGTATACAGATGATTTAATGTGGTTGGTTAAAGCATTTACTCTGCCACCCCAAATATCTTGTATAGAGAGCGTCTCAGTATTATAATCACATTATCAAAGCATCTACTCAGTTCATCCTCTTCTGCATACAGTTTCTTGCACAAATCAGTAACAGGCCTTTCCCAACCAGTTTCATTGTGAAATAAAAACGTTCATGTTTCTAACATTTTACATATGGAGAATCCTTGTATCATGTGGATCATCTTAGGGCACTGAATCAACACAGAAATGAGGACTCTTACTGAGGTGATCATTATCAGCAGGGTCAGCTCCAGGCTTATGAGGACCCTTGGGCAAGAGATTCTCAGTGGGCCCCGATGTGCCCCATCAGCTCTGCTGCCACTAATGGGTCTTTTTCTGTTGCTTATCGCCCTCCAGTTCTCACTGCCATCATTCTTACTATACGTCATTTTCTCTGCTTCTGATTGTCCTTTGGTTCCTGTGGCCTTCTCCACTGCCACCAATTACCCACCCCCAGCCTTGCTGCTTTCTCAACACCACATAGGTGTCTATCATTGCTCATTGGATCCTCTGATCCTTGCCACCTTCTCCACTGCCTCTAAAGGGTCCACTGCTGCTGCCAATCACCCAATAGTCCTCATCACCTTCTAAATGGCCACCGATCGCCCTCTAATTCTCACCGACTTATATATTGCAGATGATCATACCCTAAGGTCAATCGTGAGCATGGGGCCCACCGGAGAATCATTCTCTAGCCCAGTCTGAGCTTGAGTGGCCCTTAAAGAAGCCAAGGGCCCCCGGCACTTACTCTGGCATCCCAAGTGCTGGCACTGCCCCTGATTATCAGCATCAAAGGATCCAGAACAAGGATGTACCCGCCACCCCAGGGCATAATAATCTCATATCAAATTGGGGAAGGGAAGGAGGATGACCCTTTTTGGAGGTCATAATCTCATAACATGTTGGTTTGTGGGAAAACATTAAGGTAACATTAGGTAACATTGGAAAGAGGAACACTTTAAAGTGCCATTCCATGTCTCAGGCGATGCAGTCGGCTAAGTGGTGGCTTGGTTTAAAAACAAAATTGCCCTCTTCTATTGTCTGCATATCCCCAGGGCTGTTTCTAAGGGAGGACAAGCAGGTCAATTGCCCTAGGCACCAAGGCCATTGGGGGCACCTTTAAACCAGTCATCCTGTTTTTTGCCGGTGAGTCAGGTCCACTATAGTGGTGCAAGTCATAAACAGGCCTCTCATCACCTCGTTTTTGGCTCAGTCATGGGGAGGGGGCACGGCACAGCATGGCACATACCTGTATGCGACAGCAGCAGCACCAAAGGATGGGGTAACATTTCTTCCTTCCCAGACTGAGTGCTATTTGGCCTGAAACTGCATATTTTGGCAATTATTTTGCGCTTTTGTTGTATCTGAGTATTACTTCAGTAACACCATGGTGTGAAATACAACCTTCAGAATAATGACCATTACCACTTATTAAAAGTATTTAACCCTGCAAGTGACAGCCATGTGAAATGTACATGGCCCCAACCGCAACCCTTAAGTGGCAGCAACGTATATTTCATGTGGCAGCCCTTCTCCCCTTTATAGATTAAAAAAAAAAAAGCTTACCTCCATCCAGGTTCCAGCGCTGGGCAATGTCTTCATCCCAGGCTAATAACACCCATCCTTGCCGGTGTTATCAGCTCGCTCACTTCCGGCTGAAGGCAGGACCCAGTGATGGAAGGGAGTAAGTAATAGTATAAAAAAATAATAAAGGGCTTTTTCAAGTGTGTGTTTTTTTCACTTAACCCTTTGTGAGCTGGTAAGGGGTCCTTGAGACTCCTATACCAATTCAAAGGGCAGGAGGGGCTTGCAAGTCACCTGCTGACAAACAGGTGACTTGCCAAAACCCCCAACCTGATTACCTGCATCCCCAATGGCCAGGGGAGTGCATAAGAGCCCGGTGCCCATTTGGGCTATGTGGGCTGGTAGTGTTTAGGGCCAGCACCTAGGCTAGGGACCCCTGGTCTAACAGCCCACAAAGCTGGCACCCAGGGATGTTTTCTTAATTTTTAAGGGTTTAACCCTTGATAGTTATTGCAAGTTAACCATAATAGTTAACATAGTAGTTGTATTTTATTTGAAAATATCATAAAGAGTTTTTTCAGTTTGGGGTATGTCCTGGCCTGTCTACCAGTACATAGAGGAATAGGGCTTTTACAAGCAATTTGGTTTTCTTGAAAAACTCACATTTTCTATTAAAAAAATGCTACAACATTTTTTAAAAAATTCCACATATTTCACCACATTTCATGTTAAAGCCCAAACTCTTCCGAGATGCCTGCAAAAATCACAGTTAAACATATATAGTGCAAAATGCTCAAAAATGGCTTTGCAACAAGGAGTGACAAGGAAAGCTTTCAGTGCAGGGAAAAGAGGTGCAGTGAGGTGGCTCTGCAGCTTACTATACATTTGCAAATGTACAAATTTAGACAGATTGTAGGATTTGCTGCAGGCTGGTGGGGATTTGAGTTCCGGGGTATTCTTTTTTATTTTGTTTTTTTTTTTTTTTTGTCCGGCCCAGTGTGCCCTGCCCTGTCCAGATATAGATTGATGGTGCTGCTTGCCATTTCTCTTTTATCTGTTTTTTGCATAAATGTTGAGGGGCCTTCACCCGCATATTGTGGAGTCGACCCCCACACATCTGAATCACCAGAGGTCAAGGGTTAGAGCCCTGGGCAGCCTCAGGTAAGTTCAGCTCTCATTTTATGCATTTCTATGTATGTCCCAAACATGGAGGAGCTCTCACTGTTTACAGTAGGACTGCAGGAAAAAGAGGAGCCATGACGTGGCCCTGCAGCTTCCCATACATTTGCAAATGTGTGCAACAAAAACCTCTCTGTTCTTAACAAATTTAGATAGATTGTAAGATTTGCAGGTTGGAAAGGATTTGAGTGCTGGGGTATTTCTTTTTGTTTTGTCTGTGACTAATTGCTCAGCTCAGTGTGCACTGCCCAGTCCAGCTATTAATTTATGGTGCTGCTTGCCATTTTCTTCCTAAGGGGTGACAGCATCTCTAGGTAGACTGGTACTGAGGTAAAAGAAATACAGAATAACCCTCAGCTTGTCCGATTTACTTTCTGGGATTGATTGATTGATTAAATTATACAATATTCTCATTCCTGTTCTTGTGGCAAACTGTTGCACAACTAAAAACAAATGTTAGGTTAAAAAAAAAAAATGAAACAAAAACCTTCTACAAATGTATGAAATGAGTAGGGTGGAAGTACCCAGAAGGCGCGGAGAAACCCACAAGGGGTCGTTTACAATTTATTGTACTCTTCCCACTCTTACTTGTAAATTGAAACTTTTTTTCTTTTCGCAGAAAGTCCGAGCTGACGTGTTGCGTAACATCCTCTTTTACGTTTTTACAGCGCCTAGCATCAGATTCACTATGCAGTTTCCCACAGCCAAGTGATAATACCTCTAAGCAGGCTATTTTGTCTATTATAGTTGCAAAACAGAATAATTTTAGGATCAGTCTGGTCACAAAAGTTGTTTGCATTCTTTTCTGCTGGACACAAAGTATGCTTGATTTACTCTGCATATCTTTGTTGTAGTTTACAGCCACATTAGTATTCTTTCCATGATGCAAGTCTTACGACAATGTTGTTTGACAAATGGACATAAAAAAAGCTTTGTTTGAACAAAGTACGCATGTAATTGTAACTAATACAGAGGCAGAGCAATGCTATATACGTATGCAGCTTAATAGAGGATATACATAGAAAGGTTAGGTTGGGAACCTTGTTTGCTGTAACCTCAGAGCCTAGGGCCATGCCTCTCTTTTGTATGTTACATAGATATGTAGTTACGTTACTATAGTAACTTAAAACTCAGCGTTGCTGCAGAACTACTACATGAACTAGAAACTTGTATCACTTGTACCACTTCACTGCACAATCTTTGAAAAAACAAGTTATTTTAAATAACCAATTGATCTTAGGTTTTTTTAGTTCAGGTCAGTAAGATAATACAAATTCATGGCCAGGCAAGGGAAATATCAGTAAACATGCAAACAGCTTACAACTGTCAGTCAGGGAAGGGCAAAAATGAAGTAAGCGGTCAAGTTGTTCTTGGCAGCAAATGATCACAATTCAGAGTTCAGAAAAGGTTAGCACTGAGAAATCTACCAAATAACAACCCATTCACTAGCTGATCTGTTAAAAAGGAACTACCAAGTTTTTTAGAACCCCCCAACTTGGACATTAAAATAACAAAACAACTTACCTGATCACCGCAATCCTCACCTGATCCTGGCGGGGGGGGACTCTGAATGGCAGACTTAGACCTAAGTGATGGTGGGACTTGAGTGAATGACCAGTACAGTGACATTGCTGTACAGGATTGGGTGACAGACCTGCCACTCTGAGCATTCTCTCCAAGATGGCTGCATCCAGGACCTCAGATGCTGGGGCAATGGCCCTGGATCTGAGGACAGGTAGGGCTTTTTTTGTACCCCCAATCCTGCCTGAGTGCAAGAGGAGGCAGGCAGGGTGGGGGAGGGGGTTACATAATGACTGTTTTAACAAGTCAAGTTAAAGGCCACATCCACCTACGAATGTCCTTAGGAAAGTCTAGTCTAGTCTGGTGTTCCCGAAAATATGAGGTTGTCTTTTTATGTTGGGCAGGGTGCATGGGGGAGTTTGACCAGCTTAACATCTCCAGAAAAATGGGGTTGACAGTCTTGTCAGGCCACAATGGAATGCACAGTGAAATATTTATTTCCAAGATCAGGGGGCTTAACACTAATGTCAGCACAGAAAGCATTTAAAAAAAGTTTGTACCATGTCAGAAAGCCCCCATCAGTCTACCCATACATTAGCGCAGGGGTTCCCAACCATCCTCCTCAGGGCCAACCAAAAGGTCATGTTTTGTGGATCTGCCTATAGTCTGCTCCATGGTTCTACGTGTGTCTGTGAAGTGATCTGCAATACACAACCTGTTGGTAGGCCTTAAGGAGGAGGGCTGAGGACCCCTACATTAGGGCATTTCAGGGTAGCTTGCTGATAATTGGCAGCTGCTCTGTCTTCTTTATCTGTCTTCTGCCAAACATAACATGGGACATCCACCTTGGACCCGATAATATGTAGGTTGCACCTTGTGTAGCACCAGGAGGGCTGGGGACCCCTACATGAGGGCACTTCAGGGTAGCATGCTGACAAATGGCAGCTGCTCTGTCTTATATCTGTGTTATATCTGTCTTCTGCCAAACCTAACATGGGACATCCACCTTGGACCATTGCTTTTTGTAGCTATTAAGAAAAAAATGAAATGAAAAACAAATGTATCACATCTATAAGTTATCTAAGGACAACAATGTAATTGGGCAGGTGCCATCCATGGAACAATCTTTACTGGATACCACAGGAAAGTATATAGCTCCATATAAGGCAATTAGCCACAAGTAGATCATTATTAGTCCTTCTGAATTCATCAGTGAGTTAAAATGCTAATTTTGGGTTTGTGAAAAAGCACCAAGAGAAAAGTTTTGTTCAGTGTCTACATTTCAAGGAAAGGAAACTTGACTGCTAAGCGCTCGCTCAATGTTCCCCGGGTCCGGCTTCGGACTGCCATTTTACCCCGGATGGCACAACAGCTGGAGGGTAGGTAATAAAAAAAAACACGTTTTGTGCCAAGGTTGTTGCCTGCTCTGCCACATCTGACCATACTTTGTACCAAGCCCTGTTACTGACCCTGCCATGTCTGACCATGCCTGCTGCCAGGCCTTGTTGCCAACCTTGCCACATCTAACCCAGTCAGCTTCTGAGTTGGATCACTTGTACCAACTGCATACCATTTGGGGTTTCATGGTTTCAGATGGCATTGGCAACCATCGAGTGGCCCAACCAGGGGTTGTGCTTGTTAGTTAGAAGAGTTTAACATAATCATTCATTTCAGTCAATGCCCCTTCATATTACATTACTAATGCCCTACACTTTGCTTTAGTCTTGTCCTAGCACTTGCTTAACACCCAAATAAGTTTCACATAATTTCCACCTAATTTGACATACATTAGCAACGTGCAATCACGTATGAGTAAACAGAAAGGACAGCAGTTCGTGCTTGACTTTCAACACTAGATTTTTTTTATCTGTACGCCTGACTTTGGCAATTCTATATTTAGAAAGCAAATATCCAAATGTGAAATGAAATTATTTTAAGCCATTATGTAAAGATTTAGAGGAAACCCATTAGCTATCAGAATCAAGCATTTTATCTGATAAAAGTGACGGAAACTGCTGCATAATTGGAATATATTTTTGAAATGTAAGCTAGTATTATAACTTAGATAATATGGCACTGTCCCTCATAGGGATTGTGGTAGTATGTTAGAAACTATGGTTTGTAACTTGTGGTTAATGAGAGGTGTACCCCAGGATTTAATGCTGGGCCCACTATTACCGAATTTGTTTATAAATGATGTAGAAAATTGAATTATTAGTACTATCTCTATTTCTGCAGATGACACAGAGATATGTAGCACAGTGCAATCTATTGAAAATGCTCTCAAGCTTCAGGCTGACTTGGACACTTTGAGTGTCTGGCCATCTACTTGGCAAATGAAGTTATGGTCTAAGTTGATGAAGAAAGATTATGAGAATTAAATGTATTTAGTCTTGGGAGATGTCTAAGGGCGGGGGGGGGGGGGGGGGCATGATTAACTTGTATAAATATATAAATTACTAATTTCAAAAATATGTAGGAACTATTTCAGGTAAAATCCATTTTAAAGACACTTCTTCAGTCTAGACAAAAAAATAATCAATTTCCAGAAACAATCCTTTTTTTACTATAAGAACTATAAACCTGTGGAATAGCCTCCCACAAAAGTTTGTTACAGCATCAACAGCTGACTCAAAAAGGATTACCATATTTTTCGCTCTATAAGATGCACCTGCCCATAGGACGCGCCTAGGATTTGGAGAAGGAAAATAAGAAAATAAATATTCTGGACTAAATGTTGTGCTAAAACACCATCCCCCCAAGAACCAAATAATCAGCAAGGTGCAGACTCCCCCAATTAAAGGCAGTGTGGCATTCCCCATAGGCAGTGTGGCATTCCCCCCCATTCCCCATAGGCAGTGTGGCATTCCCTCCTCCCATCCCCATATAGGCAGTGTGGCTGGCATTCCCCCCATCCCACAGGATGGTGAGGACAGTGCGAGTGGCAGAGGCAGCGGGCAGGGATCGGTTGCCCATCCACCTGCTGCTCCTCCATCTCCTGGCCTCCCGTGGCAGCCTGGCCAGCAATACGGGAACAATGGTGAGTTTCATTAACAGTTACTGTTAACTGTATATAATAAAAATTAACTTTTCTCAACCCTGTCCCTTGGTTGAATCTGATGGACATATGTCTACCGTATTAACGATATATGTTTAAAAATGAAACCAATGAACTCATAATAAAAAGTATATCACTATACATGTATACATGCAGACAAGCATAAGGTTTTGATGGTAAGTTTATGTTTATAAGGAGGTCAAGGAAATAGCCACTAAGAGTTTTTGATTTAGTTATGGAAAATACAAAAACCAAATCCTAGCATAGATGGCCATTGCATGATTGTGCACACATAAGAATGTTTCCTCTGCATTGAACCCATCTGTGCAGTGAGACAGACACAAGCAGTGAGTGCACACATGCCCAGAGCGGTGGGCTGCCCTAACCACGGTGCCCATAGAGCAGATGGGCTAGGTGCCTTGCCCAAGAGCCATTCTGTCAAGTTCTTGCTGGGAATCCAACCTGTAACTCATGTAGTAACTTGTGAGCGTTTTTAGGCCTCCACACCTAGTGCCTACAAAAATGTTTTAATGCCCCCGTAATGTAAATGTAAAGACAACAAACTCTCCACACACACTGCGCCACCCCCAGCTCTCTCTGCAGCATTCCTTTTGGGGTGCTTCACAGGAACCTTCTTAAAGGTACTGCCATTTCATAGGGCCCTGCTACCTAGCAGCAATTCTAGATATTTGAAGCATTGCTATATTGACTAACATGTGGAGAGCTCTGGTAATGATTTGACCAATGGATGTTCAAAAAAAATTCAAGCAGCTTCATTTACAGTTAGACCCAAAGATAGCACTAAGTTTCAGCACAGAAGAAGATGCTGGAGTGAAAAATTGCTTCTGTAGAACCACCACCAGCACAGACACCAGAGTGTGAAATCTGTGGAATTGTGAAGCTGTAGGAGCTGAGGTTGTGCATGAATATCAGACCAAGACAATAGATTTACCAAGCTTGAGCAGAGTCACAAGCTGATATGGGTAGTCATACAAGCCTTGTCAGGAGCTAAAGCATCGAGTTGTGCAAGTTGGGTCAGGAGCAAAAGCTTTAGCTGGGTCTTCTTTCGCTGGAGCGAAAACAGGGAGTGGTGGCAGTACCCAAAGCAGGGAAGTGATTTAAGCCAAGCAAAAAGCTAAAGTAAGAAGTCGGGTCAAGAGCCAAAGGCAGTAGTCATACAAGTTAAAGCAGACCAACAGTCAAAAATGACTTAAACCAGACCAACACAACTAACAGTGCTCATATGCATCCCTCCCCAGGACAATTTAGATTGATGCGCATAAAAATGAATTTACCTATTCCTTGCTCCGGCTGTAGCAAATGTTAGAAACAAAAACAAAACATGCATTTGCAGGCCACCTATAAACAGGAAGTACTGCTGGACAGATATGTCCGTTGAATCCAGACAGCAGCATGACTGAGAGGCTGGGAGAGGTATCTCCAAAAATGGCCGCTACCTTTCTTTTCCAACTTTGCCAGGCTGTTGGACCGGTTTAAGTTAAAGTTATCTTCGGTAGTTGTGCCGGGTCAGGAACCAATATAGTTGTACAAGCTAGCTCAGGACACAATATAGTTAGGGAACCCTTTTTATGGGGGTTCATGAAACATATGAGACGTTGCATACATGCAAAAGGGAATGCAATAGCTGGCATGGTATTAGAATGTACTGAACAGTGAATTTATGTGCATGTCCATTCCCTAGAATGCACCATTGCAACAATGCATGTCCATTAGCATCAAGACTCTCCGGTGTCAGTATTGAAGCTAACCAAAAGACAAGAGAGGATCTGAAGGGGACAAGAAATAAGGGAGCCAGGAAAACTGTCCTTAGTGTCTAGTAAGCTCAATTCTACCCTAAACATGATAATAAAAAGTCAACAGGGCGTAGCACATATTTTATATGTTAGGGCTAGTCTTTCAGTAAGAATATCTGACCAATGTTTTACGTTGATTGCATTTAAACATGTTAGTTAGGTGTAAGGAGGACATTAGATCTTAATACATATAGAGCAGTATTACTAGAAACACTTTGTAAAGCTATGCACATAGTTTCAGTGATCAGATACGTTAAGGTTCATCCATATATGGCTGCAGAAGTGCTCCCTGACACATCAGCCATGATACTAGCTGTCTGAATTTACTGAACACTACATCACTAAGCAGAAATCAAAGGTCCCTTTCATCTGGCTAGACTGAATACTCACTAAAACTCCCGCCATTCCCAGCACATGACTCATCTTGCAATGATGCCTCTTTGACATCTTCAGTCCAGGTAGGTTTTTAGTTTTTAACTGTGTCATCATGTTTCTCAGGTGCTTTGAAGTTTAAGGCGTTCCACTACTACTGTTATTTTAGGAAGCTTGCATTCCTCTGGTTGCTCTTGAAGTCTGTTTGAAGATCCCATTTGCATGCACTGCCTTCTTTTCTGATTCACCACTGAATCATACCACATGTACGGTCAAAGCTTACTTCAGAAACATGCTTGTTGACTAATATCATCTAATTATATTTACCCATCCCATTAACAGCATCAAAGCCAAAATCCAGTTGCTAAATACATTATAATTGCTAGTTTTATTATCATCAATTTACTTAGTGCCATTATTTTTATACAAATACATATGTAAAAATAAAAGTTTAATCTTTTAGCTGTGCAGAGAAAAAGAATTGATGATGGGAAACACAGCATATAGGGCGCAAGCTCAGAATTTGAAGATGGCCACCAATTGTTTAAAATCTGATTATAGACCAAAGCATGGAAGAAGCCATGTTGACATCTGAGACAAGAGCCCTGTGTTGTCAAAGCCTCCCATCCACATGGAATTGGTTCAGAACTGCTTATGCAGATAACCTCTGGTTGCAGTGGACATGTAATAGCAGGACTTGTCTCTTTCCCTGAAGATGAAAGCAGAACCATTGTTGGCATTTATTTCTTTTTTTCTTGAGCCACCTGTGTCTGCCAGCTTATACCATGAACACTGGCATCTGCTGTACTCTCTGTAATGAATAATTCTGAGAATGAAATAAGTAAACATATGTATGTATATATGCACAATTTTAATAAAGTAAGGGTTTTGGGCTGTAGTATAAAAATAAAACTGAGGCTTAAAGGGTCTTTCCAGGAAACTAAAAAGGAAAAATGTTTGGTAGTGTAAAGCTTACAGGTTTAAAGTCCCACACCATTCAGGTCTGTTGTCCATTCACCAGTGACCTCCAGGAAAACAGCCCCACTCTCCACATGCTGAGGCCGGAATGGCCCCTCCATTGCAAGGAATGGAGTGGGTGTGCTGCAGAAATTGTGACCACACTGCCCACATGCAAGCTTCTGGAGGTTCCTATTGTACTTGTCTTGGCCTACCTACCTAGCATAACAATGGCGGTCACACAGGTCGTGGTTGTCTGCAAACTGCCTGTTATTGGGTTCTTGGTGGGGATGCTGCACATGGTCTTTTATGCAGGCCCTGGAGTGGGTTGCTTCTTTGCCTGTTATGGGGTTCTGCCTTTTACGTGGTCATTGTGGGGAGGTTGCCATATTGCCTGTTATGTGGTTCTTGTGTGGGATGCTGTGTATTGGCCATTATGTAGTCATTGGGGGGTTGCCACATTGCCTGCTATGGGGTTCTTGGGGGGGATGCTGTGTATTGCCTGTTATATGGTCATTGGGGGGTTGCCACATTGCCTGCTATGGGGTTCTTGGGGGGATGCTGTGTATTGCCTGTTATTTGGTCATTGGGGAGTTGCCACATTGCCTGTTATGGGGTTCTTGGGGCGAGTGCCACATTGCCTGTTATTAAGTTTTTAGGGGTGGATTCTGCTACATTGCCTGTTATGGGCTATTTATGTGGGGTTGCTACACTGCCTATTTTTTGTTCTCAGGGATCCACTGGCACTCTATTTATTACTTATTGAGTCTGGGGAATCTGCTGATATTCTACCATAAACTGGGTGAGTGGTGGTCTCATGGCACTCTGCTTCTTATTCATTGGCTGTGTTGCACTGGTGCTCTGATAAATATTTGTTTTCGGGGAGACATCTGGAGTGCTTAACTTAACTATTATAGGAGCTGAGGGGGTCTGCCTATACACACCATATACATTATTTGGTCTTGGGAGACAGTATGCCTTCTACTGTACCGGTATGCTCTGCACCACCCGGTAACAGAGCCTTCCTTCCCCACACAGCAGCCAAAGAATATCAGTGTGCAGGAGGTGGGGGTGGTGGGTGCTCCCCCGGGTGGCATTTATTGTGGGCATCAGATGCACAGAAGGGGCTCTGTCCAGTGGGCGGCCCCGTCGAGATTTAGCTTTTGTAGTTGCCTAAATATAATAAATGCACAAGCAATTGCAGTGAACACAGCTTTTGAATAAGGAGCTAGAATGGCCATAGTGGGGCATCTGACATTATCATTTATTCTACTCCTTCGCCAGAAATGGTGTCTGACTGTTACTGGCTACTACACATTGGTTTAGAGTTCGTGTCCTCACTACAATATTTGGGGTTGTGTATTGATATAGGCACTAAGTAGAATGATGTTTGCCAAGAAGGTGAGACTGTTTTTACTGGGCACACAATATGCAGAGGAACACAGGGCAACGTAGGTTTGGATGACATTTACATGTAGGTCAAGCAGACAATCAAGCAAATGTTAAAATGTTTTGGTATTTCAATAATAACGCAATCTGACTCTGATCTTTAAAGTGCCACGTCTCCATTTTGCATGGTAGCGGATATTTATTCTCCCTCTATAAAGTACTGAAGGACATTTTCCCCAGCTCCGAGCTTCTAAAAAGTGGATGTGACTTTTCTTATTTTGTTTTTTAATGGATAGGCCTCAGTAATAAGTAACCTGTTAGTGCAAAACAAGACTTTTCAACATGGGGGTCAAGTCAGAGCCTGGTGAGAAAACTCACTTCTTTTTTAGGAGAAAAAACTGCCATTCACTTTTATTGTCTACCGGGTGCAAATTTTCACCTGGCCCTGAATCAGCCCCAAGGTAGACAATTAAAGTGAGAGTTTTCTCACCAGGCTCTTGAACTATTTTTCAGGTCCCCTTTTCGGTAAAAGCTAGAAGCACCTGCATGCCCCGCTAGGCTTGGATTTGTGGTTCTGCAACAATTAGTAACCACCCCCCCCCCCCCCCCACAGCTATGACTACAGAAGCTTGCTGGCAGTTGTATGGGGCCTGGTGTTTTTTTTTCCATGAGGTAGACTCCTTTATCACCAGGAAAGTACCAGAACCCCTTGGTTCAGAACATGCCAGGTACAACAGTGCATCCCCACAGGACCTATAACATTTAATATGAAATCAAAGTGGCATCTTAAAGTGCACCAAAACCTACGCCCCAACCTCTCCGAAATCTATAAGATTCCAGGACCGCTAGATTCCCTCCCCCGGGGCATCCAGAATCGGAATGCACCTTTGTGTGAAACCCCCAAGGTCGCCCGGTCCAATGACAACAGCCACATCACATCAGCAGGGTGCGAGCCTGTGCCAGGCATTTGTGAATGGCAAGCGTGGGCATGCTTCTTGGGTAGCAAAGTTAGTGAGGGATACGGCCGCCAGTGTGCTCGGGCCTGCTCACCTTAAACAAGCTTTTCGACGAAAAGGTTTACGCAGATCCAAGCACGCTGATTAGAAGTGAGTAGCACCGGGGAAAGGTGAGTTCGTTCAGGTGACCTGGGGGGTTTCACACCCTTTGGGGATGCCCTGGGGACAAGGACCAAAACCCAGGATAGTCAAAAAGCCCTAACTACTACTCTACACACAGCTGGCCGAGGCCTAACAGCACACATAAAGTAAAATAATATGGTAGGGGAATATTTAAATGAATCAGTTTCCTAAACACTAACCCATTTGGTTGTATCATTTGACTTTGTGTCTGTGTTTCGCTGAATATATAATTGTAAAAGGGATTCAGATGTATATATGTTTTTTGCTCTATTGTTTTAACCAGGAGAAATCAGTTAGACATGAAGGAAACAAGCAATGGTCATTGTACAGTATGACATAAGATGGGGCAATTTATATTAATACTGAGGTCCACACTTATAGCTACACCTTCACCCCAATGGCCTCGATTCATCAAGAGTTGAAAAAAATGGTAGTAATTCATGGTCATGGTAGTAAGTAGTAAGTTATGGTAGTCAAAGATTCATTTCATGGGAAAAAAGCCTGAGAATTTCAATGTTGATGACTCACTAGTTAGGAAGACAATGAAAGGCAATGGTACTTTTTTGCTCCGGAGAAAAGTAGTAAACTTTTTACCCCTTTTTACCTGTAGTAAAAAGTGTCATTGCCTTTCATTGTCTTCATAACTGGTGATTCATCACATTCTCAGGCTTTTTTCTCACTATGGGCCTGATTTATCTAGCACTTATGCCAGACAGTGCCACATTGGTGCAAATTAGAGAAGTGAAAAATATTTTCTTTTCCACACTTGCGCATATTTATTAAAACATTAGTGGTGTAGCAACATGCTGAGAAATTTAGAAATCATGTTTTGCACTCCTCTAATTTGCACTGAAATGGCATTCTCTGGTATAAGTACTTGATAAATCAGGCCCAAAATGATTTTTTTACTACCATGAAAACTTTTTCAACTCTTGATGAATCAAGGCCAGTATATCCCAATTCTCCTGAACAGCCACTTGTCATTAATACGTTCCGCAGCTCAAGCCAATAATTTAAGTTAAAGTTATTTTTTTTATACGCGAACCCTTGCATTTACATCAAACCAGACCAAAAGTGTTGCAAATATCTTGCCAATGGGGCATCCCAATTACATTTGCCCAGCAGCAGCACCTGGCTTCATTCCTATGACCACCACAAACCAACAATAGTTGCCAGACAGAGGGGTCTCCAACCTTTCGTTTTTGAGAGCCGCGTTCAACACTCAAGTGATGTTTGGAAGCCAAACACTGAAAATGGCTCCAAATAATAATGCAGTGAAGTAATCAAGTAAACTCAGACCCTAGTCCCCTCAGTCCCTAAAATTAAAGGAGTAGAGTTCATGCTAATCAATTTCACCACACAAGGAGATCTCTCAGCCTGAACAAGGCTAAATGGCACATCCTGTGAAACCGATGGATTTGTTGGAAACTGCCAAGGCAGGTAAGCCAGCACACTTTGCTGACTTTCCAAACTCTCTCAGCCTTAAAGAGGACTAAAACCCACCCTGGAGTCTATGAGACCCCAGGGCAGGCATACTCGCTCCCCCTAGGGAACCGCGATTAGGTTGAAACCCCCAGGATTGCCCAAACACTCACCTTCTTTCCCAGTTCAATGGTGCATGCACAAGCAGTGGCCGCATCTCCGCTCTCCCTTCTGCAGGGCGTGTGCCACTCCTTGTTAGAGGGTAGCAGGGGATGCGCCCACCAGCGCGCTCGGATCTGCTTGTATTAGACGAGCACCTGGACGAAGAGCTGATTGCATGATTGGATGAGCGGCCACGCATGTATCATAGGACTGGGAAGAGGTGAATTTGTTCAGGCAATCTGGGGGGTTTCACGCAGCGGGGCACCCCGATCGGGCAAGGACCAAAACACAGAATAGACAAAGCCTTGGTTTTGGTCCACTTTAACCCCATACATGGCTCTGACAATGCCTAACCCTAGGTGCCAGGTACCCCCACCCCAGTCATTACCTTCACAAATGTGCTAGATGCACAATACTGGTCTCCGAGCTACATGTGGCTTCCGAGCAATAGGTTGGAGACCCATAGTATAGATAGTGTAGTAATATTAATATCATGAATAGTATCTATTACATCTTGGAATACACGGGATGGCTGATGTAAAGACAAAACCTTTTTTTAATATGACTTTTTCAGACTTTCCATTGAACCACTAACACCTGAAAACAATTGTTTTATACAAAATATTTCCAAAACCACAATTTCAAAGAAGCCCAATCTCGTTACTTTTAGCTCTCCCAGAAGCCTTTTATGTACGGCTTACACGGACAAAGAGATAATATGCCTTTGTAGTTCAGAAGAAACTGTGCCGTCTACTTCTAGGAAGGGAATCCTGTTATCCATTTCGGTTTCTATCCCTTGAGAATCTGATTAGCAGATTGTTCTCATAAGTGAATCACCTTTCACAGTGGAGGTATTGTTTGTATTTACCTTTCTACTATTTACTTACTATTGTTCGTGATCACAAATTGGCAAAGCCTTCTATAAACAGTAAGATGTCTTCTCACGAAACCTAAACTGCAGATACTGCTGCACTTTTTTTTTATTGTTGGCAAAGGCAGGCTGAGCTGGCAGCTCAATAGGTTTTTGGATAGAAACTAAAGCACCTGGGGGAAACCCACGCACACTCTCCTTTTCCTGCAAGGTTCTTCCCAGCACTGGACTTGTTTTCAGTGAAACCTGGCAATAGGCCTCTAAGGCCCCTTTCACACCTAGCCATTGGATAAGTCATGCATGCTGCATTTCCAATGCAACGCAACACAAATGGGACTCCACAGAAGAACACAATGCAAAAGCAAGTAAAGTGCATGGCTGTGAGAGAAGGCTAACTCTCACCCACTCCACTCTATAAAGTTTTAGCTCCACACTTACCATTCAATCTTCATGTCAGTCTGGCATTTTATTAAAGGCTATCTGTAGGCAGAAAAAGAAAACTATACTCCACTATCCTGCTGCAGCCTTGATCCCTCACAGCGCCAGCTAGTGCATTGCTATCAGTCTTTTGCTGTCAGTTTCTAGGAAAAATAGCCCTGCGGGATATAAAAAATGCTGCCCCCCTTTCATCCACCTTGCCGACTGGGGTGTCCGGGGCTGACCAGTAGAAGTGACTCTATGGGCCCACCCCACACTTATTCAAATATCACTAGGCTTATATTCAAGGCCCATCATCAGAAACATTATGTGGGTTCTTTAAGAAAGGCTAGCACCAGGTAGTGCCTCGTAATGACAGGCAGTGTCTGATGAACGCTGGGTGCTGTACACAAAACCACATTTATGAAAGCGAATCTGATGAGCGACTCTAACAGCGCCATGTAGCGTCACATGCATTAATAAAGGTGGCTCAGTGTATAGTGCCGGCGCTCTAGTTTCCCTTTCGATCATTGTCGATCTTCGTTTCATTTCAATGGCCGTTCATTTGCTTGTGTTCAAACAGAGTTTTTGCCTTTTTTTATCTTGGTTTGTTTTGCTCAAATCATTGTCATTACAGACCTGGCACTAAAGTGTTAATGTCACAGTGTTAAAACAATGTCATTCCATGTGTTTTCCTTTGTTACAGGTGGATATATGTTCAAAAACAGACTTTAATCACACAGCGTCTGGCACTCTATGCAATAGCGCCCAGATTTAGAGCACCAACGCTGTGTGTGTATGGTGTGGAGAGCCGAGAGTCGGTCGCACTGAGCTGGCGCTATCTGATGCTTGCTGCAGCGCTGTACTGGTGTTAGAGCGCCTAACACACATCACATTCATCAATGCCGGCCAGGTCACTACAGCGACTGAGGCGCTGTTACAGCTCCTGATACCCGCATCTACTAGCGGTCGCTCTAAGCACCGCTATACAGACGCTCATCTTCCGATACCTGGCGTTAGTAGTGAATCAGCCTCCAAGTCACACTGTAGTGTGTGTGTGTGTGTGTGTGTGTGTGTGTGTGTGTGTGTGTGTGTAAGTTCAGTCCAAGGGCCCAATGGGGGATTTCCTGGTAACCCTAGGGGCAATCTGACCCTGGCTAAAACACAATTAGATTGTAATAATATAAAATATAATGTCTGATTTATCAACCATGGAATAAAGAACTTACTGAATAAATAACACTTCCAGACAACACCAACACCCGTTTTTTTTCTTTAGGGAATGGAGTCACGTGGGCCATAGTCGCATCATCTGCGCCGGCCACCGGCAGGACCTGCCCCCATGACCACCCGGCAGCCAATCGCAGGACTCCTATCCCGGCACTGGCTCGTAATGAAGGTGAGCAAAAGGTTAAAGAAAAAACAGGTGTTGGTCCGGTTTCAGGCAAGCTGGAAAAACTGTGTTAGTCTTGGACCTCCTCTACTGCCCTGATGGTGGAGTCAGTGCCTGTGGCTCACCAGAGGATCCTCTGGTGCTCTTATGGGCCAGTCCAACATTGCACACATAACATACCAAAAACCAGTTTAAAGTCCCTGTCCAGGTAGGAAAATGGTACTTACCTGCCAGTCCATATGCTCGATCCTGTAGAGTTCTGCATGCCTTGGCCCTCCAGTTTCTGCACCTTGCAATTGGTTGCCCAGCTTTTATCTGAAATGCAATAAATGTTAATGAAGGCATGATGGCATTGTGTGAGTGTGCAAAGGGATACATTTGTTGTCTACACATTAATGCAAAGAAAAAGCAATACTCACCTTTTATCCCCTGCAGCTTCTATTCTGGCCTAGGCCTGACAGGTCCAAAGCCTGAAATTGCAGTGACTGGAGCAAGTTTTGCTGTGTCCTCGTGACTGAAGGTGAAGGGGCTTGTGTATGACATGGGGGCAAGATTAAAGGTTGATGGGGCTCATCTGGACCCAGCAATCAGGTGAGTTTGCAAGTGCCGGAATAGGAGCAATAGGCTGCGGAGGGTTAAAAGGTGAGTATAGCGTTTTTGTTGTTTAAATAGTTTTTGGAAGCAAAATAGACATCATTCTATTCATCACCCTACTGCCAACCTGTAGGGTCTATGGGGTGAGTGGGCATTGCTTCGTGAGTGGTGTTGTGTATGCCAGTCTGACAAACCCCATTGACTGCCAGCTGTCATGTGAGACATTCAAGTGCAGGCCTGGTGAAATTCCGGTCCATTTTGCTGGATTACTGTGCTGCTTCCAGTCAATGGGCATCCTAGCAGCCCGGGCAAATAAATGACACTGAAAGTCTGGTAACATCACCAACTAACCCTTTCAACCCTCACCTGACCTTCATGCATGCTTAAAACAGCCACTGTAAGCTGGGCCGGCTCCAGGTTTATGTGGGCCATTGGGAGACATGGTCTCAGTGGGCCCCTTTGTGGTGAAGAGTCGCGTCACATCACTGAGGGACATCCCAAATCTGGATGACCCCTAAGGATAATGCTATTTGGATGCCCCTGTGTGTGACCCCCCCCCCCATGTTGGTGAATGCACCGTGGGATTGTCAGTTTGAATTAACGGCCAAACCAGGAGGGTTCTTTCACAAACAGGGCACCCCGGATTGAGATGCCACTGTAAAGCGAGCGGACCATAACTCAGGGGTGGAATTGCTTGCATATGGGGTATGCCATCGATCCCAGGGGGTTTCACACAATAGGGTATCAGCTGGAGGGGGCAACTTAAAAACAGAACAAAACCCAGCACTTCCTCCCCTGGAAAAATTGAGATCCCATTTTGTGTGGAACCCCACCATTTGAGGAGATGTAGCGGCGCCCTCCCAGTCTGACGCCGGTCAAGTGCTGTCGCACACCCCCAAGGCTGTTCCTGTCAGTGGGCCCCCCCAGAGAATGTGGGCCCCGGCAGCTGCCCCGCCTTGCCAGGTGCTGACGCCAGCCCTGACTGTAAGTAGGCATCAGATTATGTCTGTATGGTATGCGGCAATGGACCTTCAGCTTATTCCTAACTGCAAATGATGCATTTAAGATCGGGGGGTAACTATAGGGGGTGCAGAGGGGGTGCAGAGGTAGCTCATAAGGTCAGGACAGGGGGGCCCACCATTGTGGCTCTTCCACCTTATTTATCAGCTTTGTGCTCATACTGCATTATGATAAAAAATTTTAAAGTATAAAAATAAACCCCTTTAATCAATCAATCAATCAATCAATAAAGTAATACATTTGGAGTCTCCAAATCACCAATAATCAGTATATAATTGTAACCACCAAAAAACAACAAAAAACGGAGAACCCAAAACTAAGGGGTTTATTCAAGAAATGCCACATAGTGCCACGTAATGCCAGGTGAACATCAGGTGAGTGTCAGGTCCCAGGGAAAACGGTGAAAACCATAGTGCCAGGTATTGTCCCATCTATCAACTGCACCGGCGATTGGATGAGTGCCGACACTGAGTTCCCTTCAGTGCCTGTTGTAATCCCTGTTTTTTTATTTTTTAGGGTCAGGACAGCAAATAAAAAATACCGTATATACTCGAGTATAAGCCGAGTTTTTCAGCCCACTTTTTGGGCTGAAAAAAGCCGCCTCGGCTTATACTCGAGTCAGTGGCCGCTCTCACACACACTGACACTTACTGGCTGTTGCGCGCAGGTTGGTGGGAGGCGTCCATTGTTTCTATTGGACGCCAACGACATGGGGCACGCCCACCAACCTGCGCGCAACAACCAGGAAGTTCCTGCGCGCGTTTGTGAGAGCGGCGGCGGAGGCAGTGGCGGCGGCAGTGGCGGCGGCAGAGGGAACGGAGGTGGCGAGCGCGCGTTTGTGAGAGCGGAGGCAGTCGCAGCGGCGGAGGCAGTCACGGCGGCAGAGGGAACGGAGGTGGCCAGCGCGCAACAACAGGTAAGTGTGGGGTGGACCACTGGGTTTTTTTTATTTTTAATTGTTGTTAACTGTTAATGATGCCAAGTGAGCACACATATGATATCCAGGGCCAACCTGAGGAGAAGAAAAGATGGGAAAAAGAGTAATACTTCCAGAAGTTGGAACAAGAGATGGACAGAATGCGGAAAAGAGAATTTAAAAAGTAGTAAAGTAGTAAAGAGTGAATTTAGAAAAGGGAGAGAGGGGTAATGAGGAAACATGAAGGAAGAGAAGATGACAGAAACCTATGTGTGACGGCTTGGCCCCTAGCTTGAATTGGGCCCCAGCGCAAACCAGCCTGGGGGGGGGGGGAGGCAGGCACTCTCATTTATAAGCAACACCAGCAGTAATAGTGTGGCAACCTGCATGTCTCAGGTCAGAGTGGCCATTATTAGGGCCACCTAGCCGGGCCCCCTTTTCATCCCTTGGACCCCTATACCTGAGTCCCTAATGGCTGCTGTCATCACATCCACAGTCTGCATTTCCCACCCTAGGCTTATACTCGAGTCAATAACTTTTTCCAGTTTTTTGTGGTAAAATTAGGTGCCTCGGCTTATATTCGGGTCGACCTATACTCGAGTATATACGGTAATACACCTGGAATTGCAATGTGGACATTTGAAAGATATAACACAGGATCTGCATGGCCCAAAAAAAAGTTTGCAGCGCAACCTAAAAGTGCAAAAAATGCATTCAAAAACAATTCCAAACAGAGCAAGGATCCCGTGGTACATGCACCAGCCCCCAAAAATTAAGGAAAAAAATAAGAAAAAATGCTAATTAGAATAAACCCAGCCCATTGAAATGTATGGGTTAAGGCCACACAGTGCAGGGTGAGTGCCTGGTCCTATTTGGAACTCAGTGCTGACACTCATTCCATCGCCGGTGCTGATGATAGATAGGACATTACCTGGCACTATCACAGGCACATGGATTTTTGACTTGATAAATACACCTTTTGCACTGGGTTCACCTGGCACTACATGGTACTAGCGCTTCTTAAATAAACCCCTTAGTTATGCATCTGTCAGATAAATTGAATATGGTATCAGCCAGCCATGCTTAGCCTTGGATTATCTGATAATATAATTATTATTTGATTTAATTGGAAAAGGAATCCCCATTTCTGGTTAGAGGCTGCTTACATTAATGGCAGATACAGATGCTCCATAAAGTTGAAATAAAAGTGTTTTTCTGATTGGGTGACTTATGCAGCCATTAACCATGGGCTGATTATGCATGATTTACAGCCATTTCCCTAATGCCCAAAGTCAACACCAATGAAAAAAAACTGCTTGTCACTTCCCAAAGAGATTTCCTCTTCAGCTGATGCCAAGCAGCATTTATCTGAACTGGATGAAACTAAAGGTAAAACCAGTTCTCATTTGGATCAGCGAGTTCATTGTACTCAAATTTCACAGAGCAACTCCTGTCAAGGCAAATGCTATTACCTAACGAAACCTCTGATACTTTTCGCATCCAGCCCTGATCATTAGACTGGCACGTGATAGCAAGCTCAAAATAGAACATCATGAATTGTGTCATTGAGACTTACACAGAGATTGCTAATTACAAGTTGTTAGGAAAATATAATATGCATAAAGGAAGTAATAATGTGATATTGCTGCTAATTATTATTACACTTATTGGGATCATGCATCCAGGGTCTAGGTCCCAAACAACAATACAAAAATGACTTTGTGATCATTAAAGGAAAAATTAGAATAGCTAATCAGAGTTCTCAAATGATGTCCAGAGATGTACTACATCTCTAGACATAATGGCTGGTAATCAAAGGCTTGGAGGTCAAGCAGCCAGGCTGTGGCAAGTTACCGATGCCGACGGGCACAGTGGAGGAGTGGATAATCGGGTGGAGGGTATCACAAAGCCACTCATCTACCCTTTGAATTGCTATAGGGCACTTTGGACCCCTTACCAGTTCACAAGTGGTGAAAAAATAGAAAATCAAACACACACTATGCAAAAAGATTTTAATTAACTGACACTACTTTATACTGACCTCCATTGACTTCTATAGTTCCGGAGCTCCTCCTGGATTTGTTCTTCCACCAGCAGTAGAGGTCAAAGTGACCGCACTGACAGCATTTGGGCAGCTGGGGAACAAAAGACCTTCTTCACTGGTATCCCACCAGTGAAAATCCCATGGAGGCATTTCTATACCAGAGATTGGGTCTCCGATCACTTCCCTCCACATGACTGTGAGTCACTTGTGGGGGGGGGGGGGGGGGGACCTATACCAATTGAAATGGTAGAAGGGAAATAAGCCACAGAATTCCAGCAGGTGGCTTGCTGATACATCCAGCCTAATGACCTGCATCATTTACCAGAGGGCATGGGATAACATGGTGCTCATTAGCATGGGCCCACTGTTCTTCCAGAGGTGCGCCTTGGTTAATGTAAGCTTTGCCCTGGATTCAGAGGCCATTGCTGATGAAGACCCTTGAGGTCCATTTTCAATAGGCTAAACAGATAGCCTAAACTAACTGCCTTTTCGTCAGTGGGAATCCTAGGCTGCCACAGGGGAAGGCTTTTCTATACCAGAGATGGGGCCTCTGGTCACTTCCCTCCATGACTGTGGGGAAGAAAAACACTGGGGGGATCTAAAGGACCTCTATACAAAAGAGTATCGGAGAATTAAGCCTTCTGGCAAGAATGCCAGTGGTGGGGGGTGTGGAAGAGCTTGACACCTATCAGCATGAGCTGACTTGTTCACAAGTTGAAATTAGTTCTTCCCTGGTCCCTTGGAGCCCATCAGGGATGAGGACCCTTGAGGTACACTTTCAATATAAGTGAAAGGGATAGCCTTAACCGACTAAATGAGAGATGCAAACAAATGTATGTTAACAAAGTACTGGGTTGGGTCAGACCCTAAATAGTCACTGATAAAATGGACCATAAAATAGTTTTCTTTTGGCTTCAATATAAATGTATTACTTTCCTATATTTAGCAATTCATTAGATACATTCCCAAGGATGAACTATATTTAGATTCTTCCAAAAATGATTTGAAATTGTGCAATGTATCCTAATTTTAGAGCAGATTTCGGTTAGTTTCGCTAACCTTTTCCCTACTAATTCCATGCTGTCATAACCAGCACTCTTTTGACATGAATCATCGTGTGCATCATGATATGCAAATATAGCATTTTAATATCCTGCTGACTGCACGCGCTGAGAACAAGCAGGTGTGCCCATAAGGAAAAAAGAGCCACCCTTGGGAGACATCTTAAAACTAAAAACACCTCTGACATGCTTCATAGCAACCTTTACAAATGGCGCATACCAGGGTGGTGAGAAGTATGTGCAACTATGCAGTGGTGTGGTAATATTACATACATGCCAGGGCACAGTATCTGCACATGCTAGGGAATGTGTTCAATCAGTGCATCATCATGATGGCCATCTACCACCCAACTATTTCTAGCAATATGTCTGCTTAGTGTTACTGGCAAATCTGCTCTCCTGTTCCCCTTTGATATAAATTACTGCATCACTCCTACATCAGAATATTTTATATTTTATACATTTCATATTTACATTTTACTTATTTACATTTTATAGTTTTAAACTGAGACTGAATATTGCAGTGGTACCCGACACTTGTCAGTGGTCATTGGGTCGAGCATGCTACACTCCTAAGCAGAGAAGTAGCTAGGCTTTCTAACACCCGGGGCAAAGATCGAAATTGCACCCCCCACCTGTGCTCAGGCCCCCCTTTGGAGCCCCCCTGACCTGCTGCACGCAGGGGCTTGTGCCCCCTGCCCCCCCCTAGCTATGCCCCTGCTCCCAAGTCTTTTATTTGCCAGAAGGGCTGGTATGTCTAGCTATACATCTAATTCATTTATACATTGTGAACTCCATATGACCAAACACTGTGGTATGGGACCTGATCTATTTATTCCAGTGATTTCCAACCTTTCCTTTATCTAATAATTTCTAGTACCACACGGGTGGTAGGTATGGGTTGTCATTCACCAAAAACCATTTAAAGTGCATGTAAATGCATAAAAATGTAAAGTAGAGTATGACACGGTATAACACGAGGGTATGGCCAGCTTAAAGTGAACTAATAGCCCAATTCCACAAATCAATTTTCGAATGAAAAATCAATAAAGCGCCCACAATCATAGATCTGTGGAAATAGTCGCTGCCATTGAGCGTTGAATGAGAATTTGTTGGTTGTATCATTTTGGCTGATATAAAAACTTGTTAGCTGTCATACCAGTTGTATGCTCCTTTGCTCGCTCAAGGAACATTCGTTTTATCATAGAAATGGTGTATTAGAGCCTGATTGAGGACTGTACAATAAAGTTAGGGAGCCTTGTGTATGTAATTTTTATGCGGACACCAGATGATGACTGTGATGACACAGTGTGCTTACATCACATCGCTGTTGCCACACCCTCTGTTTTTCCTATTTTTTCTCGCTTCCCCAGTGATCTAATACTTTTAAAGATAACTTACAAACTACAGGGTCTTTTTGAAAACGAATTGAAGTTTGGGACAGTGCAACGTGTAGCCCGATACAATGGGACAGCAACCGGGCTTGCCTTTAGTATAACTTTAAGGACCATCAATAAATGTATTGACCAAACTTTTTAAAGTTATAACTTTAGCGGGTTACTTGCAGTATCAGTCACATGCTGTTTGTTGGCTCTGGTCACAGAGGACAGCACAGGAGGTGAAAATGTAACCTATAATTTCTTCATTTTTAGAAAGAAAATGGGAGCATTGCCATGTGTAGCCCTACACACTGGACATACTTATGAGAGTGCCTGAGATGCTTTATTGTATAGGCCTTGTGGTGTCAAGTTCATTAGGTATTAACCTGAGTTGTCTAGGCAAGGTTGGCTTGTGGGAATCCCCTTTATCGTTTATATGAAGTAGCGGAAAAACCCAGATAAGTTACGATGCAAAACAGTTGTGGTCAGTGGTGTGTGATGTAGAGAGACATACAGTAAACATACAGCGTCACAGCAATGTGGTGACATAAAGCCATTTCACTCTTGAATGTCAGCCACAGTATGGAAAGGTCACTGATATAACACTGACATAACACAATGCTGCGGCTGAGCAGCATCACTCTAGAGCTTCTGTCTTTAAAAGAAGGCTCAGAGGCATAAATCAATGTGACAGAAATTGAATAAGGGCCCCAAAATTTCAATGCAGTAACCTAAGGTGCCAATTCTTCTTACATACATTAGAGCTAACTATGTGATTGGCCAACGCGGTCACGTGGTTCACAGGCTTCTTCTGGCTATCTGCCCACAGGCAACCACGTTTCCTCAACGACCAGTCATAGTGATTGTTTTCACCAGGTGACCAAGAAGAAAAGTAAGATACCTTTGGTTTAATGGGGTTAATGGGCAGGGGGGCACCGCCAAAGGGGGTATTTATGTATTAATGTTCTTTTCATTGTACAGTTTAGTGACTGTAAATGGGCAGTCCAGGCAATGGCAACAATAAGGCAGCAAAGAGCTCATCTGAAGCCTGTCCCATGTGCCTATCCTCCATTTCCTGCAGTGCTGTAGCACACGGGTGTCAAACTCCCATATGAAAGGCCAGCAACAGGCCGGGTTTTGCGTTTCTCCACACAGGAGCCAAGGTGGAGTAATTAGTATTCAGACAGAGCTAAAAAGATCCACAAAACCTGGCCCTTCCGGAGTGAGGTTGACACTCCCGCAGTGCCAGGTCTCCAAACTTTGCTCATCATTCCCCTTCCATCCCTCTATGACCACGCATCAGATGTGTTTGCCGTTTTTCCCCTTCTGCCACAGGATTGCACTTGCCAGGCTGACTATCGCAGAGAAAGCTGAGGGTGGCCATATAAAATTGAAAGGAAAGGAGGGGCAAACTTTGGAGACTACCACATTTACAGTATGCTGCAGGAAATGGAAGTGAGGCACATTGAACAGGCTTCAGGGGAGCTTCTTGCTGCCTTTTCATTGCCATTGCCTGGACTGTCCCTTTAACTGTCCGTCTGTTAACTGCCAGACACATGAATTTCACCTGTCTGTCATTTCTCTCTGTTGCCCCCCCCCCCCCCCCCAAAGAAGCTGATACAGCTTTTAGGGTTTCCTCTTTCCTCCGGGGGGGGTCGCCCCGCACCTGTTCCCTGCCCCACGTGGTGGCTTCTGACAGTTCGCTGACAGCCGCAGGTGAGGTAGATGGTGTCTCACTCTGCCATTATAAAAGTCTCCCACCAGCAGCCAGTGAATCAGAAGCAGGGAGTCATGCAGATGCAGGGGAAGGGGGCTTCCAGGGCCAGATTATGGGGCCTCCACCACTTGCCCTGCAAAGGGGGCCTCCACCAACCTTTAGGTTATGGTCTGGTCCCTGAGGCTTTTCAGTCTTTGATCTGACAGGCTGCAGGAGCCAGCAACAAAGATATTGGCAGCAGTAGGGGCCCCCTGCGTCTGGAGCAGCAAAGCCGCCTTCAGCAACGCTACAGTGATGGGTGGGTGCAGAGCTGTCAATCAGTGGCCGCTCACTGCACATAAGCCACCAATCACAGCCACTGGCAGCTCAATGCAGGAAACTGTGTTCTGCTGGACCAGCTGGGTGACTACACTACCCCCCCGCCCAGAATGGCAAAGCAGGAGTTCCTGAGCAGCACACACCCGCACAAGCGGCTCGATCTGACAAGTGGGCAGGTGCCAGACAACCACCAACCAGTTACTATTGTTATTAAAGGACTATTGTTTTAAAGGAAAAATTACTGTATCTGGGGCTTCCACCAGATTTTGTGCCCAGGGGCCTCCACCACACTTAAGTCAGCCTTGGGGGCTTCAATCCTCTGCCCACGTACCCGGCTTCCACCAATCACATCCGGCTGTCTGTAACAGCGTGGTGCAGTGATCAGTGCTCAAGAGACCTGCCAGCCATCGGTTGAATTGCCACAACACCCTGCCCTTTAGCTGCATCTCCAAAGCCCAGGGGTGCAGAGGAGCCTGTAGCCCATGATGGTGCCTCCGAGCCCTGGTCTATCATTCCTCATAGCTGGTGCCGGGCTGGTTTTTGCTGGAAAGGGGGGACCCCGGTCATTAAAAAAAATAGTGTGCGTAGTTTTTTTTTTTTTTTTAATCGTATAAATCACTCCTGGGCAAAAAGAGAGAGCTACCAATACATGCGGTACCGTTTACACGCAATATGTTTTTTTTTTTTTTACATATTTCATGTAAAAGCACTCTGCTGAAAAAAACTTTATATTTTTCCTGGAAATTCCTGCAATGTAAAGGGTAGTTTTTTTTTTTTTTTTTTTAAACTGCAAGGTGCGCATAGTAGATGTGTTTTCTTTGAAAATCTCCTAAAGCGCTGTTTCAGTGTGGGGTGTCTTCCGGGCAGGAAAAGTTGTCTAGCGATACATATATGGTACCATTGTAACCAGGAGGAATGGGACTTTTACATGTTTTACATGCAATATATATATTTTTTTAAAGTAATTTCTTCTATTTAAAAAAAGCTACAAAATGTAAAAAAAAATTTAAAAAAATTTAATTCCACATATTTCTCACAAAACTATTGAGAAAGCACTAAAACAATTACAAACAATACATTTCATGTTAAAGGCCAAACTCTGCTGAAAAAACTATACAGAATATTTCTTGGAAATCCTTGGACATTACTTCAAAAAACACAATTAAACATATTTATATAACGCAAAATGGTAAAAAATGGCTTGGCAATCTCTAGGTAGGCTGACAGCTGACCTGGGTTGGATTCCCTTTCCATTCATATTGGGACAATTTCTAAGGACACGCTGAATCCTGCTGAATCACTTACTGGAAAAAAAACAATACAGTACATCAAGGGAACTCCTTTATGTAAAGCATGAGTTCAGAAACAGCTTTTACCAGTTGTGGTTAAATAAATTGTCTGCAACCCACAACCTATTAAAATCAATTGTATGTGTTGCTTAGGATATTCTTTTTTTTATACATTTTGATTTTTTTGGGTGATTATTCCAATGAGATCACGTTACAGATTTCTGCTTCTGATAAAAACACCAGCAAACCACAACAATTATTTAATGACTTTATTCCTATAAATGATTGTAGCAGCTGAATTACAGCATGCAGACTCTTTTATAGCCCAAATGAGAGGTCAGGAGGGAGATTCAGCTGGCTGCATTCCACCTGCTCTCATGAAAGGGAGACAAAACAAAGGGGATCCCCAGACTGACCTAGTGCTAATATTGTAGGGGGTTGGGTTGTGTCCCTATGGCACAGTGTCACTATTCACAAACGTCACCAGTGAAATGTGGCTGCTCCTTCTTGCATTGTGCTAAAGCTAAAGTGCTCTTAATTAACAGGGTTTGAGTTGGGGGGTTTTACTTGCATTTGTTTGATTCAAGGCTGCAGCTGCCATCTGCATCAGTGTATGCGGTAATAATGACAAAGCTCTGTAGAAATGTGCTTTGTTTTATATATATATATATATATATATATATATATATATATATATATATATATATTGGTTTTGCCATACTGATTTATGCACAATTCACTAACATACTGATATGCCATAGACACTAAAAAAAGAAAGGAATTATCTATTTCAGCAATGCCGTTATCTCTGCTATAATATAATAAGCCCCCAGGCAGAACAATCCTCTTGATCTGCTTTATCCAATCAAAATCATCTACTAATTTGTAGGCAATCATCTGTCTTTGGTATTTAAATGTGCTGCCAGCCATGTGGTTAATGTATTAGATTGTAATGTGTTGGTTGCGGAAATTGTCCAGCACATACAAACAGTGTATGGGTATTGTAGCTAAGTAGCATCTTGAATGATGCTCTGAGCATTTGATCTGGCACCACTAAGCATTTAGCAAGGATTGACTGGCCATGGGGAGAGGTGGGAGAATTCCCTGCTGCTCTGAGGCCAGCTGAGCTGGGGGCCCCCCTCAGCACGCTCCTGCACCCTGGCTTTGGGTGGGGACAGAGGAGTAGCTAGGCTTTCTAGCATCTGGGGCAAAGGTTTGAAATGGAGCCCCCACCTGTTCTCAGGCCCCCCTTTGGCGTCCTCCTGACCTGTTGCACCCGGGACAAGTGCCCCCCTGCTCCCCCCTAGCTACACCCCTGGGCGGGGGAGTATAACTACTCTTGTCGCTTTATCTGCCCCTGCAATACTGTAGCCTCTGGTGGTGGGGGGGGGGGGGACCCTAACCTACCAAATTAGTTGCCTCTACAATATCAAAGCTTCAATACAATCACTTTAACAATGGCCATACCCACCACTTGTCTATGATCTGTTCCTGTAAGGTTATAGCCCTGGCCATGGAGCATATTTGAGTGGTCAGAGAGCACATTAGGTGGTGGTATGGCTCAGTAGAAATGTTGTGGGTTGGCCAAATCCCTGTTGCAGAGTGTGAGTGCTGGGTGCAGCGAGTCAAATCCAGATAGACATTACTGGTATAACAGGAACATGAATGCAGTAAGAGAATGTCACCTTACATGGTGGCTTCAACACAGACAGGAAGAGAACTAGCAGTCATAAAGATTACAGTTCAATATAAAGGAAGTAACAACACAGCAGTAAATTACATAGAAAACTATACAGTTGCGCATTGGTCACAGCGCCATCTAGTGTCACTACCTGTAATAGCTGCAGAGCTGTAAACTCTTGCAAAAATAATCCCAGCCTAAGTGTTAGCCCCAGTCTGCTCCTGTTCCTTGACTGAAGATGTGTAACTGGTCACAGGAGCATCTACAGAGCCAAAGCACAAAATGAAAGAAATATATACCATGTTTGTTGTTTTCTTCTACTGGGAGGAGTAAAATCTCGGGTGAGGGGGGCAGGTTTTTGAGTGTACTATTCCGCTTTTACAGGGGGAAATATTCAGCTCTAATTGCTTGTCTCCTGAGCCATCCTTTGGGGGACATGTCAGCATTAGCCATGTTAACACTTCTTGGCTGGATATTTTTGATGCAACTCTTCCTTTATTTTATGAATTATTATCATTACCCTGGCATAAAGGTGACAGCTGGGACTTTGTATGTCAATGAGGTAAAGTGTTATATATACACCATACTGTATCTAGAGCCACATTTTAGGTAGTCGTGCCTCTCCTAGCACCCGGTATGACCCTAGCCCTGTTAAGTGCTACAAACAGAAAGCGATCTCCGGATCTACACTTGTTTATAGTAAACTTCATTCCAGGAATGATTAGACGAGAAGTTCTATGCAGAGCAATAAAGAGAGTTTAACGCCGGCTCATTCTGGTAGAGGCAGCACGCGCCCTCACGGAAAGGCTAGTCCAGAACCGGCCGAGACCAAGAGAGTTGTTTATACGCATTGTATGTGTTTTGCCATCATTGCTGGGACATATAGAATGTGTGTGTACAGTAAACAGTAGTCGGTTTGCCATCTAACTTTCTTTTATTTGAATTGAGCCAGTCGTACAGCAGAGAGTGTGCCGTCTGTTGTGTAAACAGTCATTATTATATGGAGCTGACACCACAGCTCGGCTGGCCCACCCAGTGCTTTTATCAAAACTACATTACACCATATAGTACTGTACAATTTGTTCAGGTTACACAGCCTGACTCCAGGTGAACTCTGGCAGCCATGTAGAAATAGCAGTGACCAATGCTAAGATGAAGTTAAAATGAAAAAGAAAAGCACGTGCGTGCCCAAACCACCACCCTTATATTAATTCTATGTCATAGGAATTATAGGAACCAGGAAAAGTCCCCGTTTTATTAAGAATAGGTGAAAATATTGTTTTAAATTGTACATTTTTATTGAAGAGACACATATTACAGGTTATCATCAGCGAATGCATACAGTGCGAGAGCTTCAACAACCAGATATAGGGTTGCCCACTTTTCCAATAATAATAGCTAAAAGTGACCAAAGAGCTCTTTATTACAGATGAAAGTACTTACATGTTACAAACTGCCCAAGAGCAAAAAGCTCTTATTGTTAGGGAGTAGACGGAGCCTTGCTGATCATGCCAAGGACAAAAAAAGAATGTTTTGCATTCCTTCTAGCCCATTATATTAAAGTGATTGACCACCCAATCAATAAAACAAAGACCCACCTTTTGTCCCCGACAGCTGATTTGTCAGCAACTCACCTGATTGCCTGATCCCAGTCCGCGCTTCCTGCATGCCCAGGTCCTGATCTCTATCCACTGGTGCTCGTGCCCCCTGCCATCAGGCACAGCCACATTCTCTCCATTCACTAAAATCAAGGGGGCATGACAGGCCTTGGCACACCCCACCCATTGCAATGAATGTAAAAGGTGTGGCAGCACTCCTGTGACTGATGGCAGGTAGCAAGCCTGACACACCATCAATTCTGCCCCCAAACAGAGGGGCTACTCTGGTGAGATACTGATCGCCGGACTAGGACCAATCAGCTGCAAGGGACAAACGTTTAGTACCCTTTTTTTCATTGGGTAGTCAATCGCTTTAATGCTAGCATGGGTCTCCGCCTAAATAGGCTGACTTCTCTGTTATGACAGTCCCAAGTCTTACTCTTTATACATCCATTACTTCGAGCCCTGTGCTGAGAAGGACCACAAGCCTGAAACACATTTTCACATTTAGAAAGTGATGGCTTTGTAAGTATTAGAAGATAAACGCGAGCATTGCACAGCCAGCCAGCGCCTTCTGAGAGCCTGAGATGTCACTACAGATAGAAAGGGAGGCTAAATGTTGTAACAACACATTGAGAACAGCATCTAATTCTTTCCAACTCTAGTCAAAACTAAAGAAGATGTGCACATCCCTAACCTTAAGCTCATACCCAGAGCGGTGAGTCAAAAAACAATGTTTAGAATGTCTTACAAAACTTCTGAAACAACAGGGAGAAATACAGGAGAAAGAGGAAATACTTTCTGGGCCTTCCTTACAGAAAAGTAAATTGTAAAGGGAAGTGAAAGTTCAATAGTTTTAGCAGTTTATCTTTATATATATATATATATATATATATATATATAACACTTCTGTGCATTGACCGTAAAGGGTAATTCCACTTTCGATGGCATTTTTAGAAAATTCCATTATTGTGTGGCAAAATGATGTCCTTAAGGTGCTGAGCTTAACTGTTTTCTTCCTTTATTTTATTTGTTTGCAACTCTGCGTTAGAAAACATTTTTTCTAGCAACAATGTTTTTACTTTGAGAATGTACCCCAATATACACCAACCTCACCTAGAGAGGGGTAATTACTGCTGCCTGATTTAGCCAAAGCTACTGATGAGTTGCAGTGAAAGGATTCTGGGATTTGTAGTCAGAAACTATACTAAGGTCCAGGAAAGCCGCTCCCACTTGACAAAAAAGTTTTCCCTAATGTATATCTTATCTCCATTAAAACACATAAAAAGTCATTCAGCAGCTTAGCTCTTTTCAGTAATTACCCCTCTCTAGGTGAAGTTATAAGTTACGTGAAGATTAAACCTTTGTATTGTGCACCACATGCTCATATAGGATCCTAAAATTAAAAACAAAAATATATATAATTGTCATACTTGTCATATTTGTCCCTCTGCGTCTGCATTGCAGCACTAATGAAACAAGTGTTAATGCAACTACCAGCAGGTGGAGCCCACAAGTTGCCACATCTGTTAATATAACAGTGCAGGTCACTGCTAGAGATGAGCGAACTTTTGAAAAATTCGATTCGGCCGCCCAAGAGCCTCCATAGGGTTGCAGAACGTTTTGCTTGGCTGTAACATGCATAGGATGCATGCTAGGTTAGTGAAATACTATTGTAAAGAAGTATGGCATGCAGATCAGAGGCGTCGCTATTAGATTCGCCGTTGCAGAGTGGCACACTTACAGAGCCTTGAGGTGGCATGATGAGCCCATATATTGCCTGAAAGACACACTCTGGACTTGGCAGCAGCATTGGGAGTCCATATATTGCCTGAAAGACACACCCAGGAGTTGGCAGCAGCATTAGGAGCCCATATATTGCCTGAAAAACACGTTGGAGTTGGCAGCAGCATTGGGAGCCCATATATTGCCTGAAAGACACACCCAGGAGTTGGCAGCAGCATAGGGAGCCCATATATTGACTGAAAAACACACCCAGGAGTTGGCAGCAGCACAGGGAGCCCATATATTGCCTGAAAGACACACCCAGGAGATGGCAGCAGCAGAGGAAGCTCATATATTGCCTGAAAGACACACTCTGGAGTTGGCAGCAGCATTATGAGCCCATATATTGCCTGAAAAACACACCCAGGAGTTGGCAGCAGCATAGGGAGCCCATATATTGCCTGAAAAACACATTGGAGCTGGCATCAGCATAGGGAGCTCCTATATTGCCTGAAATACACACCCGGGAGTTGGCAGCAGCATTAGGAGCCCATATATTGCCTGAAAGACACACTCTGGATTTGGCAGCAGCAGCAGCAGCATTAGGAGCCCATATATTGCCTGAAAGACACACCCAGGAGTTGGCAGCAGCAGATGGAGGTCATATATCGCCTGAAAGACACATCTAGGAGTTGGCAGCAGCATTAGGAGCCAATATATTGCCTGAAAGACATACCCAGGAGTAGGCAGCAGCATAGGGAGCCCATATATTGCCTGAAAGACACACTCTGGACTTGGCAGCAGTATAGGGAGCTCATATATTGCCTGAAAGACACACTCAGGAGTTGGCAGCAGAATAGGGAGCCCATATATGGCCTGAAAGACACACTCTGGACTTGGCAGCAGCATAGGGAGCTCATATATTGCCAGAAAGACACACTCAGGAGTTGGCAGCAGCAGAAGGAGCTTAAATATTGCCTGAAAGAAACACAGGAGTTTGCAGCAGCATTAGGAGCCCATATATTGCCTGAAAGACACACCCAGGAGTTGGCAGCAGCATAGGGAGCCCATATATTGACTGAAAGAGGCACTGGAGTTGGCAGCAGCATAAGGAGCCCATATATTGACTGAAAAACACACCCAGGAGTTGGCAGCAGCATAGGGAGCTCATATATTGCCTGAAAACACATTGGAGTTGGCAGCATCATTAGGAGCCCGTATATTGCCTGAAAGACACACCCAGGAGTTGGCAACAGCATAGGGAGCCCATATGTTGCCTGAAAACACATTGGAGTTGGCAGTAGCATAGGGAGTTCATATATTGCCTGAAAAACACATTGGAGTTGGCAGCAGCATTAGGAGCCCATATATTGCCTGAAAGACACACTCTGGACTTGGCAGCAGTATAAGGAGCTCATATATTGCCTGAAAGACACACCCAGTAGTTGGCAGCAGCATAGGGAGCCCATATATTGCCTGAAAGACACACTCTGGACTTAGCAGCAATATAGGGAGCCCATATATTGCCTGAAAGACACACCCAGGAGTTGGCAGCAGCAGATGGAGGTCATATATCGCCTGAAAGACACATCCAGGAGTTGGCAGCAGCATTAGGAGCCAATATATTGCCTGAAAGACATACCCAGGAGTAGGCAGCAGCAAAGGGAGCCCATATATTGCCTGAAAGACACACTCTGGACTTGGCAGCAGTATAGGGAGCTCATATATTGCCTGAAAGACACACTCAGGAGTTGGCAGCAGCATTAGGAGCCCATATATGGCCTGAAAGACACACTCTGGACTTGGCAGCAGCATAGGGAGCTCATATATTGCCAGAAAGACACACTCAGGAGTTGGCAGCAGCAGAAGGAGCTTAAATATTGCCTGAAAGAAACACAGGAGTTTGCAGCAGCATTAGGAGCCCATATATTGCCTGAAAGACACACCCAGGAGTTGGCAGCAGCATAGGGAGCCCATATATTGACTGAAAGAGGCACTGGAGTTGGCAGCAGCATAAGGAGCCCATATATTGACTGAAAAACACACCCAGGAGTTGGCAGCAGCATAGGGAGCTCATATATTGCCTGAAAACACATTGGAGTTGGCAGCATCATTAGGAGCCCGTATATTGCCTGAAAGACACACCCAGGAGTTGGCAACAGCATAGGGAGCCCATATGTTGCCTGAAAACACATTGGAGTTGGCAGCAGCATAGGGAGTTCATATATTGCCTGAAAAACACATTGGAGTTGGCAGCAGCATTAGGAGCCCATATATTGCCTGAAAGACACACTCTGGACTTGGCAGCAGTATAAGGAGCTCATATATTGCCTGAAAGACACACCCAGTAGTTGACAGCAGCATAGGGAGCCCATATATTGCCTGAAAGACACACTCTGGACTTAGCAGCAATATAGGGAGCTCATATATTGCCTGAAAGACACACCCAGGAGTTGGCAGCAGCATAGGGAGCCCATATATTGCCTGAAAGACACACTCTGGACTTGGCAGCAGCATAGGGAGCCCATATATTGACTGAAAGACACACTCTGGATTTGGCAGCAGCATTAGGAGCCCATATATTGCCTGAAAGACACACCCAGGAGTTGGCAGCAGCAGAAGGAGCTCATATATCGCCTGAAATACACATCCAGGAGTTGGCAGCAGCATTAGGAGCCCATATATTGCCTGAAAGAAACACCCAGGAGTTGGCAGCAGCATAGGCACCCCATATATTGCCTGAAAGACACACTCTGGACTTGGCAGCAGTATAGGGAGCTCATATATTGCCTGAAAGACACAGCCAGGAGTTGGCAGCAGAATAGGGAGCCCATATATTGCCTGAAAGACGCACTCTGGACTTGGCAGCAGCATAGGGAGCTCATATATTGCCCGAAAGACACACTCAGGAGTTGGCAGCAGCAGAAGGAGCTGGGGAGGCCGATTCATTAATAGCGCCAGGTAGCGACAGATGAGCGCCAGTAGCGTGATTTTCACAGCGCCAGCTAGCATTCGCTGTGCTTGGCCGGGGTTTGCTTGTTGACAGCGACTCAGTCGGTGTGCGGTAATGTTGAATACGGGGTTAGGAGTCGCTGTTTCACAGGTTCCGCTTGTATGGGTGCGCCTGACAGCGAATGGCCAGAGCGAACGGCTTGCTGCAGATTCATTAAAAAATCACGCTCAAAAATTTCTCGCGCTGTGAATTCCTTGTTTAAACCCCAGAGCGCTGGCGGCGATGTGTGTAAAGTAGTTTTTAACCCCCAAACAACCTTTATTTTATATGTAAAAATTATACAAGTTTTTCTAAACATTTTGTAATATGAATACATGAATATCAGACCTGTAATATCAATTCTGCACATTTTTTTTTTTTTTTTTACTTTAAAAAAAATCCTAACATTGCAGAAGTGGTCACAGAATTTTTGACATTAAAAAAAAAAAAAAAAAAACAGTAATAGCAATTAATTATGATTATTTAAAGATTGCTCCATTGAAATGCATTGGACCACGCCAGGGAGCGCCAGGTCATACCTGTCGCTGTGATGGGATTAGCAGCGGCGCTGTTCGTTGCAGTCGGCTACATGATGAATCCCGCGCTAGCTGACGCTCTCGCCGGCGCTAGCCTCATTTAGCGTGATAAATGCGTCATTGTGACCGCCGCCGGGTGTACTTGATTCGGTAGCCGCCGATAGCTGGCGGTACCTGGCGCTCGTCAGACACTACCTGGCGCAAGCCCTTGATAAATAAGGCCGTAAATATTGCCTGAAAGAAACACAGGAGTTTGCAGCAGCATTAGGGGAGCCCATATATTGCCTGAAAGACACACCCAGGAGTTGGCAGCAGCAAAGGGAGCCCATATATTGACTGAAAGAGGCACTGGAGTTGGCAGCAGCATAAGGAGCCCATATATTGACTGAAAAACACACCCAGGAGTTGGCAGCAGCATAGGGAGCTCATATATTGCCTGAAAACACATTGGAGTTGGCAGCAGCATTAGGAGCCCATATATTGCCTGAAAGACACACTCTGGACTTGGCAGCAGTATAAGGAGCTCATATATTGCCTGAAAGACACACCCAGTAGTTGGCAGCAGCATAGGGAGCCCATATATTGCCTGAAAGACACACCCTGGACTTGGCAGCAGTATAGGGAGCTCATATATTGCCTGAAAGACACACCCAGGAGTTGTCAGCAGCATAGGGAGCCCATATATTGCCTGAAAGACACACGCTGGACTTGGCAGCAGCATAGGGAGCCCATATATTGCCTGAAAGACACACTCTGGACTTGGCAGCAGCATAGGGAGCCCATATATTGACTGAAAGAGGGACTGGAGTTGGCAGCAGCATAAGGAGCCCATATATTGACTGAAAAACACATCCAGGAGTTGGCAGCAGCATAGGGAGCTCATATATTGCCTGAAAACACATTGGAGTTGGCAGCAGCATTAGGAGCCCATATATTGCCTGAAAGACACACCCAGGAGTTGGCAACAGCATAGGGAGCCCATATGTTGCCTGAAAAACACATTGGAGTTGGCAGCAGCATAGGGAGCTCATATATTGCCTGAAAAACACATTGGAGTTGGCAGCAGCATTGGGAGCCCATATATTGCCTGAAAGACACACTCTGGACTTGGCAGCAGTATAGGGAGCTCATACATTGCCTGAAAGACACACCCAGTAGTTGGCAGCAGCATAGGGAGCCCATATATTGCCTGAAAGACACACTCTGGACTTGGCAGCAGTATAGGGAGCTCATATATTGCCTGAAAGACACACCCAGGAGTTGGCAGCAGCATAGGGAGCCCATATATTGCCTGAAAGACACACTCTGGACTTGGCAGCAACATAGGGAGCCCATATATTGCCTGAAAGACACACTCTGGACTTGGCAGCAGTATAGGGAGCCCATATATTGCCTGAAAGACACACCCAGGAGTTGGTAGCAGCATAGGGAGCCCATATATTGCCTGAAAGACACACCCAGGAGTTGGCAGCAGCATAAGGAGCCCATATATTGCCTGGAAGACACACTCTGGACTTGGCAGCAGCAGAGGGAGCTCATATATTGCCTGAAAGACACACTCAGGAGTTGGCAGCAGCAGAAGGAGCTTATATATTGCCTGAAAGAGACACAGGAGTTTGCAGCAGCATTAGGAGCCCATATATTGCCTGAAAGACACACCCAGGAGTTGGCAGCAGCATAGGGAGCCCATATATTGACTGAAAGAGGCACTGGAGTTGGCAGCAGCATAAGGAGCCCATATATTGACTTAAAAACACACCCAGGAGTTGGCAGCAGCATTAGGAGCCCATATATTGGCTGAAAGACACACCCAGGAGTTGGCAACAGCAGAGGGAGCCCATATATTGCCTGAGAAACACATTGGAGTTGGCAGCAGCATAGGGAGCTCATATATTGCCTGAAAAACACATTGGAGTTGGCAGCGTTAGGAGCCCATAGATTGCCTGAAAGACACACCCAGGAGTTGGCAGCAGTATAGGGAGCTCATATATTGCCTGAATGACACACCCAGGAGTTGGCAGCTGCATAGGGAGCCCATATATTGACTGAAAGACACACTCTGGACTTGGCAGCAGCATAGGGAGCTCATATATTGCTTGAAAGACACACCCAGGAGTTGGCAGCAGCAGAAGGAGCTTATATATTGCCTGAAAGAGACACAGGAGTTTGCAGCAGCATTAGGAGCCCATATATTGCCTGAAAGACACACCCAGGAGTTGGCAGCAGCATAGGGAGCCCATATATTGCCTGAAAGACACACTCTGGACTTGGCAGCAGTATAGGGAGCCCATATATTGACTGAAAAACACACCCAGGAGTTGGCAGCAGCATAGGGAGCTCATATATTGCCTGAAAGACACACCCAGGAGTTGGCAGCAGCAGAAGAAGCTCATATATTGCCTGAAAGACACACCCTGGAGTTGGCAGCAGCAGCAGCATAGGGTGCCCATATATTGCCTGAAAGACACACTCTGGACTTGGCAGCACTATTAGGAGCTCATATACTGCCTGAAAAACACACCCAGGAGTTGGCAGCAGCATAGGGAGCCCATATATTGCCTGAAAAACACATTGGAGTTGGCAGCATTATAGGGAGCTCATATATTGCCTGAAATACACACCCTGGAGTTGGCAGCATCAGCAGAAGGAGCTCATATATTGCCTGAAAGACACACCCTGGAGTTGGCAGCAGCAGCAGCAGCATTAGGATCCCATATATTGCCTGAAAGACACACGCAGGAGTTGGCAGCAGCAGTATAGGGAGCTCATATATTGCCTGAAAGACATACCCAGGAGTTTGCAGCAGCATTAGAAGCCCATATATTGCCTGAAAGACACATCCAGGAGTTGGCATCAGCATTAGGAGCCCATATATTGCCTGAAAAACACATTGGAGTTGGCAGCAGCATAGGGAGCTCATATATTGCCTGAAAAACACATTGGAGTTGGCAGCAGCATTAGGAGCCCATATATTGCCTGAAAGACACACCCTGGACTTGGCAGCAGCAATAGGAGCTCATATATTGCCTGAAAGACACACCCATGAGTTGGCAGCAGCATAGGGAACCCATACATTGCCTGAAAGACACATTCTGAACTTGGCAGCAGCATGGGGAGCTCAAATATTGCCTGAAAGACACACCCAGGAGTTGGCAGCAGCAGAAGAAGCTCATATATTGCCTGAAAAACACATTGGAGTTGGCAGCAGCATAATGAGCTCATATATTGCCTGAAAGACACACCCAGGAGTTGGCAGCAGCATAGGGAGCCCATATATCGACTGAAAGAGACACTGGAGTTGGCAGCAGCATTAGGAGCCCATATATTGCCTGAAAGACACACCCAGGAGTTGGCAGCAGCATAGGGAGCCCATATATTGACTGAAAGAGGCACTGGAGTTGGCAGCAGCATTAGGAGCCCATATATTGCCTGAAAAACACACCCTGGGGTTGGCAGCAGCATAGGGAGCCCATATATTGCCTGAAAGACACACCCAGGAGTTGGCAGCAACATGAAGAGAACATATACAGATTTCGGGCACATATATCTTATCTGAAGAATTTTAATAAAAATTAAGATTAACGTAAAGCATTTCCTCAATAATTACTTGTGGTCTGGTGCAGAGGAATGTCTGTACTGGAGAGCAGCGCCTTAAATCTGTTTTGCACTATCCATATTTCTTTAGTGTTGGTCTGGCACCATGATTAATCAACTCTGATGCATCAGGCATTGGTGGGTGGAAATCAGAGCATCACATACACACATCTAAGAGTTTAATCACTTTGTTCCTGTTAAAGTCTTCAGGGCCTAGTTACTACTTAGTGAAAGGCCATAGATAGTTACACACTTGCTGCTGTTATCGACAAATCCTGTTTTAAGTGTACAGTAGCGTTTTGTACTCCTCTCATATACGCACTAAGTATGTCAGGCAGAGAAGTGCCAGGATGGGCACAGAGAAGTTGCAGAGGCCTAAATTCATCAAGCAGAGGTTGCAGCAGACTAGGGGTGAGTGACAGCAGGAGTCTCAGTGAGAGGCCTGATCTCCTGGTATCAGCTAGCGGTCGTGTCTTGACCAGCAACCCATCTGCCGTCATCCATTGGTTAACACGATCATCCACTTCATCACAAGTGACATCTGACACCCCCAGTCAACTGTCGATTATTTCTTGCTTTGGGTTCAGCTCCACTATTCAGTGAGGATGATCTGATAATCAGAAAAATCAGCAGTTACTGCCCAGCCAAGAATTGGAGGAGACACTCAACGCTTCTTCCACTAAGCGGGCAAGTAGTGATGAGGAGAGTGGCGTGGGAGGTGGTGTTGAAAGCATTTTGGCTTCTTAAGCAGACACTGTTGAGGAACCTGAGGAGGACATCAGTGAGATTTGAGGGCACATTTAAAGGCTTGGAGTGATGGAGAGTGAAAGATTTAGCAGTCAGCATGGTGGCAGAAGGGGAAAGTATGGAGGCAAACGTGCTCGGGGAAGGCCACTTGCTGTGCGGCAGGCTACCTTCCCAGGAGGTTAACATGGCTATATGAAAGATGTGTAGGCAGAAGGCGAAGTGTGGCCAGGGTCCCAATGTTGGACCCACAGCCCTGCAGCAACATTTGCAGCGTCACCATAAAGTGCCTGGGAGAGTTGGCTCCAAAGTGGGGGTCCAGTCTGCTGCATTACCCAGTGGCACGCCACTCCATGTTCCAGCCAGCCAAGGCTCCACCACCTCCTGTGTGTCATACCCATCCTTTGAAGCTCCAGATGCTCCTCCATCTCTTAATCTGAGTCAGTCATTCTGCCAGCAATCCATTGGCCCAGCCATGTCCAAGAGACAACAGTATGTGCCCACTCATCCAACGTGCAGAAGCTAAACCTGCTCCTGTATAAGTTGCTGGTGCTGCAGTCCCTCCTTTTTGAGGTGGTGGACCTTTCAGAGAACTGATGGCTTGTGCCGAGCCGAGGTAGAGAGTCCCAAGCTGTCATTTCTTTGCAAAGAAGGCAGTACCAGCCCTGTACAATTTTGTTGAACAGAAGGTGGGCCTGTCCTTTAGCCTGTCAGTGTGTACCAAAGTGCACGGCAGTGCCTACGTCTGGAGCTGTAACTACGGTCAGGGACAATACATATCCTTTAAGGCCCACTGGGTGATTGTGGTTCCTGCACAACCACAACAGCAACTTGGACAGGTCCCTCCGCTGTGGCCTCCACGCTCCTAGGCCTTTGTGCCTGTGATAGTGCACTTACACTTAGCAATGGCGTCACAGAAAAAAAGTGCCTAATTGTCAATTACATATTAATTATTAACATTTATCTTATTTGAACACATTCATAATAATGACATATAATAACATAATAACAATTTTTGGTTAGTTTTGTATTTTTTTTTCCATTATCTTTTTTTTTATATATATATTGTATTTTTTTAAAATATATATATATTTTTTTTTTTTTGTATTTTTTTTTTTGTATATTTTTTTTCCATTGTCTTTTTTTAATATTTTGTTAATTTTTGTAACAATTTTTTTTTCATTTTTTATTTTTTTTTTTGTATATTGTTTTTCTAAATATTTTTTTTTTTCGGTATTTTGATTTTTATTTTTTTCAGTGCCCTTCCAGCCTACCATGTGTGCAGGACACGGCGGTTTCACGCTGTTCTTCACATGTTTTGCCTTGAGCCACGGAATCACACATGGGAGGAAAGGCTAAAAATCATAAATCTCCACCAAAACTGCAAATGGGAACAACATCCTAACAACGGGAAGGAAACTTTGCATGCACTTCAGCCACTCCTACACCGCCCAAGCACACCCTTCTTGAGCTACAGCGTCAGAACGGTATCCCCCAACATAGTCTGATTTGCGATGTTTCCACCCGTTGGAATTCCACCCGCAATATGTGGGATCGACTATGCGAACAGAGAAAAGCCATCACTGATTTCTTGATGATCCAAGCGGATAGGGGGACTACCCTGTGTAACTTCAATGTAAACCAGTGGCAGCTCATACGTGACACCTGTCGTTTGCTTAGGCCCCTTGCGGAAGCCAATTATTAGTCAGTCGCCAGGACTACGGGATGAACGATGTGATTCCACTGCTTCATGTACTACAATACATGTTGGAAACCATGGCTGGTCAGGCCACTGGAGACATGGCCCCTACATTTCACGGCCACATGAAGCCTGTGGGGGCTGAAGTGGAGGAGGAGTAGGGGTGGGGCACAGCGAACCACAGTTTAGGTTTGACAAAATGGCCATTTTATCTAGTCATCTGACAGGAGAGAAGGAGCAGGAGCAGTCAGAGGAGCTAGAGGGTTGTGAGGAAGGCGAGACAGAGGACCCAGACACACCGTGGCAGTATGCAGTAGAAATGGAGACAGGTAGTCCCTCCGAGTGACTTGCACAAATGGCACGATGCATGCTCACGTGCTTGCGTAGTGATCGCAGAATTGTCTCCATTTGTCAGCGGGATGACTTCTGGCTCTCCACCTTATTGGACCCTCGCTACAGCACAAAATGGGGGCATTTTTTACACCCACTGAGAGGGAGGACAAACTGACCTACTACAGAGACATTCTACGTAGTCAGTTGGCTGATGCCTATCTGCGTCATGGTCCATACTCTCGCAGGTCTGACTCGGGGGGACCTCTGCGCTCACCTTCCACTGCCATGGCTGCTGGGGGGTGGCAGGAGCAGCAGCAGCAGCTCCATCAGCAGCAGCCTGAGTCTTCAGTCGCTAATGAGTAGCTTTCTTCACCCGCATAGTGAGGCTAATCATGAGCAGCAGAAAGACCTGGAGCAGGCCCTGAACCAGCAGGTAGTGTCATACCTTGACATGACCATGCCAATGCACCTTAAGGACCCGCTGGAGTTCTGGGCAGCCAAACTTGACTTGTGGCTGCAACTGGCAGAGTTTGCCCTGGGAAAGCTGCCCAGCGAGTAGTGTGTCATCTGAGTGGGTGTTTAGTGCGGCGGGGGCCATAGTCATGCCAAAGAGAAGTCATTTGTCCACGAAAAATGTGGAGAGACTCCCCTTTGTTAAGATGAATCAGGCATGGATCAGCCAGGATTTCCACCCACCAATGGCTGATCCATGGTAGTAGCTGATGCATGGTAGCTCCTTATGCTGCTGGCAACTCCAGGGTGTGTCTTTCAGGCAATATATGGGCTCCCTATGCTGCTGCTGCCAGCTCATATGTGTGTCTTTCAGGCAATATATGGGCTGCTAATGCTGCTGCTGCCAACTCCAATGTGTGCACTCTTAAAAGACACATGCTAGCATATTTGGGATGCCCCCCGGTTAAAGGCAATGGCTGCTGGCAATTTGACAACGTGACTTTCTTTACAAAATGCATCCAGTTAATAGACAGGTACTCTTGAAATATTAATGCTAGTGTTTGGTATGCCCCCTCCTCACATACAGAGGTTGGCTCCTTTGATAGTGGAAAAGTGACTTTGATTACAAAATGCAACCAGCTAATAGACAGGTAGTCTTGAAATATTTATGCTAGTGTTTGGGATGTTCCCTCCTCACATACAGAGGCTGGCTCCTTTGATAGTGGAAAAGTGACATTGATTACAAAATCCAACCAGGTAAAAGACAGGTAGTCTTGAAATGTTTATGCTAGTGTTTGGGATGCCCCCTCCTCACATACAGAGGCTGGCACCTTTGATTGTGGAAAAGCGACGTTGATTACAAAATGCAACCAGTTAATAGACAGGTATTCTTGAAATATTTATGCTAGTGTTTGGGATGCCCCCTCCTCACATATAGAGGTTGGCTCCTTTGATAGTGGAAAAGTGATGTTGATTACAAAATTCAACCAGCTAATAGACAGGTAGTCTTGAAATATTTATGCTAATGTTTGGGATGCCCCCTCCTCACATACAGAGGCTGGCTCCTTTGATTGGGGAAAAGTGACGTTGATTACAAAATGCAACCAGCTAATAGACAGGTAGTCTTGAAATATTTATGCTAGTGTTTGGGATGCCCCCTCCTCACATACAGGGGTTGGCTCCTTTGATTGTGGAAAAGTGACGTTGACTACAAAATGCAACCAGTTAATAGACAGGTAGTCTTGAAATGTTTATGCTAGTGTTTGGGATGCCCCCTCCTCACATACAGAGGCTGGCTCCTTTGATTGTGGAAAAGTGACGTTGATTACAAAATGCAACCAGCTAATAGACAGGTAGTCTTGAAATATTTATGCTAGTGTTTGGGATGCCCCCTCCTCACATACAGGGGTTGGCTCATTTGATTGTGGAAAAGTGATGTTGATTACAAAATGCAACCAGTTAATAGACAGGTAGTCTTGAAATATTTATGATAGTTTTTGGGATGCCCCCTCCTCACATACAGAGGTTGGCTCCTTTGATTGTGGAAAAGTGACGTTGATTACAAAATGCAAACAGTTAGTAGACAGGTAGTCTTGAAATATTTATGCTAGTGTTTGGGATGCCCCCTCCTCACATACAGAGGTTGGCTCCTTTGATAGTGGAAAAGTGACTTTGCTTACAAAATGCAACCAGTTAATAGACAGGTAGTCTTGAAATATTTATGCTAGTGTTTGGGATGCCCCCTCCTCACATACAGAGGTTGGCTCCTTTGATAGTGGAAAAGTGACTTTGCTTATAAAATGCAACCAGTTAATAGACAGGTAGTCTTGAAATATTTATACTAGTGTTTGGGATGCCCCCTCCTCACATACAGAGGTTGGCTCCTTTTATAGTGGTAAAGTGGCGTTGATTACAAAATGCAACCAGTTAATAGACAGGTAGTCTTGAAATATTAATGCTAGCATGCTTTTTAAAGAATGACACCAGGAAAAGGAAAAGCTAAATAGGCAGGTGTGTTATTAACACTTAATAGGCTTGGAAGCTAAAGCAAACACTTTGAACTGTCCCTGTCTTTATCTGTCACTGTCACAGGCTCTCTCCTTCTCTATCTGTCCCTCGCTTCTTCTGTTCTATCAATCTATCTATCTATCTCTCCCTTGCTGTATCTATCTATCTATCTATCTATCTATCCCTCGCTCTCTCCCTGCCTGATCTGCTCTGGTTGCAATACAGTGTCAGAATGATCTTCCGCAAAATGGCCGCCGCTTATATGGGGCTGTGACATCATCGGTAAGCCTGTCTGCTGATAGGTAGCATGTGACACCTACCTAGGATTCCTTTCCCCATGGGACATGTCCTGACATGTGGATCCACCATTTTAGATGGGCTGTATATCAGTAAATGGAGTTTTAAGGAAGCGATTCGAGCGATCGAATTGCAGCGATATTCAGAATCGTAACAAATCGAATACTTCCTGAAATTCTTAACGAATTCAGGTTCGTCAGAATCGATTCGCTCATCTCTAGTCACTGCAACAAGAAGTGCAGAGTGTATTTCTTTAAAAAAAACAGTGCAAGTTAGCATTATTATTGAGAATGTATCTAGTGCATGTTATTTAAAATACAACTGTTTGGTTATTAACAGATTGGACAGCAAAGCTTCCCAGATGCCAGCTATGTTACTGTACAGCCATGGGCAGCATTGCTTCATGGGGAAGTAATTGGCACAAAAAAGACAAAGCCGTGGCACAGAAATCAATAGATGTATCTGGGAATAGATTGGTGAAACTGGCACAAAAATGGCTATGGAAACAGGTTGTCACTGGGAGCAGCAGAAAATCTTGGGGTCACCAGGAAGAGCAAATGTTACTGAGACAGAAAACTTGAGGAGACTGATTCATTACTAACGGCAGGTATCAGCAGATGAGCGTCTGTATAGCGGCGCTTAAAGCGACCGCTGGTAGACAGTGTAAATGGGTATCGGGCACTGTAACAGAGCGCCTCAGTCCCTGTAGTAACCTGGCCAGCATTGATGAATGCTATGTATGTTAAACGCTGTTTAAACACAAGCAAATGAACGTCCATTGAAATGTATGGGAGATCGACACTGAGCAAAAGGTAATACCTGGTGCTCTGGAAGCTAGAGCGCCGGCAATATACGCTGAACCGCCTGTAATGATGAATCGGACGCTACCTGCCGCTGTTACAGTCGCTAACCAGATTCGCTTTCATAAATGTGGTTTTGAATACAGTGCCCAGCATTCACCAGACGCTGCCTTCCACTACAAGGTACTACCTGGCACTATCCCTGTTACATAACCCCCTTGGATGTTACTGAAAGCAGACTCCATAATGGTTGTCTGGTTCCCTGCTTATCACTGGCTGCAGAAACCTGGACAGGACATTTTCACCTAATATTTCTAATATTCAGTTCTTGAAAAAAAATGTTTTTTTCTTAAGAACAAAGGCACAAAGGTAAGTGGGAGGGCTATCTACTCAGCACCTGCCCCCACTACATTTGTAAATAGTGTTTCCCTTTTACTGGGGCATCTGCTGGAAACAAAGCCTAAGGCTGTTCTATACTGTACATTGGATAGGATTTACTACCACCTCAACCATGCTCTTTATTGTCACACTAATGACAGCTCCATATGTGGAATATTCTTTATTAGATTTTTATTGCTGGATTGCACAAGCTGTGAACAACGTCTAGGATCATGTCACTGCAGGAGGTGCTGCCTTCATTACACTAAATTGCATTTAGCAGAATAGGCTACATCACTGCTACCTATAACATGATTAACATTACGTTGTGGCAAATGTATTAGTGTCCTGTTTCTCTATGATACATAGTATATATATATATATATATATATATATATATATATATATATATATGAGAGATTTTATATACAGTAAGTAGTGATGAGTTGAATTTGGTTCAGAGGCTGTTTGGCCTGGGGTAACCAAACTAGTAAACCAGACATAAAAACTGGCAGCCCAGAGCCTGGAGGCCAAACATCCTGCCTACAGCCCTGGCTGCTTACCACCCTTATGCCCTTCAGTATAAGTCAGGTGGTTTTCCAGCGGTAGGCACCAAGCTTTTTCGGGTAATCATGCAGGAAGTATTGGCAAATTACTCCCCTCATGCAGGCCCCCCTAGCCATTAAACTGGTCCATGGAACCCCTTACCAGTTCACAAGTAGTTAAACTGTAAAAAAATATTGAATACATCTAAATTAACAGCACTTAGTTGGTGTCTGTAGACATATTGCATGCTGAGTATTTACTGTCTACATTATATTGGTTTTAATAAGCATTACATGTTTAGTATATACTGGCTGCATAATGTGGGTGTTTAGATGCATGTCGCATGCTTAGTATTTACTGCCTGCATCATGTGTTGTCTATAGATAGACCAATGAAAACTAAAAGAATGCAGGCAGTAAATGCTAAGCATGCAATAGGCCTATAGATACTAACATTCTGTAGATATTATATACTAAGCGTGCAAGCATGACACTGACCATTGATATAATGTAGGCAGTAAACAATAATGTAATAGGAACAGTAAATACCAAGCATGCAGTTGGCTGCTGACCATCAATGTAATCCTGACTGTAGCACTCTAAAACCAAATGGGGCTTCTTCCTGTAGGCACCCTGATTTATAAATGCTCTTAAAATGCCTAAAATATTACACTATTACTCACCTTCTCCACACTTCAGTGGCTCAGAAGTGGCACACCTAATTAATTGGATAAACTGGCTGTCAGTGATCTGTAAGTAGTCTGTACATACATTTTTCACCCATTGTCTGGCATTATTGGGGGTTATATGTGGACAGATATAGAAACTGTTATGGGACACTTTTGGGGTTTATCACAAGTCTATTAATTTTTCTTTCCTCTTGGGCTTGTCTGGGCTATTCATTTTTACCATATGGATCAGTAAAAGTTATGTTTTACTTGCTCTGTCAGCTGTGGAGCTGGATCATCAGGTTTTCTGCTTTAGCTTGGACCTGCCCATCTGTGTCCATCTGAGCTCCGGGCATTGTATAGGGTGCAAAGCTGTGCATCGTTTCTATCTGGAAGGGGGTGAAGGACACAATGGCCCTGCTGCGAATGACCTTAACTTTCCATGTACAGCACTATTTTTATGAGAACCGGATGAAATGGCCCCAACCCGGTGGCCATTTATTTGCTAGTCGGGGCTTTCCCCCGGGAGTGTTGCTGGAGTACTGGACAGCAATGATAAGATTGGGATGGATAAAGAACCCCTCTATTACTGGTCAGCTGTGTAATTCTGATTGAATAAAAGCATTTTTCTATGTGACCCTATTGCACAAATTTGTCATTGGTCTTCTCAGCTTTACTTTATCCCTGTATGAGATGAAAGGATTGTGTTTCCTTTTAGTCACTATGCAGTATCGGCTTTCTGGGATTTCCATTTAGCTGGGTTGGTGAATGGGTCTGGGCTTCCCCTGGAGCAGGCCAAGCTTGGGCGCCCATATCGTTATATAAACATATTACTGAAGTAGTATGAGAGGATGACAGCCCCCTCTGTGGCTTGTGCCGGTCACACTTTCGGCCTGATGTCAGATGATCACCTTCTTTGACTAATGGCTAGTTTAGCATTTCAGGTCCAAATGCCTAAAATAGCCAGTGCTAGCTTTTCATTTGCAAACAATTCATTATACAGAAAAGCACGCTGGCCTCCTAGGCCTTCTGGATGCAGCTTGTTGTATTTGTGAAAAGGAGCGTTTCAAATTTCATGTGCAGGAGCAGCTGTTGCGGTCCTTTCAGATTTGCACTGAGCACCCTTTTCACTCGTCTCTTGTGTGGCTTTTGTCTTTGTCAATGAAAAGTCCCCTTTGACCCCGATGCAAGCTCGAGTCTGCCTCTTTTGTCAGCCTCTGCAGACAAGATCCAGCCGAAAATCAAGCATTGTCTGGGCCTCCAGAAGCCAGCACGTGCCCACATCCCCTTAATCTTTTAATTTCACCCCAGCCAGAGACAGCTGCTACTGATACATGCAGCTCCCAGCTGTCGGCCTGGGCCTGCTGCCTGCATTCTTAAAGCCATCATAAAAAGGAGAAATAAGAGAAAAGTGCAGAAGGTTTTTTTTTTTCTATTTGAAACAGTAGACAGCGCGTGCTCCTTAATTCTACAATGTCGTCAAAACCACTATCCTTCTTTAACCCCACATTAATGCACCCTGCAAGGGGCTTAACTTGATTTTAGATTTAAAAAAAAACGTTTGCCATCAAAGAAACCAGATCGCTGTTCATTCTGTTGCAGCTTAACTATGAAATGATCTGTAGGGAAATTACAGGGTGGCTAGAATAGTAGAAAGCACACCAAGCTACATCTAAGGAAGTGAAAGCAAATGGCACAATACACTAATGAATAGGTTTTAAATGATTCTAGTAATTATTGCTTCTACGAGGCATGTGTCAATATGAAAATGTAGTTTACTAGAAACCTAAGATATGCTATTTTCTATTACTTTTTTTTCACTGTAAGTTAATTTTCATAGCCTGGACGGAAAGGCGGGCCATGATTGAAACTAATAAATATGTGATATGGTATGAAATATGATATGATTGAATAAGGTTCAAGAGGGAAGTGTTTTTAGTAAGGAACGTAGGGGCCGATTCAGTACCAGGTGCAACAAAATGCACATTACCAAAATGCATTTTCCTTTCATTGTCTACCTAGGGGTCAATTCAGTACCAATTTGTGCCTCTTTTTCATTTTCACCTAACATGCACTTTTACCAAAACATTCTTTTTTGTACCTGATGCTTGAACCCCAGTGTCTTCTAAAACCTTAAGCTCAAGGACTTCTATGGCTGCTGCTCAGAAATGAGATGCCCTTGTCCTGTTATTGGTCTATTTTTTAATGTAGTTCCTCTTTAAGCTGTTTACCCTCTTTTATAATAAAACATCACCTTCTTGTGCACTGCCTATAAAGAAGCATGTTCCTTATTGGAGGAGATGTGGCTGTTGCATGTGTGTGCCATCATTTTCAGTTCCTCGTTGAATAGAGCGCCAGTAGTAAAAGGTCAGTGCATCTCTAATACACTCACTGATGGCCTTTCCCACCCTTAAAATTTGGAAGGTATGTGTGAGGGGGGTAAGTTAGCTTAGTTCAGCATCACTGTGAACCAGTGCACTTTTGGGTCAGAGTTTCCATGGACCATGTAGGTTAATTTTAACTGCAACCAGTCAAAAACGTATTGTGGTCAGAGTGAGGAAAGTAATCCCAATATATAGTTGCAGTGTGAGTTTCAGTCTGTGGGAGCCAAAGAAGAAGCATATTTATTTTAAGGAAGTAGTCCTTGCCTTGTACCATTAAGTTAAGGGCTTTTTGGTTTCCTTAATCCCTTTATACAGCCTGACATGGGTCTCTCCCAAACTTGGTTTATGGCGTTATCAGAGAAACCATAAGTATCACAGAAACCATTTTGTGCAGGTTATCACCATTCTAAAGAAACTCGTGAATTTTCCTTTTTAAAAATGCCATGATGACATGATGGTGACCAGCCATGATATACTCTTGGGTCACATACAGTAATGAAAAACATTTCACTGGCCTTTATTCTTTTATAATCATACTGGACTCATGCCTGTCCCATATATAGATTTATTCACAGGGCCAGCCTTAGGATGGAAGGTGCCCTGTGCGACACTACCACCCCACACACACACCCGTACTTCCTCACTACCGGCCTTCTGACCCATATGTTTTCCAGCAGCCACTGGGGTTTGCCAGAAGCCCCCATGCATAATGTAGCATCAAGCCTGATACCAGGCAGAGATACCCACTTGCAGAAACTTTTCCTAGCCATTGGCTGGCAGTCCCACTGCCCATGTGACCATCCATGTGGATTATGGGGAGGAAATGCAGAAATGGGGGAGTAAATCTCCAATATCAGGTCTCTTCAGTATCAGACATGATGCTGGGAGCGAGTGAGACCAGCAGTCTTTTATGACCGCCAGTCGCTTTAAAGTAGACTAAAACTTGCCCACCTTGAAGTCTGAAAGACTCCAGAGCCAGCTGATTTCCTTTCCCCGGGGCATCCCAATGTTCGATGCCAGGCTCTGTGGACAGAAAGAGTTCTATGCCCTGTATTAATATATACAGCATAGAGTATTGATTGGCTAAAAGCCAGCGTAGGTCTCATGGGATTGCTTGCAATGTGGATATGCCGGTGATCCCAGGGGGTTTGGTCCACATTAAAGGGCAGAACTAAGGTGAGGACGGACCCCTTCCTTCTGGCCCAACACGAATGGGTGGGTGGTTAGGGCATCAAGCGGGTGGGTGCAGTGCCCGGCACCCTCCCCTCCCCCATGTGATGGCGCACCTTGCACACACCAAAGGCCGTCCCTGTTTATTCATAATAGTTTCAGAACCATAGAACTTAATAGGATTGGACCATAGGTCTAATTAAACTGTTATAATTGGGCCTTTAGGGTATTCAAATGGAGCTGCCTCATAGAGCACCATTGGACAGTGGACTGTCTCTATTTGGTCCAGGTGGGGGCAAGGGAGAAGGGGGAGTCACCGGCTGAGCCGCCAGGGAGTTTTGTCCTGGGAGGCGAGGGGTGGGGGGTCACAGTCTGTTTTGCACAAGGTACTTTTCAATTTATAGCTGGCCCTGAGTAGCAGCTCCTTATTTAGTCCATGTCAGAGGCGTAACTTGAGGGAGTGCAGGGGGTGTGACCGCGTCACGGTCCAGAAGTTCAGGAGGGCCTCCACCTTATTTATCAAATTTTTGCTCACTTGGCATCAGTTAAATTAAGGAAGTACCATTTTGTCAATCTTTAGTTGTCTAGCTGCATCTATTTGATGCATCCTGTATCCTGTGTGTGCTTCTGGGGCAGGGCTGCGCATAGTGCGCTGTGCTGTGTGCGCTCCCGGTCGCCCATTCAAGTGAGTGGGCAGACGGAAGCAAATACAGGAGCGGAGACCACACCCTACGAGTGACAGCAGAAGAAAATAAAATAAGATGGCAGCGACCAGCGTTTCAACTGCGCGTCCATCTGCGCTGGATTGTGACAGGTAAGAGTTTTTTATGTTTCCCCCCCTCACCCTGCTTCAACAGCTTCTGCCTTATTATTGCCATTGCCTAGACTAACCCTTTATACACTTAAAAAATGCATTAATGTTCTATATCTACCACAACTCACATTGATGTTGTGGTAGATATAGAACATTAATGCATTTTTTTAAGTGTATAAAGGGTTAGTCTAGGCAATGGCAATAATAAGGCAGAAGCTGTAGAAGCTGCAGCAGGACTCCAAAGTTTGCCCCTCCTTCCATTCCATTCCTCCATGACAATGCACAAATGTGGGCGAACAGCCACCCCTGCCCTCAGCACTCCCAACTTGAGTAAGCCTGGCAAGCCACAGTGGTCATGCTTGCTGGGCTCGCTTACCCTTGGAGCACTGATAGACAGAGCTGCTGTGTGACCACATTTGGAGCGTGGTCGTGGAGGAATGGAATTGAAAGAGGGGGGGGGCAATTTTGAAGATCTGCTACAGCATCTAAAGCATACAGAAGGAAATTGAGGAAAGGAGCATGGGGCAGGCTTCAGGTGTGCTATTTCCGGTCTTAGTTCTGCCTGGACTGTCCCTTTAATATGTATAGTACATGTCAGTAATACATTTGCAATTTGTCCATGGACTATAATTTCAGCAGCTAACAAGTAGCAATGGTGCACTTAACCACAACCTGGCTTGCTTTTGTTTAGCTAGTATATACCCGAAAAAGTGAAACCACATTATGTGTGTTTGTTTATTACCCATGCAACATATATCAAGCTGCTCCTGGCCACTAAAAAGGATTTGTTAAGCTGAAACTAACACTTTAAATTATTCTTTTAAAACCTTGGTTTTTCACAGAAAAAAAAGTCACCGTAGGAGTCGAAACTTTATTAGGGATTTTCCCTTTAGCATTTGTTTGTGACCTTACACTGAAGCACATGGTGTTTGATGTATGATTCAGAATTGGAAGAGCTTGTGGTTTGTACTTCTCCAGATAAATGTTGCACGTGGGTGTAATCATACTGTGTTCTCTCGCAATGCAAAAAACTGTAAAGTCTGTCCAACATCAAGATGCACACTGATGTAGATATATTAATATAGGTAATATATGACACCTATTTATACTTTTCTGATGTGAGAATCATGCAAGTATGGAAGATCTAAATCATATTGCATTAATCTGGCCATTCGCAGCTGCCGTAAGCGATGGGTTGTTATCGCAACCCCCTGCAATTAATATTAATCTGCAGAGAAAAACAGCACTCAATGAGAGCACAGCTGTTTTTTTTTCTATTACAGGTTAGGAGGAAAAGGGATTGATTTCACTGTTATAAGCTGAGCATGAGCATGTATTATTATTTTTTTCAAAGCCATGCCAAGAACTTATCATTCCAATACACACTGGCAAATTGCCCATCATGTTGCCGAATCTAGTTTCCAACTAATACCGGTAGCCTATGCAAAGGGGAGGGGGGTGCTGGCCCTGAAAACAGCCCTGCAGCAACTTATCCTGACCTGCCTGGGGCTTCCCCAGCTCATCAGAGTAATCATGTAGCCAGCCCCTACCACTCCCTAACCCCTCTCCAAGCTCCACTAGGGACCTCTGCAGAGAGGGGCCCAGAAATCTAGGTTGTTTCATGCCCAAACATTACTGCAGACAGCCCTGGGCCTATGGAACATACATACTTCCCAAGTGTCCCTGATTTGGAGAGACTGTCTCTCTTTTGAGACCATGTCCTCCTGCCCCTTGTTGTTCTCCTTTGCCCCCCTTTGAGGTTTAACATGCAGATCTGCATCAATAAAGCGTTTGTATTGTTATAACTGTTATCTCCTATCCATCAATAAATGAGAGGGCGTGGTCTAATTTAACAAATTTCCCCTTTTCCCACCCTGAATAGTTGGGAGAATGAACATATATTAAAGAAGGCCTATACTCTACCACAGCCCTCAGGGTAGTTGCGTTCCTCATACCCCTGACATCTCTAAATAAGAAAAAAGGTCTAAAATGGCATTGTTTACATCACATGCCCCTGTCAGAGCAGCAGTATGGCCAGCCTTTACTATTGGTCATATGGTTGTAGGAATGGTTTGAACTGGAAGGAGGTAAGTAAAGCATGCCAATCAGGGTTCCTAGACTACACAGGGCATAGTTACCTAGTGCAACAGTAAAAGCGATTTAGTTACCACTGAATGCTGTGGTAACTAAATAGCAAATAGTTGGCGTTATGCCAGCAAAATGACGTTAAAAAGTGCACTTCCTAAATAAGGCCCCTAATCAGCATAAATGAACACAGAACATATATATCCATGTATATGCAGAATGCTACAGTGATACAAGTCCCTGTAAAGACAGAATAGTCAAATTGAAAAGAAACAAAAGAAAGTTAAAGTGTGCAAAAAAAATATGTCTGAAATTTTTTCCTAGGGACAATTCGGGATTTGGTGATAATATCAGCAATCAGCAGAGCACTCTACTCTGTGCGCTCCCCCCTGGCAGACCTAAACCAGCGCTCTGCTTATTGCAGTTATGATCGCAGGGACCCCAGGACTTAGGTACGTTTTACACAGTGGGGCATACTAATTTGAAAAGATGCCTAAAGGGCCATTGTAAGCGGGCAAAAAGTCTTTCGAAAATCACATTTAAAAACTATAACTATAAACTGTGCAAAGGGTTTCTTTAAGCATCTTCAACCCAGGCAGCCATTCACAGCACCATAAAGCAGTTAGAATCCGGAGGATGTGGCCCTATCAGCTTATAGCAGTGTTCCATATTGCATCAACAATGTATAGCTCTGTCCTTCTCAGGTATATTTAGAAATACTATACACATTTTAGAACACCATATTTTTTCATGAAACGCAAATAGTACAAAATGAAAACAGCTGATTTGTTCATTTAATTCTGACTCCTGCACTTAACCCCCCCCCCCCCCCCCCGACACACACAAATACGCTTCTAAGCACTGGCATAGCTAATTAATAAGAAGGTGATTCCTTTGGGCACAAGAAAGTACATGAAGAATTCTGAAGACGCCAGCCTGAAACTCATGGCACACTAGCGTATGCACCATTGGATTGATTGTTAGGTAAGATTTTGCACCAATCCAGATGGTTTCACACAGTCGGACATCCTGATCCAAGAAGAGGGAATCAGGTGGCTCTGGACTCCAGGGCAGCTTTTGGTCCACTTTAAAGTTTGTTCAAGAAAGACATGTATAAACATTTCTGTACCCAAATAGTAATTCTAGGCATGTGGTAGTTGCATAGATCTATGCCTGTCTTTTTCCGATTCATTGCTACTGCTGCTATGGCTTCAATACCACAGTTGAGCTTGCCTATCTTTTCAATATTTCTGTTTTGTAGTAGTAAAATAATTTAATATAAAGTTCCTAATATAATCACACTAATTGACTTACAAAAGCATTTTTTTCTAAATAATTTACACCTGTATTAACTTTTGTCACTCTTTTTGCATCCATCATGAAGCTATAGCAGGTGACCAGGAAAATCAGAGAGTATTTGATCTGGGTGAATCCTGTTTGAAGAGAGTGAATGTGCATAATCCCTTATTTGTTAGGCTTTTGCATGATGAAAAGAAGTGCACACCCGCCAACAATCTGCCAGCTTGCTTCTACGTGTCTTAACTAGTGTTTTGTGTAAAGTTTCAGAGACATCCTAGTGCACTTAGGACATATGGTGAGCGGTCCACCTGTCCTGTACTCCACACCTGCTTGGTTTTCTCTAAAGAGGAAGCAAGCCGGCTATACTTTACAGGCCAGAGGGCAAAACCCATTTCCATATTAGACGTTAGCCACACACCACTCTAGAGGACCCCTGGCTGTCCTTTCAAGATTAGAAGATCTGCAGGAGGCAGACATATATGTTATCTACCCGTCAATGATTGCAGATGAATCTAAGGTTACTTCCTTTTACATTAGAAAAACATACTGTGCTGCACAGTACAACTCATTGGGGGTCATGCTAATTATTTTAAGAAGCTAGTATTACTCCGGGTGCACATTTGGGTGTGAACTGCAACCTGCATCTCAGTGAGCTTTTTACCTTTAACACGAATGATGTAAGGATATTTTTTCTGAATGTTTGGAAACCACAGAGCCCTATGGGCTATGCAGAAAATAATGCACATTTTTTAGCATACCCCATAGTCTGCTAATGATCAATACAAATAATATTTCAATGCTTGGACCATTGATAATGTTAGGCCCTTATTCATCACGGGCTAGCGCCAGGTAGTGTCTGACGAGCGCCAGGTAGCGGCAGCTAACGGCGACTACCGACTCAAGTACGCCCGGCGGCGGTCACAATGACGCATTTATCAAGCAAAATGAGGCTAGCGCCGGCGAGAGCGACGGCTAGCGCGGCATTCATCATGAAGCCGCCTGGACCGAACAGCGCCGCTGCAAATTCCCTCACAGCGCCAGGTATGAGCTGTCGCTCCCTGGCGATGTCCAATGCATTTCAATGGAGCAATCTATAATTAATCATAATTAATTGGTATTAATTTTTTTTTTTTATTTTTTAATGTCAAAAATTCGGAGACCACTTCTGCAATGTTAGGATTTATTTTTAAGTCAAAAAAAATTTTAAAAATAATTTGTGCAGAATTGATCTAACAGGTCTGATATTAATGTATTCATATTACAAAATGATTCTATAAACATGTATAATGTTACATTCAAAAAATATGGTTGTTTAGGGGTTAAAAACTAGTTAACACCCATCGCCGCCAGCGCTCTGGGGTTTAAACAAGGAATGGACAGCGACAGCACATTCGGAGCGTGATTTGTTGATGAATATGAAGCTAGCCGTTCGCTCTGGCCATTCGTTGTCAGGCGCTCACATACAACGCTGGACCTGTGAAACAGCGACCCCCCAGCCCATATTCAACATTACCGCACACCGACTGAGTCGCTGTCATCAAGCTAATGCCGGCCAAGCACAGCGAATACTGGCTGGCGCTGAAAAAATCACGCTACAGTCGCTCATCTGGCGCTACCTGGCGCTATTAATGAATCGGCCTCCCCGTTCTGCTTGTTCGTTACAATTTAGATATTCTGATGTCCAACTCAAAACATTGCCAGCGTTTATTGGTTCCTTTAACCTTGCATTTATTAAAAATACTAGTGCTGGTAAAGTTTTAATGCCCTATATTTTACATCATCCCACTAGACATATCTATATCTAATATAATTATTATAATATTTTATATTAGCCATTAATAGAATCCTGACTTCTAATGTTGGTTTTCAAATTCTTTTCTTCGCTTATTTTCACTAATATACGTAGGAATATATTACTTATATGTAATATAAGTTTACTACACTGCTTGTAATTGTGGAGGCTGATTCATTACTAATGCCAGGTATTGCCAGATGAGCGTCTGTATAGCGGTGCTTAGAACGACTGCTAGTATACGCTGTAAACATGTATCAGGTGATGTAACAGAGCGCCTCAGTCGCTGTAGTAACCTGGCCGGCATTGATGAATGTGATGTATGTTGGGCTCTCCAACACCAGTACAGCGCTGCAGCGAGCGAAAGGTAGTGCCGGCTTGGTGGGACCAACTCTCGGTGCTCCACACCATACTTATCAAAAAAGGACACACACACAGTGTTGGCGCTCTAAATCTGGTCGCTATAGCATAGAGCGCCAGACGCTGTATGATTAAAGTCTGTTCTTGAACACATATCCACCAGTAACAAAGCGAAAACACATGGAATGACATTGTATTAACATTTGTCATTTGCCAACATTTGCGACACTGAGTGAAAGGTAATACCTGGCGCTCTGGAAGCTAGAGCACCGGCGCTATACGCTGAGCCCCTGTAATAATACATTGGATGCTACATGGCGTTGTTACAGTCGCTTTCATAAATGTGGTTTTGCCTTCAGCGCCCAGCGTTCACCAGACGCTGCCTGCCGCTACGAGGCACTACCTGGCGCTATCACTTCTTAAATAACCCCCATAGTTATATATACTTTTAAAAAACCTAAACTGGACCTTCACCCTGAATAAGAGTCTATCTTATATGTCTCCCTACGCTGCACATACAGATTGCTCACATTAAAAATCATCCTACCTGCATCTATTGCATTTTCTGAGCCTTTAAAAATTCAAGATGGCCCATGGAGTTTCAGACCTTTTCCTGACCCCAGCTCTGCTCTATCTGTGCAAAGCACAGCTATAACCCCGCCCCCTGCACTTTTGACCCCTCTCCTTAGTATGTAATGCTACTGAGCCAAGATGGCGTCGCCCATATCCTAGAGTCCTGAACAGAGTAGCAGGCCAGTGGGAAAAAGAATAAAAAGTGAATGTTAAATATATTAATTTAAGATGCTAGGGAATCATTTATTAAGGGTTTGGGCTTTTATTAAATGATGCTGAAGGTCCGTTTTAATGTTATTTTTAATTATATTTCGCATCTGTGTCCCCCCCCCCCAAAGAAAGAAAAAAAATGTATTACTTCAAATTACCTTGATTTTCTTTGCTGACTATACTATTTTACCTTGACTATACTATGCTATTTTGATTTCCTAATATTTGTTGTACCAAAAATACATGAATTTACAAGTAAAAGTCAAGGATTTTGAGCAGTAGCAAAGTCGTGTAAATAATTCATCTTTCCCTATCCCTACATGTACACATGTGCATAAAATGAGCACTAGAATAATATATATTTTATTTATATATTATTACTACTAGTAGTAGTTCTAATAAAGTTTTTTATTTTCTCATTGCAAAAATGATAGTTACTATTAATTTGTAATATAATAGTAGTTCTTTAGTAAGCAACACGACGTATGCTTTTAAAATATGCTAAAGTAATGCTAATACATTTCCTGAGCCTAAAAGGGTAAAAAGTTTCTCTGGCAGCCTTGCATGCTGTCTAGAGTTACCCTGGGCCGTTCTGGTTTGTTGGTGCTGGCTATTAGTTTGTGCCCCGAGGCCGTACGCTAGACTCAGACGGTCCCATCTGTCACTGTATCTGGGGCATCTTGGCTGCATAATTGGGCAAGCTCTGAAAAGACTTTATAGACTAGGCCATGTGGTGGCCCTGCAGAGTGAGGACAGGAGGTGGCTGCTCATTGGCTGCTCATTGGCCATAGTGTGACATGACACTCCAAGCCTTAGTTAATCACAGCAGCTGATATCTGGAGGGTGCTGTACACCCAGGCCAGTCTACAGCTGCAATTACTCATTTACAGAAGTAGCTTTCATTTGAAGCCGGGATTATGGCTTCCCTCATATGGCCCTTCTGTGGTTACAAAGGCAACAGGCAGGGCCATTGTAAGGCCATTAGTAAAGAACAATGCAAAGCTGACAAGATAATCAGAGTGAAAAGGGGAATAAAAATTGGCATGTGCCGGGGACGTGGCTCTAGCTCATTATGCAAGGCAGCAGATGGAGCACGCTCTAGTTGCCAGGTAGAATTCAAGCCTTTCCTGGGGGAAGGGTCTCCTAATCTAACTACAGCTATCACCACCGCAACACAAAATCTTACCAACCAATAGGACGAGAGGTTTATTTCCTGTAGGTCACAAAGCATTTTGAAGCCACTAAAGAATTTGAAGGCAACGTGAGGTCAGGTCTATAAACGCAGTTAGTGGCATCTGGAAAGGAAATCACTTTTATGTGCAAGATTAATCTAAATCCAGCATACTTTTAGTTGTAATAAAACAGTTTTATTTATTTATTTGTGAATTTTTCTCCTTGAGGCAGTGGAACACATGAACATTATACTTTTGGGGAACCCCCAGGTTAGCTGAGTATCCTTTCCCAGTTTTTTTTTAGTTTGTCTCATTGTCTGTGCCTATAAATTGCATTGGTATTAGATGAATGCACTTTAGGTTTACTTTATACAAGTAATCATTTTATATTATTTATCCTTGTTGTAAACAGCCAGACAGTGTCTGTATTTGAATCCTCATTTAACACCGTCGCCCCTTTCAAGGTGAATTGCTTTTGCACTTGGCATTTTATATTATTAGAGATAAGGATTATATTTGCATCTTTTATTACACTTCATACAAACACATTTACCACTCAGTGTCTTCACTTTATAGCATACTGCTGGGGCTTTGGGTTTGTCTCTTCATTGTATCATTGGTACATCTGTCACTTGTTTTAAATGTATTAATAAAGTATGTATTTTATGCCATGGCATTGACATTCTTTATATTTGAAACATAGAAACATAGGTTGACGGCAGAAGGAGACAATATGATCCATCTAGTCTGCCCTCATGTGTATACTATACACAAATACTCTTTGGCCCTTATTCATCAAGCGATAGCGCCAGGTAGTGTTTGACGTGCGCCAGGTACCAGCAGCTAACGGCGACTACCGACTCAAGTACGCCCGGCGGCGGTCACAATGACGCATTTATCAAGCAAAATGAGGCTAGCGCCGGCGAGAGCGACGGCTAGCGCGGCATTCATCATGAAGCCGCCTGGACCGAACAGCGCCGCTGCAAATTCCCTCACAGCGCCAGGTATGAGCTGTCGCTCCCTGGCGATGTCCAATGCATTTCAATGGAGCAATCTATAATTATTCATAATTAATTGGTAATAATTTTTTTTTTTTTTTTTTTTAATGTCAAAAAATCGGAGAACACTTCTGCAATGTTAGGATTTATTTTTAAGTAAAAAAAAAAAAAATATGTGCAGAATTGAGCTAATAGGTCTGAGATTAATGTATTCATATTACAAAATGATTCTAAAAACATGTATAATGTTACATTCAAAAAATATGGTTGTTTAGGGGTTAAAAACTAGTTAATACACATCGCCGCCAGCGCTCTGGGGTTTAAACAAGGAATGGACAGCGACAGCACATTCGGAGCGTGATTTGTTGATGAATATGAAGCTAGCCGTTCGCTCTGGCCATTCGTTGTCAGGCGCTCACATACAACGCTGGACCTGTGAAACAGCGACCCCCCAGCCCGTATTCAACATTACCGCACACCGACTGAGTCGCTGTCATCAAGCAAACGCCGGCCAAGCACAGCGAATACTGGCTGGCGCTGTAAAAATCACGCTACAGTCGCTCATCTGTCGCTACCTGGTGCTATTAATGAATCGGCCTCTAAATCTTAGGATATAGGAAGTATGGCCTGATTGGGGTGGCCATTATTTTCTGACTCCCTATTCTTGTATATACTTGTATTGTTATTATCTTTATTTATATACCAACACATTGTAATATTGCCCAACACAGTAAGGGTCCCCCTGCTGGTCATCTCCTGTAGGGCTATGCCAGGTTATATTGAGTTCAATGGGAGCTGCTTCGCTATTGGGTTGTATTATTGTTATTCACGTTTTTTAAAGACAAAACACTTTTTCTTTTACTCCCTTGATGCAATTCAGCGGCATATTTAGCTGTGCATTTTTTAAATATGGCGCTAAATTGCACCAAGGAAAAAATAAAAAAAAACGTTTTTTTTTTAATCAAAAAAGCCTAAGTAAATCAATTACGGCACTGAATCACCGGATAGGGAGCAGAAAGCTGCATTTCAGTTTCATAGCACAACTTCATACCAATGCATACCCATTATTTACCACACCTAATGGTATCTGCCAGAAAAGTGCTCCAAAGTTAGCTTGTTCACACATGGCAAAAAAACAAGACTCCGCTATGGCTCCTGAACCTTCTGGTGCAGTCGGAAGAATTAAAATAAAGGCACAAAAAATCTTGCATGCTGTGTCCATACTGCAAATGGAGGTATACAAAACCAAGTTGCAGCTCCATAGAAGTCTATTGTGTGCAACACAAATGCATGTAAGAATGCTGACTTGCGCATTTTTTATTTTGAACAAATGACACAGGGCCCTCCATTTTTAAAGCTACCAACTGTTGCACCAGGCATAGGGGCTGGGGACCCCTCGGCTCAGAGACTGAAGAGCCGGCCTCCTGGCATGCCAGGACACCATCTTCTTTACCCTTCTGCTGCTTCAGGACTAATCAGGAGAGGGGGGGGGGGTCTTTAATAGAAAGCAACTACACAGATTAAAAAGTAGTTTTTAACTCCTGTATTAAACTATACTCATATCGGCCATCCTCATCCAGTGTTGGGCAATGTATTCTGTGGGTTCGCCATCTGCTCCTTTCCTGCTGGCAGGAATTATTCTGCCGCTCTTCAGGTATTGGGAATTCAGGAGAAAAAAAAGTTCTTCTTCTTTGCACCTTGGAATCCTGATAGACACTAAGCTCTCCACGCTGCAGGGAGGGGCATTTATACCCTGGGGTTTGCCTTAGTGGCATAGTGCATCTATGGAGTAGGAGGAAAGCCATATGATTTAATACATGTATTAAGCTAGTTTTTAATCAATGTGGGTGCCTTTTTAACCTTTTGACTACCTGTGAACTGGTAACAGGTAGTATGGTTTGGGGAGTAGCATGTCACCTGCCTGACATGTTGACGGGTGACATGGCGATACCCCCCTCCCATTACCCTCACAGGCCATGGGGATGTGGAAGAGGCAGGTGCCCATTGACATTAGGCCGGTGTTATTCCAGGCATTCGTCTATGCAGCCTTGTGAACCTTATTCTTTATGCTTGGAGCACCAGCTGGCGGCCTCAGTTATGCCCCAGCCATGATTCCAAAGCTAGAACATTGGAGGCAGAACATGGGCTGGGGTTTTTTGACTAGGAGGGTATGGTGGGGCCAGGCAAAGGGGTGCTGAGTGGGACACTAGGAAGACAGAAATAGGATGATAAGAGACAACCAAACTGGCCCCAAAGCAGTGTGGCACAATGTTAATTCTCCCATTTCTCCCTATGGCCACTTTGCTCTTGCCTGATAGATAATATGCATAATAGATATAATGTGCTGACATGCTATGGCAGGCTTAGCTAACCTGCTGCTTCACTTGCATCAATACATATTAATTTATGACAATCACACTCTTAAAAAAGAGGTCCTAAGCCATGTCGGTGGTGCATAGGCCACTAGAGCAAATAAATCATCATTTGAATCAGGATAATATTAATTAATTAGAAGGAGATAAAGTATATAGAATGTTTAGATTTGGTCAGCCCAGATTTCAGGTATCCCTTGATACCCTGATTGTGTCCCCCACCTAGGGGAGTCCTACTGGATGACTAGATAACCTGGCATTGTTACTTGTGATGAGCTTCGACCCTTGCCGTTTTGATCCGGTTCACCCCATCCTGTACAGCAACAAGATATGGGACCCAGAGGACCCTTATAACAGTTCAAAAGAAAGGAGGGTTGACATGCCACCTGCTGCTCCCTACATGCATGCCACCTACCCTACTGGAAAGCAGGGTTGCAGATGCGGTATTTGCTATCTATCTAAGGACATAGGGGGTATTAGACTTACAGGGCTGGGGGCTCAGCCTCTGGGTCCTGGGCTGCTAGCCCTTAAGCCAGCTGTGCCAAGCTAGCAGTCCATAGGGGGCATCGTTTTATTAAAATGGACAAATAGCCAAATGATTTTTCCTTACATAGACGTTTGCTATATTTGACTCATGTCTCAATGTAGATGTTCCCTAAGAAGCCAATGCACTAAAAGGTCAGCAGAAGAGAGCTCAATAGAGTTTATCAGGGAATGCAAAGTACTGATGAATGAAATATGCAGTCCTTGAAGGCCAGCATTGGGGAAAGCAAAAAGCAGTATAATTTAATAGTTTGTCTGCAATGTCCCCTTCAAAGTAGAACATTTTTCAACTTGCATTAATGCATTGATAACACAACTGGCAACAATGTAATTGTTCTGTTCCAACTACTGCTTGTCTACCCAAATATCCAAATACTTACCTACACATATACATATCCTGGCATTTATTCCTTCTCCTCCTCCAACTCACAACCTTTGCCACCCCACACCAATGAAAATAAAAGATCAGATAAAAGTGGTAATCCTCTATAAAGTCTGTGCCCCTGTTAGTTTGTGTGGGAAGAGCTACTTCAATGGACTTCTCCCTACAAAAGACAACTTCATTTATGCTGGGACCTTATATTCTTTAGACATAACACTGATAGTTTGTAAAAAGAACGACTACTACAAAAGACTTCTTGCTGTACTCTGGGCCTGAGCCAGTTTTAGTATAGGAGACCCCTGTACCCTTGCAGCCTTCAGAGTATTTTTAGACCTAGTTATAATGTTTGTGTTGGAAAATCCTACCTGCAAGAGACTTTTACCTTTGATTAATTTTTGGAACAGGACTCTCCTGCGAGGGCCTATCCTTCTTTTTCAGACTTAAAGAGGAACATCAGAGTTTTTGGCTTGCCGATTTCCCCTCCCTCGGGCATCCTGATTTTGATCTTTATTTGGAAAACTCTGACGATCCCCTAGTAAACTCATCTAGCCAACAGCGCATGTGGGCCAGCATCCCTGCTATACCTTTAACTAGGTGTATACCTGCGCCAGATATTTGTGAATAGCTAGTGCAGGTACACCCCACAGCTAGAGATAAGCGAGTATACAGCCAGCCGCTGCTGGCTCCAATCAGCCCACTTGACATTCTTGCAGCTAGCAGAATTTAATGGATCCAAGCGTGCTGATTGGCTGCCCGTCTGTGTCTGCACAGTGGGGTCACCAGGAAGGTGAGTTTACTCTGCAATCCATGGGAATATACAAACAAGGGCTTCCCAAATCAAGATGCCCCACCAGGAACAACACCCGGAAGGGCTAAAATCCTGTTTGTTATTCTGCTTTAAAGATACACAAGACACTTCTGTCTCTACTCTATGATTCCTGAGTAGAGATGGGCAAAACCGACCTGCAAACCCGAACAAACATCAGCCAGAAGTCCAAGTTCAAGTTCGGCTTAGGGTTACAGCAGCAGGAAGCTGCTGTGACTTACCTCTGCCTGATCCTGTTCTGTCAGCAGAGCAGCAGCAGCATCAGCATTTGAATATGGCCCCAGCCAGGCATACAACAAGATGGCCGCCGGCTCCCATGTGTGAGGACACTCCTAGACCTAGTGTGTCCTAATTCATGGGAACTGATGGACACGTCTTTGCAGCCCCGGCTGGGGCCAGATTCAAATGCTGCTGCCACCGTTCTGCCGCCGCCCCACCCCCACCTCTGACAGAATAGGATTGGGGAGAGGTAAGTCACAACAGTATGCTTCTGCTGCACATGCTGGCAGTCACTAAATAGTTGCTATTCAAAGGAAATGTAGAAGGGTAAGTATGGAGCTGCCCATTCCTGGGCTTCTGGCAGAAGGAGACACAACACGGCATCTTGAATCATGATACCCCATGCTGAGGGAGTAGAGGAAGTAAAGTCTTTTGTGACTTTAATTCTTCTTTTAATTTTTTTTAAATAAAGCCATTTATGCTTAGCAGTGCTACACCATGCAAATAAGATGCCACATGTTACATTTTTGGCCAGCAAACGTCCAAAGGACTAGCTATAGGGAGCACAGGGTTGGCACTGGCCTGGCATCTCATCCATACCCTATGCCATAATTCACTCTGTCCTCTTCTGAAACCCTCTCAGCTCCTATTGTACCCAGCAGCCAAGATAACCCAGCCACATTTTGCCTCTGCAATACTTTTAGCCCCACCATCACCTCTAGTCACTGTGAATTTAAAGTGGACCAACACCCAGGATTTTCACTATCCTGGGTGTTGGTCCACTTCCACGGGGGGCACCCCGATCGGGGGTGCCCCGCTATATGAAACCCCCCAGAAAGCCGCAAAAACTCACCTGACCCTGCTCCCACGTGACTCGCTCCACCAATCACCGCCGACGGACAAGCGAGGTCCGTCGACGGACAAGGTGAGAGTGCCCGCCATCGCCTCTCGCGCGTCCCTCTTACAGGGAGCGCGCCCGCGCCGGCCATTCACAAACGGCCACCGCGGGTGCGCACCCTGCAAGAGGGATGCGCGAGAGGCGGCGGCAGCCCGCGCACGTGCCGTTGGAACGAGGAACAGTTATGATTTGCGGGCGTCCTGGGGGGTTTCACACAGCAGGGCACCCCCGATCGGGGTGCCCCGCAGGCCGGGAGCTGATTGGCCCGGGTATCTATCCAATCAGCGATGGGTGTTGTCCACTTTAAAGAGGACCTCCAACTATTGGAGGTTATTACTCCCTATGCCCACCCTACCACAATAAAATAAAATAAAAACTAACCTGTCTGTCATTCAATTGAGCTGCTGCTCAGGGATTAGGTGACTGTCACTCAAGCCCCTCTTCCACACATGTCCTCTTTAATTCATTGGCCACTCCAAAAGAAAAAAAAATCGAAATGATTTATTTTGTTAGTGAAAGAGGTAAGTGTTTTTAACAGTCTTCAAAATGTTACAGAGATCCGACTGATTAGTCGTGTATTCGTAATGCTACAACAGCAGACTCAGCCAACAGACACTCAACCTGCTTTGGAATTTCAGCACCACCCTCAACTTCATTACTTACCTCTAAGGTTGTACATGAATGATATACCCATATAAGAAAGCAACGAGTATTCTGAATGATAGCTTTAAAAAAAAAGATTTTCAAAGTAGTCTGTTAGATAACACGAAGATCCCCTCAGATTCCTAAGAACCCCAACTTACCTATGCCCCCCTGCCAGACCACCGTGTTGCCTTCAGGAAGCAGTGCTTTATATTCCCTGTGGCGTTTCCTTTAGGTCAACTTAGGGGTTTGGGGTTTATTTATCAAGGGCTAGCGCCAGGTAGTGTCTGACGAGCGCCAGGTACCGCCAGCTAACGGCGGCTACCAACTCAAGTACGCCCGGCGGCGGTCACAATGACGCATTTATCACGCTAAATGAGGCTAGCGCCGACGAGAGCGTCAGCTAGCGCGGGATTCATCATGTAGCTGACTGCAATGAACAGCGCCGCTGCTAATCCCATCACAGGTAGCGAGAGGTCATACCTGGCGCTCTCCCATACATTTCAATGGCAGACACTGCAATGATTGTTTTAAGTGGTTTTTGTGTTCTTGTCTTTTGCACAAAATTCAACACATGTTGTTTGGGATATGTTTTATTAATCTGTCTTGTTTTTATTGTTTTATAGATGAAAGTTGTAATTTTTACACTGTAATGTTGTGAGTGAAATCTAAAATGCATCTCCTCCCACAAAACACATTAGGCTCAAAATAGCTTGCTTTCACAACACACATGGCTTGTAAAGCTACTTTTTAGTCAGTCATGTTTGGCGCTCACGTTCGCTCATTGAAATTGTCAGTGCCCAAGCTATTCGGCAGCCCTGTCCTTGATGAATCTGTGGTGGTCAGAGTTTGTGCAGTCGCTGTTTTGATTCGCTATGTGGCGGCGCTAGCGTCGCTGTGCTGCGCTGTGCTGTTCATACATGTGCCCTTCTGCCATTTTCCCTGAATTCACTTGCCGCGACCCCAGTCGTTCTTAATGAATACACTGTAGTTGTGAGCGTGCATGTCCACATTCTGCTGGATTTGTTCAGGCGTACAAGCTCATAACAACCCGTTATGCATTCTCCTGTGTGCAACATTATCATGTAGTTGGATAGTTTTCTTGTGTTATTATTTTATGAAGGAATAAGATTGTTATTTGTAAGCAACCAGCTTTTTTTTTTCTCTGACCTATGCATTACAGGATATTGAACACCCAGCTAAATCAAGCTAATAATTAATGGCGTCTTGGCCAATAGCTTGTTGTAATGCGTAAAATTCCTCTTTCCGCCACTTAGCTTGCACATAGCTGATATTAGCTTGTTCCTGGTGCGCGGAGCGTGTTTTTTTTTTCCCCCTGTAGGTTTCGTCATATCCACTTCCGGTTTCCTCCTTTGCGTTTCAAAGCAACATAAAGCTAAAAATTACTAGCGCTTTGTCCAATAGCTTGTTGTAATGCGTAAATTTACTATTACCGCCACTTAGCTTGCACATAGCTGATATTAGCTTGTTCCTGGTGCGCGGAGCGTTTTTTTTTTTACCCTGTTGCTTTCGTCATATCCACTTCCGGTTTCCTCCTTTGCGTTTCAAAGCAACCTAAATCTAAAAATTACTAGCGCTTTGTCCAAATAGCTTGTTGTAATGCGTAAATCAACTATTTCCGCCACTTGCACATAGCGGATATTAGCTTGTTCCTGGTGCGCGGAGCGTTTTTTATTTTTCCCTGTCGCTTTGGTCATATCCGGTTCCGGTTTCCTCCTTTGCGTTTCCACCATGCTGCCCAGGAGACGGATTATGCACCTCCCCAGCTCCTCCTCTGAATCTGGCCCCACCACCCCTCCCCCACCTCCCCCACCTACCTCACCTCCCCCACCTAACCCCCCTCCAACCCCTTCCCCTCCTGGGCCAGCTAAACAAAAAAGAAAACGGGTGGATAGCCGCGTAAACGGCCAGGTGGTCAAAGTGAGTATGTTTATCTTGGATTATATGTTTAAAGTGGACCAACACCCAGGGGGGATTGGGCCTGAAATCTATAAGATTCCCGGACCGATCAGATCCCTCCCCGCGGGGCATCCCAAATCGGGAGGAACCCCCCAGGAGGCCCACAAACCTTACCTCAGCCCCGTTTCATCGGCGCATGTGCGAGCCGCGGCCGCGTCTTGCGCTTCCCGCTAGCAGGGCTCGCACCCGCGCCGGACATTTGGTAATGGCCGGTGCAGGCGCCCTCCCTGTTAGAGGGAAGCGCAAGACGCGGCCTACAGCGCTCAGAGGCAGCTGAGCTGGTATGTGCGTCCAAGCGGCCTTGGACGCGCATACCACAGTGGCTCAGAGCGCTGTGATAGCCTGGCGCAGTCACGTGGGAGCGTGGTCAGTTGAGTATTTCTGGCCTTCCCGGGGGGTTACAGACAGCGGGGCACCCCCGATCGGTGTGCCCCACCGAAGTGGACCAAAACCCAGGATAGTCAAAATCCTGGGTGTTGGTCCACTTTAATCTGTTCTCAGTATAAATGTTTAGGCCATTGGTCTGATGTCATGTATTGATATTTTTTTTTTTTTCATTGCTCATAGGATTTCTGCATCCACCAATACGACTATGCCCGTGGGGGCAAGAAGCGCATTGCCCTGGAGGTGAAGGCCACAGTGTCCCGGCGCTTGGACACCCACCTCAGTGTCCGATCAATCATGCAGAAATGGTCGGACTCTGAAGGCGTGTACCGCCTATATGATGCCTACGCTTCAGGTAAGTTGAAGCTTATGCTATGTTTATACTTTTTAAAACATAATATTCTAAGCTGTGTCCATTTTGGGTATTAATATTAATTCTTTTCATTCACCCCCTCAACACAGATAAGCGTCCTCCCCTGGGGAAACGTGGGAAGGGATTCCTCAGGGGAGTCATCGGGGGAGGGTCCCTCTCGCGGGTCCTATTTAGAGGACCCAGGGGAGGAAGGGGATGACGCCCCAGAGGAGTGTGCTGCTGGGGGGCTGGCAGGATCAAGCCTCAGCTCCTCACACTCTGACTCTGAGGAGTCTCAACAGCCAAGGGGCCACTCTCAAGTGGGGAGTCCAAGTGGGGTGGAAGGAATGGACTCTCCCACACTCCCTGAAGGAGCAGGGAGTGAGAGGGAGGAGGGTGGCCCTTTGGCTGGGGGATCTTTGGAGCAGAGTGTGAGGAGCCGAGGCTCCCCGCCTCCTCCTCAGAGCCCTCCCTGGGCTTCAAGTGGCGGATCATCCCCTGGTGAGTGCACATTTTGTCATTGTTAGTCTGTGACAGGTTTCATCTGGCCATTTGTACTTAGCCCTTGCCATTCCTCTCTAATTTGCAGGGCATCATATAGGCGGCACCTCCAGGAGCTTTTGGCAACGCCTTCTCCACGGGCATAGTCATGGTAAGTGTTAGTTGTTATCCCTCACATTCCATATGTTATGACATTCCTTAAAGTGGACCAACACCCATTGTTGATTGTGCTTGGAATCTCTAAGCTTCCATGCTCAATCACCTCCAGGCCCCCCCCCCCCCCCAAAAGCCCACAAACTCCTTACCTCATTGGGGGTGGCAGAAGCCACCGCCGCAGCCTCCTGCGTGCCCCTCTAGATGTGTGTGCGCCTGCGCTCTCTGTTTCATAATGGCCTGCGCGTGCGCACACACTGGAGGAGTGATGTGCGGAAGGCAGCGGCGGCGGACGGTGTCTCACTCAAATTGTTGTGCTCTGCCAAAGTGGACCAAAACACAGAATAGCATCATTCCTGGGTCTTGGCCCACTTTTAACAGACACATGTTTCCTGGTCCATAGTACAAGCTGGTTTGATAATGTACATTAACATCACAAACCCCACTACAGTGCAATCCAACTGGCAACCACCCCTATGTTTCAGCCCACACCATTATGGGGGCTAGCAAATGTGTTATTTTGTTAAGTTGTTCCGGCTAACACATGTTGCACACTATTAACATTCTACAATCAACTGCAAATTTGTCCTTACCATTGCACTGTCAAGGTTATTGGCACATTATCTTTATGTGTCCATGTTGCAACCCAAAATAATTTACATGAACTCATGGACCATGAAATATGCTAATGTCGGACAACATGTGTGTAACCATGCAAGCATTTGATTTTGCAGACTCCATAACCAGATGGCTGACAAATAGTCATGTGTCATTGACCCACTAATTTTGCTTTTCTCTTTTGCTTTCTCCTGACAGATGTGGCCACGCAGACGGAGCCGGTGTACATCACCACCACACCTCCCGGGACGGCCAGCAGCATGGGCCCCAGCCACAGCTGCGATGGTGAGTACATACCACTTCATATGCCTAAAGACTTGTGAACCCTATGTCTTATAGTCAATTCTGCAGACATTTACAATGTACCTATGTGTTTAATCAACACACATCTAGGTTACATGTGTTTGGCCAACAATCCTACATGCATGTCTGCATGCTTGATTGTTGCCTCACATTCTTGAGTTTGCCACATAGAGACAAATTGTGGTTTCTACCCAAACAAATTGGCCTGCTTAGGTGGTGACCTCTAAGATTCTTGGCCAAACAAGTTTACTCGTTAGGACTTAGGCCCTGATGTTTGGCTGTGACTAAACAAATAAATGTCCATACTGGGACTATATACTTCTTTTATTCCCAAGAGTTAAGAGTAAATGTATGCTTGGGATGTTGTGGCCACATTTAAGCCAGCCACTAGTACTCATATAATGGTAACACCTAAGGGTACAGTGGCCGACAATGTGAATGTGAGCGTCAGCTAATTGTACCCACTGACATTACATTGCTACATCTGTGTCTGTTGAGGTCACATTCTATATTTTGAATATGTTTTTTTTCTACTCTCTACAGCTTGTGTAAACCAGCATCGCAGACTGTGGCGGTCGATCCGGCGTCTTCGCCTTATGCTGCTGGCCAAGAAGAGGCGTCGTTAGGGTGGGGTGATGACTGACGACTGTTTTTAGGCACTTTGCGGCCAAATGTTGGGCCTGTTGCCCGCCTTTCAAAATTAACATTTTGTATTTTGTTAATTACAGTGTGTTGTGCCTTGTCAAGCATAGTTTAAGTGTCTACAAACCCATTCTTTGTTAAATTTTGGGGTACCTTTGTAGCCATTTAATGTGTAAACCATAGTAAGATATGGTCACCAATGTGTGGCATAAATTTTTGCCTACATTTACATATCTAGATCAAGATACTCATCCCTGACTGTGTTCTTAGCTATGTCTTAGGAAAAACACAATTTAGAGGTGGGGTAATAAAATATATTTCACACAAAAAAAAAAAAACACAAACCAATTAATATTCTTGGCTTGGGGGCCGGGGAGGTTGGGAGTCATTGCTAGGGGCGATGTTGGGGGCCAACAGTGCAGAAAAAAAAATAGACTGCTGTTGTATGAGCTGTTGTGTCAACAACAAACTTTGTTCCTGGCGCTGGAGAGATTGCTCCATCAGATTTGACAGGCGAGCAAGTTCCTGGTTAGTTTGTTGCTGTTGTCCTTGTTGCAACTCGTCTATCTGGCGCTGCTGGGCCTCATTTTGTTGCTGACACATCAGCACCTGATGTTCCAACGCCGCAATGCGCTCATTAGTTCCATCACGCGGCTGTTGGCGACTGTAGTCCTCCAGCATCCGGACCCCTAGCTGATAAAACTCTGCACTGGTCGGTGCCACACCTCCTCTTGCTCTGGTTTCAGGCTAAAAAAACAAAATAAAAGTTTTTAGTGAAACTGAAACAATGCAGCTATGCCCCTCCAAATCATTTCCCCAAAGTGTAACAATACAACTTACCCTTTCTTGAGCCTCTGTAGCTTGGCCACATGGCACTTGGGAAGAGGTCCCAGCTTGGGGTTCTGGTCCAGCCTCCTGCCAAAACAACAAAGAAATAAAATGTGACATGTTGGTTCATGGACTACCCATGAACATGGCAATGTGGTTATTGTTCCTCTAAATCAGCCATGTTACCTCCGTGTCGTCCGGCAGAGGTAGGAACGGGGTCTGGCTGCCAGAGAGGGGCAAATCCACATCTGAGAGATTGGGCAAGTTGGCATATGCTAAACAGGAAAGTCATGTTAGTAGGTCAGTGGACCAAAATCAAATTTAATATGGATAGACTATCGAGGCCATACCTCCACAAAGTGCCAGATTACACACTAGCCAAAAGGTATCTGGTAAACTCAGATTGCTAACATGTATGTAAGAGGAAGATGAGGCAATAATTGGGCCAAAAAATAACAGACACATTGCTAAAATTACACATACCCGCAATCTCCCAGATGTCTGGAGTGGGGCCCTCACTCGAGCTTTGCCCTTGAAAATACATGTTTAAACACAAGTTGGCCTACTAAAGTTCAACAAAAGTATTGCAAAAATCCGTACTAGATAATCAAGCAAAAACAACTTACCCTCATCTCTGGCAGCCTCAACGTGAAGGGCCCTTTCCGGACAGCCACTTCCGATATTCCGGCCAACTAAAATACACAATTAATGTCTCTAAATATTCCTACAACTACTTGGGTGAATGTTTGTCTTTAAATATACCCAAAAAATGCATTGCAATCACTCAAAAAACTATAATAATGACCCTGGGGATGGCAAATCCACTACAAATAGCCATCTTCAAGTTGACATAGCAAACATGTAGATTATTAGACTAACCAAATTGAACCAGTGTAACATAAACAGCATAAAGGATACATTATTTTTGGCAATACACACCAACAGGGTCCTGTTGATCTGCAACATCGGAAGTGGGGTCCAAAGATGAACCAGTCACTTGGCCTACAAATAAAAAAGAGGAATGATAGACATGCACTTGTGTTAAAGCGGCTAAAGCAAGGTTGACACATGCACTTACCGGCATCCAAAGAGTAGCTTGGCTCCTGAGGAGATGCTGGTGCCAATGGCGGGGCAGCTAGGCAAAAGCAAAGAAAACATTTAGCCATTGGTAATATGCGGCACAAAATAAACCATGCATTAAGGTGTGTGTGAGCAGCTCAATCACTAATATTCCCTAATCAAGGCCAGTGTGGCTTACACATGTATATGCAGATATATGGCCACACATCTCTGGCTTCCCACATAGCTACACATGTTAGGGCCTTGTTAGTTAGTTGCTGTGAGGGTTAAAGTGGGCGTGAAATTAGTCTGCAGGCCCATATTAGTAATCCTCAACAGTGGTACAAGCTATTGTTTGAGGTGCCCCCACACCCATTTTGGGCAAAAACAACCAGCCCCTAAATTAGTGTTAAATACCTTCAATGGCAGACTGGGTTAGGCTGGAGGTTGGTTGAAGGGCAGGATTTTGGGTGTCCTCCTCCTCCCCCGACTCATGGACAGCACCATGTGCACCTATGCAGAAAGCAACACACAGGAAAGTAAAACATTTATGAGGTATAATGTACTACTTCACAGGTCCTACTGTTAGTTGGCCAGAAAGAGACAAAGCAAATCACATACATTAACATTACCATCACAAAATAGGCAGAAAATATGTACCTTCAGTCCAACCTGTGGTGTCATCCCCAGCATCCACACCCTGCAGCCGAGCAAGTGGAATTTTGCCCTTCAGCATCTCCTCATACGGCCTGTAGGTACTCTTTGGACCCTGGATGGTCCCTCTCTCGACATCAAGATCGTGATTCATCTTTTTTATAAGGGCCCCTCTCAAAGTGTAGAAGCGTTTCCTGCAGGATGGGCCACTACGTGGGTGTGGAGCACTGCTAGTAAGCTCCTCACCAATGGCATCCCACAGTTTGCTCCTTTCTTGTTTGCCTATTGACTTGCTTTGGGAGCCAAAGATCAGCTCCCATTTAGCAAGGGTAAGGCGCACAAGAGTATTATTCTCCGCCAAATTAAATTCTGGCTCCCTCTTGGCACCTGGGCGCTTAGCCTGGGGTGCTGCACCACCTTCAGGCTGGGCCCTTTTCCTTAAGGGAGGTCTGCGCACAGAACCCACCACACTCCTACTTGGGCCAGCTGTGGCCGGCAGATGTCCAGAATTTGGCTCCATCCTGTAGCTGCACACACACACCAATACACAACCAACAAGCACGCATGCAGACTACAGAATGGCATCGCCCTGTATTTGGGTTGGGCAGGTTTTATGTGCTCTAACAGCCAATCACAAACAGGTCCACTTAATAGATTCACACAAACTGGCCAGGTGCTTGTAGCAACACCTCCACTGCACTGACTGAACCATGTGTGGTAGCCAATTAACTAATTACAGACCTCATTAACCAAACAACACACAACCAAAGACAACAATGTACTCATGTATATTAAACACTTGTGACATGTGGCTATACAAACGGCTATTTAAATAAACAGCTGCTTACCTTTCATTGGTCCACTACAGAATTTTCTGCCATGTCCGTTAATGCACGCAAGTTTAGGCTCACGTACGCTAGTAGCACTACTAGCGTGCGCGTGCGCACTCCGTTTCACGCACACCTGGGTCAGCTAATTGGAGACCGGAAATAGCAGAGCAACGCAAAAGGCGGCAAAGCGGACCTGTCCTTTTTCAAAGTGAAGTATAAATGGCTGGATTTGGCAACCTTCTGGTATTGTTACACTGTGGCAAAGGCTGTGGTGTGGTGCTTGGTTCCCTTAGCTCATTTGAGTGTCTGGCTGGGTTTGGTCCTCACTCTCTGTGGCTTGTTGGGTGATTTCTGACATCAGTGCTGTTTCTTTAGGAGATTTTGTTGGCATATGCAAATATTGTGGAGCATACAGCAAGTGAGGCTTGATTTTGGGGCCTTTTGTGGGCTGTGCAGCAACTCCCCTCTTGGTTGTGCCTAACTTAGAAAGCTGTTTTTCAGCAGTCTGGTGGTTCTGACCACTATACTTCTGGTTTTGTGGTGAGCTGCATTGTAGTGAGTGTGTGAGGAGTGTGATTGTTTGTGTGTGTGGTGTGTTTGTGGTTTTTGGTTTTGTTTTGCTTCTTTTGTATATCTGTTGGGTGTGAGATGGATAAGAGGGTGATGTATGGGGTATGGGTGGAGGGATGTGTGAGAATGCTGGAAGAGCAGGAGGCCAGGGAGGGGGGTGCTGTGAGGCTTATGGCACCCCGCTCCTTTGGAATCCGCCTTTCAGTGTGGGACTTAAGTGACGAGCAGATCAGGAGCCGCTTCCGTCTGAATCGTGCTGCACTACAGTCCCTATATGATCAGATTAAGCACAAAATCGAGCCATCCACCAAACGCACTCATTCCATTCCAGGCATAGTACGCCTGTGTGCCACTCTGAATATTTTGGCACGAGGGACCTTCCAGGCAACCTCTGCCCTCCTCAGCGGGATCAGCCAGGCTACAATGAGCCGCATATTAATCCAGGTAGTACTGGCGATTTGTGATTTGATCCCTATTTACATCAAGTTTCCTGAGGATGAGGATGAGGTTGCCAAAATAAAACATGCATTCTATCTCATGGGAGGGATCCCGAATGTGCTAGGGTGCGTTGATGGTACACATATCCCTTTCCGCCCTCCCCGTGCACAGGAGCTGTATTTTAGGAACAGAAAGCAATTCCATTCGCTGAACGTCATGGTCGTCTGTGACCATGAAATGAAGCTGCAGGCCGTGAGATCGGGCTTCCCCGGCTCATGCCACGATTCTTACGTCCTGCAGTGGACAGTCCTGTGCCGGAAGTTCGAGAACAACGAAATGCCAGCTGGCTGGCTACTGGGTAAATAATTAACCATGTCAAAGTATTTTGCATCAAGTATGTGGCCTAGTAAGCTAAATTTTTGAAAATGAAACCAAAAACATGTACTAGTACTAATTGCTGTCTCTCTCCTTGTGTTTTTCCCACAGCGGACAAGGGATACGTGGGTGATGACTCCGGTCAGAAGCCCACAGACCTCTGCCCAAGAACGCTACAATGCAGCACATCGCAAACCCCGAAGCATTGTGGAACGAACCATCGGCCTGCTGAAAGCATGCTTTCTCTGTTTGGCACGCCCAGGAGGAGAGATGCTGTACAGTCCACAAAAGGTCTCCAAGATAATCCTCGCCTGCTGTGTGCTCCACAATCTCTGTATATGCCACAGAATCCAATCCCCTGAAGAAACAGCACTGGTGCCCGAAATCCCCAACTTGGCCGCAGAAACGAGTGAGGACACCCAGAGTGGCTTTGAGCTAAGGGAAAGCATGATCTCTTCGTTTTTTGCGGTAAGCTAACTATCCTTCACTCTAATCCAAGTACTGCACTACAGGGGAACTATTTGTTGGCTACAATCATAATTTGTCACAAACCACTATAAGGGGGTGTAAGATGACCTAAACCACTATAAGAGGGGTGTAAGATGACCTAAACCACTATAAGAGGGGGGTGTAAGATGACCTAAACCACTATAAGGGGGGTGTAAGATGACCTAAACCACTATAAGGGGGGTGTAAGATGACCTAAACCACTATAAGAGGGGGGTGTAAGATGACCTAAACCACTATAAGGGGGGTGTAAGATGACCTAAACCACTATAAGGGGGGTGTAAGATGACCTAAACCACTATAAGGGGGGTGTAAGATGACCTAAACCACTATAAGAGGGGTGTAAGATGACCTAAACCACTATAAGAGGGGGGTGTAAGATGACCTAAACCACTATAAGGGGGGTGTAAGATGACCTAAACCACTATAAGGGGGGTGTAAGATGACCTAAACCACTATAAGAGGGGGGTGTAAGATGACCTAAACCACTATAAGGGGGGTGTAAGATGACCTAAACCACTATAAGGGGGGTGTAAGATGACCTAAACCACTATAAGGGGGGTGTAAGATGACCTAAACCACTATAAGGGGGGTGTAAGATGACCTAAACCACTATAAGAGGGGGGTGTAAGATGACCTAAACCACTATAAGGGGGGTGTAAGATGACCTAAACCACTATAAGGGGGGTGTAAGATGACCTAAACCACTATAAGAGGGGGGTGTAAGATGACCTAAACCACTATAAGGGGGGTGTAAGATGACCTAAACCACTATAAGGGGGGTGTAAGATGACCTAAACCACTATAAGAGGGGGGTGTAAGATGACCTAAACCACTATAAGGGGGGTGTAAGATGACCTAAACCACTTTAAGGGGGGGTGTAAGATGACCTAAACCACTATAAGGGGGGTGTAAGATGACCTAAACCACTATAAGGGGGGTGTAAGATGACCTAAACCACTATAAGGGGGGTGTAAGATGACCTAAACCACTATTAGGGGGGGGGGAGTTGACCAACATAACAATTAGGGTTGTTGTGCAAGTTGGCCCAAAATGTTATTTAAATTTTATTGTTTTCTTTGTTAACTGCGAAAAAGCCACATTAAATATAAATACTAACTGCACTTTTTATTCTTTTTCAGGCACCCCGATAAAAATCCTGAGGATTCAGAATTTTACTTTATCCAAAAAAACATTTAAAACATAAATAAAAAAACTAAAAAGAAACATGTTGCAATGTGTTTACTTCTGAAGGTACTAACATTGATTTCAAGCCCACAGCAAAGCAAAGCGCAGGCGCTGTGTTGAATAGCGTGTGTCAGAATGACAGCGCCTACAAAGCTGATCTGAAACATCATATTCAGCAATGTAGGCGTTGTTCCCAACAACGCCAGGTAGCGACTGAGGAGGCCTGCTATAGCGAATCGCTACCGCCCGCGGCGTACGCTAGCGGCGCTCATAGCGCCATGCTTCAGTCGCTCATCTGTCGCTACCTGGCGCTATTAACCCTTTAAACGCCAGCCACGTAAATTTTACGTGGCTGCCTCTCCAACAGTTAAACGCCAGCCACGTAAAATTTACGTGCCTGACTTTCCCCAGTAAAAAAAAAAAAAGTAAAAATAAAAGACACTTACCTGACCCCTCGTTCGATCCGGTCGGGTCTCCTCTTCAGCCAGAGGGGCTCCGATCGCCCATCGGGGCTCCTCCGGCTGCAGGGGAGGGCCCGGAACAGGGTGCCCCCCCCCCCCGTTTCAGCAGCCGCCCGGTTTACTGTAAAAAAAAAAACAAAAAAAAAAAAAAACAGTCACCTACCTTTGTCCCCGCCGGCTCCCGCAGGCTCTCCTCTTCACGGGGGGGGGCTCCGATCCCCCCCCCCCGCTCTTCTGTCTTCTGGAGGGGGCATAACAGCCCTCCTCCCTTGCTTCCTTCCGATGGCGGCCGCCATCTTGGTGACGTCACGGGGCGGGGCCAGATGACGTCACCGCCGGGTGTCATCGGGGCACCCGGCAGTTCGTCTCTCAGATGCCGGTGACGGCTGGGAGGGGAAGGAGGGAGGTAGGCGATCCTCCGATCGCCTGCCTCCCCCCTTCTCTGCCCAGCCGTCACTGACAGCAGATCGCCGCGGGACACAGAAGATGAAGATCGGAGGTGAGTAAAGTAAAAGTTTTTTTTTTAATAAACTTTTTAAAAAAAACGTGTCTTGTCTTTTTTTTTTACCTTTTAACCCTTTGTGAACTGGTAAGGGGTCCATGTGACCCCTTATACCAGTTCACAGGGCTCGGGGGTCTGGCAAGTCACCTGCGCTAGCGGGTGGCTTGCCATTAACCCCTGACACCCCCATTACCTGCCTCCCCAAAGGCCAGGGGGGGGCAGAAGAGCCCGGGCCCACATGGGCTATGTGGGCTCGTAGGCTGCAGGGTGGGGGGGCCACAAAAGCTGGCCCCCCCACTCTGTGCCTACAAGCCCCCATAGCTGGTCTCGGGCTGGTTACTGTGGGTAAGGGGGACCCCACGTCAATTTTTTTTTTGATTTTTAAGGGTTTTTAACCCTTAAAAATCAAAAAAAAATGGGGTCCACCCCCCCTGGGAGGGGGGACCCTATGTCATTTTTTTTTTTTGATTAACCCTTTGTGTTCTGTCATCCAGCAGCTATAAAAGGCTTCTAGCAAGTGAGCAGAAGCCAGTGATCGCCGAGGGACAGAGTGCTCCAGGATGGATGGGAGGTGAGTACAGTGTAAAAAAAAAAAAAAAAAATTAATAAAATATTTTTTCTCTTTTGTGTGTCTGTGTCATTTTTTACTTTTAACCTCTTGTGAACTGGTAAGGGGTCCATGACCCCTATACCAGTTCACAAGGCTGGGGGGATGGCAAGCCACCTGCGCTAGCGGGTGGCTTGCCATTAACCCCCGGCACCCCCATTACCTGCCTCCCCAAAGGCCAGGGGGGGGCAGAAGAGCCCGGGCCCACATGGGCTATGTGGGCTCGTAGGCTGCAGGGTGGGGGGGCCACAAAAGCTGGCCCCCCCACTCTGTGCCTACAAGCCCCCATAGCTGGTCCCGGGCTGGTTACTGTGGGTAAGGGGGACCCCACGTCATTTTTTTTTTTGATTTTTAAGGGTTTTTAACCCTTAAAAATCAAAAAAAAAATGGGGTCTCCCTCCCCTGGGAGGGGGGACCCTATGTCATTTTTTTTCTCGATTTAACCCTTTGTAGTGTGGATGGTTTTTGTGTTTTTTTTTGTGAATGTTATAAAATACTTGTTTCAGTTAGGGGGGGTCTCCTGGGCAGGAACGGGGGGCTACCGATAAATATGTGGTACCGTTCTAATCGGTAGAAATGGGGTTTTCACATGCAATATGATTTTCCTTAATAAAATACATTTTTTATTTAAAATAAAGGAGTCAATTTTCTAAAAAAAAAATTTTATTTATTTATTTATTTTTTCACTTAATAATATTGTAAAAAAAAAAAAAAAAAATTACAAACAAGACATTTCATGTTAAAGTCTAAACTCTGCTGCAAAAAAAAAAATATATAATTTTTCTGAAAGTTCCAGCAAAAATGGCGCAAAACATGTCGCAAAACATGACGCAAAATGGGGAAAAATGGCCTGTCAACAGAGGGTGACAAAATCTCAAGTAGGCTGGCAATTAAAAGGGTTAATAGTACCTATGCATGTTGGGTATTGTTCTGTTCGGGGGACCTTGCGCTTTCAGACTTAGCTTGTTTTTTCTGGTTTGCATATTTATATTTTAGGAAAAGGTGTTTTTTATTCAGCTTTTTTATAAATTTTTTAGGGAAACCCTGCGCAACCAAAGAATTCTTTGAGGAATTAATTCCAGAAAGATGAGCCCACTACAGCAAGCTGGGTACCCTTAGAAAGCTTAACGTGTGTACTTTCAGGGAATATATGGTTTATGGGGGATATTCCAAATGTAAAGGGTTGTTTTGGTTGAAAAATCGCAAGGTGCGCACTTTGTCTGCAGAGCTGAAATTTTCAAGTAAAATTACCGTTATGCGCATGCTTTACTTTGGGGTGTTTGGCAACTCTTCCCTTGACAGAACCTATGCATGTTGGGTATCGTTCTGTTCGGGAGATGTTGCTTTTTCAGATTAAACTTGATTTTTCTTGTTTGTATATAGTTTTTTTAGGAAAATGTGGCTTTGATTCTGCTTTTTTATCCTTTTTTTAGGGAAACTCTTTGCAACCAAAGATTACGTTGAGGGATTACTTCCAGAAAACTATGGCCACATCCACAAGCCTGGTACGCCTAGAAAGCCTGAGGTGTGTACTTCCAGAGAATATATAGTTTGTTGGGGGTATTTTAAATGTAAAGGGTTGTTTTTCTGGAAAAACCGCAAGGTGAGCATATTGCATAGCATAGTTGTATTTTATCTGAAAATCTCCTAAAGCGCTGTTTCAGTTTGGGGGAGTCTCCTGGGCAGGAAAGGGTGTCTACCTATACATATGTGGTACCGCTGTAACCGGGAGAAATTGGGATTTCACACGCAATAAGATTTTATTGACAAACTTACATTTTTTATTCCAAAAAAAACTACAATATGTAAAAATTTTTTTTTTTTTTTTTTTTTTTTTGCACATATTTCACCCAAAAATATTAAGAATACACCTAACAAATGACAAACAAGACATTTCATGTTAAAGGCCAGACTCTGCTGAAAAAAACAATATATCATTTTCCTGGGAAATCCCTGGAAATCCCCTCAAAAATCACAGTTGAACAAGGGGAGCGCAAAATAGTGCAAAATGGTCTGGCAACAAAGGGTGACAAAATCTCAAGGTAGGCTGGCGGTTAAAGGGTTAATGAATCGGCCTCCCCGTCAATTAGATGTTAAATTCCAACTAATAGCTAACATCAGTGGGAAGACTTTGGCTGTGGAGACATTCATAATAAGCTGAACCTTGAGCTGTATGGGCAGTGTATGGGCCTTATCTGCTCAAGCATGCAGTTTCATAGTCCATGTTGTCCTCTGCCAAGCTGTGAGGGTTAATAGGTCAGTTCAATCAAAGTACTTGTTAGATCACTACCATAACAGATGAGTCACTTAGGGAGAAACCTATGTTAGAGACTGTAAACCTAAAAGCGATAAGAAGGCAGCAAGCAGCTCGCCTGATGCATGCCACATGTGCCTATACTCAATTTCCAAAATTTGCTCTCCTTTTAATTTTATTCCTTAAGGACCGCACAATAAAGTGGTTTGACAGCAACTCTGCCCCTTGGCGCTCTCAGTGTGAGTGGGCCTGGCAAACCATGATGGTAGCACAGCCGTCTGGCTATAGCAGAGGACACTCAAATCTCATAAAGCTGTGTCATGACATGCCCATCACAACTCAGCCACGACCCAGAAAGTGAAGCAAAGGAAGAGCCTTCACTTAGAATACATAAGGTATTTACATATAATCAAATATTTTGAGATGCTTTGAACTCTGTTCCCCATGTGGGCTCAGCTCTTTTGACAGCTTTGCCCTATACCAAGATGCTCCAAACTTGCAACTGGTTGACATGGCCACCCATCGCATCCTGTTGGAGCATCCTACTGCAGTGCCCAATGCCCCCCCCCCCCCACACACATTTTATCACTGGTGGCCTTGAGTACCACCAGATGATAACTCTACTACCAGTGGTACTTTTCCCCCTTTCTGTCCCCTTTTGACCTTCCTGCTCTACTCCTCTATTCTGTGTACTCACATATTCTTTGTTGGCTCTACAGCTATTTCCACCTGCCCCTGCATCTCCCCTCTTAACACCCTGAACAGCATTTTGCCCCTTGCATGTTCCTTGTTAACACTCAAATTTAAAGTAAAGCCAAGACTTCAATTGTGCAGTGTAGAAGCCGTAGCAGGACTACAGATTAAGCTCTCCCTTCAAATGTATTCCTCCAGCACCATGCAAAAAATCAGTCTAACATCTAGCATCTACTCTGCCCTAGGGTGCTCTCAGTGCAAGCAAGCCTGGCAAGCCACAATGGTTCTGCAGCTCTCGCTGACCACAGCAGAGCATGCTCATGGCCTATAAAGATGCACTATGGCATGCCCTTCCCAGCTCAGCCATGATCCAGAAATTGAAGCGAAGAAAACTGTGTTGCTTAAAATACTTAAGAAAATTACATATAACCAGAGATTTTGAGATGGTTATCTAACACTGTTCCCAAGGGGGATAAAGTGGGAGGAAGTTAGTGTGTGTCTGGACAGGGACTTCTATATTCCCCCCACCTATGTGTACTAATGAGAAGCCATCCTTTATTATCACCTGTTCCTTGGATTACCAGGATAACAGGTCCAGTTACCGCTCTGAATGCCGCATTCTGATACAGTCATGAGTGTGATGCAGATCCTAATCATTTCATAGTGGCCAGTATTCATCCTGGATTCAGAGGACAAGTGAAGTGTGTATAAATAATCTGCTATGATAGGGTGAGAGCTTTTAAACAGCTTATAGAGAAGAGTTAACTCTAGTACATTTAGCACGGTTTGGCAATATTTTTGAACATGAGATGATTTGTATTTAATTAAGTCTCAGGCTCCCAGCAGATACAATTAGTTTCTTCTACCTGCTGCATATTCCTATTCTGAAGAGGCGTTCATGACCCCATCTCGGGCATGTTTCCTAGAGATGGATGATCTGGTGATTGCACTTGTTGAGGTCACACAACTTGCCTGATATTAAATGCTGACACGAGCTGCGCTCAGCGAAGACTACGCATGTGACCAGCCACAGTGACATTGCATCACACCGTACTAGAAACCAGCTGACCGTGACTTGGCAGTCTCAGAAGCACTGCCCACATTACAACAGAATTTCCGAAAAACTGAAAGCAGCAGATATGTTTTCATGCTGATGTACTGGCAGGGAAAAGTTCTATAGAAGGAAGCAAGGCAAAAACATGTTGATTGGCCTCCCTGTCTTCCAGTAAACATATTTCATGCCCCCCCTGTCCTGTGCTGTTTGTCAAAAAGTAAAAAAACATTTAGAAAAGAACATGCTTAGAGGAAACTTAAATTCTTCTATGCAGTAAATATCACAAATATAGTCTACTATACTATACTATGCTATACTATACTATACTATACTATATACTATACTATATACTATAGACCCTATCACCTACCTGTAACAGAAGCCCTCCATTACATTCTATTTACATATGAGCACTTACTGCATACCTGTGTCCTAGAAAAACCTCCCCTTCAAAACATACTTAGTCCCCATTGGCCTCAACCGCCAGCTAAGCAGGTGGTATAAGTGCTAGCTGGAAATATAAAATGGCAGGAGAAAAATTGAGAGAGTGAGACCACTGGCCTTAGAGTTTTATAGACTCTAGGGTAGTGGGTGGTCCTCTTTAAAGGGCCAGTCCAGCCAGACTGCCCGTTTTTTCAATTCCGCCCTCCCTGCCATCCCACCCTAGTGCTGCAGTGTGGCACAGACCTGGCACGCTTCCGGCGGCAACAAGTTGCCTGCCATGGAGAGGCGATGATGGCGGTGACCAGCACTGCCCGGAGATCGCCACTGGATAGCGTGTCAGCTAAGGCCCTTATTTAACAAGGGATAGCGCCAGGTAGCGAATGGTGAGCGAACGGTAATGACGCTCACCGCCACGAGAACGCCGGCTCCCCTCCGCAATCACACATTTATCAAGCCGATCCTGCTTAGCGACTGACAGAGCGCCAGATAGCGAATCATTCATCATTATTCCAGCCTCACCCCACAGCGCCAGCGAGCGACCTTGAACAGCGACAGGTATGACCTCTCGCTACCTGGCGCTTTCCAATGCATTTCAATGGAGCTAACTTTAAATATTCATAATTAATTGCTATTAATTTTTTTTTTTTTTTTTTTAATGTCAAAAATTCTGTGACCACTTCTGCAATGTTGAAAAAATTTGTGCAGAATTGATATTACAGGTCTGATATTAATGTATTCATATTACAAAATGTTTTGAAAAACATGTTTTTTTTTTTCCAAAAAATATGTTTGTTTGGGGGTTAAAAAACTACTTTTAACCCATCGCCGCCAGCGCTCTGGGGTTTAAACAAGCATTTCACAGCGCGAGAATTTTTGGAGCATGATTTGTTAATGAATATGCTGGGAGCCGTTCGCTATGGCCATTCGCTGTCATGTCGGAACCTGTCAAACAGCGACTCATAACCCTGTATTCAACATTACCACACACCGACTGAGTCGCTGTCAACAGCCGAACAACGGCCAAGCACAGCGAATACTAGCGGGCGCTGTGAAAATAACGCTACTGTCGCTCATCTGTCGCTACCTGGCGCTATTAATGAATCAGCCTGCAAGTGTTTTTTATTTGTATTACCCCTGCCCTGCTTCAGTGCTAGGGTGGTCTGGTTGGACTGACAATTGGTTGCTGGGGCACCTTTTTTTCCTATGAATCATCAAAGGTCAAATTGGTCTGTAGGTATTTTTAAGTGATAGCTGGGGGCGGGGGAGGCGGGGTACAGTATTGTTTTTCAATTTTCATTCCTAGAGTTTCGTTTTAATATTTTCTTAATACTTAAACACAGACCTAAAGGGACAGCCCATGGCAATAAAAAGTCAGCAGTCCCATATGTGTCTCCATCATTTTCTGCAGCACGTTGTAAATGCTGTAGCAGATCTCAAAAATGTATCCTTCCTTTCAATTCCATTCCTCCACAACCACACAAAAATGTGAACACATGGCTGTCCCTTTCTCTGAGCACGAGGAACAACAGAGGCTCTGGAGTCTAAAAGTCTCACTCCATGGGGTATCCCATATTGGGAAGCCCTGCTATGTGAAACCCCCCAGATCCCCCGTTTCACTTACCTGCTCCCAGAGCCCTCGCCGCGTCTCAGCACTGCATCAGCATCCCCCTCACCTCTAGCTGTGTGCGTACCCGCTTCAGACCTTTCTGAATAGGCAGTGTGGGCATGTCCACTGCTGGAAACTGGGTGGGAGAGTGATGTTCATGGTTGTTGTTTCTCTTAAAGTCAGAGTGGTCATGCTTGCAGGGCTTGCTCACACTGAAAGCGCTGAGGGACAGGGGCAACCATGCGACCAGATTTGGAATGCGGTTTTGTATCAGTATTTCTGTGACTACAACACTGGATTGTGGCTATATAAGTGCAGGGGTGACAGAAAGGCAGTGATTCCCACTGTGGGGCTTTCCAAATTGGGATGCCCTCTAGGAATCTTTAATACCAGATCAAAGGTCAAAAATGGCCTTTGGTCTGGTTTAAACATAAGGTCTAAGTAAAAAGTGTCATATGAACTTATTGGTTTATGAACTTAAAGGAGCGCTATCGCGAAATTGTGTAATATTAAAAATATCACACATTGGCTAATGAGAGGAGAGGTCACTTATACACCCCAACTGAATAAAACTCCCACCAGGCTCGTGGTTTATTCTTTTATGGTAGGAATAAAATCCAGGGGTAACAGGTTTAGTCTATCAGGGGTGACAGAACCTGTCACCCCGGTGTCCTTCTCCTTCTATTAAAATAAAAAAACTAAAAAATTATATTGATTTATATCATTGGGCAATTTTGCACGATAGTGCTCCTTTAATTTTGCACATTTCTATACATTTCCTCACACCAATGCACATGCCAGCATCTTGTTTATCAGAGGAACCTGGAACGTCTGGGTGAAATACATAAAAAAAAAAGACTCCAAGCAGATAGCGTCCAAAAAGGGATTTAAACCTGCAAGACAAGGCCACTTATAGTACATATGCTGGTGCTGGTATGCAAGATATGCATAGAAAGGACTTTTTTAGGCAGTATAGGATAAGTGGCACAATTTCGAGATAAACTAATTGTCAGATAGCAAGGTAGCAGAAAACATAATCTACAGCACTATTAGTCACAGCAGACAGCTAAATAGATAATTCTGGAGAGACCACCTACACAGTATTGTCTTAGCTGAATTTGGAGATGCTTGAAATACCAGGACTACATGAGCTTCTTCGGTGGAATTTCGAGACACTGTGCGACTGGACGGTGGAATGTTAAGACAAACTGGGATTTTCCTCCGCATTCTCAGGAGGAATGCTGACTAATTGCAACTTTCCCCTACTTTGATTATCTTTTACATTCTACAAGTTCTGCAACAAGCAAGTAACTTGGAGTGACTGTTTATTAACTCACAATGATGAGTGTCCATGACCCTTCACACCGTTACTTTTTACACAGAAGATGAGTTCATTAATGCAAATGAAAGTCTAACCTCTCACTTTATTATATCTGATAAAAGGTACAAAGATTAGTGAACGAATATGTTTTAATACCACTGATGTTGTATCCTTTATCAGATAAACTCTCCAAAATCGGGTCATCTGATCAATTGTTACCAAACTGATTCCTGGACTATCCTTTAGATTGTAAGCTGACAAGGGGCAGGCGCTCTCTTTTAGGTGGTTTTCACACTGTGGCCAGGTGATGCGTCGGTAATAACCACTATCACAATAGCTTATGTACTAGTGTTTTAGTAGCGATCGCGATGGAAAGTGCAATTATTAACTTACGATGATGAGTGTCCATGACCCTTCACACAGTTAGATGAGTTCATTAATGCAAAGTGACAAAGGGTACAAAGATTAGTGAACTAATATGTTTTATTACCATCGATGTTGGATTTTTTATCACATAAACTTTCCAAAAGCTGGTCATCTGCTAAGGAGCTGATGACATTTTACCAAACTGATTCCTGGACTATCCTTTGGATTGTAAGCTGGCAAGGGTAGGGCACTCTCTTTTAGGCTGCTTTCACACTGGGGTGAGATGCTCAAATCGCCGCGTTTGTTGTCCTATGGTAACTTCCACATAGGCAATTGCGATTGTTGGGCGTTTGCAGGCCGAAAAATTCCCACATGCTGTGTTTTCAGACAGAAAAATAAATCCCATCGCTTTGCAATCGCTATTCAATCGCTTTTTAAACCATATCTCTTTAGAGATATTGCGATTCTGATGCAGTCAGCAGACAATCATACTCTTTATTTCATTTGTGGCACACTAAACAAAGTTGGTTGATTAGGAAATGGCACCATGATTGGCAGTAAATCACTTTTTTTTGCAATTGCTATACTAAGAAATCACTAATCATCTATGAAAATCGCACTCTCTATCGCCTCTCCCCAGTGTGAAAGCAGCCTTTAGCCTTTTGAGAGGAGAGTGGAATCACCCCGCTATCACTCCTCCAGTGTGTGAAAGCATCACCTCGCAATCACCCCAGTGTGAAAGCAGCCTTAGACTGTTTTCAAACTGGTGCAAAATTATTGCCATTTCAATCGCTCTCCGATCTCTTATAAATCGCCACCTATGTTGTCCTTTGGTGACTTTCACATAGGCGATTGGGTTTGTTGGGCTTTGTAGGTCGATTTGAAAAATACCAACATGCAGTGTTTTCATGCTGTTGATGGATGATGGCGATCCCAAGTCAATTGAATTGAATTGAACTGGGATTGAATTGAAGAGAATTGCAATCACCGGAAAAACGCTTTGTAATCACTAACCTCCTATGAAAATCATTTTCGCTATCGCCCCAATGTGAAAGCAGCCTAAACATACTCCTGCATCTATGGCCCTTATTCATCAAGCGATAGCGCCAGGTAGTGTCTGACGAGCGCCAGGTAGCGGCAGCTAACGGCGACTACCGACTCAAGTACGCCCGGCGGCGGTCACAATGACGCATTTATCAAGCAAAATGAGGCTAGCGCTGGCGAGAGCGACGGCTAGCGCGGCATTCATCATGAAGCCGCCTGGACCGAACAGCGCCGCTGCAAATTCCCTCACAGCGCCAGGTATGAGCTGTCGCTCCCTGGCGATGTCCAATGCATTTCAATGGAGCAATCTATAATTATTCATAATTAATTGGTATTAATTTTTTTAATGTCAAAAAATCGGAGAACACTTCTGCAATGTTAGGATTTATTTTTAAGTAAAAAAAAAAATAAAAAAAAATATGTGCAGAATTGATCTAACAGGTCTGAGATTAATGTATTCATATTACAAAATGATTCTAAAAACATGTATAATGTTACATTCAAAAAATATGGTTGTTTAGGGGTTAAAAACTAGTTAATACAGATCGCCGCCAGCGCTCTGGGGTTTAAACAAGGAATGGACAGCGACAGCACATTCGGAGCGTGATTTGTTGATGAATATGAAGCTAGCCGTTCGCTCTGGCCATTCGTTGTCAGGCGCTCACATACAACGCTGGACCTGTGAAACAGCGACCCCCCAGCCCGTATTCAACATTACCGCACACCGACTGAGTCGCTGTCATCAAGCTAATGCCGGCCAAGCACAGCGAATACTGGCTGGCGCTGAAAAAATCACGCTACAGTCGCTCATCTGTCGCTACCTGGCGCTATTAATGAATCGGCCTCTATGTGTTTGGTCACACTTCTGTTACACCCGACTCCACCCTGTGCAGCACCACAGACTACAATGGCACTTTATAAATGCACAATAATAATAATTATATTATTAATATATTTCTTAATAGTTTCATTTAACTTCTTAGGAGCCCTAGTGTACAAAATTCATACATCCCAGCCTCTCTAAGAAAATGTTTTTTGCTTTGTGATGGAAATGTAAATCAGTATGGATTTACTGATCTTCACTAAAATCAGCCAGAAGTGAATAATACATAATTTCCAACTTTTCAGGGTGGGAAAGAGGTACAGTGGTTAAAATAAGTTACGCCCCCTCATTGATTGATGGATAGACGATAGCACCTCGAAAAAGGACAGAGAAGAACGAGGAACACATGGACATGGTCTCAAAAAATTGACAGTCCCTCCAAATCAGAGACAGTTGGGATGTATAATATAGCAGTACACCTGTCAAGGTTCTCATTCATACAGGTCATGTACAGGCCAACTGGAGAAAAGGCACAGCAAAAAATGTATTTAGCATTTTATCTTGACATTTACCCATATGATACGATTTGAGAAAGCCATTTAAAGGACAACCTATCTTCAGAAAAACACAGCCAGTCCAGAGGATAAGAATTATTACTATCAATAAGCCAAGCAAGCCATGGGCCTTTATCTAATGACAGTAATGGAACCACAGGCCACCATTTCTTACCACCATTATATGCTACCATTTTGCAGTCTGTGGGTACATGCACATAGAGTCAGGCGAGGACCGAAATCCACCTTCTAAGCAGAGGCAGTATCCTGATTTGTCTGCTTTGCTGTTTACCACTCCCGTATTCCCTCCTATAGCTGGTGTTTACTTGACAGCCAGTAGATAATTGGTCAAACCCACTAGACCAGGGGTGCTTAATCTTTTGAAGAGTAGGGGCCACTTAGTGATTTAGTAACCAGTATAGGGCCACATTAAATTTAAATGGTTCAGATGTCCTATTTTGAATAGAATAATGAAGATTTTAAACAACCAGAATGCCCACAATCACAAAAACAACCACCTATATTGTTCTCCCTTCAAACCCCCACAGACCAATCCCAAACATATTCGAATAATTTGTTACCCTCAAATGCCCATCACACCAGACAGGTCCACATAACCCCTTCAGACAAACACACAAACTTACCCACTCCTACATACACATCATACAAACTCCACAAAATATAATTATTTAACCCTCTTAAATCCTTCCACCACAACACCCTATTATCACTTTCAGATGTAACATTCCCCACATACTGTTTGCCTCGGTTTTCTGAATATATGAAGCCCATATTTATAGCCCTTCCCCACCAGTCTAAACTTTCACCAAGGCTAAGAAAACAATTCATACAGAACTATTGTACTATTACCTTATTATTGCATCAGAGATTTCACCCAGAGCTTCTGTTGTGTTGTGCAAGGTTTCCCCAATTGATTGCTCTCTAGTCCGGCCTTGCCTGTCCTTACTGAGCTTCCCTGTCCTCCCTATTTCCCCACAGCTGAGTACCTATGTCTGTTTGAGATACTGTGCAACAGCTTACAGCTTGTCTCTGTTTGTGATCTGCATCTATATTGCTAGGTTAATGCAGTTTACATTTATGGCAGCAGATGGCGCTGTTTTATATATATATATATATGTCTAGTCTCTGTTGTACTTTCTCTACTGCTGTGTTGTGTTTCCTGTACATTGAGGTGATCTTTATGACTTCTTTTTCCTGTCTATGTTATTCACTATGTAAGGTGACCTTCTCTTACTGTACTCATGTTCCAGTAAAGCCATTTCCTGTTACACCACAAATGTCTATCTGGATTTCACTCTGCTGCACCCAGAACTTACACTCAGCAACGATGTCCATGTCTATGATGCATTTTATGTTCCCTTATGTTTGAGGTTGGGGGCCACATCAGATGGCTATGAGGGTCATAGGTTGAGTATGTCTGCACTCGACAAACCCAATACACTGCTGTCAGTCATCAAAAAGGCAAGGGATAGTAGGGAATATGGAAGTGGTAAGTATTGGGCTGCCAAAGAAGATGTGCAGCTGCACATCTCAAACTGTGATGCCTCCTAGATTTAAAGGCAAGTGGATCTCCAGAGTGTCTTCTCCAGTCTTCTCCAGAGTAGGTTTTCTCCAGGCAAAACAGACTGGATCATTTAACCCTCTCCCACCAGGGATGCTTTTAGATTTTAAAGATTAGTAGGAAGGCCAAAAAAAATGAATTTATTAGTCCACTTTTGAATACATTTTTGCAAGTGTATATTTTTGTGTGGCAAAATGATGTCCTAAAGGTGCTGAGCTGATCTAGTATTTTTTATTTTTTTCTAATGTTGGCAAACATGCGTTTTATGAAAGCAGTGGCCATGGCAGCAGTGTTCTGTGTGTACAGGATTCACTTCTCTCTTCTTGGCGTATGTTGGCAATAGCAACCGATTGCAGGTAGAGAAAACTGCTTCCAAAAAAAAAACCATTTTCTAACATAGGAAAAAATAAAAACAAATACTAGATCAGCTCAGCACCTTGAACACATGCTTTTGACACCAAAAAATAAAAAAATATAAACTTTAAAAAATAAAATCGCAAGTGGATTCTAAACCTGAACTGAAAGATGAGCACTGGGGGGCAAAAGTCAGTCGAATTTTACTGGCTCGGACAGTCTATGACATCTTCATTGAGCTCCCCCACAATGTACCCCTAGCGGGTCATTCTTAGCCGTCCTATAGCATTGCAGGGATGTGCAAAGATGGCTATAGCTAAATCAAGGGCAGATAATGTGACAGAGGTGGCACTCATCCCCTTCCCCTTTGGCATCTAATATGGTGGACCCAGTCTTTTTTTATTTCAGGTCTGTTTTAAATGAGCTAAACATCAGATGTGAAAGAGACAGAATTCAGTTTAGAGCAAATGGACACCTTTAATGCTCCCATTCCCAGCAGTTAGTAGTCAGCAAGACTGCAGTGTATTTTTACGCTCACCCCACTGGCGTCTTCATTTCAGATGAGCAGCAGGGAATTCCCAGTGATTTTCCAGCATAGTGTTAAATCGATGGTATTTCATGAGCTAAATATTGAGCTTATTTTAAATCATTCTACTGTTTTTTTTTTTAAGCAGACTGGTTCCAGTGTGTAATTATTTACAGTGTTACTGTACCTGTTTCAGAGTGGCCTGTCTATGTTCTGGACACACTTGTAGAGTGTGAGGTTACACTGTCATTGTGGAGACAGCATGAAAATGCAATGTTTGAAACAAAGATGCCTTCTCTTCTTCAGCATATAAATATAGACACACAGGCTGGACACACTAATCCAGACCGGCTTCTCGGCAGCCTGACTTCCTTGGTTTTATGCCGGAGCCAGGAAGCGTGTCTCTGGCGTGATCTCTGTGATACCTCGGACAGCACTGCCAACAAATGTTTTACCTAACACACCAAAAATGTGTGACATTTCCTGAGAATTTATCCTGTAGGAGTTTAGCATTGCAGATCTCTTCTGATTGGCTGCAGACAATAATATCCTTTACAGGGGCTGTCAGATGGATCAACCAGTTTTATGGCCTACAGTGTAGTATATCACTTCTGCGATGCACACTTACGGCCATATTTATCAAGGGCTAGCGCCAGGTAGTGTCTGACGGTGCCAGGTACCGCCAGCTAACGGCAGCTACCGAATCAAGTACGCCCGGCGGCGGTCACAATGACGCATTTATCACGCTAAATGAGGCTAGCGCCGGCGAGAGCGTCAGCTAGCGCGGGATTCATCATGTAGCCGACTGCAACGAACAGCGCCGCTGCTAATCCCTTCACAGCGACAGGTATGACCTGGCGCTCCCTGGTGTGGTCCAATGCATTTCAATGGAGCAATCTTTAAATAATCATAATTAATTGCTATTAATGTTTTTTTTTTTTTTTTTTTTAATGTCAAAAATTCTGTGACCACTTCTGCAATGTTAGGTTTTTTTTTTTAAGTAAAAAAAAAAATTGTGCAGAATTGATATTACAGGTCTGATATTCATGTATTCATATTACAAAATGTTTAGAAAAACTTGTATAATTTTTACATATGAAAAAAATGGTTGTTTGGGGGTTAAAAACTACTTTACGCACATCGCCGCCAGCGCTCTGGGGTTTAAACAAGGAATTCACAGCGCGAGAAATTTTTGAGCGTGATTTGTTAATGAATCTGCAGCAAGCCGTTCGCTCTGGCCATTCGCTGTCAGGCGCACCCATACAACGCGGAACCTGTGAAACAGCGACCCCCCAGCCCGTATTCAACATTACCGCACACCGACTGAGTCGCTGTCAACAAGCAAACCCCGGCCAAGCACAGCGAATACTAGCTGGCGCTGTGAAAATCACGCTACTGGCGCTCATCTGTCGCTACCTGGCGCTATTAATGAATCGGCCTCCCCTTGTAGGTCCGCCGCTTGAAAGTATTGCTGGAGAAGATCAGCTTGACAGTCAGACAGCTTCCAGGTGCACTGGAAATGGATGCACACACTTGCAATAACATCTCTCTCAATAGGAAGCATCCACCATAGCATTATAGTGTGAAGTTGTCAGGTCCCCCATGGGGTGGGTGTTTCAGGTATGCCAAGTAAACAGTGGGTTAGGGATCAGTAACTGGGGTACCAATGACAAGGTGGTTGTAGGTTTATTTTAAAGGGACTGTCCAAGCAGAAAAACTTACTGAGAGCAAAGAGCTGGTTTACACCCCCCATAGCACAACCATTCCATTCATGGAAAAGGAGGAGACAGGACAATGCTGAGGTAGAGTCATGTGGGCCTACCTTGCCTGTAATATTAACAACAGCGGGCCTGGACAGCGGAACTGGGCTGGACAGATGGTGAGTATAGCCATTTTTTTGCCTGGACAGTCCCTATAAAGCACAACTCCAGCCAGCTCTTGATAGGTTTAACAACATTAGGTCTAGGCACAACTCCAGCCATTTTTTTTTTTTTTTTTCGATAGAGTGGGGTAGGGTTTTAACAAGTTTTTAGTTTGGGACCAGGTTATGGTAATTTAGACTCACCCCACATAGGTGTCACAGCAACCAAAGGGGCACCATTAACAAATATTTTGTGCTGATCACCAGCCATTGGTCATAATTACACATATTAATTTTATGTTCAATTAAAGGATTAATAAAGTCTTTGCTTCCTCATTCACATGTTTGGGAGCAAATGGCAGCCAATCATGTTACTACCAGCAACGATTCAGGTTTGATATGCAAGAACCCAGTTGGTTACCGGCAGTAATGTGATTGGCAGCCATACTATGAATGAGAAATTTAGCTGACATGACATTAGGGTTGATTCTCACCTTTTTTGCGTGAATATTTCAATTCTCGTTCATTTTTTCCCCTCGTCTTATTCAGCAAAGCCTTTTTTCTGAGAGAACTTGCATGATTTTTCGTTTGGTAGCAAGACCTCCATAAAAATGATGAGAAAGAGGCTCTGAATCAACCCTATTGTGTCTCTTTAACTTCAGTTAACAATGTGACCACAGGAAAAACAATGCTGAAGGGTTTTAAACCCTACCCTACTCTAAATAAAGCTAACATAACCATTTAAGTTTCAATTTAAAGACAGCCACTTTTGAGAATATTACAGTATTCTAAAGGTCAGTGCATCTTAAACTAGAAGATGCTGCCATATATATAGCCTGCACACTTATGTTTCAGTTTTTTTTCAAAAGGAAAGCAGAGGCCCTCAAAACAGAAAAACAGGCCAGGTCAAGTTGTAATGTGTAGTAATCCCCTAGACAGGGCCGAATTTAGTGTGGTGGAGGCCCCTGGGCACAAAATCTGGTGGAGGACCCAGATACAGTATTTTTCCGTCCAGCCAAGTAACTGATTGGTGGTTGTCTGGCACCCGCCTACTTACTGTCAGATCGAGTCCCTTGTGCCACCCTTGTGTGGGTGCGTGCTGATCAGGAACTCCTGCTTTGCCATTCTGGGTGGGGGTGTAGTCTTCCAGCTGGTCCAGCAGAAAACCGTTCCCTGCATTGAGCTGCCAGTGGCTGTGCTTACTGGCTTATGTGCAGTGACAGCTCTGCACGTACCCATCACTGTAGCATTGCTGATGGTGGCTTTGCTGCTCTAGACTCTCCCTCCTGCCCTGTGGTGGCTTTGGCTGCCCAGGTGCCAGGGGCCCCCAACTGCCCCCGATAACGTTGTTGCTGGCCCTGCGGGCCATCAAACCAAAGACTGGAAAGCCTTGTGGACCAGACCATAACCCAAAGGTTGGTGGAGGCCCCCTTTGCAGGGAGAGTGGTGGAGGCCCCAGGGGCGCACGCACCTTGCGCCCCCCCCCCATAATCCGGCCCTGGGTGTGGGGTTCCCCCATTCTAGAATTATGTTGATTTTTTCAATCCTTAAGGGTTTATGGAAACTATTATTTTTAGCGGGGATGCCATGGGGCTGTACAGGTATAGCTTTGTTATGGGGTGTGCTATGTTAACCCCTTCAAGTCCAGGAGTAATTTGAAAGTAAAGTAGAAAGTTGAACTTTCCAATTATCGCCTTATGCTGTGCATATTAGTGGACAGTATATGGCTATCATTACACACAGAGGCTAGCATAGGAGAGTGGGAGCAGAAACATCCTGGCACCCCTGTAGCTGAAGCACGCTCCCATCCCCAGGATATCATACCAACCAACTTTTCAGGGTGGGAAAGAGGGACAATTGTTAAATGAAGCCACGCCCCCTCATTGATTGATGGACAGGAGATACATACAGTTACAACAATATAAATAGACAAATGAATCATTTATTGATGCAGATCTGCATGTTACACCTAAGAATAATAAGGGACAGGGGGACATGGACTCCAAAGAGGGACACTTGGGAAGTATGGGATAGTATTGGCTGGAATGCGGCTGTGGCTGGCGAGCACGGCATGGGTGCCCCAGAAAAGCTAAGTGAATGCGGCAAAATGGGGGGGCGCCATCCCTCCTGCACAGGGTGCCGTTCAACCTAAGGCTGACCCTGTATGTACCCCAGGGATGATCAGGAGCCCACAAACAGGAGGGGTCTGGAGAATAAATATAACAGTGAAACAGTATTCCCCCTTGCTTTAAAAATACTACAAGGCCTGTAAACTACTTATTGTGGTAACATTTATAATTGATCCCCTTCTTTGGGGGTACTATTCTGGAAGTATTTGTTGCTAGCGGGTGCTTGGTGCAGAAAGTTTGAGAACCACTGACCCTGATCAGCAGAGTTTTGATGTTGTTTACTATGGCAGTAATCCATTAAGGGGCTTTAATATGTGAGTAACACAAGAAATAACACAGCAGATGAGCAGTGCAGGAGGGTGAGGAGGGCGGATCAGAACTGTGCTTGCCGACTGACACAAAAACACGTTGCTTTAGGAGTGTGTTATTTTGATCAGGGCTTTAAAAATAAACTCGGGTTACCCAGGAACACAAGGCAAAGCAACAAGCTTATTTTGCTCTTCTGGTCAGCAGACTGTGTTTTGATCAATATTCCAAGTAGCATAACAAGCAGCGAGGGGTATTGTGCAATGGGCACACGATCTGCAGAAGCGACCCCTTCCTGCCTGCCCTCCCTCTGCTCTGTCTCCCCTTCTATGAATGACACCCCATGTTAGGTGAAGGGTGGCCATTGCACATGGCTGTGGGCCCTGTTTCCGTGGAGGCATGGAAACCAGCCCATAATGTGACCAGAGACTGCGTGCAAATGTGTTATGATCACTTTGTACTGGCAGCCAGGATGCCGGAGACTCATGTTCTGATGTCAGATGATTTCATCAGAATATGTTCCGAACCCCTGGCTCCGTTGTTGCCTTCAGCTCTTTTGGCGGCGCTTTCCTACAGGATTGTTTCTAACAAAATATTGGCCGCCTGCCAAACAGAATTGTGTCAAACAGAAAGTTAAATGGGTTTGTTCCCATCAGGCTCCTTCAACTGTGTGACCTTGAACAGCGCAGGCGTAAGCGTAATTACTACCATAGTAGTAGCTGCCATGGGACCCAGGGGTGGGGGCCCATGGTGCAGAAGTCCTGGAACTTACCCTCCCAACAGCAACAGGCAATTTTTAAAGGACAACTGCAGGCAAACATAATCCTACATTTCCAACTCCTTTTACAGCCCAATTAATAAAATGTACCGTATTTTTGTTTTCCTAGCTGTTTATTGTCTAGTGTTTTATTTTGTTTCGGTTAGTGTTATCCCTCGTGGCCACGTGAGGAATAAAAAAATGGCTTCACAATTTCCAGGCGCACTGTATTCTCATTGTGTCGGGCTAAATGTGGCAATGCTCTCTTCTTTTTTCATTTTAAAAAAATGAAGCCATATTGCCAGAGTTATTCTAAAATAAAGTTTCACCTCCTGTAATGTTCTCTGTAATGGGGGTTGCTGGGCTGAGTGATGCAAGCATGCTGTGTGCATTGCAGTGAAATGAGCCTATAAGGCTAAGAAGTCAGCTTGACATGAGCTTAAAGTGGACCGAAACCGACCGTGATCGGTCTTATAGATTCCCGGGCGGATCGATTCCCCACCCTGGTCATCCAAAATTGGGATGCCCCGCTGTGTGAAGCCCCCCAGGTGGCCTCATACACTTACCTTGTCTCTTGGTCCAACGGCACATGCGCAAGCCGTGGCCGCATCCCCGCTATCCCTCTTGCAGGGTGCATGCCCCCGCCAGCCATTTGTGAATCAGTGCGCTCAGAGCCACTGGCCTTTGATGAAGCCATCGACGATGTGACATCAGCTGCTTCGAGCGTGCTGATAGGACGAGTAGCCGCGCATGCGCTGTAGGCCCAGGAAGAGGTGAGTTGACTTCTGTGATCTAGGGGGTTTCACACAGGTGCTGGAGGCAGAGGAACAAAAACTTCCCCTTCCTTTTTGTGACCAGAGCAGAAAGCATTGTACCGTCATCAAGTCATAAAACCCTTATCTCAGCCTCAGTCCAGCACCGCTATCCTGTCTCCATGTGGCCTACCGCACAGAAAGACACAAGGCTGGAACCTCGGCTCTGTGCATGCTCTCCATTCAAGTGAATGGGTGGTGGCCGCGTGCATAGCGCTTGGGGATGACACTTTGTATCTTTAGTTGTGGCTGCCATCCATCCCCGGAGAGAGGAGCTGGGCAGGGGCTGAGCTAAGGGGCCTTGTTTTTAGCCAGACTTCAGCTTCAAGAAATATAAAACATGCTGAATGATAGATGCAGCCATTCTCAGACAGCCTTGGGATAGCAGTCTAATTTAACCTTTTGCCTGAAATGTCCCTTTGAACGGGAACTAAAGTCTCCCCTGCCCGAGACACATCACCGAGAGGAGGGGTAAATAAAAAAAACTAAGCCTGTCCATGCATCAGTGTGTTCCCCCAACACTTCTGGTCACCAGCATCCATTCAAGCTGCTTGGCCCGGGGGGTGTGCACACATAGTGGCAGATGCCACCGCCAGGAGGGAATGTGCTGGCAGCAGGGACCAGGTGAGTACATTTCCTCAGGGGGGTGCGACAGCGGGGCAGGGACTTTAGGCTTTCCTTATAGTCCCACTGTGATTTATTTATAATAAGCTCCTAATAATAATAAACTAAATAAACTAGCTCCTAACATGCTTTATGGTGTGCAGCTAGCATAGATGTGTCTAAACTCTTAGGGGTATAATCTAGGCCACACTGTAGAACTGTAAACTGTGGCCTCAATTCAGCCACTTGGGGGAGCACTAACCAAGCTTGTCAGCAAAAACAAAATAAAATTCCTTACCTGTACAGAATAACAAGTCTGAAAGTAAGGAAGAATAATTTTGCTTATGGCTGTCCATTAATCTGCCCCTGTATACTAAAGAAAAGTCCATACTTACCTTACCCACAGAAGATTTGATCTAGTGCAACCCACCTGAAACGTCACCCATCACTTGGGCTGCAGGCATGCTCCCCCTGCTAGCCGCAGGACACGCTAGCAACCAATCATGAGGGAGTCTGCTCTGATTGGAGGGAGGGGCCATGCTGCTCTGTGCAGCCTAGCCAAGATTGCTGCACCAAGGGCCAGAAGCGCCTAGGGAACGCCAGGCAAGGTAAGCAGTTTTTGTTTAACCCCCCACATCCTGGCTTAGCACAGATGGAGGGGGGTTACATGAGACTGGACTTCCAGCTGTTGCCTAGCCCTATATTCTGTAGCCAATCTTTTTTGCCTGAACACCATTTTCTCATTGAGAGGTGGTTTGGACTATACCTTCCTGCAGAACAATATGTGAGACAAACCATTCCCTGTATCTGCAGGAGGATAGGTGCTTTTTGCTCTGCTTGTCCGTCTCTTAACCATTTTTTAATTCCCATATTTCACTGACAGCAAAAAAGAAAGAAATGTGTTTACAAGGTTGCATTTTGGCACTTTTATAGGGATGTGTTTACATCCCCCCAAAAAGCTGGTGTATAGCATTATAAATTCCTGTCTTAGCCATTATAAGTCCCTTGTTGTGTTTTTCTTATACTGTAGGGGTGTGGCCCCCATTTGTCTTTTAACTGGTTAACGTACTGTTTGTCAATAAAGCTTTTTTTCTTCAAATTCTTGGCTTGCTTGGCCTTTCAGGGGGTAAGGGATTAGGTAACCTCTTCCTCCTCTTTCGTAATAATCCAGTAGCTAAACTGGACCATGAGCCCTGCACAGTTGACTCCTCAAAAATATCTGCATGTATGATACTGAATCATTGTCAGCACATTTGCTCCTGTACCCATTTAAAGCTGAAACACTGGTTTTCCCAGCATCCCAGCTGCACTGTTACACAGACATAACCGGCATAACCCACAATGCACAGCAGCAGGAAGTACTTCCTCTTTGCAGGCAACTGGCAGATCCATAGGACGCTACTGAGAGCGACCATGGCGGGAATTACAAAAGGTAAATTATTTTTTATATGCAACAATCTGAATTGCCCCGGGCACAGACATATTTAAGCAGGAGCACACATACGATAGAGGCAGCAGAGGCAGCTGCTACTGAGCCCTTGGAAAAAGGGCAGCCCCCCACATTGCGGCATTTATGGCAAATTACCCCAGTATGCAGAATTGGTGCGCTGTCTGCAGGGAACAACATGTGTATGAACCCCAAGATCATCCAAAATTTGTCATGCCCCATTTATAGGTTCTCCTTCAATCAGCATTGATTGCTGTGCATATTAATGCATATTAATGCATGGCAAGCAATGATGAATGAATTGAAAGTCGGGCGTCTCCCCCAGGTCACTCCCGGAGGCTGTGCACAAAATGCCTGGGAGCATGCACACATTGGATGGAGTAGTACACGGGGGGCCCACACATTCACTAATCGACCATGAGCAGTCCTGTGAGTTTCACACATCGGGATGCCCCTTAGGAGGACTCCATCATTGTTGCTCTTCCACCTTTTTTATCAGTTGTGTGCTAACTTGGCAGCATTTAAAGCAAAGAACATTCATTGTTCTCTGCTGTTTCAGCCTTTAGTAGTCTAGTTTTTTTCAATTGGGTTATAAGACATAAAAACGTTTGCTGTATGAGCCTTGACAGTGCCCTGTTTTATGTTCACACCAGGGCCCCGTCCCACATAATTACACCAGTAAAATGCCCAGAAAAGCCATAGCTTACACATACCTTCTAACTTTTCAGGGTGGCAAAGAGGGACAGTTAAATTAAGCCACGCCCCCTCATTGAGGGATGGATAGGAGGGTGTAACAGTTACAACAATACTAACACTTTGAATAGGCAAATTAATCATTTATTGATGCAGATCTGCATGTTACACCTCAAAGAGGGACAAATGAGAACAACAAAGGGAATGGGGACATTGACTCAAACGAGGGACAGCTCCTCCAAATCAGGGACAATTAGGAGGTATGCTTACATACAGTGCAGATGCATATCCCCCAACAGTCCCGATTTTCCCGGGACAGTCACGATTTTTAACCATTGGTTCCGCGGTGCATGCACTTGTCCAGCGCCATCACCGCTCTGCCACGCGCTGTCGCCGATCTGCCCCGCACCGTCGCCCGGAGGGTTGCCGCGGCCTCTCAGACGCCCGCTGCCGCCGGCCCGGGGTGTAAGCGCTCAGCTGCACACTCTGGGCCGGCGGCAGGGGCCGTCTGAGAGGCCGCGGCAGCTGGGAGCCTGGGAGGCAGGTTTTTATTTTTTCTCTTTATTAATCTCCTTGGTGGTTCAGTTGGTGGGGGCAGGACTACAGGAAGGAGCCTTGCACAGGAGAGGAAATTCCCTGCACCAGTGTGTCTGTGTCTGTGTGTCTGTGTGTGTCTGTGTCTGTGTGTCTGTGTGTGTCTGTGTCTGTGTGTGTGTATGTGAATGTCTGTGTGTGTGTGTATGTGAGTGTGTGTGTGTGTGTGTGTGTGTGTGTATGTGAATGTCTGTGTGTGTCTGTGTCTGTGTATGTGAATGTCTGTGTGTGTGTGTGTGTGTGTGTGTGTGTGTATCTGTGTGTGTATGTGAATGTCTGTGTGTGTGTGTGTGTGTGTATGTGAATGTCTGTGTGTGTGTGTGTGTGTGTGTGTGTGTGTGTGTGTGTGTATGTGAATGTCTGTGTGTGTGTGTGTGTGTGTGTGTGTGTGTGTGTGTGTGTGTGTATGTGAATGTGTGTGTGTGTGTGTGTGTGTGTGTGTGTGTGTGTGTGTGTGTGTATGTGAATGTGTGTGTGTGTGTGTGTGTGTGTGTGTGTGTATGTGAATGTCTGTGTGTGTGTGTGTGTGTGTGTGTGTGTGTGTGTGTGTGTCTGTGTGTGTGTGTGTGTGTGTGTGTGTGTGTATGTGAATGTCTGTGTGTGTGTGTGTGTGTGTGTGTGTGTGTGTGTGTATGTCTGTGTGTGTGTGTGTGTGTGTGTGTGTGTGTGTGTGTGTGTGTGTATGTGAATGTCTGTGTGTGTATGTGAATGTCTGTGTGTGTGTGTGTGTGTATGTGTGTGTCTGTTTGTGTGTGTGTATGTGAATGTCTGTGTGTGTGTGTGTGTATGTGAATGTCTGTGTGTATGTGTTTTTGTATGTGTGTCTATGTGTGTGTGTTTTTGTCTGTCTGCATGTATGTCTGTTTGTGTGTGTGTGTATTTGTGTGTGTCTGTGTTGCCCCTAACTGGTTGTAACGAGGGATGCCCCTGACTGGCTGCAATGAGGGATGTTCTATTTAATTCTTAGGTGATATTTCCCTTTAAGAGCGTGGCTGGACGTGGCTTCTCGTGTCCCTCTTTACGGCTTTCAAAAGTTGGGAGATATGCAGATGCGTGTCATTCCCTTTGCAGTGAATAACGTGCATTATATATTACATATGTGTGTGACAGGCAGCCAGAGATGCTTAGGGTCAGGGACCCCATAAATATTTTGTTGGGATCCTGTGGTCTGCACCCAGGCTTGGACTAGCCCACAGGGTTACCAGGAAATCCTCTGGTGGGCCTTCATCAACAAAACCTAAACAATGTATAGCCTATTTGTGGCATCCCGGGAGCACAGCCAAAGACGATACACTTTGGCATAGTGTTTCTGTGTATGGGCCCTGAATATAAGCCAGTGATACTTGCATTGAAATGTGGAGAGACAGTTCTACTAGTGGGCCCCAGGCATCCTAGCCCGAGACTGTCTGCACCCCACTCATAATCCGTTTTCTTAGAGGCTGCAAGACATACTGTCGCTAGCATTTACTGGCCTGGCTTATTACAAGACGTCCTGCCAGCAGCACAAGACATTTCTGTGCAAACACTTTGGAAGAGGAAACTCATAAACAATGAGGAAAGCTTTCAAATAGCGTGCGTGCCCATTGTCTCTGTTTGTGTGTCTAGTGAAAGAACAGTCTCTAGAATTAAACCGTTGAAGTAGAACTATAATTAAAGAAGAACATGTTGTCCCACAGCCTTGAAATGCTAAGGTGGATCTATCCAGGTCAGATCTGGTAACAGAACGTTTATTGCTACATAATGGGGTTATAAAATAAGGCTGCAATAAGCTACTATCAGTGGGGACAATATATTTAGATTATTGACTCTATGTTGCTCCTATATTTTTATCTCTTTTTTTAATAAGATTGTCTAAACACATTCCAAAATAGCAACCGTTAAGCAATAAAAACTGCTAACGTACTGGGACTTGGAGAGGCAAATGTATTAGGGCCTTATTCATGAAGGGATAGCGTCAGGTAGTGGCTGGTTAATGAGAGGTAGCAACAGGTAGCGACAGGTAAACGCCGGACACAGCACGCAACTACACATTTATCAAGCAGAATCTGTTGAGCGACTGGGATAACGCCATGTAGCGTCCGATTCATCATTATCCCAGCCTCAGTGAACAGCGCCGGCGTCCAGCCTTGATTAAGGGGGGCAGATATTTAATGTGGGTGTAAAAAGCAGCCCCAAAGCAGTGTGGCCCACCGTGCATTGTCCCAGGTCTCCCTATGGCTATTCCGCCCCTAAAGCCAAGCCATTGGATGCCAGTTCTGCTGCACCATGTGACCACCTATGTGGGTTGGTGAAATGGCAAATGCTGGTAAAGCAATGCAGAAGTGGGGGAGTTTATCTAGTATGAGGCATGATACTTGGTGTGAGTGGACTAGCAGAGATTTTTGACGATGCAGCCATACAGTGCCCCCAACCCTCCAACCATGGCACCAATGGCACACCTCACACACCCCAAAGGCCGGCCCTCCAGGTGTGCATGCGTTGTGCAAGATGATGCATGTGTGTATCTGGCAAACCCTATTGGCCTCCAGCAGTCATGTGGGATGCAAAAACAGACCTGGAGAGAACAGGGTGAGTTGTTTTCCTATTTTTTTTTCTTCCAGGGAACCTTCAGGCGGTGGCCATGCATGTACAATTTTAATAGGTCAAATAATGAGCATGCTGTATCTGTATGCACTCTTCCTTAAGTGTGTCTTCGAGAAACTGCTCCTCTGCCTTGCTAAAGTACATACTGGTAACTCCATTCTATTCTTATCTGATACCTAGGGGTGTAAGCAGGAGCGGACTGGCCATCTGTTGCACGGGGAGAATACCTGGTGTGCTGCATTGCTTTGGGGCCAAATATGCTGGAACTTCAGCCAGACTCTTTCCTGTAATTCACTCAATCCTCCTCTTACTCCTCAGCTCCCTATCCCCAAGTCTCTCCCCAACCCCTTTCCCCAAACCTGGCCCCATTGTACCCACCAGGTTATGCTTTGCCCCTGTGATGATAAAGCCTCAGCACAGTGTCTGCCCCTGTAATACTAAAGCTTCAATACCATCCCCTTAGGGGTGGTCATCTTCATCCCTGCCCATGATTTGCTCCTTCAGTGTAATAGCCTCAGCTGCCGAATGCACTTTTTTGAATATGAAGCACCCTGAGGGCAGAGCCCAGCAGATCATGCACTGGTCATGGGCTTGCCAGGGTCAGTAAAGTCCTGACGTGGCTTTTGGGCCCAGTTTGTCCCTGGGTGTCAGGCCGCTGCCAACTGATACCAGGGTGCTCAAAAATTCTACTAAATTTCAACAAATGATAGCACCTCTGCCCTTCTCTCCTCCAGCAAGTACATTACCAACATCCCTCTGTAACCTGCATTAGTTACCATCAGAAACCTCTCCTCTCCCATCTAGAAAATAACTCTACTCCCATCTTCAGCTCACTGCAACCCACCTCCCCCCAAACTCCCACCCAGGTATTAGGTATTATGGGCATTAGACTAAAGACTTAGCTTCCCACAATATCTATATTTAGAGGATGTCCATTTCTGTCTGAGTGAACCTCCTCTCCCCTTTGCAGCATGTGGGAACTCTGAATTAGATGCCCAGCTGCATGATGCTGCCTCTAAGGGACGACTTATACCAGGCAGCCATTGCTTATCTCTTACTGTCACCACATTACTGTCTGCTAATCGAGTTTGCCGGGTGGGCTGCATGTCGCTATGCACCCGGTAGCACAGCTGACCCATTTGACTGCGATCACATGACTGGCATCTGTGAACGTGGAAGAGGTGGTTATTGGATGCCTGGAAATATATATATATATGTACATCATAAACTCTCTTTGTCATGATGTGCTCTCTATCAGTTATCACCTACAAGGTGGACCAAATCAAGGACTGGAGTCTAAAAGTCTTTAGTACAAATTAATTCCTTCCTTAGGGGCATCCCGATTTACAGCAGCATGAAACCCTCCTGTATACTCACCTTGTTCAAGGATACCACAGTGGCGTGCTGCAGCATAGAGTGCTTTACTATGCCCAAGCCTTCCCCACATCACTGTAGGATCCCAGAATAAAGTAAGGGTACTGTGAGGAGGGGTCACACTTTGGGGATCCTGTTGTAACCCTTTCAACCAATTGTACCGAGCCCCCTGCCAAAACCACTCTATTGACCGACCATCAGAATGATGAGAAGGGGGATCTCACATTGCGCAAATCCTCGAAATACACACCAACATGGGGAGTCAGCCCAGAGGTACATATTTTCTTCAATGTGGTAAATCAAGAGATCAAACATCTGGGCTAATGCACAATGTACCCATGCTGCATGAGCAGGCTACAGGATGTGCAGCCATTCTATGGTCTTTCTATAGCTGTGTCTAATACAGGTCAAGTTCAGGTATCCGAACTGAACTTTTGTTCGAACTTTGCCCAAACTTGGCGAACCTGAACCTCTAGCGGTTCGCTCAACACTAGCCTTTTATCTCTCTCCTATCATACAGAGTTCCATGCCCGATTTTGGCTTCCTATGGATGTTTAACTATGGGTCAGCTTTATCCCTCCCTCCCTGGGCATCCCAATTTGGGATACCCATTTAAGCAAACCCTCATACAAATCGCATAACCCACATTGTCATGCCTATAACTGCCATGCCTGGCACATCTTTGCATTCAGCGCACATCCTGATTTTGGGTTTGCAGGGTTGGTATGCATGTGAGCAGATGCACAGTGCTGGTGCTCTGGCCAGTTACGTGCATCTGCCTCGCTTCCTAAAGGGTAAAGAGCAGATGGGTATTCCAAACCCATCCACTCTAAAGTGAACCAAACCCCAGACTACAATCTAAAATACTTTAGTCCAGGTTAAATCAGTTTTGAGATGCCCCACAGCATGAAACCTCTGCTTTCCCTCTATACTCACTTTGATCCTTGATTCCGCAGAGCATGCACGTGCCTCTGGTGCATCCCCTCTCTGCAAGCTTGCCGTGCCCAGCAGACTTGAATGTCTACCAGCAGAGCTGCACAAGCCCAGCAGGAATAGGGATGTTGTGAAGTGCGGCTAAACCTATTCACAGCTTAGCTGCAGCTGTGGGATTGGGGAGGTCAGTTTAGAGGGAAACTCAGGGTTTTACCCTGCGGGATATCCTAGGAAAATCTGATGAAGAGGGCCAACTCACACAAACTTTTAGAGCTGAACTCATTTTAAAGCTCCACTCACCGCAACTCCACTGTGTGTATTAGAAATGTTCACCTTGATTTTACATAGGAGTGGGCAGTGCTTTTCTGCTAGCCCTCATGCTCCTCTCCAACCATCCATATTCATTTGCCCCTCCTGCCTTTAGAGGGAGCTGTGTAACATGAGAGCATGGGAGCTGCAGCAAAGGGCAACGCTAGGAAGGATTCAAGCTGGACCCAGCCAAGGGCAACACTGGATCAGAGTCCATGAAAATATTACTAAAACCTGAACAAGAATAGGTGAGGAGAAGAGAGGAAGGATCTACTACAAAGAAAGAAAAAAAAACAAAGTTATTACTGTTCTGATCAATTGTTCTAACATGGTTAGTGATATGTCAATAGAAATGATATAATATTCACAGCAAATCTAGGTTAGCTCATATAAACAGACAAAATATGATAACTGTTCCAAATATGAAGGCAGTTTGTAGGAGGGTAAAGTGATTACGCTGTCATTATACCAGAATGTATATACATGGCAACAGAGCACAGTACAACAACAGAACAAATGTATAGATCCAGGCGTAATTTGAATTTCTAAATTGACTGAAATATGTGCATTTCAGCAGATCTAGAGCAAACGTCCGGGACAGGACTGTCTGTACTCTTTTCCCCTGCAAGGGTTTTATGTACTAGGCAAGAAACAAGGTTGTTCATTTTAGGTCAGCTCATGTCACTAATCCAAAATGAATTGAAAAACTGAGTGCTAATTCAAAACCACAACTAAAATAAGTAATCCAAAGAAAATAAACTGCACATTTGTTTTTATTCAAGTGTGGTGAACAGAAATAAACAGAGTATAAAAACAAATAATAACAAAAAACAAAGATTTGGTGGTTGATTCATTTGTAAAAATGTGCACTATAGGTAAATAATGTGTTTTTTTTCACTGGGCGTTGAATCAACTAGGCAGACATTGAATGGAAATGTCACTTTTCCCACACAAATAGTGTTCTGTTTCCATATAGTTCGAAGGGGTTATTCTGCACCAGGTGCAAAATGTGCACTATTTTTCTTTGGAGTAGAAAGTGCCATTCAAATTCATTGTCTATCATGGGGGGGGGGGGGGGGGGGGGTTAGCACCATGTGTATAACAAGCACTTCTGTTCTTTTTTTCCAACAGGACATTGGTCTACAGGAGGGGGAAGAGCCCTCTGATAGAATGTCTATAAGAAGCTCCATATCACTCAACTGACCATTCACAATACTATGAATCATATAGGCCCCTTGGGGGATATTTATCAACTGCTGTCTACTTGCCAGAGTCACTATGGGCCTTATTTATGATGTGCACCATTTAGCATCTTTCTGGTGGCTATAGCGCAAGTTTTGAAACGCCAGCATTTTTATCTTGTCTGGCACTGCGAATGAAAAAATACTCAAAACCCCCCCCACACACAAATAGCTGCACAAAAGGTGTTAAAATGTATTAAATCACAATAGATTATACAAGGATCACAAACACTCCCCCCCCACTATATCAATATGTTTATGGCCATAGGTTATATCAGTATTGCCACACATAGTACAAAGTTTCTCAGCCAGCCCAAGATGTTGAAAAATCTTCAATTTTATTAAACTTCCATCAATAAAATCAGCAGTCCAACAGGAACAATCATGGTATAAGCAAGATAAGGCCTAACGCCAACGCGTTTCGGACAACAGGTCCTTAATCATGAATTGCCACACATACATAATACAAAGAGATACACACCGAAGGATATTACAAATAATAATCTCAAAACTTCATACCAAAACCTTAAAGGGAATCAATAATTCATACCAAAACCTTAAAGTGAATCAATAAAGTACAGGTGCTTATAACAATGTAAATACAATTCATAAATATGAAAGGTTCATAAAAGTGTCTAAAGAAACCAGACAAAATAAAAAAAAGGGAAAATACTGGTTTGACAAGATAGCAGCAATACTTAGGCCAAAAGGGTATGCAAGGGCGGCTCCCCAAACTCCACTTCACTCGCTCTGTGGGGTGACCACTCTGTAAAGCACTCAACCCTGCTAGCTTGCAACCATTTAGGAAACATTACCTATCATTTTTTGCAAGCACATGGAGTGACGGGGCTCTCATAGATTAGAGTTAGGACTGTACCTACACAGAGGCATTGTGGCATTTGCTGGTGCAGCTTTAGTATACTTCTGCAGATGTGTGTGGACCAAGACCTCTGTTTTTAACCAGATTTAGAGATAGATTATAGGTTTGGTTGCAAGCTAACCGGGTTAAGTGCTGTGGCCCCTTTGTGGCATATTGATTTGTTTTATTATACTTTGCAATATTTATGTCACTGATTGCCTATGTACTAATCTGTCCTCTAAACAACTGCCTATTCTTATGGGAAAAAAATCACAGCTTATTGTATATGTTTCATGATGTGTTGAATAGGTCCCAGACAATTCCATATAATAAATCAGAAGAAGTTGCACAAGAATGGTTCTGGGTTTGCCCCTATGTGGCTCTGTATGTGCCTTAATGAACCTGGGCAATACAAATCCAGTAGCTTTGCAAGTAAATATGAAAAACAGCAGGTCATTGTGACCTGTCCAGTGACCCCCAATGTCTTTAGGAAAAGAAACAGCTGCATGACCTGATCACACTGTGTGTGGCCAGCAGAAGGCCTGAGCAAATTATGTGTCAACAGGGGGAATCAGACTCACTGTGACCTGACTTTGGGCATCTCACCCTGGTGTGATAGCATAAAGAAACATACCTGCCATTAAATGCATTGTAGCAAGACATGCTCAGCTTTTACCTGCCCTGATGTTGGCCATGATTTGCCACATGGGAGCTCTGTCTTGCAGCCTCATCTGACATGCGCTGAAATATTTATCAGATGGCAAAATGTACAATATATTGTTTGAATCAGTTCATTTGTTGTCTTTTTCTATATTTTACCTGAATTATATCTATGAAAGAAAAGTGATACTGTATGTATTGAGGTTTAACTAAACATACAATTAGCCACAATGATGGACCCCTCCGACCTCATCCCCCCCCCCCCCCCCCAATGCAGTCACTACCTCTGCACTACCCCTATGTACTTAATCGTATTATTGTTTACTGCTCCTCACCACATGTACCCTCATGAAAGCTTCCCCTCAAAGTCTCATGACCAAAGCATCAGATGTGAGACAACATACACCAGTTCATGTGTTGTCACAATGCTTACGCTTTTGTGGGTAAATTATTAGTGAAAAGATTGTCGCACATCAGGAGAGCTGAGTGGAGGCCGGGTGAGATGGCAGCTAGCCTAGCTTACCAATGGTATTATTATTGTTAGTTTGCACTATCACCTTTCACGGAGTTTAAAAGTCAAGTTAGTTCATCCATGGAAATATGAACTTGCTTCCACATGCACTTGCTTCCAAATTAGCATGACCCGCAATGAACAATAAAGCAGTGAAGAAAATAAGGTTCAGTAAGTTGCTCTCCTAAAGCTCCCCTTTGATGATAAGTTGCGTATACTGTTTGAGTACTTAACCCCATGCAGATGTGAAATAGCTGCACTACTAGAATTATATGGAAGCCGCCATCTTGGATTACACCTGAAAGTCCTGCATACACATGAGCATGAAGGGGGGGTTGGGGAGAACCTTTGCTAGCACACAGACACACTGAAGTTGAGCTGGGGGCTTCCTTATGATCAGCCCCACCCATGAAGAGAGAGAGAGATTGTATCTGTATCTGCCACACAGAATGCATGGATGCTGAATGGCTGGAGTGTGCCTGTTATATTGTTTCTCCACACAGGGCAGGCTATCAACAACTTGGGATTTGACTATATAAGCAGCCCACACCAAACTGAGAGAGATTTACCTCAGAAAAAAGGGGCAACGTGTCTGTCATGTTACACACTCACACACTGAATCCCCCAGCTGCTGGATCAGACTAATGTAACTATGTATCAATGTAAGGCAATGGCCTAGGCTGTCACAGAGTTGTTAGCAATGTTGATACTATGTTGTAAGAGCTTTCTGCGCAGTGATGAGTTGTTGCAGCTGATGGCTTTTTACTTTCCTTTCTTTACTTTCTACAATATTTAGGGTCATTTTGACTGTGGGACTGTTTTTTTCAGAAGCAGGACTTTTAGAGTTGTGCCAAGATGGTTATCCCCATGCAGATAATTAGATTGGTTCTGCCTGCTATTCCACATGGGGGTTAATAGCTTATATCACTGATTGTGAGAGAGGGGGTTTGGGAGAGCAATTTACTAAACTTTGAATTTTTGACTGGTCCACTTTAAGTCTTAGGTTCGTTTCCCAGCCATGTTATTGGTTGACATTGCCCTAAAAACCAAAAGACAAGTTGGGAACTTTGAACCCCTGCCGATCTGTTTGCCTCTCAGCTGATGAGGAGATTAGGTAGGTGCCATCCAGGGGGCACTGCTTGCTTGTTATTGCTCTATGGATTTCTACCTTTGGACTAGACCTCTGCTGTATAATAGAGAACTAACATTACAGATGTATTTATCATCATCAAATAATAATTCAAAATTCATCTGATCCTGGCTTGTGGGTTGCAAATATACATTGGGCCCAGCAAGTCTGGAGATGCTACCACAAATGGAAGAGTCAAAAGGTCATTGTACCGGTGACTGAGCACCTGTTCCACAAGTAGAGGGGAAGACACATTGGCTTGTCGTCTTTCACACTGAAGTGGCGGTTGCAGCAGCTGTTCTCTTACCAGAAGAAGTTTGGTGATTAAAACCTACTCCGACAACATGAAACAGGGCGGATTCAATTTGCATGCTTTAGGTTGTCCTCGTTTCACCTTGTTTTACCTGCTTTAGGAAGACGATGTGACAGTCCACACAAAGCAGCAACTGTTAATTAGCTGGAGCCAGACTCTAAACACTCAGAGAAATATCCTCCTTCTTCACTAACTGACATTCTTTACTACAGGGATCAGTAAAGCTGCATGCAGACATGAGATGGCACTTACCCAACCTGGCCTGGTGAAGGAGAGCTTTGTTTATTTCACAATGGATATATCTATTACTAGTCAGTTCTAATGCTGCATGAGAAGGCAGTTGGTCAATCTGGACATTTTTTAAGCTGAATGGATGTCTATTTTAGAATGAACTAATGTGCAGCACTGAGCTCTATATTGATATCAATTACCTTTGTTCTCCCGTATGCCTGGGGGAGCTTGCTCTTGCGTAGAGGCAGGGTATTTAGGATTTGGATATGTACCCCATTAAAACTGAGCATTGAAGCAGAAGCCCACAGTCTCATAACCCATTCGACGATCCTACGCTGTATTGCAACCCCACGTGACTGCAGGTAGTTAGGTTTGCTGATCGGACAATCCACACTGGATGCCGCCAGGCATTGTGGGTTTCCACTTCTGTGGGCACAATGTGGTGTGGGACTAAATCAGGTTGAGTGTTGTTCCGGTTTAGATAAAGAATAGGCAAAGAAAATTAACAGTCAAGGGGGAGGAGGAGAGACAAAATTGGGGAGAAAGAGGAAGGAATAGATCAAACTGAAAAGGAAGTAGAGGAGGGAGGGGTGAAAGCACATTCAGGCCCTAGATTTTCTTTTTACCTAAACTGTATACAGTTACACACTAAACATCCAATACATACACCAATACACTTTTACACTAAACCAGGATGGGCAATTATTTTTCCCATGGGGCCACATGAGAAACTAAAAATATTGTGGAGGGCCGGACCAAAAGGCTGAACTCAATTCTGCATAATATTAATTGTATTTCTTTATAAAAAGCAGTAAATTCTTTTGGAAAACCCTGCATTCAGCAGCTACCTTTCTTTTTTTAGATGACATTTTGATGGCTAAAGTCCTCTTGTAATAGGGTTATGTGCACTTAGCTGACAACTGGAGGGGAGGGTGATACCGGTTGGTAGGATCCACAGAAATGGGGGATATCACCCCACAGATGTTAGCAGCTCTCTCTTCCACCACATTGGGCGGAGCAGATGCAGCCCCACTTCCCTTCCTCTCCTTCCCCTTAAGCTTAGCAGCAGCCCGAGGATGGCTTCCAGGCAGGGCACTTATGAGTCCCGCCCCTCCGCCAGGCAAGATGGCACCGGAGCCTACCTCCTTCTCTGCCCTGGTTGGGCTCTTCTTCACTATCGGGTGCCCGCCCATCCCTCTTCGAAGCGGGTCGACGCCTCCCACACTGCACACAGGCGATCACATCGGCCGCTCGGCTCGGCGAGGTGCGTTCTCGCTTCCTCGTTGAATCACAAGCGAAAGGACTCCGCCAGCCAGCTCAGCCCGGGCCGGTCAGAGCCAATCAAAGGGCCGTATATGGCCCCCGGGCCTTACAATGCCCAGGTCTACACTAAACCATCTAATACAAATGGTGTTTTTTTTCTTTGGGCTGCCTGACCTTATGGGCCACAATGTGCTCACTACCTTTGCTCCGTCACCCCTCTGCAAGATCTGAATTAACGTTATTCACCACTCATGTTCGCATTTGTTGTTGCCTGCGTTCGGCTGCGTTGGTAGCACCCAGACATGAAAGCAGTGTGATGCAGCCCTGAAGTACTGGCCCTGGTTACTGCTCCCGTCTGTATTTGTTTTTGATCAGGACAGAATGTGTGTTCTGGAGACTCATCAGGACTAAACAAGCAGTGAGAGTCAGCAATAAAGGTGCACTGTTATTCGGTAAACATAATGCGCCGTTGTGGCTGGCTCCTTGAAGACAATTATTCTGTTCCCTACTGTCTTTATGACCTAATTTTAAGGTAGAAAAAGGGGGGGGGGGTGAGTGCTGGCACACTGCTGCAGCGTTCACAGTATATATCCATGTGTTTTATTCTTTATTAAACTATGCAAATGGAAGGCAAAATTGCGCCAAAATTCTTCTGGACTTCTGGGAGTGCATTGGAATGGGTATAGTAGAAATGAGTCCCCTAGCATAGCAGATAATAAGATCTCTGATGTCACAGCGTGTGCTGGATAACGCACAGAAGTGAAAGCAGCTTAAACCAGCCCTGTAAGGAATGTGCTGATAGGGTTTTGTGTGTGTGTTTTTACACAATTTTGTTTTGTTTTGCTTTGTGCATTGACTACAGGGTGATTCCTCTTTCACCAATGAGCAAAACAGGCTGATGTGATTGTGTTTTTACCAGGGAGGCCATAATGATGTGGAGGTTGATTCACTACTATCGCAGGTATCGGCAGATGAGCCAGGAGAGGTCACACAATGATTCGAGCAAAAAAAAACAAGAAAAATTGTCAAACACGCTGTTTAAGGTGGACCAACACCCTGCCTGAGCTATAAGATTCCTGGGCCGATCCGATCCCTCCCCGCAGGGCATCCAAAATTGGGATGCCCCGCTGTGTGAAACCCCCCAGGACGCCCGCTAACCTTACTTGACTCCCGGTCAAACGGCGCATACGCGGCCCGCAGCTTCTCTCTAGCAGGGCGCGTGCCCGCGCTGGCCATTTGCTGGCCTCTGTTAGAGGGAAGCATGAGATGCGGCCGCCAGCGTGCTCTCAGCCGCTGTGGTAAGACGTCTCATTGACGTGCATACCACAGCTGCTCCGAGCGTGCTGATTGGACGAGCAACCGCACATGCACCGTAGGAGCGGGTGAGGTGAGTTTTACCCGGAAATCTGGGGGGTTTCACATAGCATTGCACCCCCGATTAGGGTGCCCCGGGGAAGTGGATCAAAACCCAGGATAGTCAAAATCCTGGGTGTTGGTCCACTTTAAACACAAGCAAATGAATGGCCATTGAAATGTATGAGAGAGCGACACTGAGCGCCGGCGCTATACTCTGAGCCGCCTGTATTAATATATTGGACTCTACATGGCGCTGTTAGCGTCGCTCACCAGATTCGCTTTCATAAATGTGGTTTTGTGTACAGCGCCCGGCGTTCACCAGACGCTGCCTGCCGCTGCGAGGCACTACCTGGCACTATCCCTTCTTAAATAACTCCCTTAACGTTCAGGCAAATCTGGCATTTATGGAGGAGTGGCAGAATATTTGAATATTTGAAAGCAAGCCATAAGGAGGTCAGTTTGCAGCCTGCCTCATGATATAGGGGACACATCAAGCATGTGGAAGAAAGTGCTCTAATCAGATGACACCAAAGTTGAACTTTTTATCCTAAATGCCAAACTTTATGTGTGGAGGAAAGCCACCCCATGTTGTTGGGGTGATTTTCTTCAGCAGGGAGTACGAAGCTGGTCAGAGTTGATGGAGCTAAATAAAGGGCATTCCTAAAGGAAAACCTGTTAGAGGCTACAACAGACTTGAGACTGGGGCATAGGTTCACCTTCCAGCAGAAAAATAACCCTAAACATACAGCCAAAGCTGCAATAGAAAGCATGCATTGGAAAGGCCTAGAAAAAGTCCACACCTAAAGTGGAACAAAACCCCCAAATGCCCCAATGTGTGAAACCCCCCAGGATCCCGGATGTGACAACGTCATTTGGCAGGTGGCTCTCATTCAAATCAATGGGGAGCGTGGTTCAGGAAGCCCCTGAGAAAATCCAGGGATTGGAATCTAAAAGCTGGTGTCTTTTGTTCCATTTTAAATCCAATGGAGAATCTGTGGCATGACTTGAAAATTGCTGTTGCAAGCGCTCTCCATTCAATCTGGCTGAGCTAGAGCTATGGGCAAAGGTTTCAGCCACCAGATATGCAAAGCTGGTAATAGATTGAATTAGATTAGATTAGATTAATAGATTTGTTTTCAACATTCTGGGGGAGAAGAGAGTAGTGTCTGTAACTGTTTTACGTCCCAGGTCTCGCTACACAAGCGGGCCCACCTAACCCACCCAAATTACTTCTACAGTGGAAGGTGCCACAGCTGCTGCAGGGGGTTCTTTCTAGCTATTGCCAGGTGAGGTGGAAAAAAAAGGGTTGTAGGGCCGCCCAAAGAAAATTCGGTGGTTGTTCTGGGGTAAAACAGCTCTCCTGGGCAAAACAGCTCTGGGTCTACATCTGTCCTGGACACAATAATTCAGCGTCTGGATCTGTCCTGAGCCAAATAATTCTGTGGCTGTAACCATACATTTGAATAGCCGTGCTTCCATTTTCCATTTTTTGCCCTTTGAAGGCGACCATAATGCTCATAAGACACCCTGACATAAAATCTCTATAACGTACATTTAGGTTTGTGGCTGTAAAGTTTAAAACGTGGAAAAGCTCAAGGATACCAATACTTTTTTCAATACACTGTATTACTGGACCATGTGGTCGATATCGAGTCTGGTGAGAAAACTCATTCTTTTTTCAGGAGAGGATAAGCTGACATGTCTTCTAGCTTTGAGGGAACTGTGCGTGTAGAGAAGCCAACCTTGGAGATTGGCATACAGGGACGTGGCATGGGTGTGGTTTAGGGGTGTGGCCTACTCACAGGCTTTTGTGGAAGAAATATATTTTTTTAAACTTTCAAAATTGTGCTCAAAATGCGGCTAGCATCCAAAACGCGGCATGGGAACTCCGGAAAGGTGGATGGAGGAATGATACTGCCAGCAAGATTATACATTGCTGGGCAGAAGCAATCAACACACACGCCTAAAAACCCCAAATATATATTGTGCTAAGATAATAAAAAATGTGATGGTTGTTCTGGGGTAAATAATTATGCACCTGCGTCTCACCTGTGCAAAACGGCTCTGGGCCTACATATGTCCTGGACAAAATAATTCAGCGTTCCGATCTGTCCTGAGCCAAATAGTTCTGTGGCTGTCCTGGACGAAATATTTCAGTGCCTGTCTGCACCTGTCCTGACACTGGCAGCTAGATTATACATTGGTGGGCAGTAGCAATCAACACACAAGCCTAAAAACCCCAAATATATACTGCGCTAGGAAAATAAAACCAAAAACTTCTTAAAACGTTTTATTAAGGAGAGACATTTTATATTTAATTTACCATTTGCTCCATGCTTTTTATGTATTTCAATCAACACACAAGCTCGCTGGCCATCAGAGCTGTTTATCAAGCAGAGATACTGAATAGTAAGTGGGGCTCAAAGCTGCTCCCCTGCCCCTATCACACTAGGACATTCCTTGAGCCTGTGCGGGTATAAGATTTGGAGGCTGAATTAAGACTAGCGTCACATATTACCATTTGAGCGTCTATGTAGCGGCACTTAGAGCGTCTGCTAGTGGATGCTGCAAGTGGGTGTCTGGTGCTATAACCTAGCATAGCAGCTGGACGAGTGATGCTGTAGTGTCCTGTCCAGCATTGATAAATGTGATGTCTGCAGGGCGCTGTAGAAGTGCTCTCCCTGAATCAATGTATATGTGGTGCCCCCAGGGGAAAGCAGCCCAAGCAACACCACATGTAACAACAGGACAACGCTGCAGTGAACCATGGGTAGCACCACTTAAGTGCATCCGGCACTTGTTGCTGAAGCCCATATTTAAGAAAATGAAACACAAAACCAGCGCTGATGAAAATAGTCTGTTTCTCATACATACACCAACACCAGAGCAAAAACATAATGAATGACATTGTTTTAACACTGTAACATTGACACTGCAATGGCAGATCCGCACATACAATTCTGCTTAAAAAAAAAAAAATATATATATATATATATATATATATATATATATATATATCAGTGTGTTTGGTTGCTGGGCAGAAGAGGTCACACAATAATTAAAATTGAGAAAAATAATTTATTAAAACACTATTTATACTAATGCAAAAAAACACCACTGAAATCTCTGGGACAACGCTGCTGTCCGACAGGTGCTACACGGCGCTGTCAGGGCCGGCGTTTTACACTAGTTTTACGTTAGTAATACGTTCGATGCTACATGACGCTATTGGAGGCGCTCACCAGTTTAGCTTTGATATATATGGTTTTTATATACTGCGCCCCGCGTTCACCTGATGCTATGCGGTACTGTGTGGCGTTAGCGTTTCTTAAATAACCCCCTTAATTTACTATCACAAATCAGCTTAAAGTGTCACAATAAAGCTTTAGTGAAATTTGAACAAATGCATACAGCGACTGCCAGTCAAGGTCTGCAGGGCAAAACATCTCACCAGCAGCAATGTTTCCACCAGTGAATCCCAAATGTAGCTGACACTACAAAACACAGAGGAAACATAACTGAGCACCAAGGGTTCATTAGGAGTTGCAATAAAATGTATAATGGCTTGAGAGTAGATGGTTAGCATCATTTGGGCATGCTTGTGCTTGTGGTGCTTGTGGTTGCAGAGTGCAGAGAGGTGACCAGTCTGTTCCAGATTATCGTATGTGCGGCTCTTGCAGAGTCACATGAAAAGCGAGTGCACTAAGGCTAATGATTTCTGCTGAGCAGAGCTGACCCTGGCACAATCCAGAAGAAGGACGAAGGTTATTGTTTCGTGAACTTTACCAGAAGTGTTGGAACATAGTTTCTCATGCGGGACATCAGAGAACTTTGTCAACTCATTTCCCCTCACAGCATTGGAACACGCAGTACACAGTCACAAGGCCCGGCCTGCTAGAAAAACGCCAGCTTCACAGCCTGCGCATAGTTCACTGGCATGACCCGAACAGCAAAGGGTGTGTCACAGGGCTGCAAGCCAGCCACATTCTCTCTCACTACAATACACTGTAAATATGTGTAACGCACAACATTGTCTACGCTGCCTATCAGGTGTCTGAATAACCTGCATTTTATAATATGTATACTGGGGGCTATCTGATGTGGGAGAGACCCCCAGCAACCTCCCACAATGTTCAAACATTTGTATATGTATCAGGGCCGGCTCCAGGTTTGTGGGGGCCCTTGGGCAAGACAGTCTTAGTGGGCCCCAAAGTAGTGAGTCACATGATGTCAGTTCCTCTGCCACAAGTGGGCTATCTCCTGCTGCTGATCCAGTCCTCCAGTCCTTGTCAGTTGTCACCTGGTTCCCGCCACCTTCTGAGCTTCCATCAGTTGCCCTCCATTTCATGCCACCTTCTCCATTATTGTTAATTATCCCCTGTAGCGCTGAGGCCAGCCATGAGCAGGTCTGCACACAGCACCCGGCATTCAGTGGTAAATAACTTTAAAATACTGTAAAATAATACCATGGCCCAGTGTGAGCCTGAGTGGGCCCCGGAATATGCCAGGAGCCCTAGCAATTGCCCAGGTTTGCTCTGTGCTGGCGCCGGCCCAGATATGTATATTCAGTGTTGTACTGGCCATAGGGAGACCTGGGACAATGCCCAGTGGGCCGCAGTGCTTTGGGCTGCTGCTTTTAACACCCACATTCAATCCCTGCCCCCTTATTCTCCCTCTCAGCCCCACTGTACATACAAGCCAAGGAACCCCAATGCTATAGCTTCAGCATCATGGTTAAGAGGCCTCAGCAGGGATGTCTTAGGCCGACCGGGGGCTGGTAAAATCCAGAACTGATTTTTGCCCCCAGTTTGCCACTGAGTATATTGGATTGCATGGCAGCAGAGAAAGTGTTAACACGTCTTTAGCCCTTGTTGATGCATATGCAATGAGTATTTTAGGGTAGAAGGGAGGATGCAGGAGAGTATATAGAAGCATTAGCATAGGTGAAAAAGCTTACAATCTACAATGGTATACAAAGACATATGCAATGGGTTTTTCAGGATAGAAGGGAGGTTGCAGGAGATAGAAAAACATACAAGCTATAAGGGTATACAGAATCTGTAAGGGAATATAGAAACATATGCAGTGGGTGGAAAAGCTTACAATCTATAAGGAAATCCAGAAGCAAATGCAATGAGTGGAACAGCTTATAATCTATAGGGGTATGCATGAGCATATACAATGGGTTGAAAAGCTGACAATCTATAAGGGAATACAGAAGCATATGCAATGGGTAGAAAAGCTTACGATCTATAAGGGAATACAGAAGCATATGCAATGGGTAGAAAAGCTTACAATCTATAAGGCAATACAGAAGCGTATGCAATAAGTGGAAAAGCTTACAATCTTTTAGGGTATTCAGAAGCTGCAGACATTGGAGACATCTCATCGTAGATATCTAGACATTTCTAGACATTGGAGTACTACAATCAACAGCATAAGAGTGATCCTACCCTTAGTGCAGTGTTTGACAACCAGTGATACAAACACCACTTGGTATGTACGATTCTATCAGGTGGTACTCAAAGAGGCTGCAGACTGAACCATCCTGGCCATCCTTTGGCTTATTGTCCAGTAAGTGGCTATATGTATATATACCTAGTGGCTGCCCAGCTCTGGCAAGGTCTTAGTGGCTGGAAACAAATTCATCTCATACCATTATGACACCAATTGGACAGAAGTGTAGTCCACCTTCTATTAAATAGTGTGTGTTTTATTCTGTGCTGTGCTATAGCTATTAACAGAAGCAAATGTAACTGGCTAGCATTTAAGACCTGTTTCTGTGGCGTTAGCTAACATGGCTGGACAAATCAGGCCTCAGATTTTTTCCCAGGTTTTCAGCCCCCATGGGAGCGTTTAGGCAACTCTCATGAGATAACTTGCAGTAGAAGAGCTAATAGTCAGCAAGTATTTCTTTTAAAAGCTTTAATATTATTTTAGATAAACTCGCCACCCATACCTAGTAAGAAAATCAATTGTAGCAAAACATTGTGACGCTAGAAGATGCTACCAAAAAACAAACATGAGCACACTAGGTTGTAAACTCAGCACCATCCTTGACTACCTACATGTAATTATCAGGCTCATTAATACAGAGCTTATTAACCATATGTCCATATATTGGGTTTCTCCATCTGGTTTAACTGAACTTTTCTGCACTCTGTCAGGCTGCTGGGGTTACATAAGTTTATTTTTTCCACTACTAGCAACACAATGATTCATTTTTCTCTATGTTGCCCTACAAAATTATATAGTAAAATATTTTTCAAGACTGTACTAAAATGTGTGGATGAACATATTTTGGAAATAATCCCTTACATAAAATGATGGGAAACTTCAATGCTGCCACCAGTATAATCTAAGCAGAACAGTATAATATATAAAGCACTTAATGTATATGCATATAATGCATTGATTTGTCTTGACTAGATATCCCGGTGTTCCCAAAACAAATTGCCTAGCAAGAGCTGCCATCAGAGTTTCCTGGATCCCAGGAATGGTTCATCTTACATCTCCCTGTACTTTTACATCTACTGCTCAATCGTAAGGTGTACTGTTTTTTATACAGAAGCAAAACATAGGTAACATGTCAGCTAATATTAGTAAAATGTTCCCCTGAGTTCTGCACTGATGGGAGGGCCATCAACCAGCCAAGATAGGGACCTGTCACAATAATCATATTCTCATTCTAATGAAAGAGTAACTATGAGCAAGTTGGTCATAGTTAGGCCTCATCCATCCATATTGCACCCCCCCCCCATATCGTTTAGCCCTGCTGATTGCATTAGATATTGAAAAGGGCAGTGATTATATATCACATGTACAATAGAATGTGTTTTGGGCAACAACTGTAGAGCAAAGGTTCTTATTGGGAGAATTTAGATGTCCACCAAACCGGTTTGTAGTTACCATGAAAACACCTGAGAACTCAAGTAGACTATTGGAACTGACCAAACAAAACCATGCAAAAGTAATTACTTATTTGGGTTTGATAAGTATTATGTGGGGTCATGTCAGTATAACTGTTAATATAATTATTAAACCCGTACCTCAAGACCAGTGTGTCTCAAGTCTATGATTCCAGCAATGCATATCTGAATTATTGACACTGATGTTGCATATAGGTTTTCATTGTAAATCCTTTAGTTCCTTGTGAAGTTTATAACAATATTATTAAATTCATCCCTATCTAGTACAATAATGTGTACTCAGATTTCACAGTGCCTTAAATAAAACTGATAAAATGATATTACATAGCCAGGAGTTGGCAGATCTTTCAACTACAAACACATGTAGGGCACAGGCATTTAAGCTGTAATGTTTCAAAATTTAAACAACTGACTGCACCATCTCGCTTTAGCTACTAACCAACTGCCCCCCACTTTGATCTCAAAGCAACTGACAGTAATACTAGAGGAACATAGTATTTATGGGAGGCTCTTGGAAAGACATGAAGCCTGCTTTTATGGGCTCTACAATGACAAAACTATGCTGGGATTAGACCACCATGCTTTGAAAGTATGTGACAGGATCCAGTGAAAGTCCTTTGTCAGAAAAAGCATGAAATACACTTCTCATAAATAAGTACAGTGCAATATCTTATTAGTCTAATGTCTAATTAGTAATGTTCTTATAACGGCATATATAATAAGACAAAAAGAATAGTTATGGGGTACAAATAGGTAAGAGCATATTGCTCTGATCAGTGATGTAAGCTTCAATGGTTGTGGAGGTGACAGTTACACTGGTGCACATGAGAGTTGCTCCTGTACCTCATTTGCCAGCACATATTACATCTAGAACAGGAAATGGAATGGAATGCTTTCTTCACTTAAAATTATGTTTAAAATATATGCAGGTTTAGCTTCCAGGGGTGATATGTGTGATAGGGTGTCCATTTATTATAAAATTGGCATTGAAAGGGCTGAATGAGCCTGGAAAAGGTGTCTTTGTATGATTTATGATATGGCCCTCCTGTTGAAATTTTCACTGGGGCCCTGTGACGTTTAGTTATGCTTCTGCTCTTACATGTTGGATCCAATGTAATAAAGCTGGAGGCAATATAATCCAGGAGCAGTTGGGCTCATTCCTTTTGGGGCCTCATCTTTCAGATGTTCAGCATTGATATTCTGATCTCTTTCTGCATTAATATAAGATAGTCCGTAGGTAAGACACATCCATGCTGATGTAATAGCACTGCAAATTGTTGCAGCAATCACAGGAATATATTTCCATGCATTATGCCTTCCAAAATAATCTAATATAAATATCCTCTTTCTGATGCTTTCTAGCCCGACAGAGAGACAAATCCACCAATGTCCAGCTGATGTCCAGAAGCTGTTGAAGGCCCAGTGGTGGGTGGGTTATTGAGCCTTATTACAGGGGGCTTGGATTATTTATCCACAGTATAAACATGCCTTTCCCTTGGCTTTATCCACAGTTTAGGCTGGGCTTCCCCTCAGCTTTATCCACAGTGTAAGCTGAGCTTCCCCTCAGCTTTATCCACAGTGTAGGCGCTTCCCCTCAGCTTTATCCACAGTGTAGGCTGGGCTCCCCCTCAGCTTTATCCACAGTGTAGGCTGAGCTTCCTCTCAGCTTTATCCACAGTGTAGGCTGGGCTACCCCTCAGCTTTATCCACAGTGTAGGCTGGGCTTCCCCTCAGCTTTATCTATAGTGTAGGCTGGGCTTCCCCATGGCTTTATCTACAGTGACGGTGTCATGTCCAGGTTAATTAAGTCACCGGACATCCCAGGCCTGGGGAAACCGCAGTGTGGGAGACTGGACATGGGTAGGGGCCTGGATAGTGGAATACGGGACTAGGAACATAGTGGACTGAAGACAAACAACCTGCCGGCACCACCAAAGAGGCAAGCCGCCAACCACCCGGGATGTGAGAGGTCCAGTACTCAAAGAGTCTGTAACCAACCCATTTTTCTACAGCGCTCCTTAAGGTAGCGAGTACACAGGACCTGGGTAGTCCTTTGGTGGTCGGCTGGTCGCAGACATGCGAAGGGGAAAACACAGGGCAGACATACACAAGACAAGAATGGATTGTCTGGACCCCAGTGTGGACAATGGAGGGTTTGGGCCCCAAAGATAGCAATGGAGAGACTGGGCCCCAACAGCAGATCCGGACCCCGGTGCAGACATTGGCAGAACCAGGGCCCAGTGCAGACAATGGCAGAACTGGGCCCTGGTGAAGACAATGGCAGAACCAAGCCCCAGTGCACACGACGCCAGAACTGGGCCCCAGTACAGACAATAGCAGATCTGGGCCCCGAGTGCAGACAATGGCATAAACAGGCCACAGTGCAGACAATGGCAGAACCGGGCCACAGTGCAGACAATGGCAGAACTAGGCCCCAGAGCAGATAATGGCAGAACTGGGTTCTAGTGCAGACAAAGGAGGAACTGAGCCCCAATGCAATCGTGGGCATCGGCAACCATTGCTGAGGGAAGTGGCTGTGCAGATTCCTGCCACTTCCCATCTATTGCATATTAATGAGTGGTAGGGATGAGAGAACTTTTGAAAAATTCGATTCGGCTGATTCGCCGAATTTTCCGACAAAATTAGTTTCTGTCCGAATTAATTCGCGACGAATCACTATTAAAAACAGCTATTTCTGAGCTTCCTAGAGCCTCAATAGGGTTGTAAACCATTCTGCCTTGCTGTAACACGCATAGGATGCGTGCTGGGTTAGTGAAATAATACTGTAAATAATTATGAAATGCAGATCAGAGGCATCGCTATTAGAATCGGAGAGCGGCACAATTGCAGAGAATTGAGGTGGCATCAATATGAGGGGCCCCTATATTGCCTGAAAAACACACCCTGGAGCTGGCAGCAGCAGGAGCCCAAATATTGGCTGAAAGACATCCTGGAGTTGACAGCAGGAGCCCAAAAATTGGCTGAATGACACCCCGGAGTTGCAAGCAGCAGCAGCAGCAGGAGCCCAAACATAGCTTGAAAGAGACATCCTGGAGTTGGCAGCAGGAGCCCAAAAATTGTCTGAATGACACCCTGGAGTTGCAAGCAGCAGCAGCCCAAACATAGCTTGAAAGAGACACTGGAGTTGGCAGCAGGAGCCCAAAAATTGGCTGAATGACACCCTGGAGTTGCAAGCAGCAGCAGCAGGAGCCCAAACATAGCTTGAAAGAGACACTGGAGTTGGCAGTAGGAGCCCAAAAATTGGCTGAATGACACCCTGGAGTTGCAAGCAGCAGCAGCAGCCCAAACCTAGCTTGAAAGACACACTGGAGTTGGCAGCAGGAACCCAAAAATTGGCCTGAAGACACACTGCACTTGGCAGCAGCAGCAGCAGGAGGCCAAAATTTGGCTGAAAGGCACACCCTGAAGTTGGCACCTGCAAGAGCCCAAAAATTGGCCTAAAGACATAAATATGTTTTGCACCATTTGGAAAGTGTAAAACGTGGCACCATGCTGAATCTAGTCGCATACATCAGCCATTGGTGGGTGGAAATCCTGGCTGATCCATCCCTGATTCATTTTCACAAAGGTGAGTCTCTCCACATTTTTAGTTGACAGACGAGTTCTCCTCGCCGTAACTCTGGCCCCCACCGCACTAAACATCCGCTCAGATGGCACACTACTTGCCGGGCAGGACAGCTTTTCCAGGGCAAACTCAGCTAGCTGCGGCCACAAGTCAAGTTTGGCTGCCCAGAAGTCCAGCGGATCCTCAAGGTGTGTTGGCATGGTCATGTCAAGGTATGACATGACTTGCTGGTTCAGGTCCTGCTCCAGGTCTTCCTGCTGCTCATGACTCACTATGCGGGTGTAGAAAGCTACTCATTAGCGACTGAAGACTGAGGCTGCTGCTGATGGAGCTGCTGCTGCCGCTCCTGCCAACCCCCCCAGCAGCCATGGCAGTGGAAGGTGAGCGCAGAGGTCCCCCCGAGTCAGACCTGCGAGAGTATGGACCATGGCGCAGATAGGCATCGGCCAACTGACTACGTAGAATAAAATGCCATGCTGCTACTTTTACTTTTACTTTTACTACCTTTTTATGTTGATATTCTAAGTATTTTAGGCATAATAGCCTAGTTTGGATTTGGGTTTTATTGTCTCTGATGAGGCTGTGACACCCGATCTTACTATAGCGGTCTTCGGCCCTTCACGGAATCGGCCGGGGATATACGAATCTCCCCCTGCCTCTTGTTTACGGAAATAGTCGAATGAGATTCGGCGGAAACAGCCGATCTCCCCTTCCGAGCCCAGCCGGGATCTCCCCCTCTGGGCGCGGCCAAGACCGCGCGCGTCGGAAGGGGCGGGACAGGCTTTACGAGCTTATTTCTTCCATTCGCATCTCACCTGCTTAGCAGCGGGTGGACGTTCATTACACCACCTACGGAAGGTGAGATATGCTGTGTCTGTTTATATACCAGCCCTTGTTTATATTACAGTTTTTGTGATTTTCTCTAATGCTTTTTTAGTATATCCGCTTTTAGCATTGATCAGTAACTTAATGATTTTTATTGCATGCCGCTTATTCCCTGCCACTAGCCTTTGATTATTTATATTATCTCTTAATCAGTGAAACGCGTCAGGCGGGGCAGCGGCATTTTTCCTAAAGAGACAGAACCACTTTATTCAAGTTTATTAGTCTACATTGTACCCATACATACTAACGGCCGTAGTGGAGAGGGGAAAGGAGGACTACTTTGATTATTTGGATACCTGTCTTTTCTAATCTTGGATTTTTGTGAGTGCATTTCATCAATAAAAAAATGTTACTGTGAATTCTAAGCAGGGTTGCACTAGATTTGTGTGTCCTCTCTTTGCATGTGGTCTGCATTTGGTGACGACGGCTTAAGATTTCTAAGGAAGTCTGTTTAGGAGCGTATGGAATCTAAGTATCGAGACAACAATGAAGTTTTAAGCTGGTCCCAGTTAATGATAAGGCGTCATTCTATCTATGTTCTGGTAAGCGCATTTTTTGCTTAGAAGTGAACACGCGTGCTTTACTTGACTGTGCATGCCCTTTGGGATACCGGAGTTTGATCCATTGGAGAACACTTGTCGTTGTGAATATCCATATACCAGGAGTGGTGCATGGACTGTGGGACGGGTGCGATAGATTATGTGATGGACTGTATCCCGTGACGCCCCGCACAAAGATATATTTTTCTGTTTACATGCTCTGTGTCTTTATATTTTTACTGACTACGTAGAATGTCTTTGTAGAAGGTCAGTTTGTCCTTCCTCTCAGCGGGTTTAAAAAATGCCCCCATTTTGTGCCGGAAGCGAGGGTCCAATAAGGTGGAGAGCCAGAAGTCATCCCGCTGACAAATGGAAACAATTCTGGGGTCACTACGCAAGCACGTGAGCATGCTTCCTGCCATTTGCGCAAGTGACTCGGAGGGACTACCTGTCTCCATCTCCACTGCATACTGCCACGGTGTGTCTGGGTCCTCTGTCTCGCCTTCCTCACAACCCTCTAGCTCCTCTTGCTGCTCCTGCTCCTCCTCTCCTGTCCGCTGACTAGATAAACCAGCCATTTCACCAGATGCGTTAATGGTGGAGACACGACCGCTAGCGGATACTGTCAGATCAGGTCTCTCACCGCGACTCCTGCTGCCACTCGCCCCTAGTCTGCTGCGACCTCTGCCTGCTGAATCTTGGCCTCTGTCACTTCTCTTTGAACATCCTGGCACTTGTCTGCCTGACATATTTATGTATTTGAAATGTGCAATAGGCACTTAAAAAAATGTGTTTACTTTAAGAAGCAGAAGCTAAATAAAGTGAGATACTGCTTCTCTGCACCAGATACCCTGCGGGCTGGTGTTTTTACAAGACGCAAAAAAAACAATTCAAAATGCAATATATTAATAAAACAGAGCCTGTAGAAGCTGATTTAGTATAACAGATAGGGTGAAATGTGCCGGTTTGGGATACCCTGCGGCCTGGTGTTTTTACAGGACGCAAAAAAACTATTCAAAATGCAATATATTAATAATACAGAGCCTGTAGAAGCTGATTTAGTATAACAGATAGGGTGAAATGTGCCGGTTTGGGATACCCTGCGGGCTGGTGTTTTTAAAGGACGCAAAAAAACAATTAAAAATGCAATATATTAATAAAACAGAGCCTTTAGAAGCTGATTTAGTATAACAGATAGGGTGAAATGTGCTGGTTTGGGATGCCCATGTGGCCTGGTGTTTTTACAGGACGCACAAAACCAATTCAAAATGCAATATATTAATAAAACAGAGCCTTTAGAAGCTGCTTTAGTATAACAGATAGGGTGAAATGTACCGGTTTGGGATACCCTGCGGCCTGGTGTTTTTACAGGACGCACAAAACCAATTCAAAATGCAATATAATAATAAAACAGAGCCTTTAGAAGCTGATTTAGTATAACAGATAGGGTCAAATGTGCTGAAATAGTATGCCCATGTGGGCTGGGGTTTTTACAGCATACAAAAAAAATTAAAACTAATCGAGTTTTAAGAAATGCTTGTGTGTAACAGATAGGGTTAAATATGCCACTGCCAAGATGAGATGCACAGTGGCCAGGAATATTTAAAGCACAAAAAAAGTAATTTAAAACTGATCTGGCAAATGAAGTTAAGTGAAAATAAAAAAAAGTTTCCCTGTCACTTTATCTGCTGTCCCTGCCTGGATCATTCCCGATTTTTCCCTATCTTTCCCTATCTTTCCTTGGCTCTCCCTGGCACTGTGTGGGTCTCTGTGGGTCTCCCTGACTCTCCCTGCCTATCTGTTAGTCTCTCCCTGTCTGCAGCAACCTCCGTTCTGTCTGCAATGCAAGGCTGAAATGCGCACAAGCAAGATGGCCGCTGTTTATATAGCACTGTGACATCACCGGGCTTCCTGGCTGCTGATAGGCTGCATGTGACCTTCCCATGATAATTTGCCCCAGGGGACATATCCGGACATGTCCATCCACAATTTTACAATGACTGTAATTGAAATAAATGGAGTTTAAAGGAAAACTTTGATCGATCGAATCGCGGGGAAATTCGGATTCGTTCAGAATCAAATTTTTCCTGAAATTCGGAACGAATTTGGGTTCGTCCGAATCGATTCGCTCATCTCTAATGAGTGGAATAGAAAGCTGATTGGAAGAGAGCCTTGGGATTTTCAGGGAGGTAAGAATTTCAGCATTTCCTGGGTGTTTCACACAGGGCAATGGCCCTGGAGGAAGAACAAATCTGTACAGAGCAAATTCTCTTTCTTTTTAAAGCAATACATAAGGCACAAGGGTGCTGGATTTTCTTAATTTCAAAGCAGCCACCAAAGAGTTTCTATAGAACTCCACAATAAGTCACTGCATTCTTTAGCATATAGATTTTAACGTGTGTCTATAAAACTCTAGGGCCATCTGATTCCCACTCCCTGGGCCATGCCAATTTTGGATATGCCACTGTGTGAAACTCCCCGAATTCCCTGTAAAACCTACCTGATCCCTGATCCAGAAGTGCATGCGTGGGCCACTGCCACACTCCACTATACCCTTGGCCAGGCGTGTGCCCAAGCCAGGCATTTGTTATTGTTGGGCACAGGCACATTCCCAGCCAGAGGCTAGCAGGGAAGTGGCTGGCAGTACGCTCAGCTCCATTCAGCCCTTAACCGGCAAGACCTCTAGATGGCTAAGAGAAGCCGACGTGACCCGAGATTGATTGGCTACATGCCTGCCCATGCACCGTTGGATCGCTGGTCAGGTAAATTCTGTGTCCACTTTAAAGTGTTAATGTGCTACTGATACAACTTCCCAGTGGTCTAAACAATTGTTTTTAACGTGTGATCTAATTGTTTGATTCACATGTGCAGTTCAACTTTTCCTTATTATTAGTTATACACAGCACATCAGTTATTGCAAAACTCTGCAAAACATTTCCTTGTTATGTGGACTTCCAAAGAATGTCTTAGCAAGTTAAAGAAGCTTTTCTAAGACTTAAGGCAAAAGAAAACTCTATAAACAATTCCAGTGAATGGAAAGAAAAAGGCAAACTTCATCAACATTTCATTTAAAGGAGCACTGTCGCAAAAAATGGCCCATGGATAAAAATCCATGTAAATATGCTGGATAGCGGGAGGAGGGGTCACCTATACACCCCACTTTAAGAAATATCCAGACAGACGTGTTTCTTTCTTTTAATGGAAGAAAGAGGACATTAGGAGTGACAGCCTCTGTCACCCCTGATAGACTAAACCTGTCACCCCCTAGATTTTATTTCTTCCGTCAGAGAATAAACCATACGTTTGGCGAGAGTTGTGTTCAGTTCGGGCGTATAAGTGACCCAGGAAGCAGCAGTACACTTACCTGAGCCCCACAATCCCATCGCTAGTCGCATTCTGCTGCGCTCTCAAATTAGCTACAAGCAGGATTACAGAAAGATAACCATCGCTCCTATGAGCAGATGGCACTGGCAGCAGCTATCAGCACTTCTAGTGCCACCTGCCGGTGTCCTCACTTATGGAGGCTGCGGCCATCTTTCTGTAGCCCCGTCTGTAGTCTATTTGATAGCACAGTGGAACGCCAACTGCCAATAGGATCACGAGGATCAGGTAAGCTTTCTGCTTCTGCAGACTTTAGGTTAAGCTGGGTGATGGGCTGCTTAGCAGTCCATCAACCAGCTTTTCCAGGTTCAGGTCGAACTTGAACACAGACTTTAGGCTCAAGTCTGTGTTGAGGTTTGGGAACCCGAGCTCACAGAATTTGGTACAAACCCAAACTTTGCCAATCAGGTTCGCGCAACACTAACCATGAGTATTGTGACATATTGAAAGTGGACCAATGAAACTATCAATCAAGTGGCCACATAGACAAAAAGCGGAACCCGGGCAGAGCACAGACCAGTAAACCAGGTGTTTAGTTTGCAGCACTGTCTATGGCAGCATGTCAAAAAGTTAATCTAGATTTATTCCGCCTTTCCATAAATCTGACATATATTGATACTATTTGGTGGGATTTATTTTTGGATGAGTGTCACACATAAATAAAATACACGCCTGGGACATATGCGCAGTGCATTTGCACTATGTTGGGAAATGCCAGGCATATTAGCAAAGCAATTTCAGCAAACTTTTTTTTCCTCTGTACCTACTAAGTTAAAAATCTGAACACATACAAGCTAATTACAACTTTACATGCATAAAAATAAAGTTCTTCTTTTTCATCATTTTGTAAGTGTTTCTATAATCATTTTTAAATTGTAAAGTGGAGATATGTGAGGACATTTTTGAATGTGGCATCACTTTTCAGTATAGTGGCCAAGCCAACAGATTCTTGTAATGACACAGTACAAAATAAGTATGTTTTAAATAGCATGTTGCTGCCTGCGCTTGCCAATGATGATGTTACATTTAGAAATTGGCAGAATATAGCACCGGCGTTTGTATGCTGCGTTTGCATGATGAACTATACTGCAAAACCCTATGCCGCATACAAGATGGTGTGTTATTTCTAAAGATTTATACAATGTAACATATTGCCATTGACAGTTTTTACTTCTATGTTACATATGGGGTATGGGAGCTGAAGATCTATAATGATATACATAAAAGCTACCACCCAATTGCTTACTTTTATCTGGAGCAGCATGTGGGTTCGACTGGTCCCATAGGAAAACCAGGAAGGCTGCATCCCTTTTTATAACACAACTGTATGGTCATTTGTAATGATTTGAATGTACATAGCTTGACACCTTACATTCTACTATTTTTCAAATGTAATGGCTTTAATTTATGGAAAGGTCCAACAAACAGGATACAGTGGATACACACACACACACACACACACACACACACACACACACACTGCTGTTACTAAACCATATACTCACCACATCCAAGTTTATACGTTTATTTATTGACTGGCCAACAATTATAGTTACAAGGATCAACTGAACATGTATTTTTCATGTACTTCCATTTTTTTCCATTTACTAATCTACCTTGTATACAGAATAATGATCCAAAAAGGCTCCACTTAGCAAGGCCTAAATGCAAAGTTGCTTTTATTCCCAACTCTACTAAAAGGCAAGTCTCCATAATTTGGACTTTGACATATAGTGACAGCTGAACATGGAGACATGGTCAAACAGCCCCTGTTTATGCTATGCAGGAAGAAAGGGTCCCAGATCTGGGCTATACCTATCCATAGACATTATTGATGTCAGACTCATCATGTCATCATGTGATCATTTCTATAGGCACCTTGAAGTACTATAAAAAAAATTGGATCTATCACTAGAAATTACTCATTTGTCTCCGAAATCATTTTAGTGCTACTTATGACTCAAAAAGAAGCCATCTGAAATAAGACATTTTACTGTTGGTAAATTACTCAGCATAGTATGCAATTAGTATAGTAGTAAACTTTCCTTACACAATCCAGTTGCAACAGCTAAGCAAGCTCATAATGTGATGTAACACCCTCTTCGCCCATATCACCACACCTATGCACACTGTGCTATGTATTGTAGGATTGATCTCTGTTGACTCGGTACTCTGTTGCTCCCATTTTTCTGAGAACTATGATTTGCTCGGATAGTCTTAACACATTCCAGCACTAATACACAGCAAACATTAACTCCAAGCAACAGGTTAAATATGTTGACTATTTATGCTTATGTTCTGTATACACCGTAACTGTCATGTGTAAAGATGCTCCTTTACCCATCACATTTGGGCAAATACGTTTCTACAGTTTTTTACTCCTACATTCGGGTGACATTCAGCAGAAGGCAAATATGTGTAATGAAAGCGGGTGAAAAATGAGAGACAACACGATGTACTGTATTTTTTCGCCCTATAAGACGCACCTGGCCATAAGACGCACCTAGAACTTGGAGAAGGAAAATAAGAAAAAAGATATTCTGAATCAAATGTTGTGCTAAAACATATTCCCCCAAGATCCATATAATTCCCCTCCCATTCCCCATGTAGGCAGTGTGGCATTCCCCTCCCATTCCTCATTATAGGCAGTGTGGCATTATCCCCTCCCATTTCCCATAGGTGGCAGTGTGGCATCTCCCCATCCCCATAAGCAGTGTGGCATTCTCCGCCCCAATCCCCATAAGCAGTGTGGCATCGCCACCCCCCATTAGCAGTGTGGCATCCTGAAAAAGACCCTGTAGTTCCTAAAGTTATTTGTAGAAGTATTAGAGCATTGGAGATGCAGAGAAAATATGAGCAACAACAGTGGGTGTGGCAATGGCGATGTGATGTAAGCACACTGTGTGCTTTACATATATCATAGTAAAAAAAATAAGTGCATTGTTATGCCTCTAGTTATTACTGCCAGCACATAGTGTGACCAGAAACAGGGAATGAGAGATGCTGCAGGCTAAGAGTGTCTCCAGCCTGCCAGCACATATTGTGACCAGAGAGGAGGGAGCAGGGTGGAGTTTCATAGCTGCAGAGTGAGGGAGATAATAAGGACCTATGGGGAGGGAGTGGGGGTGTTTCCATTCACGGGCCACTGAAGGTTGATTGAAGGACCGGGTCAGAAGGGTGGAGACTGAAAGGTAAATGAGGAAGTGATTTCCTCATCAAGTAGACAGACCTAGCAGGTAGGAGAAAGCTGGAGGGACTCAATGTAAAGTATGCTACTGATATTTATTTTTAACTTTTGAATAATCCATTGAATGTTGAGGATAAAGGATGAGATTCTCAAAGCATTTACCATTTTTCAGAGCTGCCATCAGGGCATTATAGGCAGGACTACTGTATGGGGTACAGTCACCCAAGGGGCTCAGCCAGCAGTTTAGATGACTGGATGTCTGGGTGCTCTCTACATATTGCAACCCACCACAGATCCACCTCTGTTTTGTTTCTTGGGGCACTGTGTAAAACTTTTTGATTAGCATAAAAAATGAGGCCATGTCAGCAGACATCTTTCTTATTGGCATCAGTGCTGTGGCAGACATGCACTGTCCTGGCTGTGCAGCATCTTCTCATTGTCATGTCTATCAAAATCAATTTCAGAATAAGGGGTGGTCAAAAAATTTCACCTGACTCTCATTTCTGTGTGAAACAGCAACATGGAGGCTGATTTACTACTAGCGCCAGGCATCTGCATGTGAGCGCCTGTATAGCGACGCTTAGCTTGTATAGTGACGCTAGTAGATGCTGTAAACATGTATCGGGCTCTGTAACCTAGCGTTGTGGTCGCTGTAGTTACCTGGTCGGCATTGATAAGTGTGATGTATGTTGGGCGCTGTAGAAGCGCTCTCCCTGATTCACTGCAGAGCCAGAGGAGAACGCGGGGAGGCCGATTCATCAATAGCGCCAGGTAGCGACAGATGAGCGACTGTAGCGTGATTTTTTCAGCGCCAGCCAGTATTCGCTGTGCTTGGCCGGCGTTAGCTTGATGACAGCGACTCAGTCGGTGTGCGGTAATGTTGAATACGGGCTGGGGAGTCGCTGTTTCACAGGTCCAGCGTTGTATGTGAGCGCCTGACAACGAATGGCCAGAGCGAACGGCTAGCTTCATATTCATCAAAAAATCACGCTCCGAATGTGCTGTCGCTGTCCATTCCTTGTTTAAACCCCAGAGCGCTGGCGGCGATCTGTATTAACTAGTTTTTAACCCCTAAACAACCATATTTTTTGAATGTAACATTATACATGTTTTTAGAATCATTTTGTAATATGAATACATTAATCTCAGACCTGTTAGATCAATTCTGCACATATTTTTTTTTTTTTTTTTTTTACTTAAAAATAAATCCTAACATTGCAGAAGTGTTCTCCGATTTTTTGACATTAAAAAAAAAAATTACAAAAAATATACCGATTAATTATGATTAATTATAGCTTGCTCCATTGAAATGCATTGGACATCGCCAGGGAGCGACAGCTCATACCTGGCGCTGTGAGGGAATTTGCAGCGGCGCTGTTCGGTCCAGGCGGCTTCATGATGAATGCCGCGCTAGCCGTCGCTCTCGCCGGCGCTAGCCTCATTTTGCTTGATAAATGCGTCATTGTGACCGCCGCGGGCGTACTTGAGTCGGTAGTCGCCGTTAGCTGCCGCTACCTGGCGCTCGTCAGACACTACCTGGCGCTATCGCTTGATGAATAAGGGCATAAGTGCCGTCCTAAGGTCAAAGCACACAAGACTACACCACATCTAACAACAGTATAACACTGCAGTGAGCGCCAGCTCAGTACGTCCGGCACTCGGCGCTCCACACCATACTTAAAAAACACTAGACACACAGAGCGCTGGCGCTCTAAAGCTGGGCGCTGTAGCACAGAGCGCCAGACGCTGTGTGATTAAAGTCTGTTTTTGAACACATATCCACCAGTAACAAAGCAAAAACACATGGAATGACATTGTTTTAACACTGTGAAATTAACATTTTAGTGCCAGACCTGTAATGACAATTCTGCATAAAAACATTAAAAGTCAAAAAAATGTATAAAAGTGTTTGTTTGCAGCCAGGGGAGGTCACACAATGATTTAAGCAAAAATTGCCAAACACGCTATTTTAACACAACCAAATGAAAGCCCATTGAAATGTATGTGAGAGCGCTACAGAACGACAGGTACTACATGGCGCTCTTAAACCTAAAGCGCCGGCGCTATATGCTGAGCTGCCTGTAATAATACATTGGACGCTACATGGCACTGTTAGAGTCGCTCACCAGATTAGCTTTCTTAAATGTGGTTTCTCACATGGTCCTTTCCCCTTGGGGTCCCCCTATTGGGGGCGCCCTGCTGTGTGAAACCCCCCCAGATCACCCAAACTCACTCACCTCTTCCCAGTCCTATGGCACATGCACGGCCACTTGTCCAATCAGACACTGACGTCATGCCATCTAAGACAACATTAAAGGCCAGCGGCTCTAAGCACGCTGAAGGCTGCATCCCCCGCTTTCCTCTAACAGGTAACATGCCCGCGCCAGCCATTCACAAATGGCTGGCGCGAGCGTTTACCCTGCTAGAGGGATCGCGGGATGGAGCTCGCTCATGCGCCGTTGGACCAGGAAGCAAGCTAAGTGAACGGGGTGACCTGGGGGTTTCACACAGCGGGGCATCCCAATTTTGGAGGGGGGAGAGAATCAATCAGCCAGGGAATCTTATAGATTCCCTGGCCAATCGGCATGGGTTTTGGTCCACTTTAACTGGCACACCTGTACAAGGCTGATAAGTATTTTTCTGATAGAGGAGAATTTTCTACCAGCTCTCAGAGATCCTAGCACCACCAGCCTGCAATACATAATAAAACGAAAGTGTATTCTTATTAGCTTCCCAATTTAGTTTCACTATGAAGAATAACAAAATCCTTTTTTTGGCTTGTCTTGTCCATATAATGTTAAGGGGCATGCAAGAAGGGTATTAAAAATTAGAAAATTCTACTTGTCTGCTGCCCAAGAAATATAAGAAGCTAGTGGGTGATTTGTCATTCAGCATCTAATTTTTAGACAGGCCAAAGATGTAGTCCCAAGACAACTGCTAGAGTCATTTTTCCAATAGGCCCCAATGACTTATAGCCCACAGCAGGATCCCGTCAAGCTAAGCAGGGCACATGTGTCTATGCTGTAACACAATCCTGTCATCAGCCTCTCAGACTGCAAGCTCACTAAATTGTCCATTGTTTACATAAATCTGACATCTCAGTTATGGGTGGACAATAATGGGCTGACCAGCTCCTTATGTAAAGGATAATGTTGCTGTTCAGATTGAAGTAAATGCAACCAGGATTCAATTTAAACACAATTTTGCCAATATTTAGGTGACGCTTACCTGGGTCTTTTTTTAATAAAAAATCAATCAGTAGGTTTTCTTTAAAGTGGACCAACACCCAGGATTTTGACTATCCTGGGTCTTGGTCCACTTCGGTGGGGCACCCCCGATCGGGGTGCCCCGCTGTGTGAAACCCCCCCGATCACCCGAAAAAAAATTCACCTCTCCCCGCTCCCAGCGCCGACGGACAAGCAATCTGACAGTCCCGGACAAGCGGCTCCTCCGCCGCCGCCTCCCGCGCGTCCCTCTTGACCCGTGGGTGTTGGTCCACTTTAAATAATAGCTTCTTTTGCCAACCTATGTATTTTTAGAATGAAAATCAAGAGCCCCTTTTAGTTATAGAGTATTTTAGAGTACAGAGACGAATCCTCCTTTTTTATTTTTGTAAAACATCTACATATAAAGGTTCCTCTTTAACGAACTACTTTTTTAATTGGCGGGTATTTAGAGTTCTTTCTTTGCAATTTGAACATGATAGGACATGTAATAAGGGTGGTCATAGTCTCCTCATTGCCACAGTACCTTAACTTAATTTGACCAAAATGTTGCCAATTTTTAGGTGAAGCTTTCCTAGCCCCATATAAATGAGTTGTACCTCTTTTAGAGATTTTACGTGATTGGCTGCACATACCAGTCCAAGAGGAACAAACCCCAGGAGATTCCCTGGGGGCATTCAGTTTTGAGATGCCTCGTAGTGTAAAACTCCTTGGTTTCCCTGTATACTCTACCCAATCCCTGATCCCACGGCTGTGACAAAGCTTTGCCACACCCTGCAGCACCCCCACTCCCTCTGGCCTTCTTGGCTTTGCCAGCAGACATTCGGTGTGGCATTCATACAGAAATGTTGCCTGAGTATGAGCTGTAGGATCAAGGAACAAGATGACTATACAGGGAAACTTGGGGGTTTCACATTGTGGGACATCCCAAATCTAGGACACGGAATCGCCTGGACCCTGACTCTAAGGTCAGGTAAAATGGGGTTTGTTCTTCTCTAAATGCAATGCACCAGCCACTGGGATATGGTTGTTTCATCCAGTTAGTTGCCAAACATCCCAAGCACCTGACATGATGTTTCATATTGCTGAAGCCTGCAATTCTAGTGTTGTTGTAGTTCTGCAGAGGCAATGCTTGTAGCAAATGGGCTGGACTGTGCTTCTCATTGGGCACTCAGCTATCTGTATGAATGATTCCTTTTTTTGTGGTCTTCTTTGTGTTTCCGCACTAAATATATGTAATGAAATCCAGAGTAAAAAAATTGAGGTGTGGCAACAACCAGCTGTAATCTCTCAACTCACTAAAAAATGACCTTTTAATAAGAGAAATATGGGAGCCTGGACTTCTTTTTTAATCTAGGCACCAATTTCCAGCTTTGATTTAACAGGAGATCTATAGCGGTGCCTTATGGTGCACCTTTTTTTTTATTTTCTGGCAGATATCATAAAGTTTTATGATCATTGGTTGTGTTTTGGCCTGATGAAGTGTCATGATTGAAGAGTGTCTAGAAAGGTATAAACCATAATTAACACAGGCACAGACTGGAGCCAAAAACCAGCAAGAGTTTAACCAGGCCACAACCCTCACACAGCCTCTATCCTCCCCATCATACTGCCCAGCCTGAGTTCTTCTCAACTGAGGCTTTAGCCTTGTAAGGAAAGATCATAGGCAGGTGTTAGATATGGCTTCTAAAGCTTACTTATTGTAGGGGCAGATAATTTGGCAAGTGTGTGTATGCCCCCCCCCCAGCCATGAGGCTACAGCTTTGCAGGGGCAAATATAGGAAAAGAGTAGATATAGCCACCTCCAGAGCCACAGGGATGAGGCTAAAGAATTGCAGGGGCAGAACATGGGCAAGGGAGGACATGGACATGTAATAAGGGTGGAAATTGTCCCCTCATAGCCACAGTACTGAGGCTCTAGAATTATAGAGGCTGTTAATCTGTCAGGGGTGGGTAATTCAGTATGTGCCAAGGGAAATCCAGTGACCTGCTCTGGTGCGTTTTGTTCTGTCTTAAATACCATGGTGCTTTCCAACTTAAAATTGCAGAGAAGGTTAGTGTTGCATGTGCCCCGGTGTTTTGTAACACAAGTAATTACCACTTGCATAACAACTCTGAATATCTGACAGAGGCAAAAACCTTAAGAAATATCAGTTTCTACACCAAGCCTTTGCTATGGTGACATCTTACACAATTCCAATTTAAGTGAAACCTAGACACAGAAATTACAACCAAGTATTGGTAAAGTAAAAGAGTTATCTGTATGTATCTGCTGACCATTGCTCTTACTTCTTTAATGGGGTGAGCCTAGATACAGGAATATATTTTTGTCACATGGCTATGATGCAATTAACCATGGGACTTGGTAGCTGTAAATTGTACAGGTCAACCTTTAGCCTGGTCTGGTGATCACATGGCTTGTCATACTGTGAATTTGAATGGCAAACACTGCTAGCTTATGAAATAGATTGCACTATTACATCTGTATACTCAGACAATCCTCAGTACTAACCTTATGCAATGAATGTGACCTGGAAGGTTTCCCTCATACACTTTGTTACTAAACATAGTAAATTACATATGAATGGGAAATTGTACAATGGAAAAAACACTTTGAAAATCAATTGCAGTTAAAAAAAGATAATAAAATAAAAAAAATAAAATAAAAAAAAGATAATAAAAAAAGTAGGAGAAAACTTGATATATTGTCTTTTCTGGTTGTTTCAACAAATGATGCTGATGCAGTGTTTGGTGATTACCTGCAGAAGGATCTTACATAAGATGGTTTGTGAGGCACCATGGAGTGCTGTCAAGGAAATAGCAGGAAATAGACTTTACACAACCATGAGCTGAAGGCACCAACATACAGTTTCAGACAATGCAAGCTGCGGGGTCATGTGATTCTGGATCACTTTCATAACCAGCAGCAGTCATCCACTTGGAGAAAGCTAGACCTTACTAGACTAGACTCACATTGTATAAGTATATGGATACATGTTGCATAACCAGGGCAGTTACTAGATCAGAGGTTTCCTGTAGCTAAGAAGCCACATGTGGCTCTGGGGCCCTATTGTGTGGCTCACCAGTTGTCTGCTAGACCAGAAAACTAGCAGAGGTCTAACACACTGTTTAGGATAAGGTGTTACATTGTACCCAGGTTTGGGCACAGTCAGTATTATGCATGGAGTCAGGCAGTTGTAGCAGTGTGTATCAACAGGCTGCTTTCTGTTTAAAGTACATTTTCAGGAAAATAAAAAAAAGCTATACTCACCTTTTCTCCCACGCATATCATCACTCCTAGTCCAGGGGTTGCAGCTCTCACCTGAAAGGCTGGATGCAGGTCCCTCGCCTATCACAGCGTTGCTCTCTCGTCGGGCTGTCACGCCCCCCTCCATTGCAATGAATGAAGGGGAATGTGGCAGCTTACCATGACGGAGCGGGACAGAAAAAGAAGCTCGACAAGAGAGCACCACTGCCATGGTGGCGATGCAGCGAGGGACCTGGATGAAGCCTAAAAAATGAAGTGGACGTGCCACAAAACACACCTTCCCAAAGAGGAGCACCAACACATTATAAGAATGTATATACATTCTTTATTAATACATCAGAAAAAAGGCTAAAATACATATAACACAAGACATTTAAAAACTACTGCACTAACCCCTGGAGTCTCCAAATGTTCAAAACATATATATGATGCCCGTGAGGGATATCAAGTAAAAACCACCATGGGCAAATATGAACCCTCAGTCACTCACCACCCTTTGGTGGCGGCACAAAACCTATTCTAATAAAATGCAAAACAATTACGTTATATTATGTTATATTATTAGTGCTCACATGTTAAATGTCCCCCACAAAAACAAAACAAGGGACGACACCAATATAAAAATATTAATTCATGCAAAAAAAATTCATGCAAAAGCTGATATAAAGTAATACAATATTCAAAAAATATTTTTAAGTTATATTAAAGTATTAAAATATTTTTAAGTATTAATATATAACACAATTCATGCACAAACTAATGATGTGTGAACAACATATATTGCATATATATCGTATATTGCAAAGAAATCCCACCAAAGAAAAACTCCAACAATGAAATGCAAGTTAATGAATGAAAACAAAATATATAAAGTGCATGTGCCAGCAGCAATTCAAAGAAATACTGCACAGATCCCAGGGCAGCCCATAGGATAAAGACAACAGAGGTAGTAGCAGTTTAGACACCCGCGCACACGGCTCCCATGCCGCTTCACAGGGTGAGGGTGACAAAAGATCAATATTACCTTTCTTAAAGTGGACCAACACCCAGGATTTTCACTATCCTGGGTGTTGGTCCACTTCCGCGGGGCACCCCCCAGAAAGCCCCAAAAACAAGCGAGGTCCGTCGACGGACAAGGTGAGAGCGCCCGCCACCGCTTCTCGCGTGTCCCTCTTACAGGGAGCGCGCCCTGCTAGAGGGATGCGCGAGAGGCGGCGGCGGCCCGCGCATGCGCCGTTGGAACGAGGAACAGGTAGGATTTGCGGGCGTCCTGGGGGGTTTCACACAGCGGGGCACCCCCGATCGGGGTGCCCCGCAGGCAGGGAGCTGATTCCCGGGCCGATCAGCGGTGGGTGTTGGTCCACTTTAAGTACTTACCCTTCTGTCCCTGTATCCCGCGACCTGGATGAAGCCTTTAAGATGAGAAATGCAACCCCAGACTAGGAGCGACAGTGTGCGACAGTGTGCGTGGGAGAAAAGTGGATTATATCTTTTTTTGACTGAAATTTACTTTAAAATCTGCCATTTACATCTTTAGCGGTTGAGGTATCTACTCATAAGGGGCATGTATTTTATGGGGAAAGGGGAGCTTGTGAAGTTGATGCTTTTGAGTACTTTACTGTCTCATTATTTAAAATGACTCTGGGTTTCCCCATCATATGGCTTCTATGATCTATTCACGTTGAACGTAGCATCTGACTATCACTAAAAGCTGAATGTGGCTCTCATGGTAAGAAAGGCTTAGGACCCCTGTATTAGACTAAATAGCTCTCTGGAAGGTACAAAATTTTGCCCCCACCGATTTTATGATGTTGCTGCTGTCCCATACTGGTATGTGCCATGCTGTACCTCTTCCTTAGCAGCAGGCACTTCCCCATGAGTGAGCCCAATAGGGGGGATGAGAGACCTGATCTATGGCCAGCACCACTAACAGTGTCCTTGGCCCATCTGCAAATAACAGGATAGCTGAGAAGAGGAGGTGCGGCAGGAGTGATCGCGCACGCAGTAAATGACATTTTTTTTTTACTTATAGGGATGGCGGCGGCGACTGAAGCTGGGGGGGCCCTATCCCTATTCTGGGCACTCTCCTGCATCCGGGGGGGTCGGAGGCCACTTTGGTGAAGAGGAGACCCCGCCGTATCGAACGAGGGGTCAGGTGAGTGTTTTTTTTACTTTTCTTTTACTGTGGGGGGGGGGGGAGTCAGAATCGATACTAGAGAGAAAGAATCAATACTAGTATCATCTAAAAATATTGCGATATTTGACAGAATCGTTTTTTCTGACACCCCTAATAAGCATACATTCCCATACACAATTTCTAACCCAATTGTACTTTTATAAAACCTTTATATAATTGCCTTCATAACACTTTAAGGTATTGTCCAGACAAAAATGAAAAATCAACACCACTCACCTTTTGTCCAGCCCAATTTCTTCACCAGGACCCGCTGGTGTACAACTTACTAAGATTGAAGATCTGTCGATCCTCTCCCAGGTCCAAGATGGCAGCCATGAACATATTGGGATTACATCCCACACAGCACGCCCACTCGCTCTATTGCAATAATTGGAGCGGGCATGCTACAGAGTGTAAACCCAACATGTTCATGGCCGCTGGGGTGTTTGATCTCTGATCTCGGTGAGTTGTATACCAGTGGATCCAGGTGGTGGAGCTGCGCTAGGCAAATGGTGAATACTAGTATAGTTTTTCTATTTCTGGCTGGACAATCCCATTATTCTTTGATGTAGCCCTGTATACTAAATCATTGGTAAGTCTGTACTATATGTGGTTGTAGAGCCAGCTCTGTCCTTCACTGCTTCCAGCATGAGCAAGCCTGGCTAATGCTGCCACTGCGATTTGCCGCGCTCGCTCACTCCAGGAGCAATGTGGGATAGGGGTGGCTGTGTGACCACATTTGCATGTGGTCATGGATGGTTGGAATGAAAATGAAGGACACATTTTGGAGACCTGCTAAGGAATATACAGAGGGCTGCAGGAAATGAAGGAGAGGCACATGAGACAGGATTCAGAGCACCTTGCTGTCTTATTATTGCCATTACCTAGACTACCCCTTAAATGAATTTACAGATTTGCTTGGAATTCATCCCCCACATTTGTGTGACGTGATATAAAGAAGCACCTGATTTCTGCTCCGATCTGACATGCTAGCCGCAGATGTAGCTGTACAGTGGTCAGAGCCATTGTACAACATCCCCATTGTCCTCTGTCCTCACCATCTGGAAATTCAGTCCAGCTGCTGAACTCCTGGTCAGTCACAATTAGAGTTGTTTTCAACACTTGGAAACATAGATGGCATGTGCGTGAGGGGCCATACAGTATACTCTTCTTTGTAAGGGCTCGAAGAGAATACATATAGCGATACGTATGAGATATATATGAGATATATATATATTCATTGTTTTCTCCATCTTACAAGGCTACAAAATGTCTATCACAGGTCTTCAAGATGAAGAAATCAAATAAAAAAAGACTGGGAAATGTAAATCACAATAAGTCCTGTGCTATGCCTATTAATATTAATGACAATCCCACTAACCTAATAAGTAACGAAAACAACCACTGAAGGACAAATGGTTAAATGTGGGACAGGCACAAAGAGACAGGCAACTGCAATGGGTGTAAAAAAAAGCGAAACGTGCGTCAGTGGACAGACGGCCTGACCGCGCCTTCCTCATTGCAAGTGCTGGCTATTCTGGCTGTGTCCTCCCCGAACTTGTGCATCCCACAGCACTGGTGGACTGATTCACCCCGGACCCGGGAGGTTCTATGAGGTATTGGGAGGCGGTGGAGCTAAGTGGCACCGCGGCCACAGGACCTGGGCTCATTCTAGCTCAGCCAAGAAGCCCCAGCTCCCGCCTGTTTGTCTCACAAAAGTCTGGATATGAGGCAGCATTGAGTCTGCTCGCAGTCACAGCCTGATCGCCCATTGGGCCCTTTGTCAAAGCAGGATTGGAGTAGTTTGGGATTCCTATCAAAGACCGTCTTACATGTGACATTTGCTGGCCAGCCCATGTGTGTATGTGTGGGGAGCATGGTATGCATGGGTGCTTGGGGGGTCCCCGTGACTAGTATACACAACGTTGTGTGTTTTATTTATTATATTGGTGTTTGTACTGTCTTCATTGTAGTGCCAGCAGCTATGTGCAATATTTAGAATACATATTTCATCTTTTACTGGCAGCCATTGGAGTTGTCTGTCTCTTTGTGCCTTTGTCTGTCCGACATTTAACCAAATAAAAAAAGAAACTATATCTGTAACACATTATACAAGAGAGAGTCTGGCCTTCTGATGATCTGTCTGATGCAAGAGTGTAAAATGGAAAAGCAAACAGCAGGCTGAGACAGCTCAGCACAGATTTCATAGCATGATGCAATGTACCACTTCCAGCAGTAAAGCTGCATTACCTTTCTGCATGCACAGACATACTAATACTGTTCAAGGTTATTTAACCCAAAGTGCTATTTAAAGATACACTAGAGTTAAAAAAAAAGCCAATGCTCAACTTTACTCCATAGCAGCAGCCTCCTCCTAGACTGGCATGTGATAACTTACTGGCTGGTGAAATCCGGTCCAGTAGGAAGCACACACCCAGCAATTGTTTCAAATCTCTTGCAGTTCTTGCAAGCAAACTGTCATCACCACTGGAGCACCCACATTTTTTACCTGAGGGGTGTTCCTAGCCAGACAACCACTGTGCTGTTACAGCATGGCATATGTGTGGCAATTTAACTAATAGTGAACTAGGGAGGGATCCGGACCCGAGTTCCAGTAGCATGGGTATGCCCCTGATGGTCACAGGACTGTGAAAAGCACTAACTGTATTTACTGTGACAGAGGGGTGTGCCAGGCATTGCTCCCTACAGAGGGCGCCAGCACTTATTGGAGACCTGTTCTCCCTTACCAATACCCCTCGAAAACTAGGGACTGACGCAGTTACTGCAGGAGAAAGATAGGCATGTGAGTGTTATATTTTTGTTACACTTTCAGTAAGTAAGTAATCTATGAGTAATAAATTCAGGTCAAGACTGTCAGCCATCAGAGCAGTACAGGCATCTGTAGTGTATGGGCCCCACACACAGTCCCCAATCCCCAGTCTATAGGTTGACAGACTAATGGAATCCTTAGCTGCGACTTAAATTGTTACCCTGCCCCCAGGGCCTTGTTTGGGGTTCTTGCTGCCCTACTTGCGCACTTTTTTGTTACATAGTTACATAGTTAATACGGTTGAAAAAAGACATATGTCCATCAAGTTCAACCAAGGGTGTTGGGGTAGAGGAAGTTATTTTTTATTTTATAGGGGAAGCTATTTATTTTATTTTATTTTTTTTATTTTTTTTTTTACTGAGTCTGTAAAAATCACCCCCAATAACCCAAACCCTGCTGTCCCCTTAGCATGTGCACAGACCGACCCACAACCTCTAACATAAATATGCATACATATACGCATATCCCTCTGTTAGCTTCCCAAACTAAATATTTAGACTTAGTGTTGAACCCCTTAAACTCAAAAATGTGCTGCACAAACCAAATCCCCCTCAGTCTCCCAAAAACGTAAGACGAAGCATATGTGTGTATTCTACACTCCCCTCCGCCATTGCTTGTAAAGGGGCATTAAATTGCAGGTACCAGGACTTTTGACTTTTTTTTTTTTTTACTATAGCAGTAACACTATTGGCTCCTGCAAGTGGCTGTCCTAGGTATAGGCTCTGGCTGCACCTGTGTTATGTAGGATACATTCCCACAATGTGTGCAGGTGCAGGACTTAGATATTTCCCCAAAATAGCCACAACAACCAAATTATTGAAAAAGCATAACATCTTTATTTATACAAAGACAATGCATTTAAAAAAATAAACATTAAAAGTAAACCCAATGCATACAATGCATACAGTTAGGATGTATTCCTGAAGGCCAGCCCTCACCCACAACATGACAGGGAGATGGAAGCTGGATTTGAGAGTAGTCAGAAAAGCTTGGTATAAAAGAAGGAGATTAATAGGTGGCAATTCAGGTTGGAGGCCCCTGGAAATCTTCTGAGGTCAACGAGACCATAGAACAGGGAAGAAATGGGCAATATAAAGTTTAAGGTCTCTTTCCCATCAGCAGTTTGCTCGAGGTCTATTGCTGCAAGATTTGCAACTTTTGAAGAATGGGTCCCATGACATGTTTGCGTGTCCCCACAACCTTATATAAAGCCTCCAACTGCTTGTAAAGGGGAATAAAGTGCAGGCACCAGGACTTTTTGCCTTATTTACTATAGTAGTAACACCAGTGCCCCTGCAAGTGGCCGCCCTAGGCATAGGCTGTGGCTGCACCTGTGTTATGTAGGGTAAGTTTCCACACTGTGTGCAGGTACAGAACAGCCATGACAACTTAGATATTTCTAAAAACTTAGATATATTCAGCAGTTTCTATATTCAGCAAACCAGTGGCCAACATTGGAGACATGTTCATGGGTGTGGTTTAGGGGTGTGGTTTTTCATGGGCTTTTGAGGAACAAATGGCAATTTGCAGTTATATAAGGGTTTGAAATACATAATGCTTACATACTAATTTTGGCAGTACATTTCACAACTACAGTAACTGAGACTAAACAAGAACAAATCAAGTGGTAAAGACCACCTAAGGTTATACTTTTGTTTTTCCTCTTTATGCCTAGTAGGGGAGTGAGTGGTCTTTGTTATTTCTAAGTGGAGGGCAATTTTAAAGTGACCCTTCAGTCAAAAATGACTGGCATTAGGGCAAATCTAGCCAACCAGACATTTAGAAGGAGTCAGAGGCAGCAAAGAGTGAGGAGCTAGATACTGTTACTGGCATCTGCTAGCCAATAGTGAATGGGTTGGAGATCTAAGTCAGCCAATCAGTGGAGAGAAGAAGGAAATTCATGTTTTGCAGAGTGATTTGGTAGTTTGACAGGGTGACAGGGTAAGGGGGAGGGGCTTCAAAACCATGTGACTCCCTTTAAAAACCATCTCTGTAGTGGGTGGCCTCCCAAAGAATCAACATGTATATGCCTACAGCAGGATGAGTACATTTTTAAGGGGGGGGAGTAAATATCAGTATAGGCTTTATGCCTGTACCCAGACAATCCTTTATTAAAGGTATCTTGACTAATAATGGCCCTGGCATTAGAGTTGTATGGAGCCCAAATCATTCTGATGTTGGTCCTGATACAACCTGTCAAAATGATTTGTCAAGTTGGATCACTTTTTTTGCCATTGATCAACATAAGGATAAAAGTCTGCTACAAAGCTGTTTTATTTGTTTTCAGATAAAAGGTTGGGCTGTGGGCAGCCATCCTCAATTGTGCTTTATGACTTTGTTATTGCTATGTGTCGGGAAATAAGCCTATGGTTGTGGATATGGTGGTCACACCATTTTCAGAGCTATGACTGTATTTGTGCATACCGAAAGGCAGCATAAAAGAAAACAAATAAAATGTGATGTAACTGAGAGCAGGCATATATTGCCATCTACGCCATAAACACAGGGAGTAGCGTTTCCTCTATGAAGGTACATGATGTCATCACATCCCATGTGTCAGTTCCTTTGCTTTCCTTCCCATTTCAGAGTCCAGGCTGACTCCCTGCAGACAGGATATAGACACTGTACTTTACAAGAAACACTGACTCCACACTGCAACACTACCACTTCCCCATATGTAAAAGAGTCCTCTGGCTTATCTCTACCACCCAATTGCCATGGTTATTATTACACCCTGCTTAAAAAATGTTGAAATAGTTAAATAATGTCAAGCTGCTTCCATTTAGAATGATAAAACTATGTATACCTATGGCCTGATTCAGAGCCTCTCTTGCACACATGCCCACCAGCGAGAATGACGTCAAAGGACCGTATTTGGTCTATTTTCCATGTCGGGTGATTCAGAGCCTTGTTTTTGTGGCCGAGTTGTCCTTTTTGCGGGAAATTACGGTATGCGTAAGCCAAACCAAGTGGGGTCTGTCCTGGGGTCTGCATAGTGCTCTGGTCCTTACCGTTGGTTGGTCCATGGTGGGCTGTGCTGGGAGCCCCAGGAACCCTGGTTTACTGCCTCCCACTGCTGATGCCTTAAACTGCTGCAGGTGACCCGCTCAGAGTGGCTAGTTTGGGTATCCGCAGGGGAGTGCCTGCGGGAAGAGCGTCGGGCCCTGGGGCTGTGGTGCCTGGGCCAGGTGCTGACCATTCCTCAGCCATGCCTGTGTTCCTGGCTCTGGAGGCTGTGGTGGCACTTATGTTGTGGCACAGTGAGCTCCTAAGTCTAAGTCAGCAGTGGAAAGCAAATCTGACCCTCAGCTGTGATCTTTCATACCTAATTGAGAAGGAAATTGTATTGGAAACTATTTGGTTAATTTAACCGCCCATCAAAGGCACAAGCAACCTATAGGCTACATGTGCATATGGCCGCAAGCGCACTTCCGGGATCCGCCAGGGTGCATCAGCGGTTAAGCACCCTCTCCCACCTTCCATGCGTAGATGGAGCATTCTGCACAGCCCCACTTCCCTGATTCGCTCTATGTGTGTCCTTCTTGCTCTGTGAACTTAGTTGGTTTGCCTGTGGACATAAACAGTGGGGGCAGGCAGGGAGAAAAGCAGGGATGCCAGAATGCCGCACGGAAGTGGGTGAGTGAAACCTTACGGAAATTCCCCAAAAATTGGGTCCAGAAATGGCCATCACAACCAGCTAGCCAATAGTGTTTTCTTTGTGGGCCTACACAGGGCTGTTTCTAGAGGAGTGCAAGCACAGCAATCACCTTGGGTGCCAAGGCTATTGGGGCACCTTTATATAAGCCATCCTGTTGTCTGAAGATGGGACAGGACTACTGTTAGTGGTGCAGGCCATATGCCAGGCGCCTCATCCTACAATATTGGGCACAGCATGGCACATACCAGTATGGCACAGCAGCAGCACTATAGGATGGGTGAGGAAGGTGCAGACTTGTTTTCTTCCTGCACTTTTTTTAGAAACTGCCCTGGGCCATGTCTGGTGCTGGGCATTCTGGGCAGAACCCTCTGGCCACTGGAACACCTTTGGGATGAGGAGAAGGTAATATTTTGTCCATACTTTAAGCATTTCTGGGGGGTTTCGGGTAGACAGGCATCTCAAATCAGTGATGGGATTTTCAGTTCACTTTAGGAGCTGGCCAGGTCAAAAACTTACCACAGTCAGAAATGTTTGGGCCCCATACAACCTCAACCCCCACAGGCCCCCCTTCTTATTCCAACATGGAGGTTTATGGATTTCCATAGATGTGACAATTAGGAGCTACTGCAGGCCCAACCCAGGACAAGGTGGCGCAGCACTGATCCCAACAAGCAACCTGTCTGCCAAAACGGCTTCAGCACTTTTGTATGTGCTCGGGGGAAAAGATCTGCCCCAAGAAACCAAACAGAGGCTGATCAGAGGCAGGAGGTGCCTTGATTCCCCAAAAGGTGAGAAGTCACAGGAGTGCCATCAGGGGCAACATCTGGGGCTCCCCTGAGCAACAAGACCCTATTGGGGTTCTTGCCTGTAATGCCCTGATGGCAGCCCTGAAAAGCAGGGTATCCGTGTACACTAGAATAATGAGAAGAGCTCTAGTCAGAAATCTTCCAGCACAATACATAGTAAAGCGGCTTTGCTGACTGCATGGTGAGTCAGCGCGGCATTGATTATGTGATCAGCTTCACCACACATCGATCGGCTGAGTCGCTAGTACATTCTGTCACCGGAGAGGGAGTGTCATAGTTGTTTGTCTCTTCCATAACTGCCTCCTTTCAGGAATAAAGAACCAGGTTTTTAGAACACATTTCAAAATATACCCTGTTAAAAAGGGACATCCTTTGTTTTCAGTTTGCTGCAATATTTATCTAGGCGTGTGCAGCAATTCTAAAAAAGAAATTAGTAATTGACATAATTTGTGAAGATAATAGCTTTAAAAGTGATGCTAATCATCTGCAGATTCATGACAAAGGCTTCATAAACCATGGAAACTGCCTACAAAGGCCTGTTTATGATGATCACTGAACGTGTACTGCTCCTTTTATATAAGCACGTTCCCTCTGGATTGTAAACATGATGGTGACAAGGCACAGAAAACCCCAATTACATGAATATTTATCTGTACAAATATGACAATCCTCATACAGTATATATATATTTAACTCCCTTAGTCTGAAGGTGTGTGAGAGACTCGGGAGGCAGGGGATGAACATTAGTAATTACCTTCTGATTGGCCATGGTGCTGGTTAGACTGAGAGACAGGAAGTAGCAACCTATTCCAGGTAAAAGGGAGTTATATCTACAAAGAGAAATATATGATTTAATTATGGTAAAAGAAGTCAAGGGACTGTTGGAAGAGCATCCCATTTATTTCTGACCTTGTGCACAGAGCAGCCATCAGGAAAGGGCAGCCAGGATTCCAGTATAGGGGGCCACTGGCCAGATGAGTCTGATGGAAGTCCTCACCAGTGACCTGCTGGTTGCCACACTATTTCTGTCAGGGCTAATGATGGTGTCTTCTCTCCCAGGATGCTTTGCCTTGGGGCCCAATTTAATCTAGGGTCCTAGCCTTCGCATGCAGGGTATGGAAAGTAATGGATGAGCCTCTTGTTTAAAGTCCAGTTTTCTGAATACTGAGGCCCAGGACTAGGGCTCAGCCATGACATGCTGACACAGATGACCAGATGTCCCACTTTGGGGTCCACTGCTCCTCTTAAAACTCTTGGGACTTCTAAATGTCTCACATTGTTGACATTTGTGATCCCGCCCAAGAATTGACCCACCAAATGAATGATGCAGAATGTCTTGCCCGTTTACCACTGCTCTGATTCTTTGGCTGAAAGTGAAATACATGGAATACATGGATTAGGAACCAAAGATCCCTAAAGCATGTGACCAGGGACGGGGCCCCACCTACTTATAAACATAAGTAGCATAGAAATGTGTGGATATTTAATCCTAATAAGCCTTTAAATAATACTAGAAATGGCTGGCCTGCTTGTGTATGTTCTCAGAACATTTACAGAAGAGATTTATGACAGTGCCTATGTTCAGCTCATTATTATTCAGATTTCTGGTCCGCATAACCTAACTCTTAGGGCAATTTCCCAATTTGGAGGAGGAGCACTACCCTAACCTCCCACCCAAGCAGCACACTTATCTTACCACATCCATCTCTGAACGGCAATAGAAGTCAGTTGTGACTTTTGGTTTAGTTTATATTAGACCTTTTTTAGGGGACCTCCCTCCTGTGCTTACAAGCCAAGGCAAACATACCTCTAGTCAGACTAGAGGCCCTCTTTAATGTTTTACAGTGCAGAGACATTTTCTTTGTACTAATATTAAAATCCATTTAGCAAGACAGAGCAAACCTAATTTATTAGGTTTTAGCTTGCATGTGTATGAGCACAATCATTGGCGCAGACCCTTGGAAGTGGCATGTCTTAGGATGTGTTTCATGTGTTGATATAAAAGGTAAGGGTACCTAAACCTAAAACGTTAGGCAAGCAACTATTAGTCTAGCAGAGATCAAACATAGGGAGTGACGCGCTTTGGCACCTTTGATTAATAAACGCAGGTCACCCTGGTTAATATGTCACATGGGTCACAAAGGTTTTTTTTCCCCTTTGCAATCAGTAATGTATTTTTCAGAAAGCACCTCTAGCTAATTTAGTTTTGAAATAGAGCGAATGATGGTACTTTGCACTGATTATATTTCTTTGCTGTCTGAACCTACAGATGTCAATAGCACCTCATATTCTGTGCTGGTCACCACTTGCAGGTCCCAAAGACACTAAAGATACCCTTTTGTCCTCTGAGCATTTTGATTTGGAACACCTATCCACATAGGAACCCCTGGCAAAGAAAGAAAAAAAAGGAGAAAAACACAACCGAGTTGAAGCTCCTGCTGCCCAGTAACTGCACCGGGGCATTCACTGCATCACTAGTGACCAAAAGGGTTTGTCTGGGGAGTATGCATGTGCTGTGCTAACTTCAATCTATATGCCTACCCAGAGAACCCCAATGGTTGGCAACAGCCATGGGCCACCAGATGAGCAGAAATGTCTGACTTTCAAGCTTTTAGTGGACCAGAGTCCCAGGTTGTTTGCTTAGGGGGTGAAGGTGTGCATTTATTTTCCTGGATTCATAATCCCAATGTGAACACATTAAAAAAACCCTAGTAGACAATTTACCCACAGCTGGATTTTAAAGAGGGGCTAAAAATCCACTCAACCTCACTGGAAATACATCCAGTGAAGTTTTGGCTTGGTGATTTTTATGGGTCCAAACAGTTTCCCTACCTTGGCTCCTACCTCTCAAAACTGTCAGCACACATTGCAGCCCCCACACATCCTGTTGGAGTAGGTGTTAGGAGTAGGTGTTAGTATAGTTTTTTAGAGGACCTAGATCCTCCCTGGGACAAATACTGTCCTTTTTATGCTACCTATTTCCTATATCAGCTATACTTAACTGGCGGACCGGGGTCCAAATGTGGAGCTTGAAGCCAAATTTCTGGACCCCTTCCATTACCCTGCACTCAGTTGATTCTGTGTTGCCATGCTCAGAGCTGCCCCCTTGATTGGCGATGTAGTGCTTAGTCTTCCTGCCAGTGACATGGCTCCCTGGCACCTAGCATTGCAATATGAAGTACTGCATGGATGGGAATTGCTATTGCAAGGTACAAACAAACTTTCTTTCCTGGTCTCTTTGCCCCTTCCAAGCCTTTCCAAGGGCCCCAGCTCAGCCCCATCTATCCTCTGTCCCACCATCTCATTTGCTCAGCTCAGTCCCATCCATTCCTGTCCCCTCAGCTTTGCCCCATCCATTCCTGCCCCCCAGCTTTGCCCCATCCATTCCTGCCCCCCAGCATTGCCCCATCCATACCTGTCCCCTCAGCTCTGCCCCATCTATCCATGTCCCCTCAGCACTGCCCCATCTATCCCTGTCCCCTCAGCTCTGCCCCATCCATCCCTTCCCCATCCATTCCTGTCCCCTTGGCTCTGCCCCATCCATCACTGTCCCCTCAGCTCTGCCCTATCCACCCCCTCCCCAGCTCTGCCCCATCCATTCCTGTCCCCTCAGCTCTGCCCCATCGATTCCTGTCCCCTCAGCTTTACCCATCCATTCCTGCCCCCCAGCATTGCCCCATCCATCCCTGTCCCCTCAGCTCTGCCCCATCCATCCCTGTCCCCTCAGCTCTGCCACATCCATACCTGTCCCCTCAGCTCTGCCCCATCCATCCCTGTCCCCTCAGCTCTGCCCCATCCATCCCTGTCCCCTCAGCTCTGCCGCATCCATACCTGTCCCCTCAGCTCTGCCCCATCCATCCCTGTCCCCTCAGCTCTGCCACATCCATCCCTGTCCCCTCAGCTCAGCCCCATCCATCCCTGTCCCCTCAGCTCAGCCCCATCCATTCCCGTCCCCTCAGCTCTGCCCCATCGATTCCTGTCCCCTCAGCTTTACCCATCCATCCCTGTCTCCTCAGCCCTGCCACATCCATACCTGTCCCCTCAGCTCTGCCCCATCCATCCCTGTCCCCTCAGCTCTGCTCCATTCATTCCTGTCATCCCAGTTTTGCCCATCCAATCCCCAACCTCCCAGCTTTGCCAATCTTTTATTCTTTATTCTTATAAAAATACAAAAATAAAATATTCTCAGTGCTGAATCAGCCTTATTGGGCCTTGCTGCCTAGCAGAATACAGCAGAATAAGTCCTATAAGTCCCATAATGTCCAATTTGTTGTAGATTGTAGATTACTGTACATTGATGTCCAAATTCATAATAGCACCTAAGGAAGTTCTTTCTACAAGGGAGCACCTACAGTAATGAACCCTGGGTCCAGAGCCCCTTTCTTGCAGCTCTGGCTGGGAAACAGTTAAAGCACCGCACATTTCTAATAACTAAAAGAGCACAGCTAGAGGAGTTCCAGGATAAAGCAGAGGACTGGCAATACAGAGAAAGGGGAGCATGTATATGAGTAACAGGAATGAGACATGCAGTTCATAGCTGGAGGAGGAGTAGGAAGATTAAGCAGAATGGTTAGATCGTGATCTGCTCATTACAACGATCGATGTGATCAATACGGTGCCCTGATCTAAAACAAAGTGCTTGAAGCTTGTGTCAATATGAGCTGTGTGCTCTTTTAAAGCTAGGAATTAACGGATAATGCCGTCTTCATGAACTCGTAAAATGTGTTCCGGATAAAGCAACATGCCGCTGTTGCTATAATACAGGGGCTAACCAGCTGTTAGTGTGGCTGGTAAAGTCGTCAGAGTGGCTGGTACAAACTGACACTTTATGTGATGTACCTTGGTGCCATGCCAGTGACAACTGTGATAGCTGCAGCACATTTATTTTCCAATGTATCATCTGTTAAGCCGTGTCTCCCTCCCTTGTGTCTGCATCGATTAAAGCAATAAGCTACTAAGCTTCCCAAGAAGTGGAGTGTTCCCTTTCCCTAGAAAAAATGTTCATTAAAATGAATCCCTAAATGTGCTTCTACCATTTCTGCAGAATCCATCATCATGTCTTAAAATCAACTCAGCACAATAATTGAGATTTAAATTAAATGACCTTGCTTAATGAATGTGCTCAGGGCCGGATTATGAGAGGGCGCAAGGGGTGTGCACCCCGGGACCTCCACCAACCTTTGGGTTATGGTCTGGTCCAGGAGGCTTTTCAGTCTTTGGTTTGACGGGCTGCGGGGCCAGCAACAGTGGGGGGCTTCCATGCCACCAGACGGAGAGTCTAGAGCAGCAAAGCCACCATCAGCAATGCTACTGTGATGGGTGGGTGCAAAGCTGTCAGTCGCTACCAAGCACAGCCGCTGGCAGCTCAATGCAGAGAACTGTTTTCTGCTGGACCGGCTGGGCAACTACCCAGAATGGCAAAGCAGGAGTTCCCGAGCAGCACATGGGACTCAATCTGACGTTTCAGTAAGAAGGCAGGTGCCAGACAACCACCAATCAGTTACTTGGCTGGAGTACTATTTTAAAGGAAAAAAAACTGTATCTAGGCCCCTGATTTTGTGCCCAGGGGCCTCCACCACACTTAATCCAGCCCTGAATGTGCTTATTAGGTCAGTGCTGTTTTAGGATTTTAGAATAAAAGAAATGAAACTCCCTGTATTGTTCTCCTGTTCCACAGAATATTCAACCTAAGTTATATTACAAAGCAAACATTTCTTAAAGGGCATGCCCAGTCTTATGACAAAACAAGCATTACTTACCTGCCAGCCGAAAGGTTTGATCCCATAGATCATGCAGGCTGTTGCAGTTTGGTTCCAGCACTGTTGGGTCTGCACTCCACACCTTGATGGTGTCAATCACATGGAAACAAGCTCCATTGTTGATTGGCTACATGTGAGAATCCTCCACTGATGTGTTTTCCTTGGTGGACCCACAGACGCAAGCCTGAAGCCGACCCATAGTCTTAAACTTGATACCTTTAAGGCTTTTACTCTTGTATGAAGAATGATATTTGAGTGACATCTGCATCCCAAACTTCTTAAAGCAGGTGTCCAGTTTGGATGTAACCCCGCCCTGCACCCCTCAGATACCAGATGAGGTAAACACTTATTTCTTTTTTGAAACCCCCATGTCCTAACTTAGCACCGGGGGGGGGGGTGCAAACAAATACTGTTTACCTCACCTGGTAGCTGGTCTATGCATGCTTCCGCCAACCCTTCAAGAGAATGGACAGGGCCACGAACACGAGTGGAGGATGCTGCTCTTTGCGACCAGGGGAAAGGTGCTAAATTTGTGGAGTGGTGAGTAGAGATGAGCGAGTAGTGAAATATTCGAAATTTCGAATTTCGATTCGAATAGACCGCGTTACTCGACTACTCGACCGATTATCGAATCCCATTATAGTCTATGGGAAAAAAATGCTCGCCACTTGGAAATCTCAATTCGACCACTTGGAGGTCACCAAGTCCACCCTGAAACATCAGAAAATGATGCCAACACTGCTGGAATGCAACTGGGACAGCAGGGGAAGCATGTCTGGGTGCATATAACGCGCCCAAGTCGCACTATTACGCCACTATCACAGCCACTCAACAATACACTCCAAACACAATATAACTTCTACGTAAAGTGAGAAGGAAACCTTCTTTCCTCTACATTGCCATGGACCCCAAGCCAAACTGTACAAAAAAGAAGAACAAAATTCTGCACCCCTTAAAATCACGTTGCCTAATGACAACCACAGATGGCATAGGCAAGGGGGAAAATAAATAGACCCCACCCCTAATTGTCATTGTGTGTGTGTGTGTGTGTGTGTGTGTGTGTGTGTGTGTGTGTGTGTGTGAGATGTGGTCAGACATGTCCTCTTGTGTCATTGTGTCACCCCAGCAGTAAGGGAAGCTTAAAGGAGGAGGTATGTTACTGTGTGTTACCCCAGCAGTAAGGGAAGCTTACAGGAGGAGGTTTGTTACAGTGTGTCACCCCAGCAGTCAGGGAAGCTTACAGGAGGAGGTTTGTTACAGTGTGTCACCCCAGCAGTAAGGGAAGCTTACAGGAGGAGGTTTGTTACAGTGTGTTACCCCAGCAGTAAGGGAAGCTTAAAGGAGGAGGTTTGTTACATTGTGTCACCCCAGCAGTCAGGGAAGCTTACAGGAGGAGGTTTGTTACATTGTGTCACCCCAGCAGTAAGGGAAGCTTACAGGAGGAGGTTTGTTACAGTGTGTCACCCCAGCAGTAAGGGAAGCTTACAGGAGGAGGTTTGTTACAGTGTGTTACCCCAGCAGTAAGCGAAGCTTAAAGGAGGAGGTTTGTTACATTGTGTCACCCCAGCAGTCAGGGAAGCTTGCAGGAGGAGGTTTGTTACATTGTGTCACCCCAGCAGTCGGGGAAGCTTACAGGAGGAGGTTTGTTACAGTGTGTCACTCCAGCAGTAAGGGAAGCTTACAGGAGGAGGTTTGTTACAGTGTGTCACCCCAGCAGTAAGGGAAGCTTACAGGAGGAGGTTTGTTACAGTGTGTCACCCCAGCAGTAAGGGAAGCTTAGAGCTGAGACCTCTTAAAAATTGTGTGGAGTCCCAAGAGCTGAGACCTCTTAAAAATTGTGTGGAGGCCCAAGAGCTGAGACCTTTTAAAAATTATGTGGAGTCCCAAGAGCTGAGACCTCTTAAAAATTGTGTGGAGTCCCAAGAGCTGAGACCTTTTAAAAATTGTGTGGAGGCCCAAGAGCTGAGACCTCTTAAAAATTGTGTGGAGTCCCAAGAGCTGAGACCTCTTAAAAATTGTGTGGAGGCCCAAGAGCTGAGACCTCTCAAACATTGTGTGGAGTCCCAAGAGCTGAGACCTCTTAAAAATTGTGTGGAGGCCCAAGAGCTGAGACCTCTTAAAAATTGTGTGGAGTCCCAAGAGCTGAGACCTCTTAAAAATTGTGTGCAGGCCCAAGAGCTGAGACCTCTTAAAAATTGATTGTATTAATCCCAATAGGTGAGCCATAATTTTTTTTATTAATACAGCAATTCTACGGCGGTTAAGGAGGAGGAGGAGGAGGAAATGGCACTCCATACAGATGGCACTTCACTCTTGGCTGCTTTCCACTGTTGTACAAGCAAAGTCCGGGTCAATCCACTTGCTGTTCATTTTGATTAGCGTCAGCCTGTCGGCACTGTCGGTTGACAGGCGGCTGCGCTTATCGGTTATAATGCCCCCGGCTGCGCTGAACACCCTTTCTGATAGCACGCTGGCGGCAGGGCAGGCAAGCACCTCCAAGGCGTACAGGGACAGTTCCAGCCACGTGTCCAACTTGGAGACCCAGTAAGTGTAGGGCGCTGAGGGATCGGGGAGGACAGGGGTGTGGTCTGCCAGGTAGTCCCGCAACATCCGCCGATACTTGTCCCTCCTGCTGATAGCGGGCCCCGCAGTGATGGAAGTTGCACGAGGGGGTGACATGAACGTGTCCCACACCTTGGAGAGTGTTCCCCTGGTGGCTGTGGGCCTGATCGATGTTGTCAGACTCTGGGAGACACTCTCCTCTCTGCCGCCAGCGATGCTGGGTGGGAAAATCTGCATCATGTTCTGCAAGAGTTCCCTCTGGTATTCCAGTAATCGATTCGTCCTCTCCTCTACCGGAATAAAAGAGGAGAAGTTATCTTTATACCGGGGGTCCAGGAGTGCGAAGACCCAGTATAGTTTGTTCTCCAATATCCGGACAACACGTATGTCCCGGGAAAAGCAGCCCAGCATGAAGTCAGCCATGTGTGCCAGACTCTGAGTAGGCATGACGTCACTGCCCCCACCAGAAGGATCATTTTCCATTTCCTCCTCTTCCTCCTCCTCTCCGCCCCATCCGCGCTGAACCAATGGGACGCACACAGCCTGACTGCTACCCTCGCCGCCAGCATCCTCTTCCACAGCCACCTCCACGTTGTCCTCCTCCTCCTCATCCTCCTCCTCCTGCAACTGCCACCGAGCAGCAGACAAAAGTGTGGTCTGACTGTCTACCTGCGTTGCGTCTCCTCCTACCCCCGTCTCCTCTGTGTGCAATGCGTTCTCCCTTATTGCGATGAGCGATTCTTTAAGGACGCATAGGAGCGGGATGGTTACGCTCACTATAGCGTCCTCGCTGCTGACCTTCTTAGTGGACTCCTCAAAGATACGCAATACATCGCATATGTCTGCCATCCATGGCCACTTGTGGTTGGCAAACTGAGGGAGCTGAGTTGGATGCACGCGTGGATGCATCATCTGGTACTCCATCAATGCTCTCTGCTGCTCACACACCCTGGCCAACATGCAATAGGTGGAATTCCAGCGAGTGGGCAGGTCACACAACAGCCGATGTTGAGGCAAATGGAGGCGTTGCTGGATTTTTTTTAAGCTACCAGCAGCTACAGTTGACTTCCGAAAGTGAGCGCACAAGCGCCGCACTTTGACCAGTAGCTCTGCCAGGTTGGGGTAAGTCTTTAGAAACTTTTGTACTACCAAATTAAAAACGTGGGCCAGGCATGGTACGTGATTGAGTTCTGCAAGCTCCAGAGCCGCCACCAGGTTACGGCCGTTATCGCACACGACCATGCCTGGTCCTAGCTGCAGCGGCGACAGCCACATCTCTGTCTGCTGCAATATGGCGTGCCTCACCTCTGCGGCGCTGTGCTTCCTGACGCCCAAGCTGATGAGCTTAAGCACCGCCTGCTGACGTCTCCCCGCGCCAGTGCTGCAACGCTTCCAGCTAGGGGCTGAGGGCGATGTTAAGGCAGAGGAGGAGGAGGAGGAAGAGGAGGGGGGTCTATCAGAACCCGTGCTGGCAATCTTGGGCGGGGGTGGTATGTAGGCCGTCCCTGTTTGCGACCCCGTCCCCGCTTCCACAACATTCACCCAGTGTGCCGTCAAAGAGATGTAGCGTCCTTGGCCGCAAGCGCTTGTCCACGAGTCGGTGGTCAAGTGGACCTTTGCGCTGACTGCGTACCTCAGGGCCCGCTGGTGCAGGGCGGGGACGCCACACCGGGAAAAATAGTGGCGGCTAGGGACGGAATAGCGAGGTGCGGCAGCCGCCATCAGGTCGCGGAAGGCCTGCGTCTCCACAAGCCTAAACGGCAACATCTCCAGGGCCAGCAGTTTGGAGATGAGGCAGGTTAAGGCTTGGGCTTGGGGGTGACTGGAGGCGTACTTCCGCCTGCGGTTGAACGCCTGTGAGATGGACAGTTGATGGGACGAGGAGATGGAAGGTGCAGACGAAGATGCGGGGGAAGGGGGGGCTGAAGGAGAAGGCCCCAAAGTAGCCGAAGCAGAGGCAGATGTGGAGGTGTCCTGTCTGGAGGTCTGGACCGCAGTGGCAGCACACAACAAAGGGGAAGAGGCAGTGGCAGCAAGACCGGGCGCAGGTTGTATTGCGTTTGCTCTCTCCCACTCAGCCCAGTGCTTGACTTCCAAGTGACGGCGCATGCCTGAGGTGGTCAGATTGCTCTTCTCAGAGCCCCTACTCAGTTTTGAGTGTCAGATTGCGCAAACCGCGCTCAGTTTGTCGTCCGCGCATACATTAAAAAATCTCCACACCACAGAAGTACGAGGCCTCGATGGGGGAGCTTCGCGCGACTGCCTGCTGCCGGGAAGAGCTTCGGCCCTGCTGGCTGTGGCCTGCCTTCTCTGTCTGGACTGTCCTCTGCCTCTGGACTGTCCTCTGCCTCTTGCTGCCTTATTCGGTGATGCGCAGACCGCATCTCCACTGCTTTCCCCGCTGGACATCACCCCTGTCCAAGTGGGGTCGGTCATTTCGTCGTCCACCACCTCCTCTTCCACTTCCTCTCTCTGCTCCTCCTCCTGCCCACTGGACATTCCAACAGCCTCCCTTGATGGCAACTGCGTCTCATCATCATCGCTCATGATAGCAGATGCTGGTTCCGGGTCCACATCACTAGGAGATGGCGGATACTCAAGTGTTTGGGCATCACTACAAACAAATTCCTCTGCTAGCTCCTGGGATTCTTGCAGCACATCTGGAAAAGGACCCGAAAAGAGGTCCTGGGAGGGGTCAAGGGTGGGCTGACTCTGTTGGCCAGGTTGGGAGGAAGGAGGGTCAGAGTGAGACTGTGTGGATGACTGGGTGGTGGACAAGTGACTGGAAGCGTTATCGGCCATCCATTGCACCACCTGTTCACGCTGCTCAGGCCTCAACAGAGGTGTACCCCGTCCCCCGCATAACTGTCCCATAAAGGCAGGGAAGCTGGATGAGCGTAATGCTGGCTGCCCCTCACCAGCACGCATTGTATCCCCACTGGCTTCAACGCGGTTTGTGCCCCCACCAGCATTTCCGCGCCCCCGTCCTCGTCCACGTCCCTTTGCGCTAGCCCTCCGCATTTCAGACGTTTTACTTTTTTGGCCACGCGTTATGCCAAATATAAATATATTTTTTAGGAGAACACCTGGCTATACAGCCGTATACTGCCAGAAGGTGAAATGGTGCCTATACGCACCGGGTATATAACAGTCTTTTGTTGGCACAGAGGACACAAAACAGTAGAGCCAAATATAAATATATTTTTAAGGAGAACACCTGGCTATACAGCCGTATACTGCCAGAAGGTGAAATGGTGCCTAATACGCACTGGGTATATAACAGTGTTTTGTTGGCACGGAGGACACAAAACAGTAGAGCCAAATATAAATATATTGTTTAGGAGAACACCTGGCTATACAGCCGTATACTGCCAGAAGGTGAAATGGTGCCTATACGCAACGGGTATATAACAGGGTTTTGTTGGTAAAGAGGACACAAAACAGTAGTGCCAAATATAAATATATTTTTAAGGAGAACACCTGGCTATACAGCCGTATACTGCCAGAAGGTGAAATGGTGCCTATACGCACCGGGTATATAACAGGGTTTTGTTGGTAAAGAGGACACAAAACAGTAGTGCCAAATATAAATATATTTTTTAGGAGAACACCTGGCTATACAGCCGTATACTGCCAGAAGGTGAAATGGTGCCTATACGCAACGGGGTATATAACAGGGTTTTGTTGGTAAAGAGGACACAAAACAGTAGTGCCAAATATAAATATATTTTTTAGGAGAACACCTGGCTATACAGCCGTATACTGCCAGAAGGTGAAATGGTGCCTATACGCAACGGGTATATAACAGGGTTTTGTTGGTAAAGAGGACACAAAACAGTAGTGCCAAATATAAATATATTTTTAAGGAGAACACCTGGCTATACAGCCGTATACTGCCAGAAGGTGAAATGGTGCCTATACGCACCGGGTATATAACAGGGTTTTGTTGGTAAAGAGGACACAAAACAGTAGTGCCAAATATAAATATATTTTTTAGGAGAACACCTGGCTATACAGCCGTATACTGCCAGAAGGTGAAATGGTGCCTATACGCAACGGGTATAAAACAGTGTTTTGTTGGCACAGAGGACACAAAACAGTAGTGCAAAATATAGTTTTGTATATAGGTGCTAATACACCACTGAAGTCTTTCTGTCCCTATTCCAGCAGCAGCTACCCCTCACTAAAGCAGCCGTTTTGAGCAGAGTGTATATAGTTTTGTATATAGGTGGTAATACACCACTGAAGTCTTTCTGTCCCTATTCCAGCAGCAGCAGCTACCCCTCACTAAAGCAGCCGTTGTGTGCAGTGTGTATATAGCTAGAATGAGCTATATACCGTTCAGCATAGTAGCCCTAATAAGGACTCTCAATGACTCTCTTGTCTTCTGGTAGCTGGTATATATGGTGGTAAATGCGATATTCTGAGCTTCTGGGGCCCTGCCTTCCTACATATGGGCTATATACTGTTCAGCATAGTAGCCCTAATAATAAGGGCTCTTAATGACTCTCTTGTCTTCTGGTAGCTGGTATATATGGTGGTAAATGCGATATTCTGAGCTTCTGGGGCCCTGCCTGCCTAGATATGGGCTATATACTGTTCAGCATAGTAGCCCTAATAATAAGGGCTCTTAATGACTCTCTTGTCTTCTGGTAGCTGGTATATATGGTGGTAAATGCGATATTCTGAGCTTCTGGGGCCCTGCCTGCCTACATATGGGCTATATACTGTTCAGTATAGTAGCCCTAATAATAAGGACTCTCAATGACTCTCTTGTCTTCTGGTAGCTGGTATATATGGTGGTAAATGCGATATTCTGAGCTTCTGGGGCCCTGCCTGCCTACATAGGAGCTATATACCGTTCAGCATAGTAGCCCTAATAAGGGCTCTTAATGACTCTCTTGTCTTCTGGTAGCTGGTATATATGGTGGTAAAAGCGATATTCTGAGCTTCTGGGGCCCTGCCTGCCTACATATGAGCTATATACTGTTCAGCATAGTAGCCCTAATAAGGGCTCTCAATGACTCTCTTGTCTTCTGGTAGCTGGTATATATGGTGGTAAAAGCGATATTCTGAGCTTCTGGGGCCCTGCCTGCCTACATAGGAGCTATATACCGTTCAGCATAGTAGCCCTAATAAGGGCTCTTAATGACTCTCTTGTCTTCTGGTAGCTGGTATATATGGTGGTAAATGCGATATTCTGAGCTTCTGGGGCCCTGCGTGCCTACATATGGGCTATATACTGTTCAGCATAGTAGCCCTAATAATAAGGACTCTCAATGACTCTCTTGTCTTCTGGTAGCTGGTATATATGGTGGTAAATGCGATATTCTGAGCTTCTGGGGCCCTGCCTGCCTACATATGAGCTATATACTGTTCAACATAGTAGCCCTAATAAGGGCTCTTAATGACTCTCTTGTCTTCTGGTAGCTGGTATATATGGTGGTAAAAGCGATATTCTGAGCTTCTGGGGCCCTGCCTGCCTACATATGAGCTATATACTGTTCAGCATAGTAGCCCTAATAAGGGCTCTCAATGACTCTCTTGTCTTCTGGTAGCTGGTATATATGGTGGTAAATGCGATATTCTGAGCTTCTGGGGCCCTGCCTGCCTAGATATGGGCTATATACTGTTCAGCATAGTAGCCCTAATAATAAGGACTCTCAATGACTCTCTTGTCTTCTGGTAGCTGGTATATATGGTGGTAAATGCGATATTCTGAGCTTCTGGGGCCCTGCCTGCCTACATAGGAGCTATATACTGTTCAGCATAGTAGCCCTAATAAGGGCTCTCAATGACTCTCTTGTCTTCTGGTAGCTGGTATATATGGTGGTAAATGCGATATTCTGAGCTTCTGGGGCCCTGCCTGCCTACATATGGGCTATATACTGTTCAGCATAGTAGCCCTAATAATAAGGACTCTCAATGACTCTCTTGTCTTCTGGTAGCTGGTATATATGGTGGTAAATGCGATATTCTGAGCTTCTGGGGCCCTGCCTGCCTACATATGAGCTATATACTGTTCAACATAGTAGCCATAATAAGGGCTCTTAATGACTCTCTTGTCTTCTGGTAGCTGGTATATATGGTGGTAAAAGCGATATTCTGAGCTTCTGGGGCCCTGCCTGCCTACATATCAGCTATATACTGTTCAGCATAGTAGCCCTAATAAGGGCTCTCAATGACTCTCTTGTCTTCTGGTAGCTGGTATATATGGTGGTAAATGCGATATTCTGAGCTTCTGGGGCCCTGCCTGCCTAGATATGGGCTATATACTGTTCAGCATAGTAGCCCTAATAAGGGCTCTCAATGACTCTCTTGTCTTCTGGTAGCTGGTATATATGGTGGTAAAAGCGATATTCTGAGCTTCTGGGGCCCTGCCTGCCTACATATGAGCTATATACTGTTCAGCATAGTAGCCCTAATAAGGGCTCTCAATTACTCTCTTGTCTTCTGGTAGCTGGTATATATGGTGGTAAAAGCGATATTCTGAGCTTCTGGGGCCCTGCCTGCCTACATAGGAGCTATATACCGTTCAGCATAGTAGCCCTAATAAGGGCTCTTAATGACTCTCTTGTCTTCTGGTAGCTGGTATATATGGTGGTAAAAGCAATATTCTGAGCTTCTGGGGCCCTGCCTGCCTACATAGGAGCTATATACCGTTCAGCATAGTAGCCCTAATAAGGGCTCTTAATGACTCTCTTGTCTTCTGGTAGCTGGTATATATGGTGGTAAATGCGATATTCTGAGCTTCTGGGGCCCTGCCTGCCTACATATGGGCTATATACTGTTCAGCATAGTAGCCCTAATAATATGGACTCTCAATGACTCTCTTGTCTTCTGGTAGCTGGTATATATGGTGGTAAATGCGATATTCTGAGCTTCTGGGGCCCTGCCTGCCTACATATGAGCTATATACTGTTCAACATAGTAGCCATAATAAGGGCTCTTAATGACTCTCTTGTCTTCTGGTAGCTGGTATATATGGTGGTAAAAGCGATATTCTGAGCTTCTGGGGCCCTGCCTGCCTACATATGAGCTATATACTGTTCAGCATAGTAGCCCTAATAAGGGCTCTCAATGACTCTCTTGTCTTCTGGTAGCTGGTATATATGGTGGTAAATGCGATATTCTGAGCTTCTGGGGCCCTGCCTGCCTACATATGGGCTATATACTGTTCTGCATAGTAGCCCTAATAATAAGGACTCTCAATGACTCTCTTGTCTTCTGGTAGCTGGTATATATGGTGGTAAATGCGATATTCTGAGCTTCTGGGGCCCTGCCTGCCTACATATGAGCTATATACTGTTCAGCATAGTAGCCCTAATAAGGGCTCTTAATGACTCTCTTGTCTTCTGGTAGCTGGTATATATGGTGGTAAAAGCGATATTCTGAGCTTCTGGGGCCCTGCCTGCCTACATATGAGCTATATACTGTTCAGCATAGTAGCCCTAATAAGGGCTCTCAATGACTCTCTTGTCTTCTGGTAGCTGGTATATATGGTGGTAAATGCGATATTCTGAGCTTCTGGGGCCCTGCCTGCCTACATATGAGCTATATACTGTTCAGCATAGTAGCCCTAATAATAAGGACTCTCAATGACTCTCTTGTCTTCTGGTAGCTGGTATATATGGTGGTAAATGCGATATTCTGAGCTTCTGGGGCCCTGCCTGCCTACATATGAGCTATATACCGTTCAGCATAGTAGCCCTAATAAGGGCTCTCAATTACTCTCTTGTCTTCTGGTAGCTGGTATATATGGTGGTAAATGCGATATTCTGAGCTTCTGGGGCCCTGCCTGCCTACATATGAGCTATATACTGTTCAACATAGTAGCCCTAATAAGGGCTCTTAATGTCTCTCTTGTCTTCTGGTAGCTGGTATATATGGTGGTAAAAGCGATATTCTGAGCTTCTGGGGCCCTGCCTGCCTACATATGGGCTATATACTGTTCAGCATAGTAGCCCTAATAATAAGGACTCTCTTGTCTTCTGGTAGCTGGTATATATGGTGGTAAATGCGATATTCTGAGCTTCTGGGGCCCTGCCTGCCTACATATGAGCTATATACTGTTCAGCATAGTAGCCCTAATAAGGGCTCTCAATGACTCTCTTGTCTTCTGGTAGCTGGTATATATGGTGGTAAATGCGATATTCTGAGCTTCTGGGGCCCTGCCTGCCTACATATGAGCTATATACCGTTCAGCATAGTAGCCCTAATAAGGGCTCTTAATGACTCTCTTGTCTTCTGGTAGCTGGTATATATGGTGGTAAATGCGATCTTCCGAGCTTCTGGGGCCCTGCCAGCTACAGCCTGTCTTTCCCTGCTGTGAGCGTCTATCCCTCACTAAGTTCAAGCTGCTAATGCTGACGAAGAGGAAGTGCTGAGTTTTGTAGATTCGAGGTCACATGGTTTTTCCAGCCAATGCGTGTAGACGCCGTTCTCGCGATGCCAGCGTCCTCCCAGGACCTGTCCCACCCCCCCTGCATGGTGATTGGTGTAAAAAACGCGCCAGGGAAGGTGTGAGGGGAAACGAATTGTGAGTGCGCCATCGCCGCTGTACTCGATCGAAATTGAGTATGACGAATAGCGTAGTATTCGATCGAATACCGACTCGGTCGAATACTACTCGCTCATCTCTAGTGGTGAGCTGTTTTTTGTTTATAACCCTCCTATCCTGTCTCAGTGCCAGAGGACGGTTAAAGGCCAGGAGGTTACATCCAGACAGGACTTTCACTTTAAGAGAGCAATCATTTCAGATGACAATGCCAGGAGAGGATTGTGCTTCTAAATATTATTCTTACTATTAGAGTTTGATTCACCCCAAAAATCTTATGCTGACTGAGGTGGCAAATTTTACAATGCGTTGCTGAATTTTTCCACCATTAGGTATTCATATTTCCCAGATAAGCGATTTACTCAAAAGATCAGTAAAGGCAACAACTCCTTCACCAATTTAGTAAAGATGGGGTAGCGTGAGCATATAATATTGTTGTCTTGTCATTTTCAATAATAATACATATTATGTTCCAGCTCCAACGCATTTCACCTTTGTGTCAAGAAAGTGGATTTACAACTGCTGGGCATGCAAAGCACATGCCCAGTGCATTCCCAATGTACATGCCCAAAGGCAATGGCTCCAATGTCTGTGTGCAATCTTGCATCTACACAAGCAGTTCAAGCCAAAAATCCACTCATGAGCCCAAATGAAACCCCAAAGCCCACAAATAGCAAGCCCAGGAAGTAAGAACATTATATATGACCCTTCCCTTTTACTGACTCATCTGTTCCTTCAAATGATTCAGTCCATAAATATTAAACTTCTCCAAATAGCACAGAGGTGGCAAAAAGGTTCAAGACACCTAAACTATAGTAAAGTGATCTCAGTAGAAATGGTGGATAACTTTCTAGTTTCTGCTTAGGAGCAGTGAATAATCTAAATCCTTTCTTCTTCTTTCTTTCTTCTGTGCCATTGGAAATTCAACAGAGGCCATTGCCCTATAGCATTACAAGGTATTGTATTTAGAGATGTACTCTTTGTTTTACCATTATCTTGGCCCGACACTGCTGGCTGATACTAGTAAGACATGGACCTGGTCTTCTACATACATACAGAGATATCTGCCTGTCACTTTCGTCTTGAACTCATCCTCTGGGAACACAGGCTCAGCACTGGACAACTCTGCAAAGCTTATCGTTCACCTTAAGTCCAGCTCTCGGAAGTGGCATAAGTACCACTTGCAGTTATCTCCCAACATGCCATGAGATTTTTCCTTTGCCATTCTGTATTGGCTTGAGTAACTAGGCAACTTAAAGGTGCAGTGGAGTAAAAATTTAGTCTAACCTTAGACCTTAAGTGCGTAGTTCATGCCATTATGCATTTACTGAATGCTTAATATATTTACTGAAGGGTGTTTTAAAGGGGGAGTCCTGGCAATGGTGATAATAGGGCAAAAAGGAGCTTATCCAAAGCCCATCCCATGTTCCTCTCCTACATTTTTTGCAGCACAATGTAGATGCTTTAGCGGGTTTCCAAGTTTGCCCTTCTATTCCATTACACTTTTCCATGACTGCTCCAAATATGGCCACTCATTTCCCTCAGTACTCTCAGCACGAGCTAGCCCGGCTAACCACAGTTATCGTTCTTTCCAGGGTCATGCTGGGAGCTCTGAGGAATAGGGGTGATGGTGGGACCACATTTGGGGGTGATTGTGGAAAAATGGAACTGAAAGGAAGGGCAACAATGGAGACCTGCTATAGCATCTACAGAATGCTGAAGGAAAAAGAGGAAAGACTCATGGGACAGGCTTCAAGTGAACTCCTTCATGCCTTATTAATGCCATTGTCTGGACTGCCCCTTTAGAACATTCTTCAGTAAATATATTAGGCATTCAGTAAATGTTTAATGGCAAGAACTATGGGTTTCATGACATTTAGGCTTTCAAATGTATTAGATATTCAGTAAATGTGTAAAGGTGTAAACTACGCGTTTCGGGTCTCAGGCCCTTAGATTTTCAAAAGTATTAAAGTGATCCAATACCCAGAAAGAAAGTTTATGTCATCAGCTTCTATCCCCAGCCCAGTGCCCCAGCTTGTGTTTCTATCTTTAACTAAACCTTTTGCCCAATATTCATAAAAACACTAACAGGAATGTGCAAATTAGTTCAGTGACAACTAAACTGTCACATAATGGCAGTTAGGCTGAAGTGCTTCCCATTGCTGAGCTGTGTGTACTGTAACTGAATGTATCATTGCTGGAAGGCACCACGGGGCAAGACTGCTCGGCCGGAGAACAATGGCTGACTGCATCCAGTTCATGTTGTTAGGAATATTGGGCAAAATCTTTAGTAAAGAAAGAAACACAGGCTTTTGGCGCACTGAGCTGGGGATAGAAAGTGACAACATAAACTTCCTATCTGTGTATAGGATCACTTTAAGCATTTAGTAAATGTTTAATGGTGTGAGCTGCACGTTTCTGGTCTCAGGACCCTTAGACTTTCAGACATGTTAAGTATTCAGTAAATGTTTAATGGTGTGAGCTACACCTTTCGGGTCTCAGGACTCTTAGACTTTCAGACATGTTAAGCATCCTATAAATGTTTAATGGTTTGAGCTATTTGTTTAGGGTCTCTCAGAACCCTTAGACAATCATATGCAAATATACGTTTTAATGATCTTGAGGCTGAGTTACCAATCACAAACAAGCTTTCATAGTTTCATGTCCCAATTTCCAGCAAACCAAGTCTAGCACTGACACACACTATACTAACTATGACCAGTTGACTGAATTATTTTACTCAGATACCCATGCTTTGCAGCAGCCCCATGTTGCCCTTCTCAGGGCTGTTCTAAGCCCTGTAGAGCAGTGTTAGTGGCACATGTGTATAGGGTATACTAGCCTGAGAGTGAAGGCCCGCCCATAAAAGCCCGTAACAATGGGTTCATCCTGGAAGGCAGCAGTATAGGGCATTTCAATTCTTTTTTACCATTTAAAAAACTGAAGTGGAAATTCTCTTTTGAACCACGCAGAAGTAAGAATGATTTAAATACCACCAAGTAACCCAGCTGCCAATATACTGTAAAATCTGGTGACTTCATTCCCAAGAACCCTCCTCGCAGCTTCTTCAAACACTTCTCTGTTTGTTCTACATGCAGCCATGATGAGCCATTAAGTAACTTGACTTTAGCTATCGTGACCAAGCACAGCTGCCAGAAGCACAGCTGCCAGTTGTTGCTGTCCTGCAGAAGGGTGACAGGACATGGGCGAGGAATCTTATAATACTCCAGAATGAAATGGTCATTGTGCTCAAGAGCTGTTTTAAATACCGCTCTGCCATAACAGTGTATCAGTTTGCATTTGACATTTTTCAAATTTCATAGAGCAGCCCATTATTTTCAAAAAATACAATTTTAGAACATGTCAGGGCAAAACTAAAAATAAAGGGGATCTTTTGGCTTAAAAGCCCCAAATATTGCTTAATGCCAAAGATAGATTAATCGTATTTAGCTTGTTATCATCTGAATAATTGAGGAATAATTATTGAGGTCCTTGTACTTCTTTCACAAAGGCTATCACATGTCTGCCTTGTTAGGTTAAAGCAACACGTGGGATTAGAAGATGCATTAGGTTACCAAGACTGGATTGAATGTGATGAGGTCCCTGGGCAGAAAGTCTAGTTGGGGCCTCTTGTATGTAACTGTAGATGGTGGTGGAGGACACTAAGTGGTAGAGGCCCTGGGGCAGAAGCTATAATTCACCCCTCCTTTAACACAGCCCTGTGGTCAGCCACAAATAAATGCTTTGTTATCCAAAGAATACCTACCTGTATGAACAAAGCCTGCAAAAAAATGTTTAGGAGCTATTTCACCCTCAAACATAGCAGGAGCACATAATGTGACCCCCTACTCATACACCACTGCATGTTTGCTCCCCACTGACCTGACTTTCAACTGAAGGCTTAGGAACCCTCATGCTAAAATATAACTGGGACCCAGTCTTGGGTCATAGAAGAATCCTAATCAGTTTTTTTTTTAATTGGAAAAAGGTAACTCTGATTATCCTTAGCTAACCTGCCATATAGCAATGAGCATGTGTGCTTCTTGTAATTATACCTTTGTACAGCAAATGACTAGGCATATGTGTGTGACTTTTTCAAAGACACAAATGCATGAAGTAGACTATTGGGTTGATTCAAAGAAACATGTAACAGCTTGGATTTGGCTCACGATCATCCTATTTTTCACGTCCGCTCGTGCGTTCGTATGAACTTGCGAGTGATTCAATAAGCAAATACGTTTCTATCCTAAAATATACGTCCGTTCGTATGATATCTCCCGAACTTGCCTCAGTCAGTTGGCAATCGTAAAAATCACGTTCATGTGCTCACCTGTTGCGGCGGCAGCCTGTTTTTTCGGCTGCTTCCATCGTCAACCTCTTCCAATTACTTGCGTTTGCCTCTGGTTTTCATTGGTTTTTGGCCTCTTAGATTCGTGCGTTCGTATGTTTATAAGATCTTGCGCATGCGCACCCTCAACCAGAAACTTACCTAAACCCCGTAGCGGCTGCATCCCACTTCATTTCTCGGTCCCTCAAACTTACCTAAACCCCTTAGCGCTTGCATCCAACTTCATTTCTCGGTCCATAAAACTTACCTAAACCCCTTAGCGCTTGCATCCTTCTTCATTTCTCGATCCCTCAAACTTACCTAAACCCCTTAGCGCTTGCATCCAACTTCATTTCTCGGTCCATAAAACTTACCTAAACCCCTTAGCGCTTGCATCCTTCTTCATTTCTCGGTCCCTCAAACTTACCTAAACCCCTTAGCGCTTGCATCCAACTTCATTTCTCGATCCCTCAAACTTACCTAAACCCCTTAGCGCTTGCATCCAACTTCATTTCTCGGTCCATAAAACTTACCTAAACCCCTTAGCGCTTGCATCCTTCTTCATTTCTCGGTCCCTCAAACTTACCTAAACCCCTTAGCGCTTGCATCCAACTTCATTTCTCGATCCCTCAAACTTACCTAAACCCCTTAGCGCTTGCATCAAACTTCATTTCTCGGTCCCTCAAACTTACCTAAACCCCTTAGCGCTTGCATCCTTCTTCATTTCTCGGTCCCTCAAACTTACCTAAACCCCTTAGCGCTTGCATCCAACTTCATTTCTCGATCCCTCAAACTTACCTAAACCCCTTAGCGCTTGCATCCAACTTCATTTCTCGATCCCTCAAACTTACCTAAACCCCTTAGCGCTTGCATCCAACTTCATTTCTCGGTCCATAAAACTTACCTAAACCCCTTAGCGCTTGCATCCTTCTTCATTTCTCGGTCCCTCAAACTTACCTAAACCCCTTAGCGCTTGCATCCTTCTTCATTTCTCGGTCCCTCAAACTTACCTAAACCCCTTAGCGCTTGCATCCAACTTCATTTCTCGATCCCTCAAACTTACCTAAACCCCTTAGCGCTTGCATCCAACTTCATTTCTCGATCCCTCAAACTTACCTAAACCCCTTAGCGCTTGCATCCAACTTCATTTCTCGGTCCATAAAACTTACCTAAACCCCTTAGCGCTTGCATCCTTCTTCATTTCTCGGTCCCTCAAACTTACCTAAACCCCTTAGCGCTTGCATCCAACTTCATTTCTCGATCCCTCAAACTTACCTAAACCCCTTAGCGCTTGCATCAAACTTCATTTCTCGGTCCCTCAAACTTACCTAAACCCCTTAGCGCTTGCATCCTTCTTCATTTCTCGGTCCCTCAAACTTACCTAAACCCCTTAGCGCTTGCATCCAACTTCATTTCTCGATCCCTCAAACTTACCTAAACCCCTTAGCGCTTGCATCCTTCTTCATTTCTCGGTCCCTAAAACTTACCTAAACCCCTTAGCGCTTGCATCCTTCTTCATTTCTCGATCCCTCAAACTTACCTAAACCCCTTAGCGCTTGCATCCAACTTCATTTCTCGATCCCTAAAACTTACCTAAACCCCTTAGCGCTTGCATCCTTCTTCATTTCTCGATCCCTCAAACTTACCTAAACCCCTTAGCGCTTGCATCCAACTTCATTTCTCGGTCCATAAAACTTAACCAAACCACATAATGTACATATGTCTATATGTTTTTTAGCGTGTATTTTCTTTTTTGTGTAGTTGTTTTTGGTTGCGCATATTAGAAAAGACACATTTATGAAGGCTTAAAATCTAATTTATTTAAATTATTTAGTTTTTTTCTTTTCGAATAATTTTTAAAACATATTTTTTTTTTTTGTTTGTTTTGTTTCAAACATATTAAAATTTTTTTTTTTTTTGGGAAACACATATTTTTTTTTTTTTTTTGGTTTGTAAAACATAGTATTTTTTTGTTAAAAAACATAAAACTTTTGGATAAAATTTTAAAATTGATAAAACAATTTAAACAAAGTAGCCAGGACCAAGGGCACTATTCATCCTCCTCTTCTTCATCTGTTGGCCCCAACGTCGCCTGTATGGCCAGCAGCTCGGCCACCAACTCCTGGATTCTTTTTTTTTTCTCTGCATTGGTTTTGGGGATAATCCCTGTAAGCAATAGAGAAAAAAACATAAATAGGAGTACCAGACCGGTTGGTATGCTGGAAATAGATTTGTGGTTAATCAAATACATGTAAATGCATGACATATGTCATTCTTCCAAGGGCTAAAGTTAATGCATTTCCAACAGGTAAGTATTTAAACTCCTTAAACCGGACCTTCAACATTATTTAATGACAACCAATAACTATTCCCAAATGATTCTGCACCAGATCAAAGTACATTTTGGAGGTTTTTGGATTGCAGCGCCGCCATCTGGACTCTGAAGCATAACACTTAATGAGGAGTGGAGAGTTGGCTAAAGTACAGGGGAGTAGGTTACAGTGGTGCGTTGGGAATCCAGAGCATAGCTGGGTTGAGGGAAAGGTCATCACTCCCACAATGCATGGCAGCACCTTACTTTTTTCAATCTGTATCCCATGCTGCCTGTAAATATTGCGCATTCCATATTCCGCAATATGGGATGTTTTCACGCTCCTAACATGCATTAGATGGCTGAAGGCTGTTTTTCTATGTTTCAAATCTGTAGGTACAGTGTGTTGCCTAATTATTAGCTATGTTCTTAATACGAGTTAGGGTCCGCTTTAAGCTAACGAAGTGCCCACATGAAAGTGTTAACTACACATTGGCTACGCCTTTAGTTATGTGTGTGTTATTAGCTAACAAAACATTAATATGAATAATGGCATGGAGACTTACGGAGTTGGTGGCCGACAGATGGCTGGTTGGGGCCAACAGGCTGCCCTTGGTCCTGGCTCTGCTGTGAAGAAGTCCCTGGAGAAACATGTGACATTTGGTTAGTACTTGTAGAGAGTCACTATTCCCAACATATCTGGCTCCCAGTCTGGCTGACATCACTCACCTTCGCCAGGATCGACTTCAAGCATCTCTGCTGCCTCCTCCTCCACTATCTCACCCGCTCCAGAAGCTTCTACAAATACATAATAAAGGATAACTTAGTTTTTGGCCTGCCATGTATATCTTTGTGCCTATACATGAAGATTGACATACCAGAGCCTTCCCCATGCGTGGCCAGGTATGACTCCACGCCCACGCGCCTTGGCCCCTCCTCTGTGGTAAGGTCCAGGGGCTGGTCTGAGGAGGCCACAGAGGAGGGGTAGGTCCGTCGCCCGGGAGATCCACCACCTTCACTCACAGATGCAGAGTCATGCAGCACTGGTCGGCCTGTACGTCTCCGGGTGCGGCGAATTCTGAAATCCATTTCCAACACTACCAAAGAAAAGTCATTATAAATAAAGGCATAACTTATACATTTGGAACATATACCATGCAATTGCTTTGTACTTACTTGGGAAATGGATCCCAAAAAACCTCCGCACCCGGGGCATGTGCAGACGTTTCAGGTCCGACCAATGCTGCATTATCTGGGTGTGAGTGAAGGTGGTGCTGGTCACACGGTGGATTTCCGCGATGATCTCCCGGGCGATGTCCCTTTTCTCGCACACATTGGGCGCGAAGTCATACCGGCGCTGAAGCATGATCTGAAAAACATAATGGACACAGAGCTTTTACTTTTACACACAGACCCATATGTGTTGCATCACAAGTTGAGAATTTAATGTCATTAACACACACATTTCGAATGGCAGCCATTTTTGGGGAGTGCCTTAAAGAGGACGTTGACTGTGATTGACAGTCTGGTCTTATGTTATATGTATCACACACCATGTACATACAGATAATAGCCAACATCAAGAATCAGCCCACCTGCATCTATGGCATGTTAGGATGGTTTAAACATCCAAGATGTAGCCTAATGCTTAGGCTTTTGGACCACGTGTGTGGCTTCCCGTTGTGTTTTTATGGCTTAGGAAAACAGTGTTCCTCAAACATCCGCATCAAGGTCCGAGACAGGCCAGGTTTGCCAGCTCGCCCCGCTACTCCACAGGTTAATTAACTGTTGCTAAGCCGGAGCAATTGGCCGAATTAGGACATCAGCATAGACAGTTGAAAACGTGGCCAGGCTCGGCCCTTGAGGATGAAGTGTGAGGAGCCAGTGATTAAACATTAAGAGACCCCAAACTAGTTCCAAACGCATCATTTACATTTAGGCCATCATTGACTATTAGATTCAAATGCACAGGCAGCCACTTACCAGCATGAGGATCTCTTCCTGTTGACGGGTGAAGATAGTGGGCGCCATCTTTATGCTTCTTCAAGGCAGCAGATAAGTGAAACCCCAGCGGTTTCCTGGTTCCGCTCGAACGTACGTTCGTACGAGCGCGTAGTCGTGCGCATAGGCGTCACACGCTGGGCTCATTATTTAAAGGTCCCTGCACCCAAAGCTCATTCTCTTTGAGCATTTGTGTACGATGGCACCGAAAAAGGCGATGAGCAAGCGACCCCAGCCAAGCAAGACCGCGGAGGGCCCAACAACAAGGTCCCAGCAAGGTCGGCGAAAACTGAGAGGCAAGACTCCCACCTCGGCCCCACCAAGGGACCCTGGACCCTCAGGTACCAAAAAAAGGGGCCCCAAGCCCCGTGCCCCTGCAGCCAAAAAGCTGGCAACTGCAGCACCCACCACCTCTGCCCCCAGAACAGGCAGCACAAGTGAGCCCACACCGGCCATGCCTTCAAGTAGGGCAGTTCGGCAACCCATGCCCCGCAGCAGGGCCCGAAGCCCATCCAGGGCCCGAACCCCATCCAGGGCCCGAACCCCATCCAGGGCACGAAGCCCAGCCAGAGGCCGAAGAACCCCATCCAGGGCCCGAACCCCATCCAGGGCACGAAGCCCAGCCAGAGGCCGAAGAACCCCATCCAGGGCCCGAACCCCATCCAGGGCACGAAGCCCAGCCAGAGGCCGCAGAAACCAATCCAGGGCCAGAAGCCCCTACAGGGCCCGCCGAACCCAATCCAGGGCATGAAGCCCAGCCAGAGGCCGCAGATCCCAATCCAGGGCCCGAACCCCATCCAGGACACGAAGCCCAGCCAGAGGCCGCAGAAACCAATCCAGGGCCAGAAGCCCCTACAGGGCCCGCAGAACCCAATCCAGGGCACGAAGCCCAGCCAGGGCCCGAACCCCATCCAGGGCCCGAACCCCATCCAGGGCACGAAGCCCAGCCAGAGGCCGCAGAAACCAATCCAGGGCCAGAAGCCCCTACAGGGCCCGCAGAACCCAATCCAGGGCACGAAGCCCAGCCAGGGCCCGAACCCCATCCAGGGCCCGAACCCCATCCAGGGCACGAAGCCCAGCCAGAGGCCGCAGAAACCAATCCAGGGCCAGAAGCCCCTACAGGGCCCGCAGAACCCAATCCAGGGCACGAAGCCCAGCCAGAGGCCGCAGATCCCAATCCAGGGCCCGAACCCCATCCAGGGCCCGAAGAACCCCATCCAGGGCCAGAAGCCCCTACAGGGCCCGAAGAACCCCATCCAGGGCCAGAAGCCCCTACAGGGCCCGAAGAACCCCATCCAGGGCCAGAAGCCCCTACAGGGCCCGAAGAACCCCATCCAGGGCCAGAAGCCCCTACAGGGCCCGAAGAACCCCATCCAGGGCCAGAAGCCCCCGACCTGGCACCAGCCGGGAACAGAGCCCCCGACCTGGCACCAGCCGGGAACCTAGCCCCCCAAGAGGGCCCCGAATTGCAACCATGACCACATCTACACCTGGAAGTTCGGTGGCCAGCCACGCAAGAACACCCAGTCCCTTGGCCAGTCCAGTCCAGTCATTGGGAAGCCACCAATCCGGCCATTCCCCTACCCAGCCCCAGGCCATAATGTCACCACATGTGTCTGCACACATGGAGGAGCAGCCAAGCCAACCATCTGGCCGCACATTGCGCCGCGGCCAGTTGAGTGGGAGATTCTCCCATGACCAAAATATGGCATTGGCTAGTGGCCTTACATTATACTATGACGAGCTATATGGGAGCAAATCCAAACACACCACCAAGCAGCGCAAGATGGAATTGTTTGAAACCATCCTCCGACAAGTAAATGCAGCGGGGGAAGAGAGGAAAGATGTGTCCCAAATTCAGAAGAAAATCTCTGATCTGAAGTATGCTGTACGGCAAAAAGAAATTAAAAGGCATAATTACAGGTAAATAAATGTTTTCGCTAAATATAATGTTTTGGATGTACTGTATGCACCTTTTCAGAGTACAAAACAATTTTCTCTTTTCAGCATGAAAACTGGAGGTGGCTTTCCATCTAAATTGGAGTTTACCCCTGCTGAGGAGATTGTGCTTGGACTTCTCCATCCGGTCGCGGTCGGTGGACATGCTGGTCTAAGGGACACAGACTCACCGACCCGTACCCACGGTGAGTACTCTTAAATCTGCATGTTTGCCTGTTTGCTAAATAATCTACAGTTCACTAGTAACAAGATAACGGGATGCCCCTATGGTTTGCCTTGCTTGGCCTCGCACTACTGTGGCTGTTTGTGTCCTCTTTTGGTCCCTGGGAATCACACATTTAGGCCCACAGCCATTATGGCAAAGATCAAATGTCCAATTGGATTGTTAAAGTCATGAAGTTTCGCAAGATAAGTGATATATTTGGAATCAATCACAAAACACACATCATTATGTATGGGTTGCCTTTTGGTTGTGTGAGTTGTGTTTGAGTTAACAATTTAATTAGCCACCCACAAACATATCTGACCTAGAGCAGCGAGACTCAACTGGCGGCCCGGGGTCCCAATGCGGACCTTGGCACCACATTCAAGGACCCCTGCCCAGACAGCCCTGCACTCAGTTACTTCTGTGTTGACGTGCTCAGAGCTGCCCCCTTGATCGGCGATGTAGTGGTTGGTCTCCTGCCCAATGTCATGGCTCCCTGAAACATAGCATTGCAATATGAAGTACTGCACAGGAAGTGCCATTGCAAGGTACACAGTAACTTTGTAAAAATTTATCTGGCCACAATCGTGTCCCGCTGCCCCTGCTCTGGCCCATCTGCCACAGTCCCCCCATGCCCCCCCCCACATAAGCACCATACATTTGTAACAGATTGGCTCCATCCATCCCATCACCATCAATACGTTAACTCCCCCCTTTAGCCATCCAATCCCTGTCCCCTCAGCTCTGGCCCATCCAGCCCAGCAAGGGCAAGCAGCCTTTATTAGTTGGCACTTTGAAATCTCCAGCCCCTCCACCAGTGTATTTATTTTTAACTAGACACCCCCTGCGTCAGCCCCATGGCCAGACATTCACCTCTCACCACATACCTTGAAATGGGCCTTTACAACAATTGTTTGAGTACCACGGACCTAGCGAATGGTAGGCTAAATCCCAAAATGTGCCTTGAAAGTTGTATGCTGACTGGGTACACTTCCTGACTTATAACTGAGGTCAGTTAGCAGTTTTTCAGAGCCATTGCACCTATGTAAACTTGCGTGTGTTTGAACAAAGGTCACCATTGCTCTAGAGTTGAATAATATTACAAATAGAGCTATATTTGATTACCTATCCAAAAAAAGGTTATGTGTGTGTTTACGTGGTTTGTTTTTCTCTTCTTCAGCCCAGCATGATCCCTCAGCAAGGGTAAACTCACCCCCCAGTTTGGTTATGCCTACCAGGTCCGTACAGCATAGGAGCCCAGATCAGAGATTTCCGGTAAGTTAATTTAGTAGCATAAATACTACCAAGTGCTTAAGAATGTGTTAAACTGTTGAAATCCCAAATTTGGACGCCAACTTACACTTTTTTTTTTTATATGTCCCTACAGACCCGCACACTCATGGAAGAGATCCAGGACATGGAGGAAGATGATGATGTCTCCGTGCAGGGCACGTCGGATGAACTCCCCCTGGGTCCCAATTTGGAACTGCTCCATAATGTTTCTCTGGCCAATCCTCAGCAGCAGAGTGAATCTCCATCCATTGTGCTTGCACATGGGGAGACTGACACAGTCCCCAGTGTTCACTCTGCTGCTGAGGATTTGCAAAGCAGGCCGGTTGCTGTTGAGGGTACGACACCACGCGGCAGGGCACGCCCAAGAGCCAGGGTAATTGTGCGGCGGACGCCATTACGCCGCCCCACAATTTCCCAGGGGAGGCAGAGTGCCCTGCTTCAATTATGGACCCAACAAAGGGACTCTTATGACGCCCAGCTCGTTACAGAGCGTGAGCAAAGGCATGCCGACATGGTCAACATCCATACCAGTCTACAGGGCATCCTCGCGGAGTTGCGTACCCTCAACAGCAACGTGGCCAATGCAAGTAATGGCATCCAGTCAGCCATGGCTGAGATGACCAATATGCAGAGAAACATTGTGGAGCAGTTTCAAATTCACAATGCTGCCATGGCCCAGGCTAGGTCCCATTCACATGGACCTCCACCTGGACCTCCACCTGGGTATTATGGGCAGCCACCCTATTAAGCCATGGGTGTGTGGGACATCTTTTCTCTTAACCCCCACTGTATTTACTTGTCCTTTGAGGTTTCAAACAATCCATTTTGTGTTGCTCTGGCAGGTTGTGTTTTGTATTTGCTCCCATATAGCTCCTTAGAGTAATGCTTAAGGCCACTAGCCAATGCCATAGGTCTATGTGGAGTGTATCTGGCCACTTATGGCTTTACCTATGTATTTGGTTGGTGCTCCTCCTGTTTGCAGACATGTTTGTGTGACATTATGGCCATGCCCAAATATCCCTGGGCACAGGCAATATTAATGACTGGACTAGGCTGGCCTTTGGACTGGGTGTCCTTGTTTGGTTGTGCCACTCACTTCCAGGTGTAGATGTGCTCGATGTTTTGTTGTAATGTTATCCATTTGTAACCACAGATGTATGTGGAATGATTTCTGTTAAGCACTATAATTTTTCCTTTTCAAAGTAAAAAAAAAATTTCACTTACAATACTTGTGGCGTTTTTACTGGGAAGACATTTTAAACAGCTTGGGCTAAACCAGATAATTTGGGTTTGAAGAGGTGTAACAATGCAAAGCTAAAGCTAAGGAAACTACATTAAATACATTAGGCAACAATTAAGGTCTAAATGTTTTACTTAGAGGTAATGCCACATTACGGCAAAACAACTTATGTAACAAAAAGGATAACACAGACATACAGAATGGTGAGACAGGGAAAAAAGTTAAGTAAAATGCTGGCTGATCAGGTTGGCTCGAACAGATTGGCCAGACTCACTGGGGGGCCCCTCAAAATTCTCGACTTCATCCTCGACGGCTGAAGAGGGCAGGCTGTCCACATAACGTGGGACACGTTCCATGATGGCAAAATTGTGCAAAACAGCACATGCCATTATAATGTCGATCACTTTCTTGGGATCATATTGCAGGGCCCCCCCAGTATGGTCAAGGCAACGAAAACGTGTCTTCAGCAGACCAAAGGCCCTCTCCACAACAGCCCGGGTCTTGCGATGCGCACGGTTATACGCTTCCTGAGAGGCATCCTGGGGCCGCAGCACAGGCGTCATGAGCCAGGGTAGAAGTGGGTACCCGGAATCACCTTAAACAGAGAATTAAATGTAATCAAAATTAAAAAGGCAACACAACCAACACCAAAAATTTCACAGATATCATAATGATGTAAGGTAAAGTGTTCCCCAAAAAAAACAGGGCACATTAGGGCCCCCAAAAATTCCACTAAGGTATAACCTAAATAAAAACGGCACTTCTATATACCAATTAATTAACAAACATCTGCACGGCCAAGGGTATTTGTATTTTACATATATTTGTAGTTTTCAGACATGTTACAATTAGGATGCTGCTGAGGGCCTATCCACATTTCTCTGGAAACTACAATGTATGCAGTTTAAGTCCACTTTGACATTTAAAGACCAATAGTACAAAAGGAGCCAAAGGTCAAAGATCCTTGGGTATAAACTCCAAACCAATATATTTAGGCACAAGGAACTTACAGACATCCTAACTAAAGGGAAAACATTCTGAAGGCCAAAGCGAGACAAGCATTTTTTTGGGAAGTTCCTAATATATGAGCCAAGAAAAAGGCAGTTGGACGCTTATGTAAAGTTTTAAAAAACAAACATATCAACAAATACAAGATTAATGCCACATTTAATAACACACAAATAGGACACACTTACCAAGCAGCCATGCGCCCGAAAATTCACCTGCCTCAAATCTCCGAAACAACCCAGATCGCCGGAGGATATAGGAGTCGTGGGACGATCCGGGGTAGCCGGCAAGGACACTCATAAACCGCATATCCGGACCAACCACGGCCTGGACATTAAGGGAGTGTCCCATTTTACGATTCCTTAAGGCAAAAACATACAAAAAGGGTAATTGATATTTGACCCAAACTAATAAATTAACCACAAAACATGTCTG